>OX465425.1:7702951-9096915 GCA_950005045.1 Agrotis exclamationis | reverse complement strand
GACACATACGGACAGTTGTTATTTACCTAGTGTAAACTTATATTTTTTATAGTCACAATTTTCTTCTTCGTAGGTTTTAAATATTCTTATGTGCTTTCAACTGATCATCTTTATTCTACAGTAAATTCTGTTAACCACCGAATAGTTACGTTCTATGTTCATACCCTTGTCCGGTGCGCAGTGAGTCCACTGTCTCGATAAAGGCTCGTTTAATACTACAAAGTGATCTGGAGCGAGCCCGCTGTCGCCCCGAGCGACGCTTTACCTTTACCACTCTTATGAAAATTTTGTCAAGAACGCACTAGCCACCGAACTTGAAACCTCTTTTGATATCTTTCGAGGAGGGTAATTGAAAAAGGACAGGTACATATTTCTTCTGAAACATATGAATATAATTTCTACATACATAATGTAGTAAAACACAAAGTCGCTTCCCGCAGTCTGTAAGCTTAGATCTTTGAAACTACGCAACGGAATTTAATGCGGTTTTCATCAAAGAAAGAATGAATACAATTATGTTTATTCGACACAATATAAGGCACACACTCTCGTCTCGTCTATTTCGGCTGTTTCTTCTCAGAGTAGTCAGGTACGAAACAACAGCGGCCTCATCTAATTTTTAAAAAGTCGACGTGTACTACCTACTGCCTACTTGCAAAAAGAAATAAAATTTCTTTTCAAACATTCTCACAAAAATTACAAGAAAATAAAATAACAATAGCAACTGTGTGCCTCATTGCTGTGCCAAATAGGGTCAGTTCAGCATAGAAGACTGGCTACTATGTGCCTGACGATGGTTTCTATCAATAGATAAAATGACTTAACAGTCCTCTAAATGCTTGTTTAGCGCCTTATAAAATCTCAAATTATTGTTTATCGACTATACCTAATATTCCATTTTATATAATCGCAATTCATATTCTGATACTCCTAAAATGGCCTTTTAGACCCCCGGATTAAAACACTAAACATAATGAGCAACGTTTAATAAATTGTCATGCACAAATTGCAGTACGCGTTAGTAATAAAAGTTAGTATGGAATGAAGTTAAAGTGAAATATTACCTGCAGGTAAATTTGCTACAAATAGACATTAATTAAACGCTACAGCAATGGACGCACGGCTCCATTTGTTCTTACTTTCTGTTCCACGTGCACCATTTATAACTAAGCAGTCAACTGATAAAAACTTCCTGCTATTATTTTTAGAGATCCGTATGAGACAAATACACATCTAAAAAGAAGTTTTAAAAAAGTCAGTTGTTGATTATGACGGTATTAAAATTTTGTAGGACAAATATCGGTGAACAAATCCTATGTGATAGTGGGGTTCGAAATGACGCACTGAATACGTATCCTAGCCGTTTGTATGTCGCTTCACCTGGTATAAGTTTTCATGCGAATTTAAAATCGCTATAACTAATTTACCATTTCTCGAATGCATTCATCGTCATAAAATACTCATTTGGGAAAGTATTAAGTGTTTTTTTTTGGTAATAATACAAGCAGACTTTATGATCGCATTTTTTTATTTTATCAATCTCAGTCACAAAATAAGTAAATATCCTCAGTGTCATGTTTAGGTACTCTTTTTGTTGAGTGTGATATTTCTTTAAACAAATATTTGAAACAAAACTCCCCCAAATAATATTTTCATACGGAACCAACCGCGAAGAACTATAAGTTTGTTTCCTTCTACATCGTTTAAATACGTTTTGGCTCGTTTCCGAGCTTACCGGGAAATATTGGCGGATTTTTTTATTTTTTAACGGTTGCGTCCAGATTTTTCGTTTTTCCTTCTCGCCGTCAATTTTTCATTTAATCTAGTTATCGTCTCAATCATTAACCGAGATGTTGATTTCATGTTGTTTCAACTTTCAAGGTCGACATTTCTTTTGTTAATTATTGAGGCTTTATGAATTCTAAATAATTATAAACGATTCACTTGTCACATGCAAGTTCTTTGCTTCTTCCTTTTTTGTAATTGACATTAATGCAATTTCCCTCCTTAAATACAGGTCCATCATTTATATTAAGTTAATAATATTTTACAGTGGGGTTAAGTATTTTGCTGCTGGCAATCTACAGAAGAACACATACCTAATACGAAATGATTCATCACTTTAACTTCAAAAAGTTTTCCGGCCCATTTTTTCTCACCCAATGATTTAGTTTACGTGAAGCACAAACAATATAGAGCGTGAACACGTGTTAACAGCGCCATAACCGTGTGAGTTAACTGCCGAACTTAGGGCACTTTGTGAAATATGACGCAGTGCGAAACGACCCTTATCGCCAAGCTGATTTTGTTTTATGTTCTGCCGTGGACTTTGGCGCGAAAAACGTGCGTGTATGGATTGAAGACGAACAATTTTAGAATTGAAGAATGCATCTTCTGTTGAGATGTCCCCTTTAAAAATCATCAAATGAGTCCTCCCACCCCAAGTGGAATGGAAGGGACTGTCAGACTATTCCTGACTAAAAGTCCACCCTGTTCTTTCGATTTAGTGATACACCTCCTTGCCAGCACCATTATGTTTTGAGTCATACTAATTTATTGCAACTCGATTTTAAGAGATCGAAAGAAGAATTCACAATATACTTATTACTTTATTGTATGAATTTAAAAAAAATACTAAACATTACCGCGTTCTTTGAACCTGTTTTTTCACTGTGAACCGAAACTAAAGGCTCAAGAAATAAATCTTGAACGAGAATTGGTATCAACATCTGTACACAGTTTTACGATTATCAAAAATATTTTCTCTTACAAGTTAATAGACTAGCACAGGTGTTTCCAAACAGCATATCATAGATTTTTATTGGAAAAGGGTTCGACAAGAAGTGAGGCTATAACCATCGACACACAACATAATGGTTTATACCCCTGTTACGTTAGATTTAGTGCGCGATACCATGCTTACAACTTTTTGTAGGTACCAGAAAGTTAGCATCTTATATTTACAAACATACAGGGTGTAAGAAAGAAAGAAAGAAAGAAATAACGTTTATTTAGTACAGCCGTCAGGGTACACTTAATAACATACGAAAGAAAAAAGAGAAATAAACAATAAAAAAAGGCAAAACATAATATTGTTTGCCCCATGGCTGTCCTAAATAGGCCCAGTTCAGCAAAAATGCCAGACAACTAGAGCCTGACGCTGATTTTCAACTGGACCTGGTTGAGAAGTGGATACCTACGTTAAGTAATATTTAAGTATATATTTAATTATCTAAGTGTAGTAAAAAAGAAATAATAATAATAATCGACATTGGCACACCAACCTTTTCAGTTTTTTTTAGGCGCCTACTAGGTAAGCTCCTTTGTACGAGTATGAAGTAACTTGTAGTCAAAATGTATGAACTAGCAGATTCTGTTTTTATTATCGATGAAATATATCTATACAGGGGAGTTAGCTGTAACTGATCTATTAAATACGTATTAATCAGAAGTCCGTTCGTGTCCCTCACACCCTGCATTAAGTAAATGTAAGCTGTCTCAAGTTAAACGAATTTAAAATTTTATGGGAAAGTAAGATCATTTCCATGGTCCCAAGTAAACGTATGGCTTCTTTTGCTTTTTGGACTTAAATAACCAAACAGACCAATCAATATACATAATTTACCCTCTTCCTTCCACCATTCCTTAACACAAAACCAATAAACAACTTTTTAATTTAAGAATAGACTGTATTGAATTACCGTTTGTTTTTTTCCAAGTTGCTGTAATTAGCCCTCGGCCACACCTGAGAGGCTTCTCTCGAACTCTGACCAGGGAATCCCGAGTAATGCCTATTGTGTAATGCGATCGTTCCGCCTTGCCTAGTTCTCGTAAACAACTCGACTAACTATTTATGAGAGGTTTCCTACAACAAACAAATCGCTGAATAGTTTAATAACCTTAGCTCGGGAGCCGAGGAAACAGTTGTGTTATGTACCTAACCAATAATAACTTTCCGCCTCGCATAAATCGCAGCATTAATTTTACAACTCAAATGTAACAATTTAGTAGTAGGCAAGTAAGCACTTAGTTATACGCCAGCGGCGCCCTGCCTCGCAACTTAAGCGGCCCTCCCTTACCGCTAAACAAATTTGACAGCTCCAAGTTAGCCTAAGTTTGGGTACACGTGTGCAAACTTTGTTCTACAACCTACTTAAACGTCTGCCATCCTTAAAATTATCATCATAAGGGGTAATTTCGGTTGGCATTTTTGATGTGGCAGTTGCATGTATGATTGTGTTTGGTTAAAGTTGCGTCTGACTAGTTAGCATTGTGCCCACGTTGAAACAAGTTGTCATGATTATTAAGGTGTTTAGCGCTGAGTTAGAGTTGGCGCATGATTACTTTGTGAACTTATCTGTTCAAACCACGCACACGTAATTTTGTGGCTATACACAAGATATAGCAGACGTTTAAATTTAAAGCATGAGTTACTGTTGTGTGCTTGAAAACTTTTGCATTACAGCTATCCTTTTTTACACGATAGGCGACGTTCCAGTAACATCAAATTTTGAATAACGAACAAAATAAATATGTTGTCAAACACACACGTACTTACACGTTAACATGTAACTAAATGTAGCACTGGTAACTTACAGGTATAATTCAACTGTACAAAGCTACACTCAAGTTCTATACATACAACCACTAACAATATAGACTCATCTGCAAAAAGTACGTCAAAAGCTCACAGTCTAAAATGTATTCCAGATTGATTATTAAATAACGACCATTAAATTTTCGACAGGGGTGATCAAAAAACGCAGGATTAATTCAGATTTAAGCTCCGCGAGTCGGAAGCTTTTAAATTCGCATAAATACAACATGTCATGGGCGGTGGCCGGCTGCCTTTATCAATTACAAAGAGCGCCGCTTCCAAAAAAATGTAAAGCGAAATACGTTACATGGACGAGCGTTTAATATTTAGTGAAGCATTTAGCACTATGAAGGAGGTAGGCTCGTCATGGCATCGTGTGTGTCTCGCTGAATTTTTTTAATTGGCTTTGAGAGCGTTGTGGAGTCGCTCGTGGTGTGATGTGTTTATCGTCTGCCGACTCAGGTGTTCGCACATTAGAATTCATTGTATGAAATCAATGAAACCTCGTACATTTATCTGCCTATACACCTCTACTTAATACGTTCGGAATTACTGGAGTGATGTTATAGTAAGAGGTATGAAAAGCTATAATCTTTATCTACGATGAGATGTCATAGCATCCTTAATGTTTATGTTAACTAAGATCATCATACCAATGACTGAAATTACCTACCAAACCATTGTCCGTTTCGTTCATGTTTTCACTGGAACTAATATCATCATATCAATCACAAAAGACTTGTAACAGTAGACAAAAATACTTGATTCCATTTTGAAATTGTGAACAACACTTGAGCTCCAATGGACAAGTGGACAAAATAGTGGAGTGGACATTTTATTAAATGTTTTATTTCAGTGCCGCCGTGTCCGGACGCTACGCCGGCTACGAGCAATGCTACGTCCCTTGCGATTAAAAAGGCTTGAAATCTTGCTATGTTTAATTTTGTAAAGTCTACTCTTTATAAATTGCTTACTAGATTTTATTTAATGAAAGTAAATGTTAATTGAAGTAAAATGAAACTTGAATATTCATTATCTTTACACCACTACTTTGAAATCAGAGCCAACACTTAACTGGAATTTATTTCAATAATTACCAAAGCTTAAATCAGAATATAACGAATTTACAGACCACATACCTACCAAATTAAATTCGTTCCCGAGAACTGATTGAGCACAATATTTTGTGCATACGACAAATGAGTATTTCTAGCAAACAATTTAATTACTGGCCAACATGTACACTACTTGTACAGAATCAATACATAACTCATTAATTAATATTATAAAGCCAAAGCTTTTACCATTATTAAACAGACCACAGTTTAATAAAAATTTAACATATATTAATTACAAGTGGCTTAACAAATGAAAAATATTCGCTCATTTATCGCGAACATGATAAATTGTAAATTACTTGGAAATGTGCGTTTTGGAGGGCAGTCGGAGCTTAAATTTTAAAATGGTGGAACAACAGTGGAAATGAAATTCACGGGCAAATAATGAGGGGCGAATTAAAAATGCAAAAATTGATTAATGGACCGTTGTTGGGTAAATATGTGCTCAATAAGTGAACGAGTGCATGTCCATTCATTGTTGGTCGTCCTGGTATACTGTTTGAATTGTGCACTTTTAAATGTACTAATTTTCTACAAGGTTTTCACATTTTTGCCCAATAAATCGGTAGGAGATTCGTATGTGCTTTGTTGCACATTCTTTTTGTAACCTTGTAATATGAGGTTTAAGATGACTTAGACGAGACAATGATAAGTAGTATCAAGCGATCAAAATAAGAGCATTCTATCTTGAATATATGCATTAGTACATAAGCTGCCCATTTTAGCCCAGTTATAAGGTACAAACACCGACATATCGTAGTAACGGTAACCATAAAAAGGCCAATTAAAAAATCAGGTTTGCATGTTGAAATGTCCAGTAATGCCTTTTATTTGCCACAAACATATGTTGCGAGAGTATTCTCGTAATTACAGTCAGCTTTTAATTAATTGTTTGTTATATTCGTGCCCTACGGGAGCCTGCCTGGTGGCTCATGGCTACTGGACGGCATGAAATTAACAACTTTTGAATTGTCACCAACTGTAAACTAATTAACACTTGCTACATTTATCGCTTGTGGATACAGATTGCGGTGTAATTTAAATTTTACAGTAACAATGCTTTTCTTTTTGACGGTTTTTCGAGAGAATTTAATCGCTTTAACCGTTGTCCGACGAAAATGTTTTATGTACCCACCTTCATTCGCCACTTATACAGGTTGTAAGAGACATCGACACACAAACGGATACCATGGGTCCAGGACATGATTCTGGACCCCTCCGTGTTGAAATTTTTCGTCGGTTTAAACGTCGTCGTCGTCGGCAATAAACAATTAATATTAGCTTACATTCGAAGAATATAACGAAGGCCTCCCACTAGGTGGACCGACGACATAATGAGAGTCGCAGGCTATCGATGGATGGTAGTGGCGGATTTAGTTCAGCGTGTTAGCCACCACGCTGAACAAAATCCGCCAAGGATTTAAAGGGTAAGGGAGAGGCCTTTGTTCAACAGTAAACGTCTTCCGGCTGGTGATGATGATGAAATCAAATCAAAGGATACTTCCTTACGATAGAAACTCTTAATAAAAAAAATTACCACTGTCTATATGTCTCACAATTCACTAGTCCACGGCAAATCGATAGGTACCTAATTAAACAAAACCTCAGTATTCATTACGCAAAGTGCAAACCTCACATGTACACCACAATAATAAAAATAAAAAGAATGGCTTGTATAACAGTGTGAGTGCTTTTTCCGTAGATTAATAGCATCAATCGCAAATCGGCCATTGTACACGCTCGACCGTTTCAGCAGACCATTAACTGTGGCAAAGCGAACCGCACGGAATCGCGTGCTCCGCGTATATTAGGTGTCATAACATTGCAACCGGCTGCAACCTTCAACCTAACGCTTGGATAAGAGAAACGAGGATAGGGATTTTACAAATTATTCAGTCGCGGAGGCCAGTAAGGCAAGGCGCAACCGTTGGATACTTTTGTGTCTTGTGTCAGATACAAGCTACCGTTGATTATTTGATTTCTCTGGAACCAGTATTCAATCATCTACTCCCTGCGCATACGTAAACAGTTTTGTGTCCAGTTGCTTCCACCTCATGAACAATGGTTCTCTGTGATGGTGTACCGTGTAACACAAAATCATGACATTTGTAAAATCACCAAGGTTTTATCGATAGATAAACGATAGTTGTAGACATTTGCAAAATTGCTGCTATAGTACGATGAACAGCAAAATGCACCTAGATACCCGACGTTCTCTTACTGTAAGTACCTACGACGAATTTTAATACAAAGACGATGGTACTAGCAATACTCAACAAAGTCAAATATGTTTCACCTCCAGAAACTTTCTGTAATTTTCAATCGTCTCGTTAGCCACAGTAGAACCTCACATTTTCTCGAAATATTACACCAAAGCTGCGATGAACAAAACCAAATATTTTTTTTACTTCAGCAGAAAGTCATAAATAATTCAAATAAAAACATGACATCTTCAAGAAAAAAAAGATTGATTACTGATGTATTTTCAACCCATATCCAGCATTATCAATCCAAGTTTTAGATGCATTTTCCACGGTGCCATTTCGTAGCGAGATCGCCGCGATAACGCGCCACCATGCAACAAAGCCGCTAAACACCGTAAACTTGTGAATTATTAATCTTATCGAGTACTAAACATGGGCAGCTTCATGAAACATTTAATAAATCGCCCTTTAGATTTATTGCGACGTGGTTCATGTTGCCCAGTTATGAGCTAATGTTGATAAAGCTTAAATGTGAATGCTTGGCTTTATTTTAAACGGAGGCGGCGTTTTGTGAATAATTTCGGGTTTTCTCTATCTTTTTCCGGTTATCGGTGTTTGATGTGATATGGTGCTTTCCAAGAAAGAAAGAGGGTGATAACATGAAAGTAGTTTTCGAAATAATGTTACAATTTAACCAGTGGACATAAATCATTATGATTATAACTAAATTATGTTAACTACTTATCAATTTATAAGAAATTTAAATAAATACGTCACGTAATTCCTTTTGTTACTTTTACTATCAAATATTTTATTTGAAAAATATTAGCATCTATAATAAACGCTAAATTACGAATTAACAACTCAGTACACTTTTCCTAATAAATCAGGGTTAAAATTATTATCTGGCAACCCTTTAACTGAACACGAAAGAGGGAAACCAAGGAGCGGAGTGGCAAGCAAATTCGCTAATTTTATCTGGAGTGTAAAATAAAGATATATTAGTGGTCCGCACAAAGATAAAGGAATAAATTGTGGACGCGATAAATCAGTAAAGGATGGTTTTAATTACGCGTCCGGCGGAACCATTGAGGGTTAAGGTTGGAGCACAATGAAATGTCTGCAAAATGAAGAGTAGATGTAGTAACGGGATATTCTTTGATAGATCTACAGACTACGGTCTATGGACTTACAGATTTATTTTTACTGGCTTGTGTAACTCCATAATTATCCGAAGGGAATGTAACGACCAGGTTAAAACATACTTATTCGGTATTTCGGACTGTAACCTATCTCTAAGCTAAACATCAAGATCCTTTCTACTGTAATGTAAGGTTAAAACCATCATGCAAACCCTAACGTGTATGTCCTCCATTACTTATAAAAATTTACAGGTACTGAATGATGAGAACGTCAATTTAAATACACCACTATTTGAAAAAAAGAAAAACTTATTCGCCAACCAATTTTGAAGAGTTTTTTTAAATATATTTCTAGTGGTAACCACTCAATAACGTCGGTTATTGAAAATATTTTTTTTCGTGAATGTCTAAATGTGTCCTCACCCTTAGGAAGGGTTCCGCAACTGCAGAAGGCGAAATGTAAATAAAGTTAATTATTGCTAGTTAAGTGATTTCAGACTTACTGAATACATTTAGCTTTGAGTTTGTTGCTTTATTTCGTACATGTTTACTTAAAAATTCACCACTGGTCGTAAATTTCAAATGGGAAAGCTGAAAGGAGAAATAAATGGGTTGTGCTTTTTTACAGAAACCTTTTATTTTGCCCAATGTAGAGTTGAAAAACATTTTTGAGCATACATCATAATTATCAAATTTCAGCAATCATTAATAGCCATTTCAAAAGCTAATTTTTAGGGTTCCGTACCAAAAGGGGAAAACAGGACCATATTACTAAGACTGCGCTGCCCTTCCGTTTGTCTGTCTGTCCGTTTGTCACCAGGCTGTATCTCATGAACCAAGTGTGAGTGAGTTAGACAGTTTAAATTTTCAAAGATAGGTAATGTATTTCTGTTGGTGCCATAACAGAAATACTAAAAAAAAATAACAAAATAAAATAAATATTTAGGAAAGAATTTCATTCAACAAACATGATTTTTGAGTCGAATTCACAGTTGGCCGGTTTTAAAATACATAGAAGTGTACGGTTAAGCAACCGCACATTGTACTTTAATTTGGCCTAGTTAGAATACTGCAAATTTTGTTAATTTATAAAATGTAGTATAGTCACGTACTCAAGTACGTCAGTCTTCGGTAGAATATCGAGCTCGCGCAACATTTAACATTTTAAACATTTTTATAACAATTTTAATTATTTTCTCATTATATTATTTTAGTGCATTTTCGTATTAAAATACTTTTTTGAACATTAACATTTATTGTATTAACATTCAACATTAACTGTAAGGGTTCATGCCCTTACATTTTGGTCCTTCGATTCGTTAAGTGTAAAATCAGTGCCGTGGTACGTTTTCACTCGCGGGAACATTTGAACATTAAACTCGGACAATAATCAGAACATTCAACAGAACATTAAAAAAAAAAACAGTGTGAACAGTGATAATTAGTGAGAGCACACGAAACGAGGTGAAGTATAAGCAGCAGGCGTAAGCAGCGAATCCGCTGAGCACGTTCCATATTACCTACTTTTCTCTACTCTGAAATTTTGGATTTGTGTACCGATAAACAACAATGTCTTCTTACGATGCTTTACTTGACTCTCAATCTGCCAATCTTAACTCTATCAAGCATATAAATGAAAACTTTAAGAAAGATAGTCTTACACGTAAAACCACTCTTGAGTATCACGATGAAAGACTTCAAAAGCTGGAGGAGTATTGGAGTGAATTTAAACAGAACGACATCCAATTAGCCTTATTTGAAGGCAAGAAGTCTGGACCTTACTATGAGAATCGCGTTTACGAGCGTTTAGAACAAATATACGAAGAGACAAAGTGTATGATAAATAAGTCGAAACAAAGATTATTGGCAAAAATCGAAGACGATAAATTTACTTCGTTTAGTCCGTTACAAAAACAAGAAGAAAGATCAAGTGCTCAAGAGGTTGTGAAAGAACAACGGAAAAGAGACGAGGTCGCGGATGATTTGAAGAACACGATGTCAAACGAAGAGTTAGCCGTTGACCAACGGACTAAAGATATGATAAATGAGCAGCGGTCGAACATCAAGGCTTTTGAGAGAACAGTACGTAACATGGATATTGAAAATTTGAAGGAAAAGTGGCAACTTGAAGATAAATTGAGGTCAATTACGCAACGTTGGGAAAAAGTCGATACCACGTATTGGAAGCTGGACAACATATTAGTCAACATGCAAGCATTTGAAAGTGACTATAACAGACTAGAAAGGCTGTATGAGTTCAGCAAGGAACAAATTAACAAGAAAATTTGGGATAACAAACACCAGGAAAAATCCACGCCCCAAATTGAACTTCCAATTTTCAGTGGAAGCTACGCTCAGTGGACAACATTTAAGGACTTGTTCGTGGAAATCGTGCATAGTAACACTTTTATCTCTAACGCTCAAAAAATGCAACATTTAAAGGCGAAGTTAAAGGGAGAGCCCGAGCGCTTAATACAGCACATGAACATTAGTGCTGACAACTACGAAGCCAGTTGGCGGATACTTCAGCAGAGGTACGACAATAAGAGACTGTTATTTACCTACCAAGCCAACATGTTACTTAGTCTACCCAGCATCCAAACCCCAACGGCATCACTACTGAAAAGAATGCATGATGCGACCATTGAGTGCCTCCAGGCTATTAAAAATCTGAAATACGATACTACATACGATTTAAACATAAACGCACCCACGACACAGGAGAAGTTCCTAGTATGGGGCAACGTTTTTTTTTTAAAAAATATGTATTTAGCACACAATTTATATTTCGTAATAAAAAAGTCGAAGAAGCATTCCTGTTTCTAACAACGAACCAAATCCCTCGCCCTAAACGCAAACCAGGGTAATGACAACAGTTTTCAGGACACATTGGTCTCGATAACATGGCAACATTGATTAGATCGGGCATCAGAATGGCGTGCGGCCGGCGGCTGTTAATTAGCATTCCTGCATTACTGGTGTACGGAACCCGGCTAAACCGACAGGCCTTCCACTTTACTCAAAGCTTTGTCTGTTCACATTTGTGAAGGATTGTTTTCACGAATGTGACCTGAAGCCCTGTTGCGCTGTGATTAGCACAAGTGAATGGTCGCTTGAAATTGGATTCGGATTGTGGTGTAATGTGTGTGTGAGGGATTAACTGTTGTTTAGTTTGTTTGAGTGAATTTTTTACTGTCTGTTAGTAGTTTTGAGTTGGATATAGAAACTTTTCTAAATACACTCTGTACATCCGCAGTGGTAGGCGCCCACGGCGACGGACGTCCCAAGACAATCTCCGGCCACCGTGGGCGCGGGCATGCGGGCGGCGAGTAATGGGCAACTCGCCGCACGAACATGAACCATGCCCGGGTCGAGACGGCGCGTTCTGTTCCACGCGCGCCTCAAAGACCGTCAGCAAGATGACGGGGGGCCTCTAGAGGGCCAAAGCCTGCCGGGGTCGCGGGACTTATTCCATTACCGTGGAACGTAAAGGGCTAATGAAGGACACCGTGGATTTTAGTCAGTACAAGTCTAACAGTCCCTCCCGCCCTGCCCTGGGTGGGAGGACTCATTTGATGATTTTACCACGCTAAAAAAAATACACTCTGTACATAGAAATGTTTCTTCTACTTGTAAACCGGCAAGCTAGCAATGTGTTGCTCTGAATAACACAAATGTGCGATTCTTTAACAAACGACAAACTAATGTTACAAATAAAAAACTTCCCACCCTTATCCTATTCAAATTCATTACATTCCGACAACTGTTATCCATATTGTAATAGTATATTGTAACAATTGTGTACCTACATAATTATTTCCATTCCAACCTCAAACGTTTTTTTTTTTAGCCTGCTCTGTCCCACTCCTGGGCAAAGGCCTTTAAAAAACTTTATATTTGACTAGGCCTGTTGGTCTAGTGGTTAGTGACCCTGACTGCTATGCCGGAGGTCGTGGGTTCGATTCCCACCCAGGACAAATGTTTGTGTGATGAGCACGATCATTTGTTCTGTGTCTGGGTGTAATTTATCTATAATATGTATGTATTTAGAAATATTTAAGTATGTTTATCAGTTGTCTAGTACCCATAACACAAGCTCTGCTTAGCTTGGGACTAGATGGCGTTGTGTGGTAGTTGTGGAATATTATATTATTATTATTATATTAATGAAATTAAATTCAAATACAAGATTAATAAACGCCCATCCTTACCACAAAGAAACAGAAAAAAAACCAAACCGTATTTACCAGCCATTTCCGATCCAAAGAAAAGAAGACACGCGAGCGAGCACAAAAAATCGCTCACAAGCCAAAGTGGGCACATTACATGCGTCGTCTGCTTGAAACCTCGCTTTGATTCGCTCACAGCCGAGTGTTATTTTAATTATAAACATTATTTACCTTAATTAGAGTTTTTGCGAGTGCTCGACGCAGCCGGCGGCAAATTGCCGGCCCACTTTGAATGCGGCATAATTAGGATGCAGTTTTAGAGCACACAGCCCTCAAGTGCTCGTGTGTTTGCTAAACTGTATGTCGATGGGACTGGAGCTGAAAGCCCTTGCTGGCAATTAATTTGTAGGGATTTAAAACTCGTGCTGTATGCAACTGTGAATTGATGACGAAAGTTCAGGTTTAAGGGGAATGTGCTCGCTTGATCTTTGTTTTTTTTTTGTATGGTTGTAATTAGCTGGACTGATTGACAATATCGGCGTCAATAGGATTTTTTTATGTTAGATATGCTACTCATGATTTACTATTATTTTTAATAGAATATCCCTATGCTAGCTACTTACCGTACTAAAAGCGTTCTGAGGACAACCTGGAAATAATATAATAATAATAAAATGGGGGTTGGATCAAGGGCCTGATTCAGAAGGCAGTACTTCTTGATACGGCTCGTATTGTGAGGAGGTTCCTGTCTCTGGAGCCCTAACCACCGGTAGCTTGGACCCCGCTCCCACACCGGTGGACCACTATTTTTTATATTTTTAAATGTTTTTAATTTATGTTTTTTTTTGTATTTAATAAAATTTAAAATGTAAAATAATATGTAAAAAAAAAAACCATTTGTTTATTTAATAATATTTTACATATTAATACTAATATAAATACTAAAATTATATACAAACTGTAAAAAAATGAATAAAGAGATTAATAATAATATTTTGGGATCGACCTATCATCACTGACAGGACTATTGTTGCCAATAAACCTGACATTGTGGTGATAGATTGATCGGAGCGTCGCGCGATGATTGTTGATATAACGGTCCCGCATGATGAGAACCTCGTGAAGGCAGAAAAGGGTAAACAATTCAAGTATCTTGATCTGGCCCGCGAGGTTGTTGACATGTGGGACGTGAATACAGCAGTCATTGTGCCGATGGTCGTGTCTGCCAATGGCTTAATTGCCAAGAGCCTCGAACAACATCTGAGGAGGTTCTCGCTTGGCAGCTGGGTCAGGCGCCTGATTCAGAAGGCAGTACTTCTGGACACGGCGCGTATTGTTAGGAGGTTCCTCTCTCCTGAGAGACGTGAGAGCGCCCGATCCTGGTGGACTGCTATTTTTTTTTTTTTTTAAATGTTTTTTTTTTATTTCTTTTTGTAAAAATATTTAAAAATGTAATCAATAAGAAAAAAGAAGAATAAAGAGATAATAATAACAATCAAATCTTCCCCAACTATTGGGAAAAGTTGAATAGAATACCAAATTATCCTTATCATAACACGTACGGTTCAAATAGTTTTATTTCAAAATATTTGAATTTTTCCAACTAGTCGAAGCACTACCGTGTTTACGTATTGTGTTTCGATAATGATATCGACGCAGATTCAGACGGTCGGTTTATTTGCTAATTAAATGATGCTAAATTAGCGTTTTCAACCATCATGATTACATAGTACGGCGCTGACTGACGTCGTTGGTTTACAGTGGTTGCCAGCTATTCATTAATGATTCCTCATTAAACTTGTTAGGTTATCCACGTTGATAAAAGCAGGGTACTCGCTGAATAAGTCCAGTAACTTCTTGATAGAAGAAACATGGATAGAACATTTTTTTCCTCCGCTATTTAGCATGTAAGAGGATTTCTTTATTATAGACTACAAATGCTCCCACTGCTGGGACACATGTCTGTGAGAGGGAGTGGGCTATAATCCACCACAAGGGCCCAGTGCCGTTTGGTGAATTTCACATGTCTTCGAATTTTTAGCTCTAATACATGCCGGTTTCACCGTTTTGAGAGCAGTGGTGATGAAAAAAATTACACAAAGTAATGCGACTGGCTGGGATCGAACCTACGACCTGCAATTTGTAAGTCGAGGGCGATACCACCGGGCCAACGCTGCTCTGTAAAAAGTTTTCTAGGATATAAGAAACGAAAGTAAAATACTGCTGTCGTTATAACGAGAAAGAAAAATATTTGAAAGCTTCAGAATCTTTTGGGGGTCGTCATGCAGTGAGTGCCAGAATTATGGACTTTATTGCCGAGGGAAGCCTAGTAAATACTTGCGTGACAATTTATTTAGATACGTTTACGAAAGATTAATCGTAGCAAACTTCATAGAAGGAAAAGTGGAAGCTTGTAGGAGGACTTTTGACCAGCTGTGGAATAATAATAATAATAATAAGCCCGCAGGGCAGCTTGTGGCGAGCTGTTGGGCAGTTGCGACCCCACGGACCTGATCTCCCGGGAGATATCTTGTTCCTCATCTCTGGCTTGCCTTTATTGGCCGGTCAGAGTGAACGCTGACGAGGAGCAGACCTCCCACCTCTTTCTTGCCTTAACTGGCTGACTAGAGTGGAGATTCGCAAGAGCAAACGTGCTCGGAGGAAGGAAGTATTCCAGTAAGTGTTTGTAGGGATCGACCATACTTCCGGGTTCCTGGTCGGTTCTGAGAACCGTGGAATACCTCTCCATTCCTCAAGCACCTCAGGATATGTCCCTTGTCGCTACGTCACCTAGTGCTAGCGATATGTTTGGGGGCCCATTTGTTGAGTGTGCAAGTCACCCCTGCCATCTTATCTATGTATGTAAAACATTGATCAGGCAGGGGCCATAGTCCTTCCATAATTTTAGATAACCAGTCCACTTAACCCACCAAACGTCATAACCCAGTGTTTTCTTTCCAGAATCTGCAATAGTGTAACTCCACTCGGGGGTTGTCCTTGGGTACACTCGCATAGTGCATACAGGGATAACCGCCGGTTGGAGCACCATTTCATTTGAAATATCTAATGGGCCTCTGCAAGCTGGCTCCGGCTCCTGGCAAGCCCTCCAAAAGCCCGGGACACCATGATCCCGAGATGTGTAGACATTTAAAAATAATAATAATAATAAACCATTTATTATCAGGTAACAAAGACCCAATATAGATTAAAAATAATAACAACAATTGACTGCTTTTTAAGCCGATTTTATTAGTTAAATCGTAAGAATCTGCCAAGAAATTCTCACAAAGAACCCAACGTGCCACAATCAATGTTCTGAACACTTTCCACATACGTTTCTCAGGTAAGCTGTTCGCTGGCTATCGTTAAGCGTTGCATAAGCTACGAGCACTGAAACAAGACACTTACCACCGATAAGGATGAGGGAGATGGGTTCCGACCGACCTTATATCGGCTCCATTAACTCACCGGAACTACCCAATTTATTGGAACAGGTTATCTTGAACCGGTTTCGCACATTTTTGGTGGAAACTGTCTGTTTTTTGGTTCAAAAGCGAGATTGTATAGTATTTTGCAGAAATTTCAGAACGTGAAAATTTCTAAATCCGCTTATTAAATATTTTGTAGTATAGATAATCGGGAAAATGTTATCAAACGACAAAATGAACTACGTTTTTTATCCAAATAAATGTTTTTGAAACGTATTAAAAACAAGAGATTCAGAACGAAGTAGCATTGATCAAGTACATAACTAAGTAAAATTTTTACAGCCCATAACACGGTAGAAAATGTAAGACTATTTTATGTAAAAAATTCACTGCACCAATAAATCATTTGACTTCTCCGTAATTATGCTGTTCATTGTTCTTATAATCATGAGCAGATAATAAATTAAGTATGTTAACCTTCTTTACCCGAAAGTTTGTCGAGGTTGAATGGATGGAAGTTTGTTTCCTTTAACACAAAAACTGCTAAACGGATTTGGATGAATTTTGGTACACAGACAGTTTATAACCCAGATTAACACGTATGATATTTTTCATCCCGACTTTTCGAGCTATACGTAGGTGAAGCCGCTGGCGCTGGTACTTCGTAAAAAATTAAACCCCTCCTCTTCATAATCCAACTCCCAAAATGAAGACACGTAATTACACCATCAATTAACTGTAGTACATTTTAATGAAGGTGTTAAAAAAGCGCCATTATCTCGGTATATTTGCGTACAGGAAGGCGCGGACTTGGCTCGCATAAATCAACTTGGCACAATGGTAATGCCGCGGAATTAAAAAATACTTGGCTGCCAAGCTCGCACTGAAATAAAGGACTTAGCGCAATCTTTGCGGCGGTTAATGAATTACTTTTGCTAATTTCTCTGCAGGGACCGTATTTGGTAAAAAATAAAAAAAATATTTCAGGTACTTTTTTTTATTGGTTCAGATTTGACGAAGGAATGAAAACTATGTGCCTTGAGAAAAGTGTTTTAATATGGGTCTCACAGAAAACAAATTCTAGTGAAGTCTTATATCGTCAGGGACAATTATAATTAAGTTTTCTAAAGAATGCATATTACTCTTTTATCATAATTACTATTTTCCATAGCTGGTTATTATTTCCATACCAGCTGTGCCAGCAGCTTCGCCCGCGTGTATCTTGAAAATTATCCAACGCTAAAGTAATGCCTATTCCAGGATAAACGGTATCCTATATGTTTTTCTATGTTATTATCTATCTCTGAGCCAAACATAAGCATTTTTTCAGCCGTTCTGACGTGATTGAGTAATAAACATCCATCCATCTATATTATTGTAATAAAAAGTTAGATTAGAATTATTTTTAAACTTGTGTTGTTATGCAACTTTATTCTAAACAGGAATAGCCCAACCTTCAAATGCTTATTTAAATTGTGTAAGGCCATTCTCAACAGTATTTTCGTAATCCCCACAAAAAAATTAGCTTCTACCTCATCGTACGGTCAGCCAAGAAAGTGGTGTACCAGTTTTGATTTAGTTTCCCGGTCATCGAAAATTACAACAAGGTTCGTTATAAAAAGATATTACTGAAAGAGACAACATTATCATGACGTAAACCTATGTATTTAGTATTCATACGTCATATGTCACATATAAGTACATGACATTTTAACCTTTAGTATAAATGAAAAGGACATTAGTTTCTACAAAGCAATTGAAATGTTTCCAAACAAAAGTAATAAAAACTATTTAAATAGACAACCGAATTTCATTTGAAAAAGAAAACTGACAATTGACATTTTGTCAAATATATGCAAAAAATCGATATATTTTCCGTGTTATTTTTCAATCAACTGCATATAAAATCATCTCAATGCCTGCCAACTTGACCATTGCCGAAAGAGCACAAATAATTGCCCAATTTAATGAGGGAAGCAGTATCAGTGCGATATCCCGGAATTTGAATATATCGAGGCGTTCTGTCCGCTTTTGGATTCGTCGAGAAGGAGAGGAGGGAAGTTTGTTGGATCACAGAAGAAGTGGTCGCCGGCCTGCACTCTCCAATAACGATAGAGAATTCATGAGACGGGAATATGAAATCAATGGTTTTAAGCCCACAAAACATTTTGCGGAGATGTTCGATGTGAGTGCCCAAACAATAAGGAATCATCTACATTACATGGGGTTGCACCACAGGCATTACGCCAAGAAAATATATTTGACGGATGCTCACAGACTTGCTCGTCTGAACTTCGCCAGAGAGCACTTAGAGTTTGATTGGTCTAATACAGTGTTTTGTGATGAAAAAACGTTTAAATCCAGTCAGCATGGACGTCTTCACCTTTGGCGATATAATTCAACATATCGTTATAAAGATGATCATGTAATCCCAAATAGAGAATCAGGTCGAATTTCCGTAAATATTTGGGGCTGGATGAGTGTGGATGGTGTAGGAGAATTGTGTTCTCTACCTCCTCGAGCGACGGCTGTAAATTATATCGACGTGCTTCAGTCAGACAGTCCGTAATGTTTACCCGGAGAACGAAGTGCCACAATTTGATTTTGTTCAAGATAATTGTTCAATTCATAATGCGAGGATCGTAAGAGCCTGGTTTCGTTCACACACTGACGTAAGGGTAATTCAGTGGCCCTCAAGATCGCCGGACCTCAACCCGATAGAAAATCTTTGGGGCCTTATGGTCCAACGATGGTCGCATCAAAATGAAAGAACCAAACAAGCTCTTATTAGTCACTGTAATTATATTTGGGAGGAAATGCGGGGAACCGATATTTGCTCACGGCTTGTTGGTTCAATGAGGTCTCGTCTTTTAGAGGTTATAGAGGCCAACGGCGGTTACACCCGTTTCTAATTTTTAAAAATTTTCAATGTCTTCTAAATATTACTATATATGCTATGTTTTTAAGTATTTTAAAATTGATTGTAGAAATTTAATAAAAGGATAAATCTATTTTTAGCTTGTTTTTTATTGATATTGTAATTACAAATTTACAGAAATTGTAGGTTTGTGGATTCGCCTTGTGCCTTTACAATTTTATGTAACTTGTTGATTATAATTCTGAATTTGTAGATACAATTTTGTCATGAAAATCAACAGACACCCGCCGTTGATTTTACGACGTCATTGGTTCCATCAAGTTCAAACTAAGAACAGCTGTCACGTTACAAACAGTAATAGTCGTTATCAATAATCAGATAAAGACAGCAATAGAAGTTGTCAGATCGATCTGCAAGCGAAACTAATCTTTATCACCTATGAATCTGCAAGCGATATTCAACCTTAGGGTGGTACACCACTTTCTTGGCCGACTGTACCACCAACTTGTTCCAACAGTGCGGCACGAGAAGGAATTATCGTTCCTCGTCGTACTATACTAAATGATTTTTCTCAATTAGTAATTAAAAAATCTTAAGACTTTTTATTACAAATAGTAAGTATTTAGATTTTCCAAAAATATCCCTTAAAGGACCCTGGCCGCTTGAAATACACAGCGGAAAAGCTCGAAATCCCCGCAGATCAATTCTTGGGCGGAGTGTTAGTTCATCTATAAAGTGATATCAAAAGGAAAATTAAGTAGAGCTACCACCACTGCATGTATCTGCATTCAATTGTACGACGAGGAATGAGAATTTCTCCTCGTGGAACAAGTTAGTGGCATGACGAGGAAGAAGCCGTCCTTAATACCTCCCTGCCTTTTATAAAGAATCTACTAAGACAATATTATGATGTATACAGGGCCGGCGCGCCCTCAGCTGACATTTTAATTAATCATTCCAGATTAAAAGTGAAATACGAGCAAGATAACAACTCCAAAGAAAATGCAATCAACTGCAATACTGAGTCATCTATCTTTTATAAGTCTGCCTTATTCATTATACAGTTTTTTGCTCTTTTTTCTTGTGAAAAGCCAATACCTCTGAAATGAATGACTGAGGAAAGATGTCTCTCTAAGTAATTTTATAATTAAGCGTTTTGGCGTGAGATGATTACTGGAATTGTTATAAGCTCGTAAATATTAAGTCAACATTAATTATATTGAAATTGCAATAATGATCATTCTTAAAGTATGGAGGAAAACTTGTTTTAATCAATAGTTGCCATTAATACTAACAAGCATTAGATGGCACTAAATCATATTAACGATCTCGATTTTTAGATACATTTAAGTTCCATTATGTAATATATTAGTTGCTATTGCTGGAAGTTGTGTCAAATGTGAATAGACGCCTGTACAACTTCCGACGAATGAGGAATGGGAAAAGTCCCAATTACTCAATCACTGGTGTCGGACGGGAAAGTGTAGCTACGAAAGCTATTTTACGTAGCACATGTCTACGAGTTCGTAGCGGCGTAGTAGACCTATCCTTGGCATGTTTTACTACAAAGTACTTACAACTGCAGTCTTGCTTATCTACATTTTTAATGCAATATAAAATAAATATTGCGATGTTTGAAAAATAAATATTGCGATGTTTGAAAATATGATAAATTTTGAAAATCTCTATCTCGGAATCTTTTAGGTCCACAAAACATAAAATGGTTTTTTTTTTTTTTTGACAAAGTTGCGTTCGGCGCTTGAGGTCTCAACTATAGATTATTCATTGGGCCAACATCATAAACAAGTCTGCAAAAATTCAAAACTACCGGACTTGACACAACCACGTTTACAGTTACTGGACTGTATTGTTTGTTCGGTGTGTTTTGGTAAAAAAGGCATAGAGAACTTAGGGCGAAAGAGCGAGCGAAGCGAGCTCGAAAATTGGGGCAAATTGACTCGGACAGGTTAGGTTAGACTAGGTTAGGCCCTTCATGGTTTAAACCACCCAAAAGTAGGATCCCTGCAACTGCCCAGTATAACATAATTTTACTATTGGCTATTGACTCCGTCCTAATACTACTGACTAGCATTCGGTACGTGTTTTTTTGCATTTTCGTTGAAATAAAATACCGTGGAAAAAATACCAAACAAATATTGGTTAAAAAAACTACTATTTGATAAGTCTGTTTAATAAAAATATGTGATTATAAAATTCATTGAAATTTGATTCTGGGAAATGCGTACCTACCTATTATTTCATGAAATGATAAAGTGAGAAAAATGTTATGGAAACGAAATTCTATGAAACAATTGGCCATAAAACAAACCCACCAGACCAAAAAGTAATTCAAATATGAAGCTACATTATTCCTGAGTGCTATACTCGTAGGCAATAAAATATATTTGTAAACTGCAAATTAGCCAAGCTAGCAAGTCTGAAAAAGTAAGATGCGACTCGGGACTAGGTCTGATGACAACTTCACGCGAACAAAGTCGCGGGCGGGATACTAGTATTTAAAAAAGTAGTATCTAAGATACAATTCATTCATAAGCAAAGTATGTAAGGTTTCGAAGAGTGGTACAGTTAATATCGACACGTTTGGGTATTTAGTACCACTGTGCAAGTGTGCATACCTCTTCAGAGATTAAAAACGTGATGTTGCAACTCGTAATGATTATTTGTTATGTTTAATGTGCAGTAGCTCCTGTAAATCTACATAGCATACAGAACTGTCTCCCAAAGATGCATAGTTCCACTATGAGCCTCTACTTCAGGTCCATGTCAGACATGTCAACAGTATCACCACCGCCGACGCTTCGCTGGCGACTGATGTGTCAGCGGGTGGGCGGGACGCGCGGGTGGGCGTGTCACCCACCCACCGGCGCAAGTCCCGCCCACCCGCGGATCCGCCCAGTCCGCTCGAAAAACCCGTGACAGGTGGGCGGGAACCCCCTGAAGTATCGTCGTTAAGGATACTTTATCAAGTAATTTGTTACCTTCGATACGAATTTAAAATTTATTTGTCTAGGCAAAACTGTACGGTGGATGATTTCAGCTATTCATTTTAGTACTCGACTATTGTTTTAATGTGTTTCTGTTTAATTTTTAGCTTGTTTTAGTAGTTTATTATATTTCAGCCAACATATTTAATATATTCTAGTGAACAGTCAGAATTTTTGCATATGAAAAGTATTTTTATTATGACGTAAAATTACAATTGCTATGACAAAAAGTACAGTCAACATGCAATATTGAGTGCAAAACAATTGAAAAATTAAATAAATGTATCAATATATTCAACAAAAAACCCGACTACGAAAAAATCGCGCACTAAAAAGTAAAATAAGTTAAAATAACTAAAACCCGACTACGAAAAAATCGCGCACTAAAAAGTATAAAACAAGAACAATCCGTGTTACAGAAATTTTTAATTAATAGCCGTGGTCGTATGCCACCTGCGGTTGTTTCACACAATCTTTATTGGCTAGGTGGCATACGACCACGGCTATTAATTAAAAATTACGGATTGTTCTTGTTTTATACTTTTTAGTGCGCGATTTTTTCGTAGTCGGGTTTTAGTTATTTTAACTTATTTTACTTTTTAGTGCGCGATTTTTTCGTAGTCGGGTTTTAGTTATTTTAACTTATTTTTTATTTACACTATTTTGGGGTTATTTGATATAATAAGCAAAGCAGCGAGTGAATTTAAAATGTACTCATTAAGCCTTTTCATTTGATACCCATGTTGACACTGTTAGAAACAGGCAACGTAGCTAGTAAAAGCTATATAATGTATATATATTTAAAATGTGCTCATCAAGCCCTTTAATTTGATACCCATGTCGATACTGTGCGAAAACATTTTTTTTTTCGGTTACGACTTTTCATCCCCTAGAGGGCGCCATATTGGATTTGGTGACACGTCACCTACCCTATAACCAGCGGACAACTGAGACGCTTCTAACGACACCTCATTTGTCAAGTAGTGATAAGTAGTTCAGAAGTTATGAGGGAACAGATGAACATACATACATACATACATACATACCGGTCAAAATCATAATCCTCCTTTTTGCTTCGCCGTAGTCGGGTAACAAAATCATAACCCTCCTTTTTGCTTCGCCGTAGTCGGGTAACAAGTAGTGATAAGTAGTTCAGAAGTTATGAGGGAACAGATGAACATACATACATACATACATACATACCGGTCAAAATCATAATCCTCCTTTTTGCTTCGCCGTAGTCGGGTAACAAAATCATAACCAGAAGTAGTCCAGAAGGATTTTCCTTGAAACTATGTTTCTGTATGACGTGTGTAATCACAGATATGATTGCTTGGAGATTAGTAATAAGATACATTATGTTGTTCCTAGAACTGTCATAAGACGAGAGGTCCGCACGCGTCCGCTCTTTGCAGTTTCTTCCTGTCGCACAAATGCTGGAGAGCGTGCACCTCTGCGTCGGATTTGTAATACGTATAACCATTTGTTCACTGATTTAGATATATTTAATATGAAACTAACAAGTTCCGTTACTGTTTGGCAGAATCCATAAAAAAAAAAATAATTCAAAATAATACACTTTAAAATTTTGTAACAACTTAGAATAACCACTTATTACAGTAGTATACTGTCAACCGTTTCGTGCTGATCCTGTTTTTATATCTTGTGGATAACAGTGTGGGTTGCACATTTATAATATTTTATTTTTTAAGTTAGTTTATAAGATCAATTGTGTAACTGTTTGTTTATCCCAAATAAATAAATAAATAAATAAATAAATAAATAACCCTCCTTTTTGCTTCGCCGTAGTCGGGTAAAAATACAGACTTGAATTCTAGTGGACAATTTAATACACAGCAACTTTTCCTGTCATCGACAAAATATTTATTATTTAAACTTATCATAAATACTGAAAAACCTTCATAATTTCCTAAAAATCTACCTCTAATACTTTATGCGAAATATTTTCATTAAAAATGCTGTAAAATACTCTGAAGAGATAATGCTGTAAATGTGAGGCATCTTAAAGAGTTATCAAAGCATTACTGAGGGGCTCGGCAGGAATTTCTTTGAGCAAATTATTTACATAGACGAGACACCCCGAATTACTGCAGCTACTATCACTTCAAAAGCGGTGGGGTAAGTAGGTGGCTGATTTAAGGTGATATTTCACCTTTTTCTACTGTTTCACTGGAGTTTTATTTAAAGACAGAAAGGTGGTAATTACCATGATTATTTATATTTAAAATCATACAGATTTTTGGGAGTTAAAATGTCATCGTAGCCCCGGAACTGTTTTCACTCAGCGAAGTCAGTTAGTCTCTAATTCTACTCCTTGTAGAGCGGAAGGTGCCTATATGATGATCATGATTTATAAATGCGAAAGTTTGGATGACCCAAAACAACAGAATGAATTTTGAAAAACAAAGACTAACAGCTCCACACATAAACACGATACGACGTCGCGTCGTGGAAATCTACGACACGACGTCGTAACGTGTCGATGCACGATACGACGTTGTGACTCACGATGCAATCCTGCGCACTTGTTATTCGAAATTCAAAGATGACGGATGGTATTGAGGTCGATCATTTAATTACCTTAGTCGAGCAGCGTCCCGTACTATGGAACAGAATGCGGCTAGAGCGGTCCATTTTTCGGAATTAACTAAAACACCACCCCACACAGTAACGATGCTCATCGTAGATTTCTAAAACGCGACGTCCGCGTCGTATCGTGTTTATGTGTGGGAGCCCCATAGGTTGTAGTCTAAACTAACATGTAGGATACCATACACGCGGGCACATTGTTGGTAACAGTTTTGTACCAAGAATTTAATTATTCAAAACATTTCTTAAAACTTTTGAACTTCCTAGGAGACGATCAACTAGTCAGAACATTGGGCAAATTCAAGCTGGTTACAAAACGTAATAGATAGATAGATAGAATACTCTTTATTATGCCCACCATACAACAGGTAATTACATTACAAATTTTAACTTAAACATAGGGTGACACAATGGGCGGTCTTATCACTAAAAGCGATCTTTTCAAGACAACCTTTGGATGGATTAGGAAGAAAGAGAGACATACTGTTGGTAGTACTGTGGTGTACAATTTTAACCAATTAAACAAGATAAAAAATATATATAAATACATACATACACATACAAACATATATAAATATATATATACATATGTAATAATCACGAAAACAAAGAAAAGAAGCAATAAAGTCACATGGTTAGAGAGAGAGGTAGTGCTTCTTGAGCAGATTTTTAAAAATTGACATGTTTTGTGCGCTCCTTACTGACATGGGCAAGGTATTCCATAGTCGCACTGCTTCAACTGTAAAAGATTTGTCGTAAAAGCTCGTAGAGTGCATTGGCATCTCCAGTCTCAAGTTTTCCGAGGACCTAAGATGTAATATTTATGGAGAAAGAACTGAAAATTTAACTTAAAATTCAGTTTGTCCGTCTCTCTATAGGTGCTGGCTGATGAAGTTAAGCATGCACTTTTAATGAGCATTCTTGAGAATGTTAACATTAAAAAAAAACAAACGAGAGCATTATAAAGAGCGCTCTGGTGAGCTTTTTGCCGAGCTGACTGTCAAGGCTGACATCTTAATGAAAAAAACTGTTGGACACTTTCAATTAGGTATGTTTGGCTCTATCTTTAGCTCTGTTCGTTGTTCAGTTTGACCAAATTAAATCATTTAGACGCGGTGATCGGTCATTTAACGACATAGACACTAGGTCTATGTCGTTACATCAAATTGCATTTAAAAAAATGTAGTACCACAAATTTGCCGCAGGTGTAGGTAAGTGCTGGGGTGCTAAGACAGGTAACCTCCACGTGCGTCCGTGGACTGGAGTTCCCTCACGGATACGTCCGGGGGGAAGACCAGTTTTTCGGGCCGGTGCGCCCTGGGATGCGGGCAAAAACTCTTCCTTAGGCACTGTGTGCCTAAGGGGGTTTCTTTGCCCGTATGCGAATAGCCTGTCGGGTGGAAGCTCCAATGCGTGACCCTCTGATTAGCAGAGGGCACAGCAGCGGAGCGGGCTTGCGGACGGTGAGTAATGGGTAAGCTCGCCGTCCGACCAAGGACCAAGCCCGGGTCGGTGGCGTGTCGTGTTTCACGCGTCACCGACGGGGCCCCTTATGGGGCCAAATGCCTGCCGGGGTCGCGGATTTTTTCTTAATCCTGGATACCGTGGCCCCGGAACGTAAAGGGCATCCGAAGGAACACGGGTGGATTTTAGTCAGTAAGAGTCTGACAGTCCCTTCTGCCCCACCCAGGGCGGGAGGACTCATTTGATGATTTTGCCAACCTAAAAAAAAAAAAAAAATTTTAAGATTCTAAGGAGCAATCAGTCAAATCGTAATATCATTCATTCTTAGTTCGGGCTGGTTTCAAAACGCCCGTAACTAAGGTCGAAACCACGGGTTTCATGCTTAGAGATTAGACCCCTGCACCTTATAATAAATAGTTGTTTATCAAGCCACAGTAAATGCTTATAAATAGATGCCTCTAATGATTTGTTTGGAACTAAAACTAGACCGACCGGTGTGCTTGTCCCTGAACTAACCCGTATAAAAATAAACAGTGGAAGGCAGAGTTAGTATACTAACTTTTCTCCGTAGCTTCGCTCTCGTTAATTTAGAATTTGACAATCATTTCGCGTTGTACTCCACGTGTAATAATAAATGAATTATTGGAAATATATTGTTGTTTTTCTCGAGAACAGCAACGAACTTTTTTCTGAGCAAAATAGTAAGTGTAATATGTGAAAGTTCAAGCGTGCCCAACAAATAGGACCTACAAACATTTTGAATAAGTACGAACGGTAAATTAAGTAAAAGAAAACTTTCACTTAGAATGGTGATGACATTCAATCATCGCCCAAAAATGAACTGTGAAATACCTAAAATAAAAAATAAATTACACTACAGTCCCGCCACGTCAAGATTCACAAGAATCTTTTTTGATCTACAATAATACGTCAAGCTTCGAACCAAATCACTTGCAACACAAGAATAATATTAAGTTTTAATTAAACTTAACCCTACACTTACCATACTACAACCGGGTGTCATCTAGCTACAGAGCAGGTATTTTAACCCTTTCTCGGAATTGCATCCGATTTCCTTCCCCTATGTAGGTACTACACCTTTGATGTAGGTGATATGGGCACAGGTATTCAACGATCTACGAGTATATCATTCCTCTCCATAATTTTAATAATAATAATAAGGATGAAGAGGTTGGTCTGTGGATGGGTAACCATCTGTCGTAGCAAGTTTCCTCCGTGCTTCGAAAAGCACCTGAAGCCATTGGTCCCGGCTGTCATTTGTAGATCAGCTTTCGTCGTATTATTCAGTAGCTCTAAAAGTCTGACAACCAGTCTTACCATGGGGTATCGTATTACCCAGTTACTGGGTTGTGGAGGTCCGATAGGCAGTCGCTCCATGTAAAATACTGATATACAGCTGCATCTGGTTCGACTGGAAGCCGACCCCAATACAGTTGGGAAAAGGCTAGGCAGATTATGATGGTTTTAACCACAATATTTTTATAGGGAAAAGTTTCATTATAGTTATTTATGCAACTGTTGTATAATCAGGGGTATTAAAACACGAATGTGGGTTTACGCCTCGTGTGATAATAATATCACATGAGTGTTTTAATACCTAATTATAACAGTTGCATACAAGACTTTATCTACAATCATGATGTGAATCCTCTATAAAAGATTCTCATACCATAGGGTGTTGTACAGTGTTGTAAGAACTATGTAAATTCAAGAAAAGTCTAATTGCGAAGCATGTAAAATAAAGAATAATTGTTCTTTTTTCAAAATTTTAGCGATCTGGTGGTGAAAATGTCATTGCATGAGAATGTTATTTTTTTTAAATTCATAATATCACGCGTTTGGATGATATAATGATCATAACATCATTTAGTGTTTTAATGTTGGCAATAAGCTAATTGTTATAGGTTCTTTTATAGAGGATTAATAGCATGATAGTAGATAAAATTTGGCTTATGAGGCTTAGGGTTAGGCTTAGGCTGATGATGATGATGATGAGATAAAATTTAAAAATAGCGATTTCTCAAAGGTATAATACTTGTTGAATTCAGTAATTACTTTAGCATTTTAAAAAGTCTTCGAGCTTGATTTTTTTTATTCAGGTTCTGTCACATTTTTTTAGCTTTCTTCCACTCTATGTATTTCTCCTGTATTGGGTACGTTTACAAATATTTAAACTCACGTACACACACGCCTTATGAGTTATTTTCAACAAGCAGTTTTCGTGGCGCTTAAGACCGAAGCGAAAACTACAAAGCTATCTCAAGAAGGTATTGCACATTACAATAAAAAAAAAAACACTTCGACCAATGGGTGCCAGGATTGGAACAATTGGATTAAAATCCATTAAGTTACAGTAACTGTCGGAATAACGGTAATTCTTACTTTCTTTTGTATTTGTAATTGTCCAAATGAAAAAAGACAACTTGGTTGATCATAAAGTATCTCCCTGAAAGTAGATACTTTTATACCTTTATGTTGATAATTATTTTACCGAAAAAATAACATCCTATGAGAAGCTGTTTAAAGCCTCCTGCAGACACACGCGATTAATCGCGCGGGGCGACATGTCGCGGTCCATTCGCAGTATTTTTAGAGTGGAAATTAGCTTGGCTCGTTGTCGCAGCGCGATTAATCGCGTGTGTCTGCAGGAGGCTTAAAACAATATCTTGTACATCGGTTGCCGTCGGTATGCGTGACATCGTTGTCACAACCAACCAATGCTAGGCTTTTAATATGTTTTTGTCGTGGCTCTCGTTAAACTCGTGGCTAAATGATAAAAGCTGAAAAAAAAAACAACAAACGCAGGTCGATTTTTAAGGTTAAGCCGCGCTTGCCGAGATTGGTCCGTGGATGGGTGAAGATTTATCATAGCGAGTTTCACGCACGTAAAGCACGTAAAGTGGGTGGTCCCGGCTGTCATATGTAGATCTTTGACAGTCGTTAATAACAGTCAGAAGCTCGAAAATCTGAAAACCAGTCTTTCCAAGGAGTATCATATAATATTATACAGTACTGGGTTGTGGAGAGTCAGATTGAGATAGGCAGTCGCTCCATGTAAACTAGTGATATTCAGCTGCATCCGGTTCGACTGGAAGCCAACGCCAAATATTTTGGGGAAAGGCTAGGTAGACGATGATATGAACTTCCCATTTGTCGTGGATGCATTTACAAAAAAATTACTCACAAACAAAAACAGTCAGACCACACAAATATTTATTTCTTGCGATAAAACAACCGACACGCAACGCAGGAGCGAGTATTGTTTTACCGCAAGAAATAAAAACAGTCAGACCCAGAACAACATAGCTTTTATCGCAGGCTCTGAGCTCGGTGTGCGCGAAAAACGTATCGAAAAATCCTAGGTTTCCTGACCACATCTGACAGCACGCATCGTCTAACGTCGTTTCAGTTCGGGAGACTTCGGCAATCATAAAGGTACGAACAGACGTGCTCATAAAGGTACGGACAGACGTGCTCATTACTAGCACGATAGCATGTTTTTATTGAGCAAGGGGCAATTTTATTGAGGGAGAGGGAGAGGGAGGAGGAGGAGGAGGAGAACGTTTCTTTACGTTTCACTTGATTGACGTAGCTGACCATAGCCTAATTAGAACAGTAATAAATAGGTATAATATATAAATAAATAATTATAATTGCATAAGTTCATAAAGCTAAAAAATGCTATGCAATAGCTTTACCGCGGCAGTCACCGAGTGCCACACTTTTTTTTTTCTTGCGCGCAAAACTACCCACTCGCTCCTGCTTTGCGTGTCGGTTGTTTTATCGCAAGAAATAAATATTTGTGTGGTCTGACTGTTTTTGTTTGTGAGTATTTTTTTTGTGACATAATACTTATGTAAGTTTATTATTATTGAATATCTGTGCCACTGTGCAAACGTGTTAGGTACCGATTTCACATTTTGACTTAATAAAAACAAACCCTTAAAATGTAAATCTAACGAAGAAAGCAGATAATAAAAATATTTTTCTTTCACAAATCTGCCGATTTCAGAAAGTAGAGTTTATTTACACATTTTTGAATTTGTTTTAGACGCCATTTTTTCTTTTTTAATTTTTTTAAAGCTTTTTAGTAGTTACCAGTGATATTACACACTTTTTAACCGACTTCCAAAAGGAGGAGGTTCTCAATTTTTTATTTTTTTTATGTTTGTTCGGGCGTAACTCCGTCGTTTACCAACCGATTTGAAAAAATCTTTTTTTGTTGGAAAGGGTATACTTCCCGAATGGTCTCATTAAAATTTTATCGAAATCAGACCAGCACTTTTTGAAAAATCAACAAAAAACAACGAAAACCTAAAGAGTTTTCAACATTGTCTACACCGATTACTCCGAGGTTTCTGGTCCGATTTCGATGATTCTTTTTTTGTTCGATACTTCGATACAGTATATCTGCCATTTGGTCCCATAAAATTTTCATTTAGTTTGGTGCAGCAGTTTTAATTTTTAGCTCATTGTGTAAGAGTACATACATGGACGATGTTATCACCGGTGCTACGGATTACAATATTTTAGTGTACATGTAAGAAGGTTGAATAATGAAACTAAAAAGGATAAAATAAAAAACTTTTTCAAAAAAAAAATGTAACCGACTTCCCACAAAAAAGTTCTAAATAACCTACAAAAAAACTTTTCTTTCGAAAGTCGGTGACAAAAAGTCAATGAAATAAAAAAGAAAGTCACCGACTTTCGAAAGAAAAGTTTTTTTGTAGGTTATTTAGAACTTTTTTGTGGAAAGTCGGCTACATTTTTTTTTAAAAAAGTTTTTTATTGTCATATATAATTTTCTTTCGATTTCTCCAGGTTCCTAACCTCATTGGACCACCTGAGAAATATCCAAAGGATTTTTAACCTGGAGTAACACATACTTAGGATATACATTAGTCTTTCTATCACGGTAGAATAATTACGGAAAGTTCCACACAAAAGTTGAGATTCAGATATCATTCCTTTCATAAAGATTTACACAAAAACTAGAACCTGAAAGACGCAAGTCGGATTGAATAATTCACGGCAAGCGAAAAATCCGGCGATATTTTCTGCCGTAGATATCTGGTATTGGGCGAACTGGGCGCTTGTCACAACAATTAGCTTAACCGACGGAGACTGATTTATGAGCGGAGCTAAGCCGAGCGAGCTTATCTGAGCGCACCTTTACAAAGCCGACGGCATGCAACATGCACCTTTTAGGAAAACGTTACGAACTTACCTCGATGGTAATTAAAAGAGATGTGTTCTGTTTTTGTGCAAAAATCTTTACTGGGATTATTCAAGTAAGGTTTTTAAAGGTATACGAAAGAATTTCAAAACTACAGAGTATGTGCGGGTATGAAAAAGGATTTTATTTAGCTGAAAAGCAATAATAATATAACTTTTCAAACTGGCTTGGTCACTGATACTACGAGTATAAAAACTCCATTAGAACTTAGAACGTAATATCCACTTAGGTACATTTTAAGATAAATGGTGACAGTATTTCAAAACTAAAATATTTTGCGACGGAAAGTATTCCATTCCATATTATGAGATTATAAGATATATCTATTCCATGTGAAACAATAGCAAATGCCACCAATTATCCATTTGAAGCAGGAGAGTCGGTGTGCGCCGAGGCATGTGACGACATTAGCCCTGCCAGCAAGCGATAAACAAATTCAAACATCCCAGTCTGCGCCTTAATCCATCTGTTGTTACAAAATTAATTATTTCAACAATACAGACGCTGATAATTATCCTCTGCATTCAAATATTCCATTTTAATTAACGATTTTATTCACATATTTTCAATGGCGAACATTGTTAAAATTAACACCGGCCTGGTAATTATATTGCTATGCCACTTATTGTGAATTCTACAAACTTATTACTGTGTTACAAAAGTGTTTCGGTTTTTTGCTTTCAGGGAACGGAAAAAATGTGTTAATTAAATTGAATTTTCGGAATAGTGAGGTTTCATGAAATTAATTATGTAATTATTTTTTATGCGTTTTTCGACGAACTTATATTCACACTTTTTTGCTAATATGTTCTCATTCGCAAAATCACCTGCTACGGTTCCCATTCTTAATTAAGATATTTGATGCAATTTTTATTTGCAAGTGATTTTTTTTTTTTTTTTGAAAGCTTTAACTTTATACGATTTGTATCTCAAGGCCGCATCTACATAGCATCTGGGGGCACGGCAGTGCCCGCGCCAAGTCTCGAGATATCCATTATCTCAAAACTTCCATTTACATGCATGAAAAGTTACCTTTATTTCGAAACTTATCAACACGAGTGACTTTGTTATAAGATGCAAAGTGACATCATCCTCAGCCTATAAATGTTCCCACTGCTGGGACACAGGCCTCCTCTCTCTGTGAGAGGGAGTGGGCCGTAATCTACCACGCGGGCCCAGTGCGGATTGGTAGATGACACATGTCTTCGAATTTTTTTTGGTTCTAGGACATGCCGGTTTCCTCACGATGTTTTCCTTCATCGTTTTGAGAGCAGTGGTGTTGAAATAAATTACACAAAGTAATGCGCCTGACGGGGTTCGAACCCACGACTTACAACTCGTAAGTCGAGGCCGATACCACTGGGCCACCACTGCTCGGGCCACCACTGCTCAAAGTGACATCACACCCATCTAATTCTTGGAAAACACTCCATTTATATGAATATTACAATATTTTCTAAAAGAAGTCTTAGTTAAATAAAGTGTAGAGTTTAAACATAATAATGCCTTTAAGAAGGAAAAATATAAATAAAAATGACAATTTAACAGCAAAAAAGTTAATTCAGCATCAGCAAGTCTTGAAGCAAGATTGACTGCAATTTTACAAGATCTTGTGATTAACACCGGTCACATTTGACTAGGGCCAAACATATTTCTGCTCACCACTGATCGGGTTTCAAGTTCCGACGGGATCTGTTATCAGTGATCAGTGCTAATTGTGCGTTAATCAGTCGTTAATTACTGGCTGTGGGGCGCATGACGTCATTATGCCAAACCCCTCTCCCCCTCTCCCCCGCCTACCTAGCAATCAATAATCCACTGTCATGTGCAACTTGATCTAATTTGTCGCGCGTCTAATTAGTAGTGACCTATGCGTTTGTTTGACGTGACGTCTAAGGACTGAGGAACTGTTTGTCTTATGTCACAGATAAATTAAAACTGCTTATCATGATTTGAAATAATTTTCATCTGGCCAGCTTTTATTCCCAACTGTAATGGAACCCCCATTACAGTTGGGAATAAAAGCTGGCTGGTTTCCAGTGTAACCAGTTGAATATCAATTTTTTTTACATAGAGCGACTAACCTAACCTCCACAACCCAGTAACATGGTAACACGATACCCTTGGTAAGACTGGTTGTCTGACTATTTTTTTGTTTTAGAATATTTGTATAAAATACGTTGTTATTTCTTGATTTCTTTACAAGGAGAAAAGTTATGGAAATCATTATTTATTCTGTGAAAATTCTAATCTGCGAGAGAGATAGTGAAGTAGCCTCAAATGATTTGCAATAATTTTAAATTAATAACATACCTTTGACTTCTTGTCAACCTTGATATAATTATTACTCTTCAAGGTGAGGCTGAGATGCATAGATGCATCTTTTTAAACCTCAATCTAACAATTTGTCAAACTAAGTTGAAAAAAAACCGCTCGCGATTCCCCTACACTTGCTGCAACCCAGTGTCCGTAGCAATTCATTAGCGCCGGCCGCGTGTCGCACGATACGTCATTTGCTTCGTCCGTCATTCACGTCCGTCATTTGCGTCTGCCGTCAATCGCGCGTGATTAGGGCTCTGTGATTGCGCATTGATCGCTCGTTACCGACTGTTTGCTTGCGTACCGTCCTCGACGCACTACTGACAATACTAATTTGCGGAGTTTGAGTAGGCACAGGCATATCCCGGTTGTGACATACGGGTATAAAATCTGTTGAAAATGTAGAAAATGTTTGTATAAACAAACATTAAAGTAATGAGTGTCGGAGCTCATACATTAGTTTTGAGTATGATTCAGATAGAGCATATTTTCTTCTTCTTCTTCTTCTTCCTCTGTTTGAATCGCGTTCACGGGATTAAAAGAGAAAAGTTAGGCGCCCAGCGAGATGAATAGACTACATTGTTTCTTTTACCGGTTACCTAAAGAAAGACCTGCTTATGATAATGACGGTTTGACTGATAGAAAAATTGCCATTCATCTGTAGGATTAAATAATTAAATAACCAGTGTGTGTAACCAGGCTAGGTGATAATGACGAAAATCTCCACCAGCTAGTTCCTATCGGCTTATGCAAAAAAATAAAGCACACAAAAAATAATAATCAGCATTTTAAATGAAGCCTTTCACGGCTTATTAATCTCCACTTCTTTAATCCCTTAACACCGTCGAAAATATGAACTAGTGGAGCTATAAAAAATTGTAATAAAGCCATAACGGAGCGAAACGTGCGAATAAACGTGCGCTATGTCGTAAAACTGTCGAATTGAATGGACGATGCAGTTGGCCGCGCCGCGCACCCGCCCAGCTCGCACGTGAAACAAACAAGACAACACATTTTCTTTTCATTGTGATCAACTCGGACGGAAAATTTGAAACAAGTAAGTCAAAGTGCAAATTGTAGGGAAGTTGATTTGAAGCCTTGAAAATTGTCCAAAAATCAAATTGTCCAACGTCTCACACATGAAATAGGAACCTTAATTTATAGTTAACGTAAACTTCATGAAGTCTGTGTCAGTGTATTGACCTGGTAGCCAAAAAAGATGCAAAGGTCTGGCTGGATTATACACAATAGTAACGTTCAATTGGCCAATCTGCTGGCTAAATAACAATTTTAATCAGTTTTAAGTACTTAATTTTCAAGAACGTACAGGATCCGATATTAACTCAAATACAATTAACAATAAATTAAAAGGTTGTCATTAATCGATCATTTACCTGATGTGCTGACATTTTCTGGCTTCGTTAATTAATCCACTCTCGCACAATTAACTGCTTAATTATTTAATGTAGGATAAAGATTTAATTAAGGGTATTGAGAATAATTATATCTTTTCACTGTAACGGTCACATACCGATTTAGCTGTTCGGCGATTTCATAGACCAAAACTTTTTTTACCGCCGAGCAAGACTGCGATGGCTTAGTAGGTTGAGCGTCTCGAGTAGGTACCTACTTCGAGTCCTGCTTGTAGCCGAATATTTCTTCCAAAAAAGTATTTTCAACCAATTGACTCGTGACAACAGCCATGAGTGTACACGAGATACCCCATGTCATGTGAACCCCGCAGCGTAAAATCAGGTGTGGCGAGGATCTCGTACGCATTAATAATGATAAATTCGCGTCATTAATTCGGCAGGATTAGTCGCGCGGCCCGTGTGCACGCCGCCGATAACCAAATATTAACTCAATTAGTGAGGAGGAACGCGGCCGGCGCATTCAAATGTCTGCTAATCCCACCTAACGTGAACGGCCATACCCCTTTGATATCCTAGAACTGACGGCATTATGTCCACAGGATTTTGAACCTTAAAAATAATTGACTTATTTTTAGTTTTTTAATAGGATTTCGTTTTATTGTTCATGATGTGAAGTGTCTATTGTAGAGGATTTATGCTATCCATCATTTTTGGGTGGATAAACGCTAGATTATGCGCCACTAAAGCATTTTTTATTCACTGTTTTTGCAGGTAATGGAATAACAAATTTAATGTAATAATTTTATAAAAAATACCTGTTAAACTGGTTTTATTAAAATTATGAACGTAAACTGTTGTGGGCTGAAAATATTAATAATCTTAACATTACAATCCTAGCTACGGAAATACATTTGGACCTCACCTTATGATTTTTACACCTGACAGTTTGTAAAATTAAATAAAATATATATGTAAAGAATTTGTCAATAACATGCGTTTATTTTATACAAAAAATGGCGGATTTTCCAAAAAACAAAGGAAGTTGCCTTAATGACTCCACACACAAGTAAATATGTGCACTAACAATTATTAATTAAAACTTTTGCTACTTAATCTAAACAATACAATAACATACTTGTAGTTATATGCTAGCACGTCTCATGATCATTTACATACGTATACGTCATAAACGTTACGTAAACTGTTGTGGGCTGAAAATATTAATAATCTTAACATTACAATCCTAGCTACGGAAATACATTTGGACCTCACCTTATGATTTTTACACCTGACAGTTTGTAAAATTAAATAAAATATATATGTAAAGAATTTGTCAATAACATGCGTTTATTTTATACAAAAAATGGCGGATTTTCCAAAAAACAAAGGAAGTTGCCTTAATGACTCCACACACAAGTAAATATGTGCACTAACAATTATTAATTAAAACTTTTGCTACTTAATCTAAACAATACAATAACATACTTGTAGTTATATGCTAGCACGTCTCATGATCATTTACATACGTCATAAGACGGAGTGAAGGGCTACCTAATAGCGGCCATACACCATACTGCCTATCGTACAATCGGCATGACGCTGCCAATTTGATCAGTTAGATTTGACCGTGTGTGGGCGTGGAATCCATCAAATTGGCATGATCATGCCGATTTGATCAAATCGATTTGATCAAATCGATTTGATCAAATCGATTTGATCAAATCGGAATGATCAAACTTCAAATCGGCAGCAGTGATACCAACTTAGCAACTTTATAGCTAGATCTAGCTAATATTCGGTAGCTACTTTTTAACCGACGTAAAAAAAAGGAGGAGGTTCTCAATTCGAAACGTTTATTTTTTTGGAACGAAGTTCCTTATGGCGCGTTGCGAAAGGGGGCTAGGCGGAAAAAATTGTCACGACACTTTTTACAGTGGAGTGGAGTGGAAAAAACTGGTTCAAGCGATTTTTGACCTTATTGACATTTAAAATTTAGTTTGTTTTTTCTCACATTCTCGTTAGCTAACATTGCTCCTTCATTAAAATCCGGTGTTTGCATAAATGTCAATAAGGTCGAAAATCGCTTGAAGGTCGGAAAACATTTGCTTAACGATAAGCAAATGTTTTCCGACCTTCACTTGTATTACCAACTGATTCCCACCAGTGGGATAGACCGGTAAAAAAACAAGTCGGTAAAACAGTAGCTAAAAAGTTAAGCCACAACTTTTATAAAATTGTAGCTGTCGGTCACCGAATAATAGCTAGATCTAGCTATAAAGTTGCTAAGCTGGCATCACTGCTGCCGATTTGAAGTTTGATCAAATCGATCGTCATGCCGATTGGACGATAGGCAGTATGGTGTATGGTGTATATGGACGAACTGCCAATTTGATCAAATCGATCGTCATGCCGATTGTACGATAGGCAGTATGGTGTATGGCCGCTATAATGACATTAATCCAATTAATGCTACCCAATCGTAATGACAAATGCACGGTTAGCACTGACATATTGCTAATACTCGGCTGACGAGGCAAAAGCCGCGTGTTGCAACATATGACGTGGGACATCCATCATGGCTGATTTCGACTCTGTGTTTACATATAACGAGGAATGGGAAATAAGGGAGTAGGGGAGAAAAAAAAATAGAGGTTAATATGCAAGACAACTTATTGAAAGGAAGATAAGATTAACTAAAGAAACTCCGCAAATGTGAGATTGGTACATCTATATTCAAACACACGATATTAAAGTTATAATTCGATGACCGTAATGTTTCAATACCTTTATACTAAAAGACAAAAAAAAATAATCTTCCATTCCCTATTCTATTTTCAAAATACAACCAACCCCTTGCATAAAAATAAAACGGTTACAATTTTCTTTGCTGTAAAATAGCAAGTACCAACCTCAAACAAATAATTCGAATCAAATCTACTTAAATTAAGATTTTCCAATTAATCTCAAACTTAACCCCGCTTCTAATTGAATCTTCAACAAAGACAAATTCTGGGTACAATCACAGTTCTTTCAACGTTTCCATTCGAACAGCTTTTCTTTGTAAAGCAAACGTACCGGTGCCGAGCAAACTTAATCCAATCCGCGATTCAGACCAAGTAAGACGTCGGCTCAAACAAATTATTTGACATAATATCGTTAATTAGAAACCCTCCTTTGTAACCGAGGGTAGGGTAATTAGGTTCGGATCCTCTGAATGGGCCCTTTTTCTGCTCGTTACGGCTGAAACAAAGGGGCAAAGAAGTAAACAGTCCGTATTCAGACGAGGATTTGCATTACTGACAATGAAAGAGTTTGACTTTAATTCTGTTACGATGTTGGTTTTGGTTTGTCTGCGTTGAGATTGGAGGTTCTATTGCGTCGGGCCCCCTTAGAGGGCCAAATTCTGTCGGGCTCGTGGGACTGTCTCATCCGGTAACCGTGACCCTGGATCGTAAAGGACAATTGAAGGGTCACCGTGGATTTTAGTCAGTACAATCCTGTCCTGACTCCTCATTTGATGATTTTACCACAATAAAAAAAGGTTGTATTGTGTTTAGAGGAATATGCAAGGGTATGCAGTAACGAGGCCTATTATATGTCCCAACAGTGGGAACATTAATAGGCTGATGATGATGCAGTAACGATTATAATACAGGTAATTTAGGTTATTGTAATCGACTTTTTGTCTGATGATAAAACACTTAAAATAAAAAAAGTACGGGGCCACGTTAAAATTTGGTCAGTGATTTTCTTTCAAGCGATAATATAAAGCTCCCTACATCAGAACGTTCTTTCATGAAACTTTTTAGACGTCAGTTGCGGTTCTGTGGGTGGGACATTTTTTTATTTTATTTATTTCAGACTATACAATCTTAAAAAAATCATAACATTGAGTAAATTTTTTATGGGGAAAACGAATCTTGTTTCTTCATCTACGACATCAGCCCTTTTTTCCCCAAATTGTAAAGCCGTTGCTGTTGTCATTCGCGGCTTGCCTCCAAGACGTCTCCCCTCGCGGGTTTAATTGCACCGGTATTGTTGCGCCTGATTTGATTCTGTATCTCTCCATAGGGCACAGTCATAATAACGAGCTTAGCGGCCGGTACGCTCAGCGGATATAGTGGCGGAACACAACGAATCATTTTTGGGAAATGGATAGGACGATGGATCGATGGTTTTTTTTAATGTGTTTGCTCTTGACCTTAGTCTAGGCCAGGAGTGACTAAGACAAGGTCGCCGATGGAGAGAGCTTACCTAGGAGAAGCCTGTTCACTCTAACTTTGAAGAGATTAGGGTTGTATGTATTAGGGATGGATGGAATGGATAGGACACTATGTGTCGTGTTTTTTTTTTGGAGTTTATTTATTTTGGTATGTGCTCGTTATTTTCTATCATAATAAAATTAAAAGTCTCCACAATTAGTACAATCGGTTGCATTTTTCTATATTACTACCTATACTCACTTCACTGAGTGTCATATTTGTTTAATAACGTAACGGCGTAGGACGGTGACATATACTTTACCTCTTCTCAAACCTACCATACAAAACAAATATATTATTATAGTCAACGCCCTTTCGGAGAAGTGCAACCACAAACAATTTTATACACTAGAAATACCTAACTCAAATCTTTTGTCTAGCGTCTTTATGAGAACATTGACATTGATCGACATACGCAGTATCACGTTTATGCATCACCCGCCACATGTCATGTACAATACACTCTTGACAATTTACAAACAACAACTTACTCCTAATTATGTTTGCGATTCCTTTAGAAATCTCTTTTGACTCGCCTCCAATTGTGAACACTCGTTCTGAAACGACGATAAATGCGACCGAATTTCAGATAATTAACTCAGATTACGGTCTTTTAACAAATAATACGCTTTTGTTGCAGAAAATTGTAAGAAAAGTTTTGATGGAGGCCGTTTAATTTTACTCGTGATATGTTATTGTGGATATCCTAGTGACAAATTGAAGACACGTTTCTTTAAATGCATTTTACTTCATTTCGCTGACACAACAGCATTCATGTTTTGTTGGGTACCCCAGAATTTTGTCATTTTCACTATGGTAGTGCAAGGATCACTTTTGCTTGTTTTTGGGCTGAGACCTAGTAAGTATCAATGCATTATACGGGCTAAGTAATACTGCAGTTAAATTAAGGGCTTACAGACTTTAAAATGTAACAGGCATCACAGAAATGCAATGTAATTTAGAAAACAAAACCTCAGCAGTTGATGTAACATAAAAGTTTATTAGAGCAAATTTTCAACAAACAGATCGAACGCAATAGTTCAACCGCCGTGAATATCGAATATCGAGTAACTTAAAACCCATGCAAATTCGGAAAAACCTATTATAATCTGCATCGCACACCGCTGGACGCTCTTTTCATTCGATACCTTTTGTTGGCGGATTCAATTAAGTTTACATCGGCACCGAGGTCAGTTAATAAAAACCGAAGCCTACAAAAATTGGCGCGTAAATCAAATTCAATAAAGTGCAGTACAATAGAACGGGACGGGACATCGGGAAATGACGGCGGGAACCTGCGGGATCCAGCGGGGACAATGACGCGCACGCACACCACGCCAATCAGTTTATATTGTCAAGCACGCGAAACGGATATGTTGCCGTTATTACCGATGAGGTTTTTCATCATGTGGGTATGAAGTGCTTTTCAATTGATTTTATTGTTACTTCGGTTACGGATATAAGTTTTTCTTCTCAATTGTTCATTGACATCAATAAAAAAAAAATCTGGTGTGTTTCAACGTGCCACAATATCACAAAACATGGCTGTACTCGTTATGTGTACACATAAGTAAACCTTTACGTTCAAGTAGACAGGTAGTTGAACCAAGAGCTTGAAACAACGTTGGAAAGTTCGTAAAATAATTTAAATGAAGCGCACCCCTTCCTCTCCCTCTATTAGATGCACCGATTGAACACCTCCGTTACCCTTCCACATTAAGGATTCCCGTCCACTTTGCCACGTCTTCGAATTAATCGCCCGAGAGCCGCTCTATTAAAGTTTCTTCGCAAGTTGTTTAAGAGGCTCAAGTTCCTTAAAACTCCGCAGATAATGTTAAACATTCATTTAAGTGCGCAAAGAGCGCCCAAGTTCCGAATTGTCGTATAAATCTTCTAATTCTTGAAGCGTTTAATATTCATATCACCGTTCGCGAGTCACAGTTGGTAAGCCGGCGAAAAGTTCGCCTAGACTCCGTGGAATTTAAACGCAACCGGTACGTAATGCGAATTTACCCACACGCTTCGGGTATTTTGTTTTACGAGTAGTACCTATCCCCCTTACTTATAAAAACTTGTGTTGCTTAGCTACCGATTAAATATCACCTGTCCTTGTCATTTCTATTTTAATGAATAGAGATGGCAAGTGACTTAAGAGCTATTTAAGATAAGTAACGTCTAATCAATGTTTATAAGTAAGGCCCTATATGCATATAATTATTTAAATATGTATTTTGACTTTTTTTCATTATTTTTATATTTATTAATAGTTCTTGGTAAACAGGAATATCATTACGACTTGACCAAATAGGCCTCTTCAACGAATACTTTCAGACATGACGCAAACATTCCAAACTGTTTCAAAATTTAGATTATATTATTTTAAACAATAAATAAATATCGACTTACCTATATGTAAAAATTAAATATCAAAACTGCCTGTATTCAAAAATCCCGGTATCATTTTATATTCACCGACAAAACAATAAAACCGGCCGCTGTTACGGATACCCATGCGGATACCCCATAAATATTCGTCCAATTGCTTTTTCGCAAAATCAATATAGCCATTAAAATACAACTGTGATTAAAAGTTATACAGCAGTTTTATTGATATTTTAGAACACCGTTTTACAACTGCAAAGGAAGGAGAAGTGTAAAGCAATTGCGGGACGCAGCCAAAACACGTAGCTCGTTCATTCGGACCGTTATAACAATACCAACTTGAGAAGACACTGCCTGCCCCTTGAGCCAAAGAAGTTTTGAGAACATCGGGAGTTAACTTAGTACATTACGACAGGTCTACTAAAACTGGACATGTAATAACTGTCTGAACAAGTGGTATTGACGTGGCTGCATCAGCGGTTTGTATACGACATCCCACTCATTTGTGGACAATGTTACTGTGTCCTACATCTCGAAGTGACTTACTAATTGCCTTTTAGGTGAGGCTACTTGCAAAGGCTTTTTAAATCAATTTTTAAACAAGCTAAAACAGTAGACAATAAAATCAAATTGAATTCACAAACTAAATCTTTTCCCCTTTCAGTGTTTTATACGTATATCCAATTTGAAATAAAACTGAAAAGACGAACACAGCGCTCTCGTGATGGCGCGCCCGCCCAAGCCATGTTTCCGACCGCGGTATTTTAAATAAACTGCACTTTTTATGTTCTTAGCATATTTTTCAAAAGCCGACGCCGCTCCAAGCATATTAATACGCACTCTTAAACACCCCTAACATGAATAATTAGGTGTTCCCCAGATTTATCCACCAGCGTTATCTGTAAAACACGCGTTTTAAAATCGCAAAGTCATTCTTTTCGCTTTATTGAGGATAATACATCTTGGCTCGGATGAGATTCTGATTAATGTCTTTAACTCGAGTCGACGTAACTTTGTCAAAGATAGCGGCGAAAAAAATAAAGGGACGTGACTCGACTAATTCGATTTTTACAACAGAGAGAGAGTTAGAAGAATTATAGCATTAGCTCGAAAATGAGGATTTAAATACTGTGTGGGTTTACGAAACTTTTTTCTAGCCCGGCAGTGAAAATATAACAAGAAAATTATATCAATTCTTCTTTCAAAATTTCTGCCGTCATGGCAGCTATGTCTTTGACGGTGAACGTCATATAGTTTTCCTATTAATGTTTATGATAATTTTCTACGAATATGAGAATTAAATTTCTGATTGCTCTGTGTTCCGGTACTTATTTAAAGAACACATTTACTGACTTTAGTTTCTTCCGTATCGTTTGGGTTGTAATCATAACTTTTGTTAATTTTCCAGCATTGTCGATTTGTCTAGGAGTACATGCAGATGGTGAACAAGAAGTCAAAAGAGGTACTTATCCATACATGGTAAGTCATTATATCATTAACCTTTTGCGTAACATCATAACCATGGGATTACTGAAAGTAGTGAAAGGACACGTAACAGTTATAGTGTACTGGTGTATCAAAGAGAATTCAATTATCAAAATCGTAAAAAAGTGCGTATGTAATTCTGCTTAAGTCTGGGATGTTTTTAGGCGTATCTGTTCTAAAAGTATTATAAGTTCCACGTACATACCTCATGTCTGGAATGTGTAACTACAACTGCACTAAATCTGAGAAAAGTCTAACCACCATTATGTTTCTCAGCTCTCTTAACATATCTTTACAGGCATTTCTATATTACCCGGATGAGACGGTAGTGGACGGCACTGGCTCTCGTTTTCTCCGCGGTGCAATTCTCATTCGACCCGACTGGCTAGTCACTTCTGCTGTCGGCCTCAGTATTGTGCCAGATGCTCCCAAAGGATTCCCCCGGAAAACACTTTTAGCTCGACTTGGTGCAATTGCTATTGACATCAATTTTGCTCTCAACGAAGATGAGGATGAGCAAGAGCGAGAGGTACCATGAACGTTGTCACTACTCTTGTCCATTGCATGCCCGTAAATGGCACATAAGTATGCAAGTAACTTGGATGCCATTGAGCTGTAATAGCTTTTGATTGGTGAATAATAATTGGCACGCCAATGAGAGCAGTGGTGGCCAAGTGGTATCAGCCCCGACTTACGAGTTGTAGGTCATGGGTTCGAACCCACCCTGGCGCATTACTTTGTGTTATTTATTTCATCACCACTGCTCTCAAAACGGAGAAGGAAAACATCGTGAGGAAACCGGCATGTCCTAGAACCATCAAATTCGAAGACATGTGACATCTACCAACCCGCACTGGGCCCGCGTGGTGGATTATGGCCCACTTCCTTTCACAGAGAGGAGGCCTGTGTTCCTGTATAGTGGGAATATTATAGGCTGATGATGATGCCTGCTACTTGCATTCTTTTCTGCAAGTTACTGGCATGTGTTTATGTATTTTTGGAAGGTTTTTCTTTTTAAATGTTACACTAAAAATATTTCTGCACTTTCATAACCATAACATTTATTTTAGTTTTACTACACTTAGTTTTGATTTATTTCTGCAGGTCATACAAATCGTTCGCCCGTACAACCACAGTGCGACGCAATGGTGGCGTACTGACATCTCCCTGATGAAGGCTCTGTTACCTTTCAAACTTACTTCTGCTGTGGAGACCACCACCCTCAGCTATAAACCTGACATCCCGGAGAAAACCTGCATTATACTCGTTTATGCCGTGAGACTTCCCAGATTTATTATTATTTTATTATAGTCCAGCAATTTCAGACTAAACATGACCGTAAGATTTTGCAGTAGCTGCAAATGTCACAGTAAAACGTTAGGAATAGATTGAAAAATTTGACGCTAGTAGGTAAGAACCTCGGTGGCTCAGTTGACAAGAGCATCGGATATCAATTGGCAATAGTGGCCCAGTGTTAATGGCCCTGTCTTGTTATTTGTTGGCCATGCATTTTTAGAGTGTTCGCACACAATTTTCTTTGCTTGAGTAAGTCGACCAGAGTGAATATTTGTGCCGCACACTGCCGCACAGAGGTGGAATCCGACATTAGACTGGAAGCAAATCCCAAATGGTCGGGCACTAAGCAGATTATGATAATAACTGAGCGTTTGGAAAGAATCACTAAGTATATCTAACAAAGGTCTCAACGTGTTTTAAAAAAATGTACTCCACATTGCCTTCTTTTTAAAACTGACCACTCCTTTGTAAAAAAAAAACTGCTTAATTTCCTTTTGCATACAGAAGAAAGGTGATAATACGACCGAAGACAGAAGTTTGATGCGGAAATACGTCGAGATGCTACCACCTTCGAATCAGAACTGTGGCTCTCACTACATTGGCAACACCATGACCTGTGCTACTAATAGCGACAATAATAAGAACACGATTGATGAAAGTACTTTCTGCCAAGTGAGTCATCAAACCACACAATTCTACAAACACTGTTATAGCCCCTATATTATGCAATTAGTGAATAAAGGACGGATTTAAAGCGATGGCCATAAATGAATCACGAGCAAGCGAAGGTTTCTTTTGACTGACCGTAGGGAGTGATGCATTCTCCGCTGCTTCGTCAAGTCATAGCGCTGCGAGAAGTGCTTCGGTGCAATTTCAAAGCGGTATAGATGGAACGACTGCCGCAACGACCCCTCTTTGAGGAGTGACTGGAAAGGCGCCACTGCGTCCGCACCTTCCGCCTATCGCATAGGTCCTCACCCGACATGGAAGTTTTGGGACGTTCCTATGTCGAATTGGGCGGGAAGTACGCCTGGGTGACACTACTGTAACTCCCGTAGAATACTATGGAGCACACGGTGGAGGCGGGCCCTGCTTGGGCAGAGCACCATCGTGTCCTCACGGAGGCAACATCTCGCGCCCGACGATGGTCGAAACCATTAAGCGGGACGAGTCTGAATAGGAAGCAGCTAACTCATTCTGCAAAGCAGTCTAATGCTAGCGAAGAAGGAGGCGGGACGCGAGAGGGAGAGGACAGCCAGGTCTTAAGGTGGACCTTAAGACCTAGCTGTTGCGGCAGACGCCCATGGCAACAGACGACGCCGTCGCGTAGCGTGGCCATCGTGCGCAGGCATGCGGAGGGCCAGTAATGGGTGACTCGCCGTCCGCATGCTAATCTATCGCGGCCCCCCTTATAGGGCCAAAGTCAGCCGGGGTCGCCGGACTGTCAGGAAAGTAAGGGGTTATTGAAGGGCACTGTGTACTTGAGTCATTACGATTCCAATTGACCCTCCCGGGTGGGGTCATTTGATGATATTAACACGAAAAAAACAATGCGTTAAAATCCTGAGCGACGTGAGTGATTCATGGCCCTCGAAATAAATCCGTTTTATTTAAGAGTTGGATACTGTACTTTATACCATGACTACGAAAGAAAGAAAGATTTAAGCGATGTTTTATTCAAATGCTAAACTAAACTCCTTGTCGAAAATGTTGACCAATCAAAACTCGAAGAGTTATTTGCACAAGGAGTTTGTATGCCACAAGGAATTTTATGTGTTTTTCAACCTATATTTAGGCGAATAACTCTGAAAACTGACACTTTAGGACATTATGTTAGTTGTATTTTGTGTTTGTCTTTAGTGTCCTATCTAAATAGGTACACAATGTTCGTTGTGCAGCGCGATTCCGTAAAAAATAAAAATAAAACCTTCAAACGACTTTATAAAATTAAAATAACTTGAAATGAGTCAAATCGAATACATGCATGCATGTTATTGTGTGGTATGTTTGTGCAAAGAAGTGAATGGGATCAGGATCCTTTTAGTGTTAAATTATTGTCTTTATATTTTCTCCATATAAACCGATTTGCGAAAGTTACATACCATTTCTATTCTTCATAATACCGAATGATTTTATTAGCTGATGGCGATTATCTAGACAGAATACACATTAAAACAATATGAATAGCAAAAGCTGATAAAACTAAACTATTATTTAAACTAATATTTTTTTACGTCATAGGGCAACAGCGGTGGACCTCTTATTTGTGAAAATGAAGTAGTTGGAATCCAAACCTATATAGATAACGACTGCAAACAACCACACCTGTATCAATTGTTGTCAGCTTGGGAGAACTTTATAACTTGTGGTACTGAGGACAAATGTCAAGAGGAACAGTGCTCTCAAATTTGCGACGTTATCAACAAAGATCAACTTCTGACAACCGCTATACCTGCTTCTGAAATAAAAGAAGCATCTTTTGAGACAACATCAACATCATCCCATACAACAGAAACATCTACGGAGCCAACAGAAAGATCTACTGAACCAACAAAAATATCTTCTGAGCTACCAAAAGCTACTTTGACACAAGCTCACTCATCTACTGAACCCCAAGGCACTTCTACAACACCTTCTACGATAATATACGACAACGAAATACCATCTAAAGCATCAATGACTGGCGTAGAATCAGAGGAAGCAAAAACGAAAAATATTCCACTTGCAGGCAATGATGGTATTTCGACCCAGTCAGTTTCCGAAGGAACAACCAACGAAACCCAGAACTGGCCAGAAGAACGTAATCAACTTCAACAAGGAGAAGAAGATGTAAACGGCAGGTTGTCCCCGGATGTGCAAGCTCAAAGGAAAATGCTGCCACGACAACGCGAGCATAACATTCAGACGTGGAACAAAGCGTCTAATCCGTCAATGTCTTCAAGCGTTTTCATGGGATTCTTCATTTTGGCGTATTTGAGTTAATGATTGTTTTATTTTATGTTTGAAAGAGTATTAAACTTGTATTTTTTTCGGTATTTTGTTTGTTACTTGAAAACTTCTTGTTTCAAAATAATGACTACTGCACTCAACAACCCAGCAATAAAGCTCCAAATATGGTGTCTCTTTAGATTTAGTATTGAATCTGTTGCCACAATTTATTGTGTTGCCTTATTGCGTCTATCTATAACTAACCAGTTCTCTTCCCTGTCTTCAACCAATGCGTCCTGCCCAAGACATACGGTTCTGAAACGAGGACACTGACAGTTGGGCTGATCCACAAATTCAAGGTCGCTAAACTCTCTATGGAGCGGGCTATGGTTGGAGTTTCTTTGAAGGATAAAATCAGGAACGAGTTATCCGCAAATAACCGGAGTGACCGACATAGCTTGCCAAATAAGCAAACTGAAGTGGCAGTAGGCCGTATGGCCATCGGTCGGGCCGGTGGAGCAAGAGGCCAAGAGCAGGTGGTAAGCGTAATGTGGGGGGCCTCCTACCAAGATAGACCGATGACCTGATGACGGTGGGTGGGACGGACTGGATACGGAAGGCAGAGGATAAACTGATGTGGCGCAGCCTGGGAGAGGCGTATGTTCAGCAGTGGACTGCGATAGGCTGAGTTGAAGTCTTTACACGTTGGTCAGTTTATAAATTCTTCACTTTATAAAAACTTCGTACCTCGTATGAAAAAGAATGTCAAGCGATCTAGCCTTTTTAATTTCACCTCCATAATTTTGTTTATACTCTTGACATTATTTGTAATTTATTATCATCATTCTGAAGTTTGTCAAACCTAAAAACCAAACTGTTCATAATAATGTGTTATTTTAAGCATTTATGTGCTTCAAGGAGGCCTGTTACAGCTACGAGTATATTTGAATTATCAAAATAACAAAAATATAAATGCAACTTAAAATAATTATGGTGCTAACGTCCCAGTCACAAGACAATTTTTATTTATGTTTATTATCGTGGTAAATTCGTTGTTAGTCGTTAACCTTCTTGAGCAGTTTTATCTAAAACTAGCGAACCGCCCCGACTCCGCACGGTTGCAATCTCCTCTATATTATTCATGTTATATTGTTACCGGAAATGTATGATATCTAGAAATTGTATAAAATAGGACATGTACACAATTCCGAAGTTATTTCGTAAATGTATAAAAAGTGTTTTACATGCAGAGGTAGAAGGAGCCCCGATGGACGGGGCTCCTATTTCCGCGTGCGAAGTTTAAAGGAACCTAACCAAACCGAACTTCGGGGTACCCAAAATTTGTTGGTAGTGGTACGTTTGAGAGTAAACGTCGACGTTCAGTTTGGTTAAGTTTCACACTGATCTGAACTGCCATCTGATGTTTAACGGCGTGATCCATTTTACTTCTAAAACAAGCCATTTCTGAATCCACCATCAAAGTCTCGGGCAGTTTCTGGGATAATTGCGGTCTGATGTTATATTTAAGGCCTTTCTCTAATACTGAAATTTCAGAAGAGGAAAACTACTTTTACTGTATCCTTCATCCAAATCTGGATTTATGTCACCCGGAATTAAAACTAGATGTTTTTTTTCTATCATTTTTACAAATATTATTTTTAATCATAGGGCAACAGCGGTGGTCCTCTTATTTGTGGAATTGAAGTAGTTGGAATTCAAACCTATATAGATAACGACTGCAAACAACCACATTTGTATCAACTGTTGTCAGCCTGGGAGAACTTTATAACTTGCGGTACTGAGGACAAATGTCAAGAGGAACAGTGCTCTCAAATTTGTGACGTTCTCAACAAAGATCAACTTCTAACAACCACTATACCTCCTTCTGAAATATCAAACACGTCTCTTGCGACAACAATGACGTCGTCTGAAACAACGGAAGCATCTACTGAGCTGACGGGAGTTTCCTATAAGATACCAAAAGCAACTTTGTCATCCAGTGAGCCCCAAGTCACTGTTACGATAGTAAATGAATTTTTGACACCAGTAACTATAGTAGAATCAGAAAAAGAGAAAACAAAAAATATTCCACTTTCAGTCAAGGGTGACGAAACCTTCGACTGGTCAAATGAGAGTGAATTAGGGGAAGCAGAAGGCTGGGACTCTTCGGCAGTAGAAGCTCGAAGAAAGAAGAGACCAAGAAGACCTAGATTTCACAATAGGACGCGGAAGAACAGCGAGTCTAGTCTTTCAGTGTCTTCAGGCATTTTCATTGGAATTTTCTTTTTGGCCTATTTGAGTTAATTTTCATTTAATTTTATGTTTGAAAGACTATTAAACTTTTACTTTTTCAGTATTTTATTTATTATTTGAAAACTTCTTGTTTCAATCGTGTAAATCTTTGCCAATATTATGAGTATGCAACGTGGCTGGGGAGGGAGGCAGCAGGTTGTCGAAGTTTGTCGAATAAGTAGAATTAAGTAAGGTTGCAGGCTTAACGCCTCCGTAGTTTGCTCTAATAGCATTAACAAGTTTCCAGACCATAAGTAAAGAAATTTATAATATTCTGCATTCAAGCTTAACCTACAAGTAGGTATTCATATATGCTTTAATATAATTACTAGGATCAGCTTAACCACCACGGTTATTATAAACGTTACCAACTTAATATTTTACCATAATCATATACCGAGTTCATCATATTAAGTACACATTTAGGTTCATTAAAACAAAACTAGCAGGTCGGTGCCACTTTCGTTGGGTGCCAAATATTTTTTGTAACGGCCTGTGGAGGAAATTCTTTACTACCTATTGTCATACCTACCAATTTATAAAAAATAAACATTACAATCGGTCGAGTAGTTTTGAAGATAATGCAACCACATACATCGTAACACGCTTTTTTACAAGCTTTTTTATATCAAGTATGTTTTACAATTTACGAATACAGCCGTTATATATGCACGAAGTTGCCAGTTCAAATTTAACCCAGGCAAGTACCGCTGTGTCTTTTTCAATTCATAATTATGTACTCTCTAAGTTTATCTGGGACATCACTGACAGACACATCGGTGACGGAAAAATCGTGAGGAAACCTGGTGTTATATAATAAATATATTATTAGTTCAAAGCCATGCCAGAGGGCTGTAAAGAGTCGGCATAATTAACTGTTGACTCCAAAGGGTGGCCACAAGCTGATACGAAAAGGTTAGTGAAAATCATAAGGAGCCATTCCTTATGATTTTCACTAACTTTTTCGTATTTTTTTTTATCTTTTTTCGTATCAGAATGTGGGTCTATCACACTGAAAAAAAGACAGTTTAAGAAGCAAATCCTTGGTGTATCTTACTAATTCTCGTCACTGTAGAACTAATTATCATATCTGGAGTCGGGGCAGCCGGCGGACGCTTGGCGTGGCGAAGCTCCTTATTTGCATTTTCACAAGTCGCAGTTATACTTACTTAACTTCCAAAGTTTCTAAGTCTATAAAACCTCTTGCAATTCGTGTTGATAAAGTCTTTGTTATAGTCCTTAAATATAAATTTTATAACTTATATGTTGTATATTTTACAAATAGCCCATTAATAAAGCCTTAGATAAATATATTTACTTTATACGAGTAGTTCGGACTTGAACGTCTTTTGTAGTAAAGGAGTCTTTGACAGGACAAATTCTCAAAACTATTTAGTTTCACGGATAATTTGTTAACAATAATTTACTTCTATAGCAGGTTCACCTGGGACTGATAATGTAATAATGACTGAACTTATAACCTACTCGATTCTACAATATTGAGATTACAATTAATTATCTTACACTAGCGGCCCGTCCCGATTTCCCACGGGTGGCCTATGTTAATCAGTGCGAATACAGCTTTCTAAAGGTGAAAAAAAAAATTGAAATAGGCACAGTTTTTTGAGTTTATTCATTACAAACACACACACACACACAAAAACTTTTTCAAAAAAAATGTAACCGACTTCCCATAAAAAACCGGTTACATTTTTTTTTGAAAAAGTTTTTTATTTTATCCTTTTTAGTTTCAATATTCAACCCAAATTATTGTCAAATAGGTACATAATTTTCTTACATGTACATACACTAAAATATTATAATCCGTACCACCGGTAATAACATTGCTCATGTATGTACTCTTACAATGAGCTAAAAATTAAAAATTACTGCACCAAACTAAATGAAAATTTTATGGGACCAAATGGCATATAATACTGTATCGAACAAAAAAAGAATCATCGAAATGGGACCAGAAACCTCGGGAGTAATCGGTGTAAACAATGTTGAAAACTTTTTCGGTTTTTGTTGATTTTAAAAAAGTGCTAGTCCTATTTCGATAAAATTTTAATGGGACAATTCGGGAAATATACCCTTTTCAAAAAAAAAAAGAATTTTTCAAATCGGTTGGTAAACAACGGAGTTATGCCCGAACAAACATAAAAAATATATATATATAAACATCCGAATTGAGAACCTCCTCCTTTTGGAAGTCGGTTAAATATACAAATCTTTCCTCTATATAATATAAGTGTAGATTACGTTAGTATTGATCTGTGGTATTGATCAACATCCATACAAAACCACTCATACAAAACACACAATTTCCTTACATTTTGCACATAGACCACCATCCATACCATCTTTCGACTGAATAGCATTTTCTTCCCAAACTTCCCAAGTGCACTGAATCGAAATGTATCTTAATACGACTCGATGTGTTTAAATTCGAAGGGGATCGCATCGGAAAACTGTTATGCATATTTTAAAGTTAAATTTACTTACAGCGAACTCACGGCAGCGAATGAAAATTCGACTCTCAATATCTCTTTGCTAACTTTAAAATGTTTTATGATATTCAGCGGACGTGATAACGGTAAATTTGTGAATAACCCACTCAATCGAAATGAATATAAAACATATTCATTTGAATTTATCGTTCAAGAAGGACGTGACTTATTGTTTTTCGTATCTCATTTCATTTCAAACAAAGCGCCTAAACGTTAAGATGTAGCAACAGTCCCAGTTACGAATCTTGCGAATAGAGATCACAATTTTAATTTTGCACATTAATTATCGCAAAACAAACGCAACTTTTTGCATTTGATAATACAAGGAGGGTCGAGTTAACAAACAAAAGGAATTAATTCAACAATCTCATAATAAAAAGAAATAAGCAGTTCATAAAACTTTTAATAATTAAAACTCAAATAAAAAATAGGAGCATCGGGGGCATAGCCTGCCCAGTTTATAAGGAGCTTCCTCTCCCCCTTTCCTTCTATTCTGACTTGGTGCTTCCGGTGCACTTTTATAGAAGTACGGAGCTCTTTATAAATGGACATTGTGTAAGAACCATTTTCCTATATAAATCCCCGCTGGAGGGTAAAAGAACTGACAACTGTCGTTAACTCATCCTGACCGGACATTAAGGAGTGTAAACAGGGAATAGCTCGTAAAAATAATAGCTCGCCTATTTATTAAGATAAGGATTATGAATAGGCACATTTTATATTTAATTTTTCATACAATGTAGCGAAGTCACTCTAAAAATATATCGGTTACAGGTAAAATTACAGTTTTACATACTACGCTGTTGTAATAACTTAAAGAGTGACAAACTTAAGTTCATAGATGTATAAGGAAAATAATAATAAATGAGTTACAGAAACATTTAACTTTTATTTTCCCTTTTTTGATATTTCTTACATTTTCTACAACAGTTCATTTTGATATAATTTGTGTATATTTTAATCTTCACATAAATTCACGTCAGTCGAGCAGATTTTTCACGAATTGCATTTAGCTGAACAAAAGTAGCCTGTATGTAACACGTGCAAATTCTATGAAATAAAGAACCTTTCACAGTTCTGCGTTATCAAGATTTCATGGGAGTCTAATTTATTTTCAGTGGAAAACTCTTCCATCGAAAGATAGCGCGTGTAACCCGGACTGCGCTAACCAGAGCCAACAACTTAATAAATCGTCCAGCAGATTGCACTATCTGTTCATCTCGGTCCAACTCTTTACTCTTGCACTTCCATTTTCTTTTAATCTCCCACTGAAATTACATAACAAGTATTAACGGTTCAATTAGATTTTTATTCAAATTAAAAAAGCAACGATAAGAATATGCCCCCAGTCCTGAAGATAAACTGAATCATACACATTAGTCTGTAGTTGATTGAAGAATCATCAAATCCGCCGGCGGCGTCTCGCTGTAGGCAATTTTCAATCTCTTTCCTATTTGTGACAGTAATAAAGCGGCCGGGAAAAGTCAACAATCAATTTTGTATTTCAATTTATTCCCAACCATCCTAGTTCGTGCGATGATAAGAAAAAGAAAAACGCGTTCATTGAAAACGGAAATTATTGCAAGAAGCCATCAGTGGTGTGCGCCCGGCTTCCTACGCTGTTTTATTTGTGTTTTTTTTTTTTCATTTTGCCAAACGGTTTCACAGTTTTGATTTGTGGGCCGTCGCGTCGGTGGAAGCCATTTTTCACGCACCTCATTGTGACATTCACGCTCGAGAAGGCCGACTGCGAAGGTTGGCGAGCTCGTCACAACTCACACCTTTATTTACGAGTATTGTCAATTCTTTCTATTTGAATATGCGCTTCATGTACAATGCACGCGATTTGTTTCATCGATTTTTTGTGTGTCGATTTGTTCAATTGAAATAGGTTTTCGTACTTTTTATGACGAAGTGATTGAAATGCATTTAGTATGATCTTTTTTTTGTTGATAATTCGTTTTTAATTTAGTCAAATTGTTTTTTTTTTAATAATTTAAAAAACCAAACTTTATTTACTTAAAACTTGACACCAGTCACACTCTTGGTGTTCTTAAAGCTAGCTCTTGTTTTACACACCCGTAATTTAAACTCAGTTCAACAGACTTAATACATTTTTTTACAAATGGTTTAGAGGCTTAAAGCAGTTTATATTATTATGCATGACATTTAACGTTTTTATGACGTTAAGTAAACTGGACCTTTGACCCATTATTCTGAGCTTTGACCACCCTGACGTTTTGATGAAAAAAAAAATATATTTCCTCGTACACACACTAGAGATGCATTTCAATCCACACTTCCACACTATTAATATTATAAATGCGAAAGTAACTCTGTCTGTCTGTCTGTCTTGCTTTTCTACTAAAACTACTGAACCGATTTAAATGAAATTTGGTACACAGATAGTTTAGAGCCTGAGAAAGGACATAGGCTACTTTTTATTGCGGAAAAGAGGTTTTAAGGTGTAGAAAAGGGGGATGAAAGGTTGTATGGAAGTATTGTCATTTTTAAAGCTAGAATGATGAAACTATAACATAAATATAGCAATGATGTCTTAGCAAGAGTTGGACAACCTGGTGAGCACTTTCTGTTGACGTATACAAATTGAAGATCGCGAACACCTGATGTGAAACTCCAAGAGCCCAGCTACACTATAACATATACAGGAATGACGTCTTAGCAAGAGTTGTTCAGCCTGACGAGCATTCTCTGTTGACGTATCAAAATTGAAGATCTGGAACACCTGATGTGGAACTCCAAGAGCCCAGCTACACTATAAGATATAAAGGAATGACTTCTTAGCAACAGTTGTTCAGCCTGATGAGCACTCTCTGTTGATGTATAAATATTGAAGATCTGGAACACCTGATGTGGAACTCCAAGAGCCTAGCTGCACTATAAAATATATAGGAATGACGTCTTAGCACAAGTTGTTCAGCCTGATGAGCATTCTCTGTTGACGTATAAGAACTGAAGATCTGGAACACCTGTTGTAGAATTCCAAGCACCCAGCTACACGATAACATAAATAGGGATGGCGTATTAGCAAAAGTTGTTCAATCTGATGAGCACTCTCTGTTGACTTATAAAAATCTAAGATCTGGAACACCTGTTGTGGAACTCCAAAGCCCTGCGACACTATAACAAATATAGGAATACCGTCTTAGCAAAAGTTCTTTAGTCTTACAAAAATGAAAGATCTGAAACGTCTCGAATCGTCTCGCGCATCCCGTTGTTTTCCCATCCCGGGGCTCTTAGAATTCGACAACAGGCGTTTCAGATCTTCGACTTTGACGACCCCGTTGTCGCTGGCATAAGCAACAGGATCCGCGTACGAAGTCGCGGGCAGAAGCTAGTTATCTATAAAATAAACGCAGTAAATACTTTAAGTATGCTGTTAATAATGGCATTAGAAGCTCTAGTATGACTTTTTATGTTTTTGTGACGTAAAGTAAACTGATTTGACGTTTTGATGGAAAATAAATAGTTCCTCGTTCATACACTAGAGGCGCATTTTCAATTTTCCATACAATAAACGCAGTCAATTTTAAAGTTTACTGTAAATAAAATACAAAAATGTTATGATAAGTTCACTTAACAAGCAAACCAACCTAACCTGTGGAGTTAACTGCAACTGAGGCCTTATCATGAGTGTTCAGTTATTGTGACGTAAAGTAAACTGGAACTTTGACATTTTCAATTAACAAATTTCAAGGAAAAAAATAGTTCCTTCTTCGTACACCAGAGGCGCTGTACCATTTTTCCATGCAAGAAACGCTGTTAATACTGGAAAGACGCTGTAAAGTAAAATAGTGAAAATTCGTGATAAATGCTCTGAGGCCTTATCATGAGTTTTCAGTTATTGTGACGTAAAGTAAACTGCAAATTTGACATTTTCAATTGACACAAGGAAAAAATTAGTTCCTTCTTCGTACACCAGAGGCGCTGTTCCATTTTTCCATACAAAAAACGCTGTTAATACTGGAAAGACGCTGTAAAGTAAAATAGTGAAAACTCGTGATACAGGCTCTGGTCTTAAAATACTGAAAAGAACAGAAAATAAAGTAAAACTGCGTTTTAAACATCAATCTAGCTGGGGTTAGTAGTGTGGTGGAATGAAATGTAATATTGTTGGTTGTTTACAGTGGTGAAATTAAAGATGGCATCGATAACAATTCTATCAGGGTGTGTAGAGCCGACAATGAGGGCTGGGGGTCGGAAAATTGGGGTGATTTTTCTCCTCTTTGAACGCTCGCTGTAAACTGTAGCGTTAGCATATAAATACAGATAATATGTGGAAATAATAGAAACCTGTACCCTTAGCACGAGTTTTCACTCTTTTACTTTACAGCGTCTTTCCAGTATTTACAGCGTTTCTTGAATGAAAAAATGGAGCAGCGCCTCTGGTGTGGTGTGCGAAGAAGGAACTAATTTTTTCCTTGAAAATTGTCAATTTGAAATTGTCAAAGTTCCAGTTTACTATACGTCTCAAATACTGAAAACTCGTGCTAAGGGTACTGTAGATAAAAAGCTTTCTCCGAAGTTATGAAAAGTTAAGTGGTTTTTAATTATTATTATGAAATAAATTATTTAATTAAAAAAAACAACAACAATCTCAAAACAAAATTAGATATTGATTGTAAATATTCGCCTCTATATGTATATTGCGAACTAATTTTCATAGCATTTATTAATATATCTTAGTCTCTAAGGATGGAGTAAGTTTACCATCTTTTCATACCATTCTTTACGTTTATTTTTCAGCTCCTACTTATGTTTGCTGTAGGACGTGTGTAAATATTAATCTTTCTTCTTTGTTCTTAACATTAACTCGTTTTTATTGCATACAAAACTCTACCCGATTGTGATAAGAAAATCCCTACATAGTATTTTTTTTTTTGCAGGCGCTTAAATAAAATTTTCAATGTTTCCTCTCTTCTTGTTCTGCTGTCCCTACAATAATTTTCGATGTACTTCTCAGGTGCTATCAGTAAGTGCTACAATGGTGCGGCGGACGACGTTTTTATGCTCTCGATATGAGACCGCTTTGCTCTCCATTCTCGCCACAGACCACTAAAAGAGCACCTTTGCGAATTTCCGCTCACCCGACTGTTGATAACGCATTTTCTCTTTCATTGGCCGCTTTATTGTATTTGTTAGATGGCGACAAAAGAGTTTTCTAAACTATCTAACAAAAGACTAAGAAATACCTGGTGGACTACCATGAACTGTTAACGCGATCCAGTTTAGGCTGTGGGAAAGAGATGGCGCTAGACGACTTGTATAGCTCCGTCTCTTTCTCACAGCCTAAACTGGATCGCGTTAAGAGCTCGTGGTAAAGGCCCTGGTCTACAACGATTGTCTCTTATGGTTCACTTCGGGACAATAATAGAAGAATAGCCTGACATTTGCCAGAAATTCATGAAGTGAATCATTTTGAATATTGGCTAAATGGCCGCTTCAAAATCGCTGGGCAATTTATGAAACACATGTTCGCTTACCATAAGCCGAGACGCGACTAATTGCAAAAAAAAAACCGTTTTGACATAATTGTATTACGTAACATAACATTTAACTAGTGTATACAGTTAGGTTCAGGTATTTATTTATTATATATGGCGATTTCTGGCCACTTTTGGTGGTAAAGGCCCAAGCAAGCAAACTGGCGGGGCTCCTATAGTACCAAACAGGAGGTGTCCTTAAAGAACCGTAAAACTGAAAAAAATTAAGGCGAACTGAAGGAATAGCCCATTTGATGATATTCTAACCTCAAAAACTTTGGCTTTTATTTGTCTTTGAAGCTGTTTTTATAGACTTATTCTCTGACAGATCTAGATAACCATTGCTTAACCTTGCTCACCCATCGTGAGACAGACCTCGGCAAGAGTTGCTTAACTATAACCCATCTACTATAAACAAGGTTTTTGCTCTAAATTTCTGATTATTCTTAGTCAATTTACACGTAGAAGCCAGAAGTTGACACAGTAGGTACTATCGAAATTCTTTTGGGATTATGACGTCACAAACATAGCGACCAATGGCGCGTTTGTATTCACGTGAATCTTGCTTAAGTTTTCAGTCTAAAACTTCATAATTAAGCCTCTTGCAGACACACGCGATTAATCGCGCGGGGCGACATGTCGCGGTCCATTCGCAGTATTTTTAGAGTGGAAATTAGCTTGGCTCGTTGTCGCTGCGCGATTAATCGCGTGTGTCTGCAGGAGGCTTTAGAAATAATAATTTTCGTTTCAATTAGAGTACTTCCTACATTTCGAAATTTTGCGTATAGGTTATAGAAACTTTTCCTTTCACTTTTTATTAATTCCTAATACATACAGTATTTGTCAAAAAAATACTAATAATTTAAAAAATAACGATAACTAACAAATAGTTGGTTATGAAATAAAATAAAATATATTCTTGAACAAGGCTTTAATGAGCTACATCTTTGGTCGTATCATTGGTTAAAAGAGAACTTGCACATTTATATTTATACAAATGTGTGTGGATATGCACACAAAGTGCGTCTCTCTACAGGAATGCATGAGCTTGTACAGTCGTCAACATAACACCTACGGAATTATTACACATCCAAGTACCATGGAATGCATGCATAAACTAGTTACAACGGCTCACAATAAAACACCTGATTTTATTTTATTAACATTACAACGTCTATTGATTTAAACATTCTCATATAGAGCATGCAAGGACTATAATCATTTTAAAATACACAGTATTGGCGACTGTACATAATTAAATGCAAACAATTCATAATTCATCCGAAGACGACAAGTATTTATTTAAAAATATTACTAAAAGAACTAATTTGAACTATTTCGAATTGTTTTTTTTTTCAATAACACATTTATCCACATTTTACTAATTAATCCAAATATTTTATATTCACCATTGTATAATATAGATAATTATACAATAATCTACTTATAGTGAGCTATTTACATAAATAATACAAACATCGTAACAATGTCTATAATAAACTTAACAGTTAATTTACATATAGATACAAAAAGAAATAACAAACGTATTCGAAAAATTGATCATTTAAATTAATTTTCTTCAACGGCTTAGCCAGAGTAAAACTAAAATATTTGAAAATAACTAAGTAATTTGATCATTTAATATACCTAATCAATTTGAGACTCGATTGATTGTACTATAATACGTACAAATAGATGATTACAATATTTACATTAACACTGATATTTATTCTAAAAAAAATACATTTCATCCCTCAAAGACGACAATTCGGCAGTCTTAAAACCCGCACTTGTGAAGATCTAGCGTTAGGCCGGACACACGTTCAGCGGTTCGGATGCGCGTTTAAACCGCTCTCTACGGCGGTTGAGACGCCAAAATCTATAACACTGAATTAATTCATCAGGGATACTTTGTGGGCATTTGAACCGCTGAAAATGTTACCAGCCTAAGCAAAAATCGCACTGTATCATTATCCGTACCAGTCAATTTACACATTAAACATTAAAGAGAAAAATACAGACATCATGATATTGTAACATTTAACAGATTTACACAAAAGGGAGATTCAATGTTCGTCTAACTATATCCTAATTCAGCATAATTGCTCATCTGAGATCAAATTCTGAGATTTTAACAAACTAAAACAATTTTCCTTTACACATACTCTAATAACATACCTAATAATATCTTAGTTTATTCGAGAAATTATGACAATCATGACAATATAGAATAATTATTTTGTTAAATATGTGCTGTTCATAAACAATCAGAAACACTAACTACAGTTTGGCATTTACTTTGCTTTAGTTTATACACTTAGAAACATGTCAAGTCCAGAGATAGAACGATCTCTTAACATAGCTGCGTTAACACTGAACATTTCGTTTGCAACGGCAACTGATCAACTTTGTAGTATCGATTGTCTCGTAGAGTACGCGTGATTAATGTTGATACTTGGCGTAGGGGTGGGCCGCGTCTCACGCGCTATAATCTCAGCTGGACGCCGAGAGGCCGAGGGGCTTGAGGTGCGGGGGGGCGGCGAACGGCGCCGGCGACGACCCCGACATGTTGTTGTTCAGATCACCGGAGCGGCTCGAGCCGTTCATCAAACCGCTCATTGCGTTGCTTGTCTGTAGAAAATTTATTTAATTAATTTCTCGGCTATCAACTCCAGACATGTGTGGTATCATAAACAAGATCTTAATCTTGCCTTGCTTTAATCCAGGGTATAGGATATTACAGATTAAGTATACTGAGTTTAAAGGATAACCCTCGGCAAACTTTTAGGGCTTGCTCAGTAGACGAACTGAACAATCTACCAAAGAATATTTTGGTAGATTGTTCAGTTCAGGAAGATTGTTGAGTTTCGTCTACTGAGCAAACCCTGAAAGATTGCGGAGGGCTGTCCCTTACACCCAGTAAAATCAGTCAGGTTTTCTCATTATTTTTGATGCAGATTTTCTTGCATCTTTAACACATTCGTCTTCGTACAGTGAGCCATTCAATCCAAATAAAAAATTGAAGATTGTAAATTACACAAAAACAATGATTTTCTTTTTTTTAAATGGAAAGTATCTATGCTTACCGGGGGCGGAGGCAGATGTGTGGTCTGCCTCTTGAGGTGCGCAAGCGGCGGCGGGTTGTAAGCCATGTTCGCGAAAACCAGGCGCTCCTCGTAGTCATACTCGCACAGGATCTTGTTGTCGCACAGGTAGAACCGGTCACCCACGCAGAACCTTAGACAAACGATGCAACTCATTGATTTAAATGTCCAGATATGGCAAGTATCAAGTTACTTTGGTCTAGTCTAGTGTTTCTTGTGAGTGTGGTCACATTTTAGTACTGTTTGAGGTGTGTCATGCACGTTTGGGCTGTTTTTAAATTGGTAATGAATGTTTTTGAAAGGTAAGTAGAGAATATTGGCTATTGAAAACCGATTATTGTTTTTATTTAAAATTCATTTCAATTAAAGTCTATAATAAGTTGTATTATAACTCATGATAATATGATTGTGACAACTTTATAAAGAACTGAATAGAAAATCTTAGTGAACGTACTAGAAACGATAAATAAAATTGCTAGTTTGCGTTTTTACCAAATCATTCCCGACCTGCCTATTTTTGGGTATATATTAAGTTGCTTTATTTCTGCTCTCCATTTTCGCTAAAAATCGTTATCGACTTCCCATTGTTAATTACGACAAACTTATAATTAGCCGATACATGTAGAATAAGCGAGTTACAAGCAGGAACATCCAATTAGTGATGCTACCGGAACCTACTACACAACCCACGAGCTATTAAGGTTCATAATTATACCTACGCATCCTATTTCTAATAAGACACGCTTCGATCTAATCGCGAACATCATTACTTTGATGAAACGAAACCCAAAAAGTAAACCACAAAACGTCTAGGAAAGAAAATTTACTATCATGAGTGGAAAGGTCAGCGCGAGCCAAGGAGGCGCGATAACGTCACGCAAGCGAGCATCCCTCAATGTGGCAAAACAAAAGGTATCGCCTTCGACTCGCCACTGGCCGTCCGGAACCGCCGGTGATAACGGCGACCTTATCTCCCCTAGGTCTCACCCCCGCACCCCGCCCGCACCCCCGTTTCTCCGCCACCCTGCCAACTCTTTTGTTTCACTTGTCACAAAAATTAAGCGCAATAGCTCCGCTACAAATGTCTCTTTTTTAAGGGGCCAATTTCCACCGCAACTCAGTCGATTTCGCCGCTCTTAATTAACTTTATTTCCTGTTCTCTTCGTTCCCGACTTTTGTTTTGGGCTCGTCGTTTTTTATTTCGCTATTTTTTGTCTGCAGCTGCGTAATGGAAAAGATGGAAAACGAAATTTTAATGACTGGGTGCAAGTTAAGCTTTGTTCGAAGCGCCATTGTGTCGCGACAGGCACCCACACCAAGTTTGACGTTTCACGTTAAACGAACGTGTACATGAGTAGTCCTCCCTCCGCAGTAAGACAAAAGCATTCAGAACAGACTGATCTAAATCAGCAACGAAAAAAAACCATTCCGGCGTCGAACTAAGACAAAAAGCTTCGGCGTTTGACTGTTCAAAACGCTTTCAGATTCTATCTGTAGAGGGTTTCATCACAATTTCCATAAACATAAGTAACTGCCATAATTTGAGGGATTTGTACAAATTGTAGGCACAAGTCAATAGCGTGAAGATAGCGGTTTCAGGTGCGAGTGACAAGCGGCGCGGCGGCGAGGCGGCGTGAGTCGGGCGTGCGGGCAACAGCACGCGGTTATCCGCCGCGAGCGCGTGTCGCCGCCGCCGCCGCCGCCCGCCGCCGCTCGCCGCCAGATTGCTACTAAATTATTTAGCCGTTTAGCGATATTCGTCCGTGATATCTGCCGTCCGCTCCGATCGGACAGCCCGCAAATTGGATTCAGATTTCTGCCCGGCGTGGAAATTGATTTGTACGTGATATTTAATAGTTTGCACTCGCATACAGTTGTTGTTCAATGTTTATCAAGCTTTAATAGACCTAATTAGTGAAATACCTGTGTAGTTTCACCTCACAACTTACATGATTACACGAAATAACAACACTGCTATTTCTTGAAAGTTATACCAAATTCCAGATGTTTAAGACAAAGTTACAGAGCTTTGCGTAATATGAAGCCAACTGTTGAGTCTGAATTCTAAAAGCACTCGAATGAATATATAATTTGGCGAGAATGTCGCGCGAGATCTACTAACACGGGAAAGGTTCACAAGTGACATATAAACCATTCAGAGCGGCTCCAATCTTCGCGACCTTTCTATTATTTAAACGGACGCAGTCCGACGAAAATTGCCGTTTTCGCGCCTGCACCCCTACTCTGAACTTTACCCGACATTTCGGCGATATGGAACGAAAGGGAAATGCTAATATTCCTTTATTTTATCAATTGTTCTGCCTCGACAGCATAAATATTTTATACAAATACTACAAAATCAAAACCAGCTTCGAACTAAACCCTAAAACGTTTCAGACTATACTGTAATATTCCAACAAAATGGGTTTCCCTTGCAAATTCAGGTAAAGTGAGTCGAGAGCTCGAGACTAGAATAGGGACGGCGGTATCCGGGCCGGCTGACAATGTCGTGCACCGTACAATTGAATTGAATAAAACAGTCGAAGAGTATTCATATGTTTTGATTAGTAAAGAAATCTGTTTGCCGGGACAATGTTACTTTGGAGAAATATTAAAGCTGGTTTAAATATATGCATGTGTTTGAGAAGGCAAGTCGTAAAGAGCTTTGATATGAACTGTTTATTTTCAGAACGTCCTTTTCTGGTGGATCATGCTTTGTTATTTTATTGTTTTTTTGCAACTTATCAGGAAAGTTAATAACCAGTAGTGTATTGTGTATATTTATAATAAATACAGGTGAAGTTCGTAAAATAATAAATACGCCATTAATATAATCTGATGACTGTTTATCAGTTTATAATATTCTCCATATTCATATTTTTAATACAGACATAATATGAAGTAGCATGCGTCGTTTCTAAAGCTTCGAAGTTTAATCAAACCGTTGAAGGGCTGCACTCGCCATTTATTAATCCCGAATGCAATACGAACAAAGCGCAGCGAGGAAATGAAGTACCGTTTACGTTTACCTATATTATTTGCTTTCCTACGTTAGGCTGTCGACACACTTAGCAGGTTGACTGCGGCAGGCAATCTGATGCGCTTAGACGTGTGGCCGGTGGCTACGCATAGGTTTAATTAAAATTAAAACAGACTTGTCTCGACTGTTGATTGACTTACCCGTCTAGTAGGTGACTGCATAGCCTTATTTGTAACGGCGTCTTATATTATAAGAATTTGGGACGTGAACCATTAAGCCTCCTGCAGACACACGCGATTAATCGCGCTGCGACAACGAGCCAAGCTAATTTCCACTCTAAAAATACTGCGAATGGACCGCGACATGTCGCCCCGCGCGATTAATCGCGTGTGTCTGCAGGAGGCTTTATAATCGGCATCTACAATTACAGGGATACCTTTTTTTGAAAGGATTAAATCATTAATTGAGAGCTATCGATCTGTCAATTGTCAATTTTTCTGTCAGATTTGACAAAACTAAAAACCAGCCTGTACCTCCCTGGGACATTACAGGGATAACCTCAAAAGAAAGAAGAAGACAATTGTTTTTTATCGATTACAAAAATATGCTCTGTTCAGCAGTAGATTCTATGGAACAACTAACAGGACTGCCACTGCCAATGATGATGATTAAATTAAAAAAAAAAAAACATCTAACCATCCATCAAAACTTTCGCATTTAAAATATTATTTAGATCAACATCAACACATATCACAAACGATTTTCATTACTAATTTAAACATAATTTTTGCTCAGAGCTGTATTCTCTACGACAGCCGTGAAAATAAACAAAAAAGCCCCACAATTTATGGACACTGGATATTAAATGTTTATACAAAAGCACGCATTCTCCTTGCGTTTGACTTTATTATGTAGCGGAAAATTTAATCGCGTTTTCAGTGTCCGTGAGATGAATAAACAATCTAAACTGCTCTTATGTTATAACCCTATCCCTTTCACTCAATATAGTTTACTGATCTTCTGTCCTACTCCTTAAAACGTTCAATATCGGTGAAATAGGTGTAGTTTTTTGGCTATCATAAATAACGGATTAACTTTTGGGGTTGTGACGTATTTTTTTACGATTAACTTTTCAGTTACAATGTGTTTCTATCAAACACAAAATAGTACCTAATTAGTGACACTACTATTATAACCTTTTTAATAAACTGTCTACTACGGTTTCGATTATACAAGTTGCAAATTGTATGCAACTTGATTGCCTTTGTTTTTTAATTTATGCAACTTGTATCTTTATTTTTAAATTTCTTGTTTTAGCTACCTATGTATGTATACTCTACTCTCTATACTTATAAAAGTAACTAGTATTTGCGCGTTGCGCGAGCTGCAAGCAGCTCGCGGGGTCGTGTTTTGTAGAAGTATTATATAACCTTTATAAAATTTTGATAATCCATAAGAATCTTTAAATGAATTGGTAAATCCATAGTCCTTAAAAGATTTTGTAAATTATATAAAATATTTTTAATATTTTGAAAACCCTTTTGTACGGATTTATGTATGGACTTCTAAGTGAATCAACTGAATGTTTTTTTTTGTTCCTACAGTTGATTTACTTAAAAGTCGGTACGAATAAACTATAAAATAATATTCCGTGTAAGCGACTAAGTAAATAATGAAATAAGTTCCTACTTTTATGCTTTTCAAAACTACTCTAACCCGTATTTTTGAAGAAATATACAAAAAAAAGGGAGCCATGCTGAAAACGTTTGGCTGGCACGGCCCCCTTTCTTTCGTGTAACTTGAAAAATGTATAGCGTATTAAAAAGTTTCTTAGACTCAAGGTGTGTACTCTATTAACACTTTATATGTACTGCAACTGATAATGTGAATTCGTAATAACAAAATATAGGTGAAGGGGGTCGTGCTGAAAAAAAAAATTAAGAATATATCTAAAAAAGACAACACAACCTTATTATTATTATTATTTGTCAACCTTAGCCAAAAACTATTAAATAATAATTGATGTTTGGCAAGTAACATATGTACCGCATTGGTTTCTCATACAACTTGCTAAATTTGAAAAATAAACCATTGTTAGTTCATTCAGCACGGCCCTCTAAAGACGCCTATATCTTCACTACATAGTATAAAGCAAAGTCGCTTCCCGTTTCCTGTCCACCTGTATGCTTACATCTTTAATACTTCTACAACATTCTTTTATTATCCTTCTTTTCACATATACACACACACACATATTTTCCCTTGACTTCATTCATAACCCTTTTAATCAACATTTTACCTACATACCTACTAATTGCTAGCAATTTCACACATACACACACACACATACTTTCCCTTGACTTCATTCATAACCCTTTTAATCAACATTTCACATACTGCTTGCTAGCAATTTCACATATACACACACATACTTCCCATTGACTTCATTCATAACCCTTTTAATCAACATTTTACATACTAATTGCTAGCAATGGACATAATACGGACTATGTGCGTGCAAAGTGTACTCGTATATGTACATGAAAAATAAATAAATATAAAACTATGATTATAACAAATTGTCATTGATAATCATGGCAAACAAACACTCCAACCCAAACTATTCGTCAATTATAAATAAATAAAACGGAACGCAAGGTAGTTCGAGATGAATACGTACCCAATGCGAGATCGTTATTGAACCATGTTACTGGTCAGTAGAAAATCTGACCGACTACGACTGTTGATCGGGAACGATTGGTTGCCCGGTCAACCGAATGATCTGTAAGTAGTTAGGCTTTGGATTCTGATCAGAGTCGGCTTACTGCCGAGAACATGCTCTGGCTGGTGATGAAGTCAATAGAACCGAGTGATTGTGAATTCGTCGTTGAGATGAGTTGTCGTACCGGTGATAAGAGGTCAGTAAAGTGTGGTCGGTGTTGGTTGATTGCTGGGATGTCTTGCGTTGTCTGTGGCGCGAAAATCAGGATGGGAGTCGATGTCAAGTTGTGGATGACATCTAGCTTGTGGTGGATCGATTAAGACGAAAGATATGTCCGTTAAAATGGGTAAAAGTTGTTGTCTTATCAGTAATGAGTCGTAGTGTGCAAAGGTGTGGGTGGAGTCATTGTATTGGTTGAATGAGTTATATGGCATAGAGTTATAAGTTATAAGGCAGATACCAAAAGTCTTAGTTACTTTTTATTAAAAAAATAATAAGCCTTGGACTGCTGTGTTCCACGAAGGTGTGGGTTTAAACGGCAGATCCTAAATGTCTCAGTTACTTTTAACTGTAAAGTAAAAATTAAAGACCCAGGGACTGCTGTAGTACGCGAAAGTGTAAATGGGAAGGGCAGATACCGAATGTTTTAGTTATTTTATACCAAAAAAATAAAATAATAATAAGGCGTGGACTGCTGTGTTGCACGAAGGTGTGGGATGTCTCAGTTACTTTTAACTGTAAAGTAAAAAATAAAGAGCCGGTTACTGCTGTAGTACGCGAGTGTGTAAATGGCAATGGCAGATACCGAAAGTTTTAGTTTTTTTTTTGTGTATATTTTTATTTATGTATATTTAGGCTAAGGTATTTTATCTATGGGTCTTTGTTACCTGAAATAAATTGTTTATTATTATTAAATACACCTCTAGTGTAAACTAAATAGAATATTAATCTTGCATGATATTCCTTTTAGTATTACTTTTTAGTATACTTTTTAGTATATTATAGAGAAGTAAATTAAGCAGACCAAAAAATGTATGAATCAAAATGTAACTATTTTCAGTGCCACGCAAGAACAAGTGCTTCAATATGCAATCCTTTTTCTTTTTAAGTTAGTTCCTTAATAATATAAGTTTTGTAGGTTCCATTCAAATATATAGGTAAATATAAAAAATCTGACCCGTCTCAATTCAAAAGGCTTTGACTCGGTTTGGAAAGTTTCCTTTTTTTGTTTGTTTTCCATTTTTTTTGCATGTTTTTGTTTGTTTGCCATTTTATTTTGCATTATATTTTTTCCACAATCTTGTGTCTTCTGCTCATGGTCAAAGGATGATACGAATTGAGCATCGTCGTCGAAATAGTAAAAGCGTATCCATAGTTTATGTGTATGATTCGAAAGAATGTTCTGCGGATTCTGTTCTGTGATCCATGCAACGTGAATTTGGAGTACGTTCTATGAGTGATCTTGAATGCTAGATTGTAACGACATGAATGTCACCGTGTAAATTTGCAGAATAAGTACGTAGACTATTACGGCATCAATGGAGTTCCATCCAGATCTCATATTCTATACTCGCCACCTCCCCCCTTCGCTCCACTCGGTCTCGCAGGCTCGCTCCACTCAGGACCTACCTACCACCGGAAAGCTATCGTGACCTTATCCCTACGCTACGCTACGCTTCGCTTTACGGCTACCTAGTTTTTCCGAGATACGATGGGGGGAGGGGTGAAGAGGGGGCGAGGGGGGAGCTTTGAAAAATGATTTTGACCAACTCTGGGCCCCTCGATATGTATCTGAAAAAAAAAATGTTGCAATTCTGTTAACTTCCGAGATCCGCCTAAAGGGGGGGGAGGAGAAGAGGGGGAACTTTGAAAAATGGTTTTTACTTTTACGAGCCTCCTCTATACGAATCCGTAAAAACAAACAAAACACGGGTCTCTCAGTTTCTGAGATACGATAGGGAGGGGGGGAGGGGTGCAAATGGGGGGTTTGGCACGTTTCCAACACTCGTGAAAGTTACTTGTAAGTTTGCTTGTTGTCACCCCTGAGTTACGCTTCACCCACTCAACCTTCGTTACGCTACGGAGGTCGCCGGCTCGCTTCGCTCGCCACCTCCCCCCTTCGCTCCACTCGGTCTCGCAGGCTCGCTCCACTCAGGACCTACCTACCACCGGAAAGCTATCGTGACCTTATCCCTACGCTACGCTACGCTTCGCTTTACCGCTACCTAGTTTTTCCGAGATACGATGGGGGAGGGGTGAAGGGGGGGGGGAGGGATGAGTTTTGAAAAATGATTTTGATATACTCTGGGCCCCTTGATATGAATCTGAAAAAAAAAATGTTCCAAGTCTGTTAATTTCCGAGATCCGCCCAAAGGGGGGAGAAGGGGGGCATGGGGGGAGATCTTTGAAAAATGGTTTTTACTTTTCCGAGCCTCCTCTATACGAAGCCGTAAAAGAACAAAACACGCGTCTCTTAGTTTCCGAGATACGATGGGGGGAGGGGTGAAGAGGGGGAGAGGGGGGAGTTTTGATAAATGATTTTGACCAACTCTGGGCCCCTTGATATGAATCTGAAAAAAAAATTGTTGCAAGTCTGTTAACTTCCGAGATCCGCCTAAGGGGGGGAGAAGGGGGCAAGGGAGGGGGGAACTTTGAAAAATGCTTTTTACTTTTCCGAGCATCCTCTATACGAATCCGTAAAAAAACAAAACACTGGTCTCTTAGTTTCCGAGATACTCCGTGGAGGGGGGAGAGGGGGGGCGAAAAGGGGAGGTTTGGGATTTTTCCCATACTCACGAGAGTTACTTGTTTATGAATCTGTCAAAATATACCCACCTCCCCCTTCACCATCTGGGAGAACAATTATGTCAGTGAGTGAGTGGTAATCGAGCTTTATATAGTATAATAATAATAATCAACTTGTATACAAATCTAGCTTCATGCTTGTATGCAAGACTTGCCTAATGGAAACGCGCCTTAAAAGTATGCTTAGATGGTTCAATCATTTTGAAAGGATAAGTGATGGGTGACCAACAAAATTAATTTAAAATAGGGCAGGGAGTGGATGGCCCAAGAAGACCTACCTACACTTTATCGGCGGGGGTCTTCAAAAAGTACGTCGTACTCGCAACAGACGTGCTTGTATGACCAAATGTATGAACGTGGACGAGGCTAAAGGAGTATTTAAGGTTTGTAGTGTCCTGCGGTGTAATGACGTGTTGATGAGTTGCTAGTAACATAAAAATACTAGTTGGTGTCGATGAAGATTAAATTTAATAAGATATAACAAGTAAATTTCTCGTGTATTATTGTGGCCTAATTTTTATCAATCTTGATGTATTTTCAGCTGAATAGATTATGCTGTTATGAAAGCACAACCAGACAGCTATAGTCAATCGAATGAATTCAAAATGGATGATTCACGGTGTTGGGTTGATGTAAGTTGATGTTTCTCATCAACATACCTGTGGTTGCACTGTTGGCAAGCGAAGCACTCGAGGTGGTACACATTGCTTCGCGCTCGCATCACCATCTCAAACGCAGGGATCACTTTGTTGCACGCCGCGCAGTAACCAGTGTTGCCGAACAGTCTGTTAAAAAATGATATCATGTAGTACGGTTTAAAAAGTTGTCTCAAAAGAGTTTTTTCCTTTTTCGTGGGTGCTTTTTCAAATCCTTAAACAGAGACAGCCAAATCCGGAACAACTGCTGGTAGGCTCTACAAATATTTTTTTCGTTCGGGAATCGAATCTGTAACACGCAGCAATCAACTAATCGCTGAGCCACTGTGCCTCAAAATTATATAACTGACTTGCGAAAAACTATTTTTACCTGTGATACGCGAAAATACATGTTGGTTAAATTATTGAGAAGTTATCATATGAAAGTCCCAACTGGGGAACTTGGGACTTGAACTAGCCTGTTTCTTTTCATAAATATGTAAAAATTTCGTCTTTTTTTTATAAAAGAAAGATTGAAAAAGACAAAAAGTCAATGAGCTTGTTTCTTAGGGGTTTGACGCATTTGGTGCACTTCTCAACTTGTACACCATGCTCAAATGGTGAACTTAGCAACTGGTGCACTTCTTATATGGTACACTTCGCAACTGGTGCACTTCTCAATTGGTGCACTTCGCAAAAGGAGCACTTTTTAAGATGAGTGGAGATTGGGAAAAATTGTCTAAAAATTAAAGAATCTTTGGTTTTGCTGGGTAATTTTCTTAAAAATACAATCAACAAAATAATACTAACTCTACATAATCCTAATAACATTTTTATTTTTTCAAAAATAAAAATAACGTCACTCGGAAATAATAACAATATAATTATGTAAGAAAAAAATAGATTTACAGCAAAAAGTTATCATAATAAAGACATGATACAATATCATATTATATCAATAACCTTTATAATATTATAATTTAAATTGTACTTCTTTTATAGTTATTATTATTAATTTAATAAAGCTTTAAATTAAATTACATAATCACTAATATAATAATTGGAGAAACGTGATCTATTATAATAACAACAAACTGATTATGCTACCTATACATATAAAACAAACATAGAATTTTCATGCGATATAAAACTAAATGAGGGTAGTTTTTTATCGTGGTAAAAAATATAAATATATTAAAATCACCAAATGAGTCCTCCCACTCAGGGCAAGGCGGGAGGGACTGTCAGACAAACAAAGGTTTATCTATATTAATATAACCTGTTTTCGAGAAACAGGTTATAGTTTATTTTACATATCTCTTGCTCTGTAAGTACACCCTTACACCCCTGAATTCCGGGGTGTATGACTATCATTACAGCATAGGTTTTGGAATTTGAAAAAAGAACTGTCATACTCATACTGCACGAAGAATATTTTTAAAAAGTTAATTTTTTTTTTCTCGGTATCGATTGATTACTCGAATCGGAATCTAGACAATTTATTTTATAAAGATTTTATTTTAAATATGGAACTATTTGTTTCCACATCGTATGTTAGATGGAATCGATTTAAAAATCAAACTGGCCAGCAAGATTTGACGCGCTTGCGTGCGTGAAAAAAAAAGGCAGTCTACTAGTAGGCGCGAAAGCATCGCGAAAATAATTAATTTTCTTGTTTGAGTTCTTTTTCAAAAGTTTTAAACATGTCTAGTGACGAAGACATAGATCTAACGCCCGATTTTATTAAAGAAAGGGCAAAAACAGTTGTCGAAAATAATTATTACCGCCGAACTCGAAAGAAAGATATGTAAAGGCATACGACGAATTTATGAAATGGCGGTCAGAAAAAAAAAGTGAAATCTCTTTCTGAAAGTGTTTTTATATCATATTTTGATGAATTATCTAAGAGGCTACAACCTTCCAGTTTATGGTGCTTTTATTCCATGCTAAAATCTATAATGATGACAAAACATGACGTGAATTTGAAAGATTTTTCTAAACTTACTGCTTTCTTGAAAAGGCAGTCTGACGGCTTTAAAATCAAGAAATCGAAGGTATTTACTGCAGAAGAAGTACAGAAATTCTTAAATGAAGCTCCGGATGAAATTTATTTAGCAATAAAGGTACCTACGTATTTACTTGCCCTTTTTAATAAGTTACCAAAATATTTCACAAAAATATTATGCGAATTTGGTGCCTTTAATACAACTTATGTCTTTTTTACAGGTTGTTCTAATTTTTGGGATATCGGGAGCCTGCAGAACCGTGGAATTGACAAACTTGACAATAGAAAATGTAGAAAAACATAACCAATTACTACTCATAAAACTGCCTAACACGAAAACTAAATTTGACCGGTCATTTGTTGTGCATGAAGAATTTGCAAATTATGTTGAAAAATATCAAGCTCTTCGGCCTGAAAACGTGGATACAAATCGTTTTTTTCTTAATTACAGTAAAGGAAAATGCCACAGACAAGTAATAGGAAAAAACAAATTTACAGGCATGCCAAAGCAAATAGCCACATATTTAAAACTGAGTAACGTAGAGTTATACACCGGGCATTGCTTTCGCAGAACATCAGCGACTCTATTGGCTGATTCGGGAGCCTACCTCACTCTGTTAAAAAGGCACGGCGGCTGGAAGTCCAGCAAAGTGGCCGAAGGTTATATCGAAGATTCGATGGCAAACAAAAGCAAAATTACTTCTAAAATAACAGAAAATATAACCTTAAAATCACCACGTCAAAGCACATCATCTGAGCCATTTTTTAATGAAGAAAATAGTACCAGTCAACTGCCGCCATTTACGATGCAAGAACCTCAAGTCACTCAAACTCAAGTCTTATCATCACAAACTCATATTCAAACTATAAATATACCTAAAAAGAACGTGACCATATCTCTTACAATTTGTAATAATTTTACTATTAATTTTAATTAAATACACATTTTTTTCTTCTTAATAAATGTTCATTGAAACCTGCTGTCTTGTTGTTTACTTACCTCACAATCGATATGTAAAGCAGAGTATTTATCTCGGGCGTAAGCATCAATTGCATACTCGGGTTAATTAGCCAAAAACCTCGTATGCAATTGATGTCATACAGCCCTTGGTTAATAATCTACTATTAAATCATGACTCTTTATTATGATAACTTTTTGCTGTAAATCTAATTTTTTCTTACATATTTATATTGTTATTATTTCCGAGTGACGTTATTTTTGTTTTTTTTTTTTTAAATAAAAATGTTATTAGGATTATGTAGAGTTTAAAATAATTTCGTTGATTGTATTTTTAAGAAAATTACCCAACAAAACCTAAGCTTCTTTAATTTTTGGATCCAAATCTCCACTCATCTTAAAAAGTGCTCCTTTTGCGAAGTGCACCAATTGAGAAGTGCACCAGTTGCGAAGTGTACCATATGAGAAGTGCACCAGTTGCTAAGTTCACCATTTGAGCATGGTGTACAAGTTGAGAAGTGTACCAAATGCGTCAAACCCTTTCTTAGCATATTAAAGTTGAGTCATTAACGGTAATATGTGAAATGAAGTTATTTATGTTATCATGTTCGATGTTCATCCCATAGTGTTGTAGATTTCTGTTACTATTTGATAAAATAAAAAATGGCTTATGAGTATTTTTCACTTGAGCGATATTCTTATAATTTACTGATTACTGAAATTTTTTTTTGGCATTTTTTGTGATTGTTTTTGAAGTCGGTTATTTTTTGTTGTTTTTTTTTTAGTTCATTATTTCATTCTCATCATACTAATCGTCTAAACTCCTCACCTCAAGTAGTCCCTCTTGCAGAGGATAAGGTTGGCCCTCGTGTAGAGCGTGTGGCCAACCTCCCCAAGCCGACAGTCGCAGCAGCCGCACTTGAGGCAGTCTTCATGCCACAGCTGGTCCAGAGCCTTCAGAAGGTACCGCTCTGTGATCACCTTGCTGCAGCCAGCGCAAATCTGTGAGAAGAAGACGATAATGCAACTACTGAATTGATTGCTTTTTTTTTTCGTTTCTCCGAATTAGGAATTTCTCCGTGCATTTACAAACATTTAAACTCACATACACAAATTACCAGACGTGGAACTACTATTTGTAGGTCATATTAATAAATTTATTCCGTGCTGGAATTGAAACCTGATACGTAACGCAGAAGACAAGCCATTTTGGTAACTGTGCCGTCAATATTACTACTTCATACTTTTGATATTCATAATTTCATGGAAATTATACACAAAATTAAATAGGGTTAGTAATCTTCAAGAATAATGATACTAGACTTAAAAAAAAACTTAATGAATTTCAAATCTTTTTTTTGCGAAATTTCGTCAGTGCTTCAATGTTTCAGAGTACTAGTACTAGTAGTTTTAGAGTAGTTTTTCTTGATTAGCTTCAATTCATCTTAAAATCAATAATATAATAAACGTGATACAAGGTTACGTGCAAACTCTGAGGAAAAAGGTAATCGGCGTAGCGCCAAGACTAAAAGTCGAAAAACCCCTTTTGCCCACGTTCACACGGTATTAGGTCATGCACCCGGTTCTACCCGGTTCCGAAAAACCCGGGTATACCCGGGTATTTGAGTAAGTCTGTGGAACCGGTTCTGAGAGCGATGGAACCGGGTCGACCCGGTTCCGATAAGTATGTAATAATTTTGCATTCACTGCATCGAATTGCTATGAATGCTGCCATGGGTTGAAGGGAAGGCCCCATTGTAAGCTTTCATTGTACAGGCGTAGCACACGCTCACAGTACTTTGGAGTGTTAGTACTATAAAAAAATGGTGAATATAATAATATTTTAGTTAAAATGTGCCAAAACATAATTTTTACTTTTGTTTTCGACATAGCTGCCAAAGAACGGGAACGCCGCAATCGCGGTGGTATGACCTCTCTTTTAGGAGTGGCTGGAGAGGCGCCACGTCGTCCTTTCCTTCCACCTGACGCAGATCCTGTGTTTGTTTCGGGAGGTTCCTGTGCCTGATCGGGCGGGAAAAAACGCCTGGTTGTCAAAATTACAGGATCACCGAAGGACACGGTGGAGTATACGTTGCAAGTGTGCTCCACTTGGGCTGAGCACCGGTGTGTCCTCACGGAGGCCATAAGCGGTGGTGACCTCCCCCGCGCCCGGCTTTGTTCGAAGCCATACTGCGGGGTGAGACGGGATGGGAAGGGGTCGGCTCCTTCTGTGAAGCAGTCATGCTAGCGAAGGAGGAAGCAAGCGCGTCGTGAGGGACAGGCAGGACAGCCCGGACTTCACGACCCAGCCGCTGTGGGAGACCTCTACGACAACGGACACGAGACGATTTCCGGCCACCGTAGGCGCAGGCATGCGGACGACGAGTACGGGGTGATTTGGCGTCCGATGATGGAGCATGCCCGAGTAGACGGCGTGCCGAGTTCTACGCACGCCTCAAAGACCTGTTAGTAATCTGACGGCGCTCCTCTTAGGAGGCCAAAGCCTGCTGGGGTAACCGTGACTCCGGAACGTAAAAGGCTATTGAAGGATGCCTTGGATTTTAGTCAGTACGAGTCTGACAGTCCCTCTCGTCCTCATTTGATGATTTTACCACGTAAAAATAAAACTTCCAGTGAATGAAGTGTAAGGCATATTACAAGCTTTCATTTGTCATTGCGTCTTGCGATCTTTTTGGAATCTATAGCGATAATTTCAACTTAGCTATCAAATATTGAAGCGTAGGGCACATCGTAAATTTTTATTTGGAATTGCTCAAGTTACTTTTGAAATATGTATTGGTTTTATAAAAAGTGAAAGTATTAACGTTATCAACGTTAATATTTTCAGTAAAATGAGCCAAAACACAAAAGTTACGATTGGTTTCGATTCAACAGCCATAGAATGAATCAACTTTAAAAAAAATATTGCAAGTTGTCTTTATTGTCACCATATATGCAGTTCTTAAAAATTAATGCTATCTGGGTCAAAGTAGAGAGAAAATTGGAACTTAAAAAGATTAATCAAAAACTGTTAAAATATATAAAATAACTAATGAATCAGTGTTTGGATTGTCCCCAAGCCCTATTCACAATTAGCAGACGAATCCTAATCAAAAATAAAAAGAAAACATTAAGTTCACTTGGAACCGGGTAGAACCGGGTAACCCGGTTCCTAACGCCTCCAGAACCGGTTCTGAAAATTCTGGAACCGGACCCGGTTTTGCATGCCCTACACGGTATATTATACTGTATGAATTTGGGATCACGTGGCAATTTCATACTGCATTTTGGTTTGACTTGTACGGCCAACGTTAGATGTTAAAGATTGGTTACTATAAAATATCGCAAATACCAGTGCCATGTGAACAGCCACTTGACCATGACCAGCCTGAATGAACAAACAAGATCCAGTTAATTATACCTGCGGCTGAGGTGGTTGAGCAGGCTGCGAGGAGGCGCCGGTCTGCGCAGACGCAGGCAGCGGCGACGCACGCGCCTCCTTCTGGACCTCCATGGCGAGCATGTGCGAACCCAGGGTTGGACTGCCGCCGCTCGCCTGCTGAGGAGTTCGTCTCTCGCACTGTAACAAACAAATACAATATTAGTTTACATTGTCACAGAAATCATCAACGCTATATAAAAGTAAAACGGAAAGATAAAAACTCCTAGAAATGAAAAGTGTTTGCACAAAGTGAACCCCAAATATAAATAAAACATAAAACGATATTAGTTTCAAATATACCGCAAAAAGAAACTACGAAAAAATATCCCGTTTGTATTCCTTGGCAACAAATCAAGTTCAGTCGTATCGCGGTCCATTCATATTGAATCATAAGTCACAATACGTAATCGCCTCAGAACTGTATAGCTCATTCAGACCATTTTATGTTACAGCATAAACTCCAGAACCATGAAATTTATCGCCTGTAATATTTCTCGAAAAAATTAGCACAACTACTCAACCGATTAATGAGAACGTGAAACACGACTCAACGTTTCTGAACTATAGCAAATTATGTACCTTAAAATATCGAATAAGTACAAAAATAAGAATAAAAACTGTAATTGAGATCGTGTCGCCGAAAAAAGTCAGCGATAAAGTCAAGCACGGAGCACAGCGTCGTCACGCTTAATTAATATTTTAAATACAATTCAATTAAATTTAGCAACTGGTGCAGCCTCGCACTATTTTGTTGGCGACACTCGCGCTGGTTACGACTGAGCGACCTTTCCTCTCATTTTTTTTGTCCACGCACAAACTTGTTTTCTAGTACAACGGATTCGGGTATTATAATGAGCCAACGTGGCTGAAACAATGCGGGCTATTGTAAGGTCCGTGACGAATGGTGCGCGACTCTTATTTTTGTGTGTTTTCGAGAGTGCGTCCAATCGGCCGCCATAAATAATAGCGCACGGATATTGAGCGGAAGTGCACACCAGCACTACACCATGCCGACAAATAGTGTCAATGACTGTTTGTTTAATCTACAGAGGAAGCTAATCAACTCTGTTGTGAGTCAGTCCAACTAAGAATAGCGGTTAAATACGTATTCCTAATCAAGTGTGGCGAATCGTTTAATTGCACCTATATAATAACAATGGTTTATTGCCTCTGCACCAACACATTTCATACAAAATACGGATGTATGCAACCCGCTGCAGCGCTCGAGTTTCACGAAATGCGGCGCAAGCGCATGGAAATACAAATACACAACTAGTGGTCTAGGTAATAGTATAGATGGATATAAAAGAGTTAAAACAAATGGATTTATATTGTAAGTGCATCTCTCTTCAAGTGTAGAGTAAGGGGAAATAGTTATCAAGCGGATGTGTGAAGATATTATGTTTACACGTTTGATTTATTTATTGAAGAACCATTGAATTAATTGATTTAATTATATATTAAATACAATTTAATAAAAAAAAGATATATCTATAAAAGTAATTTATATATTTAGAGTAAATCAGGCTGTCTGTCACCATCCCAACAATACAACTCAAATCGAATTCATTGAACACGGTAAAGTACCAGGAGCGTATAAAGAACAAGAAGCGAATGAATGCGAGGCCTTCGGTCAATGGAATGGTAGTGCACGACCGAGGTATCGATGCGACATTTTTTGCGAAGTAGACAGGCCGTGAAGCGAGCCTTCGTGAATAATTACCGAGCGGTGACAGCAACACGCTACGCCACTCGGAAAACAACCCGTAGCGAATGCAACCGACCGAGATTAGACGCAGCTCAAGCAAAAAAGCTCACGCCTTCCATTAGCGGTGACTTTCGAAACGTCAATACGCACGAATTAGGATTTTACGAATGTCAGCCGTGGAAGCGAGGGAAAAAAACTATGCAAAAGTAATTTCGCTTGACATTCAGCGGAAAATTGTTGGGTATTAAATGGGGTAAAACAGCGGTGTGTCGTTTGCGCTGCAGCGGCTGAAATTGAAGGATGGTCGGCGCGGGCCGCAGGGAGCCCGCATCCGGCGCACCGGACCGACGTTAATGATTAACACAGACGCGGTCCGAGACCAATTATGCGTTGCCACCACACTCCAAATTAGAAACTATTTTCGCCCATTAGTGGCCAACTTCATAATCAATTACACGTTAAAATTTCACAGCGCTGTTTCGGGAGCTCTCTGTTTGGATAATCGGAGTTTGTGGTCCCACGGCGAGCTATTACGTGGCTCAGTACGGGCCATAAAGGTTTTTGTTAGGCTTCCGACGAATTTTAATGCACGTTTCGAATGCATTTCAGTTTAGGTAACTGCATTAAGCTAAATAATTGTATCCAACCAAAATTCCCAGTAGATCATTGCGATGTTTTTTCCTCGACTCGGTTATAGAGTGAAATTATTATGTCATGTGCATTGTGTATTTTATATTTTTCTGCATAGATTCAAACTTCAGAATTGACGTTCCAAAAAAAGAAAGAAAACAAATCTTCCAGAAGATTATTCGAGACAGACAACACTAATAGGATTGAGTGCACTCCGCTAATCATAATTCATCAGCGAGATTAAAGAATAAGCGGCACGATGGGGGGGATGCGGGGCTTCAGAACCAGTAGCATCCCCCTAATCCCCCCCCCCCCGGCCTGCTCTCGGCGTTCGGATGAGACTGAGAGACAATATGATTGCCACACCTGCGGAAACGACGCAAAGTAACGAGACGAGAAGCTAAATAATTCAACCAACTAACAACGCTACGAACTTTGCTCCACTCCAATTTTTTTGCACACTTTAATGTGCGGAACACGAACGATTTACTTGCTAATTAGCTTAAAATTAAAAGCAAAATTAAGGAGCGGCTAGCTAGCATAATCTAAATGAAGTTGCCATTACCATTTTGATTGAATGTTAATGAGTATGACACACGAGAAAGAAATTAATATAGTTAATTAAACCAAAAATCTACTGGTTAAAGTAGCCATGACTGGGTTTTTTGAAGTGTACCGCAAAATTACATATTTATACAATTTTTATTACACTTCCTTACACATTCACGTACAAAGACATATTTAAAAAAAACTGAAATTGTACATTTTCAAAGTAGAGCACGTTCCGTAACGTACCGACTACACGGGTACTTATTTAGCAGATTGCTTTCCTTTAAGTTGTTCTTTAATCTAGGTATGGCCGTGGGCCGCGGTGCTTTACTTCACACCCTCCCACGTCACATCCGGGCGGGTCCCGCGCCACAAAGGATGTTCGCACGCACTTTCATATTAAACCTCTTGCAATGATGCACTGTGTGGAAAGAAATTGTTTTTCTTTTTCACAGGTAGCTTTGAGTTTCGGTTGTGTATTGTTTTTATTTTCAGTGATGGAGAGAAGTGTTCAGGAAAATTCAAAGTAATCTACTGTATGTGCATCTTTAGTACAAAACTTCGATCAACTTGTACTCACAAAGTGAGGGCAGTTAATTATGCAAACTAAACATAAAATTAAATAATTACTGAGCAGGATTTGAAAGCTCGCCTATAAAAGGCAGTAATTAACTTGTCCATAATATCTTGCATTATTTCTTATCTGCAGCAATAAAGGGCCGTGAACGAGGTGATCAGTAGACGATGGGCTATTAGAACACGAATGTGAGGAGTATTATCAGTCGCGCGCCACAGAACGGCAACCGCGAACTCGACGCGGAATTTCGTTAATACCAACCCATATTGGATTAGCGGCGGCACCCGACCGCCGCAATAATATAACGAAATTCAAACATTAATAGGCTCAAACACAATCACGGATGGCCGCATAATCGAGTTAGCTGCTATTCGGTTAAACCCCTATCGCGTAATCTGCCCCATTGTCTGACAGTCGTTGTGCTGATCATGAGGGCCGATTATTGTGGCAATTTCGTGTTTATTGTTTTCAGGTGTCTCCTGTCACCCCGGCGTCCTGAAGGAGGAGCACAATGCCCTTATCTCCGGCGAGGCAATCTCGTAAAATGTTACCGAGAACGTCTGTAACAGTTCCAAAACAATGCTCCGTAATTGTTACTTCACCAAAATTAACTTCAATATCTGGCCGTGACACCAAGCTATAACTGAACAAGGACGTTCCAAGGAAACTAATCTGACCATCTAACAATAGAATAACAAACGCAGTGGTAGATAATAAACAAAGTCCCTTGGCAGTCCAAGTAAGTGATACTCAGGTGGATATACGTCGGACAAGTTAAAAGTTTCACCTCAGTTCTGTTAGATGCAGTTGAAGGAACAAATAAGTAGATAGAAGCTGTGTCAAAACTGCCAAAAACAAAACTATAAAGTTTGCTTTATAACGGGTAGATATCGGTTTATCTGTTTGAGATGTCGAACTCAATTTGGATCGGTGAAGTTGTCTTTTATAACTTGCGCTATCTGACCAGCACCAACGCGATCTTTTGTTCATAACACCACATCTTACTACAATTTCAGATTTCTAATCAGATCCCATTGAATAATTAATGCAATCGTTTTAATTAAAAGCAAGTTAATAGAAATAGGAATTACTAAAACATTCACTGACGTGTTCATTTTAAGTATAGTCTAATAGCTTTGACCAAGTTACAATTTCAAATTAATGCTAAATAGATTGAATAGTATATCCATAAATAGAGTGGACCAGTTATGTTTACTATGTATTCTCGATATAAAATTGAAAGCTTTTATGAATACTTAACCGTACTTGGAGCGTTAACGTAACACGAGTGTAACGACGCGCTGTAACGTCACCGATAGCAAATTCTGCTGATTTTTTATTAGATGATAAAACAAACGTCTCGTATTAATTATGAGTCGCGATGCAGTCACATCCCTATTGATCGTAAAGTATCGTTGATAGCCGTTGTAAAATGTTCCAAATCGTTGTCGTGATAATTTATGAAGCATGTTTATGGATGAATTTATGACGTTATCTCTCTGTTCCTCGTATAGTTGTTTAATACGGCGGATTCACTAGCATCCATCCCGTGATTAACGTCATGATTTCCAACTCCCAAAATATATTTTTCCGAGATGAGTTGTAAAGCTAAATTAGTAAACGCCTCGCGCGACGAGGGGTAAAGTGAATTAAAGCAACTTGGAGCCTATTACGTGAAGTGAGTTATAAAATAAAGCCGCGGCGAGTAACTTCATACATTACAAGCCGATAACCAGACGAGACTTCTGAGACACAAACCAGTCCCTTTTAGTGAAATTGAAAACTTTTTCTGTTACTCATACCGCGGCCACGACACGGCTCCTTTTAAATCAATTGCCTTTTATAATTAACTTACTCCGTTATTGGAGTGCACTCGCTCGTTGACTCAATTAAAATTCAATCGAGATGTAAATCTATCTATTAAAGAACGAGTTTTTCTGGCAGATATAATTGAATAAAATTGTTTTCTAGATAAGTGTTGCTTACATACGGGCTTCGAGTGGAGATATTACTTACTTAGCAATTCTTTATTGGGGCGATTAAATTATCAACACATTCTGGTTTAGTTTACGACGACACTTCGGGAACGCGTCAGTTTTTCTTATCCGGAGCTTATATCTACAATATTATACCTAAGTGAACAATTCAAAATATTTATGATAGTAGTGGAAGATACAACAATAAGAGATTATAGTGGACCAATCACTCGATGGCCGGCGTTCAACAATGAGTGTCAATTCTGACATTATGCAGCCCCCTCTAATGCAATGAAAATTCTCGACGTCTGCCCAGGGAGTGCCACTTTTACCTAATTCTTATTAAACATTTATTAGATTAGACAAAAGCTATCGGAGGTAACGTTCTCGATGTTTTATTTATTATCTTTTATTGGATTGCTATTTCCTCTTTGCTATGCTTTAGGTAATCTCTAAGTGTCTGTGATATTATTGTCCGTGTCGGCTGGTAGAGCAGTTTCCAGACAGTTTGATTTTTGTTTTACTGTGAAACAAATAGTTTTGCCGCAGACTGCTCGAAACTTACTATCATATTACGATTTTAAAAAGTACCTCATTATCTTTGTAGTTTCAGTAAATTTTTGTTAGGATTTTTTTGTATCCCAAAGTCGAAAATGTTGCTGTGTCTTATCTGAGTTAGGATGTTTCTCTTTAGCGCCCTTCTTTATCGTGGTATTATCATTAAGTGAGTCCTACCACCCTTACTGCCAGACTTGTATTGACTAAAATCCACGGTGATCCGTCAAGCTCTTTACGTTCCAGAGTTACGGTTACGTTATGAGACAGTCCCGCGACTATCTTTAGCGCCCTTAAGATAATTTTTCACCTCCACGCGGACGAAGCCTCGTTTTCGCTAACTCTAAATAAATTACCCTTGCGAAAGTTTCATAACTCAACTTTTACCACTTACGCGATACACTTTGATATTATATTATTCAATGATTAAGCAATTAACACATTGCCCAAAAAGTGGACTTTACAATACAACTGTTTTAATAATACAACATTATTTGTAGTATATGCGAAACCTGAATATAGTTTGTTCAGAATCAGTAACTGATTCGATTGCAATATTTTTTACACCATCTTATTTTCTTTTTCAAAAATATTATAATTAAATTTCATTACCAGTTAATTACAATACAATCACCGTACGTTTAGGTACCTATTGCCAAACTATTATCACGAGTGTATAACACAGGAGACCCGGTTTACGCGGGTGTACCGCGAAATGAGCATGTTTTTAAACGGACAACCAGGTAATATACAAGCGTATAACTTGTGATTTTTTATGATACGGTTTTAAAATGTTGTAGGTATATAGATTCTTTACACAAAACTACTAGACATGTGTATCGGCTTTCGCATAAACAAAAAATGTTGTATAAAAACATTTCGCCTCGGTACATAGGTACAAGAGCATTTTCCTCAACAAGTGTTCCTGAACTTCATCAGTAGGAACGCACCGCTCAGCTGATCGCATTTTTCCTTTTCAGATATTATTTAATCAGAGTTATGCGCGCCATTAATTAAATTACGTTAGCTAAGGGCAGGGCTATAAGAAAATTGCTTTTATTTGTGGGGAGTCATTCAATTAAACATTCATTCATTTGCGGCCCATCGAGTGGCGTCCATTACGTTTAATTATAATTTAGACTGGCTCTTTTATAATTACATTGGTGGATGGTACCGGCGGCGACGTATGCGCCTCGCCGTGAACGCTGCTTATTAAACTTAAACTATATGGAAATATGACAAAAGTAATTATATTGTCTGCTGTTATGTTTTTTTTATAAAACACCTCTAAAATAAGATTTTAGCGGTATAAAATTTATTACACGAAAGAAAAAACACGAATAGGTAGATATTTACCGCTCTACATATTTGATCTGCTTATTAGACTATCTTTTATAAATGTATTTATATATATTTATTTAAATTTCTATTACATATTTTTTAAATATATGCAATGAAATATATAAATATATGTAAACTAAACATTAATCAGTTATTAATACTTCCGTCTGTCTATTATTTGTAGACGGAAGTATTAATCCACTTTTAATATGAACGTTTTAGAAGCACTTACCGTATATAACAAATAGTTCTGTATTCCCACGAGAGGGTAGCCAAAGGTGGTCATAATTAGCAGTAGGTTCGTTAACTAAGTAACTGACTACGCAATGCCGGTGTGTATTAAATCACTCAATTAGGCTTATTAAAAAACTCAATCTTAATTAAATTAACTATTACTCACTTTACAAACCAATTTAGCTTGCCTAATTAAATTATTATGTGTAAGTACGGAAGACCTCATTTCGTAAATTAAGCACGTATGAATTAATCATATTTTGGTTAAATTTTAAATTAATTTGGAGAATCGTCTTAATTTATTTTTAAACACTTAATTACATATTGTTTTTATCTTAAATAGGGTTGTACGAAGCACATTATACAAGACCCGTTGGAAAAACTATAGACAAGAAAATCTGATGGAAACTTCCAATAAGCTCTACATTAATTGGCATCAAAGCTGAGCTCGGAGCGTCTGCGAAACTTTACAGCACTCATTATACTTATTGCACTTAATTAAAAAGTGTTGAGATATTCACAACAACGCTGTAAACAATACTGACTACTTTCATAACTACGCGCTTATTCGTATATTGAGCACTCACCGCACACTAAATTGTTCTAATTAATACAAGAACATTCTTCACATTGTAATTACTGGGTAATATGAATTTTAATTTAGAGTAATGATGAATGGCTTCTTAGGCTGCGTTCGTACGTGAGTCGAGACGCGTGTTAACTAAACGCATTCGTTTTTAAAACTGAATGAACTGGCGGCACTCTATCGGAGTGCTTCCTGCCGACTGTGATAACACCCCGCGCGCTTAATGAGACGTCTGTTGCCATTGTACCACTTTAGCTAATTATTGTGAACATTTAATGCGGACGTAATGATCATTGCGTATTTTACCATCGATGCGGGTAAGTGTTTCCGCTACAACATGATGATTACTAATGAAAAGTTTGCCGACGTTGTAAAATTCTTATTACGGTGAACGCTTTCTCATTTATGTTTCCGATATTTTATAGTTATTAAATAGCTTACTAGTCATTATTATTAACGATGTATTCATAAAAGGAAACATATTATTTCGCCGGCCTTTTATTTATTTTCGATAACAAGAACCAAATAACGTAGGAACATTGAAGTTGAAGAATCATAGTTTATTTTTGAGATTGCCCACGTGCAGTGGTAGAAAAAAGAGTAATATTATTTTTCAATTCCCATACAAAAGTGGTCGGTGCGCGGCGGCAAATTGGTTGTATTGTCAATTTGGGCAGTGCGTGCCGGAGCGCAGATGAAATGTTTATTTTCAATTTCCGCCATTTTCCCGCCGCGTCCGCCGCAGGATTAGGATGCGAAACGACTACACTATCCATGGCTAACCTAGTTTTTTATTTTTATTTTTTTTAATATGGGCAGTACGCCTACCTTCAAAAGTTGAAATAGCAAAACGTGAACACATGTTATCAGAACTATTTTAATAACCGAAAATTCCGTTTGATTAAATAATGTTATTTTTAGATGACGGATCGATGTAGCTCGATTACTTTTCCATATAAAAACTACTGAACGTATTCGTATTTGGTACACAGAAAGTTTATAACAATATAATAATTATATTAACACGCAGTTAAATTCTTACCCTGGCATGACATTCTCACACGCCGCGGGCATAATATATTAAAAAAACCGGCCAAGTGCGAGTTGGACTCGCCCATGAAGGGTTCCGTAGTAGCAAGCATAGATTAGGGATATAATTATATTGAGATTAGTTAGTAATATACACAAACAATAAAAATAACTTTGTTTTTCATAGTGTTTGTATGAATGGCAAAGTTATATTTGCGGTTTTTGAAAATGTACTATATCTCAAAAACTGCTAACTGTATCTCATCCAAACCAATTTTCGTTGGAAGTTTTTGTTGAGGTTTACATTATATATTTTTTTTAGTTTTATCATTCTCTTATTTTAGAAGTTAGAGGGGGGGGGGGACACACATTTTACCACTTTGGAAGTGTCTCTCGTCCAAACTGTTCAGTTTAGAAAAAAGTGATCTTAGTAACCTCAATATAATTTTTAAAGACCTATCCATAGATACCCCACACGTACGTGTTTGGTGAAAAAAAAATTGAGTTTCTATTCTAAGTATGGGGGGCACCCCCAAAATTTGTTTTGTTTTTATTTTTGTGTAAAAATCCTAATGCGGTTCACATAATACATCTACCTACCAAGTTTCAACAGGATAGCTCTTATACTTTCGATAAAAAGTGGCTGTGACATACGGACGGACAGACAGGCAGACAGACAGACAGACATGACGAATATATAAGGGTTCCGTTTTTGCCATTTGGCTACGGAACCCTAAAAACCTTAGATATGTCTGAACTTATTTTACAACGAACTTCTACTTATACCTATTAGTAAGACCCTGAAACTACTCAACTACCACGTTTTCATGCAACTGTATCTTATAACAAAAGTAAGGTGCACGTAATTACTACTACGAGTGCACACTTCCACGGTGTTCTCTATAAGCCACAGAGTAACAATATACCTCAGTGCTGCCTTGCGGAACTGCATGTATGGGCCGACGCGAATCAAGTAATTATGCGTGCATATAAATCTGTCAGTGACTGTCTGAGATAGATGCTTGTAAATTATTTTTGTACGGTGGTCGTTACGTCTACTATAGGAGAGACCAGTATAATGTCATGGGGTATTTTATACAAGGGTTATATAATTATAAAGTTACGAAAAATAAAATGGTATTCCCGCCGTGTGTGGAGTGGAAGGGACTGTCAGATTTGACTAACTAAAAATTACCCTACCTATAACCTTTTTTTATCGTGGTGAAATCATCAAATGAGTCCTACCACCCTGCAGGATGGGCCCTTTACGTTCCAAGGTTACCTGATGAGACCGTCCTGAGACCCAACCCTACCTGCAGCCTGCAGTGTCGGTTGAAGAATCCTACTGGCGGTGGTAGACCTCACGAGGGCTGCCTGATTGGCGACCACTTGGAATCCGTCAGTTTTTATTGTGTTCTGTAGGTGCGCAGGAGTTTCAAACACTTTTGGGTGAGCTCGCTCCATTTTAGGTCTTATCTTTGCTTTTGGGGTAGATGAAGACCAAGATTTTTTTTATTTATTTACAATGGGTTTGCCAATTGTAATAAAAAGGTTTATGAAAAATTCAAGCCGGTATCCGACGGGGTAAAGCAGAAACTACAGACTTTATTAGTATGTGGTGTTCTGCCATTATCAGGTAATTTATACAATTTATTTCTTATTCTTCTTCCATCTCCTTTTCAGGTTTAAAACATTAATTTGTTACAGAACACAGTCTCATGACATTCCTGCTTTTGATGCTATTTCGGCCCACATTGAATATTGAATATAATATATCACAAACACAATACCTACTGAATAATCTATTTCAGATAAATGTTTGCTTTGCATGGACAGATATCTAGAATTCTAGACCCACTGCTCTAAATATATGGTTGTGTAAAAGCAGTAAAAGTCAAAGGTGAAAACTCTTTCATGACATTTTACAATTTAATTCAAAACCTAAGACAAGAAAAAAGTTATATCTAATATTTTTAAAAATTCGTGTCACGATGTCTGTGGTAGCACTCCTCCGAAACGGCTCTACTGATTTCAGTATTGTGGTAGATAATATGAGAATAGGTCCTACAGTATTTTTCAGTGCTAGGTAGGACATTTAATTTAAAAAATGTTTGTGGCTCAACCAAATGTGTTATGTTAATTATCTTTATCTACCTACTTGTAAAAATCGTCGTAGGTAATATACACACATCAAAAGTGTCTAGGGATCAAGCATTTTTATGCGGATTTCTTGAGATTGAGATGTGGCTTTGTAATAAATTTATGATTTTATAAATTTATATGGATCCTTTTTGGTGCATTTCATAATTTGAATCAGGAACTGTGAATCAAATTCGAGTAAAAGATGAAAATCAGCTGTCAATATTTTCCCTATAAAAACATACAACGCATTGAAGACATTATTAGTGCTACTGTTTCCCTACTACTGATTAAAACCAACGTTATTATGGAGCGGCGACGTCATTTAAGCAGGGAAGAAATGCTCAGAGCCGTGGGAATGATAGAAGCTGGTTCCCGGCAACATACTGTGGCTTTAGCTCTGAATACAAGTCAGAGTGTTATCAGTCGACTTTGGACACGTTACCGAAGCACTGGTACCGTGGCTGAGCGCCATGGAGGACGGTATCGCTGCACCACACGGAGACAAGACCGATACATTCAAATCTTAACTCGAAGAGCTCCAACAATAACCGCCATGATGTTAGCCGTGAGGCTTCATCACTCTTCAGGGAACTTAATTAGCGACCAAACAGTCAGAAACCGCTTGCATGAAGTGAACCTTCATTCCCGAAGACCGCTACGGGTACCTCCTATAGCAATGCACAATCGTAGGATTCGATATCAATGGGCTCTTGAACACAGAAATTGGGCAGAAGAACAATGGCGTTTCGTGTGCTTTTCTGATGAGTCTCGTTTCGGTATGAGACCGGATACAAGACGTATACGACACTGGAGAACCCCTGGACGCCAACAGCGATTAAAATCCTGCCAGGAAGTCCATCCTTATAGTGGTGGAACCATCATGGTATGGGCGGGTATTTGGATCGGCGGAAGAACTGAGTTGATTTGGATCAGAGGCAACCTCAACGCTCAAATTTATGCTGAGACGATTGTATCAGACGTCATCGTTCCTCTACAAGTGCAAATCGGTCCCTTATTTCAGTTAATGCATGATAATGCACGACCGCACACCGCAAGAGTTGTAAGACAGACTCTCGCCGCAGCTAACATCAATGTCCTGCCCTGGCCTGCTCAGTCGCCAGACTTGAATCCGATTGAGCATGCATGGGATATGCTACAGAGAAGAGCTCTGCCGAATATGGAGGGTATCCAGTCGCAAGAAGACCTTTTTTTGTTGTTGCAACGAACATGGGCGGCCATTCCACAGCGTGATTTGGATGAACTCATTTTGAGTATGCCAAACCGATGTTCTTGTGTTGTTAGTGTTCGCGGTAGAAACACGGATTATTAATTGTTTAAGTTACCCAATAAAATTTTAAAGAAAACTGTTATTTCAGTCTTTTTTTCGAACTTTTGTGTTAGTGGTTCAAATGTCAAAAATCCCTTTATTAGGAAAATGGCAAATTTCTTTATTAATGCAAAGGTGACTTGGTTTATCGTTACTGTGACAAACGAAAACACTTTATTTGATGAATCCTTAAAGAAAATTTTAATTAATATCAATCAGGAGAAAAGTTATTGCAAAAATATATGTTGATCCCTAGACACTTTTGATGGTTGTAGTTTCAGCTAACAGTCATCAGAAAAAAATAAGTTAAAAATAACTAAAACCCGACTACGAAAAAAACGCGCACTGAAAAGTATAAAACAAGAACAATATTCATTTGACCGATATTGTGCTAGCCGTGGTCGTATGCCATCTAACCAATAAAGATTTGTGATAAAACCGCAGGTGGCATAAAATCAAAATCAAAATCAAAGCATTTATTTCAAGTGGGCCAGTTACAGGCACTTTTGAATTGTCATAGACAAATAAAAGAATATAATTAGACATTAAAGTTAAAAGTTATGGTGCTACAGTCCCAGTCACAAGACATAAAAACTGTGAAAGTACCGTAGATGCCCGTTCCAAGAAGTAGATCTCTATGGAGAAGAACGGGCAAGAAACTCCATGGACACTCTTTTTAGATCGCCAAAATTATTACAGAACCTTTGTTACATCATTCATTTTGAGGTGGTACATTACGTGAGAACGATGTAGCAAGTTTTTTAATTAAAAGTGTCCATAGTAACTATTAAAACAAAGACAATTCAAAAACAAAATGATCAATAATTATTAAAATAAACCGTGGCGGCTAAGAGATGACCAGTCCCAACTGACAGCGCCCGTTCACGAACATGACACATGCATCAGCACCATTCAGCTCAACCATTTTGAAGGGAGCTAAATGATCCAACACACGCGCCACCATCAGCGAGACATTTGAGTGAGCATGACACACTCTCAACTGCCAGGGTTATTCAAGTCAACAAGAGACGTAGGTACCCAGTGAATGACAGCTCTAAAGTACATAGTACTCACACAATGTCGGCTATGACACTATATAATACAAGGAAGATTGAATCTATACAATGCAAATACAGTTGTACAATCTTCAGCAGCTCCAACAATGGTATAAAGTATATTTCAACTGTCAATTTATTTATACATTCACTGTCTCATGGAGCAGGACCAGCATGGAGCCAAGCATTATTATCAGCGATATAGTCGCCCAGTTTATAATATGCCTGCTTACAAAGTGTGCGTTTGATGCATGTTTTGAATTTAGTTTCATTCAGTTCAAGAACGTTTTGTGGTAGCTTATTATAGCATTTTAAACAGTACCCCATGAAGGAAGAGTCTACTTTGGCGAGTCTGAAGCCCGGCTGAACTAATTGGTCCCTATTTCTAGTATGATAATTATGTCTGTCACCTCTTTTAGAGAAAAGATGCAGATTTTTCCTAACGTACATTATGTTTTCATAGATATATTGACAAGGCACCGTCATGATGTTAATATCCTTAAACAGTTTCCTTAGAGAATCGCGTCTACGGAGATTATATATAGCTCGGATCGCTCTCTTTTGGAGAATAAAGATGGACTCGATGTCAGCCGCCCGTCCCCACAATAAAATACCATACGATATTACACTGTGGAAGTAGCTAAAATATACAATTCTCGCGGTGTCAACGTCAGTGAATTGGCGAATTTTCCTGACCGCATATGCTGCTGAACTTAATCGCCCTGCAAGTGTTGTTATATGAGGGCCCCATTGTAGCCTTGAATCAAGTGTTATTCCCAGGAAAACTGTTTTATCGACGAATTCTAGTATCTCCTTATTCAACACTATGTCATACTTACTATTTTTAACATTTGGTAAGGCAAATCTAATGCATTTAGTCTTGTTTCCATTTAATACTAAATTGTTTGCTGTAAACCAATTATGAATCTGACGCAAGGCATTATTGACGTCATCTAGATTCTGAGATCGCCTATTTATTTTAAAAATTAGGGATGTGTCATCAGCAAATAACACCATATTGAGTAGTTGATTCTTAAGTAAATAGGGTAGATCATTTATATACACAAGAAAGAGGAAAGGACCCAAAATTGAGCCTTGCGGAACTCCCATTTTAACTGTTAAACCCTGTGAATTTACACCATTTATTTGAACTTGCTGTTGCCTATCACATAAATAAGATTTTACCAAACTAAGCGCAAGTTTACCTAGTCCGTAATGTTCAAGTTTCAAAAGTAATGTATCGTGATTAACGCAATCAAAAGCTTTGGAGAGGTCACAGAATATTCCTATGGCGTCTTGTGCCTCTTCCCATGCAGTAAATATGTGCTTCAGTAGGGTGACACCGGCGTCAGTTGTACAACGTCCCTTGGTGAAACCATACTGCTGATCGTGTAAGATTTTGTTGGTGTTGAAGTGATTAAGCATCTGATCTAGCATTACTTTTTCAAATATCTTGCTAAAGACTGGCAACACGGATACAGGTCTATAATTGTTAGTATCTTTAGAGTCCCCAGATTTAAAAACAGGCACGACTTTACTGTACTTCATCAAATCAGGAAAAACACCTTGAGCCACACACAGATTAAAAATCAATGCCAAATATGGCGCTATAGTTTCAACAATGGCTGTACAAACTTTGATAGACAATCCCCATAAATCTTCGGTCACTTTAATTTTGATTTGCCGGAAAGCTTTAATAATTGTTATAGGGTTTATATGTGTAAACTTAAAATCAGCCGGGCTACCAGAAACGTTCGCCTTTAATAAAGCTATTGAAATATCAGGTGAGGAATTTAGAGCCTCCGTAGTCCTAACTGGTATATCAGTAAAAAAATTAACAAATTCTTCAGCTACTTCCAGATTTGAGCTTATAGGACCACATAATGTCTGCAATGTATAGTTACTGTTGAGCTTTTTTTTCCTGCCAGTCTCGTTATTTATAACTTTCCAAACTGTCTTTATTTTATTTTCTGATGTTTTGATCTTATTGCTAATATGCATGGCTTTAGCAGCCTTGCAAGTATTTTTAAAAATTTTTGAATAGGCAGCAACATACTTATTAAAAGTTTCAGTGTTAATGATTGGCTTAAGGCTATACAGTTCAAATAGTCTTTCCCTACTTTTCCTAATACCTCTAGTCGCCCAGTCACTAAATACAAATTTGGGGTTAATGCTTTTTGTTTTCTTTTCAAAAGTTTTATTGAATTCAGTATGAACTATTGAAAAGAAATTATCATAAAATTTATTAACATTAATGTCGTCCATATTCATTTCACATAACTTGTTGTGTAGGGAATTATTAAAGCTATTTAATTTGGCAGCCGTTATTGGTCTAAATTTAATCTCTAGTTGTTGCTTAGTATTAGCATAAGACTTTACATCCCCTAGAGGGCGCTATATTGGAATTGATGACACGTCAGCTACCCTATAACCAGCGGATAACTGAGACGCTTCTAACGACACCTCATTTGTCATGTAGTGACCAGTAGTTTAGAAGTTATGAGGGAACAGACAAACATACAAACATACAAACATACATACATACATACCGGTCAAAATCATAACCCTCCTTTTGGCTTTGCCGTAGTCGGGTAAAAAAAAGAGTTTACTTATGTTTTAAGAAAATCCTAAGTGAAAATTATTTACCATTAACTCACCATTAAAGGAGCATATCAGATAGCCATAAAGGTCTTAAGTTGACTGATCAACAATAACTGAGAAAGGCGGGTTGTTAGCAACGGGCTGTGGGGCAAAGGTGGGTAATTGCATGTAATCGGTTACCGACAAGCGATGAGTGGTGGGCACGATTTCAGTTCACTATCCGTGACACGAGACCATTAGAGGAACAGTGTATAAGACGGGGACGCCAATAATCGCGAGGTATAATGGGACATACACTCTTTAGGCATACTTAACACAACACTAACGTAGCTCAAGCGCCATCAGGACGTCATTTGCAAACGGCCATTAAGAAATGGTGTCCTGTTGGCGCTTGTGCTACGTTAGTATTGTGTTAAGTTTGCCTTAAATGTGTGATTTCCCATCATACCTCGCGTCCCCGTCTTCTGTTCCCCTACTGGTTGACTGGCTGTTGAAGTCAATATACGATCAGGAGTTTCTTGTAAGTTCTCTATGAAAAAGATCAACCAGGTAACTTATAAACGCCTGTTTATGTTTATAATAAGTTACTAGATGTTGCCAGCAGCTCCGCCCGCTACGACTCGAAAATTATCCCACGGGAACATAAAATTGGGATAAAAACTATCCTATGTCTTAATCCAGGTTATAAATTACGTGTGTACCTAATTTCATCTAAATCCGTTTAGTAGTTGTTGCGTGAAAGAGTAACAAACATTCATCAATCCAAACAAACTTTCACGTTTATAATATTGTAGTAGGAAGTAGGATAAGATAGAAGGATTAGTTTTTTATGGTTCCGTAGCCAAATGGCAAAAAACGGAATCCTTATAGATTCGTCATGTCTGTCTGTCTGTCCGTCCGTATGTCACAGCCACTTTTCTTCGAAAGTATAAGAGCTATCCTGTTGAAACTTGGTAAGTAGATGTATTACCTATGTGAACCGTATTAGGATTTTCACACAAAAAAATACAAATTTTGGGGGTTCCCCATAATTAAAAGTGAAACTCAAAAAAAATTTTTCACTAAACCCATTATACTTGTGGGGTATCTATGGATAGGTCTTTAAAAATGATATTGAGGTTACTACAAGTAATATCATTTTTTTCTAAACTAAACAGTTTGCGTGAGAGACACTTCCATAGTGGTAAAATGTGTAAGTAAAAAACTAAAAAAAATATGATGTACATTACCATGCAAAATACCAACGAAAATTGGTTTGAACGAGATCAAGTAATTAGTTTTTTTTTAATACGTCATAAATCGTAAACCGCAATTTACCTTTCAAAGTTACAACCAACTACAAGAACTTTTATATTATGTTACTTGCTGCTACGGAACCCTTTATGGGCGAGTCCGACTCGCACTTGGCCGGTTTTTTATCCACATCACGCATAGCTCAAACAATAATCGATGAGGAAGAAAAGAAGACAACGAGTTCATCGTAGAAACAGCCTCGAAATTGTATGTAAGTGAAGAATTAAATTTTTAAAGAAACATATTGGTGTAACATAAGGCTTTACATCCAAAAATAAGATAAATGCGATAATCTTCCCAACTCTAATCAGATAAGTAATTAATCCAGCAACGTTTCCTAACGCTACCGTTTAAAATACTGTAGCAACCTTAATTGGTTCACAAGATCCTTCGTTGGTGGTACGAAAGTTAAATATTAGCACATTTTATTACCCTGTGTTTACCATCGGCTTCCTTTGAGTTACTTTGACGTCGCCAGCGGCATTTTCACAGATAAAGGGATGCGACCGGACGTTCCTACTAATATTGTACCTAAGTGTGTGCGTTAGTTTGTCTGATCTTTGCTTACACAGGACATGAGGGCTGCTTTAATACCTTTATTGATATCTCTTTGTGGTTCATCTTGAAACAATACGTTTTGGAATGGATACAAAGGATAAACTGCTCTATGTTGTTTTGTTTTAAGTTAAACTTAGTTTAACCTCTCTTCCTTTTGTTCAATTTGTGGACATACAACTTTTATATTTCTTTTACTAACTCTTAAATCTATTTTAATGGGTGCTAGAATTTAATAAATGAAATGGCTAAAGAACAAGTTTTCAAAAACATTAAGATAGTAAATCTATCGATAATATCTATGCACATGTCCACAGTATTAGCAAATCTGTTAGACATCAACAAAGTCCACATTAGTAATACGATATTCAGTAGATTATTATAGCGTAAAAGTCGGTAATTTACTTGACATTTTCTTTCAAAAGGGCTTCTCGACAATTGTATGTCATTTGGTTCGACAAGCGGATCCGTACATATTCAATACCGTGGGTTTCGCCGTAATAGTGTGCAATTTCATAAGTACGGGCAACGGTACCCGGGAAAACACTGGCTCATTATTAAACTGTCGTATGTCGTATTATTACAGGTTTATTCAGCAATTTGTCTAGCTGGTACCCAAAGGACAAATTATAGTTCTATGCAACAGCATTAGCTACTTTTGTTTGAGTAAAGACATTGTGTTGTTGTTTATATGGAATTTATTTAATGATTTTCAAATATGAGTCATTGTATTCGATTTGCCTATGATGTAAGTGATGATACAGTCACTTGTGTTTCGCGGAATTTAGCTTCCAAATCTAACATAAAAGATCAATACCATATCGGATTACGCACCTGTTTAATATGCTCTTAAAGTGTTACGTCAGGTTTTTATAATCTGCAAGCTTTAAATGCAGTGACTAAACATGTTATGAGATAGGTATTTCCAATTTCATCAATTCATGCATATAATTTTATTATTCTAGTCATAATACGATACTGGATCTGATACCTGAATTCCTGGTATCTTCAATCTATCTATAAATAACAGCTAGTATTGGAATATGCGCGATATTAGAACGGCGAGGTGTCACATTTAGGCGCACATACTTGAACAAATGAATGTGTAACACGAGGACATGCCAACGCCGAAGCCAACGCGTTACAGGAATACCGACAGGATGGCCGCGGGCTTATTAACTCTCTCCATTAATTAAATTATTAGAAATCTCGAGCCGGACTAATTAATGAAGAATTCCAACATTTCGGTCCACCTATTGGGCTTTAATTAAAATTGACAAAGCCGCGGGCGAGCGCTCTCGCTCGCCAAATATCGCCTCTATTAATGAAATGATCACTCCAAACTAATTAAATTATGGAGGTAATGGTGCGTGCAAGTGATACCGGCCGCGGGACGATTCTGACAACTGCCTGTGTAATGTAACACCTCCGCGCCCGCCGCCCACCGCCACTCCAGCTTTTCAGCCCGATAAAGTGCACCTATCAGCTATGTAATTACATTTTTAGTCTCCGCTATAATTTGTACAAAGGTCCTCGACGAAAACCACTTATTCGGCGAAAGCGTTACACGTATTGAGTGAGCGAACTCGATCAATATGTAGTCATTTTTTAACCGTTAAGTTAATTGGTGCTACCATGTTAGGTACCCGTATAATTTCAAGTGATTTCAATATCCTGCAAATTAATGGCCGCTATTCAGGTATACTGGTAGGGTAGGTAGGTCCCGTATTAATAATTTCATACTATAGGTTGCCCAATTATTTTAAAACTACTCCACGTTGTAGCTAATGAGATGTCGAGTAATAATAACGAGCAATTAAAACGAATCGTACATGAATATAATACCAGTCCTGTACTACACGAACTTTCAACCTTACAATAACAATTACCGTCCGTATATTATTAAACCTCTTAATGGATACCCGTTTTCCAATTAGCGTTTATTCTGTTATTGAGATCATTAATGGGTTTTAAAGCTATTAGTACTAGAATTTAGTCAGTAACTATGTCTGTGTAGATGACTTAAGTGTGGCTTGTGAAGACCCAGTGTTCATTATAATGACTAAGCGAGCACACAGCACGACACGGTACGACACAGTACGACGCGACGCGACGCTAGGCGCAGCGACATTAAAATGAGTAATTATAATAAAGCTGATATGTCCTCATAATTAACTAAGCCTGATGAAGAGTGCTTTGACGAGAGACGCGACCACAAAGCCGCTACAGCGCTTTATTTTTTATAGACAAATATAATAATGAGATGTTTTCTCTAATTATTTTCCTGTTATTATTAATTTATCGTAATTTTGTATACGAAAAGATTGTATATGGTATATGCTGAGGTTTGTGATTTAATTAGACCCTATCGACCGATATACAATGGATGCGGAAAATGACCATGATTCAATTACCTTTCAATTAATGAGTATGCGTTATTTATTATTATAAGTGCTATTATCGAATAATTCTACATACAATGCATAAAAATTGACGACTAGTCCTATTTCTAAGGCAAGATTCCTAAAATAAAACTCCAATTAAGACTACAGCAAAAGGATTATTCCCTTTTCAGCCAGCACTTCATAATAGAGTGGCACTATGTCCGATTTCCACAGCGCTTTACCGCTGAATTGCGCTTACAGCACTAGCGCTAATTAGACGGAGTGACAACCCACTCCTGCCATAAAGCGCTGCAGATTTATCGCCACAGATTATTTATATTATGTTTATTAGGCCCCGCCCTCCGCGCCCTGCGCCCAGCTTTCCCGCTAATTGAATTGCCGGGATTTTTATACGTACGAGTAACAACACCTGAGGAGTTTATTAAAGGTCGTAACGTATGATGTGACCTTAGCTAAGTTGCGTTTAGATTACATAATTTGCTCGGTACTGCTTTATTTTTAGTATCGCTGTATGAGTAATGAATTCATGTTCATTATTTCTGTAGTTCGTTTACATGTACGGTCACCAAAAAAATGTAGACGTTTTAAATTTTATCCACCTTAATTGACAGCTCACGGCTTCCTAGTCACAAAAATAGGTGTTCTTTAATTTTAATGGGTAGTTAAAACTATCAGCCGATGAATGACAAATATAACGATAAACAGAACTGACCTAAACACGACACAACGAAGACCGTAATTAACATGCGACCATCATAAATCACCGTTCACAAGGAATACAAGTTATTTTGGCAATCGCACCAGTTATGATTAACAGCGTCTCCACCCGTACGCCACAATGATGAATTGACTACGAAAATAACTGTTACTTTATAACAGTTCCAATTTACAAGACATCTCAGACGTTTGGATTCTTCTAGGATAAAAATACACATCGGTACTGTTAATTGTTATGTTATCTCTGCTTTTGCAGTAGTGATCTTAATTCTTGTTGACATAAGGTTCATATCTTAGGTAGAGCAAATAACTGAATCTACAGTTCTTCAGCTTCAACATCGTGATTACAGAAGCGATACAACACTACGGTATCTACAAGTTTACCAACTGATTACAGGTATGACTTACGTTTTTCATTTTACAAATGAAAGCTTACTTTACCTTAGCATTCACTAATTAATTCTAAAGAGAATCACGAATTAATTGGCTGTTGATCAAAGTCTGTCGTTATTTTATTCCCAGTTTAAACTTATTACAATATTGTTCAATTAAAATAACTTATGACCTATAGAAACATGACCAAACAAACTAAATATTTTTAGATGAAAAATGAATACTGCACCATAAAAGCAATTTGAACACTATGTCGTGGTTATTAACATTTATTTTACAATGTGTTGTCCTAATGCAGGGTCCGTGTCCTTATCCTCGGCCGCTATCCGAAGTTGTATCTTTCGTTGATTTGTTGCTTCGGTTTGCACACAGTGTTCTGTAGCTAATTAATTTTAATTGGGCCGAATTGCAACACGTCTATTATACGTTTATACGCGACTTTTGGCCCCTTCGCTTCGTTTGCATACGCTACCCGACGTTGTTGTTTGTCGTAATAACCTGTATCATTCATCTAGAAAAACATCTGCCAATTTATTTTCCGACAATGTCTTTTAACGTGTTCGCAATTAAGAGAAAACTACACGTCTCCATCGTCTTCTGTATTCCTCATTAGTTCGTAAGTCTATTTATTTTGTTGCGAACTGTACTATTGTTACGCAAGAAACCGTAGGGTTGAGCTTCGTCGTTCTCATTTTTCATAATTTTAATAACAAGGATTGAGTAATAAAAGCAGTATGAAGGGTCTATAAACAGTCTAAATCAGTGTGTATTCTTAATCCTCGCATTGTGCTGAGGACGGAGGACGGAGGGCCACCGCTCACGAATTCCTAACACTTGCAACAATCGCATTTAATTTTCCGCTCGTGCGCCTTTATTGGTAATCGCCTCTCTAAATTGAAACGTGAAGAAATCTCATTGGAACACGTTATGAATTAATTAAAGGATTTGCTCATTTGTTTGTCGGAGTAAATAAACACGCCTCTCTGAACTGACATGTTGGAACAAACACACGATAATTAGTTAATTGGCTGTTACTAGCTTGGAAATAACTGCTTATTAAAAGATTTTGTTTCTATGTGATGTCATGTTCGCTTTATACTGGAACATGATAGCTGTCTACAGAATCAGTCGACCGTAATGCATATCCAGACTCGCATTGCAAATAAATAATCTATTATTGTCTCCACACAATGTACTGAAACCTTGTTTATTAAATAATTACCCATATTAGTCATGTGAACACAAAGTGTGTGCGTTACTCATGCTTGTCATATCTATCATACTGTTCTCTAGGAGCCAGTCATTTGCGACTAAGTTGACAAGGGAACTGCGGGCGATGCAAACCGGTTGTATAAAAAGTTCAGGCAAACACGCGCACTCTACTTGTTTAATCTCATGAGCAGGCTAATTGTCCACAGCAGTGACGATGACAGTTGGGGTGCGGTGCGCGGGGGGCGGGGGCACGTGACCTGTCACTCGCAGGGAAATTAAAACATTCCGTTATTATTTTCATTTCGCAAGCCGGGACAAGCTATGATACCCACTGTGCACGACTGTACTACAAAAAATAGCTGACGTGCCCAACAATAAACTATGGAATTGTTTGTGTAAACTAGAAATGGACAGTCGTGACCAATTCAACGATTTTGGCAACCTTCAATAAAAACCGAGCCAAAAACAGTTAGTGGTCATTCGTTTAAGATTTTTGTGTTCTGCGTTAAATAAAGGCTTTTTAGCCTCGATTAGAGTTCGGAACACGAACGAAAGTACAAAGAGACATAGCAACAAGTACCTATTACTTGGCGTTGGTTGCGAGTATTCGTCGAGTTTTCGCATCTCATTGAAAAAATACTGCTCTCACAGTTATTTTGTTTTATGAGAATTTAATAAGAACCGTTTGTGTTCACAATAAGAGGCTGGCGGCACACTCAGCGCAAAAGATAACAATAAAATTTTATTGTTTCACTTAAACTTTTTACTTTACTGCTTGTTATCAACAAAATATTCAACTTTTATGTTGTAGCGGTTATCTTAAAACATTTAAAGTATCAACATAAAATGCATCCATAAAATACTAAAGGTAGCTAACATAGAGGCATGAGAGGAAATTTCATTCAAAAGTATTACAGTAAAACTTTATTTCGCAAAAAAATATTACAAGGACACATACAGTAAGTACATACCTGAACCAGAGCAACACGAGTACAACACTTTTTAATCAGTCGCGTGAAACAAAACTGGGAAATTTCTATATTTCCTTTAAATCCACATTAACAGCAACAAAGACATCGCGTGTCTGCGCCTGCGCCCACTACAGAAAGAGCAGGTTCAAACAACAGAACAGCTTTCAATTTACATTCACCACCGTTTAATCCGAAGTCCCATCTACGTACAATTTAAATACAAATAACGCAATGTAATTGATCAATCTGCTCAATGGAACTGGTCAGGTCATAAGAGCGTGTCGACGGAGCAATGGCCAATAATGTTATAATTGCCACACAAAGGGAACGACAACATTTTAGGCAAAGATGGAAACGGCGGAATGCGCCGGAGTGCACAACTGCATTCGATCGCGAAAAGAAATGGAAAGAGGAAAGGGAAGCGTTTGCCCAACATTGGGGCAATACAATCTCATAATAATAAAAAGTAATTCTTAATTGAATAATTGATCAATCAGTGCGATGCATGCAAGTAATAGGCGCAGCGGTATTACCGCGTATCAAAGCAATATCGGCAGACGCCGGCGGCGTAGAATTTTAATAATTAAAAATCACCCCAACCATGAAGGGAGTCGACACACTGCACATTACGCGTTATCATTTTTAATTAAAATTCTCGCGCTACCACTAACTATAATGATGAAATATTTTAACTTTGTTATCGTTATTTATGATTTATTATATCCAAGTTAACATTACCAGCTTATTCTTTTGTAAGTTTTTTACGGCAGTTATTTCAATTATAATTTGTAAACCTCAACCTAATAAGCGTTCATTCTATTTAGATCTTGAACAGTCAATATAATATCTATAAATTCTCTGCCCCACAAATACCTAGTTAAAACAATATTGTCAAACAATAAAACCATCTAACAAATAAAATCCCCAGTTCAAAACAGAACTCAATATAATTGACTAAAGCACTTTTGTTTAGATAATGTCAGCTATTTCATAACTACTGCAAACAATTTTTAATTTCCATTCAGTTAAGCGCTCGTACATGCAATATAGAAAAAATAGCAAACATTCAGAGCGATTCCAATAGGCTAATCGTGAGTTATTAAACCCTCGCGGGGCCCACCTGATCGCCTGCCTGCTATAATAGAAATACCAGGGACTTATTATTAAAATTGCTGCTAAATTGTTCCCCTCACCCCTCGTATTTCGTGGGTCGAAGGTGACTTATTGACGTGATATTCTACTCGTAATAATATTAATTTGACAACGAACCACGCGTTACTAGAATTAATTAAATTAAATTGAATAGAGTTGGATATCAAAGCGACATAGCTGGATACCGGGAATGCACGGGATTAATCAATCGGACAACGTGTGACCACGAATGCTGTTAAGGTAAACCGGATTATTAAATTAACGGTAGAAGTCAAACTAAGTGAATTTAATAGCAAGATATCAGTTTGATCAAGAACTAAACGAATATAAGCATTGTTAACCAGCAAGTGCACTAAAGTTTTCGTACCAACAAATGTATTTCATTATCAGTATCACTCCGCCATCGCCACTTTTAAAACGTCAGCTTTGATAATTACCCCCCAAAGGAAACAACTTTAATTTCGTTCACTGAATGGTTTTTTTCTGTTGCGCTACTTCAAAACAACCCTTCCGTTCATCGAGTAAACACGAACCAAACGTAAGGGTTCCACGATTCATTGCATAATTAAATATTGATGATATTAATGGGCATTGTCGTCGCATACATATTATAATTAACGTATCGATATAATAAATATGGTAGCTAGCTAATCAAAACGTATTGTGGTTGTATTAGAGCACATTGTTTATGTGAGGTAACTCAATCAGTGGCAGTTAGCGGTATTATAATAACAGCGGTATTGTTGGCTCGGTTCTGGGACATTAATTAGGTAAGTACGTGGAACACGTCAGTCTCCGGGCTAATTAATTGAGCGTATTATTGGTGCAATGCCTAACCGATGCGGTTACAACGACTAGTGGCGTAGATACCGAGCGTGATTCATGTCCAGATATTAATTCAGTTGCGTTTCAATTATATTTTCCAATATTCGCGTGTTGTTTCCTAAAACTGGGAATATAAGTGATTAGATGACTAACAGCAGTACCTAATTGGCAGAAAGTGCATAGGGCGAAGTTTTTAACTAGTTTATGTTAAAGTGACGAAGAGTTTTTGCGGGCATTAAATCAACTGCAGGAATTTACGTGTCTTGACGATGTTTACCGCAGACGACATACTTAAATAAGGAAAAAGTTATGCAAACACTTTCATTTATCACGCGATTCAGCGTTCAACTAACAGAATCGTATGATCTGTTCTCAACTTAGTACACATCACCCCACAATGCACTCACAAACGTGACAGCGATCATTGGTCGGTTATTAAACAAATGATATCTAGTGCATAATCTGTGAGTAGTTGAGCGGAGGTTAATTCGTGTTGTCGGTAATTGAGTGGATAACACGCGTTACTGACACAGCTAATCAGTCAGTAATGAGAGTAGACACGGCTAACGTGACGCGTATTGATCGATATACAGCGGGAGTAAGTCACTGATTAACTGGAGTTAAGGAGTTAATGTGCTGTTTAAGTTTGTTAGGCTGAAGTTAGACAGTCTATATACTGGGGAAAGATAAAGCCTTGGCAGCTTTAATGAAAATCTGAGTTTATTAATAAGAAAAGGGATGTGGTGTGCCGCAAGCAAAATGAATCGATAGTAAATTAATTAGTTGTATTGTATTTTCTATTATGTTGTTTTATAAAATTCTTCATTTCTTTTTCATGTGAGTATGTGGCTATCCCTCTACTTATGGAAAATACAAAGGTCTCTAAAATGGCTTTTTAACTTGTCCAAGCTTCCTCACAATTGAACGGAACTTCCGATTTATTTTAAATCCGACGAAATTTTTTAAACATATACATATTTAAAATAATGTTCTTAATGCATGGTTGGGATGTCTCTAACACCATGTACCTACAAATAAGGATAAATTCTTTATCAAAGGCAAGATCCATAACAAACCATTACTTAACAAGGGGAGTCTTCACTTCTTTCTCTATAACATCCTTTCATACAAAAATAATTACCAGCCGCTAGTAACGGAGCATACTACTAATTAGCAAATGACATGTACAAATTAATTAGGTAAATGTAATATCGATGTATGTGTGTCAATGTTTTCAATAATTTAATTAATTATGTACTGGCTTTTAGATAAGCCTTCACTTATCGGTCTTCTATTAAGAAATAGTTGAACGTCGCAGACGGGAACAAAGAAAAAAGCGACAAAGTAAAACTTAACATTTGCCTTTTTTTTTAAATTAAAATGTCACAAAGACTTTATTGTACATTCTTAGTGAAATTTTCATTGATGATATTCGAAATTACAAGCGGATTATAGTTTCCGCCAGATAAGCGAGGAAAAAAAATTGATGACCCCCGTTTACCAATGTATTCCAATATTTCAAAACCATTCGAAAAAAATGTAGGAAAGTGTCGTAACACGATCAAAACAAACGTATCGTGGTAACAGGCAACCTTGACCTTATATTTTACTAGCACTTCGCCCGCGACTTCGTCCGCGCGTATTTCGAACTTTGCCTCTGTGAATTTCTACTCCCAGCCAACCCTCTTTCTTGAAAACTATTTGGAAAATCAATATCCAACAAAACTTTTATCAACCCCAAAAACAAAAAGTCCTAAAAAGAACAAACCTATTCAACGTTTGTGACTCCTAACTATCCCAAAACAACCCCTTATTTTATCGTGCTAAAATCACCAAATGACTCCTCCCACCCCGAGCGGGACGGAGGGACTGTCAGACATGTACTGACTAAAATCCACGGTGATCCTTCAATATTCCTTTACGTTCCAGGGTTACGGTTACCTTATGAGACAGTTACGCGTCCTCGGCAAGCTTTGGCCCTCTAAGAGGGGGCCCCGCCATTATACTGATAGCTCTTTGAGGCGCGCATGGTACACGATGCGCCGTCGACACGGGCATGATCGGACGGCGAGTCACCATTACACGCCATCCGCATGCCCGCGCCTACGTTGGCCAGAAATCACCTTGCGACGTCTGTTGCCGTAAGCGTCTCCCACGGCGATTGGGTCGTGAGGTGGACGATGTCCTCTCCCTCACGCGACCCGCTTTCTCCTTCGCTAGCATGACTGCTTCGCAGAAGGAAGCGACCGCTCAGCAGCAAGGCCTCGATAAATGCCGGGTGCGAGAGGTCGCCGCCTTTCGCTTCCGTGAGGACACGACGGTGCTCTGTCCAAGCGTGTCAGTCCTGCACCGTATGCTCCAGGCGATCCGGGCGATCCTCGCAGTGGTGACACCCAGGTGTTTCATCCCTCTCAATCAGACTCAGAAACCTCGCGAAACTTACGTGTCCGGTGAAGACCTGTGTCAAGCGGAAGGTGAGGACGTCGTGACGCCTCTATAACCACTCTGCAAAGAGGGTTTATTTCGCAACATCCCGTCTTAGTGAGCATTTTTATCCTAAAAATAACCCCCATGCAAAATTGAGACTCCCTAGCACTTGTAGTACCGAAGATTCAACTATCGACCTCAAAAATAACAACTCAGGGGTCTTATTTCGCAAGACCCTCTCTTAGTTCTAAAAACCTGTGTTTTAAAAAGAAACCCCTTGCAAAATTTGAGATCTTTAACTATCAACCCCAAGACCCCCCCCCCCCCTAAGTGGTCGAATTTCGCAAAATCCCGTCTTAGTGAACATCTACGTCCTAAAAATAACGACCATGCAAAGTTGCAACATTTGAGACTCCTATCACTTATAAATAAAAAAGTTTCATACAAATTATCAACACCGAAAACAACCCCTTATGGGTTTAATTTCGCAATATCCCGTTTTAGGTAGCACCTACTTCTTAAATAGTACCCCCTTGCATAATTTAAGACTCCTAACTATCAACACCAAAAACAACCCCTTATGGGTCGAATTTCCCAACATCCCGTCTTAAGTATCACCTACGTCCTAAAAAAAACTCTCACGTAACATTTGAAACTCTTAGTACTTGTAGTAACAAAGTTTCATACAAACTGTCCATGCCGAAAAACAACCCCTTAGGGGTCGAATTTCACAACATCCCGTCTTAGTGAGCATCTTTGTCCTTAAAAGAATTCCCATGCAAAATTTGAGATCTCTGTCTATCAACACCAAAAACAACCCCTTATGGGTCGAATTTCCCAACATCCCGTCTTAAGTATCACTTACGTCCTAAAAAGAACTCTCATGTAACATTTGAAACTCTTAGTACTTGTAGTAAAAAAGTTTCATACAAACTATCCATGCCGATAAACAACCCCTTAGGGGTCGAATTTCACAACATCCCGTCTTAGTGAGCATTTTTGTCCTTAAAGGAATCCCCATGCAAAATTTGAGACCTCTATCTATCAACACCAAAAACAACCCCTTAGGGGTCGAATTTCGCAACATCCTGTCTAAGTGAGCATCTACCTCCTAAAAGTATTCCCCATGCAAAATTTGAGACTCCTAGCACTTATAATAACGAAGTTTCAAACAAACTATCAACACCAAAAACAACCCCTTAGGGGTCGAATTTCAAGAAACCCCTTTCGTAATTAGTACCTACTTCCTAAAAAAAACCCGCATGAAAAATTTGAAATTCCTAGTACTTGTAGTAACCAAGTTTCATACAAACTATCAACCCCAAAAACAACCCCTTAGGGGTGGAATTTCGCAAAATCCCGTCTTAGCGAGCGCCTACGTCCTAAAAAGAACCTCTATGCAAAATTTTAAACCCATAGCCCTGGTAGTTTCTGAGATTTCGTGTCCTATGAGTGAGTGACCTTTCGCTTTTATATATATAGATTAACTCGAACGATGGTAGTATGAAATTCGAACGATGCATTTTTAGGATCAATGACCTTTATTCCAGGCTTATTTGGCGGTGTTTTCTTTATTTTCGATTTTGTGTATGAGACTGCATGTTATATTTTTCATCGCACAGTTATGTTACAGACTCAAACTTAGTGCTGATTCACACTAATCCGTCAAAAACGATTCGTGTTTTTTGACAAGCCGTCTTTTTTCACGAGTCGTTATTTTGATTTGTATGGGCGGCCATACATTTTAATTGCCCGTGTTCACACTATTACGGAATCGTGAAAAATGACGAATACGTCTTAAATAACGTTTGCTCTTTCAAAAACCTTCAGTCTTAAATCACGAATCGTTATGACGGACCCAGTGTGAATGAGCTCTTACATCTTCTAGTTTGATAGTTGTGTGAGAGCGATAGGAATAAGGTCGCGTTTCCATTACACAAGTTACTTTTATATACTTTTTTTTTCAATTTAAGCTAGTTGTAAGCCAATGTGACTTTATGTGACGTCATACTTGTAAACAAGTCTTGCTTGATGCAATACATTTTATAAATCCCGGCGTAATATTAGTGACAGAGTTTTAGTACTAATTAAGGACATGCTAATAAGCTTGCGTTTCCGTTCCGCAGATTGTCATAAACGTCAACCAAAGGAAAGAGTAACTCGTGAATGCCACTTTCATACAAGAATATTATCTTTACATAGTTTACAACAAAGTTGCTAAAATATGTCAGCACTCATAAACTCATAACTTATAAACAATTTCACCAAAGTGGATTTTTTTTTGTGTTTATTACTGTCATAGGTATAAGTTTTGTCAGAAAGTTTAAAGAAAATCAGTTAGTCGAAAATTTAAACCAGTGTGAAACCGCTAGTTCGCTAGTTTAGTGTATATCAAAAACTAACTGTCCTGTACCCTGAGCACGAGTTTTCACTCTTTTACTTTACAGCGTTTTTCCAGTATTTACAGCGTTTCTTGTATGAAAAAATGGAACAGCGCCTCTGGTGTGCGAAGTAGGAACTAATTTTTTCCTTGAAAATTGTCAATTTGAAGTTGTCAAAGTTCCAGTTTACTTTACGTCTCAAATACTGAAAACTCGTGCTCAGGGTACTGGTATCATCTCCGACTTTTTTATGATCTCGAAATAGCTGACAATTGATCTAAAATGGATTAATGTAGCTGTTCGTTAATTCCATTCGTATAAAACCACCAATTTGGTAATAAAATTACGAGTACTCCACTTAACAGTACTGATAGGTGTTTCATGGAACAGTCCGCTTAATTATAATTAAAATACAATTTGCATCCGATATTGGATCAGTGATGGACGTTTGATTAAATCTATGCTCGCAAAGGTATTCCACTGTTCCGATTCGAACACGCCAATTAGTTACTAAATTAATATAATTTCCTATTAATTAGCATACCTAGAATTTCCACAGAGAGCTGTTTCGATACCAAATTACCAATTCCACATAAATTTTACATGATTATTAGATTGTTTTAGATATGACACACTAATTATGAACTAATTAAGAATTCTACTCCATGCATAATTGGTACCAGAAAATCGATAACACAATTTGAATAAATGTACTGGAATTTATTTTCTATTACACCTAATGACGAACAAAAAAGTTCGTAAAGGAATCATCAATTTGTCAATTCATCAGCGAGTATTCACTTAATTCGGAATTCTCAAAGATGAATGAACATAATCAGTTCACATTGACGCCGCGCCCCCAACGGTCCTGCTCACTCAATGCTCAAGTGTCGCAATAAAAAAAATGGTCGTCGTATGTTTTTAATTAAACGCTTATTTTGAAGAGGGAATGACTCACACAATAGCTCATTGTGCGACACTGCTATTGCATTATTGACGTTTTATGATGTGAATGGTAGCTGATCAGAGGATTTTCCAACCCTACATTTTCAACCTTAACACTTTCTACATACGGTGTAAATTACTTTACACGAAACACCGCATAGTTCATACATAATAGGAGAATAAAATCACAAAAGAAATTATGACATAATACGTAATGTGTGAATGGTTGAATAATGTCAATAATTTCTGACGATCGAACTCAACAATAATGACTGAAGATGAAATGCATAATATTAACTGTTTTTGTAGGTTGCACAACACTGTAGATTTTATGAAATATCGCTCTGAAAGTAAGTCTTTATGTTCTCTAGAATAATATTTTTTTTTAACATCAAAACAATACCTCTACCTAATTATCAAATGCTCGCCAATAAGATTTCACGAACAGTTCTGGCATCCAGTTAGATAGAAAATACTCCAATGTTAGGATCAATTAAAGGTTAGAAACAAAAAGCTCAAAAGCTCATACTCTAATAAAGGCTTAAAATGAACTTGATTTATTGCTCTATGTTGCCTCTAGTTCGTACCTGAGCGTAGCGAGGCCAACCAAGGTTCGAAGTAGCAACTTGAGCATTCAGTTTCAAAGCTCCGTGGCTCTTCCTAAGTGGATTAATTACGTGGATGATCTTCCACCTATATTAGTCTAACAGCCGTATACCGTTACACGATCCCTCACCAACCTCGCTTTGTGTTTACATTTCACGTACCTACATTTAACTTATTATGTATTCACTAGAATTCAGAATTGCATGTACATGTCCGTAGTTCCCAGAAGAGGTGTTCTGACTACTTTGATACCCGATATTATATGCTGGATAATTGGATGAGAAGGACTCGCATTTGTAGAATTAATTACGATGGCTTAATGAGACACTAACAATTTCTTCAACTATTTTTCTCATTTAACGCCCGCAGCAAATTCTTCGACCCAATTAATAATGATCTCGTCCCGAAGACCACTCAAACAAAGCCGCGGGCTGGACCTAATTAGTGGGGAAGTTATAGTTGCCTTGTTTACTAGAAAGTAATCCTATATTTCTTTTAAAATGACTTACTGAATACCTCCGTGATATAATTGGCCGCATCCATTACTGCCTAATTACCTGAAAAAATAAAATGTTTGTTATTATTCTATGCTCATTTGCAAAACAAATATATTCCAATCAAATATCAACATTACCAATAAATAAGCAATCGTATTTTTTTTATTTGAGATGTGTACCTATTATTATAATTTCAAACAAAATAATTTCCGGACCATCCCCAATTACATGAAAAAAGTTTTAAATACGCATTATTAAGCCACAGCGTACAAACATGCAACAGACAGGCAGCTGCCCAAACACGAGTGCACTCGTCTGTACTTTTTAATGTTCAAAGTAAATATTGGGCCGCTCGGTACATCGGGTACAGTCGCGGTCAATTGGATGGAAAGCCACGAGGGATTCAGGGTACCGAAACAAGATCTCGCATAAAACTAGTTGAAGATGAAAATTGGAAATTCTCACGAATATTTTTCACGCTAATTAACCATGACATACCCTATAAGCTATGCCATGACTCACAATTAAGACGGGTTTAGCGAACAGAATTGATGATTGTTTACAAAAGTATTGTGTGAATTCTTTTGTAAACAAAACCAACATGGTTTTAGGTAAAACGTAAAAAGCAATTTAGAAAAATAACATCAAAAATATTTTTCATAGAATTCCGTGTAGTGAGTGAGGGATTTTCAATATGATCTGGTCTAGTTTTCACATTAATTGCAACTCCGACAGCGTTGTTATTGCACTAGTGCAGGGTTTTTCAACCTTTTTCATGGCACGACCCCTTTAGTATGAAGAAATATTTCGCGACCCCCCTACCCATTGGATTTTTTTACATGTATTTTATTTTGTGACAAATAAATATTCAATCCAACACAGTTACTCGTTTTCGTCGTAACGCAATATGTGTGTAATGTACTTAACATTATAGATTCGACTTTGAGCATTACATCAGTAGGTACTACCTCCCTGACTGACGAGCATTCGTGTACATTTAGTATAGATTCGGTACAAGGTGCACATTGTGATGCTCGATTGTTCTCCCTCACCGATGAAATGGTCGAATTTGTAACGTTACATTACAGGTGAATGCTCGCGGTGAGGGAGCGCCTTAATATATCTTTTTAAACTTAATTGTTTTTTTTTTAATGCAGTAGCTTTTCCAACCTTTTACAACTCCCCTATAGAAGCTTCGCGACCCCCCTGAAGAGGCTTCGCGACCCCCCAGGGGGTCGAGACCCACAGGTTGAAAAACCCTGCACTAGTGAATTGTTAGTGAAATATTTAAATGAAAAAACTTTTTCATATGATATTTCACATTTTATCACAAACTTTACTAATGGTCTATAAAGTATTTCACTTCAGCACTGCTCTCAAAACGGTGCAAGAAAACATAGTGAGGAAACCGGCATGTCCTAGAACCAAAAAAATCGAAGACATGTGACATCTACCAAGCCGCACTGGGCCCGCGTGGTGGATTATGACCCATGCCCTCTCAAAGAAAGGAGGCCTGTGTACCATCAATGGGAACATTAGAATAGAAGCTGATGATGATTCAAAGTCGAATCATTTATTTCAATTAGGCCATCAAAGAGGCACTTTTAAACGTTGAATATTAAAATTAAAGGTAATAAGATGGGATGGGATTGATTCTATACCCATTCGCAAGGGTAGGTTTGTATGGAGGAGAATGGGCAAAAACCAGTCCATTATTGATTAGAAAGTTCACCAACGGTCTATATATTAAGTTTTCACTTAAGCACGTATAGATGAGCTATAAATAATAACGACTTCACAACCTGAGTCTAATACACACACGAGACAAAACCGCCAACCGATATTAACATCATTCGCAAATCACAATACTAACACGATCTAAATTGGCTACTAAATATTCAAAAGCAATAGTCCGTAGGAAACATACACGCAATTCGACAATGGGTGGCTAATTCAATTTGAATCACACACAATATTCTATTAATCGTGACGGGCAGGTGTAATCAATCCGGGAGTGGCGAGCGCCCGCATTGTTCCACGATTCTGCGAGTGATGCCATCAGCCCCAATACACTGCTGTTATATAGTTGAAATAAAGTGTTGTTAGTAATAAATACAAGGAACAATTACTATGATCAACACTCAATCTTATCAATCTATTTGAACACACACATACACAGGAAGTTTTGTCTAAACATAACTCTGAACTTAAAGCGTTAGGTTTTCAGTAAATATCCCATTTAAAATTCCATTGATGGTTTTAAAAGCCAGATTAGTTTAGAACCCCTTGATATTATGAGAACAAAGTTCACAACAATTTACTAATGGGATCAGTCTTTATAAAAGTGTATAAGGATCTTCCAATCGCCATAATTCGGGTATCCCTGGTACAGCCACCTGTTGGGTGAGAACGATTACACGACACTTTCTTTCCGAAATTAGGGCTGCTTAGACTTCGCACCAGGAAAAGAGACGAAAAATTACTTTTATTGCCATCCATAAAAGTATTTTATCCTTTCTATAAATATCTAAATTTTAATAAAGACAAAGCCTATTTATTTATTAGATTAGGAGTGATATAATTTTTTTCGACCTGCTATATGTAAGTAGTATTTTTTCCATCACTGGTAAATATAATGTTTATTCATCAAATTATCATAAAATTATCATGAACATAATTATCATTTAAATTAACTATCATAATCTACCAAAACAAACAACGTAGTTTAGATAACAAAATCATTTAAAAAGTACACAATCGCATGGTAATACAATCTGTCGTAATAGCATCTGCCTCAGCAGCAGCTGTCACAAACACCACTAATGAATAAATAAACCAAACAAACAGATAACAAGAGATGCCAATTAAACAATACACTAATTAATTCCAAACATTGGTGTAGTGGACTTAATTAGAGTAGGCAACATTATCAAACGAGCAATATACACAGGTAGCTACAGATACACAGAGCAGATGAAACGCAGTGCGAAAATTAATAATTGATGAACGAATAGATTCATCGATAGTATTGAACACATAAATATTATCAATGATCCCACCATTAGCCCATATGTCAAGATGAGAGAGCAAATAAAAGAAGAAGTCGTAATGTTATAAATGATAACATGTATTAAGCAAGTGTCGCATGAGCACCCAACAAACATAAACTACTTTACGACAATCTCATAAAAGAAGCCGCACAAAGTCGACACTGGCTTTTTTAATATCGAAGGCGAGAGCTGGCCGCACTGTCCCACGAAACATTTTCCATTAATAAAACGCGAAAAAGGAATATTACATATGAAAAAGACATATATCCGTATCGCCGGACCCGGCGCTATCTCCTTGGAAGGTAATAACTTCTTTACAAGTCCAAAGTCCGAGGGATTGAAAAGCAATTTCAGCAGGACACCCCCGCCCTCACGCGGGGCCGGACTCGCCATATTTCTTTTTCGCCGCTACTGTAATTCGCCTTTGATTTAATCTAGAGAAACAAATCTTTGAATGTGAAAGTTTAGTGATAGGCATCAGTGGAACTAGTTTCGCTGATTGGATTCCATCCCGGCTCGGGCTCGCGGACCCCGATAGTTCCTACAATTTGAATTGGTCACTGCAGATATTCCGCTATTTGTCTGATTCTACTACAAGATTGCATTTCTTATTTTCTTAACCGAAATTCGGTATTTCGGTAGCCTTCCTTAGTTTTGGCTTTAATAAAATTTATTTAAATTGTACACAATGAGAAATCTGAGAAGAGTGAATCCAATTAATACGCAGAGGTTAACAAATTATTCCATGAATCATTATTAAAAACGTTTCATTCGCTGTAATTAAAAACACCGCTCTAATTGCAGCGAAAATGGCAACGAACATGTTTTTGCGCAGCTTCGGTGGGTTTTCTCGTTATTTTAAACTTAATGATGCGTTCTTAATGTAGCTATTTAAAGGCAGTGATAGTTAACTAGGGCTGGGGCATGTGGTCAATTACGTTTCTATAGAATACGAGTAGAACAAAAACGTTGGCGGTGTCATCGGATCAATTTGTAACGTATCAGTAAACAGGATAGGATCGTAACTGGAACCAGACTAGTCGTGGGCGGCGAGGCGGCGCGGCACTATCACCTTACCTCCTCGTGCACCAACCACACCGCAAAATATACATTACAGCGATACGTACCCTGTATTAATATTATTTAATATCAGTATTTATTCAGCGTAACAACAAGGTATGCTTAAACCTATGGGTGGCCGGATTGTGGGAATTTTATCTGTAACTTTACAAAAAACATAATAATTACTTGGTCATAATTTGTTACATTACTGATCCCTTGTTTAATTGATAGGATTACCAGTACAATTCAAAAGACAGCAACTAAAAGTTAACAAATTAAAAAGAAAAAAAAACACTAAACTTAAACCCCTTCTTACCCAAAAAGCTCTATCAACATAAAAAATCTAGTACAAAAACCACCCGTTCAAAGTTTACGTAACATATTCGTAATAACATCAGTAAAAAAATCGTTCGTAAAACTGAGTCAATTTGTAGGAGACGGTTTGTCGAGAGAACCGCTAGGGCTGCTGCCCACAGATCTCTATCGGTCAAACTATTCCGGCCGCCTTATTTATATAATCTAACTATTTGCGAGGGACAAACACCCCTATGATATTCCTTTTGCTTGGATTTTATGTGAATACTCAGTTTAAAGTGGAAAATTGGAGATCTTGGTCATTCTTTTTTTATTTGTTCGATTATTATTAAATGCATAAAGATTGAATGGAGAAAAGAGTTGAAAATTATAGTGAAAATCTTTGCCCAATAGTGGGATACTATAGGATGGAATAAAAAATTTCATCATCAACATCATCAGCCTATAACGTTCCCACTGGGACACAAGCCTCCTCTCAGTGAGAGGGAGTGGGCCATGATCCACCACGCGGCGGCTCCAGTGCGGGTTAGTAGATGTCACAGTCAAATGTCTTCGATTTTTTGGTTTTTAGACATGCCGTTTTCCTCACGATGTTTTTCTTCACTGTATTGAGAGGAGTGGACATGAAATAAATTACACAAAGTAATGCGCCTAAGCCTCAACTCGTAAGATAAATAATAATTAGTATACAAAAATGACTACTATAATGTTATACCTAAACTTTTTTAAAGTAATGTATACGCTACTGTCCTTTAGGATAGGGCTCTAGGGTAGGGTTACCACAGATAACAGGAATCAAAATAATTGGCAACACAGACAAACAACATTGAGCCGGACAACCGATGAAATATTTTCCCGTGCCTCTCGCTGTTCTCAAATACCTGTTTACTTAGAGATTTGATCGTGCCTGTTTATCAGAGCTAATTCGTGAGTTGTGCTGCTGTATCGGTAATATAATTTTATTCCAGTGGGGTGGAGGGTGAAACCGGGACGCCGCTCACGCGTCCCGCAACCATTTTCTGCGCGAACGAAACTCTATATTGAATACAATTCTAATAGAAAACACCTTCTACATTGAACACTGGATACTTATTTTTAAATAGGTTTGGTTACTTAACAGTTTCACTGTTCGCGCAGCAGACACAATACCTAAACAATAGTCCTGAACCACATGTGATTCATGGGACATGGAATGGGTTAAAGTAAAATAGATATTTTTTTTAATATTGAACTCAAATAGAGCATGCTGATGATTATTCAGGATGATCAACAGTACAACTAGAAAAATAACCTACTTTAAAATTTAATAGAGCAGTTAAAAATAATAATTGGGCTAATCGTGCAAATTCAGACTCACAATCAATCACAATAAAAACGAACTCCTTGGTGCTTTACAAAGAAAAACCTAACTAAGTTTCATGAAAGTAAAATATTTTTAATATAAAAAAATATATAATTATATTGAACAAGAAGTGCGCCCATTGTGGCGAGGTCCGCGGGCCGCGATCGGGCCATTTGCTACTGTTTTCAATTTGTCGGCCGCCGCCATACATCAGCAGCGGCACGCAGCGACAACGGCCCTGACTTTAATACACTTACGCTTGACATTTTTCCGCCCATTATGCATTCAGCTATACCAATACTTTCTGTTAATACTTACCGGGAAATCCAATTTACTAAGCCACTACTCACTACTCACAAGACACTCATTCACATTTTTCTAAGAACAACCGTTCAACGAATCATAAGGCGCCGTTATTTTCAGTATTGTTTTCATTTTCATAACAATCATTTCCTATCATTGAATTCAGCGCAGTTTTATTAACAAATCAAAGGTTCGTTTCGCCCAGTTTTTGTTTAGTTTTTTGCGCCTATTCGATATATACTATCGTAAAAATACCATTTATCTTTTCATTGAATATTGGTCTGCATGCAATAGCAGGTCGAATCGTAGGTATTCGTCAGAGCGCTTTTTGCAGCTGTCAGTTGATCCTCGCTAAAACGCCTGTAATTGATTCACAGAATTGTTACGCTTCTACGCAAACATGCAGTAGGATATTTGAACCCTCTTCTCTCTCGAAACTTCAGCTGAAAATCCTCTATTTTTACTGTGAAATACTTTCATTTAATATTCCAAGAGACTGACTTTCGTGGAAATTTTGATTTTCTGTCCTGCACTTATCAATACGTTTCGCAGATTCACTAATTTACTACCAAAAGGAATAAAACAAGAAGACGTAACTTTTCCTAGTAAATTGTTAATAAAGGTTACTAGATATTTATAACATTGTACTAGATTCTGCGCTGACGGATGCTGGATGCGTCACACAGGCCTTAATTATTAAGTTCCGGACCTCATCCATCGTATATTTTATTGAGTACTACTTGGATATCACGTCGCTAATTAAGACTATATAAGAACCAATATTAAGGGTATCCCCATTGTTATGAACATAAATAATGACTAACAACAATAGTATCACCGAAGCAAACGTTGGATGCAAACAAGAGTAAACACTCGCCGATGTTCCGTTGCTAATTACTTGATTTCATGCACAAAAGTACAGAATAGAACATTGCAATGTCGATAATAATACCGTGCTACGATACCGAGTATGTTAGAGAAATTCAGATGTACGGTAAACTCGAGGGAATGAACGTAGAGCTCGTATCAATAATAATTAGAGGTGCTTTTAGTCGACGCAAGTTGGCAGTGAGGCACGCTCAGCTTAGCGTTCTAATTGGGCACCCAGTCCACCTCACGACGATGTTTGACGAATGGTCCAAGCGTTGACAAACAACGTTGGTATTACAGAACTCGGATATTACACAGAAACCCCTACCCACTGAATACGACTATGTAGTTCACATACAGACAGGACCTGGCTGCAATATTTCTGGAAATTAATAAATTGGAATATGTTTGTATTCTGTGAATTGTAAATTGGATTTCTATTATTATTTGTAGGTAAAAATAAAGGGACTGTTGTTCAATAAAACAGGATTCCCGGAGCCTAGTTTTTATTATTAAATTATAATAATCATTAATTGGCATTCAATATGATGAATAATAGTGATGAGTGAACGTATTTCCCATGCAGACGGACACTAATTAGCGAGTCAACAAAAAGAAACATTCACACTACAGAAATGTTTGTAACACAGGTGTCATGTACGTTTGAATGATGACCAAGTCCCGTCTCTGCAGTGACCAGTACACTAGTATTTGTGCTGTTATTAATTCCGCAAAATTGAAAGCCGATCCGAGTCGGCAGTTGCTGTTGCGTTGTTGACTCCGTCGGCGATTTAGTCCAGTTTAAATTGCATACTGTGACGCTTTGAAATTCTACCGCGTTAGGTAATAGATTCAACGCGACAGAACGCTACGGTTTTCATGTTTTAAAAATATTGAACGAGAATCTGTCGACGAAAATTTTATGGATATTAAATTGGCTTAGGGATGATTTACTAGTACATACAAAGTTGCATTTCAGGCAATTAGTAAGTTAAGTGTTGAGGTTTATGATTTTTTTTACAAAAACCATTTAGTATGTCCTAATTCCTATTCTTTTAACACAAATATTTACCTAATACTATGATTAACGGTACATTTTGTCATCACCGATTTCACTAACTTCGGATATTGATAAATGAATCGACGTCAAACCCAACAATACGCCAACCAAACGGTAAACTCAAAGTCTCTAATAAAATAAATCGGAGACATCCTGTTGCTTTTAAAATCTACAAAGGCAGGCGGACAATAAAATCCAGCTCGACCGACGACCGTTACTTTTCACAATCAACAATAGCTTATTCAAATCATTTCCTGTGTAATCCTTAATCAAGTGGGCAATGAAAACAACTGACGGTAAGTACTAAGTATCGAGCTGTAGTAATTTCGAGGACTGTTGGAAAGCGCCGGCCCACTGAACGTTCAAATTGGCGTAGCGTTGAGCGCGTTCCCGCCCGTTCATTACCGCGCCCGATGTTTGCTACTCCACGATCAAGTGAACTACAACATCAGGAAATGAACGATTTCTATGAGCGGATGACGACTTTGTTGTACTTACGAAACTTATTAGTTCTGTACAGACGAACGAACAATGCTTTTATGGTTACAACAACCACAAAGTTCTACTTTGTTCATCTAAAGGCAATGCAATCAAAGAACTTTATTTAGTAAAAACATTTTAAAACAAAATAGAAAGCAAATCACTTGGAAGTTGTCAATCAAAACAATCAATTGCGCCTATAAATAAAAGTGGAGCGCAATTTCCCTAAGGATGTCAATAATCTGTAGGAGGCAACAATCAGATAAGGCACTGAATAGAAATTGATTTCAAATTGAACAATATTTTTCATCAAAATCTCATAAGTGTGCTATGCCTGTCACGGAAATGGCTGATGAAACTTAGCTTACAAATATGACGAAATCTATAAAAGCCAAGCTTGCCTGTACATTCGTTAGGCAAACAAAACGGCCTAATTGAGCACTTATGTCGTCACTACAACTATTCGACCAGCTACCGATGACACTCATGGGCTACAGATTACACTCGAACGTAGAACTATTTCCAATCCAGAGAGAGATCTTTGTAGCTGGTGATCTGCGACTCTGAGGACTTTTGTGTTGATATGTCCAGTTGGATCGTGATTAAGATCGTAATAGAACCATAGGTAACTTTTGCTGTTTAAAATTGTACATGATTAGAAAAAAACAAGGTTGGGATAAACTTGAACATTCACTTGTATTGAGCATTCTTGCAAATGTTACATTGAGGAAAAACGAGCGAGAGCGTTTTAGTGAAAATTCTAACCAGCTTTTTGCCAAGCCGACTGTCAAGTCTGACATCTACATGAAGAAAAACTTTTTGACGATCGTCGAGTGTCCACTAGAAAGATAATGAAAATTTTAGTAGTGATGTTTGGCTCTATGCTTGGTTTTGCTGATTGTTCAGTTCGACAAAATTATCTATTTCTCTATCTTACATGTTAATCTATCAGCACTTTAAGGCAAATGAAACCTTAAAACGCCTAGTTATAATATTACACAACAGTCGAATTTGTGACAGAAATATATTACCTACGGTTATTTATATTTATATCCGTGAGCATAGGTTTTAGGCAAAAAGGAATCAAAACTTTTTAAACACAGCTTAAACACGCAAAAGAAGTAAAACATGGACACAGTTTGTGGCCCTACTAAATGTCATTATGTCAGAATTTGCATAAAATCTGTCGCCCGGCCCACAGTTACAAACTTTTGACTGTACTTAAAAAGCTCTAAAATCGAAATGAGCAATAAACGAGCGACCCTTATTTTGGTAGACTCGGCTTCCCGATTAATTTTACGTATAAATTGACTTTTTTTTAGTTTTATGTTTGAGTTCAATGCTTTTTAAACTCAACAAAATTAAAAGCTTTAATGTTTTTTCAGGCGCATGTCATCTCTTCTTCATTAAAGGAATACCGAACATCAATTTATCTTTTAAGAGAATCAGAAAAGGTCAAACTTTTTTCATATCATAAAAAATCTTCAGAGTGCATTTGTCGAACACTTGAAAAGTTGACATAGATGATATGGGATGTCATTATGAGGGTTATCACTTTATCAAGCACATTCATTATGGTTTTTTTAAAGCTTAAGGGTTATTGCACTTCTTTTTAAGTATTGGGTTAGAATTTTTATGTAGACGTTGTTGCTACGCAGCATCTCTGCGGTGTCTACGTAGTTACTACAGTTACCGGCATGGATCTTGAGCGCTGACCTTCACCTGCGCAGTAGTGAGTTATTAGGTCTCTTTGGTAGATGAAGTGAGGAAGGGGGCGGGGAAAGTGTAGTGATTGGCCCGCGTAGCGTGCCGTAGCGCATCGCATCATAGCCGCCACTCGGGATTCGTTGTTTTATTTGTTTTATTGTGCGTTTCATTTGTCGATAAGTGTACGATGCGCAAAGCGATCCCCACTCTTACGCCGAGCGCTCAAGAACCGTGCCGGTATTTGTACGCTGCTATAACATAGTATGAACGCAGTTATGATTATGATGCGTACGATCACGAAGTCACGAACAAATGACACGATATTAAATAATGTAATGTTAATGTTGTGGTATAAATCGATTAATTAAGTTAGTGTCAAAACATGGCACCAATTTTTTTATAAGTTTCAAATATTTATGTCAGGCCATTAAAACTTAATTATGTACCAATGTTTTTACCGTTATTTTTAAAGAACTTTCTTGTTCACTCAAAAATAATGACAGACATACTTTTCCGATACGTTATACGAGTATATAATAGTATACATAATACATGTATCAAATAAATTATTATGGAAAATGTTGATATCAATAAAAATATGAATTAATAGTTAATACTTGACAGTCTCATTGTTCGCAACAGCGACTGCTGGGGTCGATTCCCAGGTCAGGCTAAGAATTACTGGGTTTTTCTTTAAAAAAATTGCTCAGTAGCAGCCATGGAGTCGAAATTTGTGCCCTCCCCCTATAAGGGGGCGAGCCTATTGCCATCAACAAGTTACACCTCTACCTAACCATTTGGGGATCACAGACGTGGTGTTCAATTAATACTTTCCCGTCGTCCGTAACAGTCGATTTATTTTCTCTGTAAAAATCAACAAAAAAATAAACCCTTAATTTGCTCCCGCAGTTCTTTTGTGGTTGACACTGCCAATATTTGGTTTTACCAACGACTATAACTGGTAATGAGTAGTATTTGTTGGTAGTCGATAATGACGCCTATTGACGTCAACTGGCACATTCACAATTACCGATAACCCTTGGTCGCGACTTCCGAGCGCACTGAGCTTCATTCACATTGGGCTTTTAAGTTCACTCGTTGTTAACAAGGAAATTTATAATAAGTACTGTTAATAAATAATGTTATTTAGTAGGTAGCGGACATTTAAAATGCGTTATTTACGTATATATAATATGTAGTGTATTATTTAACAAAAACTGAGATTTAAAACAAAAACTGTATCATGTTTATCACACTTTTTTACCGACTTCAAAAAAAAGGAGGTTATCAATTCGACCCGTATGTATGTAATATTATCAGAACTGCCCAGTTTTCATATATGTTAGTCTATATCAGCGTCTGAACAAATGTGCCAAATTTCATAAGTGTATGTATGTATGTATGTAATATTCTCAGAACTGCCCAGTTTTCATATATGTTAGTCTATATCAGCGTCTGAACAAATGTGCCAAATTTCATAAGTGTATGTATGTATGTATGTATGTATGTATGTATGTTTTTATGTTTGTGCACGCATATCTCCGGAACTATAAGTTCGATTTAAGTAATTCTTTTTTTGTTGTACTAGGTATTGTTCAACTTAGGGTACACTGCAAGTTTCATCAAAATCGGTTCAGTAGTTTTAGAGATATGGATTTTTTTATGTTGTGACGGATTACAAGATTAGTGCATATGTAAGAAAAATTTTGTATTTTACAAGAATTTGGGTTGAATATGTAATAAATAAACTAAAAAGGGTAAAATAAAAACTTTTTAAAAAAAAGTACCGACTTCAAAACAAATACAAAAAAGTTTAAAATAACTTTTCTTTCGGAAGTCGGTGGCTTTGTTTTGTTGTGTCATTGACTATTGCCACCGACTTCCGAAAGAAAAGTTATTTTAAACTTTTTTGTATTTGTTTTGAAGTCGGTACTTTTTTTTAAAAAGTTTTTATTTCAAAATATTGTCTCTCAGCCATAGAAAGTTCCAAGATCCGGGAAATAAGCAGATTTGGACCACCCCATGATTATCTTACCGGATTTCTAAATTAAAAGAAAAAGTAAAGTATATTTTTATATACTCATAACGACAAAACAAAAACGAAATCTACCTCCTTATTTAAATACTGTATTCCCCAAAAATAACAATATAAATAAAAATAGAACATGAAAAAAAAAAAGAAAAAAAAACTTGCCACGACGTCTACTTATCAATAGTAAACTGTTAGACATAATATTATGTTGGTGAAAATTGACAGGTTGGGAAGAGTTAATTATTTTTTAAATATTTTGTATAAAATTGATGTACTTAAGTATTTTTATACATTCAATTTGTTGGCTTTTTTGTGATTATAGTCTTTTTTTACAGGATTTTGGATGCCTTAATAAAGAATGAAATCTATCCCAGCCTTTTAATAAAATATGTATTATATTTATTAGTGGCACACACAACGCTCACTAATCGTGATTAATTTCATGGTTTCTTTAACAATTGCCTTTAGGTAATTATTTGAATAACCATTGTTTTGCCATAATTTAATATGACCTAGTTACTAAACTTAACTTTAATATTAGGTTCATTCCCATCAAAATATTTAAAAAAAAACGTTAAGATTACAAAAATATACCTAATTTTCGTACGAAACACACATTAAAAACTTGGTGCGTGTTAATATAATATACACATGTTATTGTACGAAGTTTCTGACGTGAATAAATCTAATTGAGCTAATGAAGGAGGAATTTCTTAATTAGTAGTGTTTCGAACGAACCATAGGCACACGTAGTGTACCGAAACGGGTTAATTACGACCGATAACTCTTTAATTAACCTGCCTAATAACAGAGTATTTGCATTCGAGCCAATTAGGGAGTCGACGAGATCGATAGAAAATATTATTTACTCGTGTGAGTTGAGAAACTAGCATACTTTATGGTAACGTGTTCTAGAACCGCACTTTTTTATGCGCATCTGATGTTACTCATACCATTTGTACCAGTTTTCCATAGACGAGTTCAACATTATTTGAAGCATTGTAATGAAAATTCTTTAACCAGAGATGTGGACCCATATGGACGTAAGAGGCGCGGGAAACAGATGTGTGGAAAGGTTTAGGATAGGCCTACGCCACAGATGCGTGTACTGTATTTACTACTAATGTGAATCTTTACTAATATTCTTAAGAGGTTCGTAAATACTGACCCTATTTTGAATTTTTTTTCAATGAATAATTTTTTTTTTAAAGTGTTGAAGTTTTATTTTTTATTATTTTATGAAACAATTTGATACAAAACTTCTTATATATATGTTTTCTATATACTGTAAGCCACTCAATAAAATCAAAAATAGTGCAATATTTTTATATTCATGTTCAAGCCCAAACGCCATACAATGTGGTTGATGTCCAAAGGTACCTACCGTTTTCTTTAGTATTGCACCTGAACGACGCCAGGGACCCAGGGTGGATCGCTACTTAACTTTTTTATGGGTACCTATACCTACATAAATTATGCAACTAATCATAAATACTTACACTATTATAAACTTATGTTGAGTTCAAACCGTAATAGCAAATACTTAAAGGCTATATCATTTGTTGTTTTTTTTGATAATTCAACGCTGACTTGAAACTGTTAATTAAATTAACGTTTAGTAAGGAAAATATTTAATCAGGTACTTTTTCCGGTTCCAGGGCATTAATTAGGTACCTACATAGAAGTTTAAAAGTAGGTTATTTTACTAATTAACTCCATCTTAATTATGTGTTATTAAAGAAAACAGGAAAATGTAATGATCATCATACCTAATTATCTTTATCAAATTTAAGTTAATACGAAATTAAAATAACACACGCATCTCAAATACTTACGTACTTTGAGATGACGTTAACAACAACTATCAATTATGAGAAATGATTTTCAATAATTAAGTCATTAATTGGTCGATAAACACAAAAACATCTCGTAATCAGGACGTCTATATAATTGTATCTTGTATACAGTACTGTATCACAAAAAATCTATTCAGGTCCATGCTTACACACGACGAAATTTTCACTTAAAGGAAACTCAAACTTACACAGACACAAATTAAGTTTATTTCAGAATAACAATTACAATGAAAAAAAACATAAAAGTCATAATAAAACTAAACTTTATCTCTGGCTGTTAAAGTTGTTTTTTCCAAGAATGAATATTTGTTGACATCTTTAGAGAATAAATCGAGAGTGTAGTTAATGTACGTAAGTATTGGACGTCAATAAGCGTCAGGCGTCACGCCACTACTCTGTGGGGTTATCTGTCGCGGCCGCGATTGCCGACCAACCCTAATGAGCTACGAGGGGTTAATTGTAAGACGACTTTTTAACTATTAATTAGAAAACATCTTGTAACATCACGCTTGTAATCTTCGAAGGGTGAGGGCAGATGTGTAGGCTATCCTTACGGCCATGGCCAAAGGCCTGTATGGGGTTTATCTGAAGTGTGCAATTTTACAATCTCATTTTTTCAGCCACGACCAACTTCCTGGATCGACACACGAGCCTATCGCAACCAACCGAACAAAAGACTCCATTACTGGTTACTTTTGTGGTACTGGTTGGAAAACCTAATAACACCTCAGCAACCTAATAACATTTCTTACATTTTGTAAAAAAACCCTTAGGTACATCTATCTGCTTATTATCAGGGAGTCTAAAAAGACCACTTTAGCAGAATTGTGATAAAATTCGTAAAATGGAATATTCTACGAGTATTTCACTACTCAATCAATAGAATAGATATAAAAATTATCGCAATTTATATTATTATTCTGGTAAACTGGCCTTTTTAGTCCCCCTGCAACTGTTGCTCAAAGAGCACTGGTTAAACAAGTTATGTTACTATGCCAACCTTTAACTAAATTTTACTTATAAATCAAATATCTAATTATAACTTTTACCTGTTGGGTGTTAATTAATAAAATAGTGGACAAATTAACCTTTTACGTATATAATAAGGAAAGACAGAAAATCAGTTCTAATTTATTTTTGCCACATATATAAATTATAATAAAGATAGGCTTTAGTTGGTGCTAAGTACATACATATATATAAATTATTATCAAGTAAAAACTGTTTGAATATATAGCAATTAAAGTCAACTATGCCTAAGTACTTAACCGTTATCAACTATACATATATGTATACTTAAATAAGAGCTAATTATAAAGTAATCAAGAAATATAAAATGCCTACTGTTTAATATGCATCATTATAGTAATAAATAAAATGTATATTATAATAATTTATCAAAAATGTAGAGAGAGATGAGGCTTATAATATTCCTAATCGGGGCCATTTCTATCTTGTGATTATATATTAGTAATTATAATCAGTCTTTATATTAATACGATGCATATTATAATTTATAGTTTATACCGTAACATTCCGCTCGTTACAACAGTAGCAGTTGGCAGTGGTTCTACTACTTCATTAAAATGGATATTAACATTTTGACAAACATCTAATAAATAACTAGAGAAAGTTTAAAATGGAAAAAAACGGGTAAAACCATGCACTCGAATTTAAAAACATTTAATTGATCGTAAATAATAAAATAAAAACAGTTTGCTAGCTACCCCGTATTTATTTATTAAGTCTCAAATCAAATGAGATTTTTTTTATTAACAGTTAGCTCCGACGGGGCCCCTTGTGGGGCCAAATGCCTGCTGGGGTCGCGGATTTTTCTTAATCCAGGCTACCGTGGCCCCGGAACGTAAAGGGCATCCGAAGGAACACGGGTGGATTTTAGTCAGTAAGAGTCTGACAGTCCCTTCCGCCACACCCAGGGCGGGAGGACTCATTTGATGATTTTGCCACCCCAAAAAAAAAAAAAAAAGCGTTACAAACCAAACACGTGTAACTAACCAATATATTTTATCTATATTGCATGTTATGTCTTCACACAGAAAAATAATCAAATAACAAAAACAATTCGTAAATTCAGAGATATAATCATCTCAATAATATCTTCGTTAGACACACCCCCAGATAACACTAATTAGTTTTTGTAACCTAAGCCGGCTATTTATACATCCATCCAACAAACTCCGGCTTTTCTTTTTCTAATGTAATTATAGTGAACTGGGAAATTTCCTGTGCAAATGATTTATTTTTAATGCCCGGATCTCCTGTTCTAAGGTATTATTAGCTTTTTAATATTTTCTGTTATTTAGCTTTCGATAAAACAACCTCTAAGTATACGAAGAATGAAAAATTATAAAATAAATAAAAATATTTTTTTCTCTCTAATTAGCATCTGCGTCGTTAGATTGAGGCGTTATGAGGATTTCTTTTAAGGTTCCTAAGAAATCGGACTTGACCAAAACTGTCGAAATGTCAGTATTTTATTATCACACCTCGACATAACTTAACCTAACCACAACGTAACTTTTTTTTAAATGTTACAGCAACATGCTAAAAAAGGGACCTGACCTTTCGGCCTCCTACAGGACTAATATTTTTTCTTCTTTTTACTGCTTGTTGTTTTTTTCTTTTTGTTATTGTTTATATAATTTTGTTATTTGTTTTGTCTTGTGTGAGTTCTATTAGTGCTTTTTTTTCTTCTCTCACCCTTCGAGAATAACAGATATATAGTAATCATTTCTACAGATTTTTACTTTAGCCCAACACCAGCATGTACTAAAAAGCGGTAAAAAATGCTAGTATGTCAGGTTCTAAACTCATAATGATCGATAATTAGGAGACTTTGCACTCGTGTAACATAAGAAGGAACACTTAATGCAACACGGGAACACGAGAGAAGAGTCGCAGCCCTAATTAAATAAGTAACAAGAGGAAGCGCCGCCACCGTTGCTGAAAAACATAAGCCACACGAACAACCTAATTACTGATGACCTTCGGGCAGGGCTACCACTTTTTCATTATTTGATAGTTATAATTACTGGTATTAAAATTTCAAAGGTGTTTACTTATTTATACCAGTAAGGGTTTAATGGGTAAAATTATACTTATTTTAACGATATTATATTTATATTTAACATACGTATTTGTCTTTCAAATGCATAATATTATGAATACATGTGTATTTGAAATACAAATACATAATTATTTATATGCAAGTACCTATATTCCAATAAACCTATAGCCGTGCTTTGACAAAATGATACCTAATTTGTCTAAAATCTTACATCAAGTTTGGAACAATGTGTCGCTAATTTGATTTTATTTATTAGGGACAAAAACAGTTTTACATTAGTAAAAAAAAATTGATATTAGAGCAAATCATATCCACGGATTAATAACGATTCTATTTAGAATAAAAAGAAATGAGAAAAACAGACAAGAATTACTTAATAAGTACTTTGCCGTCATTCTTTAAAGCAATTCATGAAGTAAATCAGGAGTATCGTTTTGCAGTTTTTAAAATTGTGCAGCAAAACAATCAAAGCACTTATTTCTTTACCAACGATCAAATAACATCATCAAAATTCAATAGATCTCACTGACAGGTGCGTTATTGGATACAAATTGGATTTGCAAATTAAGCCGGACGGTGAGTGAAACAGTTTAACTTTTTTTTGACAATTACGTTATTGGTACACGTAGCGTAGTTTATTGAGTGAGCTTTGCCGCGATTAATTTCCGCCTCACTAATCAATTTCATTATTTGATCTACTCACAGTTACACCATTGTTGGAATGGTTGCATTTTTGTTCTAAAAAAATCTCCATTACTCTTTTAATTTAATTTAGTGCGAATCCACCCAGAACAAAGGCTAATTTATCGAATATTTTGTATTGTAAAGCAATATTCAGTAGAGTACATTTTTAGTTTGTTGAATTATTTTTCTATAGTCTAGTTCCAATAACGAATGACAGGTAAAATCGATTTAGCGAAAATATTTCCTTTGATATTTTAATAGACATTGCTATAACTTTTGTCAGTCAGAATTGCCATAATTGTACGTTATTTAATGACATTAAATTAAAAATAACACAGAGTTTGTTAAAGTCATGAAACGGGAAACATACCCACCAAGGCCAGGTATTCCCAATTTTACATCACTTTGATTTAACAATAAATAAAGAAATCGTGATTTTTTAAATCCAAAAAAAGAACTTGTTCTAGTTTACTCTATGTACTTTGACAATTTGTGGTTCAAAACACGATATCGAAAACTTCACTCGATAAAAAAAAAATCCGAAAAACAGGCTAAATCGATATTTTTTTCATGTTTTTCTTGTTTTTCTCAAAGCTTATAAATGTTTTACTACTAAAAACCATATCTTAAAAAAGGTAATAACGTAGAGAAAAGTAATTTGTGGTTACATTTTGCAAAATAGCTTGTTTTTTTTGATAATAAATTATTATATAACACAGCGGCTCGCGTTCGTCACTTCAGTCGCCCGCTAGGCCTTGTCGAGGTGAGACCTGTGTCCCTTTTTCTAGCGCGCGGCTATCACATAGTGTAAAGAAGGCAGTTACTCTTTATTTGTTTTTATTAGTGCACAGAAGTATGGGAAATAAAAATAAAAACAAGAAAGTAGCCAGGTGCAAAGTCCGGAAGGTTAGACGAGAAATCAGGTAAGTTTGTTTACAATTTTATTTTTTCACATACTAATATTATCTAAATACTTATTCGTCTTTTGATTTTTAAATCTAATCTTCGGTCTATCTTTACCTTTACTTTCGAAACCTGTCCATCATTTCTAAGAAATAGCAATAAGAGTGCGCTTCTTATCTCTATTTAGGTACCTAGGTAGGTAATATTATAATAACAATAGAAGTGCAGCGCGCGCCGCCGCCGCGTTGCCGGCCGCACCTGTGTGTGTTTATTACCTACTAGCTGTTGGCCCCGGCCTCGCTCGCCAGCCAACCCCTCTCCTATATAGCCTATTACCGGCTCTAGTGTCCCACCTGTCTCTGTACCAAAATTTATCAAAAACAGCCGTTTTGACATGAAAACGGAACATACATACATACTTACATACATAGGTAGATGCAAAGGTATAATATGAGTAGGAAATTAGGGATCTCTGTTCCTTTCTGCGGATATATGTAGGTAGGTACCTACCGGCACCGACATTGAAGTCTCAAGGACGGATACCAACATAATACATAGTAAAATCATAACAGTAGAATAACTTGATAACGTTTTCATGAACATTTTTTTATTGTTGCAGTGCATCAAAACCACGATGCGGGCATGCGGGCGGCGAGTAAAGGGCAACTCGCCGCCCGACCATGGACCATGCCCGGGTCGACGGCGCGTTGTGTTCCACGCGCGCCTCAAAGAGCGTCAGCACGATGACGGGGCCCCGCCCAAGAGGGCCAAAGCCTGCCGGGGTCGCGGGACTTATCTCATTACCGTGACCCCGGAACACAAAGGGCTATTGAAGGACACCGTGGATTTTAGTCAGTACAAGTCTGACAGTCCCTCCCGCCCTGCCCGGGGTGGGAGGACTCATTTGATGATTTTACCACGCTAAAAAAAAAAAAAGTATATTTTAATGATTTTGAAAAATGTGGCAGAATATAATTTAATTTATTTAAGCATTATGGACGACATACAGCTAAAACAGACAGTAATAAGTTTCGTTAGAAAATTAACCAAGCTAAAATTGAAACCTCTGTATTCATGTTAGAGTTGCTAGTCTAAAGTCAACCCGTGAGTTTGTATTTGTATATCTTATAAAAGCCTAATTGTTCATTGTTTCAGTGGAATGGAAGATATTCGTAATACATTTATTGTTGAAGAAGAGGCTAGAAATCAAGATGATTTTCATCCTGTTACAGGACGTCGAATCGTTCATATAAATTTCCTTCTTAAAGAACTGCAAGAAAAAGGGCGACATAATAATTTATTCGATTGCAAGATGAGTAATTTTCGTTTAATCAGCGAAAGAAGTCTAGGGCTTATCTCTGTTTTTAAATTCCAGTGCAACATGTGCCAAGAAACTTGTCTGGTCCATTCTGAAGATTACAAGGATCCGCAGCAAGTAAATTTAAATATAGCTGCAACCACGGGAATCATAGCTTCAGGCATTGGATACTCTACATTTGAGGAATTATGTTCTTCCATGAATATACCGACATTTTCTTCAAAATATTATTTAAAATTGCAAAATGATGTTTATGCAAAATGGGAGAAAACTGCTAGTGAGTCTTTGGCGGCTGCTGCAGCAAAAGAAAAAGAAATAGCGCTCGCAGAAGGAAGAACAAATAACGGTTACCCCGTCATTGACGTATATGTTGATGGCTCATGGTGTACTAGGTCTTACGGAACAAATTATAAATCTTCATCGGGTACGGCATCAATAATTGGCAGAAAGACTGGCCAAGTTCTATATCTTGGAGTAAAAAATAAATATTGCTTGGTGTGTGCCAGAGCCGCTAACAGAAAGGTCGATCCGAAACAGCATGTCTGTTTCAAAAACTACACAGGTTCTTCAAGCTCAATGGAAACTCAAATTATAGTCGAAGGATTTAAATCCTCGATTCCAATGTATGGACTTATATACGGCAGAATGATAGGAGATGGTGATGCGTCAACCTACGCTAAAATTCTCAACGCCAAACCGTACGAAAATCAAAATCTGACGGTTGAAAAAATCGAGTGCCGGAATCATATCTTGCGTAATTTCGGCAAAAAGTTACGTGGACTTACCACAGAAACTAAATATATGTTGGCACATCGGAAAACGCTGACCAATGTAAAAATAATGTTAATGCGAAAAGCAATTGTGAATTCCATAACACATAATAAAGTTTCTCAGAATCATAGGTTTCACCTTTAGGGGTGTTCTGGCTAGCACGTGTGTCCGAATCTTTTTGCGGATTCTGTGTGATTCTTGATACTCTTTTGTTCTTGTGTTTGTAAAAAGGTTTGTATCGTGATACACTTGCATACAGCATAAAAACAGATATGCAACATGCAAACAAGCACCACAAAAACATGCAAGCAAGCATGCAGCATGCAAGTAAGCATGCAGCATTCAAGCAAGCATGCAGCATGCAAGCAAGCATGCAGCATGCAAGCAAGCATGCAGCATGCAAGCAAGCATGCAGCATGCAAGCAAGCATGCAACATGCAGCAAGCACGCAGCATGCAACATTCAGCAAACACGCAGCATTCAAGCAAGCATGCAACATGCAACAAGCATTGTTTCTGTCATGGCTCCGGCGCTGCGGGGTTTTGGGTGGCCCCACGCGAGCTTATCGTCGCAGATGATTTGAACGCTCACCACCGCAGCTTCGGTTTACTGGCCGGCTTCGCCGGCCAGCCTCAGCCGCGGCGGCGGACGTTCCAACCACCTACTCCTCAGCTCACGGGCCACCCCACCCCTCCGCGCCTACGCGATTTTAAATTACACTCTAGGGGTAGGGCAGACAAGACTACGTAAAGTCGGTTTTGCAGCATTTCGTTTCCGCCACAAAGTTTTGTAGCAGAATATATTGAATTTTTATGACAGTAATTTAATTTTTGGTAAAATTTTATTTCGGTATGGTGAAAATATGGCAAATAAATCATTTGGCAATTGAAAAAAGTTTAAAAGAGGCTTCGGTCAATAGTAAAAAGTTATTTTGTTAATCGGCGGAACATACTTCGGTAAAATAATACTTATGGCTAATGATACTTCGATGAACTGAAAATATGTCAAATAATGCATATAGCAAAAGAGATGTCGGTCAATAGTTTTCGGTGTAATGAAATTCGAACAAACAAAATTCGGTAAATTGATCGGTTCCCTGTAGAAATGCATTAAAAATAACTATTCAGCCATATTGAATGGTTTGCCATATCGTCGGCCTAATTCGTTAACCTGCTAAATACGTTTTTGCGAAGTTTACAGGACGAAGAAAAAACTGAATAATATCTTTATTAGTTTAGCAATCAAAATTTTGAAAATCCCGTTGGCGTATATATTTTTTCTTGATATTTTAAAAACATAATATCTAAGAAAACCTAAACACATTTTACAAAATTGAGGAAAACAATAATTAAGCAGTTATTCGAAGTGAAGTTTTAATTTGGTTGAGGACTTAGCAGTTTTTTTTTATTAAATTTAGTATGGCAAATTAATGGTTATAATGGTGTACCTATAGATAATTATTTTAATTGTGCAGTTAAACGAATTCAATCAGTTATCAAAATATTTATTATTAAAAAACAATCTTTAATAGGAAACAGGGTTAAAATATCTAAGCTGAACTCTTCATCGGTGGGAGGGGTTCGCAACGGCGTCAGGAGAACGATGAAGTACTTGGGACTCGTCCTCGACAGCCGGTGGAACTTCAGGGAGCACTTCCTGCATTTGGCCCCAAAGCTGAACCGGGCAGCAGCCACCCTCAGGCCGACTCCTGCCCAGTCTCAGCGGGCCAAACGCCTCCTGCCAGAGGTTCATGGCTATACGGATGATCCGAGGATACCGCACGATCGCCGGCGAATCGGCCAACCTCCTTGCCGGATTGCTGCCCTGGGATCTGGAGGCGACGGCTCTCCAGCGCGTCTATGAGTGGCGCTTGGAGGCGCATCGCTGGAGCGAATCCCCGCTGCTTCGACTTCACGAAGTGCGGCGGGAAGAGCTCCGGCGCGATCTCAGGGCAGTATGGAGGGTGCGACTGTTGCAACCGAGGTCCGGGTACGCCGCAATCGCGGCGGTAAGACCCCTCCTTGAGGAGTGGCTGGATAGGCGTCACGGCGTCCTGACCTACTGCCTGACGCAGGTCCTCATCGGACACGGAAGTTTCGGCAGGTACCTGTGTCGGATAGGGAAGGAAGAAAGGCCTGGGTGTCACCACTGCGAGGATCGCCCGGAGGACACGGTGGAGCATACGGTGCAGGACTGCCCCGCTTGGGCAGAACACCGCCGCGCCGGCGCCGTGTCCTCACGACGGCGAAAGCGGCGACCTCTCGCGCCCGGCATTGGTCGAGGCAATGCTGCGGGGCGGAACGGAATGGGAAGCAGTCGGCTCCTTTTGCGAAGCAGTCATGCTAGCGAAGGAGGAGGCGGGACGCGTAGGAGAGAGGACAGCGTCTACCTCACAGCCCAGCCGCAGTGGTAGACGCCCACGGCGTCGGACGTCGCAAGACGATTTCCGGCCACCGTAGGTGCGGGCATCCGGGCGCCGAGTAATGGACAACTCGCTGTCCGACCATGGACCATGTCCGGGACGATGGCGCGTTGTGTTCCACGCGCGCCTCAAAGAGTGTCAGCACAATGACGGCTTTGGCCCCCCCTTAGAGGGCCAAAGCCTACCGGGGTCGCGGGACTTACGAATACCGTGACCCCGGAATGTAAAGGCTATTGAAGGACACGGTGGATTTTAGTCAGTGCAAGTCTGACAGTCCCTCCTGCCCTGCCCGGGGTGGGAGGACTCATTTGATGATTTTACCACGATAAAAAAATGCTAAACTCTTCATAAACAATCAGTAATAGTTTTAATAAATACGTTATTATACTGTGTTGTCTGTCTTGTAGTACGTGTTGTACTCCTAAGTATTTTATTATTATTAATGACAGCTATTAAATATTGTTTTACTACTGCTACTGTATCACAATCAATTAATTATTACAACAATAAAATAAAATAATCAATTTTCCCAAACGGCACGTGAGTTTGGGAACGTTGTCAGTGCAAAACTGAGGCCTCAAGAGGATTTAGCAGGTTTGCGTTGTGGAGATTGGCTAGTGATAAGAAAGCAGTTTTTCGGGCATAGCATTTGTCACCTTTTTAGGCTGATATCGCTGTTATTTCTTAAATGCTACGGTAGATATTAGGCTGAATTTTCGAACTGCATCAAAAAGTCAATTTTGCCAAAAATGGACTTAGCAGGTTAACGAATTAGGCCGACGATATTGGATTTAGAATGACGTCACGTGTTACTAATCAGTAAAAGTACTAGGCTAGTATAAGATCAAGGTGGTATCTTTTGCGCTCTCGCGCCACGTGACATGCAGCGCGGGGGTAAGGTAACTCTAAATGACCTGCCAAAATACTGGGCTAGCATAAGCTCAATGGTAAGTTTTTCAACGGGGTCAACGAAGTTCATTTGAAAAGCGCTGTGGTGCCACGTGATAGGGGGGAGGCAAATGCTGTTAGAATACTATTTAGCTTAGATTGTGGCAAGCGAAAATTCAAGGTTTACGTAAATGTGATTTCATGCGTTTTTTACGGCATTATCGTCCTTGCGTTACCTATTGCATTTGGAACACCCGATCTAGAAACTAAAACATCAATTAATTTAATAAGTATAGTTCAGAGTTTATTCCATTTAAAATATCTACTCAAATTAATTTATTACAAAAAAAAGACTTCGCTATTACTACAAAATATTATAATAAAACAAGTTTTTAATGAATCAAATCTCTTATTTTATATTTAAAATAAATCAATAAGACAAGTTGACCTACTGCCTGCTTATCTGTAATGTGACACTCCCCGTGAGTCCCCGCGACGTAAGCGCACGGCTCGCTTTGCGGCAATCGCGGGCAACTCTTGGTAGCGTTAAATGCCTATTTCGCTTGGATTACCTGCCCTTAAATGCACACAACTGTCTGTCTCTATGACATCCTCTATGAATCAGTCTGTCAGTCAAGCCGTCATCTAAAAAAGTGGTAACCCTAACACAGCGTCAACATCCGTTTCTCTAGCTAATTTGTTTGTAGTACGGCGCGGAGGAGCCTGCAAGCCAGACCAATTAGTGCACGCGGTGACCCTGCGTCCCGCGCCGACCCGCACCTACCCGCGTAGTCCCGTACCGACCCGCTAATGACAACCCTAGCAAGGGTCACATGTCACTTTAATTATTTTTAATGAAACAAATAAAAAAATAACTTACGAGCTCTATGAACGCTCGCTCTTAAAATATGTTTTTCGGCGCCGTAACTAGTAGACTAATTAGTATTTAAAGCTGGGTTAACGCGAACGCGATTAGGTACTTAAAGCGAAATAAAAAGGAGAGGCTTATGTAAGGGTGTAGGTCACATTCTTAACATGAAATTTTAATATAAAATAAAACAATCCGTTTTATAATTGATATTTGAAACAATCAGTAAGTAGCGCAGCATTGTGCGCGTGGGCATCTTAATGTTTTATATAAAAGATCCTATTGTTTTCTAAAGAGTATGCTGACAATAGTTTTAAACATTTCAGTCTACCTAATTAATAACGTAACCGAGTGACCAGCAATATAGGCAGCTAATCAACGTGCGTAGTTGATGTAATTGAAATTCGATCTACAGAGAAAATATTATGACATGATTGAAATTTGGAGGATCGGCCATAATCATACCGTGGACCAATCACCGCTGATTAATTTATCCTAACACCCATGTTAATTAAAAGCCGGTTTATTAATTAGGTAAAATTAATTTATGGAAATGCACTAGCACATTGTGCTAAAATTTAATTTTGACATAGCTAATTGAACATTAAAATGATATTAATTTATTATGCGGATACGGGTATCGGTTGACGTAATATAATAATACCGATATTTTAAAATATCGAGCGAGTACCAGCTAAATTAGATTACACAAGGATTTACTGGTACAAAAGGGGAGTAGTTAGAAGACAAGCTTTGCTCGATTTCTGAGAATTACCGTAACGTAAGTAAGCACCTAACAAGCGAGTATTTATAATTAATAATAATTAGTACTTCGTTAATATTCTTGAACAAAACTATAACAATTTTACTTAGGGCTGATTTCACAACAGTCAGATAACTTTTATCTAAGGAATAAAAATGGCGGTTTGACAGCTTATCTATAGAAAATATGTCACACCGCTATTTTTATTCCTCAGATAAAAGTTATCTGACTATTGAAAAATCAGCCCTTAATGTAGAAAACAAATTTAAGCTCGTTTAAATACAAAATGAATAAAGACAAATTATATACAAACATCATTAATTAGTTCGTAAGTTAGTAAATTAAACAACGTCGACAATCTTAATGCAAATAGCGCAAATACCTTTAAAAATAATATTGCAACTGAAAAAAAAACCGATAAACAAGTGGAGCGTCGTTAATCCATTTTGTATAAACATTCGTTATGCGTAAGATAAGCAATAAAATGTTGTCCATTAATTGTGCACGGTAATTATAAGAACACAAGGAGGCAGTGTTTATAATTAAAACGAATGAGGCATTGCTACACTGGCTGGGCTAGTGATGTAGCTCTAATGAGATACTTGCTAATTAGAGAATAAACAAGCCGGATACGGGATTCTAATTGGCTTTTGGGACAACGATGTCGCGCTCAACGCCACAGCCGCTCCGTCTTTTTATAGCAAAAAGATGCTTTCTTGTTTTTGGAGTTCCGTGTAATAAGGATGTTTTGTTTATGGATTTTTTCCTTGTCTTTGAATTATCCTGTCATGTCACCTAGATGGAGTGTAATTTTTACTGGTTATATGCACTTGATTGCGCAATTGTAAGTACAGTAACAGTGAGTTACAATAAATCAATTAGCTAACCCCAATTTTGTTTTTTTTTTGGTGTACAAATCGATAAAATCTTTGTTTCTTTTATGTTTTATTTATAATTCTCTCATAAATTTTCTACAACTCAGTGTAAAAGGTGTAATTAAAGACTTAAAGCTTAGAGCAATACATTAATCATTAATCACTTACATAGACTCTTCAAAATAAAATAAAACTACATAAAGTAGTCTTACTACACGATCTTGTTTTTTCCTCTTTTCATATTTGCTTTTTACTTTTAAATAGAATTGCAGACACAAAGTATTTTTATAGCATTAAAAGCTTATGAAGAAGGTTTTCTTGCTAATTGATAATAAATGTTATTTTAGCTTCGCGATAACGATGTAGCTTAACTCGAGCTCTACCTTTTGTAGAGAAAGGACTTTATGTTTTTATAGAGTACTGTAATGATGTGTATTCGAGGCTAAATTTATTTTTTAATAATATTTCTGATTGCCGGGAAAGCTGCTATTAATAGGGCTGCACCATTAAGTTTACCTGCAAAAAGTTGGGTAGAATTTTACTACGAACTTAGTTGTTTAAGCTTAAACTTAGCTTCGTATTTTGAACAAAAATTTCATCATCATCAGCCGGAAAACGTCCACTGCTGAACATAGGAACAAAAATTTATGCTATCCAAAAAAAAACTAAGATAATTTTTTTAAAAAAGTAAATAATATTTATACCTATTATAATTGTGATTTTTTCTACTGATCAGCTATAAAAAAAATATTTAGAGCAAAGACTTTTTCATTACCTCCCTTTTCTTCTTTGACAAAAAGTCCTGAATTGCTGATAACATTTTATAAAACAATACCAAAATTGACTAATAATTCAATTGACCATAAAAAAGCCGAAGGGAAAAGTGGGTACATAATATGTATAAAAAATAAGAGGAAGTTTATTTTCAAGTTATCAAATCGTTAATAATTTATTTATTTATTTATTTATTGGATCTCCAACAGAGGCTACACAATTACATGCAATTTAGATTTAAACAGGGGACAATACAAGTGTGCGCTTCCAATTATAGGAGACCACATCATTCACTTATAATCTAGGTTATTACATTAAATTTGACAAGCTAAAATAATAAAAATAAAAAATATTATAATATAATAATCCTCGATACGATAAACTCCTTGCCAAATTAATGGTACACAATTTACATTATTTTGGTACATGTTCCTGTTTCTTATACTATATTTTTTTCCTTAATGTCAATTAGTTAGTCTTATCTTAATGATCAAAAATTGATTAAATTAATGTTTTTGTTTGGCACATACATCATTATTTTTTAACGCAGCTCCCAATTAGTTTCATGTTCAATTAAAAAGAGTATACCTTACTGCGTCTTTTACTCATTAAAAATAATTATTACCTATCTGTAAGTTGCGTAATTAATTGCAAAAACAACCTTAATTAATTTGGTTATAAAAAATCTCGGTTAAAAAAAGAAGTGTAGTTCCCCAGAAATAATTAGTAAGTAATGGTAAATAAAACCTACTAATTGTGCTTTCTTAGAAAATTTTATCGTCTAAGAAAAGAAAAAAGTTGGAACTCTTTGACGGAACTTGCGTCAATTGTTATCAAGTTTATAAAGACACATTCGTCCGGAAATTGTCTGTTTATTACAAAATACGATTCCCGCCTTATCAAGTACTCACGCCTACATGAATTAAATTTATTATTGTGTATAAACTAATTGTGTTTTATGCGGTTGTACTAGTTATCACTACATGATAACCCGACCAATGAGAGCGTCATAAAAAATAATTAACTTATCATTGTGTGGATGATATTTCTTTTATTATTTACTTGCAGCAGGATATTATGTTTCCTTCCGATTATTATTTTATATTTTTTGAATATAAATTCGTAAAAACTATTTTCTTTTAATTCAGATTTAGTGTGGCTACTAAGTTTGTATTTTTGTTTATTACATTGTAGTGCCTTAATTTTAATTTATTTCATATCTACAATGAACTTTAAAAAAGTAATAAAATTAAACCCATTTTTGGACTCATCTAAAAAATGTTAATTATTCCATAAGTTCAATATAAAAGTGCGTGTTATACTGTACCTGCTTAATTAAAGCCTTTATGTTTCCAAATAAAAGTCGACTCTGGGAAACATAATTAATAACTAAAACTTTATGTATATTAAAATAAAAGATCCCTCTAACTGATAAGCGTCGTAATCCATACAATAAACTAATGAGTAATTAGTTTAAAACCATAGCCTCAGGCCTCACTTCACCGACTTAATAGTTTTTCAAAGTGTAGTCCGGTGGTCGGTGGAGATCATTAAGCGACTCTTCAAAGCTGTCGCCGCATTACACTAATTGACGCAATTAGAGGGATTGCCGAACGGAAATAAAAGTCGGCTCACCTTCATGAAACGCCGGCCCAGCCAATTAGTCTAGCAACCCCTAATTAGCCTCTTCAAAACACTCTTACGCTCGATTAGTCTTTACACAGTTAGGAAAAATCACAGCACAGAAAATTCTTGTCCATTTTTGCGTTTTCGGGAAAATAATGTTTTTCACCGCACTGAAAAGTTTTGTCGCGATCGCGGACCGGTTCGTGAGGGATTCACGTGGACGTGCGTTCGCCGCGACCGCCACGGAGCGAATGCGCGCCGGCGGGAGGAAGTCGTCACACGCCGCCACTACTGCCTGCGAGGCGGGGTGTCGTGCCCTTCCTTTCCCCTACGAAAGCTCCGCACTTGTGGAGCTTTTCGCACAAAGCCGACGCGACACTTACGACCTTCTGCAGCTGAACCGACGCTTAACTCTGTAAGTGGGCAGATTTTGCGCGGTATCGCATTTAGGCCTAAATAAAAATGATACTGAATCAAATTACGGTCGGTCCATTGCTTCATCTGTGTGGAATACATCGGTATACTTATTTTATTGCCAGTAACATGTATTACAGGTTTGTCCATTTGATGAATGACTAATTAAAATCGTTTGCATCGCAGTTAAAGTAATCTAATAAGATAATTCTCATCGGGAGTCTATAAAACATAGCGTATTAATCGCTATAAATTTTCCTTATACAATGTGGCGCTTAAGTTGTAGGTACTTTAAGTTAAAAATAAACATTACCGCGTATGTTTTGTTTTGTGAAACAAATTATTCATAACAATAACAAGAATTGCAATGGGTTTACAAATAAACAAACACTAATAGACGATAAGTAAGTTCGTAGTGCAATGTGATGCAGTGTGTGAATTTCCTTATGATTGAATAAGCAGTTCTGGCGAAACCAACTAGCAATCATAACCACACCGCGAAAGAAGACCATTCATCATTGATAAAACTCGTCGCGACGTCTCATTCATTGCTTTCTGACCACACTCTGGCAGCCCTACCCTTCCCCATATCAGGAAAATCCCATTATATTTTCGGTCCTTAGTACTTGTTTAGAGAAATATTAGATCGGTTTTAGAAATAACAGGAATAACTTACATACATACTGAAGTCACTGAAAAATGTATAGGTATTCTGATATAATTGCATGGAAACAATGACTCATTTTATGATACAATTTTTATGTTTATTATATTTGTGGTTTATTTTAATTAGGTAATTAGAAACGCTGGTATGAGAAGCTGTATAACTGGAGGAAGGTTTAATTTAATTCCTTTAGTTTATATGATAACTTTTAACCTTTTCTTCCCTGCAGTAGTAATTATAAACAACGGAATGGCATGTGGTTTTCCTGTCCGCGATTTATGTACCAGATATCTCATTTGGAATGTATTACAAAACCTTTATTTTCGAACATATCATGGAAATTCGCTACCTATAGGTACCTTGTATGGAAAATAAGTGATAATCACTGATTCACTTGAGAAGAGGTAATTCGTGAAAACGTACTGTTGCTAACCGGTTTACACTAGGGGGTTCTAAAAAGCCGCTTAGCAGAATCATAAAACGAATTGAGATAAAATTATTATAATAATATCTGTTATGCTTTATTGCTTCAGAAATAGATTTGAATATTCCATTTTACTAATTTTGTCGCTAATCATATAATATACATAATTCTAATATAGTGAATCTTTTAGACCCCAGATCCTAAAGACACGACGGTCCCACCATTGTAAGCAATAAATAACAAAATGATAATTCCGATAACGTGCAAGGTCATCTTATATGATACAGATATTGAAAGCTTTAATTTACTATTATACACGCTGGGCACGACCTTATGCAGGAATATTACAAAAACGTTATAAATGCATTATTCTTCACTTAGACCGGTACCTTGTTATCATTTTATGGTGGCACTTCTGCATTGAATCAATTAAGCCTACGTGGAAGGGGTGCAATAAAGAATGATTTATCACTGAAGCCCATAATAGTTTTTAATTATATTTCAAGAGGGTACTTACACAAGTGCGTGGAAAAATGTTAATATAAAATCATAAACATGTCTTCATACATTTAAGTCTGAAACCTGTACTTCTAACGGACAATTGACACATGATTTTTGGATTTTCTGAGTCTTGTGATGATCATATGGACAATGGACAAGCAAAAAAAAACGCAGAATATCTTAAACAGGATTTGTTTGATACAAGTGTTGAAAACGAATCATAATACCAAGTTAACACTTAGGTGAATACGTTTAAATTGCGTACAAACAAATCGGAACGAACGCAAGGCGTTCTGTGTCAATTTGCGATCCATTCAGAACACGTCCCGCAAAAATCAAGGGTTTGAATCCGAGCGACGGCAATCATATCGATACGCCGCCGCCGGAAAATAAACCAGACACAATTTAACTTAATAAATATATTGAAAAATCAGTTACATCGTTTTTTTTAGTGTAAAACTTCCAAATTTTCATGGAAGTTGTTTTTATAAGTGTGTTGGGGATTTCTTCAGGGAGATAAAATGAAAAACGACTACTGCTTTTCAATAAAATTTGCATAGATATTATTGACGTCAACTGTCAAATACATCAAACTTATAACAAAATCCGATAGCAACAACACGTAATCAATGAACTGATTGCTATAATAAAATAGTAGGCGTTTTGCGCAAACATTCCCCCGGACGTTGAAAGCCTGTCTTTCAACCAGAATAGTCAGACTCGGGGTAGATGGGTAGCGGACAAATCTTGCTAAAGGATCTGCGGAGTAGGCCACTCGAGGTTCTTACGTCTGCAACCCTGATCACGCCGTCCGGACCTGGATAGGTAGCGACAATCCGACCCATTTTCCACTTCAGAGGCGGCATGTTATCTTCTTTTAGAAGTACCAGGGAGTTCAACTTCAGAGAACCCTTACATGTACGCCATTTTGTCCTGAGTTGGAGTTCCGATATATATTCTTTGCTCCATCGTTTCCAGAAATGCTGGCGGAGCTGTTCAATTCGTTGAAATCGGGATAAAGAGCCAGTGGAATGGTTGTGGTAATCAGGCGTTGGCAAAGATGTTAACGGACGTCCAATTAAAAAATGTCCGGGTGTCAACGGAGTCAAGTCTTCAATATTCGTTGAAAGCGGCGTCAGTGGTCTTGAGTTCAGAATTGCTTCTATTTGCACTAGCGTAGTATAAAGCTCTTCGTAAGTTAAGTTACAAAGGCCCAACACCCTGACTAAATGATGCTTTGTTGACTTGACACCAGCCTCCGCAAGTCCAGCAAAATGAGGAGAGTATGCAGGGATGAAGTTAAAAGTTATTCCCTCCTTAGCCATCTCTTCAGATAACGAGTCACAATTAGCCTTAAGAAATTTTGATAGATCATTGTATGCACCAATGAACGACGTGCCATTATCGGAAAATATATTGATAGGTTTACCCCTACGCGAGATGAATCTTTTTAACGCCATGATAAAAGTGTTGCTGGTCAAATCACCGACTAATTCAAGATGTATAGATTTTGTCGTAAAACAGACAAAAATTGCAATATAAACCTTTACCAATTTACAGCCGCGACCCTGCCGAACAGCAGACTGAATTGGACCCGCGTAGTCCAAGCCAATATTTTCAAAAGGGAAACCTCCTGCTTGAAGTCGCTGCTGTGGTAAATTACCCATGATCGGTGTGACGGTTTGACCTTTGAGACGACAGCAACGTACACACTTACGGTAGCACGACCTGGCCAAGTTACGACCTCGTATGGGCCAATATGTATCCCGTATGGAAGCTAACAGCAATTGGGGACCAGGGTGAAACAACCGTTTGTGTTCATTCTCAAATAGTAATTTTGTAAAGAGATGACTAGATTGTAACAGAATTGGACATTTCTTATCGTATGGTAAATCCGAGTTTAGTAACCTGCCTCCAACGCGTAATATTTTATGGTCATCCATAAAAACATTGAATTTCAACAAAGCACTTTTCTTTGGTAATTGTTTATTATGAAGCAACAACTTGTATTCACTAAATGACTCATTTTGACATGTTCGAATGATCAAGTTTAAAGAATTTCGTAGTTCATCATTGCTAAAGGGACCATAAATATGCCGTTTTTTACAGGCAGCAATAAAACGTAACAGATATGCTACAGTACGTTGAAGCCTTAGAAAGCTCGAGAATCGGTTAAAGTTGAGAAATTCATTTGATACATTCTCGCTAACAGTACCATGCAAAGAGACATTTGTCTTAATTTCAGGCAATGATTCCTCAGTAGAATGTATAAATCTAGAAGGCCAACACGATATATCATTCTTCAAAAAACTTGGACCAGACCACCAATCATCTAAAGTAGACAATAGATTAATGTCTACTCCTCGAGAGACATAATCAGCGGGGTTCTGATTAGTTGAGACATGTCTCCACTCGCAGTTGCCAGTCTTCTCTAAAATTTCCGCAACTCTGTTGCGAACAAAAGGCTGTAGCCTGTTTGGCAACATTTTAAGCCATCCTAGGACGACAGTGGAGTCTGTCCAAAAAAATGTACGCGGCCTAGTGTTCAAGCGTAATGATTTAACCACTTTTTCATAAATTCGAACACCAACCAGAGCACCACAAAGCTCAAGTCTAGGAATAGTGGTTGGTTTCAGAGGGGCAACACGACTCTTTGCTAACAATAAGCGTACCAACACTTGACGATCATTGCTAACACTGCGAACGTATACGCATGCTCCGTATGCTCGTTCAGACGCATCAGTAAAAACATGAAGCTCTAAAAGTTCCATTGAATCAATTAAAACACGACGCGGAATATTAATTTCATTTAGTTTTGGTAGATTAATTACTAATTCAGTCCAAACTTTCCTAATGTCCGGCGATAGCTGTTCATCCCATGAGAGTTTGTGTAACCATAGTTTTTGCAGTAACATCTTCATCACTATAATGCATGGAGCTAGAAGCCCCAATGGATCAAAAATTTGTGAAATAATTGAGAGCATGCCACGTTTTGTATCGCCACAAACAATTGGTAGATTAATGGGAAAACAGAGTTGATCATGTTGTGATTTCCAACCGAGACCTAAAGTTTTGGTAGACTCAGATCCGCCAATATTCAAGTCGAGTGAGGATTGGGGACAGTCAACATCATTAAGCAAACGCATATCATTTGACTTCCACTTTCTTAAGTTCATTCCCGCTGAAGCAAGAGTAGAAGTTACTATATGACGCAAATCTCTGACTTCATTGATATCATCTCCTCCTGTCAACAAATCATCGACGTAAAAATCACGTAGAATAACCTCAGCAGCCTTTTTATCAACGCACTCTAAACCTAACTGTTTGATACACCTCGTTGCAAGGAACGGAGCGCTGGCTGTGCCGTACGTGACGGTATTAAGCTGGTACGATTGTAATTGAATGAGCGGGTCATCGCGCCAGATGATTTGTTGAAGATGTCTGTCAATGGGATGAACCACTATCTGCCGGTACATTTTCTCGACGTCGGCAGCAATAATGTATTTATGCTGTCGAAAACGTATTAAAATCGAAAGAAGATCATCCTGTACTACAGGTCCGATCATCTGTATACTATTAAAAGAAGTACCTGTAGTAGTGTTGCTGCTGGCATTAAAGACCACTCTAAGTTTAGTGGTGACACTACTCTCACGCAGAACTCCGTGATGTGGGAGGTAATGAGCGGAATGTTCAATGTTTTTACATTTTGACATATGACCTAGACTTTCGTACTCTGCCATGAAATCTTTGTACATCTTAGACAGTTGTGGCTGACTTTTAAGCCTACGCTCTAAAGAAAAAAAACATTGTTTAGCTCTCAAAAGGGATTCACCTAACAAATCCGTGGAACATTTCAGTGGAATTCGAACACAAAATTGTCCGTTCTCCAAACGTGTAGTATTATTTAAAAAATGCTCCTCGCATAGTTTTTCTTCTTGCGAATACAGTGATGTAGTACAGACCTCTTCTAATTTCCAGAACCTTGTGAGTAGATTATCTATGTCTATACTATTATTTAACCCATCATCGCCGTCTGAAACAATCTTTGTAAAATTACATTTTACCATTTTTGATGGCGTCGCTGTATAGCTAACTTTGGTTGGGCCTGAAACCAGCCATCCCAGTCGAGTTTCGCAAAGGATAGGTTGTCCAGCTCCTAATTTAATTCTCTGGGGTCCCAGTAAGTCCCAAAAGATGTCAGCACCTAGCAATACATCTATTGGAGCTGGAGTATAAAAGTTAGGGTCAGCCAGACAAATAGTGGATGGAATTTTCAGTTTTAATAAATCTACATGTCTACTCGGAATATTATCGGTAATTGAAGGTAGGACAAAACAATTAATGTTAATGGAAAGATTGTTATCCAAAGATTTCATTAAGACCGGACACATTTTACTGATATGTGAAGATGAATTATTAATACCTAATATGGAATTGTTCACATTAGTGGCAGTTAAACCTAGTTGGTGATGTAGTCTTTCCGTCATGAGACATGCCGTACTGCCGCTATCAAGAACTGCACGTTTAACGTGTTCCTGGCCGTTTTTATCTATAACCTTAATTAACGCCGTGGATAGCAATACGTCCCCACGCTCAACACTCGCAGACAGAGACAAACCTGCGCTAGATGTTGATGGAGCAGGAGCATTGGTCGCAATATCACTGTTAGCGGAAGTAATAGCCAAATCTGACTTCTTCGAATGATCTGCGACATGCACCAAAGTGTTGTGCTTGCGTCGACATATTTTGCAACTTGCCTGTCTACAGTTATTAGCGTAATGTCCGGAAGACAAACAATTATAACAAATCTTATATTTTGGTAGCAATTCTAATCGTGCTTCATTACTTAAGGCCAAAAATTGAGGACAATTGCTTAATTTGTGCTCGCCGTTACATTTAACACAAATTTTAGGTTTAGAAGAACTACTATTTAACTGATAGTTCTTGTCTGTTTTAGTATTGGAATCCTGTATCACCATTGTCCTAACCTTAGAATTTCTACTAGTGTTTGAATGTTTGTCCACTGGTGAACTTGACATTTCTAACGATTCAATTAATTCAGCACGATTCTTAACAAATGTGAGGAACACAGTAAATGTAATCTTAGATTCATTGTTAAGACGACCTTTATACTCTTGCCATTCACGGTAAGTTTTATTGTCCAACTTGTATCTCATAATATGTATGAGTAAAGTATCCCAGGAATTAACAGGTTCGCCAAGGGATTCTAAGGCACGCAAGTTTTTATTAATGTTATCGATTAAAGCTTTTAAACTCATCGACGACTCCTTACTGATCGTCTCAATATTTAATAATGCTGTAATATGGTGTTCAATTAAAAGATGTTTATTATCAAACCGATCACAGAGTAATTTCCAAGCGACTGAATAATTAGCAGCAGAAAATTGAATTGAATTTATCACCACAGCTGCCGAACCTTCCAATGATGACCTCAAGTAATGAAATTTATTGATGTCGTTTATGTCATCATTAGAATGAATAAGGCTAACAAAAGTATCGTGAAATTCTAACCAATTTACGTAGGAACCGCTGAATTTTGGTAATTGAATAGTCGGTAATTTAACAAACCTGTGACTATTAGAATGTGAACCCACCTCAGCATCAGGTGAAACCTTTTTCTTATAATCATCGAGCACTTTCCGAGCTTCAGCTATGGTTTTATAATAATGAGACTCAAACTCGCTTCGTTCTAACAATTGACCGTCCAAATTATCGGTGCTACATTCCAGTGCTAATTGCACCTCGTCATATTGACCATACAATGACTCGAGCCTATTCAAACGCAACTGTAACTCGCTAATCTCAGAAGAACTTATGGAAGGTTTTAATGAATTCAAATAATTTAAGAATACCGTTACTCTTCCCTTGAAACTCGCCCTTTTTCTAATGAGCTCCTTATCCTCTGGCATTGCGAAAGCTGGTGCAGACAACCTGGGAATGAACACAATTCAAGTTTTAACAGCGTCCAAAATTGTTATACAATGTAATAATGAACCTAACGGATAATGTGTTTACATGAATAACTGACTCAGTAACTGTTACCTACCTAATAAAGTTATAATAATGCAGCTATCATTATACTGTAGCTACTCTTTAAGGGTAGAATAACTGTGATTAACACACTAAAGTCTGATCAATTACAACAACTTGTAAGCACTGTTAAGGTTTTGCAAATTCAAGTTTTACAATGGTTAGTTTCATAAAACCTCAGTACTAACCTGATTATCAAATGCAAATTACCACTAAATACAACCTGATAATAGAGTGTTGGGTGAAACTATAATGATTGAGATTTTCCAGATCACAAATCTTCATGAAATTCCCAATCTTCGTAATGACTCCGCAAAATGGCTATCACACAACCAACTCCGCTTGTGATTACGAGTTCTTCACCAATTCTCTTGAAATCCTTTTAATAATAGCTGATCGAAGTTTTTAAACGTAAAATCTTCTAATCCGGAACGATAGGACCATGTTGGGGATTTCTTCAGGGAGATAAAATGAAAAACGACTACTGCTTTTCAATAAAATTTGCATAGATATTATTGACGTCAACTGTCAAATACATCAAACTTATAACAAAATCCGATAGCAACAACACGTAATCAATGAACTGATTGCTATAATAAAATAGTAGGCGTTTTGCGCAAACAAAGTGGATGGTAAAAATCTACTCCAATTCACAACATTTAATTTTCATTGTAACGTTTAAACTCGGTTTTGAAATTAATTAATTAAAAAAACATTAGCTTTATAGGTAAGAATTTAGTTGGAAATGAAAGTATTTAGTACCCGTATTTAATACCTATGTAATTAGACGATATCAAAGTATTATTAGTTTGAATAAATAGTAGTTTGACCTCCTTTAAGTATTATTATAGCCATATAATAAGCAAATAGCCTATAATTAGTTTTGTTTTTAATTTCTACGCTCATTAAAATATATTATTATTCATAAATTAATTATAATTGGTTACCATTGCCACAGTCACGTTTTAGTAACGCTAACTGCCAACGAAATGCATTTATCATTAGAAGCTAACAACAAGCAACATGCGTACGTCAATTATATCTGTGCACGTCAGACTAACAAGTCGTAGAATATGAAACTTGTCTGATACGAAGCTCATCGATAAATCTTACTAACATCACTACGAGCCCGAACAGGGTTGGGGAAACGTATTGACGCATTCATTTTCTATACACATTTAATTTATTGCCGGGTAACTCGAGACATGTACGCTCACAAATCAACCGAGCTTTTACGCGTTTTCAGCGGCGTTTTGTGCGCTACTCACTCGGAAGCGCCCGTATAGACGAAGGGTTAATATCAAAGGACCTTTATGACTCGACAAAAAGTTAAATCTTGTATTGACTGTTCAAATCTTATAATGCCCTTTCATAGAGCCCCAAATTCAGTTCGGAAATGTCTTAGACGCCCCTGTACAGTACAGTGCACAGTCAACCTGGTTTTGATGAATAGCACATAATTTCTTATTCTATTTAGTAGCAGGACAAACAGAACCTGTTTGGATCTTATTGTACGCTTTATTCCATTGAAACACTTATCGTTTTGTTTAGGTCGAATACTTGTATTCAGTTAATACAGAAATTGAATTAATCATTCCCTATTGTACCACCAGTATTATTGCTTTTTAATGCAAATTTTGTCCTTAATTTTGGACACCGTACTTGTGAGCTTTTTTTTATACAAATATCACGTACAAACGCCAAAGAAGTACTTCAACAAAAGATATTTACAAAACATGACATACTCGTACCTACATTATCCATTTCAATCATTACCTTTAAACCAAGATCAACATAAATAATTATTGAACACGATATACCTCGTAATTTATGAAAGTCTATCTCTTATTTAAATCATTAGTTAATCATGAAAATACGTCCATTTACAAACATCAAACGTATCCATTTAAGTACAGAAACACAGCTCCACACCTGAAAAAACCCCGAACAATGTTTCCTTCCAAATAGAATTATAATCAAGCTTATCCGATTTACAAAAAACGTCGACGTTTCGAGCTTTCATTGAATTCGACTTAAACCAATTAATCACTCTTATCAGGTTGTTTCCTCCGAGTTTTTCGACAAAGGGATCGTCGGCTGACCATTCAGCGGTTGTTGTGGGGTAAATGGCACTGTTGTCGGCCGTCGCGGGGTAAACGCCACTATTGTCGGCCGAACCGGGGCCATTGTTGGAAGCTATTGTGGTGGAAACTGATGACGCCTTCGACAGAGGTGGCTAAGTCGACGATTAGTCTTCGATAACGTTTAAGAAGGATAGATTGATGGAAATTGTACTGTGTTGCAGTGTTAAATGTAGTTAATGTCTTGCTGTGCTATAAAAATCAAAATGCGATACCTAAGTTAAAAGTTATTACGAAATGATTTTTATAGTTCAAATATTTATTAAATTAGATGTAGGTAAAATACTAACGTTATAGGTATAATTCCCAATGAAATGGCAACCTCTAATCATTGCCACATCAGCCGCAAAAATTACTAATTTTTAACACGAGTGGCATCGTAGGAACGAGTTCTGTCGACCGAGGAAAAGACAAAATGACAGAACCTAGATAGATTTTTACCGTTTTAAGCATGGCATTGTTTCTATTCTTCAGTGGAGTACTAATCGAGTCGTGCAAAAGTCGATTTCTCTTTTTTTTTTCGTGCTAAAATCATCAAATGAGTCCTCCCAGCCCCGGGCAGAGCGGGAGGGACTGTCAGACTTGTACTGACTAAAATCCACGGTGTCCTTCGGTAGCCCTTTTGTGTACCGGAGTCGCGGTATACGTATGTCCCGCGACCCAGTCGATTTGTCTAGAAATAACGATAAATAAACTTTGTCTAAGTATTCATAGTACAAACAGAGATAGAATTGGTCATGCTACGCGTGCTGGCCTTCTAATTTAAATTCTTAAGAATATCTATACATATAATAAATCTGTAGAAGGGTCAAACTGTACATTGAAAATATTGAAAAAATAAATAGCGGGGGGTGTTGCTGGATACCAAACCCAAATGGGAACCGATCAATTTACCGAATTTTGTTTGTTCGAATTTCATTACACCGAAAACTATTGACCGACATCTCTTTTGCTATATGCATTATTTGACATATTTTCAGTTCATCGAAGTATCATTAGCCATAAGTATTATTTTACCGAAGTATGTTCCGCCGATTAAAAAAATAACTTTTTACTATTGACCGAAGCCTCTTTTAAACTTTTTTCAATTGCCAAATGTTTATTTGCCATATTTTCACCATAGCGAAATAACATTTTACCGAAAAATTAAATTCTGTCATAAAAATTCAATATATTGTGCTACATAACTTTGTGGCGGAATCGAAATGCTGCAAAGCCGACTTTACGTAGTCTTGTCTGCCGTACCCCTAGAGTGTAATTTAAAAACGCGTAGGCGCGGAGGGGTGGGGTGGCCCGCGAGCTGAGGAGCAGGTGGTTGGAACGGCCGCCGCCGCGGCTGAGGCTGGCCGGCGAAGCCGGCCAGTAAACCGAAGCTGCGGTGGTGAGCGTTCAAATCATCTGCGACGATAAGCTCGCGTGGGGCCACCCAAAACCCCGCAGCGCCGGAGCCATGACAGAAACAATGCTTGTTGCTTGTTGCATGCTTGCTTGAATGTTGCGTGTTTGCTGAATGTTGCATGCTGCGTGCTTGCTGCATGTTGCATGCTTGCTTGCATGCTGCATGCTGCATGCTTGCTTGCATGCTGCGTGCTTGATTGAATGCTGCATACTTGCTTGTATGCTGCATGCTTGCTTGAATACTGCATGCCTGCTTGCATGGTTGCTTGCATGCTGCATGCTTGCTTTCATGCTGCATGCTTTTGTGGTGCTTGTTTGCATGTTACATATCTGTTTTTATGCCGTATGCAAGTGTATCACAATACAAGCCTTTTTACAAACACAAGCACAACACAATAACAATAGAGTATCAAGAATCACAAAATCCGCAAAAGGATTCGGACACACGTGCTAGCCAGAAAACCCCTAAAGGTGAAACCGCACTAGGCGGACATGCACTGCAGAGGAACTGCGCGACATGACGCGTCAAAATATTCTTTATATGAAATTGTACGAGACATCACGCACTAAGCGGCAACGGAACTACACTGCAACCGAACTGCGTGGCAAAGAAAAGCGTCGTGTCGCGCAGTTCCGCTGCAGTGCAGTTCCGCCTAGTGCGGTTTCACCGTTATAGTCCAACTATGTAATTAACAGCAAATGTCATTAATGATAATACAATACCCGTCAGAGTTATATTATCGTATATGAGTTTTGTACAATTGTTTTGTATTGTCTACCTACATTTCAATGGCGCCTGCTAAAAATGTAACAGCAATAATTAATGTGCATAAACTAGGTGTTTGGTGAAATGAAAATATGGAAATTAAAACAATGGTATAATGAATGTTTGGAAATATAATACTTCGAAACAACCGTCATTTCGAGTAAGTGTAACATCGGTAAAAAGTTTTTCGGCCAAATGAAGTGTTGGAGTAACGAAAAAAAACTAACAGATAATAGGTCAACCGAAACAGTGGCAAACGTGACTTCGATGAAGTAAAAAAAAACCAAACGATAATAGTTGAAAAGTTTTAGGTCAAATGAAATTCGGTCAAACATTTTTCGATCTTATGATAGGTAACCAACCCAAATATGTGATTAAAAAAATGTTTGTCTGTCTGTCTGTCTGTCTGTATGTGCAGGCATCACGTGAAAACTAACGGTTCGATTTCGATGAAACTTGGTATAATTATACCTTATTATCCTGGGCATAAAATAGGATACTTTTTATCCTGGAAAAATACGTAGAAAAAAAATCTTATTTTTCAGTTTTATTCATAGACGTTGTTCTGTAGAACCGCGAACACACGTTGCATTACCCGCAGTGGATTCAGCGCCGTAACCTGTAGCGCCGAAAGTCGGATTTGGCTTGAACCGTTTGCGGCACACGCGGGCCACGCCTCCCCGACTCCTATATAAGGAGCCGTGTTCCGCGCCGCGCGATGCATATAAATTCTGAATTTTGATGCGAGCGGACGTGTCCAGTGTGGCGAGCGGTCGTCCGTGGAATTAATATTGTATGCGTGTAATTTTAAACCGTGCTTTTCAGCGCGACCTTTTTGATTACTGTTCCGATCAGTTATTTGTAAATACAAGGTCGGAATTACTATGAAAAAAATACTTACTACAGAACGCGAGCTCAACAGCAGTAGCTCAATAGAGAGATATCCTTAATTATTATAGGCTTAGCCGTATTTGGGTTCAATAGATATTTATAAGATGTCATTGTCAGAGTTACTCAAAATGGAGAAATAAACCATCCACGCGAAGACCGACATCCGCGCGGACGGAGTCGCGGGCGGAAGCTAGTCGAACAATAATAATTATTTTCGACATCTAACACCATCATCTTAAGCCTACTCCATCCATACAAACCTATCTACATATCTTTCTATAGAATCACAAGCTTCCAAACTCAAAGCTAGCTTAACAGTTGAAAAGACTTCGAGCTCACATCCCATCGCTTCGCGGCCCTTTGCTAAGAAAACAACCAAACTGGAATTTGCATAAATTAAAGTAAAGCACCTTCGTTCAGTTTACAAAGTGTGCTAATAACGACTTAAGGCTCTCACGCGAACTGATTCCGGATCACGTGACGAGTTCACGAATTAACTGACTCTGACTGACTGCTTGAATTAAAGCTGCCCTTTTTGTAAGGGATAGGAAGTTTTTTATTTTATTTTTATAAAGTTTTTTTATGATGAGCTTTAATTAGGGTTCCGTAGCCAAACGGCAAAAACGGAACCCTTATAGAGTCGTCATGTCTGTCTGTCTGTCTGTCTGTCCGTCCGTATGTCACAGCCACTTTTTGTCGAAAGTACAAGAGCTATCCTGTTGAAACTTAGTAGGTAGATGTATTATGTGAACCGCATTAGGATTTTCACACAAAAATAAAAACAAAACAAATTTTGGGGGTGCCCCCCATACTTAGAATTGAAACTCAAAAAAAATCTTTTCACCTAACCCATACGTGTGGGGTATCTATGGATAGGTCTTTAAAAATTATATTAAGGTTACTAAAATCATTTTTTTCTAAACTGAACAGTTTGCACGAGAGACACTTTCAAAGTGGTAAAATGTGTGTCCCCCCCCCCTGTAACTTCTAAAATAAGAAAATGATGAATCTAAAAAAATACATAATGTAGACCTCAACAAAAACTTTCAACGAAAATTGGTTTGGATGAGATACACTTAGCAGTTTTTGAGATATAGTACATTTTCAAAAACCGCAAATATAACTTTGCCATTCATACAAATACTATGAAAAACAAAGTTATTTTTATTGTTTGTGTATATTACTTACTAATCTCAATATAATTATATACCTAATCTATGCTTGCTACTACGGAACCCTTCATGGGCGAGTCCAACTCGCACTTGGCCGGTTTTTACTTTTTGGGGCGTCATTGTGTATTCTAGTGGGAGCCTGACGTGTATAACTAATTACTTACTATGCACGTTTAGACTTTTTTTTTTTAGGTGGCAAAATCATCAAATGAGTCCTCCCGCCCTGGGTGGGGCGGAAGGGACTGTCAGACTCTTACTGACTAAAATCCACCCGTGTTCCTTCGGATGCCCTTTACGTTCCGGGGCCACGGTATCCTGGATTAAGAAAAAATCCGCGACCCCGGCAGGCATTTGGCCCCATAAGGGGCCCCGTCAGTGACGCGTGAAACACGACGCGCCACCAACCCGGGCTTGGTACTTGGTCGGACGGCGAGCTTACCCATTACTCACCGTCCGCAAGCCCGCTCCGCCGCTGTGCCCTCTGCTATTCAGAGGGACACGCGTTGGAGCGTCCACCCGACAGGCTATTTGCATACGGGCAAAGAGACCCCTTAGGCACACAGTGCCTAAAGAAGAGTTTTTGCCCACATCCCAGGGTGCACCGGCCCGAAAAACTGGTCTTCCCCCCGGACGTATCCGAGAGGGAACTCCAGTCCACGGACGCACGTGGAGGTTTCCTGTCTTAGCACCCCATGCACGTTTAGACTTGGATTCATTTGGTCATTTCCAGATTATTTAGCTCATAGTGCAATGCGACATTACAACTGCTTCTCTTAAGGGTTGAAATAGAAAAGTGTGGAAACTTTTTAGTTGAAACAACATTTCAAATTGATATTCGAACATGTGTTTTTTGTTAATGACTTGTGTCATTCACTTGAATAAAAGTCTTCTCTGTGCAAACAACTTTTTTACTTCCATATCCTAGTTATCTAGTATATTTCTACAAAAGGCTATGGGCCCAGTCACTAAATTTGCCATCAAAAATCTCTGCGGCCTAGATGACTACTCTACGTGGAAATTCGCCATAAAAATGATTCTCATACGAGAAAAGTTGTTCATGTATACGTCTACGTACCCGGATTCCAAAGACTCCACCGCCATCGAGAAGGACCAAGATGCACTAGCTTTGATTTGTCTACATGTGGAACCTACACTTTATACGTATGTACATGATTCAAATTATGCTAAGGATGCTTGGGATAGCTTAGCGAAAGCGTTTGAGGACAAAGGCGTAAATCGCAGAATCACTCTCATGAACGCGTTGCTGGATGAGAAGCTAGAGAGACACTCGTCGATGCATGAATATGTTGCTGCAGTTATGTCTCTTTCACAAAAGTTGAAGGATATTGCCACCGGATTTGACGATGATCTTGTAGCTGTCGTGTTGCTGAGAGGACTACCTGAAGAGTACAGGCCTATGCGAATGGCGCTGGAACACTCTGGGATGAAGTTGACTTCAGAGAACGTACGACAGAAGTTACTACAGGAGGATTCACGTCAAGGTTGTAGTACATTGTCTTCAGCGGACTCGGCATTGGCTGTGCGTAAAAGTAAGAAGTGGAATGGGAACAAAGATATTAATATGACCAAAATTAAATGCTTTAAATGTGGAAAGAGTGGACATAAGAAGCCGGACTGTCCTGAAGGAAGGAAAGCGGGTTCAATCTCCAAACTAAGTGACGTCGCGATCGTGAGCCTGTCTTCATTCAGCGCCAGGGACTCCTTCAATCCGACGGAGTGGTACATTGACAGCGGGGCATCTTCACATATGTCTTTCCAGAAACATTGGTTTAAAGATTTGGTTATGAATGTTGGTATGAGTAATGTGACTTGTGCGAATAATGATAAGATTGAATGCAAGGGTAAGGGTGATATCATAGTGAGCTTGAAAGGACGAATGCTTGCTGTGAGGGATGTCATGTATGTACCTGGTTTGCATGTTAATCTGTTATCAGTGTCTAAATTAGTAGAGAAAGGATGGAAGGTAACTTTTGACAGAGATGGGTGCAAGCTAATTCACCATTTGGTTCCAGGCCATTTCAAGGGAAAGCTTCTGGCTACCGCAAGTGAAGTCTCAGGGATCTACAAGCTTGAAGGTTGTCAGGCGGTTGTAGATGGGACTGCGTTGGCGTCAGTGAAAGCAGGTAATCTTTTGATGTTGTGGCACCGGCGGCTTGGACACGTAAATGAGCGAGATTTACGTAAGCTCCTGGGTATGGATTTTGGTAAGAGCGTAATGGAACCTTGTGTCGCCTGTATTAAGGGGAAGGCACATCGTTTACCTTTTTCAGTTGGTGAGGCTAAGAGGGCAGTCGAGAGACTGCAACTGGTTCACGCAGATGTCTGTGGTCCAATGTCTGAACCCACGTACGGTGGATCTCGGTATATGCTAGTTATTTTAGATGATTTTACACGTAAATCTTTTGTATTTTTTCTTAAATCAAAAGATGAGGTTTTCGATCATTTTAAAGTTTTTCTAGCTAGTGTAGAGGTTGAAACCGGCTTGAAGGTGAAGTGCATACGCACGGACAATGGAACAGAATTTGTGAACAAGAAGTTTGATGGGTTTCTACAGCAAAAGGGTATAAAACATCAATTAACTGTTCCCTACACTCCGGAGCAGAATGGCGTAGTGGAGCGAGCAAACCGCACTATTGTGGAGATGGCTCGTGCTATGTTAGCGGAAAAGGGTCTAAGTGCGAGACTGTGGGGAGAGGCATGTAATACGGCTGTTTATATCAAGAACAGGCTGCCTCACAGTGGCAATAATGGTAAGATTCCTGAGGAGTTGTGGACAGGGAAGGCTCAGTCATTCGATCATTTCAGAGTTTTTGGAACGAAAGCGTTTATGCACGTGCCCAAGGAAACTCGGAAGAAATGGAGCCCTAAAGCGGTAGAACATGTCTTTGTTGGTTACTGTGAAGAAACCAAGGGATATCGTTTCATTAATCCCAGTAATCCTCGCGTCATTGTTAGAGGAAGGGATGTAGTTTTCTTGGAGGACTCTACAGCAGTTGTTTCAGAGGATTCTAGTCAGCTCGTAGGTAGCGATGACAAAGGTGCTGAAGTAACCTGGGAACTTTCAAAGGTACAAGACCAGTCAGGTTCGTCACCTGATAGTGCAGAAGCTTCTCAAGGGCCGAGTTCCATAGATGGGGCTGAAGCATTTGAAGACGCGGAGATGGAGGTGGGAGAAACGGGTGATAGCGGAGCAGAAAATATCGTGGTGAAAAATGTTGAAACTGAAGATTCTATTAACAGAGAAGAGTCAAACGAAGGTGAATGTCGTTATCCTCTACGTAGTAGAATCCGAAAAGGAAACCTTCATGGACTTGCATGCTGTCCAGCAAGCTCAGGAACGGCCAGCGTTCGTCGCCGAATCTCTGGATGCTTTTTCAGGTTCGAATTAGTGGATTAAATAATATTCAGGATTCCAGTCAATAAAACATGCCTTTCATTCGAGTGTGACATTTTTATTATTTTTTTTAAAAACAACATGCTAACTGACGTTTCGTTCACAATAAAACCTCAACATCCTCCGAACACAAGAAAGGTAAATAAACTTATCAAACGAAACGTTATACCACTTAAAAGTAGATAACTGAATTATGAGTGTCCAGCAAGCTCACGAACGGCCAGCGTTCGCCGCCGAATCTCTGGATGCTTTTGGGTGATGTCCAAGCTTCAGACATAATTATGGGACATTAGAATCAGTTTGAGCCAGATTTCTAGTTATTTCAACTCTTTGTAAGCTCTCAATCTCCGCTTTTAAAAAACTCATCAGACTGACAAGGACTTCCTCTGGGTTCTTGGTCTGTATAAGTCCCTTCTGTCGCTCCCAAATCTTCAAAATATCGGGGGCAGGGCAGACTCTATAAGAGGTAGTATAAATGGTATTTACTGATGCCGAGACTTTCCAAGGCTCTTAAATTCGCATTCAGTTTATCATATAGCTCCACAAGGTTGGATTTTCCTTTTAAAACTAATGCAAGTAATTCACGAACATAAACCTCTATTAGTAATTCTTTTCGCGCATACCTCTGCTTGAGCTCCTCTATGCATTTTTTATATGTGTTACCTGATGGAGGGTAGCTCATTACTAATGAGTAGACGTCCGTTCCAATTTCAATACTCTGCCTTAAATAGTACATTTTATCATCATCATCCAACCCCGAGTCCTTGTCTATTTTTGAAAACTGACCCGCTTATGTCCTGTCACGGTCGCCAGATGTCCAGCAAGCTCAGGAACGGCCAGCGTTCGTCGCCGAATCTCTGGATGCTTTTTCAGGTTCGAATTAGTGGATTAAATAATATTCAGGATTCCAGTCAATAAAACATGCCTTTCATTCGAGTGTGACATTTTTATTATTTTTTTTAAAAACAACATGCTAACTGACGTTTCGTTCACAATAAAACCTCAACACATGCTATACAGAACACCAGGAGCCTTTGACAGTTAAGGAAGCCTTAAATCGGGAAGATAAGGATAACTGGAAGGAAGCCATGAAAAAAGAGATGGATTCGATGTGCGAGAACAAGGTCTGGAAGCTCGTCAAAAAGCCACCTGAAGCTGAAGTCGTGGGAAACAAGTGGATCTTCAAGTACAAGTTTGATGCAGATGGTAATAAGACCTATAAAGCTCGACTTGTGGCGAAGGGTTTCACTCAGTCCTACGGGGTTGACTACTTCGAAACTTATTCACCGGTCGTGAGAAGATCGACAGTTAGATTGCTGCTATCGTTGGCTGTTGAAAAGAATTTGTTCATCAGTCACTTCGATGTGAACACCGCCTTTCTGAACGGTGATTTACATGAAAGAGTTTATATGCGACAGCCTGAGGGTTGCATAGATGAAAACTCGAAGGAAAAAGTTTGCTTACTAGAAAAAGCGATATACGGCCTCAAACAAGCTTCACGATCTTGGAATGAAAAAGTAAATGAAGTGTTATTGTCTTTGAACTTCACGCGCTGTGACTTTGATAGCTGTCTTTACAAAAACAATAATTTTTATATCGCTCTGTACGTAGACGATTTTTTTATTGTTTTACAAAGACAAACAGCAGAAGGAAGTTTTATTAGACAATCTTTGTAAACAGTTCAAGATAAAGGATTTAGGGGAAGCGAGACAAGTTTTAGGTATGCTTTTGTCTAAGACTGATACTGGAATATATTTGAATCAAGAGAGGCTTATTTCGAAGATCTTGGATGAATATGGAATGTCTGACTGCAAACCAGTAAAAACTCCGACGGAAATGGATTTCCATAAAGCCTTGGCGGAAGGGGAAGGAGGTAAGTTCTTATCCTGCCAAGACTCTCGTAGTTATCAGGCGCTCATAGGGTCGCTGAACTATTTGGCCTGTAACACACGTCCGGATATTGCGGCTGCGGTTAATTTTTTGGCACAGTACAACTCATGTTGTGAGGAACGTCATTGGAAAGCTGCTAAACATATCTTGAGATACCTTAAGGGTACAAGGGATCTATGTTTGATATTTCCCAAGTCGCCGGTGCAGGACATCACGGGATTTGTCGATGCTGACTGGGGAGGGAACATCAAAGATAGGAAATCGTATTCTGGATTTATTTTTAGATGCGGAAACTCGTTGATTAACTGGGAATGCCGAAAACAAACTTGTGTGGCACTTTCGTCAACGGAAGCCGAGTATATTGCACTTTCGGAGGCAACCAAGGAGGCAGTTCACTTGCGGCAGTTGAATGCATTTATAAGAGGTGAATATCTTGGGGCTATTTGCATTTTCGTAGATAATCAGAGTGCTATTAAACTTGCGTACAATCCTGTAGCGCATAGAAGGACGAAACATATAGACATAAGGGCGCACTATGTCAGAGATTGTATTGCTAAGAATGTTGTACGTCTGGACTATGTGTGTACGGAAGATAACCCAGCTCAGATGTGCTGACAAAACCATTAGGTCGTGTGGCGTTTAATAAATGTGTGCGCGACCAGAATCTGAGTGTGTCTGGTGTGGTGTGATGTGAGGATATCTGATGATGGATGTTGTTTGAGGGGAAGTGTGGAAACTTTTTAGTTGAAACAACATTTCAAATTGATATTCGAACATGTGTTTTTTGTTAATGACTTGTGTCATTCACTTGAATAAAAGTCTTCTCTGTGCAAACAACTTTTTTACTTCCATATCCTAGTTATCTAGTATATTTCTACAAAAAAAAGAATGTATCCATAGCCCATCCACTTGTCGCCAGTTTAAGTTCTACATGATATGAATGATATGCGAGGGTTTTGAAATTAAAACAAAACGCGCTTTAACGCGCGAACTGTAAGAGCACGATTTGAACATGCGACCTTCTGATTTAGTAATACACCAGAACTGAATTACATATAGAAGGTTCCAATTCTTCTCACATTTTATTTTATTTACACAAAAAAAAAACTTCCACGTCAAACTTAATCTGACATGGAAAAACCGCACGCATACTTTTTTTTAGTGTGGTAAAATCATCAAATGATCCTCCCAACCCTGGCAGGGCGGGAGGGACTATCAGACTTGTACTGAATAAAATCCACGGTGTCCTTCATTACCCCTTTACGTTCCAGGGTCACGGTTATATGAGATAAGTCCCGCGACCCCGGCAGGCTTTCGCCCTCTAGAGGGGGGGCTCCGTCATCTTGCTGACGCTCTTTGAGGCGTGCGTGGAACACAACGGGCCGTCGACCCGGGCATGGTCCATGGTCGGAGGGCGAGTTGCCCATTACTCGCCGCCCGGATGCCCGCGCCTACTACATTTTCTCTTTTTACGATAAATAAGCTTACCGGTTAATTACAAAACCATTTATAAGAGCCCTTCTTCATACATTTATGTATCCACAACAAAGTGAAACGTTAAGTAAATCAGCACAAGCTGCGTCAACTTCGCATCACTTATTTGAATAATGTTCACTTAGTTGTTCTGACAACAGCCTTCCTTATACATCTTAAAGATTTCAATTAAGACGCCCCCTTCCTTAAGCGATTTATCATTATCTCTCCAATTTAATTAAAATAAATTAAAACAAAAACAACAATAAAATAGCAATAACAAACGTTATTGCACAAACTAATTTACATCTAGAGAAACCACCGAAACGCCATGATCTCGATAAATTCCTAATTAAATATAAATAAATAAAATAAAAAAGCATTATAGACAATTAAAAAATAAGGTCACAATGGACAAAGATAACCTTACAATGATAAAACGGTGCATTTAAGTGTAAAATAAATGTTAATTTTAGTTTAGTGGTGCGATAAAAAATTGGACAAAAACTAATGCGCAAACGCAACAGCCGTGAAGTGTTATGATTGTCAGCAGCGCCCACTAGTATGACAATCAGAAAAAAGGTTGTTTAATTAACAAGTCAATATTTTTGTAAAAACCCGTTAGAGTAAAACAATTATTACAATGGTAAAAGGATTTCTTTTTACCCGACTACGGCAAAGCCAAAAGGAGGGTTATGATTTTGACCGGTATGATGTATGTTTGTTTGTTCCCTCATAACTTCTAAACTACTTATCAAAACATGACAAATGAGGTGTCGTTAGAAGCGTCTCAATTGTCCGCTGGTTAAAGGGTGGGTGACGTGTCACCACATCCAATATGGCGCCCTCTATGGGATGTAAAGTCGTAAACGAAAAAAAAAATCGCACAGTATCGACATGGGTATCTAATTAAAGGGCTTGATGAGCATAATTATTTGAAAGAATAAAAGTATCATATTTAAGTATATTTTATTTAGTACAGCGAGGCTTCCGGCGACTGGGACCGCAATAAACTGACACCGCGGTCCCAGTTGCCGGATGCATTTAATTTTAATATTTGTGTTCCGTCGACTGGGACCGATTCATAAATGAATAAAAAAATCTATTGTTCATGCCAGAACGGTACAGTCAGACGAAAAAGTCTATGGAAATTGTCTTGTTCAATATAAACCAGGAAAAGTAATAGGCTAGCATAGGTTCAAAGTGGTACGAGTATGTATTAAAATAATTTTCGGTAAGAATAGTTTACCTGAAATTGTCTTGTATCGACCCAGAAATATTAATACAAATACCACTTTGAACTTATGCTAGCCTAGTACTTTTGCTGGTTAGTCAATGAAAAAGACAGTTTCAGGAAACTTTCTACTTAGAATTATTTAAATAAAGACCCATCTTGAACTCATGCTAGCCTAGTACTTTTTAGGGTTCCGTAGCCAAATGGCAAAAACGGAACCCTTATAGATTCGTCATGTCTGTCTGTCTGTCTGTCCGTGTATGTCACAGCCACTTTTTGTCGAAAGTATAAGAGCTATCCTGTTGAAACTTGGTAGAAAGATGTATTATGTGAACCGCATTAGGATTTTCACACAAAAATCAAAACAAAATAAATTTTGGGGGTGCCCCCCATACTTAGAACTGAAATTAAAAAAAAAAATTTTTCACCAAACCCATACGTGTGGGGTATCTATGAATAGGTCTTTAAAAATGATATTGAGGTCACTAACATCATTTTTTTCTAAACTGAACAGTTTGCGCGAGAGACACTTCCAAAGTGGTAAAAAGTGTGTCCCCCCCCCGTAACTTCTAAAATAAGAGAATGATAAAACTAAAAAAAATATATAATGTAGACCTCAACCAAAACTACCAACGAAAATTGGTTTGGATGAGATACAGTTAGCAGTTTTTGAGATATAGTACATTTTCAAAAACCGCAAATATAACTTTGCCATTCATACAAATACTATGAAAAACAAAGTTATTTTTATTGTTTGTGTATATTACTTACTAATCTCAATATAATTATATCTCTAATCTATGCTTGCTACTACGGAACCCTTCATGGGCGAGTCCAACTCGCACTTGACCGGTTCTTTGTTAGCTTCTTATCGTCTCACTGGTGACTAAAGGGAATATTTTCCCGTTTGTCGCCAGTGGGGAGTTTTTAGGAGAACAAAATCCCAATTGTCCAAAAAGAAAGTACTAGGCTAGCATGAGTTCAGGATAGGTCTTTATTTAAATAATTCTAAGCATGAATTTGCCTTTTTCATTGACTAACCAGCAAAAGTACTAGGCTAGCATAAGTTCAAAGTGGTATTTATATAAATATTTCTGATTCGATACAAGACAATTTCAGGTAACTTATTCCTGCCGAGAATAATTTTAATACAGACTACTTTGAACCTATGCTAGCCTATTAATTTCCTGGTTTGTATTGAACAAGACAATTTCCATAGACATTTTTCGTCTGACTGTACCGTTCTGGTTCAATTTATGGATCGGTCCCAGTCGACGGAATACAAATATTAAAATTAAATGCATCCGGCGACTGGGACTGCGGTGTCAGTTTATTGCGGTCCCAGTCGCCGGAAGCCTCGTACAGCTACGGAGCTGTCTTGTATTCCCTGAAAATTCAACAAATTATTCTTCTAATTCTTTATTACTTTAAAATTATCATTACTTACTAATTATTTGTTTTTCTTTTATAAATAACAAACACCTTATGTGAAATATCTCCTATAATGTAAATTATGAATATTAATGTTAGCAATGCCAAGGTATGACAGCACAATTTAAACTAGATTTATGAAACCATGACACACAGACAATAACTTCTTCCTTAAAAAAAAACTTAAGCATCCCTAAATTCGTGCGAATCGAATCTCCACCATCATGACATCTAAAAAAAATTATGAACGGGGATTTAAATAATGAGATCAGTCTCATACCCCATGGTTGAGTCACGGATGCCATGGGAAATGTAAACAGTGTGGTGGGGGCTTTATTTTAATCCACAAATTAGTTGATAAACGGTCCGCAGCCATAAAACTAGACCACGATTACGAAGATTAATGATAATCTTAGGATTGTTGTCATTGTTCGTCGATCTGGGCCCCAAGTCTGCTAATTTTATTTAACTCACATGCTATTGATATTCAATTGAGATTCAATCAGGACTCCATTACGATTAGAACAAATTTGGTATTCTGCAAAAACTTGTATGTAATCTCAATAGAGTTGTAATGGAGTCGTAGTGTAAGTGTAATTGACTCTCAGTTGAACAGTAATTTTTTTAATAATTTTTCGTAGAGTGACTTGTAAAATCCTAAGATTATCTATTGTTGCTCAATCGTACAACAATAGCGAAATTGACACCGAGTGTCCATTGACATAAATGTTAAACAAACGTCAAATAAGAGTGGAATACCGATAAAGTCCACAATCGATTCACAATTGTAACCAAATTGTTACACGATTGAAGAGCAGACTAGCAAATATTCTGATAGCAGTTCAATGGAATGTCACTGGAAAACCATTGGTCTTAAATTAGTAGCAGAATACCAAATGTAGTTAAAACTGCTACTGAGATTCAATCGATATTCAATTGAGCCATTCTTAAATTAGCAGACTTGGGCCCCTGTGGTGACGTGGTGATTTGTTGGTAGTTATGAACTATTTATTTTTGTGTGAAATCGTAGTGTTAATTCCGTTGATATTTTATATGCCCTTGAAGTTGTAGCATATCCTGTCTGATAATCTCTGGAAAAAAATCCTAATATGCAGAATATTTGGCCCTGGGTCAAAAGCATATGAAATTAATGTTTTTTTAATGAGAATGTAACCTACAAAAATAACCTATACCCAGACATAATTATCTGTAAATAATAATACATTAACATAAAACTTACGTTCCTAATTAATTACAGGCCAGTTACATTAACATTTAACTCGCCAATCCCCTTCGCAGTAACCCGTTAACCTCATTAACAAAGTAGCCAACGCTAACTAAGCTTTGATCTCATTTTGATTCAGGTTTCATAATAAATAGCATAAATTACAATACCTACGAACAAAGCGGTACCATGTGTATTACAAAACAATTCTACATTCCATCGACCGTGATCCGTAACTACTACGGGTATCCGTAAGTAAACATAAAAACAAGAAAGACATGAAAAAAGAACAAATGAAGTCGGGCAACCCTCGGCTCGGCGCGTCACTGCTACCCAATCGTCCATTCAGCACGCGGCGGGGCCATAAAATTAAATAAATCCGTTATTTTTCAGAGTGAGAAATGTTCGGGCGGCGGGAGGCGCGCGCCGGTCAATCGGCCGGCACGATAACGGCCCACATTTGTAAAGATTTTGCCGGCCCACGCCAACCGACGTTATTCGCCGGAGTAGTGGCCATACGTTTAGGCAGACTTAAGAAAGGTCAAGAGAAGACGTTTTATTAAATTCCCAGCAATCCTTTCCTTAACTGAATGTGTAATAGCCAGCTCTGATTCTGAATAATCATCGCATACTACCTAATCCGTGAACATAAACGTGATTACAAACAAGTACGCGATAGTTAACAAGAAAGTTATCAGAATACCCTCCGATGTATTATTTTACGCACACGTGTGCTATCAAACATAATAAAGGCTGTGTGTCAAGAACGCTGAAGAAAATCAGGATAGCTCTTAATAAGTTCCCTAAATTATCATAGTCGATCAATCGAGCACTCGGGTTTCTACAGGAGTTAAGGACACACAATTATTGCATTGGACAACTAACTTTTTACTGACGATAGACAGACTGTTGGTACATCTAATCCAACTTCAAGAGCTGTCAGTGTCAATATTCGATTTTATAAGGACACTAGCAATTTTATAAGGACACTTCCCGAATTCAGTTTAAATGTGATATTCAATTTCTTGATGATAAGTTCCATTTTTTTGAGTGTTAAAATCATCAAATGAGTCCTGTCGCCCTGGCGCAGAAAATACTTTTTTTTTGTTTAGGGCAATCCCGTCTGGCACTATTTCCAAACCACCGCACCTCCTGAAAGCCAGAATCTACAGAGGCAGACCAGAAAATCAGTGAGATAGTGAAGCGTGTCCCGAAGAATTAATTTAACTGTCTTGGGTCCTGCAACGAAATTAATCAGAAAAGAATAATGGAAGAGCTAGACTTTTACTGATCAAAAATTCACACTCTTATTTCAGTTGCTCTTGAAATACGAGGGTCCCGCAACCCTTAACAGACGGTTCCGCTACCCAGTATCAGCTCAGCGCAGTTGAGTTACATTGTGCGAAAGTAAGGATGCATCCAAAAACTCCAAATGCCGCAGTCTATTCCATACCTAAGTCTATGCACATCATAAGGCGCACTGAGCTAGTGAAGCTAAGCCGCGAATAAATGAAAATTGATTTTAAGATTGCGTGGTCCCAGCCTCGTTGACAAATACACCGGCTTGGGCCCACGTATTAGCTTTAACTCCCCGTCGTATGACCACACATTCGGAAAATGTACTGAGAAGATTAACTTGTGTTTTATTGAAAAACAATTTCGTGAAATGGTTTTGCCGTGTCGGTGTAAACAGTTACCTACATTTTATATCAATGGACCTTGTACTTTACCGTAATGAGATTGTATAGCTGTTTAATTTTAAGGAAAATGTTAATTTTGCGTCATTAAATTAGGACGAAAATAATAATAACTTCTTTCAGACTAATGTAATTATTACCTAACATTCCTGTACATGAACAGCTCAATTCAAAAAGGAAAGTTATTAAGTTATTAAAAAAGTAATTGCCAACTATACAAACGCACTCACAAGAAAGTTGTATACTGTATACGTATAATCAGACTTGAAGTAAAAGGAAAGGTCGCGGGACTGTCTTTAAAGTGCAAGGCGATCCTGGAACGCAAAGTCCAACTGAAGGAACGGTTGAGCTTTCAACCAGGTAAGTTAAACAGGCATCTACGCTCAACGCACAGAGGGGGGACTACTTTGATGATTTGGAAAAAAAGGAAAAAATACAAGAACTTTTTTAAACATCATAGAAGGCAAACATAATTAATTCAGTATCAAAAATAAAAATCAAGAGAAATGAAAACTAACATACAAAGCAAACGCTTCCTTTTTCTGAGCACAACAATGAGAAGAATAATTAAATTAAGGATCTGCAAAGACATATCTGTCTGCTAAATGAAATACGGGTAACTATAGGTTTTTACGGAAGCAAATTATACTTTGTTTTCGACTTTTCAAATTTTTATGGCGTAAACTGGAACTGTGGAGGTACTCCCTTGTGAACAGCTATTTCCAGAGCAACTTTTTATTCCCGATTGAGCACCTATCAAAATTTTGGCAAATTGCTTAATCGGGAATGAAATTATAATTAACGTTAATTTGATAGAAAAAAAATAGTTAACCGTTCATACACTTCAGGTGGCGGCACTACGGCTTGGCTTTGTAGCTAATTTTTTAACATTTGTTTGTACAATACGTATACGTCTTCTGACATAACATAGCAAACTCCTGATTTTATTTATACCAACATGTTTGTGTCTATGTTAAACAAAATAATGAATAAATGACTTTATGTGCTTGAAAATTTTCCATATAAGTAATAATCTTTTTCAAAAGTTTTAAAAAGATTATTACTTATATGTCTAGTCTTTTAAAAATTTTTTTTTTTAATTTTTAATATACTTCAAGTACGCTGTAAATAAAATACAGAAATCTTGTGATAAGGCCTCATTCTCCACTGATGTTTCCGTGTGTGCCGTCAGTGTTACAACGAAAAACTGTATTTTTTCGTATCAACCGTAGATTTTCTGAAAACTGAAAAGAAACGGGCTGTAGAATCAAATGAAAGTATCGATAATAGGGGGTGACAATTATCCCCCCTGTGAGTGGCCATATGTTACGTCACTCATCTGCATCGCTATCACCCCGGCTGTAATCGAAATTTAAATACAGTGTAGTCTTCTTTTTACGGCGCGTTTTATTTCTTTTTCCCGTCATATGGCTTGGCTGGGAAAGTGTGGATAAACAATTTTGTTTTTTTTTTTCTAATGGGTTTTTTACTTAGGTAAGGTTTTATCTTAGGTTAGGTTGAATTATGAATAGAGCTTTAAAACTACTAGTTGTACCATTTGTACTGAACTACTGGTTATACCGAAAATAAGTGTACAGGGTGTCCAATAAATAGTACATGATACTGCAGGTGGTGATAGCTTGGGTCAGTACTTACCTACCAAAACAACACAATTTATGTTCAGCATAAATAAATAAATCTTCAGTAATTTGTTGTAGATATATCCATTCAAGTTCACCATGACTATCGATCCCATTTGCGTTTTATAAAAGGCACCGCAGACGTTTGGTGACTATTAATTTATAAGAATTAAATGCACACGTCTACCTCTATTGTGCGAACACGTTCATTCAAAAGTAAAACTCAATTCTATAGTAAAAATTATGCGGCGTGAACGCATTACTTCACGAAACTAATTGTGAAAATAATAAAGCGTATCTTGAAAAAAAATTAAATTCGTGGGAATAGTATGTTGTGTAATGAGTTGGACAAAAAAATGGACTGTTTAATATTGTAAAGAGGGACGTGATTAAGTTTGGGGCTTAATATCCGCCGGGGATGCGCAAGACATAATGCACATCTAGTGCAGGGTTGGCACGCGATGCGACTACATATTTTTATAAAGAGTACAATTTTCATTTATTACAAAATACATCTTAGTCGTCAATTCACATAACTAACAATAAAAATACATACTTACTTATCTTTTATTCAAAGAATGATAAAGAAGTGCTAAAAATTGCATGGGATAAGGACATAATTATTTTCGTAATTTATTTTCATATTCGAAAAATGTTAAAATAAATATAGGTCTAATAAACAAAGTTCTTCTCTACATAAAAAAAAAAACTTTCTCTTCTAAACATCCAAATCGTTTGTCATTCATTAACGTTCGTAGCGTCAATCATTAATTATTTGGGATTGATTGGTGTGCAATAAAGAAAATTCTATTTATCTATGATCCTAACTTTGTATAACTACATTAACATATGTATCTACCTACTTCTATTCTACCTATAATAAAATATTTTAACATTTATATTAACGAAATATAAATAAAGATTCCAACCGTTTGGCAGCCCTATTAATTTGCCGTATCAACTGGCCAGTAGCGAATAGAATACGACCGCCGTAACAGTAGGGACGCACGCCAGCCATCGAAACACTTATCATTTTACTGTTTCCAAACCAGACAGCCACTCCATTTTAGACTTTATTTCAACCACATAAGAATGTTCACAGCAATATATTTTAAATAAACGAGGGAATATTCATTCTTGCGGCATAGTTAGCAAGGGAGAGACGTGTGTATGACGTTATAAAATAAAATTGAAGCCGCAAGGGCACTCGACACGGATCTAATTAAATGATAAGTGCGATCTAAGATTAGTGTCCTCTTCTAAAGAGATCATGACTAAAATCCTTAAACGTTTTCGTGAATGGGAATCTAGGTCGAAGAATTTTAATTGGACTAATATTTGAGATTTAAAAACAATAGGCGCTCAAATCTATACTGATCTCGGTGCCTCGGAAAGCTCTTATACAGCCAACGTCACGGCTGTCATTTAAAGATCTTTGATAGTCGTTACTGTTAGGCCCTTTGTACACAACGCCACGCAAGTCTCCAATACCTTGCGACTTTGGTATCCATGGACACGTGTCTGTGTACGAAACTCTTTGGATTTGTGCTGTGATATTCACCTGGATACCAAAGTCGTAAGGTATCGGAGACTTGCGTCGGATTGTGTACGAAGAGGCTTAGTCAGAAGCTCGAAAGCCTGACAACCAGCCTTACCAAGGAGTATCGTATTATCCATAGTATTATCCAGTTACTGAGATGTGACGTTCAATAGGCAGTCACTCCATATAAAATACTGATATTCAGCTGCATCCAGTTAGACTGGTAGAAGCCGACCCCAACATAGTTGGGAGAAGGTTAAGTAGATGTTGGTCAAATCTGTCCGATTGTAGACCGGACTTTGAAGATAATGACTGAAATAATATTATGCTTAACTTATTGCTAAGGTTCTTCAGAAAGATCAGGCGCGTAGTACTTAGAGTCAGCGTGCTAGTGTGACCAGATGTATTGACGTGGAGGTACCTATAGTACTATTAATTATTCTGTGGTGGAGGCGGCAAAAGGATCTTTTTTTTTCTTACGAAAGTATCGAATCAGGCGACATTCTGTAGTTTACCTACCGCCATCTGCCTAGCCTTTTCCCAACTATATTAGGGTCGGCTTCCAGTCGAACCAGATGCAGTTGAATATCAGTATTTACATAGTGCAACTGCCTATCGGACCTCCACAACCCAGTAACTGGGTAATACGATACGCCATCGTAAGACTGGTTGTCAGATTTTGGAGCTTCTGACTAACAGCAACGACTGTCAAAGATCTACAAATGATAGCCGGGACCAACGGCTTTACGTGCTTTAAGAGACACGGAGGAAACTCGCTATGACAGATGGTCAACCATGTGCAGACCAACGTCGGCAAGTGCGGCTTTTAACCCGGAAGATCGGCCTGTGCGGCTGTAATTATTTATCCACGAGCTTCTCAGGAGTTTATCTACCAATGGAAAAAAGACTATAATTATGTATGAAGTGTGTGTCTCCAAGTAGAATATGTGCAGCCAGTTTTCAGTCAATCCGTACCGGTTTGAATTAATTCTTCTTCTTCTTCTTCCTGCCCTTATCCCATTCTACTTGGGGTCGGCGCAACACGTTTTCTTCTTCCATTCTCCCCTATCAGACGTCACAGTATCATTTACTCCTTTTTAGGGTTCCGTACGTCCGAATACAAAAACGGAACCCTTATAGGATCACTCGTGTGTCCGTCTGTCTGTCGCTTACAGTCAATTATCTCCGAATTTACTAGACCGATTGGGTTGAAATTTGGTACACATATCAATTCCTGTAACCCAAGCACAAAGGTGTGACGTGAATAGATGAAATCTGTATGTGGGAGGTAATTTTTGGGGGGGAAGGGGAAAATGAAAAAAAAAAGTTTTGAAAACTGCATCGTGTGACATATCAAATGAAATGTCTTGTTGAGACAATCTTAATTTTTTTTTTGTAATTTTTAAATAAATAGTTTCCAAGTTATTCAAGAAAATAGACAAAATTTGACCATTCCCCCCCCTTATCTCCGAAACTACTGAACCTAATTTTTTTTTAAAAATACAGAAATTAGTTTTCTACTTATAGATTATAGGAAAACCTATAAGAAGTCCATGATGAAACCTATAAGAACATGGTAAATCACTCAATATTGTGCGTACCAATTTGGGTCAGATTTAAAAAAAAAACGTGGTAGGTAACATCGTACGGAACCCTCTTCACGCGATTCCAACTCGCACTTGGCCGGTCTTCTTTCATATCATTCCTTAAACAATCCGTCCATCTTTTCTTTGGCCTTCCTCTTCCTCTCCATCCATCAACATTCATACTCATCACTTTCTTATTCACATGGGTGTCATCCCTCCTCATCACATGTCCATACCAAGATAGACGATTCCCTTTCATTTTTTCTGTAACAGGCGCCACTTTCAAACTTCCCCTTATAAACTTATTCCTTACTTTATCCATTCTTGTCACTCCACACATCCATCTCAACATCTTCATCTCCGCTACATGCAATCGTTTCTCATCACCGGTTTGAATTAATTATGTTTTTAAAAATATAAAACTAGATATATGTAAATTGTTAACTGATATAATTTGTACGGCTTTATTCCCTGCATCCGAATTCATAAAAGCAAATATTTGATTGTTTTCAAGGAATTTTTGCCAATCAAAGCATTGTTTGGGCACAACAATGCCCCAGCCTCACTAGTGAACCAACTAGATCAGTCAAAGCTCTATTGGACCCCGGCTTTCACAAGATATGGAATTTATTGGTTTCAATTTCAACATAGGTACGATGAAAAGAAGCCATATCAGAAAATTTTTTGTTTGATGAAATTCTGGTTACCAATTCCTGCCCTTTGAGAGAGTCATTCTCAAATAATAATAATATAATAATAATAATGTTTATTTTCTTCCACAAATAATACTTATTAGCTAACACTTGTAATTTGAATAAAAATTATCACTATATTTATTTGTGGGAGACTGGTGCCTAAACTAAGCCGAGGCTTGTATTTTAGGACACCAGGAACCCCCCTTACAGGCAAGAATGAGATTGTATACATTTTGTGCAAAATGTATATGTGACAAATATGGAAAAACATTGTAAATATTTGATGGAAAGATCAAAACAAAAAATTATAATAATTAAAACCTTTTGTGTGAAGTGTAGTGGAGTCAAGATGTGGATAATAAGGTGCGTGTGGGAGAAATATCTACGAACATTCAGTAAATTAGTAAAATATATCTCTTTTGCAATACAAGCCTATTTTAATGGCTAGGTACTTAGGTTATTTTGTCTGCATGTTAAACCTAAGCGGGTGTTCCAGCAAATTTTAAAAGATCGATCAAACTGTGAGTTCAACTTCGTATATTTACTTATTATAAAGTATTATTGGTAGCATTCGTTCATTCGTTCCATGCTCGGCATAAAATTAATAGACCGAGTTCCTAACGTCGAAATCCGGAGACGAACGAAGGTTTTCGATATTGGTAATAGAGTTATGGAACTCAAATGGAGTTGGGCAGGACACCTGGCAAGGCGCAGTGACGGCAGGTGGAGTAAAGCTGTGACAGAGTGGCGTCCAAGGAATGGAAAAAGAAGTGTTGGTCGTCCGGCGGCGAGATGGGCAGACGACATTGTTGCCATTGCGGGAGTGGCCTGGATGAGGCTGGCGCAAGACCGTGGAGCTTGGCACAAGCAAAGAGAGGCCTATACCCAGCAGTGGGTGAAGACGGGCTGTGGATGATGATGATGATGATTGGTAGCATTTCATTTAGCACTAAATATGCTAATAAACTTAATACTTAACAATAACACAATACAGTGTTTTGTTTAAAAATATTTCTCACGGCACTGAATAGCCAGTATAAATAAATAGCCAGTTATAATAATCTTTATTTATTTTGCGGCAACAACGAACGCAAAGCCAAACTTAATGGTCTGTAAGCCTGAACACATTAACACCAGAATAAAGATTGGGGGTCGAAACGACCACGTCACGTCATATTAGTTATTATTCAATAAATCCTACTTATGTATTCACAAATTATATTTTTGAACTCGTAGTTTAGTAGTTAGAATATATAGGAGGCCACTGAGAATTGAAGCCAAAACCACAGTAGAAAAAATTACCCCGTGTGTCGCTCGCTCGATTCCTACGTAACACAAGTGAACAACTCTAAGGAAAAAAAAATGATGTGTGCTTGGCGCTCACTCACGCATTAATAAAACGTTACTTTTTATTTCGAACACCGAATCTGGACATGTTTAACTAAAAAAAAATCTGAACTTTAAATCCTGTTCAACTTAATTTGCTATCAAAACAGTAAAGAATGAATCATGATAATAAAACAAAAGGACAAAACAACAAATTAAGGAATATGATGATTTACCTGATGCAGATGGCGTGGAGTACCCGTGTCATGTGCATGGGTACTCCATTCAATTAGGTAAATCAATCAACAAATAGAACTCACATGGAAATGACAGATCAGTAATCAATGCACCTAAACAACTGAACTAAGGTTTACTTAATCATCACTTCAATACATCGATAGACCATTACATACGTCTATTAAGCGCTGTTTGTGCAGCACTTGGGTTCAAAAGCCACATCCATGAGACGCATAATGTCGGATTTGTGGCGGTTAGCGGGTGTTTTCGACCCGATTGGTGAACGCCCGTGAACGGTGGCCACAGTACCGCAGATGGCAGATAGCGCGGCGCGTGCCAAATGATCGCGTTCCGACATTCGCGACCACACTCGTGCGCATAGACGTAGTAACTTGTAGAACAGGGGTAGACCCCCTGTTCTACAAGTTTCTAATAATAAATTATTGGCAATCGCACAGTATAGTCACCTAATGACTTCTTCCTTAAGCACAATACCTAGTCATTGTAATTATGGTAACAAGAAATGCCTTTACCTTTTGTATCTGAACGGTCTTTGTTCGTCTTCCACTTTAAGTAAAGGGTTCGTATTTAATTGATTTTTTACATAACACCGCTATTGGAATTTGTTCGACAAGCGTAGTTTATTTATTATGCGATAGTTCGCTTTAATACTTGTTTTGTTGAAGTTTTTTGTCGTACCATACAAGGAACATTTTATATCAAACTTTTTAATGACATGCATATAAGCATAACAGAACTGTTTGTTGTAACGTTACTTGTGTCCGAAATTATTGACAACTCAGCTAATAATAATAAATTATCATCTATGTTCCCAACCGTAAAGTTTCACAAAGCGCATGGTCAAAAAAAATATCTTGGACTCCACATTCAAAATCGTCTCAGCTAACTTCATATTAATGGTAAGTAAGTATAAAGAGCCCAAAAGTGTTTGTGTTATCTAGATAGTTCATATTTCTTATAAGAAATATCCAATAAGTATTCTAATAAAAATCTGTAAAATACCGAATTTTCAAAATTAAATAACTGCCACTTCTAAAGATAACTAAGGTTATACGTATTGCAGTGGCTGTGAAATGGTCGCACGCGCCGCCACGCGACTTCCCGATCATGGTTTATCTTTACTTTGACTGCGCGTGCTAGTGACACTAGCACCCATCATGGCTGTAAGGCTATGAGGGCAGTAATCACCCCATTTCCCTTTTATGCAATTAATAGCCCGTAGCATTGTGGATTATGAACCAGATCATGTAAACGGTTAAATCGATACAACGCGGTACTCCATTTTTTGATTATTCGGTTATGACTAGTGTAGGTATTGTTTTTACAAAATATGAAAATGCTGTATTTTAGAAACAAAACAATATGTTATTGATACTGCTTAGTGCTAATTGGTTTCAGCCACAAAGTTTTATGCTCCTTAAGTATTTGTGAGCATACTAACGTGGGTTCGTGACTTCGCTCACGTCGAAGAAACATAATAATATGGTATCTATAGTTTTGTATATTACCTAGTAGTTTTGTATAGTTTGTTGGAGGAACGCCATAGCTCGTATAACGCCAGTGGGATAGCGGCCTAACATATGCAAAAAAATTGTCTTCACCGTCATCCGGCAGCCTTCAGATTCATCCAGATTTTTTCTCCTGCTCACGAGGTATCTATGACCAATTTCATCTCTATCCCACTTAGAATAAACGAAGTTTATTACAGTATAATTTATTTTTATTATGTATTACAGTTTAATTATTACTTTTTGCCCGGATATGACTCGTTTAGTAGAATAGAAACATTGTTTTACATTTGAAATATGCTAAAGAGGGTAAAAATATTTCTACAGTCTGAAATATTATCTATTCTTCCGTCAACAATACCTGTTTCGATGGTGTCAAGCTAAGCGTGCTCAACAACAACAAACTTCTAACACAATCACAATGCTAATATAAAAATGGCCGTAGAAAAAGGCTTGAAAGAATAAAGTAAAGAGAAGAGACAACTCCCCCCAGATCTCCTATAACCCGTACCGTAAATACCTGCATAGCTGGCGTGCCACGCCGCTCATTTGTACAGCCGACATTTTAATAATCGCATATTTTTATACATGTCGCAGGCACTGGAGCGATTTCGGAGAAAGAGGGGATTGTCTATTAAGTTTCGTTCACATAATGGCGATACAGTTATAGTGATGATCCTTCACACCGTACCGGTTTCATGTCTAATTCTTATACTATCTCAACTATTAAGCTCTGGAATGCGCTACCCTTTAGCATTAAAAAAGCTGAAAGCAATTTCACTTTCAAGAGAAAAGTACGTAACCTCTATACGTCAGAATAAATTAGGATGTCATGTCATGAATTATTAGGATTTTATTTCTATTTATTTTATATGTTATAATATTGTTTAGTTTATTTTATTTGTATATATGTAATAGTATTAAAAAGCATAGTATTTTTTTATTTTTAGATTGTTTAGCTTTTTTTTTTAATAGTTTTTTTTTTATTCTTATTATAATTATTATTATTTTTTGTACCCTACCACAGTGTTGTCTTACACCCAAAGGTTGACTGGTAGAGAATGCCTTGTGGCATTAAGTCCGCCTATGTACCATGAATTTGTACATGAAGTATAAATAAATAAATAAATAAAATGATGTAGACTTACTTTCACAGATTAATTTTTTCTTAAAAAAAGAAAATTAAATTGTAGGCCATACAAATGTTTGTGACTTGTAGGAATCAAACTCACGTCATAGGTACACGGTTGGTGCAGAAGAAGCAAATCGGCCGAAACGCCCCAACTTCCAGCCAATTAATTAATACATTGATAAAAGAATTCAGATGATGCAATCGGTGACTTTATGGTATGGGATGCCTACATACCAACTACGCTTTAATTTAGATCCGTTTAATAGTACCTAACAAACAAATAAATAGGTATTTATACTCTTTGTTCCTAATGTAAAACACATATTTATTTCAACAATAGAACGGGTGATTTAGCCTTTAAAAGCAAACCGTAATTAATTGTTTTCGATAAATGCTAATTTAAATAAAATTATTGTATGTTCATTTGATTTAATATAGGCAGTGTGTTTATCTAATTAACCACAAGCTAACTAAGCTATTTAAGTACTTAGATGACTAACTACAGTAATTATGCAAAATTCTTTCAAATAACCAAGCAATTTGCTTTTGTTGTAGTCCACTGTAATAATTAAATGCTGAATAAGAAATTAATCCTGACTTCTACTTATTATAAATGTGAAAATAAGTTTGCCTAAACGACGGAACGAATTTTCATGAAAACCACACATGACCACGGTTAGGATATAGAATACTTTGATTCTGATAACAATAAATATTTTTTTACTTCCAAGCGGGCGAAGAAGTGGTCAAAAGCTAGCCACTAAGTCAACAAGGCTTTTTACTAAAATCTTCATGTATGATTCAAAGAAGATTCCAGTTGGATTGTTGCTAGGAAACTGCCCCAGCATCCGGTTCAAAAAATTTTGATAACAAAATTTAATATTTTTATGGTGATCTGGTTAATCATTAAAATCTAACAAATATAAAATAACCCTTTCCCAGATTTCCATGCTACTTTATGCAGCAGACACAACAGCCATCTTTGCCAGTTCAAGACATAAAAGCGATCTAGACAGTTTTCAAAAAACCCGATCACCGATAGTTCCCACGTCTCACGTCGCGCCGCATCCCACGGGCCGTACGCCGTGTCTTTAGAATTTTAATTAAATTGTTCATTGGCTCAATTAAATCGATTATTAAAAGCCGAGCAGAGTCGAGGGGTGAAACGGCACGACTTCGATTCATACTTGATACGCGACATGTCGTCCATTCTGTTAACAAATTTCTAATTGAATTTACTGTTGTTATTGTGTCAAATATAGACGCATTTAATCGTGGATCCATTTGAGTGTGAGAAGCCAACGTTGAAGATATTTAATTAAATATGAAATATAGGGAATATCATGCAGTAATGTCAATTTAACCAGTATAAATTGCATTTGGCAGAGTCAGGAAGCTGTTTAACGAGCAAGCAGAAATAGCAATAGAACTATGTTCTAAGGAACAGTGTTCACGAGACCGATAGTGTGCCTACTTCATGCGGGATCCAATTATTTTGCATGCTCCCAACAATGTCATTAGTTTATTTTAACACTATTATTTTGTTGCAAATATTGTGCTTGAAAACACAATATTTATGGGCGTACCTAATGATTTTTGTGCCAACGTCCGTTGGCGTTTGAATTCGGAACATCCCTGTTGAACTAACATTTTTATGTTTTAGAACACGTATGAGCACCAGTTGCAGATATCATAGTTTCAAAATCATACCGCAACAAAATAATAATGGGCATGTCACAATTGAGACGGTAAGAACTCTATTTTAGGAGTGGTCGGAGATGCGCCACGGCTTTCTTGCCTTCCGCCTGACGCAAGTTCTCATTGGCCACGGTTGTTTCAGGAGGTACATCAGGGATTCAACGGCAGGTGAACATCCTCTACCTAACGGTCCAGCCACCGCCGAAGACGCCCAAAGCATCGGACATCGCGGGGCATATTTCGGCTACTGTAGGCATCGGCTTGCAGACGGCCAGTTATTGGTAGCTCGCCGTCCAACCAAGGACAAGGCCAGAGTCTACGGCGCACCGTCTTCCCCGCGTACTCCAAGGAAACTGACGGGGACGGACTCCATAAGGCCAGACGCTTAATATAACGCGGTTGAAACCGCGGGCAGAAGCTAAAAGAAATCATATTTCAAGTTGTTATAAAAGATTTTATATTGTTATTTTTATTCAGAACTTGGCACCCATTTAGATCCGACTTGTTTTGTCGTTGAAGACAAAAACAAAGGTACCATAATATTAAACTTGGCTCTCGTGTCACATTTATGTTTTTGACAAAGAAAAAACTTGATCAAGCACGTGTCACGTATCTAGCCATCTTAAGCCGTTAATAGGTATATCGTTAATATATATACTAACGTTATAAATTGAGGACAATTAGCGCCGGTCGTAAATTGACGCAGCATCACCGCTCGCTGGCGGCTCCCGGGGGCGTCATCGACCACTAATTTATAGGTTTTCTTACCATGCTGTTATTGTTCTTATTGCTTCGGAGCTGGATACCTACAATTAAAACTGGCATGAGTAAGTTACAAGTACGCGGTTCCACCCACTGTTCGGCTCCTAATTCTCCTTCCTCGATAAATGTAATATCCAATAAAAAAAAAGTTCAAATCGACAATATTTGTTCTTTGAACAAGTTAAGTAAACAACAGCATAAACCTACTTAACGGCACGTTAGCGTGGCTGAGCGATTGGACTTCTGCGCTGCGTGTCGCGGGTTCGATTCCCGAAAGGAGCAAATATTTGTATGATCTACAAGTAGTTGTTCCGGGTCTGGGCGTTTATGTATGTGAGTTTATATGTTTGTAAACGCACCCACAACTCAGGAGAAATTCCTAGTGTGGGGTAACGTTTTTTAAAAAAATTAAAAAAAACGTTGTATAAAAAAAAATGTTGTTGTTTAGGTATTTACCTTGTTGTTCTATGAGAACTAGGGACTTACTCCCGAGTGTCAGAATGAATCAGCCAGGTCTTGCCCCAGACCAAATTTAAACTCGCGTGCACAAACAGTTGCATCCAGAGCAACCCTTGTAGCTCGTACAAATATTTGTTCAGTGCGGGAATCGAACCTGCGACACGTAGCGCTGTGGTTAAGTCGATCACTTAACCACTGCGTCAACTGTGTCGCTGTGCATCCAATTTCATACTTTGTTTTATTAAAGTGACACGTTGGAAGACGAATAAGCCTTCTGTCACACTCAATATTGCAAACGACAAATTAATACCTTATATTATACAAATCCGAACACATCAGCCTCGGCTTGTCGAAACTTTAGCAACACATGTTCTTGAACGTTTTGAAAAACTTTAAGTATAGGAAAAGTGTGATCAATCACCAACAATGGTGGAAAGGAGGGACCCTCTTGGGAAAAAAAACTTGAACGGGGTGTAGCTGATTTATCGGTGTAGTTAGAATTATCGCCATTTGCAATTCTTGGCGGGTTTAGCAAACAAGTTGAGATAACGACTTGTGGGAGGCGAGTGAGGCGACGCCGACGGAGCCGCTTGCGGAACTTCACGCATTCTTTGTCTGCTAAGCTTTGTTTGAATTTAAGTCGTTTGTGTTAGTGATGTTAGATGTTTTGCTGCATAATTACCGAATATACCGAACAACCAAATTCAAATCATTTATTTCAAGTATAACAGTTACAGGCACTTTTGAATTTTCAAAAGACAAAACATACAAATTCTATAAAATTAGTTATGGTGCTACAGTCCCAGTCACAAGAAATAATAACTATTAAAGTACTGTAGGTGCCCATTCCAAAGCTTAGATCTCTATGGAGAAGAACGGGCAAGAAACTCCATGGACACTTTTTAAATCGCAAAAATAATTACAAAACCTTTGTTACATCATTCAACTTGAGATGGTATATTATGTGAGAACGATGTAGCAAATTGAAAGTGTCCATAGGAAATATCAAAATGACAACTCAATATAAATAATTATTATTAAAATTAACCGTGTTGCCACGGTCTGTGTCTACCGTAAATAAGTAAGGAGTTCAACGCAAGCTTTTACACATGGGTGAGAAAAATTAAATTCTGGTAGATTTCTAAATTCTGCTATCCACCTATCATAAGACAGACATTTTTGACAGGCCTGTTGGTCTAGTGGTTGGTGACCCTGACTGCTATGCCGGAGGTCGTGGGTTCGATTCCCACCCAGGACAAATGTTTGTGTGATGACCACGATCATTTGTTCTGTGTCTGGGTGTAATTTATCTATAACAAGTATGTATTTAGAAATATATAAGTATGTTTATCAGTTGTCTAGTACCCATAACACAAGCTCTGCTTAGCTTGGGACTAGATGGCGGTGTGTGATAGTAGTGGAATATTACATTATTATTATTATAAGTCCAAGTTTCCTCACGATGTTTTCCATCACCGATGTCAGTGATGTACACTTATGTACAAGATTAACTTAGAAAGTACATATGAATTGAAAAAGTTTAAACTCGCAACCATAATTTTCGAGTTCATAAGCTCATGCAGCGAATGTGTGAATAATATTCGACCTCGTCAAGATTTTCGACCTACCAACATGCATTTCCCTTCATATTACAAAATAATTGTTATGTATAACGGGCTATATAGCTCGTACCCACAACACTAAGTTCGGCACAGTCCCACTGCCGAAAGCGCCGACAGACGACACCCACGGGACCTCTCAACGACTTCCATCGAACTTTACCTAGTCACCAGTCTGTGTGCGTCTTTAGTTTTTAGGGTTCCGTAGCCAAATCGCAAAAACGGAACCCTTATAGATTCGTCATGTCTGTCTGTCTGTCCGTCCGTATGACACAGCCACTTTTCTTCGAAAATATGAGAGCTATCCTGTTGAAACTTGTTAAGTACTTAGATGTATTATGTGAACAGCATTAGGATTTTCACACAAAAATAAAACAAAAACAAATTTTGGGGGTACCCTCCATACTTAGTATAGAAGCTCAAAAAAATTTTTTTCGCCTGACCCATACGTGTGGTGTAAGTATCTATGGATAGGTCTTTAAAAATGATATTGAGGTTACTAATTTCTTTTTTTTGTAAACTGAAAGTTTGCGCGAGAGACACTTCCAAAGTGTTAAAATGTGTGTGGCCCCCCTGTAACTTCTAAAATAATATACATCATACAAACACTATGAAAAACAAAGTTATTTTTATTGTTTGCGTATATTACTTACTAATCTCAATATAATTATATCCCTAATCTATGCTTGCTACTACGGAACCCTTCATGGGCGAGTCCAACTCGCACTTGGCCGGTTTTTTCCGCGACGAGTATTTTTTTTACATTTTAACGCAGTTAGAGGAAAAATATAAGTTTAGGTTTTGTCTCAATCTACTTATACTAATTTTATAAAGCTGAAGAGTTTGATTGTTGAACGCGCTAATCTCAGCTAAATCTCGCCAATTTCTCTTACACTACTTAGGTACAACTCCTGGCTCAGAGGATTGTTTAATAGAAATTGAATCAAAAGTTTATAAAATTATTGATAGAACTTAGTAATCACCATGGTGTAGAATTGTGAAGGAATCGCGTGTAGTAGAACTTCTTACGTTCACATACTACCAGCCATACGACCCTCCATACCAAAACCTGTTGTCATTTCTCAAAAATAACTGCACTCGATAGTCCTGATTGCTAATTAGTATACACAGAATTCCTTAATAGAAAAACCTAAAATCCCAAGACCTAAGAATCAAAAACAAAATTTCACACTCGATTAATCTCTGTACCACGTCGACGTCGTTGGGCGACATAATTAGATTCAAGTCCCGGTATGCACTACTTCCACTACCCAACATCTAAGACTCAATGTAATTAAAATGTGGAATAACAACATTAGGAGCGAACAGGTTCTTAATAAATTGATAAAATCTAAGCACGAGCGTTGATAGCCATCATGATTGATCAGATAACTTGTTGAGTAGGTACATTACAGCAAGTTATGTAGTTATGATAATTACCGCACATTTAAATATCTCGTGTATTGTAGATTGAAAGTTGAATGTGCACCGAGATGGTATATAATTGAGTATTTCTTTTGATCATAACTAGCAATTACCAAGGTATCGCTACAAGACAGAACTACTTAGTTACAGCGTCGAGTTTCCCAAAATCTACTGAGTAGATACTGCTTATGTACTCCAGGCACTATAGTCCAGATTTCTTTACGGCACATGCATTCCATCTCGTCTACGTCGGGTAACTCATCTTAGTTTCATCAACAGCATGTTGGTGAATGATCGTCGAATTCATGTGATGCTGGCAATTATACTGGTCCTGCGCTTAGCACTGTTAGTTCTGTGTTACAGATTGATTGATTTTGGCACAGTACCCCTAGCACGAATATTTGAAGGTTTCGTCTCGCCACCGTATCGTACCGTCGATACAATAACGGCATACAACGAAAGTCGGAAGCACGAAGCACTTTCGAATTAGTACCGAGGGCGCGATACGAAAACGTTGGCTTACGTTGGTGACGTCATACTAACGTAAATAAGGATGAATGTTTCGTTCAGAAACTGGATTTTTGTTAGAAAATTAGTGATTTTAGGGCATTTAAAATTGTAATACTGTTCAATTTATGACGCAATACAAAGGAACTGCAGAAACAGTTAATATTCCGTTAGATAATAAATAAAATAATTACTAAAACGTTGTGTTTGATTTGACTGCGTTCCTAAACGAACGTCTGTCATACTGGCACAAATAAAAAGCCATGAAAAAAATTTGATTTAGAAAAAAAGCTTGTGTCATACCTAATGTCTATATTGTCAAATCTGTCCGCTGTCAAGAGGTTTCAAATCAATATTCAATGATTTTGTTGTTATAGTTCGTTATTTTTCTGTAAGCTATTCCAGTAAACTGAGATAACTAAACGGAAGTATTCTTACTGGAGTAAATAAGTAATTGACACCCTGATCAAGAAGGTCTGTTAACCGGTTGAACAGAAGGTCCCCCACGATATTCAATGATGAGACGAGGCTCTCGTTTGGGAATTCGGCGAAGAGCTTGAATTGAAGACAGTACTTCACGATAAGGCTTGCATTATGAAGAAATTCCTATCTTTGAGGTCCTAACTAACTAATTCAACATAACTAATACATTGAACTGTGGTCCATAACAAAATGTTTATTTTGTATTTTTAAGTGTGAATGTTTTAAATCCTTATTAGTCAATGCGAATATGAGTTTGTTTGTTCTTTCACGTTATATTGCTAGACCGATATTGAATAACACAGAGTACCTAAGTGCGGCCAGGAGACGATAATAGGCTAAGGAGCATATTTTGTCATGGTATTTAATGAAAAATGTATTGTCAAAATAAAGAAAAACTTTATGAATGTTCTGTGTTTGATGATTTTATTTATTTTATTATAATAATGACAATAATATCAATCAATGAATCGAGCAATGATTGAGAAGCAACATGATAGGTACGGTTGCTAAAAGATCTATGTAATCCTGTCATGTCAAGTGCTTATTTTTTGTGAATTATGGCAGCATAAATAGAAAGATATCATATTATTATAATAAATATTGGAGCACACATTCATTTTTTAACAAAATATATCAACACAATCACTTAAATTATAATTTTATGCTCAATAATAAACTTGACGAAAGTTTTCTCAATGTCAAATTTGAAGTGAGTAAATATTCGAGAAACTCGTAAGCCAGCCTTCGACAATTACGAAACTATCCTTCATTTTATGCCTTCGTGCTACCTATTTTCATACAAAAGGCTCAAGTTACGTTTCGAATTAAATACGAAGACGATACGAAATTTACGTATTTTTGTTCGTGCTCCTAAAATTAGTTCAATTTACGCTCACCAGAGGCGCTGTTCAAGTTCCCATACAAAATGCTTTCCAAGACGATACGAATACTTTTTCGAAAGAGATTCGTGCTCGAGGTACAGTACCTCGAGCACGAATCACTTTCGAAAAAATATTCGTATCGTCTCCGAAAGCATTTTGTATGGGAACTTGAACAGCGCCTCTGGTGAGCGTAAATTGAACTAATTTTGAGAGCACGAACAAATACGTGTAAGTTTCGTATCGTCTTCATACTTCATTCGAAACGTAATTTGAGCCATTTGTATGAAGATAGCAAGCACGAACACAAAATATGACGGATAGTTTCGTAACTGTCGAAGGCTGGCTTACGAGTTTTACGAATATTTATTCACTTCAAATTTGACAGTGAGAAAACATTCGTCGGGGTTTATTGTATGGATAAAATTATAATTAAAGTGATTGTGTTGTAGTATTTTGTTAGAAAATGAATGTGTGCTCCAATATTTATTATAATATGAATGTGTGCTGAAACTTGGACGCTCACCAAGCATATTATAATCCACCGCATGCAAGTTACTCAGAGAGCTATGGAAAGAGCCATGTTGGGCATCTCTCTCTACGACCGGGTGAGAAACACAGAAATTCGTAGAAGAACGAGACTTTTAGACATAGCATGGGTGATAGCAAAAAGAAAGTGGAAGTGGGCGGGCCATATATGCCGTAGACCGGATGGAAGATGGGGAAGGAAAGTGTTGGAGTGGAGACCACGAACGGGAAAGAGGAATGTAGGGAGACAACCGACTAGGTTGACAGACGATCTTGTTAAAGTGGCCGGAAGAAACTGGATAGCCATAACACAAAACCGCCAGCAGTGGAAAGATTTGGAAGAGACCTACACTCAGCATTGGGTGACTAAAGGTTGAAGAAGAAGAAGAAGAAGAATGTGTGCTCCAATATTTATTATAATAATATGATATGTTTCTATTTATGCTGCCATAATTCACAAAAAATAAGCACTTGACATGACAGGATTACATAGATCTTTTAGCAACCGTACCTATCATGTTACTTCTCAATCATTGCTCGATTCATTTATTGATATTATTGTCATTATTAATAAAATAAATAAAATCATCAAACACAGAACATTCATAAAGTTTTTCTTTATTTTTACAATACATTTTTCATTAAATACCATGACAAAATATGCTCCTTAGCCTATTATCGTCTCATGGCCGCACTAAGGTACTCTGTGTTATTCAATATCGGTCTAGCAATATAACGTGAAAGAACAAACAAACTCATATTTGAATTGACTACTATGGATTTAAAACATTCACACTTAAAAATACAAAATAAACATTTTATTATGGACCACAGTTCAATGTATTAGTTAGTTATTTAGGACCTCAAAGATAGGAATTTCTTCATAATGCAAGCCTTATGGAGAAGTACTGTCTTCTCATTCAAGCTCTTCGCCGAATTTCCAAACGAGAGCCTCGTCTCATCATTGAATATCGTGGGGGATCCTTCTGTTCAACCGGTTAACAGACCTTCTTGATCAGGGTGTCAATTACTTATTTACTCCAGTAAGAATACTTCCGTTTAGTTATCTCAGTTTACTGGAATAGCTTACAGAAAAATAACGAACTATAACAACAAAATCATTGAATATTGATTTGAAACCTCTTGACAGCGGACAGATTTGACAATATAGACATTAGGTATGACACAAGCTTTTTTTCTAAATCAAATTTTTTTCATGGCTTTTTATTTGTGCCAGTATGACAGACGTTCGTTTAGGAACGCAGTCAAATCAAACACAACGTTTTAGTAATTATTTTAATTATTATCTAACGGAATATTAGCTGTTTCTGCAGTTCCTTTGTATTGCGTCATAAATTGAACAGTATTACAATTTTAAATGCCCTAAAATCACTAATTTTCTAACAAAAATCCAGTTTCTGAACGAAACATTCATCCTTATTTACGTTAGTATGACGTCACCAACGTTTTCGTATCGCGCCCTCGGTACTAATTCGAAAGTGCTTCGTGCTTCCGACTTTCGTTGTATGCCGTTATTGTATCGACGGTACGATACGGTGGCGAGACGAAACCTTCAAATATTCGTGCTAGGGGTACAGATAAAACCTACGTAAACCGCTAAGAGCCTCAGGAAAGGTGACATGACGATGACAACCAATCAATCCATATCTAAAGAGAATCCTGTAAATAACCATAGTAGAATTTACAATAATTTGGAGCTCTAGTGATATCAATTTTATTTCTACCTACAATAGGAGCTTACTACCGTAACAACCACCTGGTGATAACTCACCTCATCACGACCGCAGATGACTTTATAATGTCTGTAAAATAAAGCCAAACGTTAATGTAGCACACAGGCAATCACAAACAGTGTAGTGGCAATAAATGGTCCTTACAGAGGTGTAATCACCGGTCTCTCGACCCTTAACCCTCCCTCAAGTTAACACCGTCAGACGGCGGTCGTCAAGACCGAGAGACATTAAACTCAATGTAACGCCGCGGCGGACCCGTATGGCCGCTCAGCGATTATCTTAAAGTTAACCCTGTCGTTACGATCCTTATTTGCGGTTGCACCGAGCTGCGAACGCTCCCCGCCTGTTAAGTTAGGATCACATCAAATTATATTGGGAAGTAAATTTTAACTCATCTGGTGAGCGCACGGTCTTTTAATGGCTCTTGTTTCACACGCATTTTTTTGGTTATCAATATTTTTTAAGTATGAGCCGGGTCTTCCAGAACACGCTAATATACTTAGTCGATCTTTTGGGATATTGGAAAGCTCGATCTGGTTGGGTAGGCCATAATTTACTGACAACCAAACAAAATTAACCTGATGAAAAGAACATATTATAAGTAGTAATAATAACAAGCTTTGCCATACCATATATCCGGTAACGAATCACGTATAATATCTACTTCAGTGTGAACGCAGCCAAACTAGTTCTCCGTTGTAAGAGGAACAAAGCACTCAGGCAGTTACAATGTTCTCCGAATGAGATGCGACTCGGATGGCCGCTTTGCGTCACCACCGCGCCATTTGTCCGATATTGGACCGTTACAACTGAACGCTGCACACGTCAGCTTCGATTATGTGCTCGCCATTCCTATAGCTTTGTTTTCAATGGTGTCTAGAATGTTTGGTTTGTACTTACCGAAAAGAAAAAGAATTAAGTTTAAAGTGTGCTTTGTTACAACTAGTTTCTAACAATATCTGCATCTTTGCTTTGAATTAAATTGGAGGAGCAGAATTGAGAAGCTCGTGGCTAATAATAACAGCCGCACAGGTAAATCTTACAGGTTAAGCCGCGCTTGCCGAGGTTGGTCTGCGGATGGTTGACCATTTATCATAGCAAGTTTTCTCCCATTGTTGTTGCTCCCAGTTGCCATAGGAAAGCGCGTAAAACTTTTGGTCCCTGCTGTCATTTGTGAATCTTTGACAGTCGAAGCTCGAAAGTCTGATAAAACCAGTCTTACCAAGGGGTATCGTATTAAAGGGCTATTGAAAGACACCGTGGATTTTTTTAGGGGTATCGTATTAGCCAGTTACTGGGTAATACGATACCCCTAAAGTCTAGTCGCCCCATATAAAATACTGATACTCAACTGCTTCCGGTTTGACTGGAAGCCGACCTCAACATACTCGTAGTTGAGAGAAGGCTAGATGATGCATTGAATTGAATTGTTTATTTTAATTATGGTGTAATTTCAAAATGATAACATCACGATTGTATTCAAAGGAGAATTGTATAGAGAAGTACTACGACTTACACCTTCAGTCAATTCTCTACATTTTGCCAGTATTATTCGAAACCCTGTAGGGTGAAACCATCGGACACTCTTTAACGGGCACAAATCTGGATCCGCCTGTTGGTTCATTGTTATTTGGTAGGTACCTATGAGCCACAAAATTCAGTATCGCATGTATAAGTATGCAAGTTCAGTCACGACCAATGGCAAACGCAATTTTCAAAAGTTATTTTCAGTTAGACATACTAATACGAAATAGATCTTGGGACCTCATCTGGAGAATCTGAATGATTTTTCAATTTTGTTTGTAACTACTATTAAGAAAATTATCAACTTTTGGAGTGTGATACTTTACGTAGAAAGGAGAAACACCGAATAACAAGTCCCCGTAAGGTTACGTCGCGTCGTCAACTTTATAATACTTTTTTTAAATCTTCTGTTGCATACAAAAATAAATAGCACGATAAATATGTTTGATTATAAGTCTAAAAAATACCAATAGATAACGTAATAGCATAGAAAATGACGCGTTATAGTTTACCTTTAATGAAGGCAAAAATTATGAAAAATAACTCGTATTTTTTATAAAATTATTTAATTAAAATAATGCTCAAGAACGCTTGGGCCCCAGACCAATAAACTTAACATAATTTTCCCCAAGACATACATCTCTCTTGATAGCAGGTACTGCAGTGGTTACAAGAAACGACTCATAGTCATTAAAAGTAAAATTTTGACACGGTTTTATTATACCAAGCGGTCCTATTGTAGCAGGACCAGCAAAAAATTTTGTCCCGAAATGCGCATTAGCAGAATAGCAAGTAGCTTCCACTTCACTACCACTTATAGCATCTATTATTGTATTACAAAAGTCACTGATAGACCAGGCGACTGCAAGCACCGCTGATTCATAACCATGTTTCTTAAATACTATTTCTGTCCCAGATCTCCTCACAAGGTTCGTTATGGAATTTGCTTGATTGGGATCCACAACATATCCGGAAGAGTTGATATAAGAGAATAGGGGTATGACTGAGTCCTCTGAATGACCTCCTATAACAGGAATGTTTACGTTCACAAAGCTCTTCTGCAAAACTTTTGCAGCGTATGCGCGGGTTCTGGCGGTATCAATTTGTGTTATGCCGAACACCTTGAAAGGGTTATAGATGCCATATTTATACAATATTGAACTTGCAAATGGAACCATTGAATTTAGAGGGTTCGTTGCGATGGCAAGGAAAGCGTCCGGGTTTTCGTCAGCAATAGCCCGACATAGTCTCTGCAAAGGAGGTGCATTAGCAGCAATCATATCTGCTCGAGTATTTCCAGGTTTACGGGACACTCTGTGAACCATCAGGATTAGTTGAGAGGACCGAACGGCTGCGTTCAAGTTAGCACCAGTGAACGAGCTTACTACTGGACCTCCAGGTAAATGACTCAATTCTATGGCAGCTCCTATTATACTGTCGTCTTCATCATACAATTGCAGTCGTTTTATTTTATAGTTCTGCTTTAGCAAAAGAGATACATTGGCCCCGACTTCTCCTCCAGCACCGATTACAGATACTTGGACGTTTCTCGCCGGAATACATTTAATTTTTGTCTGCAGTTTCGTTTGCAATAACCGAGTGTTCAATTTAAACATAGCAGTAATTTGGGGTATATTTTTTACATAATTTTATTAGTCTGGTTTCTTTAGAACTTACATGGTAAATAACTAGAATTTTGACTTTATTGTCAGCATGACGTGAAACCACAGAGTACATTATATGAATGGGTACGTGAAACCATAAAGAACAACATCAAAATACATAGAGCTTGGAAGTAGTAGTTATTAGCGTAATGATCTGCACTCCCAAGCCAATCAACGTAACTGTTAATGAGACCTCTAAGGGACCGCGAGCATTCACCTGTAATGTAACGTTACAGATTCGAACATACGAGTATATAAGAAGACAATAGAGCATCAAATTGCGCACTTTTACGTTACATTACAGGTGAATGCTCGCTTTGAGGGAGCGCCTTAAGAACTTTAGAGCATTACCTACCGATAAAGTCAATGTCTTAATATAATGTTAATGCCTTTCAGTAAAACATAGGAAAAAGTCTGATAGTTATTTACCTATAGCGACATGTCTTCTTCAATGTAACCTTCTTTAAATTGAGTATTCTGTAACTGGCCTTTTCTACATGTTGTACAACCATTAGTGAACTATTAAAGTGTCAAATATGCTGAACGTGGCGCAACGTCAACTAGCACAATGGTAAATTAAACAGTCACTTTCAAAATAAAATAAAAACACCAAATTACAGCTACACACAAATAGTAGAAACGTTTATATCATGTACCATAATTTGAGATTGCACTACTAAAATTCAAAATGCAAAGATTAATCATAAGATATATTCAGGAACTTTTCTCTACACCCAAAAGGACATACAAAGTTACCGTGGTCGGAGGGGCGAGCGACATCGGGCAAACACTTTCTTTACTGCTACGATCAGAACCCAGTATCAGCAAGCTAGTTATTCACGACAACCGAGGACATACGCCTGGCGTAGTATTGGACCTGTCGCACGTTCCTACTGAGACTGGCATACAAGGGTACACAGGAGAAGACACCCTAGGAACGGCCCTTAAAAATTCGGACGTTGTTATAGGCACAGGTGGACTTATACGAAAATCCGGTATTACAGAAAACCTTTGGCTGTCGGAAAACATAAAATTTATAAGAACGTTGGCGATGCAGGTGGCGAAAATGGAACCATTGCCATTTCTAGGGATCGTTACGGAACCAATAAACTGTCTTATTCCAATGGCCGCTGAGGTTATGAGAAACCATGGAGATTATGACCCAAAGAAACTTTTTGGTATTACCGGCTTGGACACCTTGCGTGCTCAAACACTGTATGCGACGCAGAATAAATTTAACCCTAGTGACTGCTGGGTACCTGTGATCGGAGGGCATTCTGAAAAGACTGTGATTCCCCTTTTATCCCACAGCCGGCCCGAATCAAATTTTGATGCTAGCATGACCCATGAATTCACAATGAAGTGTCGTCAGTTTGATGACGAAATATTAAAAGCTAAACGGGGACTTTCCCCAACCCTGTCAGTTGCGTACAGTGCACTACTTTTCACTCGAAGTTTGCTTGTTGCTTTGGGAGGAAGGCCAACGAAAGTAAACGCATTTATAGAAAACAATGACTTTGGTACTTCGTACTTCGGAGGAGTTGTGCATGTCAACAATAAGGGAGTCCAAGATATGCAAAGGTTTACACCTCTTTCGCTATATGAATTAGATCTGCTAGAACGCAGCTTTGAAGAATTACGCAGAGATGCATTGAAAGGAATTAAAGTTTTAGAATTATGTTAAAATCAATCAAAATAGGTATGTGGGTATATGAATTGTCTAACATTTAAGTAAATTAAAGCACTTTTAACCAATTTACGAATATTTATTTACACGAGGGTTTTACAATTATGGATATTTGTACAAAGTACATTTGTACCAATACCATCAACAACCTAATGAAAAATAATCATATCACAGAGAATAACTAATGCTGAATTATTAACCTATGGACAGTATCTAAGTAGTCCATTCAAATATTAAACATTGTTTGGTTTCATATTTACAAAATCTTGGCATCCTTTTCATTATTGTATAATAAAATATTTAAACTTAGAAAAGGACGGACACTTGATTTGAAAAAACTGTATCTACAAGACAATCAATGCTTAAAATAAAACTTAGCATTCTGAACAAAATTCATTTCTAATTAACTGACATCTAACATCTACGCTAAATTAGGAATCAAATACTGAACACTTCACTTTTGGCTAATCATTTGATTTAATAATTTGATTTACTTATCCATCCATCTGATCGAGAACAATCCTGATATAAACATACATTTCTAACTTCTAAACTACTTTCACATTATGGAAATTAACAATATAAAGTTATTTGATTCGAATATTAAATTAAAAAGTTTCAATAAAACTTAACTCTTCTTGAACCATAGACATGAGGATGGACTGATCATTATCTTGAACTTTTATGAAACTGACCAATCTCTAGAAAGACAGAAAACGACAAATTCTCAGAATAATGACTATTCTGAGGACAAATTGGTCCACCTTTATCTTTCCTTCGTGAAATAGTGAATGACAGAAAAAGACAATGGGTGCGATAAAATGGTTCGCTTGTCTCTCTCACACTTATGTCCGCTTTTATTTGACATTTTTGGGTACGGAAGGCTCAGTCTATTCTCTATGTAATGTCTTGAACAATGGTATGTATATTTGAGTAGAAAACGAAATCAAACTTAATTTAAAACTTCCACATGTCTTAATTAATCAAAATCATTCTCCTGTCTTTATCCCAATTAATTTAGGGTCGGCGCCGCACGTCTACTTTCACAACACCTCAAGATCTAATAAAACGAAAAACATTAAAAATTTCTTGAACTATTGATACTACCTCACTTTGACCAATAATCACGAACACGGAAAAACGCTACCAGTCCTTCAACCTGTAACAAGGAGAAAAATACGTTATAAAAATACACACTCACAGGCTCTATTCGTAAGAAACAATTTGCCAAATCTATGTTCAAAATTTAATATTATAAACCCGAAACAGGGTTTGTTTGTGCTTTCACACCTAAATCGATTACCGATTTTGGTGAATTTTGGTACAAACATGGATGGGACAAAGACGTTAGGCTACTTTTTTGCATATTGAATACAATTTGAAGGGCGAAGAATTGGGGAAGCGAGCAAAGCCGCTGGCAAAAAATTCCGTCCGTGAGTTCGCCTTCGGCCGCTTGGACGGTGGTCATCTATATATATAAAAGAACAGGGTTTTTTATTAAGACTCGACTACAGCCGAAACCCCTAAACGCAGTAACTTGAATTTTGGACAGCAGTTGCAGTCTACCATGTAAGGAAGCAATAAGACGGGATTTTGCGAAAATCCTCCTCTAAGGGGGTGAAAAGGGGTGAAAACGTTTGTATGAAAAATCTTATTCCTTGGGTTTACAAATTTGAAACTTGCCACGAATGAGAACACAAGTAAATAAAAAAGATTGGCTCTATTATTTTTTTAAAACTACCCTCCATTGGTAATCTAGGCGTTGTTAAAGTTTGTATGGGAAAATCATAACGCGTGAGTTGATTAATGTGAAAATCGGTATTTATATACTAGATCAGAAATAATTAAACACGTGTTTTTGGATTTTTCGAAAATCACCCCTCAAGTTAGTGAAAAGGGGTATTCAAGTTTAAAGGGGAGGATCTTTAACCGCTAAACGTATAACTTGAATTTTGGTCAGTAGTTGCAATTTATTATGTAGGTGAGCACTAAGAAGGGATTTTGCGAAAATCCACCTATAAGGGGGTGAAAACCTTTTAATGGAAAATCTTATCCCTTAGGTTTATAAACTTGAAACTTGGTACGAATGAGTTTAAGTAAATAAAAAAGATGGGCATTATTAGTTTTTTTTTTAAACTACCCTCCATTGGTAATCTAGACGATGTTAAAGTTTGTATGGGAAAATCATAACGCGCTAACCAATAAATTTGAAACTCAGTTTATAGAAATTAGATCAAAAATAATAAAACACATGTTTTTGGGATTTCCGAAAATCACCCCCCAAGTTAGTGAAAAGGGTTATTCAAGCAAGAATCTAAAACCGCTATACCTAAAACCTGCGTTAGCCTTTTAGATTTTTCAAAAGTATCCTATAAAGAGGGTGACCGGGCATTAAATTCACTGAGTTCGGCAAAGTTTAACACGCGCAGACGAAGTCGCGGGCGGAGTGCTAGTCATCTATAATATACTACGACGGTGCCAAATCCGGAGTTAGTTTCATATGTAATCTAGTATAGGTTATGTTTAAAATAAAAAGAATGGTAACTCACCACTTCATTCCTCATTACTTTTACTAATTTCACTGCCAGACTCGCTGACGGAGGTAGAACGGATGCTTATCGACGTCTCCTTAAATTGACTGATGAAGTCTAGAAGCTTCTGCAGGTTTCTTTGCGTCTTGATCTGGTCAGCCAGCAGTTGTCTTTTCTCTGCGTTATGCTCGTCCAAATTCTCTTTGAGACTTGCAGCTCTCACCTCGAGTTTACGTAGCTCGACGCACAGTTTTATATTCTTCTCTTGTAAGCTTTTTCGCTCAGCTAATTTATCTGAAATATGATAAAATTATAAATAAACCAGAATAATCGCGCGTCGCGAATTTCAAAGCTTTTCTTTGGAAAGAATAAATCTAACTGCGAGCAGGATTTGAACCTGCGATCTCCGGATTCTGTCATCCGACGCTCTTTCCAACCGAGCTATCGAAGTTTATGCCTATAGTTGGGGAGGCGAGGATGCTAAATTTGCAGTTACTCGAGCGTCATGGCGACCTATTGGATTTGAAAGATTATGTTCTAAAAAGAAAAAAGTTTATGACAAGTTTTCTATTTTAGTGGGCCCCCCACTAAAATTGAGAGCGAAAACTAAACAAAAAACTATTAATTTATTATTATTGCTCAGGGCGCCATTGAAAATGGCGGACATTAAATCACGACCGATAGTTGCGAACTAACTGGTAGTTCACCTTTTCTCCACGATTCTACCGACCGACATCGCCCCATGGAAAACGTCCGATTATTAGTTCTTTATGATTCTAACAGTGTTACCTTCAATTTAAATAAAAAAAATAAACGCGCTCGGGTATTTCGAGATGATGATGTTTTTTTTACAACTTCAGTACTCGCTCATTTCCTAATGCCACGCTCAAATTGTCAGATTATTGAGATATACACTCTTCTGAACGTAATTAATCAACCTTTTCTTAATCTGCGGCGCTCGAGTACTGCTGCGGATCGTTTTTAGGGTTCCGTACGTCCGAATACAAAAACGGAACCCTTATAGGATCACTCGTGTGTCCGTCTGTCTGTCGCTTACAGTCAATTATCTCCGAATCTACTAGACCGATTGGGTTGAAATTTGGTACACATATCAATTCCTGTGACCCAAGCACAGAGGTGTGACGTAAATAGATGAAATCTGTATGTGGGAGGTATTTTTTGGGGGGGAAGGGGAAAATGAAAAAAAAAAAGTTTTGAAAACTGCATCGTGTGACATATCAAATGAAATGTCTTGTTGAGACAATCTTAAATATATTTTTTTTGTAATTTTAAAATAAATAGTTTCCAAGTTATTCAAGAAAATAGACGAAATTTGACCATTCCCCCTCCCCCCTTATCTCCAAAACTACTGAACCTAAAATTTTGAAAAAAATACAGTAACTAGTTTTCTACTTATAGATTATAGGAAAATCTATAAGAAGTCCATATCTGTATATGGGAGGTAATTTTTGGGGGGGAACGGGAAAATTAAAAAAAAATATTTGAAAACTGCATCGTGTGACATATCAAATGAAAGATCTTGTTGAGACAATCTTAAATATGTTTTTATTGTAATTTTAAAATAAATAGTTTCCAAGTTATTCAAGAAAATAGACGAAATTTGACCATTCCCCCCCCCTTATCTCCGAAACTACTGAACCTAAAATTTTGAAAAAAATACAGAAATTAGTTTTCTACTTATAGATTATAGGATAACCTATAAGAAGTCCATATCTGTATACGGGAGGTAATTTTGGGGGGGAGAAAGGGAAAATTTAAAAAAAAATATTTGAAAACTGCATCGTGTGACATACCAAATGAAAGGTATTGTTGAGACAAACATAAAAGTATTTTTTTTGTAATTTTAAAATAAATAGTTTCCAAGTTATTCAAAAAAAATAGACGAAGCTTGACCATTCCCCCCCCCTTATCTCCGAAACTACTGAACCTAAAATTTTGAAAAAAATACAGGAATCAGTTTTCACTTATAGATTATAGGATAACCTATAAGAAGTCCATATCTGTATACGGGAGGTAATTTTGGGGGGGGAAAGGGAAAATTTAAAAAAAATATTTGAAAACTGCATCGTGTGACATATCAAATGAAAGGTATTGTTGAGACAAACTTAAAAGTATTTTTTTTTTTGTAATTTTAAAATAAATGGTTTCCAAGTTATTCAAAAAAAATAGACGAAGCTTGACCATTCCCCCCCCTTATCTCCGAAACTACTGAACCTAAAATTTTGAAAAAAATACAGGAATTAGTTTTCTACTTATAGATTATAGGATAACCTATAAGAAGTCCATATCTGTACATGGGAGGTAATTTTTGGGGGGGGAAGGGGAAAATTAAAAAAAAATATTTGAAAACTGCATCGTGTGACATATCAAATGAAAGGTCTTGTTGAGACAATCTTAAATATATTTTTTTTGTAATTTTTAAATAAATAGTTTCCAAGTTATTCAAGAAAATAGACGAAATTTGACCATTCCCCCCCTTATCTCCGAAACTACTGAACCTAATTTTTTTTTAAAAATACAGAAATTAGTTTTCTACTTTTAGATTATAGGAAAACCTATAAGAAGTCCATGATATTAAAATAACATGGTAAATCACTCAATATTGTGCGTACCAATTTGGGTCAGATTTAAAAAAAAACGTGGTAGGTAACATCGTACGGAACCCTCTTCACGCGAGTCCAACTCGCACTTGGCCGGTTTTTTTTTTTTTTACTAATCTGACGGGTTCCCCCCAACTCACCCCACCATATGAAGGGTTGATACTTGGTAAGAGGTACATTAAAGGGTGCAAGGATTCTCCCTTATAATTATCTGATACACTCGAGTCACTGCGAAAATCCCTTCTTGGGCTCCCCTACTACTACTGCGTGGAATTCTTCAATCCATTTGTAACGTCTCAAGGTTAATGAATAAGTCATGCGGTTTTGTTTGTCAACTTGACCTGCCCTGCACTTCAACTGCCCTGCTACCACATGTGCAGTGTACAGTAGTTACCTCTGTATAGCTGCTTGTGCAGCGCGGGGTCGGGTTCGGGCGCGGGCGCGGGCAGGTGCGCGGGGCTCGGGCACAGTGCTGCCACACGTAGCAGTGTGCAGTAGTTACCTCTGTATAGCTGCTTGTGCAGCGCGGGGTCGGGTTCGGGCGCGGGCGCGGGCAGGTGCGGGGGCTCGGGCACAGTGCTGCCACACGTAGCAGTGTGCAGTAGTTACCTCTGTATAGCTGCTTGTGCAGCGCGGGGTCGGGTTCGGGCGCGGGCGCGGGCAGGTGCGGGGGCTCGGGCACAGTGCTGCCACACGTAGCAGTGTGCAGTAGTTACCTCTGTATAGCTGCTTGTGCAGCGCGGGGTCGGGTTCGGGCGCGGGCGCGGGCAGGTGCGGGGGCTCGGGCACAGTGCTGCCACACGTAGCAGTGTGCAGTAGTTACCTCTGTATAGCTGCTTGTGCAGCGCGGGGTCGGGTTCGGGCGCGGGCGCGGGCAGGTGCGGGGGCTCGGGCACAGTGCTGCCACACGTAGCAGTGTGCAGTAGTTACCTCTGTATAGCTGCTTGTGCAGCGCGGGGTCGGGTTCGGGCGCGGGCGCGGGCAGGTGCGGGGGCTCGGGCACAGTGCTGCCACACGTAGCAGTGTGCAGTAGTTACCTCTGTATAGCTGCTTGTGCAGCGCGGGGTCGGGTTCGGGCGCGGGCGCGGGCAGGTGCGGGGGCTCGGGCACAGTGCTGCCACACGTAGCAGTGTGCAGTAGTTACCTCTGTATAGCTGCTTGTGCAGCGCGGGGTCGGGTTCGGGCGCGGGCGCGGGCAGGTGCGGGGGCTCGGGCACAGTGCTGCCACACGTAGCAGTGTGCAGTAGTTACCTCTGTATAGCTGCTTGTGCAGCGCGGGGTCGGGTTCGGGCGCGGGCGCGGGCAGGTGCGGGGGCTCGGGCAGGGGGGCGTCACAGAGGGCGCAGTGCGGGCCCGAGCTGCCGCAGCCCGTGTGCTGCCACACGCTGCAGCCTGCACACCACGCCAAAAGAGATGCCACGTCTGGAAATAAATAAAAAAAACATTGGTACAATAAAGGGCTTTGGGGTTCTCTGGAAATAATGTCCATCTTTAAATTACCAGCTATAAAAAAAAATATTTAGGCTGTTGTTCTAACAACAGCCTAAATATTTTTTTTTAGTAGAAGCCTAAAAACATCTGACGCTAGTTTAACCCCCCTGGCACCAATACCCTATTGTATTGTATTACCCAAGGTTACTCAAGATCAGACACAATTTTCTTTCTCAAAACAATATTTACTGAATTTAGAAATTTTTAATAATAGACTAGTAATAATCAACTCACCATTTCGTCCACAGACATGACACACTTTTTTATGCGCCGCACTATGTGATGTGTATACAGGCTCCACAGATAAGCTAGCTGGCAGAGTCGCTGCCCACGCGGGCTTCCCGTTGGTCCATCCTGTGAACATATGACAAGTTTTCATCGCTTCGGAATTTCATCCCCTTATTTAACTTAACAGCTGCCCGTGCAGTTGAGTTGCTGACGCCACAGCCTATGATATAACACAAAACAAGATGAATATAATAAATACTAAAGCATTATATGAATGTCCTTCTTTCATGTAATGCGATTTTTATGTCTCGATCATTGCTAACAAAAGTACGGGTAACTATTTAATGTGCATATAAGGCAAGTGCTAAATATCACTGCATAATTTGAAAACTTACCTTTGTTTTCAGTAGACGATCCTGAAGGAGAGCCTTCACGAGACGTTTTATTCTGTGACTGAAATAAAAAATTATGTTATAGTTGAATAACATAATAACATTGAATACAGGAATGAGTACAAAAAAAATTTATTGATCTATTCAAAGAAGTACACAATTTATGACTTGGCAAATAGTTACCTGTTGTTTTCGTAGCTTAGCAGACCTTGTCTGCGGAGGATCATTGTGTGTTTGCAGGTATGGAAACTGGTTGTACTTTTTCTTCTTCTGCAATAATAAAAAACAATTCTCTATCAAAATTGTGCATACATACATTTAAAGTTGAAAGTCACACTAGTAACAAAAAAGGAATCTCAACTAAAAGAGTAATGAATATAAATTATTTATAGAGGCTTTATATTAGTAAAAAGAGGTTCGCTAAGCACAACAACTTTTTTTTTTCTTAGATTCACATAACTCATAACATTTCACCATAACTCCAAAAAGCATGGCACAACAGGAAACAATGTTGACTTACAGGTAACATTTCATAACTTCCATAGAGGAAATCATTTCTGTTGGTACTTGTAGTGGACCTCTTGCGACGCTCATTCCTTTTCTTCTCCAACAGTTCTCTTTGCACAGGAGTCACTAGACCAATGAGTCTGGAAAATTGAATAATTAACCAATTTATTGAATATACTAATTTATGAACTATGAACATCTAGATCTAAAGCACCACTTTTTTTGTGGTCAAACTACAGCTGTTTTAATTTTTTTTCTAATAATTTCAGCTTGATTAATTGGAATTTTACATGATTTATCAATAATTTATAATAAATATTATTTTAATTTATTTATTTTAATTGTTTACTTTTAATAAACACTTAAGGATTTATGCCAGAAGTCCAAAAGAAAATAAAAAAATTTGGTCATATCTGCTGCTTACCTCAAGAAGACCTCTTTCGTGACAGTTTCGCCAGGTCCCGGCAGCGGCGGTGGCGACGGCGTTGGTGATAAAGCCTCCGCACCTCGAGATGAATCTGAATCCGACTTCTGTTCCTGCCACTCACTGCTATGCTGGTGCTTAGATCCACTGTCAATCAAAAATATTTTTTTTTTTTAATAAAATGATAAAAAAATAGCAATAATAATAGTAAGTGGTTCAAATAAATGTTCTCTCACCTAAAGGCTTCCTTCACTTTGTTTAATACATTCACAAAATTGTGCCTGCTATCATTCACAGTGCTTGGAAGTTGAGCAAAATTCCTCTGATACTTGTCTTTATCATCATTTTCACTGTGATTCGAGTTTTCTTTTTCATTGGACAACTTAATCTCAATTTCTACATCAGAAATATTCTCTTTTACTTCATCACCATTGTTTTCCGTTTTAATATGTATTTCATTTAGTACAGACGGTTTTAACAGTGATACAGTTCTGTTTCTGCTACGATATTGTATTTGATGGTCCCTCAGTTGCTGTGCTATATATCTGTTGTCATTTTCTATGTTGATGTGCTTGTTACGAGCCTTTAATCTTTGTTGATACAACTCTAGTTCTCTCCGTAGTCTGTCTACCACCAGTTTCTGTGGTATAAATAAGTTATCATTTACTTTCCCTTCCTTTTTTTATTACAAACTTATCTTACTGACTTTGACATGGTGGCAAAACAAAATTAACAGTAACACTAAGTATTCAATATTAAATTGGTATCCTTTACAGATTTTATTCTTGCTAGGTACAATAAGCTTAAATAAAAATGAGAGAGATAAGGGAGTGGGCCGTAATCCACCATGCGGGCCCAGTGCAGATTGGTAGATGTCACATGTCTTCGAATTTTTGGTTCTAGGACATGCCGATTTCCTCACAATGTTTTCCTTCACCGTTTTGAGAGCAGTGGTGTTGAAATAAATTACACAAAGTAATGCGCCTGACGGGATTCGAACCCACAACCTACAACTCGTAAGTCGAGGCTGATACCACTGCGCCACCACTGCTCATAACTGCTCAAAACTAAATTAAATAACCCTAATGTTTTTTTATTCTCATACCAAACATTTTTTTTTATAAAGCTAGCTAGGATGAATAAAACTAACATGTAAAATTATACTTTATTTAGAATCTCTAAGCGCACTAGTATGTTTGAACTATATTTAAAGAGAGAGATCAAACTCAAACTCAAACATTTATCACAGATTTTTTAATTTTCTAACTTACTTGAGTCTGCCCAATTGCAATAATTTCTTTCTCAGCTTCTTTGACTTTAGATCTGAGATGCATGTTCTGCAAACAAAGCACATTCGTACCTATTTTAATAAAGAATTTTGAACGAATATATTTTGCTATAAAAAACAATGTATCTCACTTACATTTTCATCTTCCTGAAGGCGCGCAACCCAAACCTGAAAAGTATTATTAAATAATAAAAATTCTTTCATTACATTACAATAGTAATTACATCACAAAGTAATTCATAATCACTAGACCAACCTGATGAATTCGTATCGCATTTTTCAAGTCCGACTGGGTTTTGCGAATATCTTCTTTTATTTCGTTAGATACTTCCATACTTCCTATTCTAATCAATCTAAATAACGTTTAACCTTTAACATCAACAGTTAAAATTGATTTAACTACTTAAACTGAAAATTAATCTAAACAAAAGTAACGATATGTTCACGAAGAAACAACTCTTGTCCCACACACAACAAGAATACAAGAAACGCAAAATTAACTATTACGCTTTCAGAAACTTTACACTGCGCGGGACGTTTATTACATAACTGAAGCAATATAATTTGCAACTAATTACAATAACTTTCGTAGTTTAAATCTATACGAAATTGGGTTAAAAATATATTACAATAGAACTTTATTCAACGAAGTGAGTTGAATTGAAATAATTACACAAACACATACATAGTTTTATATGCATATACATTTTACAAACAACGCACACATTCACAACTCTTCCGGAAATACATAACGAAAAAAACTCTGTTACACGAAACAAATTTGTGATTTGTAAACAGCTGTTCCTAAAATGGCAGTAGTAGCGCTTCCATATCGCTTCATATCAATGCATTTTATGATTGAAAATATTAACTTGATAATTTTAAGGAAGCAGTTGACTGACTTAAAGATGTGTTGGTGGATATGCCCTGCTTCTAAGGCTTTACACATATATCTACAGGGACAGCGAAATAGACTAGTACAATACAATGTTTTTTGGATAATGTGTCATCAAACGAGAACTGATAAATCAAAAAGAAAACTGGTAACACCGTAAGTAACACACACGAATATATTCATTCGTTCGCATGGTTCATTCAGACATTTTATCTCATTCATCATTCAATCAATGTCGTCCGTCGCTATGTGAAAGAATAGTACTTACGACGCCACTTATTTTAAAAATTGGAATTATAAACACTTGCAATAGTTAAGTAGACATTCATTGATATTTCTGATAGTGTTATACAATCCAGTGATACAATTTAATTACTTAAAATAGATACGATTGAAATATTTCACAAGATTGAAAACGACATGCTCATGCTGAAATTTTCATGGTGATTGGCGCCACGACAAACTTGTAATTTTGTACCAACTACTGCTATTCTCAAAGGTATTGACGAGACCTAATAATGTCTGTCAAACGACAAGCTACTACGGAATTGAATCACGACAATTGGGATCAAGATGACCCAGCCGACCATGAAGAAATGGGCAGTTTTAAAATTGCACCCAAGGAAATGCTTGAGAAACGTGTTATCAGGACTGCAAAAAGGCGTACACAAGTTGCCGGTGACGAGGTAAATCTAAATATTTTATTAAAAGAGAATAGCTGGAGTAACAAATCGAAGAATAAATGCTATTACAACATTAGAAAGTCAGTAAAAGAAACAGTAAAATGAATTTGTTCTAGAAAATAAATGCCTTATCTACATAATATTTTATGAATTTTTCTTCTGTTTCCTTTCATTTCATATTCAATTCTCGTTAAGCATTTCCAACAGCCTTTGCCCATTTATAGTGATAATGAAACTTACCTAGGTTGTCAATGCAAGTCAAGTGAAACTCCTCTGTCATTACATTTTTAAATTGATGATAGAAAAAGTAGTTCATGTAATGTGTTTGTAATTTATTGTAATTATTAGTCCATTCTTTAATTCTCTTTGTTTAAAATTTCAGCCCAAGAAAAGTGTCTTCAGTGGGTTTAGTGGATTCAATAAAGCACAACCAGCATCATTTGACTTTTTGTCAAAATTAACTAATGGCAACAATGACAGCAATAGCTCATCGAACAAAGCAGATTCATCTGTAACATCCAGTTTATTTTCAAATAAACCACTTGCTAGTCCAAGCGGTGGTATATTTGGGAATCAGGCAACCACAACGCCAAATAAGTCTCCATTTGGATCACCATCAACACAGGCTGGCTCAACCCTATTTGCAATTCCTTCTCAAAACACCACATCTCCATCTATGTTTATGACATCAAAAGCTGATTCCACAGTTAAAGACTCACCATTTAAAATCCAATCTGTCACTAGCTCAACAGATAACAATACTGAGTCCACAAAATCATCTACTGCACCAGTTACCTCAAGTAAATTTGACATTCCGTCTACCACTGCCAGTATAGCTAAATCATTGTTTTCAACCACTTCAAATTCAACACCATTTAAAATTCAGCCAATGTCAAATTCTAGTGCAGTTCAAAATACTTTTGGAATGGCATCACAACCAGAAGCAAATCTAAATGAGACAGATAAAAAGTCAGAGGACACTAAGAATGATAAAAAAATGAAGTATTATTCAAAATTAAAAGGATTGAATGAATCTGTGTCAGATTGGATAAAAAAACATGTAGAACAAACACCTCTCTGCATACTTACTCCAATATTTAAAGATTATGAGAAGTATTTAAAAGAAATACAAGACGAATATGGTTCAGATAAAGAAGAAGTTGATAAAAAGTTAGATAATACATTTACCACAGGAGAAACAAAAACACAGTTTGGTATCCCTGCTACTAAGCCTGTAGCCGCAACCGGGAACAATTCAGCAGGATCATCTATTTTTAATGCACCTCCAAGTTCCAAATCTCTATTTGCTACTCAAAGCAATACTACTGCAGCAACTGAAAAACCAGAGAAATCAAGCACATTCTCCTTTGGAATTGGTTCATCTACTAATACTTCAAGTACAATCACAACCAGCTCAGCAGGATTTTCTTTTGGAGCTATTACGTCCAGCACAGCAAGTGCTGTTACTTCTTCTCCTTTCTCATTTGCCACAACTACAAGTACTACAGCTGCCAATGGAACAGCAGCAACATTTTCCTTTGGGATTGGAAAGCCTTTCAGTTTCAATTCTAATGTCAAGCAAAACACAGAGACTACCGAAGAAACCAATGAAGAAGAAGATGCTCCACCTAAAGTAGAGTTCACACCTGTTGTTGAAGAGAACTCTGTTTTTGACAAGCGTTGCAAAGTGTTTGTAAAGAAAGATGGAAATTTTGTTGACAAAGGTGTTGGCACACTTTATATCAAGAAAGTTGAGGAAAGTGGTAAACACCAACTCCTAGTGAGAGCCAACACAAACTTGGGTACTATTTTGGTTAATTTGATATTAGTGTCTGCTATCCCTACACAACGCATGGGTAAAAACAATGTCATGTTGGTTTGCATACCTACACCAGAATCAAAGCCACCACCAACACCTATCTTAATCCGGGTGAAAACTTCAGAAGAAGCTGATGAATTACTAGAAACTCTCAACAAATATAAAGCATAACATTTCAATTGTATGTACCTACTGATTTTTGTTTATAATACGAGCAGTGTACCTTTAATATTAGCTGGACTAGAGTAGACAATTTTATTCATGAAATTAATGTATTTTTATTTAATTTTTTTTTTACATATTATCCATGTTTACAGTGAAACTTCACTTAAAACAAATTATACAAACATTGTGAGATTGTTTCTTCATTATTTAAAAAAGTGATATTCGTATCATTGTATAACATTGAATGTTTAATCCTGAGATTGAAAAATACATCAGTTCCATACCTGACTAGGTATTTCATTTAATATTTCTTTGCAAACTTCATTATTTTGCTAGGTTTGGGACACGCACAGATAAAGACACCATAATAATTCAAGTAGCTCAATAATCATTAATCAATAACTGCACCTGATGCGATTATTTCACTGCATCGGCCAAATAGGGCCGCTAAAAGACCACCTTTCTATAAGTTGGGACCTGCAAGTGTGCTGCAAGTATGTAAATGGTGAAGTGAATGTACAGACGCCAGCACATCAAGCTACCACAATCTGGTAATAGATTTTCAACTTTATCACAAAATCAGAAGGTTCACTTTCGATTGACAGATTCGGGTAGGTTATTGTGCTGGCGTCTGTACATAAGTTCCTTTATTATGTATTAGTAAAAATGTTCCATATGTAAGTATCGATGCGCGATGCATTACTTGTATGATTTTGAGGCATTATACTCCTATTAGGAACCAAGCACTTTCCCGTTTCATATACTATCATCTCAGCTTACATCTCAATGGGACATCGGTGATTTTTTGTCTAACAGCTATTTCTAAATTATGATACCTAAGTCTAAATTCACGCCAAACTGTACAGTCCTCCCAATTTGTTTGAGATGAATTATTCCGGAAATGGCCCTCTCGTAATCGCCGATGCCCTGAGCGTTTACTAGTAGTGGCTGTGTGTGGGGCGTGAGAGGAGGTGGATTGCCTGTGGCCTGACATCATGCGTTTGGCCTGCTCCTTCGTTAAGTAAGTGACCGCTTCTCATCCTCCTTGCTCTGTACCATAAGCGTAGACCCAAGAAGGGTAAGAGGTCATCGCTGCACGCAAGGGTTTGTGAATAGAGAATCCCAATAGTTCTACTATTTTGTTCTAGGTACCTAATATAGTAGAACTAGTGAGAAAAAAAAATCCCATTAGTTCTAGGTACCGTAGAACTGGTCAGTAGAACTAGTGGGTTTAACACGCTAATCTCAGGAACTACTGGTTCGAATTGAAAAAATATTTGTTGGATAAATAATGTATTTATCGAGGAAGGCTTAGATAGCATCATGCTGCGACCAATAGGTAGCGAGCAGGGGGAGTGAAAACGGAGGAACAGCTAGTCACATTAAATCACCCGCACATTTATCCGCGCCGAACGAGTCGGATTATATTTACTACAGGGCATCCCACGGCTATGTCACATGGAGGGAAAGTACCTTGAATATTGTAGACAGAACATTTTACTGAAAGAAGACACTATTTTTTAATTTAAATAAACAATTTAAACTGGATTCAAAGATTTTTTAAATATATAATTGGTTGAATCGGGAATCGAACCTGATACACGAGAAAAATAATTATCCTGTAGCTTGTTTATCATACCAATCGAAAGGCTTCATCATAAGGATTATTTTTTGCGAAATAACATAGTGTCAGAAATAAAAGGAAGACCATGAATTTCTAAAAAAAAATAATCCATATGATGAAGCCTTTCGATCGGTATGATAAAACTACAGGGTATTTTTTTTCTCGTGTAGCGGGTTCGATTCCTGTTTCTACCATGTAATTGTTTAAAAATCTATGAATGCATTTTAAATTAAAATAATGTCTTCTGTCACTCTATGTGGCATAGCCGTGAGACGCCCTGTAGTATATAGTGAGGCATGAATCAACTGAAGGTATAAAGTAAGCGAGCATTATTGCAGGCCTTTAGGCAGCATATATTTAGATATGTATAAATTTATCTGTAATACATGTCTTAAGGTATATTCTGAATCCCTGCTAGTGCCTACTTGAAGAAATAAAAACAATCAGATAAAACTTGTCATATTTTATTACAAGACTATTTTACACTTTTAAAATACCAGTAGTATTCATGGCACTGAGCAATATCGTAAGCCCATGTAACCAAGATTATAATAAATTACAATTTTAGAATTTTTATATAAAATGATTTCAATCATACAATTTTCCCCACTAGAATGACACAAATTATATCATAGATTATTATGACTGCACCACAATAATATTAATATACTTTGAGAAACAAAACTATTTTACATATCATTTATTTTTTAAATAAAATTCATTAAGCATCTAGCATATTTATATAAAAACATACATAATACATATTGCACATTATGTACCAGTTATATAACTATTTGGGGTCATTTGCCCAAGGCCCATTTGAATCCTGTGCATATGAATTTCAACATTATTTTGAAATAGTTTCTGATGATGTGGTTCTAATTTCATTTTAATTTGTTCCATTGTGCCTTGTAAAACAGTTAATTCATATGCATTTTGATCAGAATCAGACAAGCTTTTTACTTGAAGCATTAAAGCAATGAGATCTGTTATAAGATCAATCAAATTTGGGTCTTTGACAGTTCCATTATTATTCTTTTCTACCAACAAAGATGCTTTCTCACGGCATATTTCTCTCAGGTGTGAAGGTACTAACATTGCAGCTAAGCTAGGCTCTGGGGCAATTTGCTGACAATACTGTTGAACATTATTTATGTAATCCTGCAAGTCCATATTCATTTTTTCCAAATCAATTACTACTGCAGCATACTTTCGTTCAAAATCCTCTGGCATTTTCTGACCAAATGATTTTCGTTTTTCTGCATCACAGTTATATTCTTTTAACAAATTGATTTTGTCTCTTTTAGCATTTAATATTCTTCTTAATTTGACAATTAGTTCTAAAAGTGCAAATGGGTAACTGCCAATAGTATCCATTTGTTTTGCTATGTCCGAGCAACCAATAAGAGGATCACCTTGAGAATTATTGTTTGTTGGTTCATACAAGCTAAAAATATCTTGGAGTACAAAACGTGGTCGAAATTTCTTTGCTATACTGGAAAGACTTATAGTATCTGGAGGTTCATTGGATAGAACTTCATAATCTGGCACTGAATGTGTACCTAATTTTGGCCTTTCAAAGGTTATCCTGTAAGTGTTGTTAGAAGTGTCAACTGCATCTATACATCCTGTGAATAAACCATCCTGAGGTTTACGTAATCTTGCCGTTACTTTAGTTCCCACTACTAATTGCATAGGTATCTCATTTGGCAAATCCTTAACACTGATATCAGCTGCTTTTCTTTGCTGTATAAATCTTATTAATTTTCTTTTCCTTTCAAGTTCTCTCCGCTCTTCATCAAAAAATGCCTGTGAACATCTTCTGGGCTTGCCCATCATTCGCCTAATTTTAGACCACTGAACTTGTGTTAACTTGCGGTTTGTGAGTTGCGGAAAAGATTCTCTTAGGCAAATCATGAAATCATTTTCTCCATCAAATAGAACTTTATCTATGTTACTATAGAAATACTCAAAACATACCCACTTATGAGCTTTTGGTAGCTTCAACAAATTTCTTAACCTCATTCCAATTCTATGTCCAGATTTGGTGTCAGGAGACTGGGGACCAGAAGGTTCAGATTTGTCATCATATTTCTCACTCGCCCTTTGGACTTTAGATGGTGATTTCTGTTTTTTAGCACTTGATTGTTTGATAGGAGTTTTGGAGATTATTTTCGGAGTCCGTTTTGGTGATTGACGAGGAGGCGATGTATTAACAAAATCATCAACAAATATGAATCTGTTTTTCTTTCTAATTCGAGCTGGCATACCTCGCGCGTTCAACTTTTGCACAGGTTCACTCGGTGCTGGTTTTGGCGGTAACTTAGTACCGACCCTGTGAAGACCGAGCGCGGCTGGGCCAAATGCTGGGGGCTCTTCATCTTCTTCGGGAAAATCCATATCCATTGGTTCATCCTTAACTCGATAGTGTGATCTGGGTGAAAAATCCTCTTCATCATGCTCTCCTGAACAAAACAACACACAATTATTTATATAACTCACTCAAGAAAACTTCTTTATTATTAGCACAATAAACCAAAGTGCCTGTATGATATTAATACGTCAAAGTGTTTAACGTGCTCTAATTCCTAGTTTCAGTGTGAAAGTGATTGACATTTCGGCAAAATTTTTGAATTTTTTCAAATTTTGAATCTAGCGAACAACATTGCAATCGTAGCTTTGGCGGAGAACACATTTATTAAGTTTCTCAAGTAAATACTGGTACGTACGCAATTGAAAAAAATATTTCTTTTCGCAACAATCAAATAATTCAAATAGTTCAATAATTTAAATAAACACAATAGAAACAAAACTTACTTTCTGATTTATCCGCCATGTTGATGAAATTTATTTGATTTGAAGATGTGAGCGCCAAGAACAAAAATACGATCGGATATTATCTGTGGTGCTGGTGCCAAAACTATTAATTATTTTAAGTCGTATCGAAAACAAAAAAAAATCAAGATAATAAGCAATCGAAAATATTGAAATTAAAAACCAAAATGTTATGTGCAGATCTACGTGATTAAAGCGAATATTGATCGTTTATCGAGTACCTATCGAGTGCACTAATGGCAGATTTACATTGAGTCAGTGACTGTCGCCAGTGCTGGCGCCGAAAACTGATGGCAGATTTACATTGAGTCAGTAACTGACGCCAGTCCACTGACGTGTCAGTGCTGACCTGGCACTGCCATAGTGTAAATTGATTTCAAGTCAGTACAGTACTGTCGCGTCAGTACTGACTTCAATATTCGCGGCTACTGACCGCGTATAAATTGTATGCGTCAGTTTTCGGCGCCAGCACTGGCGTGGCACTGGCGACAGTCACTGACTCAATGTAAATCTGCCATAACGCATACAATTTATACGCGGTCAGTAGCCGCGAATATTGAAGTCAGTACTGACGCGACAGTACTGTACTGACTTGAAATCAATTTACACTATGGCAGTGCCAGGTCAGCACTGACACGTCAGTGGACTGGCGTCAGTTACTGACTCAATGTAAATCTGCCATAATGGCAGATTTACATTGAGTCAGTGACTGTCGCCAGTGCCACGCCAGTGCTGGCGCCGAAAACTGACGCATACAATTTATACGCGGTCAGTAGCCGCGAATATTGAAGTCAGTACTGACGCGACAGTACTGTACTGACTTGAAATCAATTTACACTATGGCAGTGCCAGGTCAGCACTGACACGTCAGTGGACTGGCGTCAGTTACTGACTCAATGTAAATCTGCCATAATGCACAATTGACACTACCGGCTACAGTGAAGTGGATTAATGCTGCGTATACACCGGGGCAACGAATGCCGTCGAGTTGGAATGGTTCCATTCCATTGATATAATCACTACGCTCTGGATCGTCAGCAAACATCAACGAACAATCGTTGACGTTTGGTGATCCGTCCCTACAGGACCAGACTCATTCGTTGGCCTTCGTTGGCCCGGTGTGCACGTGGCATAAAGCTGAGAACAAATTATCGGACGCGTCCGTCACCCGCGAGGCCGCGACTTAAAGACGCGGTGTGCACGGTAGTTCCGTAGAAAGAGAAAGGTAGTTCCGTAGTTCGGACAGGCCTGTCTCACTCCGCGGTGTAGGCATAAAACTGCAAGTAGTTGCGGGGCCATTATGTCGTGGCCCATTCACTACGGCTGCCACGCGCCACCCGTTACGCACGCGCTCCGTCTCCTTAATATTTTTGTTACGTTACGTGTAGTTACGCACAAGTTTCTTGCTTTAGGTGCTTTTGGTAAATTAATAACACAATATTATTATGAAGAAAAAAATATATAGTACATATTTAGTAATGATCAACAAAATTATCTCCCTGCTTGTGAAGTATGGGCTTAACTGATCATGATACCTAATCATGAGGTTACAAGTTTGGAAATGAGGCGAGATACTAATTGGGGGGGGGGGGGTGAGCCTACTGGACGACCAGGATAAAAAGACGACACTCTCACTCACCTTAAGCTGAGTACTAAGAATTAAGATCGGTAGAAAGTAGAAAGATGTTTGCGTTGTTGTTTAAAAGTTCTAACTCAGAAAATGGCCACACTACGCATTCAAGGTCAGCGGTCGTAATTCGCTGCGCCACTTTTTTACCTACCTACAAAGACACGCAACGCGGGTTACTAGGTTGAGTGCAAAATAATAAGGACTGGCTATTTTGCCATAGACGATAAAAATCTTTTAAATATTATTCTTTCTTTTTGTAAGATAAATGTTCAAAAATATAACAGTAATAGGTAGAAAAGATAATATTATTATAAATATTATTCCTCACGTAAGGTGCCGTAGGTACCTACTATTATCATTCTGTGCTAACAATCAATAATGTATGTAGTAATCGATGACGAAACCAAAAAGATATAGGCTGATGATAAAAACAAAATTCCTTGAGGAACATAGGTATTTATGGTAATAATGTAATTTAGCAAATGCATAAAATACGCATAGGTATCTACCTATTTGTGCCTAAACTCGCAAGTCGCAACCCTATTGAGCTTGACCCATAGTAACCTTTTAATGTCGTTGGCGTCAGATAAACCAAAATAAACTCTCGGGCGTAACCATTCAGTACATTTTTGCTTGCGCACGGGAAGTTTAGGCTATTATAAAAGTAGGTGGGCGGTACGGCTGCCAGTTAAAATGTACTTTATTCTCTCGTATATAGATTTTACATTTGTTTGATTTTTTTTTTTGGAGTAGTCCTTCTGTACGTATAGTACTATTAATTGTTCTGTGGTTCGGACACTGTCCGGGCGTCCGCGGACGCACAAACATCCAGCCGGCCAGATTCTGTTCGGACGTCCGAGGGCGACTCAAGGTCACGTCGCGTCCGCGTCTTACGACCGATAGTTTGTACAGTGTAGTATTAAATGTACTGGCTAGATATCAATAAGCTGCGGCTGCCGAACGCGTCCGATAATTTGTTCTCAGCCTTCGATCATTAATAACAACTAGATACACAATCCCGTACAAAAACGAACTAAAAACTGTCCTCAAGTAGGTCGTAAAATAGAAAGAGAAAGAAACATAACTGGCCAACATATTATACCAAAAGAAATTAAGCCTTATTCAAAAGAGTTAAAGTCGGATTTAGAACGGTCATAAAAACACATTCAATTTTACGACCGCGACTCGAATCAACACATGTTACCCGACTAAATCAAGTAGCCATGCGACACTACGAACTGTACGTTTAGTAACAGTCTTTTCAACGTAGGTGCTTCATAAACCCGGCTGATAATTTCGTCAATTTTAAAATAAATGTTTTACGGCGATTTCTTAACGAAATATCAGTATTTATAGTACAGTGATAGTTATTATATATTGGTAATGTTAGTACTTACTGAAAAAATGAAATTACATCCTTTTTTTCGGTCCTGGAAGAGTGATTTTGCACTTTTTAAACAATCACGGAGGCATGTTTACGTTCCGAGCGTTAGAACAGTACTAAACCAAAAGGATGACCGATCTCTGATTTGGTCATTCTTTTGGTGAGGACGTTTTTTGTCGCTGATTGTGTATCTAGTTGTTTTATATGATCGAAGTTCTCAGCTCTTGATCACAATCATAGACATTAATTAATGATGGACTGCGGGGCTATTGCGTATCTAGGTGTTTATGTGGTGATCATCTAATAGCTGTCAAAAGGTAAATTTCGTATTGGTTTTTGCATTTGCAATGAAACTGATGAATGTAAATGTTCCCTAAAATCAACTATTCTAACGCTCTTGAGGCATTGGGTCGCGGGACATACGTATACCGCGACTCCGGTACACAAAGGGCTACCGAAGGACACCGTGGATTTTAGTCAGTACAAGTCTGACAGTCCCTCCCGCCCTGCCCGGGCTGGGAGGACTCATTTGATGATTTTACCATGAGAAAAAAAATCTCTCTTGAGGCACTCCACTCTTCAACTTAGCCTCATATCAGGTATCAAGCCATCCAAGTTCAGTGGACAACCGCTGGCCAGTGACTATCAAGTTACCCAATAGCCCTGCTGAGCCTGTGCTGAGCACTATTTGCATAAAATTGACTGCACCTTCTAGAAAGAGCAAATAATTGTTTTACTCTCTTTTTAGAGAAAGCCAATGTTAACTTGCATAAGAGCCCATTCGCACGACCGTTTTTTTCTGGGCGTTAAAAAAGCGCCGGATATAGAACAAATGCATAACTTAATATTTTTTTTTTTGTAATCGCCGCCGTAGTTTTTGAGTTTATTCATAACAAACATACAGATGCACAGAAAACTACAAATCTTTCCTCTTTATAATATTAGTGCAGTTAGGTTGAGATTAATGCGTCCTGTCCACAGGTCCCACTCATAAACGAACTAACCGCTATCAGTCGCATCAATCAAGAGACAACATCAAATGAGTGAATTCTTAAATCTTTAACATGGTATTTCATCAAGTAATAATAACATTACTTTCTTACGGTACATTGATCAAATGTGCAACTACAAACTCATCCCACTTGGAAATCATTGCCTGCTATAACAATTCTTCCTCTTTTGAAATAGTTACAAATAAACCGAAAGTTGTAGATGTTCCATCTGGATCTATAGTGCACCTTTGGTGTCATTTTTGGTAAGTAACACATTTATTTTGATACATGATTTGACTAAGTATGTGCCCTCGTTTACTCGCGAGTGCAAGCGCTGCAGTGCTAGCCCATTTTTGGGGTTTGAATACCTTTAAATGAGGCCTCCCACCCTGGGTGGAGAGAAAGTGACTGTCAGACTCATACTGACAAAAACATACCCTGTTCCTTCAATTGCCGTTTGCATTCCAGGGTCACGGTAAGCTTTAACACAATCCCAAGATCACGACACCCTGGGATCGGCTTGTGAGGATGAGAACTGTCTCTCTCTTTGCACTTCTGCTTCACAGAAGGAGGTGACGCGTCTCTCTCGTATCATAAAAGCCACCACTGACCGTTTTAATTATTCGTTCCATTTCAGCGATGTTAAAGAGGACTACTATCCTAAATGGTGGTTTTATAAACCAAGAGGAGACAAAAAACAGACAGTAATATTATCGGACATTATAAATAATGATTTTAGTACCAAAATAGTAATACCACCAGTTCATACGTTAAATATAAATGATTTTAAGGAAAATGACTCAGGAATTTATACATGTAATAGTCCTGAGCTAATGGAAAAAAGAAATGTTTTCAAGTACATTCTTGAAGGTCAGTCACAAATAAAAAGATACTAAAATACTTCACGCTGGCCGATGATAAGGGAATTTAGCGACCAATGTGTTTCCAAATAGAATGTTTTGATAGTATATTTATAAAGTAAACATATACAAAATAAATAACTTTAGACATTAAACTGATTGGTGTAAAGCCCAACACAACTGTGGCCATTTTTTAACAATTGTTTTGACAATTGAAAGCCGACCAATTGGTCGCCTCAACATTACACCAGATAATTACAATTTAGATGTACAGATGTCACCACGTCAACGTACCCCAATTATGCAATTAAACGACGTAAAATTACTGATTTTCTTAAAATTTTAACAGATGTTATAAATGTTCAAATCAACCCCAAAGTTGGAACGTCTATTCAGTGGCAAGATTATAAAAGAAACTACTTTGACACGATTAACAAAAAAATTAAAATGTCTGAAGAAGAACCTTTTAAATCACTAAGAAGGGATTTAAATAAAACTTTCAAGCTAACAACAATTTGGGAAAACTGGGGCGAATGTAAAGAACTTGGCAGTCAAAAAGGTGTACGAAAAAGAATAGGTAGATGTCGATTACAGCCTACCGTTGTTGATGCCACCCTAAAGGTAAGTAATGACGATAAAGCGGGAAAAGAAGTACATTTAACAGGTAAAATAATGTACCTGTTAAATGTACCTACTTCTTTTCCCGCTTTTGGTAGATCGGAAAGGGCTGTAAGTTGTGGTGAATATAAACCACCCTTTTCTTTTAATTTTCTCTTTGCGCTAGAGTTGTGGTTACTCCCTATGAAATTCCTGCGCCTTAGCCCCTTCGTACACAAAGTGACGCAAGTCTCCGATACCTTCCGACTTTGGTATCCATTGTCGCGTGTCTGTGTACGAACCTCTATGTTTGTAATGCAAGAGTTGTCTGGATACCAACGTCGTAAGATATCGGAGACTAGGGTCGCGTGTATAATACGAAGGGGCTTAGCCCTTAGGTCACAGATTACCAGATAATGCACTCCATGTACTCGTACTTACACGCGCTAACTACCTACTGGCCGCGCCGGTCAATCGACAGACCTTAGCGGAGTGAGATGTCAACAGGCGCGCGGCCCGCACGTTCGCATAAATTTCGGTCGAATTGACGTTAGTTTTGAAATACTAAGATATGGCTGAAGAGATTAAAACTTACGGTTACGATTTTCCTCATGATACAGAAATTTAAGGTTTTTTTTTGTTATGAAAATTTTTTTTGCCTACAATTATTTAATACACGCGTATATTAAAAAAATGTAGGTACATTTTTCCATCGTCGATGTTACGTTTCGATGCTTTTTGAACGCACACACGATCCAGGAGAAATTTCTAGCGTAGGACATGCGTAGGACAATGTTTTAAAATTTTCTTTCTTTTTATAAGTGCATATAATTATGTTTAGTATTACTTGTTCCGCTGTCGCTGTGATAAAATCTTACTAATTAAATTTTACCCACTTTCCGGCTACTGATTGAGCAGATGCACTTGTAATATGTAATAGGTACAGCCGACTCTCGTTAACTGTCGCTATTACGAATTATCAAATGATTGAAATATCAAAAGGTTAAAAAAAACGAATTATTAAGTGTTGATAAACAAGCCAAATCGTACGAAAGTGTACTGTGTCAAAAAAAAACCCTACCTACGTACTAACATCATAATTGTCGACAGAGGCAGCCCTCGCAATTCAAAATATCCACGGCGGCGCGCATCTTCAAAGCAAAACGCACTTTACGTTTGTAAGGTTAAGTACATTTTCGTTAGCAGCGTCTATCGACTTGAAAGTGTAGGCCAGCTATACCTACTCAAAGTGTGCTCCGCGGAGCCCTGGGGCTCCGCTAAGTCTTTCCGGGGGCTCCGCGGGAATACAGCTACCAAAACAAAATATCGCAATAGACTGAATGCCGAACCTGATATAAGAATTCAACTCTCTTCGATCAAAAATAATATAAACCGATTGATGAAAAATGAGAAACAGTTTCACATTCCACTTTTTTTCCATTTTTTATAGTATAAATTTTCATTGTAATGTGATTCCCCTGTCTTTAGGTGCGTCCCCACAGAGCGCGCAGCCTCGCGAATCATTTTCTGCGCGAAGCAGCTCGGTTGGTGTGGACGTGTCTCGGGCGATGCAAGTGACAGCGCTGCTGCTGTTGAGCGACCGAGCGCCCGTGCCATCCAGTCTCGCGCAGCAAACGCCTCGGGAGGTTGTGCGCTCTGTGTGGACGCACCTATAGATGAATGCACGTAACTTTTTGTTTTGGTTTGGGGTTCCGTCAAAAATTTTGCCTTGCAAAAGGGTTCCGCCACAAAAAAAGTTTGAGAACCACTGGTGTAGGCTATTATAGCGGTAGGTATTGAACATTTTGTATGGAAGGCGCGGTCTTATCTCATATTCCCAAAAATTGATTTCTTAGAACGTCGAGTATGACGTAATGTAATAAAAATAAGCAACGCGAAAAATACAGTGAACAGAGAAGGGTATAAAGAAGAATTTAAACCGAACAGAATAATAAATAAGAGTTTGATATTCCCAATAAAAATTGGGAAGTTGTAGCACAAAAATAAACTTTGACGTCGAAGATCTCTGTATTTCCAGCGATAACAACAGTTTTTTTTTTAAGAATTTAGTAGGTTTTCCATTTTTTTAAAACTTTAACCGAACCATTATTTAATTTTATGTCTATATTTTAAATAATCTAAAGAAAAGCAGTAAAATAAATGCCCATTCGCAGCTTACGTCACATTTCAACACAAATGTCATTTTTTCAATTTTCAATCTTATTGACGCTCCATAGTGGTGACAATAGTTTACGCGGTCATAAGCGATTAAAATCGTAGTCAGTCCGCGTCTTAAGTGACCTTATTGATAAATTGCATAAAGTGATGTATTTTAAGTTACAGAAAACGCCAACAGTTGTTGTTACTAATATGGATGCCATGTCATATTTAAGTGATGGCTATGATATCTCTTGTCGTTCAACACAACTCAATAAAACGGTACCTGAAATTAGTGAAATTGTGAGAAATATTCCCGACTTTGAAGTGGAGGAAATTTGCCATGTCTTAGAAAGAGGTACATACCGAGTACTAAGTAACAGTAACTACATCTATAGAGACCAACGACCATTTATATCTAGACTCCTAATCACAGGCGACCGATGTCTGTCAACACATTAGGTAAAAAAATCTTATAACTGTCGTGACTCGACCACTCCTGTGAGTCCCCTCGTCGCACTGACCTTGAGTTAGCCAATCAGAACGCAGACCCCGTCCCCGTTAGCCAATCAGGACGCAGTACCCCGTCCCCCTCGCTTACGTCGTACCTCAGCGACTTGACAGAATATTTTCGTTAGTCAGATCATGCATGAGGCGTCTAGATATAAATGGTCGTTGATAGAGACATTTCTTTGTTTAAGGTGGATGCTCCAGGGTAGCCCGTGAAATTCAAATTTTGTTTCGTTTTTTGCAATTTGCAGGCCGGCAGGTTGTTTGGCAGGTTGTATGTTGATTAAAATATTGATCGCGGCTGTAGAGTCTGGCCAACGAAAGCTGTGCACGCAAAAGAGCGGGAAATTCAAAAAAATCAAGGCATGACAACCCCGGCTACACGCTGCCAAAACGGAGTTGATACTTGTTATTATTCAAGACCAATAAGGGATATTATTTATATCAGTATTTCATATTGTTAGATTACAACCATAAAAATATTATCAAATAATGCCCTAGCAAATCCAGGATAGTATTTTTAACTTCTGCATGCATTGAAGTCTACATCTCAACTTTCCTGGCACGACATATTATATCGAAAGGTTGAATAAAAAAAAAGTGTTTTACTTAACGTTTATTTGAGGGAATAGTAACCTTTGACAAGATTAAAGGCAGATTTACATTGAGTCAGTAACTGACGTCAGTGCTGGCGCCGAAAACTGACTCGTGCTATTTATACGAGGTCAGTATTTCAAGAAATCAATTTACATTATGGCAGTGCCAGGTCAGCACTGACTCGTCAGTGGACCACAGACTACATATCAGTGGACTGACGCCAGTTACTGACTCAATGTAAATCTGCCTTAAGTTACAATAGTTAAATCAACACAACACAGGGGTTACGAGTCATAATCGAAATCGGATTTTAAGTACTCTACACCTGATACTGTATAGTTTTGTTTCCTCGTCTTCGCCGTTAGTATTACTTAAAAAATATAAAAACCGTGAAAAAAAAATTGTATTATTTTGTAAATAAGTGCAAATGTATCAAGATGTTTCACCTATATGAAAGTTCAGTGATTTGACAATATTGACAGTCCAAAAACATTGCCATATCAAAAGTTTAGAAAATAGGTCGTGGACAGCTTTCGTTGGCCAGACTCTAACACGTATGAAGTTACAGAATTATTATCATCAAAATCACCAATACAACCCTCTAAGTTCATAAAACTGCAGGAACAAGAAAATAACATAAAAAGTCATTCCTGCAGCTTTATGAACTTAGAGCGTTGTATTGATGATTTTCTTGATTATAATTCTGTAACTACATACGTCTTACAGCCGCGATCAATATTTTAATCAACATACAACCTGGCCTGCAAATTGCAAAAAACGCAAGAAATTTTGAATTTCGCGGGCTACCCTGGAGCATCCACCTTAAAGAGTTCCGTAACCAAAGGGTAATTTTCACTGATGTTGTTTAGTTCAGTTGATTTGATGGTTGGCGCACTGGCTGAGCGATTGGACTACAGTGATGCGTGTCGCGGGTTCGATTCCCACACGGAACAAATATTTGAATGATGTGCTAATAGTTGTTACGGCTCTGGGCATTTGTGTCATATAAGTTTAAATATTTGTAAACGCACCCACGATAACCTAACCACTTAATTATTTATATTTTTTTGCAGTGAAACACAAGTTAAATAAGGATAAAAATAAACACAAAACTACGAAACGAGTAGAAGAAAACACTCATGTAACACTTTCATGTACGGAAGCAATATCAAGTTCAGATTTAAAATGGTTTAAAGACGCTGTGCTGTTAAATTATTTATTTAGGTGAAACACATTGTATTATTTACGACTAGGACTTTTAAAACCGCCATTGTTAATAACTTTATCTTAATACGGGATCCTTTTTACCGACTTCAAAAAAAAGGAGGTTATCAATTCGACCCGTATGTATGTAATATTATCAGAACTGCCCAGTTTTCATATATGTTAGTCTATATCAGCGTCTGAACAAATGTGCCAAATTTCATAAGTGTATGTATGTATGTATGTTTTTATGTTTGTGCACGCATATCTCCGGAACTATAAGTTCGATTTAAGTAATTCTTTTTTTGTTGTACTAGGTATTGTTCAACTTAGGGTACACTGCAATTTCATCAAAATCGGTTCAGTAGTTTTAGAGATATGGATTTTTTTATGTTGTGACGGATTACAAGATTAGTGCATAATGTAAGAAAATTTTGTATTTTTCAAGAATTTGGGTTGAATATGTAATAAATAAACTAAAAAGGGTAAAATAAAAAAACTTTTTTAAAAAAAAAGTACTGACTTCAAAACAAATACAAAAAAGTTTAAAATAACTTTTCTTTCGGAAGTCGGTGGCTTTGTTTTGTTGTGTCATTGACTATTGCCACCGACTTCCGAAAGAAAAGTTATTTTAAACTTTTTTGTATTTGTTTTGAAGTCGGTACTTTTTTTTTTAAAAGTTTTTATGTTTATTTCTTGTTTCGATTTCCTTATATTTCGGCACGTAAACAAACGCCATGATCACGGATGATTTTCTTTCATGATCACGATTTCATTACTTATTACTTGTTCATAAACATTTTTACAGAAATAATAATAAATACAAGAATGAAGAAGAACCTCACATATCAGTAGATAGTAATAACTCTCTCCATATATTACATATTAGTAAAAATGAAGAAGGAAATTATTCATGTCTGTCGAATGGCAAAACAATTCAAGAGTTTGAAGTAAAAGTCCTGTCCAAAACAACATTGTTGAATCAAGGTAAATTAATCAATATACAATATCTCCGTCATTAAAATAAATTGTAACTAGTAGGTAACTGTTAATTTTCTTTTTCAGAATTTATTCGTTATTCAATTTATCTAGGATTCGTGCTGTCATTGGCTATGACATGTTACTGCGCAGGAGTTTGTGTTGCTTGGCATCGTAGATCTTCTTTTGTAGATCCACTGAATGTAAACAGAAACGGAAATCAGGAATACTTTCATCTGCAATGTGAACGAGAAAAGCTATTGAAATGAATAAAATATTAAAAATAATAGAACATTCTTATGTTGTGCTGATTAATGAGCATAAAACCTGGTTCACTTAATTTGTGGACACCATTATCTAATTATTTCTTTTTTTCTAAAATGTTAATAAAAGAAAATTATGAGGAAGTTGTGGAGACCACGGACTAGCAAGCGCAGCGTAGGACGTCCACCAACTAGATGGACAGACGACCTTATAAAGGTCGCTGGAAGACGCTGGATGCAGGTCGCTTCCAACCGGTATATGTGGAGATCTAAAGGGGAGGCCTATGTTCAGCAGTGGACGTCCTATGGCTGAGATGATGATGATGATGAGGAAGTTAATAACAGCTTTTCGTGAAAAAAAAAACGTATATGTACTTAAGTCGATTTTTTTTTCTTATTTTTAATTTCTTATTTTTAATGGATCACTATCACGTCACTATCCATATACTTTATGCACATGCCTGAATTCATAATTATGTAGGGCATAGTATTATATTGTCTGTGGTATAGGTAAGCATCTCATTAAGTCATTGTCAGTCTTTAAAAAACGCATTTTTGACAGCAACACGTGTATCATTTTCCCGCTCTCTCCATACTGTCACACCAAGTACATCATCACCTAAGGGCGTACGCTGCATTAAGCGGGCGTCCGTCGCGGGGACCCGCGCCGTGCTCCGTCGCGGACGCCCGCAACGGTCTCCCGCCTCTCGCAGCGCCGCCAGTCCAATTTGATCGCGCGGGTGTACAGTCGATATCATGTAGGTATATGTCACGTCTAGATTGTTGTGAGGAGAATTTAACGCAACTGCGCTTACTGATTTCCTAGAAACAGTAAGCGCAGTCTCGGCTCGCGTGCTTCGTCACACGAACACTCGTCGCCCGCGGGGCGGGTCCGCCGCCCGTGCCGCGTGCGACGGGCGACCCGCAGCACGCTGCGCTGATCTATGAGATTACAGCTTGGCAAAAAACAGTATAAAACCGGAAGTCGCCACTGTCTTCTCCACTACTTCTACCAGCACTTTGAATGATTTATTTTATTTATTTTCACTTGTTACGTTAGTTTTATTTCACAATAATAAATCTTACAAACCTGCGTCTGTGTTTACATCAAATATCAAATATTTTAAAACGTTGTCAGCAAATAAAAATATTAGTTCCGTTTCAAGACGTTGCGTTCTGGCCAAGCTGTACATGAAACAGCACGGTGCCGCGCCCGCGCCGTGCGCCCGCTTAACGCAGCGCACGGCCTTAATCATAAACATGTTTTTTTTTCATCATCAATTTCATCATGTAGGACATTTAATGTGTACAACAGAAAAAGTTGACCGGGTCATTCAACTGTGCTGCTATTAAACTGTGACTAAGACGATTGGTGCAACACTACCACTACCTACTTTTATCAATGGGGAGGGCAACTGTCCAAGTGACGCTGCTTAAGGTGCCCATGCACAAACTATATAGAGGGGTGGATGCTCCAGGGTAGCCCGCGAAATTCAAAAATGTTGATTATAATTCTGTAACTACAGCTTGGCAAAAAACAGTAGAAAACCGGAAGTCGCCACTGTCTTCTCGCTAACAGCACTTTGAATGATTTTATTTTATTTATTTTCACTTATTACGTTAGTTTTATGGCACAATAATAAATCTAACAAACCTGTGTCTTTGTTTACATCAAATATTTTAAAACGTTGTCAGCAAATAAAAAAATTAGTTCCGTTTCAAGACGTTCTTGCCAAGCTGTGCATACGTCTTACAGCCGCGAATAATATTTTAATCAACACACAACCTAGCACTGGCCTGCAAATTGCAAAAAACGCAAGAAATTTTGAATTTCGCTGGCTGGTTGGAGCATTCCCTTTAAACTCAAAAAATTAAACCTCAACTACAAAGAATTGTGGATTTAATACAGTAAAATCAAATGTTTGACCACTCAATTAAATAATTAAATCACTTTCTTTCCTCTTGAAGTTGCACCGCTGCGTCTTAATTTAGCTAGTAGTATAAGCACTTGCATTGAAGAATAATCTTTTATGTCTATTTTGTTTCAAAACTCAATAAATATCACAAAAAAAATTACTGTTTGTTTGTTGTACTACGTAAATAGACATTAACCTGACATTAGGACATACTTACCCAGCGCCATCTACAATTTCTTTACGTTGCTATTTGCTAACTCCATTATTACTTTGTGAATAATTATAAATTGTCTATACTTTTATAAAGTTGTGTTAAAACTGTTAGTGACGTACAAAATAATAAAATTACAGCATGCTAGCTACGATAAGTTAAAACATTGTTTTATAAATTCATCCGAGCAATAACTTTTATATCAGGATAATGTTATTTTCACCTGATTATTGTTTATTCAAGAGCCTGCAACTGTTAGAAACGTGCATGATGACAATAGGATCTTTCACACTTAGGTACAGACGCCAGCACATCAAACTACCACAATCTGCCAAATTTCTTCAATAGATTTTCAACCTTATCACTATAGTGGAAGGTTAGTGTTCGATTGGTAAAATCTGACAGTTTCGGGTAGGTTGACATCTGTACAACATCAAACTACCCTGATGTATCAAACTTTGGTGGATTTTTAACTTTAGCACAAAAGAAGATTCATATTTGATTAGAAAAACTTGACAGATTGGGGTAGGTTGATGTGCAGGCGTTTGTACAGACGCCAGCACATCAAGCTACCACTATCTGCCAAATTTTTTCAATAGATTTTCAACCATAACACAATTTTGGAATGTTAATGTTCGATTGGTAAAATCTGACAGTGTCGGGTAGGTTGACGTGCTGGCGTCTGTACATATTAAATACTACTAATAAAATAGGAATGGTGCAAACGACCGGAAGCCATGGCGAAAATATTCAAAAAAAGAAAAGTTTAAACATTCGATTCTCAAAAAAGCATAAAAAAAGAAAAGACAGATGAAAGACAGTGACGGTTGAACAGCTGTTGGGGTGCGTTTAAGTCGATTATCCAGGTTAAAATTTATACTGACTAAACGTCAAACACCCCGTTCAAGCACACCGCGAGGTGAAAAATTAAACTGACTAAAATTTAATCTGCCCCGTTCACCGTCGTCCGGTGGTATAAGTTTTCGCCTGACTAGGATAAATTTTAGCGACCTTTTTACCTCGCTAAATTTTATCCTGCTGTCAGATTGACATTGATTGACATTGAGTTTTGTTGTTAATGCTCGATTCGCGCCGTAAAAACAAATATTTTTATTTTAGAGAGTACCTAATTCATAGTCTCGGTGAATATTATTTGTGGATCATGGATATAATTAATATTACACCGGCGAATTGATTTTTATGTTCCGGTTCATTTTTTACTGTGTAATAATATCGAGATCACAAGTTAAATCCTAATTTTACGGAGATTACAATATAATATTCGGACTGTTAAGTTGAATTGAATTGTTATTTGTTTGATAAACTGAGCTGTCAATTGAATTTGACAACTAACATTGACAGAAACCTATGACTCCGTTCAGCGAACACTCGCTAGTTTAATTTTTATCCGACGATTTCGCCGGCGTACTTAAACCATAGACATATAATCCTATGGACTTGAAATACCTACACCAAAAACGTGGATACCTACAAGTTCGCCGGGCACATAAAATGGCGGCCAATGCTAGGGTTGTGCCAATCAAGAAACATAGTGTTACTGTAACGAGTATGGATACTTGTATCTCTAGTACTTTTAGGATTACATAATGGTATTACGACTAGATACCATGATTGAATTATAATCCATGTAGTTACGTAAAAAAAATGTAAATTTTCACATTTGCGCTATTGCTTGTAATTAAATATTATACATATATTTATGTGTTAGCGTTAATTTAAAATTTGACGATTAATTCGGATTGTACAGGTAAACCTTTGGACTTTTTAATTTGTTTTTTTAAAAAGTCTTTTGGTCCCGCCAAGTCTTCTATCACAACAGCCTTCAAATCACCAATTATTATTATTATTGAGGCGTTTAATTGTTTTCTGTTGCTTGACATATTTTTCTTTAAAGGTTTATATTTTCCAGTTTGTAAAACCTGTAATAGAAAAGATAAATAGTTAAAACAAATCAATTTTATTTCAACTAGGCCAATAATTACAGGCACTTTTGAATGGTCAAAAGACATAAAAATAAATCAGTACAAAATTGTTATGGTGCTACAGTTCTAGTCACAAGACATAATAACTGTGAAAGTACCGTAGGTGCCCATTCCAGAGCGAAGATCTCTATGGAAAAGAACGGACAAGAAACTCCATGGACACTCTTTTTACACTCAACGTAGCAAGTTAAGTGTACAGCTAATATAAAAAAAAAAAGAAAAATTAAAATAGACCGTGGCAGCTAAGAGATGATCAGTCCCATCTGACAGCGCCTTTTCACGAACATGCCAAATGTATCAGCACTATTAACCAATAACTTAACAATGCACCGTTAAAAAATAATTTGCATATTGCATTTTATTGCTAAAACTTATTTTCAAGTGACAGTTGACAAGTCTTTGACAGATTGCGGCGCTTGATGTGCTGCCGTCTGTTTGTCAGAAAACGGTTAAAAATTCAACATCTACATACCTCTTTGTGCACTGTTCCCACAAATTGATGGGTCAGCTGCAATGGTGCCTCCATTGCACTAGATGGTTCATATATTACGGTAGATGGTTCCTTTATTACAGTAGATGTACAAGAAACATCAGATTCTTGAGAGTTGCTTGTTTCACAGAATACAAATGACTCTGGAAGTTGTTTTTTGTTGGATGTCTGAAAAAAAAAAATGAAATATGCATTACTATCCATATAACTTAGGCTAAAAAACCAGGCTGTTATTTAACAATCATTTTAATACACACTTACCGAAAATATTGTAGGTACAGAGTTCTCATGTAACCTAATAACATCAAGTGTTCTGTTAAAACATTTTTCTTCAAAGTGAAGTGAACACATAAGCCAGTCTTTACTTCGAGAACAATTTTTTTCGTCACCGATAGAGTCCAACCATTTTTTCTTCAATCTTTCATTTTTGGGAAACCTATAAATGATTAATATTTTTTTATCAATATATCATTTGGTAACAGTTTCAGTGTAACGACGGACTAGTATCGGGAACTATTACAGCAACGGTACAACACTATTATTATTGTAAACAAACAAACGAAAATAGGAAATGAAAAATATTGTCTGTAGGTCGGAAATAAACCCAAATATTAATACTCTAACCATGAAAACAAGGTCACATAGCGATTTCTTTACCGAAATTGTTCTATTTCATGTAGTTTTGCATGAAAACGTGTTACTAACCTGTACAAAGTCAATTCAGGCTGATTTTTCTTTTTCCTGGCATGACAAGACACAATGGAACATCCAGGCATGTTGAATTACTGTTTCTTAATGGTAACACGCACTTTTAAAAGGAAACACTCCGTAATTTACTCAAAAATCTAAATTCAACAAAAAGTAAACAACTGTTTGACAGCAGAACTACCACGAAACTTGGCACATAAAATGGCGAAATGGGCACGTTTCTGTAACTGTGGGAAATATCCCAACAAAATATTCCATTTTGAGCAACAACCGAAATATTGTTGTCTCTTTTGTCAAATATGATTACTGCATTAGAAAGAAAGAGACAAACCAATATTTCACTCTCTGTCTCATGTTTGACTCATATTTGTATAAGCAAAATGTATGTATAGAACATCGGGGCATCTCCTTATACCTTTATCTCAATGACTTAAACGCACCCTTGGTTTGAGACTTTGACACATGTCCAGCTTAGACTGTCAATAGTGTCAATCCGTAAAATTGACAGTTGACGCGTTGCGTAGCGGTAGTAAAAGTTTTGATTTTGATTGTGAATGAATTCGATGAATTAGAATGTTAGGTTCTATAAATTAATGTAATTATATTTTGTGCCTTTTAATTATTATATTATTACAAAATGAACTACACTAGAGTGTTTTTGTGTACTTTATTGGTGTTCTTTGTGGCAAAAGAAGTTCAAAGTAAGTTTTCACTAAGTTTGACACGACTTTATTTATCAAGGTAAAGTGAGAGTTGTTCAACAATAGCTTGTAGAATAAGCGAGTCTCTTCGCTGTCTACAAGCAACCAATACCAACCTCAAACCTTTCGTCGCTAGTCGTGTAATTTTTCATATTTCATAATTTTTATCAAATTAGAAAGTTAAGTAATTTTATAAAAATAAGTAATGTTACAGGTTTACATAAGCGATGCATAAGATGTAGATCGCGAGGAGAACTTGGTACCTGTGGAGATCCTTTTCCAATGAATGTGACAGAGACTGTGGTTGAACAAGGTCTCCATGTTGTGGCCTGTCCCTCAGGATGGTGTGGCAAACTATTAGAAGGCACTGTTGGGGCTTTCAGAGAAAATGGTGAGTGGATAAACCCATACAAAATACTGTTTATTTACAAAATATTAAAGCATTTCTCATGTTTTAATTTATTAAGGCCCATATTACAGAACGCACATCAAAACACAAGTGCTACTTAAAACTATTTCAACAAATCAAATGCCTAGAATCTAGTTTTGAGTGACATTCTGTGTTCACTCGGGCCCGTACTGAGTGAATTTATCTACTGTTGGTGAATATAGCATTAATGATAAAAATAATGTTTTAATTGAGCCTAAATCTTAAAAATATTTAAAGTCTGCAAGACACTAAATACTCGTATCACTACTTTTTTAATGTTACCTACAAGAAACAGTCTATTATTATTTTATTCTTCATCTTTAAATTGTTATTCAGCCTAAACTACGAGAGCAAATATGGTTTCTTAAAAAAAAATCATTCATTCCACAGATTATGGCACAGCAACTGAACGAATGTGCCTGCAACGAGCCCCAAGTGACTATGAAGAAAGGTGTGCCTACACTATGTGGAATCGTAAAAAAGTTTATATGTGTTTCTGCAATGGTGACCTTTGTAACTCAGCAGTTGGAGTCTCATCATACCCACTTGTACTTGCAGTAACTATTTTAATACCCATATACAACTATTATTTTTAAAGAAAGTTGTTTCTTATAAAACTTTATATATTGGGATAATTATATAAGTTAGGGCAGTTGTTGCTGGGCTGCAGGAATGTCGAAACAGGGTACACAAAGGAACTGGACTACTTTGGCTACTGAAGTGTAGCCATTCCGCTACACCCAGGACGGGGGGACTCATTTGATGACATTCCACCCACCCCAAATAAAGGGCAACTGCTCTAATTTTATTGATGAAGTGTCATCATTCATATCTGTCTGATATATCACGTTTTACCCTTGTTAGCAAAATAAGTAAATATTTAAAGAAATATTCATCAATCTCAATTCTGAACTAAAAAAAAGACCATTTTTTATATTGTTATAGAATTTACATCATGATTATTTGTTATTTCACAAAGGTTATTAGTATTGTCTGAGTAGTTTTGAGAGATCTTCGACATTTTATCAATTACCTCATCTGAATTTTTCTGCTCCTAATATTGGTAAAATACCTATGTTAGTTTTATTTGTATCTGGTATTCTAAATGTACCTCTAAACATTACACTCACAATTTAAAAGACTTGTAAATAGAGACAAGTCTTTAAAGTTGAAATGAAGTTCCTGTAAAACATATTGAATAACATTATGGAATGCAATAAAGTATTGAGTATTGAGTATTGAGTATTGAATTTCAGTTTTTCTAGGAGTGAACTATGGAAAAACAGGGTACAATATTTATGTTGTATGTGCTCTTTTTGAAAATGAATCTCATTCCTTATGATTCTTTCATTCTTAATGACTTAGAATTTAGATATTTAAAAAGAATAATTATATTTTAAGTTCTTATCATTTCTTAATGACTTAGACAGTTAAAAATAATATTTATATTAGTGATTCTTTAACCACAAAGAGAGTTGTCCAAATTATGATTTTTGATAACATAATGTAGATTGTTTAAAATTATATTATCATTATGATATTGTTATATTTTTCTTTTAAGTCTCATTTAGACAATACATACCTTGCATGTTACTGAGGGACATTGAATGAGTTAATCAAACATGTACCATAATGTTGTCGAACTCACATGCTAGTTTTTGCCTTTCCTATATAAGGCTATAAAAAGGAACTAAGGGTAATATTATGTAAATACAGGGCTTTTGAAAATACCTGTGTTCTGATATCAATTGTCTTCCATACCATTACTAATTATGTACTTATATTTAACTATTTATAGATTGATTGATTAAACTCATAGACCTTTAAAGCAATTTCTCACAATACTTGATTATGATAAAAATTGTGTTCAATATTTAACTGTATCACTGCCTTTGAACCATTATGAGTTAATGATAGAAATAATTGTTCATTTTAAATGTGAATATTTTAAATAAATATGTGAGAAATTAAACAATGATTATGTAGTAAGGTAAACTATGTTGGTAGCTGTTGTAATTATTATTTAATAGATTGATTCCGTCCACTAATAGTCATTTCGATTTTCTACAACTTGCTCATTAAACTGCTTTACAGTTAGCAAGTTGTAACAAGCTAAAAACATTCCAGCTAGTGTTTAAACTACATTTAGTTTCACTTTACTTACTTTTAAAATCAATTCATGATAAACTTGAAATTCGCCAGAAAAACATTTAAAATACTGGACAATTCAACTGGATTGAAGGTCTGTTTTGGTACTGAAGTCAGATCCCTATTGGCTCTTGTCTTGATCTGTATGTCTGTGAGTGTATGTACACAATTAATTACTCTCAAATTTTTCATGTAGCTAATAATAGAATTCTTATTTAGAAAAGAACTAATACGTAATGCTCACAAGTAATTTAGGTGCATAATATTATAATTATTTATAAACAAATATTTTGTAAAATTAAAAATAAAACACAGTAGATCTAGTTGTGTATAATATTAGTGACTTTTTTATTGAGTATTTTTACAGTTGTATACAAATATATTATAGCAGGTTCTTGTTTTGTTTTATTCGTCGATTCGGAGTTCGCTAGGGTCGGTTATAGGGCCACGTGTGACGTATGCTAGCTATCCTATGAGGTTTCAAATTGTTCTCGATCCTGAGTTCCTGGTTGGCAAGGAGTGACTCGATGTGAGGTATATCGTGGAAGTAGTAAAGACCATGGCGAGCTGACCTCTTGACTGCTGCTATTGCTTCTGAACCCTCCAGTAAGTAGGGGTCCAGAGATTCGGCTTCTGAAAATGTAAGTTCATTGATATAATTATAAATAGCCCTCCTGACCGGCCACGGCGGCCAATATCAACAGCGTAGAGCCATCTGCGCGGGACATAATTATAGTTCACAAGAGTGTGCGGCAATCCGAGCCGAATCCGAAATCCGAATCTGTAGCCTATGTCACTCTTCTTAATTACTTTTTTTAATGGTGAAATAATTTTAAAAATTGTTTCAGTAGTTCCAGAGGTTACTTCCTATAAATAAACTTACATCCTATTCATATTATTATTATATAGAAAAGCCAAGCAAGCGTTTGCACTATCAACTTCTTTCCCGGTAAGCACGATTCAAAGCGGATAGAGCGCTCAGTCGAGGCCACCATTTTTGACTCAGCCGGTCCATGAATCAGCTGGTAGTACTAAGAGGTACAATACCTACCGCAACAGCTTAGTAGGTCCCAACATACTGATTGGAATCTAATATCCGTTTTCACTAATACAAGGCGACACTTAGTGTCATCAATTCATCATCTATAGCCTTTTCCTGTCAATGTTGAGGTCTGCTTCTAGTCTAATCGGATGCAGCTGAATATCGGTAATTTACATGGAGCGACTGCCTATCTGACCTCCACAACTCGGTAATTGGGAATTGATACGAATACCCTTGGCAAGACTGCTTGTCAGAGTTATGAGTTCTAACTAATGGTAACGACTGTCAGAGATCTACAAAATGACTGCCGGTACCAACGACTTAACGTGTTTTCCGAGGAGGAAACTAAGAGTGATGGTGGTCACCCATCCACAGATCGCTCAGCCACAAATCGAATAGCGTGTGATGCATGTGTTAGTAAAAAAATAGCAATAAGTAGGTAGTTTATTTTCCAGTTATAAGCTAAAGTACTATTTACAATAAGTTTTACCTGACAATACCTCACTGCGGCGGTTGCCAGCAGCCCCAAACCGGGGCGGGTTTAACGGTGGGATGAACAGACCTTCAGGCCACAACGACTCCGGGTCGGGAGAGTCTACCTTGTACGGCGACGGCGGCAACAAAGGAATCGCAACATCTGGAAAAAGAAATCGCAGTTATTAAATCCATACTAATATTATAAAGCTGAAGAGTTTTTTTGGTTGAACGCGCTAAATATCAGGAAATACTAGTTCGAAATGAAAAAATCTTTTTGTGTCGGATAGTTTATTTATCGAGAGTCTACAGGCTATAATTACTTATAATATCACGCTACAGCCAATAGGGGCGGGTGAAACCGCGGGGAAAGCTTTATATAACTATATTACTTCACTTATGGATACACTATCCATAAGTGAAGTAATCTGTTTGCCTAATGCCATCTCAGCATACTTATTTGGGTTAGTTCAATTTTTTTTGGCCTACCATGACTATAAATTTAATGAGTTACCTATGTAAATCTATCAAGGCGATAAGGGCAAAATAGTCCCCTGCCTGTGCCTAACTGATACTGTAATTTCTACTACGATGTCCCCAAAACGGCACAACTGGTCGGGGTGTTTGGTTCTATAAGTTTCATCTTCAAGCAAAGATGAGGCCTGTATGGAGCGAGTTCACCCAGTAGGTGAGGCCTACCACCGCCAGTAGGATCGCTCAGCCTTCACCACAGGTTAGGTACAGGCAGGTATCCTCTGCAGCTGTTGCCCGGGGTGGACCGCTAGGCACTTGATTTGTGCATACCTACAACGAAATCTGTCTTTTCGATAAAACATGTATTATGATGACGTCAAATACTGGGTGTAAGGGATAGCCTTCCGCAAACTTTCAGGGCTTGCTCAGTAGACGAAACTGAACAATCTTCCAGAATTTTTCTTTTCAGGAAATGAAAAAAAAATCAGTCTCACCATTCAAAATTTTAAACTTGATTGGACAGTTTGTATGGTGTGGCTGATTTTTTTTTCATTTCCTAAAAAAAAAAAATTGTGGAAGATTGTTCAGTTTCGTCTACTGAGCAAGCCCTGAAAGTTTGCGGAGGGCTGTACTTACACGCAGTATATCCCATAAACCAATAAAACACACTGATGTTTGGCAAAAATATGAATTTTTGTCTGGCTCGACAGATGAAAATTAGGTGTCAACCACCTTTGTCCGACGCGACTTTGAACGTGTTAATAGTTTTATAATTTAACCGAGAAAGAAAATTCGTACCCATATAATTGTTGTACTGCCAGGGAGCTCCGTTCAGTGCGTTATCGCGGTGGAAGGTGTCCTCGTTGTTGAAAGGTATCGTTGGCTTTACTCGTGGATAGCCCGTGCCTCGAGGTTGTGGCGGCGCTGAAGTAAATAGATTAATTTTAAATTAGTTTAATTTCTAGAGTAAAGTTCCTGCGACCAAACACATTCATTGCTACACGGTGGATCAATATTATATTATCTAGGTAAGATAGGTACTGGTCATTCATAGATACTGGGTGTGCCCCCGAACAACGTACAACCTATCCTTTTAGATCAATGATTAGGTAAGTCTTAAGTAAAAGTTTTACTAACAACATTTAAAGGTTTTTTCTATTACCGAGAAAGTAACAATCGTCCGGGCCCACATAACAAAGTGTAAATTAATGTCAAAATAAACAGTCACACGCTATCTTCCGTACCCGTCGTATTTTATTTGCCAAATGACTTGCAAGTTTTGGAAGTTTCTCATTTTCTTAAGGGCATTATTAAGCATTGGATTGTAATCTAGATGAGAATTACATTTTAATACCGTAGCGTGGGCTTCAGATAAGAGCTCGTCTATTGTTTTGACTTTCTTTTAATTAAGTAGTTTTGACCTTCCTGTGCCAGTCACACAGTAGGTATCATACGATACCGAATACCTACCAAGGTAGGTAAGTATTTGAAAGCAGCCATGCAAACCATTATGTATGATCAAAGTCTAGAAACGAAGATCTTCTTTTTTGTAGCTTTTTCTCAAGGATCTTTGCGAATTATTCTTCTAATGGCTCTCTTTTCCCCTACAGTGTCAGAAGTTAAACCTAGATAACTTTATTCATCCTTTTCCTTCGTGAATTGCAAGCTGAAACCTCACAGTAGCATTTCGATTCACTCATAGACAATTTGGCGGTCGGAAATAGGTACCTACCTCTGCTTTAGAATTCTCAACTTTTGGCGGTTGCAAATCGTCATAATAATGAATATTATCTACTTACGCGGTAAGCTTCGGAAGGAAGATTGTCGGTTGTAATTTCGTCGAGCGAGCAATGGCAAGGGGTCACCGACCCCGTGCGTGAAGCTACGCGCAGGCGTGTTCACGCTGACGTGCGAAGCGAACTGGGTTCCCGCCAAAACTTGCGCCGCCATTTGTAAAAACAGCAGAAAGCTGATTGTGCTCTTGAAGACTTTGTTTGATGACATCTGAAAAAGTTGAAAACTTTTTTACGGTTTATGTAGAAAAACTGGCTTTAAAACAGAGAGTATCGTCACATTATCGTTAGGCTAGGACGCCCCAAATCTAAGTTGGCAGGTACCTACCTAATGTTCAGGGTGGGTATTCATGTCATAAAACGGAACTCAAGGCAGGTACTACCTACCTACACCAAGGTCAAAATAGAGGTACCTAATCAGTTAATTGTTAGGTAAACATGGAAAGTTTTGGGAGGTTATTGATATTTCACCTATTACGCGATTCGTGCATGAATAGGGAAAGCATATGGAAAGGTTACGTCTATATTTGGCAGAAAAAACAAAGTTCTCTAAATAGCCATAGGTCCAACTCTCAACCATAATCTAAACAAATATGATTAAATTGTTAAGAAATTTCAATGGCTAAGCTCTATGGTTTTACATAAATGTGCTGCTTTATGCGTCGATATTTCACTGACACTGATCGATACGTTATACTGATCGGCACGTGTCGGCACTGTGCCGGCAATGTTGTGTGCAGATAGGCCTTAAAAGCCCATTAAGGTGAATGCTCCAGGGTAGCCCGCGAAATTCAAAATTTCTTGGGTTTTTTGCAATTTGCAGGCCAGTGCTAGGTTGTATGTTGATTAAAATATTGATCGCGGCTGTAAGACGTATGTAGTTACAGAATTATAATCAACAAAATCATCAATACAACGCTCTAAGTTCATAAAGCTTCAGGAATAACTGTTTATGTTATTTTTTTGTTCCTGAAGCTTTATGAACTAAATTGCAAATTGCAAAAAAACCAAGAAATTTTGAATTTCGCGGGCTACCCTGGAGCATTCACCTTTAACTGTCCAATAATAAATATAAGTGTTTCTGGAAGTCATTATAGTGGTAGGTATGTCACTGTCCCTGGAATAGAGGTATCTACTTAAACCAAACATGACTATGTAGGTATCTTTAAAGTTGAGCTCAATAATCTAACTGGCTAATGTCTAATTCGCGTGTGGTCACGTTATATTTCATTCATGAGTAATGCCTTTAATAGTTTTGTTTCAAGGTGGATTAAAGTGACACCGTTTTAATTCTAATTTCTTGTAATTACGCGAGCCCTTGAACCTGTGCGTGCGTGCCAAGGTTCCAATGCTTAGTTCCGGTTCTTAGCCCTAAAGCTTTAAAAGCTAAATAGTAGTTTATGAAACTGGTACATAATGAGGGGTATTATAGCGCCAAAATTCCCGTTATCACCGCGCATGCGCCAAAGCGCGCGCAGCCACAGATAAAAAAATAAATAGATGTATCTGTAATCTGTATTGCAATGAAAAACATTTTATTAGGTACTAGCTGTGCCCGCGACTTCGTTCGCGTGGATGTCGGAACTTAACAATGTAATTTTTTAGTGCTTCTTTATTAACAACATTAGCTGTAAACCATCATTCTGGAGCATACATAAATATGCGTACGTAAATCATCAAATGAGTCCCCACCCAGGGCAGGGAAAGAGGGATTGTCAGACTTGTACTGATTAAAATCCTCGATGTCCTATAAATCCTATAATAGGCCTTTACGTTCCGGGGTCAAGGTAATTCGATAGTTCCGCGACCCCGGCAGGCTTTGGCCTTCTAAGGGGGGGACCGTCATTGTGATGACACATTGAGGCGCGTGTTGAACACAACACGCCGTCGACCCAGGCATACTCGCCGCCCGCATGCTCGTGCAAGTAAAAAATCTACGTTTAAATGCCTCTGGAACCTGAGTAGTATGGGCGTACTCCGGAGCCTGCCCGTTCCTGCCTTTACCGGCGCTGGCAGCCCCAGAAACAGGTCGTACCTATACGTGACCCATCGTATCCCATCGTATCTCATCGTATCCCATTATATCCCATCGTATCACATCGTATCCCATCGTATCTCATCGTATCTCATCCTATCCCATCCTATCCAATCATATCCCACCGTATGCCATCGTATCCCATCGTATCCAATCATATCCCATCGTATCCCATCGTATCCCATCGTATCCCATCGTATCCCATCGTATCCCATCGTATCCCATCGTATCCCATCGTATCCCATCCTATCCCATCCTATCCCATTGTATCCCATCGTATCTCATCGTATCCCATCGTATCCCATCGTATCCCATGCTATCCCATCCTATCCTATCCTATCCCATCCTATCCCATATTATCCCATCGTATCCCATCCTATCCCATGCTATCCCATCCTATCCCATCCTATCTCATCCTATCCCATCCTATCCCATCCTATCCCATCCTATCCCATCCTGTCCCATCCTGTCCCATCCTATCCCATCCTATTCCATCCTATCCCATCCTATCCTATTCTATTCTACGATTCCTTTAAATCGCTTTAATTAATTTACATTTTTTGTTTGTAAGGTGTAAACTGATTACGATGAAATAAAAAACATAATGTTACTTCAATTCAACACCTCTATTCCAGGTTTTTTTTAACGCCATCTACCGTGTTATCGTTGGTTCTAGATCGCGCTACTGAACTGCGCGTCTCGGTGTGAACTGTGAACTGACCGTAATATTTTACTTCTGGATCACTTTAAATTCAAATATCTTTTGATAGACTGAACCGATTGCAATGAAACAAAAACTAAATGTTACTTCAAGTTACGCTAAATCGTTGTGTATAAAAATTATCTACATTGATTTCGTACATTTTACGTGATGCCCGAATAACCAAACATACAAACAGATAAACAGACAAACAGACAAACAGACAAAAATTCTAAAATTGCTGGAAATGGGTTCTATTGGTTGTCCTTTAACATCCTGGCTATATTTTTTTTATTTTTTTTTAATGTACAAAAATTTCTTTTCTACAGTTTTATTATATGTATAGATATAGATAACATTATTTTGTTAGAGAAGTGTAATTTTTTTTAAATTTCATTTCGATATAGGTAGGTACTATTTGTAAAGTACGTCTATATAAACTCGTTTTGAGTTTTGTATTTTGAATTTAACGATACCTATGAGAATAGATAAATAATTTTATTTAATGTGTCATGATTTCATGAGGGATTAGATCAAATGATCTACACTGACACTCGCAAGTTTAAGACGAACCGATTGACGTAAGAATTATCAAAATCGGCCTACGCATTTGGTCTCTAGAACGCCACATAGAAACAAACATACACACATACATAGACTGATAAACACATTACCCTCCTTTGCGACGCGCAGTCGGGTAAAAAGAAAAACCATGTCATTGTCATAACTTAATTACCCAAGTTATTAATGCCTCGTTGGTCGCAAGCGCGACAACTGAGCATGAGGTCCTGGGTTCTATCCCCAGGGCGGAAAAGTGTCATTGGGTTTTTCTATCAAGAAATTCTCTGATCACGGAGTCTGGATAGTGTCCCTAGCTCTTACATGGGACTTAAAGATAACTGGCAAAATGTGGTTGCTATGTTAGGTTCACTTCTGTCTAACGCCTGGGGGATTACATTATGCGTGAGACTATGTTAATAAGTTAAGGTCGCGAGACAGACTGTAAAGGTAAGCGTGCGTGGCCCTAGAACCCAAAAGGCTACCGAAGGAACCGAATGGATTTTTATTAGTAAGAGACAATCACTTTCGCTACACCCAGGGCCCAGGGACAGTACAGCATCACATTTGACGATTTTACCAACCAATAAGAAAGAATTATCTAACCGGATTCTTATCCGGATACTTACTTATTTGACTTAACTTAATCTCTGTTTAGAGGTCATTATTAGTTTTACACATAGGTAAATACTTTATTAATTAAAATCACAAAGAAAAAAAAAGAACATGATTGAATCACGATGACTCAAAACTCAAGATCGAGTGGATTTTTTTAAGTGATTTGATTAAGGAATAGGTACTATCGCCCAATGTATATACTGACCCCCGTAAAGACTATTTCTGCTTGCAGAGTTTTAACTTTTACTTCCTAGGCCCTTTGTTTTGACCATTCATCCATTTCATAAAAAAGGTGGCCAGTTCACAGATGTGGGCTACTGCGCACGCGATTTTGTTTTAAAAGTGAGCAGAGATTACATTGTTCGATAGTACCTATGATTAAACCGATCAAATATTTTAAGAGGATTAGGTACGTGTCTATGGTAGTCATCCCATAGATACCTCGTAATGCTTACGACACCCGACATAAGTGGAATGACATAATAAAGTTCTTTACAGCTTGCTAAGTGGGTGAGTATAGTACGAATGAACGATTAATGTATGCTTCTCGGTGAAAGATGGGTTTTTGTGTGACAATAATATGTTTACATAATGATTTGTAATGCTCTTCTGAATAATGATCATCGGTCAGTCTGCAAGTCAACGATGCACTGACTACGTACTGGCAGGCAATAAAACTTGCCATCAGATGCAGAATGCATAATGCTCTAAACGCTGATGAATTGACAATTTCTCCTTTGTGTGCTTATGATTATATTGGATTCGTTTTGGAACGTGATATAATTATAAGCCATATCTACCATAGATTGATTTTATGTAGGTACTAGTTTGTACCACGAACTGTCAATCTGTCATAGACATCATGACATGATTAACATGGATAAGTCTTTTTCCCGGGATTTCATTTAAGTACTTAAGGCATTGAATTAAAATGCGGGCAAAGCCGCGGGCAACAGCGAGTGCTTAATGTCTTCATCCTAAGTACATTTTCCTAAAATTTTAAAAATGCTGGAAAAATCTCTTTAAAATGTTGGAATCCCGAAGGCAATGTCCATATTAATATAAACGTTTCAGGTTATTAACCACAAATCAATCTACCTACTCCGGGCTTTGATGATGACACAGCTCCACGATCCGATCACTACAAAGAAAATTCCTAGTCATCGTGAAACAATGTATTAATAGGCTCCATGCGCTGCACACTGTGCGTTAATATACGGTTCAGAGCCTGATGAGCTACATGCCAACAATGGTATACTAGACTAATATTTAGATTACCGTCGGTCCATTTAGACGTGCAGCGTGCTCTCACGCCGGCACGGTTGCATCACAATGACTGTCGTTAGAATTGGACCTGCGCGAGCGCCGCCGCCGGTGTGCTTGCGGTGGCGAAACGGAGACGAGCGAACGTTTCATCTGGTTTAGGGACCTGCTTATGGTGTATTGTGTTTTTAGAACGGAAAACATTGAAACAGGGAGAGAAAATTGAGGAATATGCACAATTGTGTCTAATCTTCTGGCAATAACAGACTTGGCTTTTGCGGTAAAACTGTATTGTTTAAAACTTTGTGCTTTTTAAGTTATGGCATGGCATCAATGAAATATCTCTTCTAATAATTTCTATAAATGCTTTCTGGGAGCCCTAAACTAAGGCTTGGTTACACTCCGTGATTGATCATGGTTCAAGCTACGGCATTGCATAAGCATTTTCTATATGACAGCTGCATCATTGCACAGTAATTACTGGACATGAGGTTTATATTGATTGCGGTTCATTATGATCTTTGTGTTCAGCGGCGTCTAGTTTGAAACTTTTTTAACGTTAAACAAAATAAATGTTAAGGGTTGAAATGTTGTGCTGAGTTCGTACATACGCTTTATGAGGTACCTGAACAAATAAAAATACTCGAAGTCTTTGAGAATTGGGGTGACCTTTGAAACACTGGCGAACTCTGACTGCATGTGTCGGCCCGGATCAGATAGGCCAAGTGGTCTTGGTAATTAAATTCAAGTTACGGAACCCTAACAGAATACGAAGACACGTTGCAAAAAAAAATAGGTTGGTACGAGCAATTGAACTTTTTCTAAAGAGGCAAATTAAGTTTCTAGTTCCGCTGTCATTGTTTCCTATAAGATAAAGAAATTGTGGTCGGCCTAATGTATTAAAAGCAACGGTACTTTAATATCTTAGGTACCGTTCTGATTGTTCAAAATTGACTACCTATTAAGTTTAAAGGATAGTACTTAAGCTAGAATATTTATTTATCGTAAATAGCTATTTGCTATCGAGCTGATGAATTTATTTATCGATCAAGCCGAAGCCTAAATAAAAGTTTGCTCGTGACTGACAGTATTCAAAAGTACATCAGGGTTTTTAGGTGTTACTAAGAGACAGTGAAAATAGCTCTGCAGCCGACTGTACCTACTTATGTCTAATATCTAACAATACCATGTGGCTTAGTACTTATGGTAGGTACACCTAAGCAATTGTTCGACGATAGTCATTAACATAATGCTCTTGAATAGGCAACACTTCCCGATCCTAGATGACAATTAATATTTAAGTACCACCTTTCTATATTTCTCATCTTGCGTAAAAGTCTAAAAGGTAGGAATCATTAATCAGCCAACTCATTATTATTTGATGATCAACTAAGTTAAGTATGGGGTCTTAACAACAAATACTTATTGCAGACTTGCGGTTTGTCTGAAGAAATGATTATAAGAACAGTCACCCAATTATAGGGCATCGATTACCGCGATTGCACTGTTAAGTCAATTTCCTCGCGATATTTTTGTTTAGCCATTGTGTCCAAATAAGATAATCTAGAAACGGGCGCCAATCATACTTTTTCTTTAGCTTTTTCAGTCAGTGTTACTCATTATCCAGTAGTGCATTGCTGTTATTTGTCCATTCTTCTCCATTTGGACCTACGCTTTGCAAAGGGCAACTATTAGCCTTGGAATTCTATCATGCTCTGAAATACCTAAAAGTTTGACAAAAAGGAATAGAAACATGCGGCAGTCCACAAATAACTTTAATCAAACAAATCTCAAAAAAAAGCACATCAGACACACTATTTTTATTATCTATGAAAACATTATGAAAGACGTGACAACTAAACACCTCTATAAAGTGGGGTTTAATCTGTATCTAGATTAAAGTTAGCTATAAAATGAGTAACAAAGTGCAATGCCCCGTCTCTACAAAGTCGTGATAAGTGCATCCGACACTAACACCATTTATAAATGTTCTAATTTTAAAAGCACAATAGTTTTCAATGGCGTCTGTAGTGTTGAAACTGCTGATGGGCCATGACCTTACATGATAACAAATAGGTCTGTCGAGGATCGAGACGAATTCTCTAATGGACTCATATGCCTCGAGTTCTACTCGTTTAACCAAGGTGAATCACCATCATTAGATGCAGAAAACAAAGCAGATTGACAACACATCCGTATATCTACACACTTACACGGATTTTGAAATAACAAATAAGAGATTAAATTGGTTTTGCGTAGTTACGTGATCACGCACGAATAAGGATATTTCAATAGATGATTTCGATTAAAAATTAAGGAGCAGACTAAGAAGAACAAAAAAATCTTTGATAATGATTTGTGGTGAGAAACAACAGACTTGTTAGTTTGTACAGGCAAACAAAAAATCTTTACTACAAAAAGCAGAATGGCTCTGAATGCTCTGATAAACAAACTGATCTAGTGTTTGTACACCGCTGTTTAATCGACCTAGACCTGGAAAGCCAAATAAAGTCATGATTTCCTGATATTTTGACTCTCATGAACATTTAGGGAAGCAGCCTTTGATGTTGAAATTAACACAAAGAAAATAAAAATGAGTCCTAATAAAGAAGTACCTAGAAACCATGAACTTAATTCTAATTAATGAAAGAAACAAGAATTAAAATCTTAGTTGTCAATACAGATTCAGAAATAATTTACCAGAAAGAATAACACGAATATTTTACTCGAAATATGAGTCAAGTGAAAATATTTTGAACAGGTTGTAGTCGGCATTGATACTCGTACATCGTGAACAACAACAACAGTAATAAAAGTTGTTAATATTATATTAATTCCAAAAACAACAGCCTGTATAACTAATCGGTAGTGTACCATACTGATGAATTCGAGGATTTGCGTCGCTCGAACGAACAATCAATCGATCAGTTGTCAAAGGTTGCTCTTGAAGATACATTTTAAAACGTGACTCTGAACAAAGCAAGTTCTAAACTTCTAATTATCGATTCGGCGGTCTATTTAGAATTTGTTCAAGATTACAACATTTCGTGGAGGAGCTAGTAAATATCACCCGGTTTACATGGCTTGGGTGTACGAAGTTTCGAGGTGGAGCAGGGTTACTAGATACAGCTTTCTATTTTACCTACACTTGAAGTTTTTTCGTTCCTTTAATTATTAGGTTTTGCAAGTTATTCATCAAAATTATGATTGTTTATTCACGAAATAGATTAATTAATTTAATTGTGAATGATATAAAAACTTCCGAACTTATTAAAATTGTATTGTGAGGTATTAAGTAGTGGGTTTAAAATAAATATGTGCTCATTGTCTAAGCATTTAATTTCTCCAAGGAAAATGGAGAGGTTCAAGAGCCAACGTTTTCCCCCAAAAAATCGGAAAACCCTCAATCTCTTAACATTAAAGTGGAGCAAGCATCAAGAATTTGTCACGAGTAACAGTTGTCGGCTCAAGAATGGTCACGAAACTGCATCACGTGGTACATCAAGGACATACTCGTAGCTTATGGTTTAGGTTTAGGTTACATTGTCGTGTTTCACATGGGAATTTCATTAGTTATCTATTATTTGTTTGCTATCTCTTTGGAAAATTTAAGTTTTAAAATGCTAGGGGGTTGCAACATTCTCAAGAGTTTTTGTTCTTTTAGGTCAGTTGTTCACTTAATTTTTTACAGCGTTGGTAGACTTTTATCTTTTACTTCATCAGATTTTAGTCAGTATTCAGTCTTTTGCGAAAGATAATAGCAAAGAAGCAAGAACACACTTCTTGCTCCTTTGCTATCATCTTTCGCAATACCCAAGTGTTTCCAGTCCAATCCTTCTTTGATAGATTTTCCAGCTTTCTTGTTACATTTTGGGGTCACACTGAGCAGCGGAACCACAGGGTACTTGTGATTTGCAGTGATAGCTGGGCGATTCCACTGGCGGTGATAACCCTTACTTGGCTCACGACCACCATTCTATCGGGGTCTGGTTCCAAACAGTTTGTTGTGTTCCGTCGGTGCGCAGGAATTCTAGTTCCGTCTGGATGTCACTCCATCTTAGATCTCATTTTTGCTTCTGGGCTATATTGAGGCAACACGTTGACTTTTTTTAAAAATAGGTACCTAGGTTCTTAGAAAAAAACGGAAAGTTACCAAAAGAGTAACAAAAACGTGGACTTACTATAACTAAATGCAAGACCTTAAAGATAAGTCCTACTCAGCAAAGTCGCAAATGAGAGGAATGCGAAGAATTTTGTTCGGAACTTTTATGTCCCATTACATTCTAAAAGTAAATGGAAACGATGAGTCATCTTTTAGCGGTCATTTACTAAAATAGTGTTAAGTTCAGTATTTGCTTAATACCCATTCATCAAGGTTATGTAAATTTCTAATAATAATGTGTAAGGTAAACAATGAAAGGTCGCCTGCTGAGTCACCTTTTTGGAGATCAACTACCTAAATTGATCGAAAATCAAAAATCTTGTTGGTTTGTTTGATGAGTTAAAGTATTTTTCATTACTCATACTCTGAAAAGGTAGGTCATTACATGTCTGATTAGCCGTTTGAAAGTTTTCCATTGCCGCCCTAGGGAAAATCGCTTTCAACTGACAGCTGCCAAATTTAAGAAAAAAAATAGTACATTGTTATCCAAGGCGTGAAAGTTACTTATTTACGTCCCGAGACGGGGTTTGGCGCCCGTAACGTAGTGAGGGCGCTAATAGTTCGAGGGACTAAATAAGTAATTTACCCGAGGTAAACACTGTGCTTTTCATTACGAATACGAGGAAAGTAAAATTAACAACATAAATTTTAGCCATAAAAGTACTCTGTGATTTTAGCTAAAGAAAAAATGAGTGTAGATCGGATTGTCACTTTGCCGCTTGTTTTTTTTTTTAATTTTTGTGCTGTGGTCGTCCATCTATACAGCCAGAATTTTTCATGTTCATTATTTAAAAATTTGCAAAGATTTTGTCGAAATCTGTATTATTTTAGAGAAATAGTTGAAACTAAATTATTTTAAAGTCATTATTTATATTCTTAATACTTAGATTATGTTATTTTAATTTTAAATCGCTCTGTAATTTCGTGGCTGTATAAAAAGTTTGAACATGGATTAATAGAAATGTCAAAATAGAACTAGTTTTTTTTTTCTTAAATTTGGCAGCTGTCAGTTGAAAGCAATTTTCCCTAGGGCGGCAATGGATAACTTTCAAACGGCTAATCAGACATGTAATGACATACTTTCAGAGTATGAGTAATGAAAAAACTAGTTCTGTTTTGACATTTCTATTGAACCATGTTCAAACTTTTTATACAGTCACGAAATAACAGAGCAATTAAAAATTAAAATAACATAAAGTTAAGTATTAAAAATATAAATAATGACTTTAAAATAATTTAGTTTCAACTATTTCTCTAAAATAATACAGATTTCGACAAAATCTTTGCCAATTTTTAAATAATGAACATGAAAAATCCTGGCTGTATAGCTGGACGACCACAGCACAAAATTAAAAAAACAAACAAGCGGCAAAGTGACAATCCGATCTACGAGTACATTCATTTTTTCTTTAGCTAAAATTTATGTTGTTAATTTTACTTTCCTCGTACTCGTAATGAAAAGCACAGTGTTTACCTCGGGTAAATTACTTATTTAGTCCCTCGAACTATTAGCGCCCTCACTACGTTACGGGCGCCAAACCCCGTCTCGGGACGTAAATAAGTAACTTTCACGCCTTGGGTAACAATGTACTATTGTTTCTCAAAATCTTATTTGAGCATTATCTTCCTCATCGAGAACGTGTTGAGATAATAGCCAGCTGAGTTTCCTTTTTTGGAGATGAACAAAATCCAAACAAAACAAATGAACAAAAATCCTGTTGGCTTGTTTTGATCATTTAAAGTATTTTGTTTCTCAAAATCTTTAATTAATACTTGTCTTCTTCATTGAGAAGGTGTCGGGATAATAGCGAAACTATTTGCGTTACTGTGTTGACTATGAGACGTATTCCCTTGTTGTTACCTTTTTTCGTTTTCACTTGCATCTGCAAAGGCCTGTGTTTAGGCCAATCTATACGGTACAGCTAGGAAGAGACCTGGTTAAGGACAGACTTATAAGGCAATACACAAGTGTATTCCTATTTGCTCATCAATGCACTCTTACAATTCACACAAGCAGCTGTAAGCGACTAAGGCATATTAAGTTTTTACAATTCTTCCGGCAGGGAAGGGCTAGCTGTGCATGTGTATTCGCGATGTTGCAAGCTTTAAACTAACTGTGTTACAAATAGCTAAATTATTACTATTTGTATCTGCAATCTCAATACTAACAAGGCTTCCAATAACTGGGGCCAGATGTTCAAAATTTTGTACTATAAAATCTTTGACTTATATCTTCGTGAGAATTTGAATTTGTAGCTGGCATTAAAATGTTACTGCAACAAGACCATTTGGGACGCAGTTGAAAAGATGACCCTGTCATAAGATGAATGCAGTCTGCCGATCTTCGCTTACCTAATAAAGTTGAGTTAGTATGAAAATTGGATCTCAAAGCTCAAACATTGACCCACTCCAAATTTTTGGCGATGTGAAATTGTGCAAGAAAGAGTTATTAAGTGGGCGTCTTAAAAAGTGTTGCAGATGTAGTACTTATTTCATTTATATTTACTATAGCTTCCGCCCGCGACTCCGTCCGCGCGGATGTCGGTCTTCGCGTGGATGGTTTATTTCTCCATTTTGAGTAACTCTGACAATGATATCTTATAAATATCTATTGGACCCAAATACGGCTAAGCCTATAATAATTAAGGAGATCCCTCTATTGAGCTACTTGCTGTTGAGCTCGCGTTCTATAGTAAGTATTTTTTTCATAGTAATTCCGACCTTGTATTTACAAATACCTAACTGATCGGAACAGTAATCAAAAAGGTCGCGCTGAAAAGCACGGTTTAAAATTACACGCATACAATATTAATTCCACGGACGACCGCTCGCCACACTGGACACGTCCGCTCGCATCAAACTTCAGAATTTATATGCATCGCGCGGCGCGGAACGCGGCTCCTTATATAGAAGTCGGGGAGGCGTGGCCCGCGTGTGCCGCAAACGGTTCAAGCCAAATCCGACTTTCGGCGCTACAGGTTACGGCGCTGAATCCACTGCGGGTAATGCAACGTGTGTTCGCGGTTCTACAGAACAACGTCTATGAATAAAACTGAAAAATAAGATTTTTTTTCTACGTATTTTTCCAGGATAAAAAGTATCCTATTTTATGCCCAGGATAATAAGGTATAATTATACCAAGTTTCATCGAAATCGAACCGTTAGTTTTCACGTGATGCCTGCACATACAGACAGACAGACAGACAAAAAATTTTTTAATCACATATTTGGGTTTGGTATCGATCCAGCAACACCCCCCGCTATTTATTTTTTCAATATTTTCAATGTACAGAATTGACCCTTCTACAGATTTATTATATGTATAGATATAGACTAGCTGCTGCCCGCGACGTCGTCTGCGTTGAAGAAATAAAGGTTCACTGCTCGTTCCCCGTAGGTGATAGCGTGATAATATGTAGCCTATATGTTGACCCGACTTCTTCATAATATTCTTGCCAAATTTGAAGTAAATCCATACAATAATTTTTGAGTTTATCCCGGACATACCTACATACAGACAAAAATTCTCAAAACTATATTTTTGGCTTCGGTATCGATTGTAGATCACACACCAAGTATTTCTTTCTGAGCAGAACTTGATGTTTGAGATTTTTCATAAAATAGATTAAAAACCGTACCTACTGAGTTACTAAGAAATGCTTTCAAGTTTCTACCTTTTATTTATCTTATAAGCAGAATCTAACTTATATTTGTGTATACATAAACTGAAGGTCAGCTTAGATAACATATGTAACAAATAGAGGACATAACCTGAAGCGAAGTGGTTACGTCTGAGACGAATCGGCCCTAATCTTCCGGTTATCTTTCTAGGTAAGGTACCTATAGCGTGCCTTCTACACTAGTACTGGAGTAGATATACATTACAAAATGAAGCAAAACAGCGATGACATAACGTATGCATTATCCACATACACATCTCAATCGAATACTGTAAAAAGGTGTTGATAGACTTGAGCATTTACGTGTAACAGAACATCGAGACAATCAAAATTTTTTAATTTTTTCGAACTGAACAACGAGCTGAGCCAAGCATAGAGCCAAACATCCCTACGAACATTTTACGATCTTTTTAGCGAAGCTCTAGTCGATGATCAAAATAATCTTCAAAAATTAAAAAAAAAATTTCATGAACATGTCAGACTTGACAGTCGACCCGTAACAACGCTCGTTAGATTGCTCGCTAATATAGGTACGCTCTCGTTTGTTTTTCTGTAATGTAACATTTGAAAGAATAAGAATGCTCATTAGATTAGAGGTAATCGGTTTTTAACCGACGAAAAAAAAAGGAGGAGGTTCTCAATTCGACATGTATATTTTTTTTTTTTTTATGTATGACCACGCATAACTTTTCCCAGCGTGGTCCGATTTCAAAAATTCTTTTTTTGTTGGAAAGAGTATATCTCAAAGTTGGTCCCATTTTAATTTCAAAACTAAAATCGGCCTCTAAGGGTAGAAAAAAAGGAATTGATTGTCAACTTTCCTACAGAATTTTCAGTTGTGAACCGATTCGTTTGAAATAAAGTTAACATATGTAGTTCTGAGGACATTACTATATAGCAGAGATGTGGAGAAGATAACATGATGGTGTCACCATCATCAGATCAACTCCAAATCCCTGTTATGTTGTGAAGTCAGTCCCAAGAGTTCCTCAACAGTTAACAACAGCTATATCGTGTTTGGACCCATTTCACTCAGCTTGATGAGAACTTTAGACCCAGCTGAGGTATCATTGTCATCGAGGGTCTGAGGATGGTGACGGAAAGCAGGGGCAAGAGGTCCTCAACAGTTAACAGCACCTATATCGTATTTGGGCTCATTTCATTAGTCTTGATGAAAATTTTAGACCTAGCTGGAGTATAATTGTCATCGAGGGTCTGATGATGAGGACAGAAGGCAGTAGCAAGAGATCCTCAACAGTTAACAGCAACTATATCGTATTTGGGCTCATTTCATTCATCATGATAAGAACTTTAAACATAGTTGGGATTTGACAGTCGTTGACAGTCTGAGAGTGGAGTTTTTAGTTGCAAGTTACAGGTCCTCAACAGTTAATACTAATTACTGTGACGGTTACGTTGACAATGACAAAAGGGAAGACGGGTTTTTCCATGTGTTAAACACTCTAATCATGGTATACAACTAAAAAGCTAAAAATAATAACTTTTTAACAAAAAAATCAAACCGACGAAAGATTGAACTGAAAGCTAAAAATAAATTTTGAGGCGGCGCCAAAGAAACAATCAACGAAAAGCAACCTAGCTACAATAAAATTATGCTTCGCTTCAAATAATTAATTTAGGTACATGTTTGTATGTTTGTTTGGCGCCGCCTCAAAATTTATTTTTAGCTTTTCAGTTCAATCTTTCGTCGGTTTGATTTTTTTGTTAAAAAGTTATTATTGCAATAGGGTACGATACACCGCCGTCTTAAACTAAGCTGGGGCCCTTGGGCACACAATAATTGGAGGCCCTTTTGGAAAGTAAAAAACGCGAACTAAACTAACATTTTTAAAATAAGTTTAATCATTTGATATAGGTAATCAAATACGAATGCTACTGCTTTTTTTACCGACTTCAAAAAAAGGAGGTTATCAATTCGACCCGTATGTATGTAATATTATCAGAACTGCCCAGTTTTCATATATGTTAGTCTACATCAGCGTCTGAACAAATGTGCCAAATTTCATAAGTGTATGTATGTATGTATGTATGTATGTATGTTTTTATGTATGTGCACGCATATCTCCGGAACTATAAGTTCGATTTAAGTAATTCTTTTTTTGTTGTACTAGGTATTGTTCAACTTAGGGTACACTGTAAGTTTCATCAAAATCGGTTCAATAGTTTTAGAGATATGGATTTTTTTATGTTGTGACGGATTACAAGATTAGTGTATATGTAAGAAAATTTTGTATTTTACAAGAATTTGGGTTGAATACGTAATAAATAAACTAAATAAAAAAAGGGTAAAATAAAAAGTTTTTTTAAAAAAAGTACCGACTTCAAAACAAATACCAAAAAGTTTAAAATAACTTTTCTTTCGGAAGTCGGTGGCTTTGTTTTGTTGTGTCATTGACTATTGCCACCGACTTCCGAAAGAAAAGTTATTTTAAACTTTTATGTATTTGTTTTGAAGTCGGTACTTTTTAAAAAAAAAAGTTTTTTTCTTTCATATCATTCCTTAGACAATCCATCCATCTTTTCTTTGGCCTTCCTCGTCCTCTCCATCCATCAACATTCATACTCATTACTTTCTTAGTCACATGGGTGTCATCCCTCCTCATCACATGTCCATACCAAGATAGACGATGACCCTTTCATTTTTTCTGTAACAGGTGCCAGTTTCAAACTTCCCCTTATAAACTCATTCCTTACTTTATCCATTCTTGTCACTCCACACATCCATCTTAACATCCTCATCTCCGCTACATGCAATCGTTTCTCATCCATCTTTTTCACAGCCCAGCATTCCGATCCATACAATACGGCAGGTCTAATCACGGATTTGTACCTATATTTTCCCCTTTAACTTGAGGGGCATCCGTGGGTCGCAAGTTGTTCCGGTGACCTGTCGCCATTTCATCCATCCCGAGTTGATCCGGTGTGTTATGTCCCGGTCCTACATCGCCGTCTCCTTGGACAAGCGACCCGAGGTACCGAAAGTCGGAACAGACTGGTATGGGTGTTCCTGCAAGAGTAATGGGCACAAGAATAATAATGAGAATAATAATTGATGTGTGAGAGAAATTGTAGGTCCTTCGGGGCCCCCCCTGAGACTGGGGGCCCCGAAGAACTTATTTTTTTATACTGCAACTGCACTGTAAAAAAAAAAGATGTAACCGCCTTCAAAAACAACCACAAAAAAGGTTAAAATAACCTACAAAATAACGTTTCTTTCAGAAGTCGGTGCCTTTATTTTTTTTTCATTTCATTGTCTTTTTTGCAACCGACTTCTGAAAGAAAAGTTATTTTGTAGGTTATTTTACCCTTTTTTGTGGTTGTTTTTGAAAGCGTTTACATTTTTTTGAAATGTTTTTTATTTTACTCTTTTTAGTTTAAATATTCAACTCAAATTCTTGTCAAATAAATCATTCTCTTACATGTATGTGCACAAAAATTTTGTAATCCGTAGCACCGATAACAACATCGCTCAAGTGCACAATAAGCTAATACAATTCCCTATCTCAAAAACTACTGAACCGATTTTGATGAAACTTGCAGTATTCCGTAATTTAAACAATACTTAGTACAACAAAAAAAGAATTACTTAAATCGGACTTGTAGTTCCGGAGATATGCGAACACAAACTAAATCAGTCGATGCCTACTCCAAGCCGTTGAGGAGTTGTACCTTCCATGATCAGCTCATCCACCTGAGATGATGATTATCATATGCAAATACTTGAACAGCTTTAGAAAATATATGAAAATGGTACTATGTGCCTATAAAATTTGAAGGTTGCCCTCGATTTCCCTGGGATCCCATCATCAGATCCTGACCTGATGATCATGGGACCACTTGGGAAGTATACCCTTTCAAACAAAAGAAAAATTTTCCAAATCGGTCCAGGCGTCTCCGAGAAATCGGGGAAAATACATAAAAAAAAAAGATTCCGACGAATTGAGAACCTCCTCCTTTTTTTGAAGTCGGTTAAAAAGACAACAATCACGTCTAACGTCTGTCATGTCATAGCAATAAAACTTACTGCCCACCGCTTAGACTCTAGTGATCTTTACCTTCCACTATTAAAATATTCCATATTTGGTTTATCAACTCCGCTACGATTCCTTAAAAGGTCTGGATTAACAAGCCGTTGTAAATAATATATTCAAGATTATTTATTATGCAAAATATTTTTGTATTCATTAGACGTCATCACAAACCCTTGAAATTCATGACGCATGCGTTAATGCGTATAATATCTATAAAATATAAAACAGGACCATAGATTAATCATTATAAATAGACAATTTAGTCGGTGTCTCATTATAATGGGAGCCTAATTTAACCAATGATTTTTTTTAAAAAAAAAAACGTTGTCCCACACTAGGAATTTTCCTGTGTCGTGGGAGCGTTTACAAACAATAAACTGGCATACACGCTTAAGTGCATTTTCGCATTCCTTGACCATAAATGTTCGTTCTTCCATTTCAGTTTATCTTCATAACTTGCCGATATAACCTGCTTTGTAAGGCCCTATGCGGTGACCCTGCTGACACCTTAGAAACCTGCAGGCCATAGGCGAAGCTGGCTCATTCTTGAATATTGGAGAGTGGAGGTAACGACAAAATATATATCCGATAGTATCAGTGACATACGTTCCTTCATGAATGCGAGAATATTTTGGTTGCAAAATGCAAATGAAAGCAAAGTTACAGAGAATTTTAGCAGTAGGTAATAGTCAGTGTGAAGTTAAATCTAATGCTACAACTTTTTATTACGAATCTGTGTTTTTAAATACCTAGCTCTTGTAAGCCAGAGGACCTAAAAAGGTAATTTTAGTAGTCATAATACTAAGGATCAAAATATGAATTGCGATAAAATCCTAGGAGATCACTTTTCGATTTCATCCATAAACCTATTGCCTTGCATACACATACATATATTTGGTTACTATTACTAGGTAATTGATCATGATTTACAAGTACTCGTAACTGAAAGTGAAACACGGATTCTTACATCATTATTTTAACCGACATTACATCTGCCCTTGACTAGAAAAGGCGCCCATCATCTTATCAAGGTCAGAGTTAATGGCTATATTACGGCCACGGAACCTCATAACAAACCACTTATGTCTGAGCATGTGTAATTAGAGTAGAATGGTAATTAAGTAGGTAGCTATAATTCACATGTAATGATAACTAGTCATAAGCTATCGATATTTTAATTGAGTCTGCAAAAAATATCGACAAAAAGTTATGATTACTCTATGGTGAGTAATAAATTAACGAAATATATTATTTTGATGAAGAGCACATTGATTAAGTTAATAACATTAATTAAAGAAGCCTCAAAATAGTATTAGATTTAAGGCAAGCATATCATTCATAATGATTGTAAAAAATAAAAAAAATCCTTCAGGAACTTCTGTTGAAGGTAGGATTTTTTCTAACTGTAGTCAATTCAATAGGAGCAAGGAATTAAAAAAGTTGATTAAAATAAGTATCGTTTCAAATCACCGAATCATCGTTTCAATATCGAATCGGAATGCAAGCAGACCGGAAAGCCAACCATAAAGAAAACGGATGAGAGAAGATTGCAAATATTTGAGACATGACATAATATTTGTGAAAAATTAGTGAACGAATGTAGCGTTCACGAATGATAATAGAAGCGTGTAACGAATGTAAATAGAAGAGTGATGAAATTTGATGAATGGACAAAGAGAAGACTGGAGAAAAAGAGGTAAAGGGAAAAGGGTTGGCCTACAGGAGGACAAGACAACGTGTTGTGTGGACCATACAGCTTGGCCAGAACGTCTTGAAAGGGAACTAATCTTTTTATTTGCTGACAACGTTTTAAAATATTTGATATTTGATGTAAACAAAGACGCATGTTTGTTAGATTTATTATTGTGCCATAAAACTAACGTAATAAGTGAAAATAAATAAAATAAAATCATTCAAAGTGCTGGTAGCGAGAAGACAGTGGCGACTTCCGGTTTTCTACTGTTTTTTGCCAAGCTGTATGTCACTGAAGGACGGGACAATTAATTATTTTAATTGAGACATGAATCAAATTAACAGAACAAGAATAATCAAAGTTTTGGGGCGTACGACACATAATTATTCGATCAGCCAGGACTGATCCATCATCATCATCAGCCTATAAATGTTCCCACTGCTGGGACACAGGCCTCCTCTCTGAGAGAGGGAGTGGGCTGTAATCCACCACGCGAGCCCAGTGCGGGTTGGTGAATGTTACATGTCTTTGAATTTTCGGTTCTAGGACATGCCGGTTTCCTCTCGATGTTTTCCTTCACCGTTTTGAGCAGTGGTGGTGGAACAAATTACACAAAGTAATCTGCCTGGCTGGATTCGAACCCACGACCTACAACTTGTAAGTCGGGGCCGATACCACTGGGCCACCACTGCTCTAATCTGACTGATCCATGAACTGCGTTTAATCTGGTTTATCATTTAAAAAATAAACCTTTTTGATTTTAACGACATGACACTTAGTACAAGCGTTTTATTTGCTACAGATTAAAGATTTAATAGTCTGATGCAATACAGCTTAGTGGCTGATACGTTGAGCAGTTCAAATACATAGATTAATAAGCTCCTCAGTGACAGTAAACGTTTGAAATGTAATCATAATCGTGTTTCCACGGACACAGTTACCATCACGAACTGATTCTCGATACACTTAGTTTATTGGGAAATGGTTAATAATTACCAAAGTATCAATATTATAGTTAATGAGTTAATTACAAGCGTGAGCACGTCTAAGACATAAAACATGAATAACACACATTTAATCTTCGGACAATTAGAGCAAATTGATATTATTATATTATATGCGCGTGCAAGCTCGTTTTTAAAAACCTTACACGTGTTTAAGTGCTTAATTCGAGACTTGTGCGTACATATTATGACCTTATAATTTTGCGTGGCATGCCTGTATGCGACTTCATGCTTATCCAAAAACGAGATTATACGAGCGAAATCATAACTTATCCGGAAACGACCTTTAGGCAAAGATGCAAAGGGCACCATGCCTTTGGACAGCAGAAGGCAGGTGAAGGAATAGGGTAGCTTCTTTTAGTGAGAGTGTGATTGGCCCTGCCGCTCGACGGAAGGCTCGGTGGGAGAACCCATTTGATGATTCCATACCACCAAAAAAAAAACAGACAGCTTACAAACTAATACATAATATAGTAACAACAACTGCAGTGACAAACTTACACAAAAAATGCAATTGTGTAGGCTCAAAACTATTGCCATAGAGAATCGAACTCTGAGTGCGAGTAGAGATTTTTTTGATGACGAATATAACACTATGTCCATTCTGAAAATTTCAAGCTCAGAATTAGGTAACCCTAGCGACTAACACTAAATATAATCCCAGTGAATGCAAAGTAATGCATCATCATTCACTGCGTAGGTTTAGCTGGTAATTAGTTAGATCTTGTGGATTAATTCGCAATAAATTCTTATTATCAGTATCTATGTCGTTAATGTCAATATAAATTGTCTAGACAGAAAGGGGGTCGCGTGATTTACAGCTAGAGGTTCTAGGTTTATTATTTAAATAAATTTCGACCTTAGATTCTTTACCTTTAGAAATTAGTTTTCCGGTGGCGGTGCTAATATGCTTATGAATCTAGCAGTTGTTTATCTACCGCCTGGAAATAACTTCTTTATATAAATTATTTATTACTAGTGACCCGCCCTGGCTTGGTAAAGATGTAAATAAATATGACCTTTCTACTGCTGAAGGAATTTTCAAAATTGGTTCAGTATTCCAGAAATTACTTCCTACAAATCTCTCAAACAATCTTTACCCCTATAGAACTTTAATGTTAGTGTAGATTATGTATTGTTTATTCCTTAATTATATACAGACAGTTCTCTTCGTCATCAATTCGTCATCTACATAATTATTTGGGATTAGCGATGCGTATCTTCTTCCAAACATGAAAGTAGTAAAGAAAGCACTCAACTCACATTGCCGATAAGAATAAGCTGATTGTTTCAGGGAGTATATTGGAGATTGATTTTTCCACTCAGCAAAAATGTAGGTTTATTCTAATTAATTCATCAGGGTTATAACACTCGGGTAAACAAAGTGGAATAAACCTGATTACGGATATGTTTTCCTGAGTGGAAACTCTCTGAAACAATCAGTTCATCCTTATATGGGTTAAGTCCTTTCTGCTTAGCTACGTCCACATAATCTACTTGTCATCACCTGGAATTACACTAGTCACCCTTTGTCTACATTTTCACACAATCCATGTATCGTTCTTTGATCTTCTTCTACTTTTATATCCACCATTATTATGCAGAACATTCTTCACGCAATCGGTTCAGTGGTTTAGGCGTGTAAAGTTAACAAACAAACGAAATTACTTTCGTATATAATATTAGATAGTATTATGTATTTCATGCTAATCAGCATCGTAACTGTTAATGAATGCGTCATGTATTACGCAAGCGTTGTTTACAATTCCATCGCCTATGTAAAAGACATAAATCAGCCAAATACAAATTTAACACTAATAAGCAACTTTTACTGTTGAAATTACTATGAAAGAGTATTTAGGTTCATCGATGAAATAAACGTGTCTGTATTTTGGAAAGGTAAAGGTAGGCAGTTATAATAAAGGGTGACTCATCTGAAAAAATTGACCGCAATATACTTTCACTGGCAATAAAATTGGGTATTTGGACTGTTATTATAGCAATTTCAGTATGGCATACATAACTACATACTTTGGAACATATTGCAATACTAATAAGGTAGTGAAATTGGATCAAAAGATGCGAATGCGCGTTGTGTAAGATCCGCATCTAATGAGCCCACAGAATCCCACCATATATTAGTGTGTAGGGCACATGGATTGAAAAAATAATGTCCGTGTAATAATTTGAAAGGTACCTGTTACTATCAAGATTTTGAAAACATTAAAGAAAAAAAATGCTAAGAAATTGCATCATGGTGTTGTGTGTTTCATTGTCATTAGTCATCATGACTATGACCTATCTGACTCTAACAGAAATCTGTAATAGAAGTTTTGTAACGATAATGTCTGGTCAAATACCTAGATTCAATTCGTTTAAATGTCTTTATGTCTGGCATTTGAGCATTGAATTCCTAATAACGTCTTTGCAACTATCGAATAGTACCTAATAAGTTGAACTTGGTAGGAAGAAATAATCATGGAGGTGAAGAAGAAATGATGAAGGTTTCAGATGCCAACGATAAAGAAGTCGACAATATTGGGGCAACAATTATTATTAAAATAGAGAAAATTTAAAAGATGAATATTGGTGATAAACGCAACCAACCAACATTAAGTTGATAATTTGACATCTAAAGGGCCATGACAATGATGTAATTTAAAGGTTAAAAAAAAATAGACACGGTCACAGGTAAAAGCCTGCAGGCGGAATGTCTTTAAAACACCAATAATAGCTTATTGTTCCGCATCATTATCGATTCTGTATGTAAACGTGTATAGAAGGCGAAAGTTACTTTATACTTTTAGCTATTGTACGTGTCTAAAATAAATAGAGAGGAAATGACTGCAAATCGGACGAGTGCACAATACCAACAAACATTTCTAATTGAATAAGAACATAATTGCTTATTTTGTATGTAAAGTAAACAACTGCAGAACCGTCGTGCTTTACAAATATCATTAGTTTTATCTGCTCTGAAATATCGACACGTTCGTAGTCTGGGATTGGATTTAGAATTGAAAATGGCTACGTTTTCTTATAAATTAGTATATATTTGTGTATTATCACAACAAGGATTGAGGATGGGCCACCCACGCATACTATCATAACAAATGTAAGTTGCCAACACTGGTACTTGATAGTAAAGGTGAAATTGATAATAAGGATTTCCGGTAAATGTTACTGTAAGAAGATTAAAGAACAGTTGCATCAGTAACGCCTCATTGCATTGATAAACGACAAACGCCTTCACCTAGTTGTGGGCGTAGGATTAAATTAAGACTGTTACTAAAAGAGAAGGCCTCTTTTACTGCAGTAAGGGACCTCGTAAAACCGTAGTGGCTAACATACCCGAGAGGAAGTGGAGCAATACGAGTTCGTGATCCACGTCACAGATTCACAATGGGAACTATATTGCCAGATGCGGTTCGATTTATTGAGCAAACACCGACCTTCACACCTTCGCTTGATCCTGTTCTATATTATTCAAAGTTTCGTTCAATAATGACACGCATCAGTGCAACGCCAGAATTGATAGCCCACTCATATAAATTCGCTTTTATCATGCCCATTCATATTGATGATACGATAAAACTGCCTTATAGTCCAAACAGAGGAAATCACGATATATGTAATGGCAAATGTTAATTCGATACGTATGATAGTAATTATGATACCTCCTAGTAGCGGCGGATATATATTTTAATTTAATTGCTATTGAACATCACATGATTAATTGATAAGATTTATGAGTTACCGAGTGATTACAAAAACTAAGTAATTGAAGATTAACTTAGAGGTATCGAGCAAGTAACGTATGATCTATAAAAAATAATAGGAGTGACAAGGTTGATTGAGATCCACTAAGATATAGTTCCAAGGACGGTCACGACGCGCGTGCTGAAAGTATTCGGCAGGTATTTGTTATGATATCGCATCAATAATTGCAGTTGTTACAATTACGATGTTACTAGTCCACGGTCAGATCTTGACACGACGAGATGAGTCTCGGGACTTATCAGATTATTTTATGGCAAAATTTAATGAGGATGTAGAATTTAAATTTATTTGCATGCTGGGGAAACCATTTAATATTAGAGCCATGTTTGTTTTTAACGATATGGCTATTAGAAAAAAAATATTACTTGTACTTTTTAATTGACGAATGCACATAAAATACAAGGTAAATTATTAAGTCGTGTAGTAAATATATATATAGTAGTAAATTTGTCTAATTAAGAAGAAATATTAAAAGAAACGTTTTTATGTAAATAAATACATATTAGGTATTGAAAATGCTATCATCAAAATAATTAAACCGTCTGGTCTCGGTCCTTTGAACTCTCACCGGTGTACATTTAGTTGTCCAAATATGGTTTATACATATTAAAATTTAGGAAGATGTGCAATTTAGTGCATTGATTTATTTATTCTTATGAAATGTAAATCCCATTAATGAAGAAGCTCAATATTTTGCAGCAGCAAAACTTTCAGTCAATATACGACTAAGTAGGTGTGACAAAGAAGGTGAAAAATTATTTAGTTAGTATTATGTACGAGAAAACCAGAGCCGTCCAAAAGTTGGGCACGTTAGGCTGATGATATCGTCAAAGTCGCGGAGAATAGATGGATGAGAGACGCAGATATATTTTTCAATAAAGAATCTAAAAAGAAGAAATCAGCAATATAATCTACTGTACCACGGATAAGATTTGGATTTTTCAAAGTGATTGCTAACTTTTTTTGATGTGTGTACATAGGTGTTCCTTTAAGTAGGTAGGCAAAAATCAGCAATCAGCTCGTGTTCTATTGAGCAAACTCACTTATCATGTTATGCTTCATCATCATCATCACCAGCCTATAAATGTTCCCACTGCTGGGATACAGGCCTCCTCTCTGAGAGAGGGAGTGGGCCATAATCCACCACGCGAGCCCAGTGCGGGTTGGTGGATGTGAATGTGAATGTTATGCTTATTACCGTATAATGAAGTCTAATTTCAAGTTCAGTGTGCTTGATTTAATCACGTGAATGAACGTAATCCGCGGGAAATCGTAGTGCGTGATTCATTCATTTAGCTCATTCGTACCTAAGCATATATGCACTTTAGGTAGGTTTGATTAATGTCTACGGTTATGAATACTTTCAGACACCCCTATACTATAACATGGGATTTTAACATATTCTGCGAAATGTGGGTTTTCCATTGAGTTTCCTCTCTATCTAAACCCTTTTTTTTTTTTTTTTTAGGGTGGCAAAATCATCAAATGAGTCCTCCCGCCCTGGGCGGGGCGGGAGGGACTGTCAGACTTTTACTGACTAAAATCCACCCGTGTTCCGTCGGATGCCCTTTACGTTCCGGGGCCACGGTGTCCTGGATTAAGAAAAATCCGCGACCCCGGCAGGCATTTGGCACCATAAGGGGCCCCGTCGGTGACGCGTGAAACACGACGCGCCACCGACCCGGGCTTGGTCCTTGGTCGGACGGCGAGTATACCCATTACTCACCGTCCGCAAGCCCGCTCCGCCGCTGTGCCCTCTGCTGTTCAGAGGGACACGCGTTGGAGCGTCCACCCGACAGGCTATTTGCATACGGGCAAAGAAACCCCTTAGGCACACAGTGCCTAAGGAGAGTTTTTGCCCGCATCCCAGGGCGCACCGGCCCGAAAAACTGGTCTTCCCCCCGGACGTATCCGAGAGGGAACTCCAGTCCACGGGCGCACGTGGAGGTTTCCTGTCTTAGCACCCCTCTATCTAAACCCTTACGGATCTTTTAATAAGAATTTATTCAATAAGTATTTTCGGCATTACCTACTCGTGGGCCGTGGTGAAAAATTAATAAAAAGAAAAAAAAGCAACGTTAACGCACCAAGACTACACCACCACAGAGTTCTTTGGTTTTTATTACTTTTTATGGTATTTGATTTAATTTAGTTCGGAACAAAGAGCCTACGAAATATGATAATAACGTTAAACCGAGCCTTACAAAGCAATCCCCATCTAAACACAAGAGAATGTTGTGCCATCTATAAGGATTTGTGGAAGATTATGCTATTAGTTGCGAGATTATATGCGCACGCGATGTGGACTCATACTTAATAGATCTATGGGAGATTGTGCTCCTGGAGTGTCTAACTTGTCTAAGGTAGACCTACTTAAACTTATAGTAAGTAAGTCTATATTTTGGAGTACCTAGCTCTTTGTCTTTGAAAGCTTTTTGGTTCATTGTTCATGATATCGTCGCGCAAGGGAGCAAAATAGCAGATGATAATCTAGCAAACAGCATTATTCGTAGTTAAACGCTAACGCAGTAAAAATATCTCTCTGTGACTCGTTTCTGAATAATTTTAAATGAAAACTTTTTTCTTTTCTAAATGATAAAGATTTAGCCAAATAAAGTGACCACAGGACAGCAAAGCAGAATGTTGAACAAACAATTTACTTAGATAAACAGAATACAATACTCAATAGAACTATCTTTTTTTTTTGAGTGAAATATGGTAGGTATGTACAATAAGATAATGAAGCTAAAAAGTTCTACTTTGAAAATTCGAATACACAAAAAAGAGGCTCCTCTTTGCTTCTTCTCGATGAGGTTTCTTTTATGTAATTATCCTTCGAGCGAAGTCAATTTGAATTTAATCATTACATGAACAACAAATAATCGCTACCTACCCAGTAGAATAGGGTAGGTATCTACAATATTTGGTAAGATGACAAATATGTCATCTTACCAAATATATATCATATATATATCATAATAGATGACAAATATGTCATCTTACCAAATATTGTCTTCTTAAACAGGTGTCAAGAATAATAAGCAAGGGATTTATTTATGCTCACCACTTCACGACAGGTTATGCCAATAAAAATTGACATTGACACGCATCACGGCATAACCGTTTAATTGCATAGCTATGTTTATTGATTAAATGTTTGGTTTTAGAACGTTATGTTTGCGGTCCAATTAGCAATCTTCGTTTAGTGAAGGTGTTTCTATGGTTATAGCCTATTACCGTCTCTATAAGGGTCCTATCTAATAGCGGGACAGCTTGAAAAGAACACTGTGGCCCTGGACTGCAGAGGGCAACAGAGGGAATAAAGCGAAATATAAGTCAACTGTCGTACCACAAAAACTTTAAACGTCTAATGATAATGATAAATGATAAATGATATTTATTTTGTAAGTTGGTCATAAAAAAACACTTTTACACGTCATAACCAATATTTTTAAAGCTAGATGAGGCCGGTGTTTCGTACCTGACTACTCTGAGAAGAAACAGCCGAAACAAACTCAGAGGTCACAGTCTCTTTTAAAGTCCAGACATTGTTTTGCTCAGGTCATACGAGGACCATGCGGGTGTCTGAGATGGTCTTTTGAGGAAAGAACCACACAGATTTGAGTGGACCTGTCCAGTCAGTGCAAGCATTTGTCGGTTATCGTGTAGCTCGACTCAGAACACAAGGAGCTCAACGACACGACGAACAATACCAAAGAAAGGACATTTGGGTAGGCCGCTTAAAGTACTCAAATTGTCAGACAGTAAAATTATTATAAGTCAAAAACAAAACTTCCCCACATTCGTCCTCGCATTCACAATGCTAAAGTACACAAATTATAAAATTAAAAATAAATTGAATAGAAAATAACAAATATGTCAAATTGTAAAAATAAAAAATAACAAAAAATCGAAGTCACAAAGTAACCCACGTCAGATTGTATAAAAATAAAAAATGTCAGTTTGTAAACATAAAATAATTAAAAAAATGTCAAATTGTATAAAAAGAAAGGAATAAATAACAAAAACAGACAAAGTGGTAAAAATATGAAAAAAAAAAAAAAAAAAAAAAAAAAAAAACTATATATAAAAAAAACAAAAACAAAATTAAAAAAAAAAAAAATATATATATACATTCTACATTACTATAACAACTACATTCAGTGAGTAAATTCAATTGGAGCAGCTTAATCCCAAGCCTTTTTGTCTTCAAGATAGTGGTTAACATGATAATAGGCTTTCTGAAGCAGTTTCCGTTTTATAAACAATTTGAACTTATTTATACTTAGTGCTTGAATAGGACTCGGAAGCTTATTATAAAAACGTATACATTGACATCGAAATGTGCCCCCTATTTTTTTGAGCCGGGTAGCTGGAACCATGAATTTGTCCTTATTCCTCGTATTTATATTGTGGAAATCACTGTATTTTTTAAAAAGATTAATATGTTTATGTGCGTACAAGAGGTTTTCATAGATATACTGAGCCGGCACAGTCATTATATTAATCTCTTTAAACTTTTCTCTGAGGGAGTATCTGGGACTTAATTTATAGATGGACCGAATTGCCCTTTTTTGCAAAATGAAAATTGTTTGAATTTCCGCGGCACTGCCCCATAACAGAATACCGTACGACATTACACTGTGGAAATAACTAAAGTAAACTAAACGGGCTGTCTCTAAGTCAGTTAATTCACGAATTTTTCTAACGGCGAATGCTGCAGAGCTGAGCTTTTTTGACAATTTGTCTATATGGGGGCCCCACTGAAGTTTAGCATCCAAAGTTATGCCTAAGAATACCGTGGTATCTTCCGGTTTCAATTCCTGATCCTTGATTTGTACACGGGTTTCCACTTGTCTAACATGCGGTAAAGTAAATTTAATGCATTTCGTTTTTTTTTCATTTAAGAGAAGATTATTACAGTTAAACCAATTTACTACTTTTGCAATGGAACTATTAACTTCGTCAGTAACTAGCTGCTGGCGTTTAAGTTTAAATAAAAGAGAAGTGTCGTCTGCAAACAGCACTATATCATGATTATCCTTTATGAGGTGAGGTAAGTCATTTATATAAATAAGAAACAAAAAAGGGCCAAGAATTGAACCCTGGGGTACCCCCATTTTTATTACAGATCCGAGAGATCTTTTACCGTTGACATCCACTCTCTGGATCCTCTCACTCAAATATGAAGTAAGAAGATCCAGAGAGGCGTTCCGGATTCCGTAGTGGTGGAGTTTCCTGATTAATGTTTCATGAAGAACGCAATCGAATGCCTTGGACAAATCACAAAAAATGCCCAAAGCATCACATTTGTCCTCCCATGAATTATAAATATGTCCTAACAGTTCAACACCAGCATCGGTAGTTGAACGACCCCTTGTAAATCCGAACTGTTTATTATGCAGTAACTTATGTTTATTGAAAAATGTTTGCAATTGATTTAATATAAGTTTTTCAAAGATTTTACTAAAGGTTGGTAGTACAGAAATAGGTCTATAGTTAGTGGGGTCTGATGTACTACCCGATTTAAACAATGGTATTACTTTACTATATTTCATTAGATCAGGGAACTCTCCACGGTCAATACAATCATTAAAAATTACGGCTAAAGATGGTGCTACAATGTTTATAATGGACTTAGTTACGTCCACTGAATGACCCCACAGATCGGTGGTCTTCTTAACATTTAACGTATGAAAAGTTTTAACTATATCTTGACTAGTTACATATTGAAAATTAAATTCGGAATCACAAACAGGAACGTTTTCTTTTAGCAAAGCCTCAGCAGCAGCAGGTGACGAGTTTAGTGACTTAGTTGTAGATACAGGAATGTCAGCAAAGAAACTCTCAAAGGCGGTGGCAACTTTATCATCTGAATTTAAAATAGTATCTCCAATAGCAAGACTGTAGTCACTATCTCTGTTGCAAGTCTTTCCCGTTTCACTATTAATAATGTTCCATGTCGTTTTAATCACATTGGTACTATTTTTAATTTTTAAACTCAAGTAATGTGACTTTGCCATACTACAAACCTTTTTAAATAATTTGGAATAATTTTTAACATAGAGATTAAATTCTTCAGTGTTAATATAAGTCCGCTCTTCATATAGCTCATACAGTCTCTTTCTACTCTTATGAATTCCAAGTGTAGCCCAGTCGTTGAAAGAAGCATTACTTTTAACCGAGATTGTCTTGGGCACAAATGTTGTATCAAAATGTTTACAGTATATATTAAAAAAATCATTATATTGTTGGTTTGGGTCATTATTGCTTGACAAAATTGGTAATTTACACAAAAGTTTATTTTTAAAGGTTTCCAAGCGACCTTTGGTTTTAGGGTTAACAATTATATCCTTTTTAATAACTTTTTTGTTTACATTTGAAATAGTGACAAGTTGCCCGCAGTGATCTGAATCTAACAGGTTTATAATTGCCTTGTGAGTTGGTACAACATCGGTATATATGTTATCTAGGCAAGTGGCACTGGTGGGGGTTATCCTAGTGGGCTCCAAAAACATATTTTCAAGATTGTATGACCGGAACAGGCTAATAATTTTAGTAGTTGATCCAGAAGTTTCTAGTAAATTAATGTTAAAGTCCCCACATATAATAACTGACTTTTTTGAATTACAAAGTTTGTGCAACACTTCATCCATAACCTTCTCAAAACAGTCATACAACCCTGAAGGGGGTCTATACACACTTAATATGACAAACTGCTCCAATTCTATACAGGCTATTTCAATCGTCCGCTCAACAGACAGGCTTACAATATCTTTGCGGTCTTTAAATTTGAGATTATTGTTTACTAAGATTAATGCGCCGCCATGTATAGCATTCACTCTGCTGAACGTACTACCAACCTGGTGATTGCTAAAGTTAAAAATGTACTGATGACTTTTGAGCCAATGCTCCGTTATGCAAAGAATATCTATACTATTATAATTCAGGAAAAGCTCTACTTCTAATTCTTTGTTTAAAAGTCCTTGAATATTTTGATGCACCAGGTTGATACTGTTATGATTTTTACAACTTTGATCTGATTTATTATCCGGCTTCCTTAAATAATTGCAAGAGGTTGCCTCTATTGTCTCAATCTCTAATTTAAATGACAATCAGATCCAGCAACTGTGATCAAATTATTTAAAGAAGTACTGAATCTAGGATTGCATTGCCCAATCGAATCAAATTGTTTAGTTATATTCTTAGCTGTAATGGAAAAATAATATGATAAGGACATAGCTAACTGTTTTTTACAATACCTTGAAAGATAGTACCTGTCTATAAGATATCTATCTTTTGTCAAACGAAATTTGTTATCAATACAATTGTTGATGTCAATTAAGTGAAATAGATCATTATTATATGTCAGATTGTGCAATGTCTTATTAATATTAAATCTAAAGTAATTTTCTTCCTGTGGCAAACTTTTACTGTATGGGAATGTAAACAGTACAATTTTTCTTAAGTGTAAGTTAGACAATGTTGTATAATATTGCAGTAATTCCCCTTTGTTTAAATTTCCTCTGTTACCTATTAAAATTAATAATATAGTGTCCGGGTTAAAATTATATCTAATAATTTCATTCATAATGTGATATAAAGAGCATCCAGGCATACAATTGTTTATTATTTTATGTCCTGGGTATTCATCTGTCAATAAATGACCTAGATCTTTTCCAATCTCATCACAGAACATAACTATATCATTAATACTTTCTTTACATTTTTTAATGGAACTTTTTACCGGAGTATGCAAATCAACACATGGCTGCAAGGTGGTATTAAATGCTGTCAATGAATGGTCCGGTGTACACACATTAGTTGTTGATTGACAGTGCTCACAGTTGTTGTTTTGAGAGTTTACCAGGTCATTCATCGCCAACACATATTCCCTCATGAGGTGTTCAGAGGTATTATATTTGCTAGTCATTGAACTCAATTTGTCCTGTAGGTGGTCAAGTTTGGATTGCAGAGTTTCTGTGTCAATTTGGTATCTCCTAGTGCTTTGCTCCAAATTAAATGAATACATATCTAATTGTTTCAATAAATTCAATCTTTCCCTATTCAGTTTAACATTTTTAATGAAAAATTTTTGCCTTTTCACCATTTTTTGGGTTTTGACAATATATTTATTGATTTTTATGTACTTTTTAATTTTATTTTTACTGGTGACTGCCTTCACAGAATGAAATGATATTGAATCATCATCACTTGTTAAATCAATAGTACAAATAGGATTTAGGGCAGAAACCATAGACGGGGCAATAGGCACCAATTCACTGAATAGACTCTGATTCAGCGAGGCAGTGATGTTAATATTAGTAGTCTCCAGTTCCGTTATTTGACTTCTGGCCTCTTGTAGCTGTTGTTGCAAAAACTGTTTGTCATCTAGAGCTTGTTCGTACTCTGTACTACATTGGCTGAATCCGTCCACAATGACTTGGAGCCTATCCCGGTCTTCTATGGCATCAGTGTATTGTATGTATATCTGAGCCATTTCTTTTTTTAAAGTTCTATTCTTTTCATGTACTTCTAAGAGAACCCTTTCATTCTCATCTATTTCCCTACTCAGCTGGTCACAGGACTGCTTACACGCCTTCAATTCGCTCAAAGCCAGATTGAGTTCTTCTTGGCGAGCGCGGGCACTACGTGTCATTGTCATGATTGCAGCAAGGAAAATGAAAAGAAAGAAATCTGAAGAGAGTAGGTAGTTCTAGCAGCAGGTTAAAGACAGAACAGTTTAAAAGGAAACATGAAAAATTAAATCCAAAGCAAGTACTGTCACCAAGCCAAGTAAGGTTATGTTTACGTTCTAAAAGTCATTGATATCAATAAATATCCGAGTTTAGATGTATATTCATATGTTGCAGATGTAATTGTGTCACGTAAACAATATAATAGCGAGTAATAATGGAGTATTGTACCTGTTATTAAGATGACAATGCAAGTTTCCCTTAGGCCGGTAACTGTCACTTGATTCACATTAAAAATAACACTTATTTAGAGCTCAATACGCGAGTCTAACACATAAAATACATTAATAAGTTATCTAGTTAGTGAGAGATTGAAAAAGATGCTTTAAAATACCAATAAATACAATATTTAGAATTAAAATTTTACGACAATTCAAAATCAGCTGTTAGCTGTAGTGTTGCCACAGGAGGAAAAAAAAAAAGTCTGTTGAACACTTGTCTAAAAAATGTCAGATTATGTCGTTGAAATAAGGTCCGTTTTGCAGTCACACTTTTTTTAGACAAGTGTTAAACAGATGTTTAAGTTTTTGTAGTGAGGCTATAAGAGTCTGACAGTCCCTTTTGCTGGTTTGGAGATAGTATGGTGGGTTTGTACCAAATAAAAAAAAGTCCCTTCCGCTCTATCTACGAGTAGGGTGAGAGGACTCATGATGATAAACACCTAAACCAAGAAAGAACCCGTGATATACCTACTACCGTTGTCTACATTTGTACAACTACATACCTATTTACCAAAATCAATATGTACCGGTTTTGACGTGAAAATGGAATAATAACATGAATAACATACATTACTAACAGACTTTCGGATTATTAAATTAGTAGGGATGGACATGTTGGAGTACTTGTTCTATTAGGTATTTTGTGTGTTTACCTTTCTATCTTGTTGTGTAATGAAAACTGGTCTCGTCATCGGACCATAACGTCTGCCACCGAACATTATCATAATTTCTATGGTTTATATGCGGATTGGTAATCTCAGCAGTTATCACCAATAATGATTGTTACTGGCACTTACTGGTCAATAAATTTTTGCACTGAGATAAGAACTTGTAAATATGAATATAGCTCTTATGTACGGGATCAAAGAAACGGGGTATTGCACCCCGTTTCTTTGATCCCGTACATAAGAGCAGTTTATTTAATCAACAAATTTCAAAAAAAAAAAAAGTAGATAAGTACTGTCGAGAAGAAAAGTTTATAAATATATTTTGTGCAGCGTGACTAGTAAACTTATTTCACCTCCTGTCTTGATGATAGCCAAAACAGTAATATTTCTTGAAAACTAAACTACAATTTTTAGAACCACCCGATAGATAAAAGTTTGTGTTTTCAATAATCCAGCCAGCCAGCCTAACTTTTTCAGCATGAAGTATCTAATTTTTTTCATACATAGGTATTTATAATAATTATATTTTTTTTTACGTTTATAGTGTTAGTGTGTCTGATAATAATTCTATTAGATTTGTAGACGACCTAAATGTTACTTATTTATTTTAAAATTAAATGACTAACATCTTTAGGTATTGCAATATCGTTCATATTTACGATGTTTATTTTGTATCCAAATCTTTTATGACAGGTATTGCTCCAATTTTGTTGAGCAATTATGTCTTGTTTTATGATTCTTAATTTTAATAAGGTCCTCGAATTAGTGACGGGTTGCCACATAATAAACGGACACGACAAAGTAAGTAAAAAGGGAAAAAAGGGACCATCACGAATTCGTCAACCAAGTTTTCTGTAAACTTATGTTAATAACACTTTTTTTTTTTTTTTTTAGCGTGGTAAAATCATCAAATGAGTCCTCCCACCCCGGGCAGGGCGGGAGGGACTGTCAGACTTGTACTGACTAAAATCCACGGTGTCCTTCAATAGTCTTTTATGTTCCGGGGTCACGGTAATGAGATAAGTCCCGCGACCCCGGCAGGCTTTGGCCCTCTTGGGCGGGGCCCCGTCATCGTGCTGACGCTCTTTGAGGCGCGCGTGGAACACAACGCGCCGTCGACCCGGGCATGGTCCATGGTCGGGCGGCGAGTTGCCCTTTACTCGCCGCCCGCATGCCCGCGCCTACGGTGGCCGGAGATCGTCTTGCGACGTCCGACGCCGTGGGCGTCTACCATTGCGGGTGGGGCGGAGGGAGGACGCTGTCCTCTCTCTCTCACGGCCCGCCTCCTCCTTAACGAGCATTACTGCTTCGCAGAAGGAGGCGACCGCTTCCCACTCCGTCTCGCCCCGCAGCATGGCCTCGACCAATGCCGGGCGCGAGAGGTCTCCGCCTATCGCTGCCGTGAGGACACGGCGGTGCTCTGCCCAAGCGGGGCAGTCTTGCACCGTATGCTCTACTGTGTCCTCCGGGCGATCTTCGCAATGGTGACACTCCGGCGTTTCTTCCTTCCCCATCCGACACAGGTACCTCCCGAAACATCCGTGTCCGGTGAGGACCTGCGTCATCCGATAGGTCAGGACGCCGTGACGCCTTTCCAGCCACTCCTCAAAGAGGGGTCTTATCGCCGCGATCGCGGCGTGCCCGAACCTCGGTTGCGACAGTCGTTCCCTCCATACTGCCCTGAGATCGCGCCGGACCTCTTCCCGCCGCGCCTCGACTTGTCGGGGCAGCGGGAATTCTCCCCGGCGCCGCGCCTTCACGCGCCACTCATAGACGCGCTGGAGGGCGGTCGCCTCCAGATCCCAGGGCAATAATCCGGCAAGGAGGTTGGCCGATTCGCCGGCGATCGTGCGGTATCCTCGGATCATCCGGATAGCCATGACCCTCTGGCATGCGACCAGCCTCGCTGGTCGCGTCCGCATGCTCAGGGCCCACACGGGGGCCCCGTAGAGGGCCATGGACCACACGATACCGGCGTACAGCCTCCGGCAGGAGGCGTTTGGCCCGCTGAGGTTGGGCAGGAGTCGCCTGAGGGCGCCTGCCGCCCGGTTCAGCCTTGGGGCCAAACGCAGGAAGTGCTCCTTGAAGTTCCACCGGCCGTCGAGGACGAGTCCCAGGTACTTCATCGTCCTCCCGACGCCGAATGTTAATAACACTGCGGCAAAAATGCTGTTACATAATAATTATTAGGGTTCTAAAACTACCAGTAGGTAGGGTTCCAAAACATTGCGCTTTTGTGTTGATGTATGCATTGAAGAGTACAGGGGACATGAAAGGTTAAAACATTAAAAAATAAATGCATGAAGGAACTTCAACCCTAAAAAATCCTAATAGAAGATTCCCATATTCAGGTATTGTCCTTAAAAAGTATCGCAGTGAATCAGGTAGACGCAGCTTTTGGATAAATTAAGGGTACCTATATAATTTATAACAGCCTTTACATTAGGTGAATACCTAGGTAAATAAAAGAATTTTGGCATAACTTGGGAGTAAGTAACCAATCTTTACAATACTATAGTGTTGAAACAATCCTCGGTATTATGTATACCTAAGTACGTACATGGCCGTTTATCAAAGTCTTCTTCCGGTAATGGCCGTTCAATAAACAAGTACCTAATGGGTTCTAAGACCAATTGATGCATCTGTTGACTTTTTGAGGGTAATGTTATGCTAATCATTTTGCTGTCTAGGTACTTCTACTTAGGCTCTACACAGACGGACTGAATTTCAACAGCACTCCGAGTACATCAGTTTGAATGCACCAGGTACCATGAACTCTTAACGCGATCCAGTTTAGGCTGTGAGAAAGAGACGGCCCTAGACGACTTGTATACCTCTGTCTCTTTCCCACAGCCTAAACTGAATCGCATTAAGAGGTCGTGGTAAGGATTCAGGTGGCCTACCATAGTTCCGCTGAGGGAAAGCGACAGAGCTATACAAGTCGCCTAGCGCCATCTTGTTCCCATAGCTGAACTACCCACGCTTTAAGACGTCATGGTAGGGCACCAGTGCTATTCTCTATTAACACACCTTTGTGTGTGACCGCGCTGCCGCAGTGCTCATGCCACCTACTACACACAGCTACTCATGTCAGCGACACTATCCAAACGTGCGGTGCGAATGGTAAGCACTCGCGCAGCGCGATTTGACGATCTCAGAGCCGAAGAGCACATCGTAGTCGAGTCTAGCGATGAGATCTCATAGAGCATAGCAGGTCGTACGACTGCACCAAAACTGCGAAGTAAGTAAGTTGTTAAAATGCAGTCCGTCTGTCAAGAACCTTAGTGTGGACTTAAACTCAGTATTTTGTGACCAATTGTTATCTAATGAAATTATGTTTTCCTTATGCTCACTGCCTCTTTGCACATCTAGTTTGGTTAATTTATTGCATTTTGAATGCATTGTTTATGTCGTTAGTATTTTAGATGAATGCATTATGAAATTGGATGTGAAATCTAGACTTTTCCTTGAGTTGGTAAAATATTTTATTCTAATTAAGTAGGTAGGTACTTAGGTATTATTTTTATTATGTCACAGCGTCATTTTCATAGTTATAATAACTACTGAAAGAATGGATTCTGTTCTTTATTATTATCGTTCGTTATTTTAATCGATTTCAATAGTTTTACTCCAAAAGTTTAAATCGTTGTTTAGAACGAAATCATGCAATTCTAATAAAATAGAACTTTATTGCAGTCGGCATTTATTCGAAGTTCGTCTGTCGAGTGGAGTAGTGTTTATAAACTAACACGATTCATTTCTAGGATAGTTTAGTTTGCTTGCAAATAAGTACATACATATTTATACCAAAACGTACGCGTTAAACTCGTTCGGAAGCGCATGAAGAAAGCCGTTGTGTTTATCCGTTTTATTAATTCCTATCACATGAAGAGTAAAAGTGAGGTTCTTAGAAGTTTTTACGTGATTGTCTATAATTGCCCTATGATTCATAGTGTATGTAAATAGAAATTACGTAACTTATACTTGACATTGGTGGTTTTTTCTTTTCTGGGAGCCTGTTTCACCCCTTTTGGTTCTGAGGGCCTAGACCAGGTGGCAAACGATAAGCGTTTAACAGGTACAAAGATCACCGACAATAACGTTATAAGGGTATATAGGATCACCGATAAACGTTTAACAGGGAACGAAGGATCTAATAATATATACTCACCAAATATAACTTTAGGTAGGTAATTATAATTTGTTGTACGGGAAATCAACATTGTACATGGTAAAACAGGGCCAACAGGGATATTGTTATAGCGGTCTAGTAAAGAGCTAATTTAAAACCTACAATATTCAGCTCAGCAATGGCGGCTAGGTAGGGTCGTTTCGCCGGTTTCGCGACCACCTTCAGTAGGCGACCATTTGACGGACTAAGTTTCTTTAAATCAAGAAAATAGTATTTGTAGAGGTAACATACATAAAAAATAAATCTAACGTGCTTTATAAATAATTATGAAATAAGAATTTGCAAAGTTTGAAACAAATGGGTTAACCCAAAGCCGAAAAAATATTGTTCAATGCGCGTCTTGATTCCGTGGTAAGTGGACGTACCGCAAGTTGAAAAAAAACTAACACGGCGCGCGGCGTTCAAAGGTAAGTTTTAATACTTATTTCATGTTTTACACACCAGTTACATGTTAAATTGTTCAATCGATAAGTATGGGTTATAATTTAGTTGTATTTTGCTTTTTTTAAACTTATTATTATGATAAAATCAAGTGGTCGGTAACCGAAATGCTTATTTATCAAAAACGTTAGATAGCGACCACATGGTCGCAAACCGACGAGATCAGCATTATTTTGTTTTGATTAATATGATCCTAATGCTGCATACAGGACTGTTACAATTTTGAATGTAGTATCGTATAAGTTTTTCTTTGTAGTTCTTTGGTATGCGACCACCAGTTTCTTTGTAAGAAGTTTGTTTAATTTACCCACAAAATTGGGCGCTAAACAGGTGGTCGTAAACCAAAGTAAGCGAAATAAAGACATTAGTTTCCGGCCACCATAATTTAGTATGAGAGAAATAACGGCCGCTAACAGAAATAAGTATGAAAGTTCATTGAGTATGCGACCACGTCTGATTTTTTGAATTTCGTTGGTTATTGAAATGTCAGTTTCATAATTATTTGTTGTAGGTACCTAATCTGTCGAAAACTAAATAAGTACCTACTATTTTTCAGTTTAAAACAAAATTTAAAACAAAAAGCAAACTACTTTTATTCTTTTTTAGATGGAGCTCCCAAATAATTTGGAGTCATCAAAAAAAAAAAGACTGTCCAGTACACAGCAGAAGCACTGAAAAAAGCTCTCGATCATGAAACTGTATAAAATCTACAATAGCATTTTATTAAAACATAATCAATATTTTGGCAATAGCATTTATTAACAGTTTTTGTTTTAGATAACGAATCGAAAAATCACAGTGAAAATGCTATTGTAGATTTTATACAGTTTAATTATAATATTATAAGTGAAAAAGACACAGAACATGATTCCTATTAAAAGACCTTTATTTGTTTTCTATGAATATTTTAAAGGAAAAAAACTAGTTTCAGATACTGTTGCAGTTTCAGAAGATTAATCTATCATAATATTATGAATAAGAAAAGCGAAATATGGTTCCTAAAATATAAATTTATTTATTTTTTAATATTGATTGATGTTGATTATTTCTAAATGTTATACTACTACATATTAAGGATATTGTTCGACCAATGATTGTTGATTCTATTTAGCGATGCATCCGATACCGATACCGATATATCGGCGATACTTCGGGTTAGCCGATATATCGGTATCGGCGATATTTTATGACCGATTCAAGGATACTTTTTAATTTAAAAATGTAGTGTAAACGAGCGTGTTGTCTCGTCTATTTCGTTGCAAACGAGGTACGAACAATGTCTGGGGAAACTTTTGCCAAACAGACTTGGGAAATCGCCTTTCTCCGAAAAATTTAAGATTATTTTGTTTTCAAACAAAAATCATATTAATGTTAATTTTAATTAGTAAAATGCATAATTATCTAATATCAACCCATGTCATTACTTTTTATATGTATTAATAAAAAATAATCTGACTTGTGATTTATTTATTTTATCTTATATTTTTTATTCACAATAAGCGTATCGGTATCGGTATCGCCGATATTTTTATAAGAGTATCGGTATCGGTATCGTATCGGTGAAAAGGCGTATCGATGCATCCCTAATTCTATTACAACTCTACAAAATGTAAGATTTTTATTTTTTTATTATAAGAAATCATTACACCAAATGATTAACATTTTTGTTTTTATTAAAAGTCAAAAATTAAAATATTTTTAAAGCGATTATAATTGTTTTATTGGTATATTTTTCATATTATAATAGCGGTCGCAAACCAGCTCACTGGTGGTCATAAACTGATAAAAATGGTCGTAAACCGGCGTTTTCGCTATATTTTCACTTTTTCAGCATTTTATAAATATTTTTGTATGAATGTATTTTATTTTATGTTTTTGTATCCAAACTAAATTATATTTGGGACAAATTCACATCAACATATACTATTTTGCGTGTAAAGAACATTTTTTTTTCTTCATCTTAAGTGGGCAACCCAGCTAACTGGTCGCTAACCGGCGCAATCACCCTATATGTAGGGTTGCCATCGGTCCAGGTTTCCCCGGATTTGTCCTAGTTTAGAGGGCATCCGGGGAGCGTCCGGGGGAGGGCTTCATTTGTAGTCCGGGCACAGAATACTTAATAGTACGCCCGGGTTTAAAAATTTAAAGTCTTGGGCTGCCCGCGACACACGCACACTTCCCCCACCCTTCCCGACGCAATTGCCACGCACTTTGACTCATATCCGGGTTCTGGACTCTAAAATCCGGGGTTTTCACGCGTCTTGTCCTGGTATCCAAATTTTAGAGATGGCAACCCTAGGCATTTGCGAAGTCTGACAGTCCCTCCCACCCTGCCCTGGGTGGGAGGACTCATTTGATGATTTTACCACGATAAAAAAAAGACCCTTTGCTCTCCGCCCCTATTTCTATGGCGGTATGGCCTATAACCGTCTCCAGGGTGTCATCTATCTCTGTAGTTTGAAGAACCAAAGTTCTACAAAATTTGGGTCGTAATCGTAAACAAACTGTTGCCTAATGAAATAACTATGCCATTAGGATTTTGAAAAGGATTTATTCGGTTTGTTCATGTGATGAAAATGGTAGAATATAACTCTTCTATTATGGCTACACACATCCAAGGAGATTGATCGCTTGGTCACAACATTTACAAACTTATTGTTGGAAAGATTTATGACAATGTTTTATCATTGCTACATACATGACGATAACATTGGTCGCGGGACATACGTATACCGCGACTCCAGTACGCAAAAGGGCTACCGAAGGACACCGTGGATTTTAGTCAGTACAAGTCTGACAGTCCCTCCCGCCCTGCCCGGGGCTGGGAGGAATCATTTGATGATTTTACCACGAAAAAAAAATGACGATTACATTTGAAAATGCACTTATTTATCACTACCTTTTTCCCGATTTTTCAATGAAGAAAGAACAAACTTTTATCAAAATGACTAATATTTTGATTCTCATTTTTTTTTCAACACTATTATGTTCGCTGCCGATTTCAGTTTGAACTTGTGCAGTTACGCTTGCTAAGTAGTCGTACTGGTAAATACGAGTATGATAATGTGCACAAGACTTTTATATTTACTTGGGGTTTGAATTTTCTGTTATAATTACTTAATGCCGGTATTATTTTCCATACTTTCAACTTACCATGTTAAAAGATGACTGATGATTCTACTTTGAAAACTGCTACCAGTGGCTGCTACAGTTTGAAACTCTAGTGTTCAAATACAATCACAAACCTGGCACAAAAAAATTAAAAAACCAAAATTATTTGTTTTTCGAACATACACATTCGTTTCCCGCCAAAAACGTTTGTGGATACGCATGCGCGACGGTACCGCGCGTCGAAACTTCTGCGGAGGCTCTACGCGGCTTACAACCATTCGCCCACCAACCCACAACCGTTTCTCCCGAGGCCCCGGGACGAATCAAAGCACGTGATGCGCCTTATAGCGGCCATACACCATACTGCCTATCGTACAATCGGCATGACGATCGATTTGATCAAATTGGCAGTTCGTCCATATACACCATACACCATACTGCCTATCGTCCAATCGGCATGACGATCGATTTGATCAAACTTCAAATCGGCAGCAGTGATGCCAGCTTAGCAACTTTATAGCTAGATCTAGCTATTATTCGGTGACCGACAGCTACAATTTTATAAAAGTTGTGGCTTAACTTTTTAGCTACTGTTTTACCGACTTGTTTTTTTACCGGTCTATCCCACTGGTGGGAATCAGTTGGTAATACAAGTGAAGGTCGGAAAACATTTGCTTATCGTTAAGCAAATGTTTTCCGACCTTCAAGCGATTTTCGACCTTATTGACATTTATGCAAACACCGGATTTTAATGAAGGAGCAATGTTAGCTAACGAGAATGTGAGAAAAAACAAACTAAATTTTAAATGTCAATAAGGTCGAAAATCGCTTGAACCAGTTTTTTCCACTCCACTCCACTGTAAAAAGTGTCGTGACAATTTTTTCCGCCTAGCCCCCTTTCGCAACGCGCCATAAGGAACTTCGTTCCAAAAAAATATACGTTTCGAATTGAGAACCTCCTCCTTTTTTTACGTCTCGGTTAAAAAATAGCTACCGAATATTAGCTAGATCTAGCTATAAAGTTGCTAAGTTGGTATCACTGCTGCCGATTTGAAGTTTGATCATTCCGATTTGATCAAATCGGCATGATCATGCCAATTTGATGGATTCCACGCCCACACACGGTCAAATCTAACTGATCAAACCGGCAGCGTCATGCCGATTGTACGATAGGCAGTATGGTGTATGGCCGCTATTATGAAAGCGATGGCCGTGGAAGGTTAGAATTTTGTGCACTCAGCCATTTACTACAAACTTTTACTGACCGCTGAACTGTCTCCTAACCTACCTTGCTGCGGTGAGAGAAAGGTGCGATGCAGGTCATGTTTATCTCATCACAGAAAGTCATCAGAAAATGCTGAGAGAAAATGCATTAGTGCACTAGGCCGCGTGTCTCGTGTCGAGAGGGTGCGGAAAAGTCGTTTTGATATTATGTAGTCTTTGGCACTAATTTTCTTTACACATAGGTTGGTATGATGTGCATTCAACATAACCATAAGAATTAGGTAATGATATTCTTAGAGATATAGGTATATTTCAGGTTAAAATAATTCTATAACTCATGAGATTATAAATTGATGAAAAATTGTTACGTAACTATTAAGTTCGTAACGTTCTGTCACTCATTTATATGGAGAGAGAGACGATTCATACTTGACCAGTACCTATGTGAAAAATAACTACATAAGTAAAATTATTTTCATAAAAAAGAGAGAGACCTACGAAAGCTTTCCAGTATTTCTATGAAATCACCGGCGAAATGATAAGAAAAAGTTCTGCAGCATACCGCATAGTTTAGTCGCTTTAAAATTATTATGAAGAAATCGGGTAGGTATTTGTTAATGCAGGTAATATCGTACCACAGAGTATCGTACTCGTACCATCTAGGAACATCACCGCGAAAAGTTTAAACAAATAGACACGAATAGGGAATCAAATATTGATATTAAAAATACCTACCTAATGTAAATAGGGAAAGTAGAGCATACCTATATAATTATTTTGTGCTTATTAAACTAAGCTTTATTCGGTGGCTTCGTTCACATTGTGATCGTTAATAATTATTTTATTTAGAACCTCAATTTGTTTACGAAATCTCAGATTAGAACTAGCTCTTCCCCGTGGTTTCACCCGTTACTCGGCTCTTATTGGTTGTAGCCTGATATGATGTTTTATAAAAAAAACTCTTCAGTTTTATAATGTGAGTAAAGATGACTCCACGGAGAAATGTAAAAATTAAAATTGACAAGAATATACTTTAAAGAAAAAGTAGTATTTTCAAAATAGAATTAAATCAATCATTCAACAAATTTTACCCCTTTATTTACATTAGTAGTGTAGATCGTGGATCACGGCAAGGCTACCTACTAATAAACACAGACATGCAAGAACGTAATCACGGGGCGGCAAAATCGGGTGACAGTTTCCAATTTACTGTAAAATGTCGTTTGTAAATATAGCTACATACACGAAAAATATGGCCCTGCTGTCAGTTGTAAAACCGCCAGCTAAGCTGAGACGTTTTTAGTTTTATTCATTTATTTTTAGTACTTATTTGTAAGATTTTGTGCTGTCTGTATCTTCCTGCAACAAATAGGAGAGCCCTCTCCTCTCTCGTCTAATTTATGAGATTGCTTTTTAGGGTTCCGTAGCCAAATGGCAAAAACGGAACCCTTATAGATTCGTCATGTCTGTCTGTCTGTCTGTCTGTCTGTCTGTCTGTCTGTCCGTGTATGTCACAGCCACTTTTTGTCGAAAGTATAAGAGCTATCCTGTTGAAACTTGGTAGAAAGATGTATTATGTGAACCGCATTAGGATTTTCACACAAAAATTAAAACAAAACAAATTTTGGGGGTGCCCCCCATACTTAGAATTGAAACTCAAAAAAAAAATTTTCACCAAACCCATACGTGTGGGGTATCTATGAATAGGTCTTTAAAAATGATATTGAGGTTACTAACATCATTTTTTTCTAAACTGAACAGTTTGCGCGAGAGACACTTCCAAAGTGGTAAAAAGTGTGTCCCCCCCCCCGTAACTTCTAAAATAAGAGAATGATAAAACTAAAAAAAATATATTATGTAGACCTCAACCAAAACTACCAACGAAAATTGGTTTGGATGAGATACAGTAAGCAGTTTTTGAGATATAGTACATTTTCAAAAACCGCAAATATAACTTTGCCATTCATACAAATACTATGAAAAACAAAGTTATTTTTATTGTTTGTGTATATTACTTACTAATCTCAATATAATTATATCTCTAATCTATGCTTGTTGCTACGGAACCCTTCATGGGCGAGTCCAACTCGCACTTGGCCGGTTTTTATTATTCTGAGGAGTCGCAGAAAGAATCAACTGCAAATACTGTATAGATTGCGATTGTTTGTTGATGTAGGTATTTAAAACATTTGCGTTGACACAATATGATGTGTTTTCCAACTATCAGCAACGGTTTGTTTTAAAAAGTGGTGACTCATAGCAACAGGTGTTGTTAGAATTGATATTTATATAGTGGTTAGGCAGTTCTTCTTCGAGGGCACGACAACGGAGGTAAGGCAGTGATAAAGAAATGGCTGGAGACACGGCATGGAATCTTCACTTTCTACCTAACACAGGGGTTCTTCGGGCATAGATGCTTTGTAAAGTAACTATGCCGTGTATCGGAACGCGTCGCCAGGTTGTCACCACTGCATAGATCGATGACACGGCGCAGACAATTCTGGAGGAGTTCCCAGTTTGGGCAATAAGTACAGCGCTGTGTCCTTTCGTGGCGCTTGGTACTGCGGATAACCTCTCAGTTCAGGCCATGGTCAAGTCCATGGTCGAGAGTGAAACTGCGTGGAATGCCATAACCTCCTATTGCGAGGCAGTGATGATCGCAAAGGAGGCTGCAGAAAGGAAGTGTGAGAATACGATTAGTAACGGAGTCGACGAGTAACGGTACTCGAACAGACGCGCCTTTCGACAGGATGAACTTGACGTAATGCGCAAATGCTACGGCTCAAACTAAGTAGTAGAGTCAGTTAATCCTCATCACCCTCCCCGGGGCGACGGAACCCATGGAGAATACGATAAAAATTAGGTATTGTAGGGGAACAGTGTATAAGACGGGGACGCGGGGTATGATGGGAAATCACATACTTAAGGCAAACTTAACACAACATTAACGTAGTGCAAGCGCCATCAATGGCGTCTTGGTTACATATGCCTTAAGAGTGTATGTCCCCATTATACCTCGCGTCCCCGTCTTATACACTGTTCCCCTACACTTTGAATAACGAACTATGATTTTGAATCGTAGTTCGTTTACCGAAATGTACAATTCTCGTTTATTAGGCATCTATAAGGGATAAGTATATGTTCGAAGATCTTCGACGATTAAATCCTTCATAGTATTAAAAAAGTCTTACCATTTTTATCTTTGGTTCAAAACATGATCACAGGACGTGACAGACATCAACAAAAGTCATGATGTCAACAGAACTTGAGGCAAACTATTATTATTTATTTTTCATAGATGTTTAATTTCATGGGTAATTTACGCGATGATTTGTTTAATGATTTTATAGACATTTTAGATTACATATCATTGGAAAGTCTCAGTCTCTATGATAAAATAACTGATAACTTAATAGTCGTACTCCGTACAAAATTCAGCAAGCCTCGATGTGGTGACATGTTTTTGGTATAAATAAATTAGGATAAGTCATTAGATTAACACAATATTCAAAATTCTAGTTCAAATGTACTTAGGTTGAATAACAATGGACAGTGAAGCAGATTTTGAAAATGTTGAGAATGATACTACTGCTGATGGGGCTGCTGATGTTGAGGAAGCTAAAACTGCGGAGGTAGAAAAAGGTGAAGGGGGTGAAGGAGGCGAACCCGGAGAGGTAGGTGAAGTTACCGAGGGTGGTGAAACCGCAGGAACAGAAGAAGGGGGTGGAGAACATGTAGACGGCGAACATGTCGAAGGCGAGCATGTAGAAGGCGAGCGTGTACAAGGCGAGCATGTTGAGGGTGAACATGTAGAGGGTGAACTTGTAGAGGGCGAACATGTAGAGGGCGAACATGTAGAGGGTGAACACGTAGAAGGCGAGCATGCAAAAAGTCAACATATAGAAGGCGAACACGTAGAAGGAGAACACGTTGTAGGTGAAGTTGCGGAAGGGGAACATGTTGAGGGTGAAGGATTAGAAGGAGAACACGTTGAAGGTGAAGGGTTGGAAGGTGAACAAGAAGAAAAACAACCTGAGGAAGAATTACTGCCACCATTACCAGAAGAAGTTGTGGAAGAAGAATACGTTCCTGAACCACCTCCAGATCCTGCTGCACCTTATAATTTTAATGATGCTGATGAAGCTTTGAAAGCACCTTTTGAATTACGGCCTGATCAATTGGCTGAAGTAGAACAGCTGTGGGAACTTTTTCAGAATCATAATCCAGCATATTCTGATATAGATGGGTATGTCACGGAGAAAGAGTTACTTTACATGTTAAAAAGTCTTCTTATTATGACGTATACAGTGGATCAATTTCACGAGCTAATTGACTATTGTTGTAGACCGCCTCATCCAGAAGGTCATATATTTTTCGACCAGTTTGTTAAAATGGTAACAATGAGGCAAAGGGACTTTCCTACTGAAGAAGAAATTCGTTCTGCATTGCAAGTATTTGATCCTGACAAGACAGGAAGTCTTGATCGTGAAGAGATAAGAGAAGTTTTACAAAAGGGAGGTAATAAAATGATACCAAAGTTAGTAGATAATCTCATTAAAGAGGTAGATATGAGTAATGATGGTACAATTGGTATAGAAGACATCGTAGGAACAATGTGTATTGATTTGAATCCCGAAGATATGCAATTGCTCAGGGATCAGGTGTACCCTCCTGCTCAAAAGGAAATAGATGAGGACGAACTGCTGGAATAGGTACATTTAAAATATCTGAATTTTTAACAAAAGCTTAATAAAAACTTATAAAAACAACAATATTCCTTGAATTTTTAAATTATCTTTTCCTTCAAAACTCATCCACCAATTTCAGGCCACGGAAGAAGTTCAGCAAACGTGTCTCTGTATCTGTAGTGCTATTATTTAAGCGCTCATGTAAACGACGCCGTGCCGTCGCCACGCCGCTTGATTTTACCATACCACTAGACATTTGTTGGTTATACGTAGTTATCTGGTTCATAAACGACGAAGTTATCCGCGAATAAACATAAAAAAAAAACATATTATACGGTCCAGTTGAAAAACCTCCTTTTTTAGAAGTCGGTTAAATAGAAATAGATCAAACACTAGCGAATGGAATCGCGGTGGTGGCGCGGCGGCAGGCACTTTTCAATGAAATATTGTTTTCTCTAGGCCCAGAAAAAACAATTTTTTGAGCTTGCTGCGCTTGCTATCCTACAAGGACTTGATAGTTTGCTTTTTTTTGGGACTTGCCCCGTCAGTCAGTGACTGTCTTTTAGATATCTACTATAAGACCTCTGATATACTTCCAGTAACACTTTGTTTCTCATTAATTAAATAAAATTAAGGTCGAATTTCTATTCTATTTTTGATTAATGGCATCCATGGCATCCATGGCATCCAAGCCGATGTCGACTATCCCGCCAATCTCTCGAGAACTGGAAAAACAAGTGTGCATGAGACTGAAAATAGATAGGAAGGAAAAGTACCCCTTACTGCATGAGGTTTTTGTTTTGACCGAAAATCATTTTTTAAACATTGTTTTATTTATCATTATCTATATTTATGGTAAATAATGATAAATAAAACAATATTTTGTTGTGTCACTTTTTTGAAATCTTATTACTTTTCGAGATATTTCGAAATAACTCAAAATCCCTTAAATGGCATAACATGCTGTAACGGTCAAGGGAATCGTCTGTCTTGGTATGGACATGTGATGAGGAAGGATGAGACTCACGTGACTAAGAGAGTGTTGAGTATGAATGTTGATGGATGGAGAGGAAGAGGAAGGCCAAAGAAAAGATGGATGGATTGTCTAAGGAATGATATGAATGAAAAAGGAGTAAATGATACTGTGACGTCTGATAGGGGAGAATGGAAGAAAAAAACGTGTTGCGCCGACCCCAAGTAAAATGGGATAAGGGCAGGAAGATGATGATGATTACTAACACAAAATTGCCAAATATGGCATAATATGCAATGAAGTACAGGCTTCCGATAATAATTGCCATATTAGGCACTGCATGCACTATGCGAAATTTTAAATCAATCGACAATAGTTATTTGTGCAACAAGAGAGCAAAGTCGTTTTTTGCTGCGAGTGCTGATTTTGAATCCTGAGTGTGGCGAAGGATTCAAAGGCACGAGATGCAAGAAAACTTTGCTCTCGTGTAACACACATAACTTTTCACTTCAGCAGCGAGAACACTTTAGGAGATAAAATAATAAACAGGAATAGATTGAAATAACTATTAATTTATTCAACTCTTTACGCCAGCCACGAAATTTTATTCCCGCTCTTTTATTAAAATAAAGCGTGATCGGAAATTATAGCACCCATGATATTTTATTATTCAAAATATTTACGTAACATTATTGAAACTAGAAATAAATATTTACAGGTTAAATATCAGTTTTATTTGCAGTAAATACTTATTTTCGTTTAAATACTACGTATGTACATATAAGTTAAAAATTCAATAAATTACAAGACATAATTATGTTTTTGCAAAATTTCTTTAGTTAGTACAAACCGAGCGTGTTTGTCTTTGAGGTCGAATTCAAAATCGGAATTTCGAAAGGGCTGGTCTTTGTCTCTCTCTCTCTCTTTCTAATAGCGGGAAAGTATGATTAACCCAAGGCTGAATAAGATATTCGCGGCTTTCTGAAAACAAAAATTAAAAAGTTACTTTGTCTCACTCAGTGAGCAAAATCGCATTTTGCTCACTGATTTCAGGCAGCAAAACCTACATGTTTGAGCTACTGAAGTGAAAAAGAACTTTACAACTGAATTATTATTGTGTATGGTCTGTGAACACGACAATTACCCTGATCTTCATCTAAATAAATAGTATCATCAGAATCCGAAGGATAAATGATAACGTTTCTTCATTTCGTCTAATTTCTGGGTTCGAAACCTGCTAACTCATTGACATCAACTTCGCTATCATTCGGTATTTCAAGACTATTAATAAAAGTTGGGATCTATTTTAGGTGGGAAAAACAAATAATGCCAAGCTGCATATACTGCCAGATCTGCAGACAGTTCAAAAATGAAACAAATGCATGCTATGCCAGATATGGAAAACTGATTTACGTGTTATTGCATAACATTCCAGATCTGATACATTAAAGTTTGGCACTAAAGATTATGAACTTTATCTTTATAGTTTCATAATCTTTAGTGTTTTTGGGAGCTTACAATACTCTTCTTTGAAGCACTATAAAAAATCTTTGAAAAAAGCGATACCTACACAGACAGAAAATCAATTTTTAAAACATGTGCTAATCTCAACAGTCGTCGACTGATTTTGTCAAGTTCTAGTTTTGTAACGTGTAATACTAGATGGCTGCACTTGTGTCTCAGGTATTGAAGTTTAGAAGTTCCCGAATGTGCCACAATATGCAGTGAAGCAAAAAGTAATACAGTTTTTATTTAATTTTGTGAGGGGTTCAAAATCAGTACCTACCCATATCTGGGTACCGATGCGGTAAGGGGTTAAAAGTAAAGAACTAAAATAAAACTCTGATTGATACAATTTATTGAAGACAAAGTAGATCTTGTTGGGTTAGGACTGAAACAAACAGATTTCGACCATTTTCAGATAACTAGATTCCATTAATAATTGCCATAACAATAAATTGAACAAACCATGAAAGTCTCTGTTTTGTCTCTGGTCATTACCATAGACATTATAATCCTTTTATCTCAATCTTAGATAAAGAAACCCTAGATTCATGTTTGGCGTACCCACATGAGATAGAGAATGCTGATGTCACGAATGGGGAGTGTTGTCTTAGTGCAAACTTTTACCCGATTAGCGGGTACATTATTATCACGCGTGAACGTTAATGGTTGATATGGGTAATAATATGTCAAAAGGATAACCTGTTTATCAGACCAAATGCCTTTCGGTAAAGGAAAACCCACCCCTTGAATGTTAGGATTTTATCAGGGTTGAAAAAAAAACAGTTTTTTATTATTTTAAACAGTGTTTTTTTTGTTCTTTTTAGTTCGAATTAATTTGAAATAATGCCCTCACATTATTTCAAATTAATATTTCATTTCCAGACTAGATCTTTTTAAAATGGCCATTGTAAACTCAAATCAATACTCTTGTAGTAATATCAGTAATTCTAATGTTGATTTTTATATTGCGCTCAATATAAAAATCAACATTAGAATTACTGATATTACTACCCGACCCGATAGGAAAGTCCCTATATCGCTATATAGGGACTTTCCTATCGGGTCCGTCGATCGAGGAACTATGAATAGGGGAACTATGAACTATGAATAGGGGAAACACCAATACATAATATTATCTCAGTGATTTTCGCGGACAAATAAAAACACAAAAAAAATACATCGAGAAAGAGCTGAAGTCTCCGCGCAAAACATCCGTTGTCGTACATACACGATGTTCTTGTCGAAATTGGCGGGTGAAAATTCAGAAAGCGTCATACGGCGAATATTCGTTGTTTAGTTATGCGGCCGAGACGATAGAAGAAGCAGTGGCTTTGCATAATTATATGTCAGTAAATTATTATTTATTACATTTGTACGAATATTAGGTACGAAATAATATAAAAAAGAGAAGAAACAAGAACGTCATTCCCGCTTCAAAGTCTTGACGACACTGAAGTGACATAGGTGTGGCCACTCAAGCGAATATTGTCGCGACAAGTTCTTTGAAGAGCGCCAGTTTACCGACAGTGCCCTGATGCTACATCGTCTGCACGCGAATACATCGCGTTGCAACGATGTACCCGGCCACATACATCGCCATAGCCCGCTAATATAGCCCCACCATCCGGGAAATATATAGCCCGAATCTGGTATCCCTAAAATCCGCGAAATGTTGTCTGGCCTTGAAAAAACACGCTACGCGCTGAGAGATGGAGATAGCTATGCTCTGTCCTTTTTCTTCTTATGCGATTTGTCGATTTGTTTTTCTATCTTGAGAACATAGACATATAATCCTATGGACTGGAAATACCTACACCAAAAACGTGGATACCTACAAGTTCGCCGGGCACATAAAATGGCGGCCAATGCTAGGGTTGTGCCAATCAAGAAACATAGTGTTACTGTAACGAGTATGGATATTAGTATCCCTAGTACTTTTAGGATTACATAATAGTATTAAGACTAGATACCATGATTGAATTATAATCCACGTAGTTACGTAAAAAAAATGTAAATTTTCACATTTGCGCTATTGCTTGTAATTAAATACTATACATATATTTATGTGTTAGCGTTAATTTAAAATTTGACTATTAATTCGGATTGTACAGGTAAACCTTTGGACTTGTTAATTTGTCTTTTTTAAAAGTCTTTTGGTCCCGCCAAGTCTTCTATCACAACAGCCTTCAAATCAGCAATTTTTTTTCCTTCGTATTCTTTCATTGAGGCGTTTAATTGTTTTCTGTTGATTGACATATTTTTCTTTAAAGGCTTTAATTTTTCCAGTTTGTAAAACCTGTAATAGAAAAGATAAATAGTTAAATCTAATCAAATTTATTTCAACTAGGCCAATAATTACAGGCACTTTTGAATGGTCAAAAGATATAAAAATAAATCAGTACAAAATTGTTATGGTGCTACAGTTCTAGTCACAAGACATAATAACTGTGAAAGTACCGTAGGGTGCCCATTCCAGAGCGAAGATTTCTATGCAAAAGAACGGACAAGAAACTCCATGGACACTCTTTTTACACTCAACGTAGCAAGTTAAGTGTACAGTTAATATTAAAAAAAAAAATGAAAATTAAAATAGACCGTGGCAGCTAAGAGATGACCAGTCCCATCTCACAGCGCCTTTTCACATGCCAAATGTATCAGCACTATTAACCAATAACTTAATTATGCACTGTTAAAAAATAATTTGCATATTGCATTTTATTGCTAAAAGTTATTTTCAAGTGACAGTTGACAAGTCTTTGACAGATTGTGATTTTTTCTTCAATCTTTCATTTTTGGGAAACCTATAAATGATTAGTATTTTTTTATCAATATATCATTTGGTAACAGTTTCAGTGTAACGAAGGGCTAGTATCGGGAACTATTACAGCAACGGTACAACACTATTATTATTGTAAACAAACAAACGAAAATAAGAAATGAAAAATATTGTCTGTAGGACGGAAATAAACCCAAATATTAATACTCTAACCATGAAAACAAGGTCACATAGCGATTTCTTTACCGAAATTGTTCTATTTCATGTAGTTTTGCATGAAAACGTGTTACTAACCTGTACAAAGTCAATTCAGGCTGATTTTTCTTTTTCCTGGCATGTCAAGACACAATGGAACATCCAGGCATGTTGAATTACTGTTTCTTAATGGTAACACGCACTTTTAAAAGAAAACACTCCGTAATTTACTCAAAAATCTAAATTCAACAAAAAGTAAACAACTGTTTGACAGCAGAACTACCACGAAACTTGGCACATAAAATGGCGAAATGGGCACGTTTCTGTAACTGTGGGAAATATCCCAACAAAATATTCCATTTTGAGCAACAACCGAAATATTGTTGTCTCTTTTGTCAAATATGATTACTGCATTAGAAAGAAAGAGACAAACCAATATTTCACTCTCTGTCTCATGTTTGACTCATATTTGTATAACCAAAATGTATGTATAGAACATCGGGGCATCTCCATATAACTTCATCTCAATGCTTGAGAAGTGGTTGCTGGGGTGCGTTTAAGTACGCCGGCGAAATTTTCGCCGGATAAAAATTAAACTAGCGAGGGTTCGCTGAACGGAGTCATAGGTTTCTGTCAATGTTAGCTGTCAAATTCAATTGACAGCTCAGTTTATCAATCAAGTAACAATTCGATTCAACTCAACAGTCCGAATATTTTATTGTAATCTCCGTAAAATTAGAATTTAACTTGTGATCTCGCAATTATTACACAGTAAAAATGGACCGGAACATGAAAAATCAATTTGCCGGTGTAATATTAATTATTTCCATGATCCACAAATAATATTCACCGAGACGATGAATTAGGTACTCTCTAAAATAAAAATATTCGTTTTTACGGCGCGAATCGAGCATTAACAACAAAACTCAATGTCAATCTGACAGCAGGATAAAATTTAGCGAGGTAAAAAGGTCGCTAAAATTTATCCTAGTCAGGCGAAAACTTATACCAGCTGACGACCGTGAACGGGGCAGATTAAATTTTAGTCAGTATAATTTTTCACCTCGCGGTGTGCTTGAACGGGGTGTTTGACGTTTACTCAGTATAAATTTTAACCTGGATAATCGACTTAAACGCACCCCCTGCTGTCAAGGCGTTGTCAAGGTGTTATGTCAACATGACATTAATGACAGTTGATTGTTGTCGGTCCGTCGCTTTCATCGTTCGCCTTTGATTATTTTTTAACACAGCGATTTATTCAATAGAAAAGTATTGAACGTGTTCAAAATGAAATATTTAATATTAATTTTTACACTTATATCATGTTTAAGTTATAGTAAGTATTAAATGCACGTATTATCAAATAACCGTGGGCCGTAACTGAGTAAGGGTGTGGTTTTTGAATACATTGTTGATTCTCGTTATTCTATTCAAGTCTATTGTAAATACTTAGTCTTCGCCGTAATAAAGATTGTATATAACTGTATATTTTGCATGATGAAACATTCATTAGAGATTCGGAACCCTAGGTTTAAAGTACCTACACAATTAAACAATATTTTCAACTGAGAACATAGCTATCGCACTAGAAAACATCATTATATCGTACTTGTTTATAAGTACGCACCAAAATTTAGCATCCTACTATTTAGCATCTAGTATGATGTAACCTAAAACCCTTTTTTCTCAGGTTTAGCACTATGGTGCTATCAATGTACGGCAGCTACTCCCGGGTGTACGGAACCGTTCAACTGGCGAGGTGTGGGTTACCTTGGTAATCCATGTCCTGATAATGAAGATATTTGTGTTAAACTGATTGAAAGGAAAGGAGGTAATTTTTTTAAACATTGCCCCACACTATGATTTCTCCTATATTGTGGGTACGTTTACAAACATAAACTCACACACACAAACGCCCAAACCTGGAACAACTACTTGTAGATCATACAAATATGGAATGGAACTTTCCACTCCAGGGTACTCTTTGAAGTTCCACCTTAGTGTTTTGTCCATGTGTGTTACTAAATTGTATTGTATTAATGATTTTTGTAAACCATTTATGTCATAATTTTTCATTTCAGCACAAGAAGTGATAACAAGGGACTGTTTAAGCAACTTCAGGGCAATTCGCACAGACATACCGGCTGACACATATGAAGGATGTAGACCTGCTGCAAGGGATGTCAATTTAGCCAACTATGTCAATAATTCTATCAAAGAACTAGACATTAAAAGGTACTTGTATGTTTTTATAACATTTAAATCAAAACTAGAGTTTTGTAAGGGTTAAGCCACCACCATTATAACACCACATTGTATTAAGTTTGTAACATAGTACAGACCTTGTCTCTATGAGAGGCAAAAAACAGGCAGGTGGGGCAGGACAAGATGTGGGAGGACAATCTTCCACAGGGGTGGAGGAGATTGGCTCAGTATGGATTGGTAGATGTTAAACAGAAAACTTTTGGTTTAAAAACATGCCAGTTTCTTGACAATGTCTTTGTTCACTCTTTGAGAGCAGTGGTGATGTAATAAATCACACAGAGCAAGGTGCTTAACTGGCTTAGAATGCACTACCTATCAATCATAAGACGGGGCCATTATGACTGTGGCACTAAAATAAATGGTCTGCATATGAATTTAAAGTTAGCTAACAGTAACACTGTATGGATCCATTAGTCTGAAATAAAAAAAAATGAGCTTGAATCGCTCATGTTGCAATTTATCTCCTTTTGAAATTGAAACCTGTACCTACTAGAGTATGAATGTATTTAAAATAGCTGTAATATTAAAAGACATTGTAATGAATGTTCTTCTACTTGGAATATTTTTTATTAGTTACTCATTTACTTATTCAAATACCTAACTTAATTTGTTTCAGGAACTGGTATGATGAAACAGTATGGTGTTTCTGCTTCCTTGACCACAGGTGTAACGGTGCATCAAGTGTATCAACAATGGCATTACTAATCCCATCATGCATTGTGCTTCTATTCACTAAAATGTTGTTCTGATAACAGCATTGAATCATTTATGTGTCACCAAAAAACATTATGATTAAAAAACTGGGTAAGTGATTTAAAAACAAAATAAAATTTCTATGAAGATTTTAATAAGCACTTGACAAGCAGATTGCCTGAAAAAATGTAATCTCATTTTCCAACATGTATGTAATGATAATATTGTACTTTAAATATTAGTACTTTGGTAGAAACGGTTTAGTCTAGGAATGACTAATTCGCGAAATGACTACATGGTCTATAATTGACCAATTCTTGAAATGTACAATTCTTTAAATGACTGATTCTACAAATGACTGATTCTATAAAAGACCGATTCTTTTAAAGACCGATTCTATAAATGACCGATTCTTCAAATGACTGATTTTTCAATTCTATGAATGTGTGTGAATATCGTAAATAAAATGCTATGTAAGGGTTGGCAAATCATATACAGGTTGTTTGGCAGAACGTTGAACATACGAATATGGTGGATAGGTGGGGTCATCTGCTACTTACTCAGCCCTAATTTATTTGGCCCTGGCCCACTGGGTATTTTTAAATTTTTTTTTCTTCTTTTTTCTTGTTTCACCACTTTCTTAACTTTAAAGTGCAATTTTATTAGAAATGGGTAAAACAGGCAATATTTTGTTTTCTTTTTTTAATCTTTGTGTTGGCAGATTCTTATAAATTATTGCTTTGTTCAGATGTTAGCTAGAAAAAAAGTTGTGAGTCCTCAAACTTACAGAAAGATATTAAAAAATACTTAAATGTTAATTTCAACTTGCATTTAAAAAAAAAACAAAAAATGATGGAGGAATTCCAATTGTAGCAAAACATCCCTAGTGTGTGAGCTTTCTAATGGTATGTAATTTGCTTTTATAAAAAAAAAAACTTTAAGAGTTATTTCATAATTTTATCAAGTAGGAAATTTTTGACGATTCTCTACCTTTACGGAAAGTTAAATGGTTAAATTTCTATGGAGATGCTGCTGCGCACAACAACTGTAGAAATCAGACGTAGATGCCGCACCTGTATTGTAAATGAAGGGCGTCAATTTGAACATCTGTAATTTATTATTTAAATAAATTATTTAAAATTATTTAATTGCTTCATTAAGGCACCTAACTGATACAGCATAATTTCAATCGATCATTTAATTTTTACCAACTTTGCAGTATTAAATTTCGCAAAACATTTAACTTTCCGTAAAGGTAGAGAATCGTCAAACATTTCCTACTTGATAAAATTATGAAATAACTCTTAAAGTTTTTTTTTTTATAAAAGCAAATTACATACCATTAGAAAGCTCACACACTAGAGATGTTTTGCTACAATTGGAATTCCTCCATCATTTTTTGTTTTTTTTTTAAATGCAAGTTGAAATTAACATTTAAGTATTTTTTAATATCTTTCTGTAAGTTTGAGGACTCACAACTTTTTTTCTAGCTAACATCTGAACAAAGCAATAATTTATAAGAATCTGCCAACACAAAGATTAAAAAAAGAAAACAAAATATTGCCTGTTTTACCCATTTCTAATAAAAATTGCACTTTAAAGTTAAGAAAGTGGTGAAACAAGAAAAAAGCAGAAAAAAAAACTTTTTAAAAATACCCAGTGGGCCAGGGCCAAATAAATTAGGGCTGAGTAAGTAGCAGATGACCCCACCTATCCACCATATTCGTATGTTCAACGTTCTGCCAAACACCCTGTATATGATTTGCCAACCCTTACATAGCATTTTATTTACGATATTCACACACATTCATAGAATTGAAAAATCAGTCATTTGAAGAATCGGTAATTTATAGAATCGGTCTTTAAAAGAATCGGTCTTTTATAGAATCAGTCATTTGTAGAATCAGTCATTTAAAGAATTGTACATTTCAAGAATTGGTCAATTATAGACCATGTAGTCATTTCGCGAATTAGTCATTCCTAGACTAAACCGTAGAAACTACTTGTGTAGTTCAAGGGATACAAATGCTGACAGGATTTAGAATGAATATGCACAAGTAATCTTATTGTAAAGCAACTTTGTATTAAGACAGTTTTTTAAGACCGCATGCAAGTGCAAGTCACCCCTTGATGACTTTTATCAGACTGAGTTACCTTGACGTCATTTCTCATACCTCAGCAGAGGACTTGCACTTGTGCATGGAGTAATTATAATTAGGTCAGTTACACATGCATATATATGAGCTGAAATGTAACAGTAGCATTCCAGTGAAAAATGTTTTTCCAATAATTTACAATTCCGTCCAATGATATTTGATAATGTTATATTAGCTTGTAGGTTTTACATTTAGTTAAGAATAAGTGCCTCATTGAATAATAATAGTATTTTTAACATAAGACTGTAGTTTTCTACACAAGACTTATACACATTTTCTACATTATTTTGTAATTAAGCAACAGAAATACATGAAAAATTATTATACAAGAATCTCAAACTCATAATAGTCATAATTATTTCTAGCCATGAAAAAGCTAAATTAATAAACAATTATGCTACAAGTATTGTTCGTTTTTTTTTTTGCACAAAAATGCTTTACTAAGAATACAGTAAATTACAATGCTTTGAATTGTAACACTTCTCAGGCATCATTTGTTTACAAGAAAGCAAACTGCATTTGCGTTACAATAAGGCCAGTGACCAGCATGAACATCTGTAACAAAATGTTTGCGTTTAGTTGCCACATGTCATACACGGAGAAGCGCGGTGGTGTTTCTTCTATTAGCTTTAACATTCTCTTCGATTTCTCTCTTAGCCGGCCTAAAATGCACAAAGAAATGGATTAACGGATTAAACTATTGGGCTCAATTCTTGAAAATTTTTGCACGAAATTGTACATACTTTATGTTAGTTGACATAAAGTTCATTATGCTATGTAGTAAAGTACAAACTAAATACCTATGTGCCAAAAGCGGTCGTGACTCGTGCGTCATCTGGGGATTAAGCTTGTTTATTGTCCGCGCTACCTCTCATAACCTTTTGACCCGGCGGCGGTGCTAGTGTCTGTCATCATTAATTACATTAAATTGCATTTTGAAAAATGTAGTACCTACCTCTAATTTTCTGTAGGTCATGAGTGGTGGCGCGGAGTCGCGGACTCTACTGAAAAAATTTAATTAGTCTGTCAGTTAGATGTGATGTGACTTGTATTTTTTCTTTTGTTACGTAAACCAAAATTCACGACCAAACGAAGGTTTTAAAATTCACATGCGTCATGCCGTGGTAACATTTAAGGTGAATGCACATTTATCCGAGCTGAACGCGTTGAACGAAACGAATTTTGAATTCTGTACCTAAATGAAATCTCATGTAACGTCGCACACTTCCCCGTGTCGAATCGTCCGATATTGTTCTTGATATTGTGCGAGGCATCCTTGACTTCGATTCGTTCGGCCCGGATAAGTGTGCGTGCACCTTTACAGTGCGTTGTGACGTCACAAGCCCGCACTTTCGAGTTTTGATACGTTTTACCTTTGATCTAACAAAGAAAAATACGTGTTTATTATTTTTCAAAACTTGTAACTGACGGACTAATTAGATTTGTATTTTATTTATGTTGGAAACTAGCTTATCCTCGCGCATTCCCGCGCATTCTCGAGACTTCCCGTAAGCTACTTTCAGGAAGTTAATCAACTATAATCACCGTCATATTGTATCGACATTACAGTTATCACCAATCGCTTGGTTTCCTTCACTTCTCTCATAAATACTTCGCAGCGGATTCCCAGCAAAATCGCCATCACCAAGTCGATTACGGTAAAAAATGATGGCGTCAGACTATCCCAGAGGCCAATTGTCTGTAAACCAAAAAGACGTTACTTTATACTAGTCAAGTACAAAACAGTTTTTTTTAATGGTTGTAAATGTTGACAGTTCTGGTTTTTTCTGTTCCGTGGTCCTACAGGAGGTTCAATCAAATTAGCTGCTGAGGCTCTGAGTACCTAGTAAATGATGAAGTTGTTCCTCAATGAACGGCGATGGCATAAGGGTCAGGCCTTTTTTACTTATAATATCATTGGGGTCAGGCCGTCAGCGGTTTCTTGGGGTTTTGTCGTGCGCTTATTTTTCTAGGAGGACTTGACAAAGACAAAGACAAAGACATTTATTCGTAGAATATGGTAGGTTTACAGGTGTTAAACATGGTTAGTACAGCATATCCACCGCATAAAGCGGCATACGAATGTTTATGTTTACAATAAAGTAACATTTAGATTTAATTCAACATAAAATTAACGAGACATTTATAAACGCAGATAAGGCTTAATTAACTTAAACTAACTCAAAAAGTAAAACATCAGCAGATAAATAACAATAAACTATAGTTACATATCTATTATATAAAATTAAACGAACACTATCAACTTTGGTATTGTGAAACTTACATTCTAGTATTTCATCTAATTCCTTAATAACTATCTATCTATCATTAAAAAAATCTTTTAGAGAATAGAACGACTTTTCGAGTAGCCACGACTTTAGTTTGTTTTTGAAAAATTGACAAGGTGATTCTCTGATAGGTTTCGGAATATGATTGTAGATTTTGATAGACATTAGGTAACTGTTTCTATAGTGTAGGGTACTATTGCAAAATTGGGTTTTGAGTTTAGTGGGATCTCTTTTTGTGAATCTTTTATCATCAGCTACTGTGGAGAAAAAACGTATATTTTTCTTAACAAATACACCTGTTTCTAGAATGTACATGCAAGCTAAAGTCAAAACTTTTAACTGTTTAAATATTGGTCTACAGCTCTCGTGCGGTGGCGTTCCCGTGATTGCTCTCAAGCATTTTTTTTGTGCTAGGAATGCTCTTTGCACATGAGTCGAGTTGCCCCATAATAGTAAGCCGTACCTCAGCACAGACGCTACATAGCCGTAATAGGCGCTGAGTGCGGCATCTTCGTTCGCCGTTTTGCGAAGCTCTTTTAGTGCGAATACAAATCGGTTAATTTTTTTACTAAGATTATCGATATGAATTCCCCAGTTACAATTTTCATCTAGTGTGAGACCTAGAAATTTTATGTTATTCTCTTTGTTTATTATTTCATTGTTGTGTTCTAAATAAATTTTTGATGGGTTTTGTTTGTAGTTTGAAAATTGAATGCATTTAGTTTTCGACAAATTTACTTTTAAATGGTTTCTATTTAGCCAATTTATTGTATTATCAATCGTTTCGTATACTTCTTGTTGATGGAATGTTTTATTATCATCTGGTATTATTATTGACACGTCATCTGCAAAAAGAACGCATTTGTGTTTAGTGATATTTGGTAAATCGTTTATATACAACAGGAAGAGGAGAGGCCCAAGGATACTGCCTTGAGGCACCCCTGACTCATTTTCTCTTAAGGAGGATCTGTATATTGTTGCAACAAGTTTATCATTAATACGTGATACTTCAACACACTGTTTTCTATTCCTTAGATAGCTTTTTAGCCATTCTAAGGCAGGACCTCTGATACCATAGCGCTCGCATTTATCGAGAAGAGTATTATGGTTAACAAGATCAAAGGCCTTGCTCATGTCTAGAAAGATGACAGACACAGGACGTTTCTTATCTATATTATCTGTTATAGACCTAACCACTGACTACTGACTTTCATACATACATCGTTTTGTACGGCAAAAAGTAGGAATTCGAACGTTAAAATACTCGAACCAACCAGCTTGCAGCAAAACATAAAAACCTGAAAGAGAAGTAGGGATTTTAATGAGCAATTTCACTGAACTACCCTCTTTCATAAGAGGATCTGTTATAAGAACTTTTTCGTTAACTTACTTGAAACTTGTAAATATCTTGAAATTTGAAAAAGCCATCCATTAATTGCTTCAAATAAACATCAGTATCACTTGATATGAAATTGTGTGTTTCAGCAGCCAGGCGTCTCAAAACAATTTTAGTTGCAAATAAAGAAGAAAATAATTTCTTCTTTGAATACAAAATCTGTTGAGTCTTCTTTTGCTCCAAATAATTTTTAATAATAGAATTTAAAAACCGCGCCCGTATATAGAAATACATGAAAATATTTGAACAACAGAGTAGTTCCACGACGAAGCTGAGTTGAGAGTAAGCAATTCCCATGTACGGCCAGAATGCAGCAGTTCCTTTTGCACCAGCTAGACTTAAAAGTGTTATGAACAGAATCAGAATCGACGCAAGTGAGAAAATATCTGTCCTTACTTGTAGACCAGTAATACTTTTGTTCCGATGTATGTTCATACACCTATCGATTTGTTGCAGTTTCACGAAAAATTCGACATTGGCATCTCCGTTTATAAAACGCACATGAATGATATTGCTTATGAATGTGAGCGTTTGCAAACCTGTCACACAAGTGCTCAGATAGTAAATAGTTTCGTTATCGAAAAGGATCGTATCATACTTGTGGATAACTACATAGTCTAATCCTAGGAGTAGAATAACTATAAGTAACGTATAGCATTTTTGGATAAAAGACGGAGTTGTCACAAACCAGTCTTTGATGTCAACGCGGGTGGAACCGAGTAGCATTTGGGAACTGTACATAAGTCTTATGGACTTTAAGAATTCTTCTTCAAGAATATCTTTGGAAACATATTCGACTTTAGTGATATCTTTTATTTTTTTCATAACTTAGATTCTATGTAAACTTATGCACTTAAAGCAATGCGAATTGTAACAATACGACGGTATAACTCGCGGTGATAGCTAGCAGATGTAAAGGCAGCCGGGTGCCCAATGTACAAATGTTGTAAATGGACAAGCTGCGTCTTCCTTCAACCAGTAATATGATTTGCTTGGCATGTTCACGAGATTTGCCTGTAAATAGAAAAAGGTTTTACTACGGATTTCATCTAATGTTCAAAACGAGCTATTTGTTTGCAGTACGCTCTACTGTATATCTGTAACCATTACTAATTAGGTGTTTGATCCATAAGCATTTTAGGCTGCCAGAATAACCTTTGGTTTTATTATACATATACATATTATAATAATTATATTAGTAGGTGTGTTCGGCAAGAGAAATCAATGCAATGGTCCGTTCTAAAGCCTGCTCATTTGTGATTGCGTGCGACAGAAGACAAGTACCTATGTGACTAACAAACAAACTTACTTTTTTTATTGGAAACCGAAAAACGCTCCCCCATTTCATTACACAAGTTAACGGTGACAATTAAAATAATCAAATTAAAACACAATCAAGCTTAAAAAAGCATCAGGCGCTTTGAAAATTAAGTAAGTACCTACCGTCATCAAGGCATGATGAAACGATGTTGATACAGAGTTTTCTTGATTCCTCTAATTTCGTTGATAATGATTCTGATTTCAGACATAATGTTAACATTAGGATCTGTTTGCTAAGCAGGAGAGGCATCACACATATCATCAGATCGAAGTCTGCTACTGCTGCTTTCTGGGAAGATATGACTATTGATTAGTAGGTATCTAAACAGGTAGGTTAAACAGATTTTCACAAAATTAATAAGATCATTTATTTTTGGGATTACTTAAAAATGTGCTTCTACTATTTTCACGTTCGATGCCGCCGACACGCTTAGCGTGTTTTTGCGAATTTCTGTTACTATGCCTTGAACACGCCAGGCGTGTTTAAGGCGTATGGCAAACTAATACTCATCTCTAAACCGAAAAAAAGACAGATTTAGAATTTAACTCTATCGAGGTATCACTGGACACGTCTAGCGTGTCAATGTTTAACAAGATGCAGTTGCCGCCGACAGGCCTGGCGTGTCCGCGTGGCTTTATAGGGCGGCGCATCGCAGATGAACTTCAAAAAAATTGTGGTGGCAGTGAATGTGTTAAGTAACTGTAGCCAAACATCAGCCCCTCTAGACACAGATTTCTAAATAATTACTGCCCTAGACAAGTGGCAAACGCAAATACCTGGTGGCCATAACCGTAACATACTTAGATGGCACGGTTGGCGCAGTGGCTGAGTGATCGACTGCTGCGTGTCGCTTATAGTTCGATCCCCGCACGGAACAAATATTTCTATGATCTGCAAGTAGTTATTCTGGCTCTGGGTGTTTATGTAAGTATGTAAATTTCTATGTTTGTAAACGCACCCACTATACAGGAGAAGTTCCTAGTGTGGGGCAACGTTTTACTTAAAAAAAAAAAGAAAAACCCTTGGGTATAGTACAGAGATGAATTCCTATCTGTCCCTGGCGCAAGTTGTAGTCTAGGTAGAGTTACCTACATCTTTTTGAACAATACACAATATACGGCGATACAGCCACGGGCAAAATATATTAAGTAGTAAGTACTTACATATTTTCAGAGATTCTCTAATCGTTCCTAAAATATCTACCGGTGCTTTCTTACCTGTTCTCTCAACGAAGTGACTAGGAAATGTATGGAAATCAGATTCCAAGCTAAAATCTGGCAGACGAAGTAAAATAACTGCGGATAAAAATAATATTTTGATAAGTTGCGATCATTTAAAAAGGAAAACTCGTACCTACCTTACAAATTGGTAGGTAGTTAAATATATACTCACTGAAAGTTGAAAAAGTTCTGTAAAATCTGCTAACGCCTGAAAAACACAGTGAATGGCAGAAACCAATTCGCTAGGCACCTCATTGGCAGGAGTTTCAGATGAGCTCATCACATAAAACAACTTTCCATCGTTGATCGATTTATCCATCGGTTCATTGTTATCTGAAGTATCTTGTCGTAGAACATCGTTTATGTAATTTACTCTTGTTGTAATGAGCATTATAATGAAGTATATTTCTATCAGTTCAATGTGCAGCCCAACACCCGTTGTCATGATTACCATCAATGGTATACACATATTCTTCATTAACAATAGTTTATACAAAATAATCCATAAAATAGTGAAAAAACAGGCACTCACAATAGTAAAACTCGACTGCCTTTGCAGTTGCTTGTTCAAACTCTTACTATTCTTCATATTTAAGTACCTTTCTATCTTCTGTAGTTTCACGTACATTTGACCCATCTTATTCCCCCTTCGAATATTATTTCGGAAAACTAGTAGAGCGCCATTTATTCCATTCATTAGAGCACCTAGTTTGAGGGACGAGTCGGCGTGTGGGGATCCGAAACCATTTTCACAGCGTAGTAAAAAGTATGCCACACAAAATGTGTTTAGTATCCAGAATATATTGCTGTATACATGGTACCAAGTTGAAGGTGCTGTAGGGTATCTATGCTTGATGTCTACACGGAGAAAGCCGAGGACTCGCAGCACGAAAAAAATAGGTTGAAATATTCGAATAAAGTCGTCGTTTAGGATGTCTGCCGAAAGGTCTTCTATATTTCTCACTTTGTTCATGTTGATTTGAAAACATCGCCAGTACAGACGAGCAGTGAACATGCCAGTGCTAACCTACTAGCCAATTAGAAGTAGTGATTATCGGTTTTCAATAACGGCTCTCTCGGGAAAAATTAGCTGCCGCAGTCTATATTCAAAATCGATTTCGTTGCTGTCCTCACTACTTTTTTATTTCAGACGTTCCGTATATTTTATTTTCCACTCTAAATACTTCCCCATGTTTTGCCTATTATGTTAATGAAATGGTAGAACTGTAATTTTGGGTAATTTCGGAAAATGTACCAATTTCAGAGCGATGATATCTTATATAAATTTATTTTTGTTTGCATTATTTTGTAAATTGTTTAGTTTTTCTTGAGCCAAGTAAAAGTTTACTTGTACGTTGATACGAGATCCTCTTCCTTCAGATTCACTGCTAGATCTCTAAACATGCAACCAAGACGATATGTCGATAAAATCGACCCCAATTTAGTGAAGTGTTTTTCTCCTTTACACCGAATGCTGATATTTTTGGGCTGTTCAAGCATTAGTATTAAAGACCATTTTGTTACAACGCCGACTATTTACCAGAAACTTTATACGCTATTCTGCATTGTGGCCTTTACCTTCTCGTTTTTTTACCTGGAAACGTATTACTACAGGACTTATTATCTTGAAAATAGTATAATGTACTTGGCCTCCGTTACTGGTATTCTTGTGCAGTATTTATCTTATTTTACTAACATAATCTATACAAGATTTTGGGATAATGAATCTGCTATTAAATTGTTTTTGATTCTCACTAAAGTGGATAATACTCTGACACTGAAAGAGTTTCAAGAAATGAAAGAACAGCAATATTACTGGAATCTAATTGTCCTGGTGTTAAACATAGTTATGTTCGAATGTGGCTTTATATTCCACGCACTGCTTACCGTTGAATATCCCATTTTGACAGTGTTCGCTGGAATGGGGATACTGAATGTTTACGTGGAGATAATTTTTTGTGCAAGCTTGATATTTTTCCTAGCTATACGTTTAAGATTCTTAAATAAAGTTATAGATTATAACTTCCATGTTAAATGTACTACGTACTTTAAAGGAGAACTGAGCAAACCCATCATAGTTAATGAAAATTTTATTATTACTGCAAATTCAAATGATATTAACAAATTGGATATAGATAAATTACTCGATTGTTTGAAGCAGATACTAAAGTCATACAAACTTATTACAGAGGTTTTCAGTTTTCCGGTAAGTAACAATGTTATTACCTATTATCATACTAGACCCCTAAATTGCCAAATAATTGCAACAGATATTTTTTGTAGGTGCTCAATATAACGACAACTTTGTTTCTTTGGGTACTTCTGATAACACTATCAATGATTATTGGCCTGAGTACTGATGTAAGTACTTAATGCACAATTTTATATTATTTAATGTAAAAAAAATTACGTAGGTATAAAAACATTTTTAACAAAAATAACTTTTCTTTCGGAAGTCGGTGGCTTTGTTTTTATTTCATTGACTATTGCCACCGACTTCCGAAAGAAAAGTTATTTTAAACTTTTTTGTGTTTGATTTGAAGTCGGTTCTTTTTGTTAAAAAAGTTTTTATTTTACCCTTTTTAGTTCAGATATTCAACAAAAATCTTCGTATAATCGGCATCTTTAGAAATCTTTGATCCAAGTGCGGTCATGCGGTCAACGTCACGAGATATCCATGATTGTTATTTACTTCTTCTTCTTCGTCCTATCGATGGTTCCTTAGGTTTAAATGAGCTTCGACCAAAACTCTGCCACTTTTACGGCGTTGGTGGTGGCCTCGGACAGGTCCCTTAAAGTGCAGGTGGAATTACTCAGAGCACAAGTGAGGAGGTGGGTCATCGTTTGTGCTGAGGCTCCGCAGTCGCACCTTTCCCTAAAACCTTCCCTAGAATGTAACAAATAGTTTTGTGAAAACCGCATCAAAATCGGTTCAGCCAAACGCGACATAATCGCGACCTAACATACAATCGACTTTGAAAATCTACAACCCAAGTAGGCAAAAAACTTCCTATCTCAAAAACTACTGAACCGATTTTGATGAAACTTGCAGTGTACCCTAAGTTGGACAATACCTAGTAATAAAAAAAAGAATTACTGTAGTTCCGGAGATATGCGAACACAAACATTAAAACATACATACATACACTTTTGAAATTTGGCACATTTGTTCAGACGCCGATATAATATATAGACTAACATTATGAAAACTGGGCAGTTCTGGAAATATGGGTCGAATTGATAACCTCCTTTTTTTTGGAGTCGGTAAAAAGAAAGTATTATTTCACTATTTTAGGAACAGATTACTTTTCGGTCGTAAAAAAGTGTGCACTGCAGGAGTTACCGAGTTATGATAAAGGTTTTTATTATTACTTTATTCAAATGTAAACTAGGCGAATCTTTAATATAAATAGGTATTGGATCTCCTTGACCCCTGATTTTTTGCTTTTACACCGCAAAACTGTTTTTTTTTAATAGTTATAGGGAGGGTTAGTGTTAGGGCGGGGCGAGAGGGACTGTCAGACTTGTACTGACTAAAATCTACGGTAATCCTTCAATAGAATTACAAAGATAAATAGCGCATCAAAATTCGAGAGTCGGTTCGTGACATCAGACACAAGTGAAAACTGCACTTGCTTGTGACGTATTGGCAACTTTAAAGTGTCGTATCTTCATCAATTTTGGTTTACGTAACAAAAGAAAAAATACGTGCCGAATAATTTTTGATAAAATCAGACTGACGCAGCGCACTAATTAGATTTTTTCAGTCTTGGACGATTTGTTGTTTTTTCGTAAGTGAACTCTGTTAAATTTATAATTATATTCTTTTCAGGTTATGTTAACAGTTGTGGTCATCGTTACCGGCCTCTGGTTTGTGTACTACTTCATTTTGCTAATAATGCTGGCACTAGTAAGCGACTATTTCATACAAGAAGTTAGAAAAACTAAACTATTCTGCATCCACGCTATGTCTTGTCATTTAGAAGGTAGATCTTAGTCTTTAAATTAATTCCTGTTTCAGGTCGAGAATAATTGTATGTAAACATTACGCAGAAACAGAATTTTGTATACATTTTAAACCGTTAGGCGGTTTAAAATGTATTATAACTTTTTAAACCGTGAGGCGGTTTAAAATGTATTATAACTTTTTTCGACTACCGCCATTTGAATCAATTTTATAAATGTGTTTTGTTTGTTCTTCCTTCATCGTGTTAATTCTATATGTATATATAAATCATTTTAGGTCCAATGTGGAAGGGAGCCAGCGAAATACTTAGGACAATGCAGTTTTATGAACCCACGTTCTCAGTATACGGAATTTTCACTATGGATAAGAAACTACTTTTCAGTCTTATTAGCCTTATCACTACCAATCTTGTCATGCTGATACAATTTACTATACCAAACTATGGTCAAAAGTAATGGTAAAATATGAAGTCAGGAATGTAACAATAATATTTTATTACTTTTCTGCGATTACTCACTACAGTCGTTAGAATGTACTTAAGTATTTTACATCAACAACTAAGCACTAAATATTGCAAAAAACACGTTGTTCTCATGTACAAATATAACATTCTTTATAAATATAAAATTCTTACTATTTTAACTGCATCTGGATTTAAGTGTTCCCTTTTGGATTAGCAACGCATTATATACAGCACTCTTAATGAAAAATATATCTATGGAGATATTATAATGATAATCAAAATCTGTTTGTAATGCACTGGAATCCTTGTATAAAATTATGTATAAATAAAATATGGAATTGGCAGTTTACTTGCTGATAAAAATGCAACTAATTTAGCAACATTGAGGCACTAATAAACAGTCTAAGTTCTTGAGCTGTTTAAACTAATACAACATTATTAATTAAGTTTAAACTACAAAGCTGAACTACCCAATTAGAAATAGTTAAAATCACAACATACTATCGCGTACAACATTCCAAAGAAATCTATTATTCACTTCCTCCAAAAAATCGTTTAATACGCAAAACGATGTGATTCGGGGAAACCTAGTTTTTCTAGAGCTGGGTTGCAGGCGAAGTTGATCATTGGAGGAGGTCCACACATCAGGACAATGGTGTCATCTGATGGCGGGAACAAGTGCTGACTGATCATCTCGTCGTTGATGAAACCGACACTGTATTTCCAACCTGGAAATAATGATAGTACATTTTAGAACTGGTTTTGGTAATGATGTTTCTTGTTAATTCTGTATGTAGCCATCGAGATTTTAAATGTCTTTATCACGATGATCCGACAGATTTTTAGGTTTTATTTATATTTTTTTATGGCGTCTACTTATTTTCAAGATCGTCTGGCAGAATGAAGTGTCTGAGTTGCGAAGTTTTTACGGAACAAAATAGTTATTCAAGCTCTTAATATTTTGGTAACCTTGAGCACAGAGTAATAATTGTACAATGTGAAGGGTTTCTGAGTCTACAATTTTAATCTCACGCATTCTTGGACGCAACGGTATCTGCTCCTTATTTGATTAGAGTTTAATCGACTTAAATGGCACCAATTAATCGAATTCCGATAAGATATTTACGTGATCGATCGAGTCTACGTTTTTAACGATTAAAGATTAGATATTAATTTATGTGTATATTATTATTTTGTATCTTACCTTCACTAGGCCTATCTAGTGTGTACCATAGTTTGAACTGCTCAGGGTGCTCAGATTGGTACTTTTCCAGTTCATTTCTCAGTAAAATGTCATCTTCTGTCTGGTTTGCAAACAGCAGTCTCATTTCTGTGCGGTCATTGCCATCTTTACATATGTGTCTGATGAGTTGTAACATTGGCGCAATGCCAGTCCCACCTGCCGAGACAAAACTTATGATTAATAACTAATAATCATTAATTTTAGGTGTAAACGTTTTGAAAGCACGAGAAAGCGACATTTTGATAAACTGAACACCATGTATAATTAGAGTATTGCTGTAATTCGTCATGTATAAATATTTAATACAATAATTCGTGATCCATTAGATGTTACCGCGATTGCATTTGGGATGGTTCATTTCATTAGTGTCTAATGACAGTTGAAATAATTGCCTAGATTTAATGGCAGACACAATGGCAAGATTAAACTAAGATTTATAGAGTTATATTAAGAAATCACGCTGTAACACCTCTCTGTCTGTGTGACTAATTTATATGATGCAAATGTTACAGAATATTTGTAATCTGAAGTATGATTTAACATGAATAAATATGGGGTATTTCAATGTCATTCTATATTGAGTTGATAAGAAGTAGTGACGTAAGTATCCGATACGTCTTATCGGTAAATATACATATTTATCTTGAATAACAAATTGTACCTGCGATCATGTTGAGTTTCTTAGCCTGCAGACGGACGGGTGGGTCTTTCCTCAATTTCTTGATAAGGAAGGTTCCATTTCCGGCGTATTGCAATCTTCCTGAAGGTCCTCTAACGTCGATTGTGTCATTCAACTTCAAGTTGTTCAAGTGTTGTGACATTTTCCCGCCTTCGGGGAATTTTGGGTGCACATTTTTGAAGTACACCTGAAATATTATGTTATAGATTAATAGGTATGGCTAAGGTCTTTGAGAAAACCTGGAGTAAACATAGCTTGGCAAAATCATCAAATGAGTCCTCCCGCCCTGGGTGGGGCGGGAGGGACTGTCAGACTCTTACTGACTAAAATCCACCCGTGTTCCGTCGGATGCCCTTTACGTTCCGGGGCCACGGTATCCTGGATTAAGAAAAATCCGCGACCCCGGCAGGCATATGGCCCCCTACGGGGCCCCGTCGGTGACGCGTGAAACACGACGCGCCACCGACCCGGGCTTGGTCCTTCGGACGGCGAGCATACCCATTACTCACCGTCCGCAAGCCCGCTCCGCCGCTGTGCCCTCTGCTGTTCAGAGGGACACGCGTTGGAGCGTCCACCCGACAGGCTATTTGCATACGGGCAAAGAAACCCCTTAGGCACACAGTGCCTAAGGAGCCCCCCGGACGTATCCGAGAGGGAACTCCAGTCCACGGGCGCACGTGGAGGTTTCCTGTCTTAGCACCCCGGAGTAAACATAGCTAGTAATAATATAAAATGAAATATGTTAATTATTTAAATAATCGCTTTGACCTGACGACATCACATAGTGCAAAGTGCAAGGATAAGATCTGAGCACCATCATTATCTTGCCATAAAATATTTTATTTTTCTAGTTGAAATACATACATATTAATAATAGGTACTCAAGTTTTAAAATGTATATGCCTATACTATGGCAATTATTAACCCATTCGTCTTAATAAGATAACCTACTATGGTATCGGTAAGATATGAAAACATTTTAATAATTATAACTAAGCTATCATTCAAATAGGCGCTGGATATTAGCCCCGATTTGCCATTGTCATATAAATAAATTCAAGAAGTTTTTTTTTGCCCTAGTCATTGCGTAATAGTTGTCAAAGTATGTGAAGATGAGGTAATTCCAAATATAATGGCTCAATTTTTTAGACATAGTTTTGTTGCAATAAAATATCCAAGACAATTTAATCTTAAACATTGAAAATAATCTCAAGAAAGATAGCAGAAAACTGAGATAACTTTGTTTACGTGTCTGATTACATGTTGCTATTTAACAGCTCAAAGCAATGAACATTTTATGACAGATAAGTATGTGAAGTATTTTGAATGTGATGCCAATACATCAACCTGTCTAAAACTCAGTGGCGTAGCGTGCCTTGACGGGGCCCCGTATAAAAATTTGTTTGGGGGCCTTAGGTAGGTAAAGATTTATCACTCAAGAAAAAAAAATGCATTTCTCTGTATCTACGCCGAAATATAAACAAATAATTGGCCAAAGGTCATCAAAAAAATTCAAGATGCGACCGATCAGTCAGGTCGGAATTAGGTAGAGTTATTTTAATACTTGCATCGAAATGTTGATATTAATATGGATCTTCCCGGGATTTCAAATAGACAATGTCGTGCTTAAAACAGTATTACATATAAATAATAAAAACACCAGAGATAGATTAGACGAATAAATTGCGTAAAAGTAAATAACTTTTCTCTATTTAATAAATCATTAAGTTTTTATTAATTTTTGTTTACGCACGTTGGGGGCCCCTGTGGCCCGGGGGCCCCGTATAATTGATACGGCAGATACGGCGGTAGCTACGCCCCTGAGATAGAATATTAATTGCGGGCGTAAGTGTTAAATTTTACTGAGTAGGTAACTTTAAAAAAATCCCAATCGAATATTAACCTTCTTACTTTGTGATAAAGTTGGAAATTCGTTACTTGTTTTTTTTTTTAAATTAGGTTAGACTGATATGCTGGTATACCTATGACATAATTGGGTTTTTACCTTAATAACAAGATCGACGTATCCCTTCTCTTCATCACTGGAAACTGGAGTGTAAGCCCTGATGACGAGGTCATCATCAATCTTTGCTGACAAGTGGATGTGCTGACCAATTGGCAAGCCTGAAACATAAATACAGGGATTTATTCTCTACTAGCTCCTGCACAATAGGCACTTCGTTCATGTCAAGTTTTCGCCTCTCAACCAGTCACATCGCCCGCCACAGATAAAAATAGAATCAATAATCTTAGAATTAGATCATTAGTTCCGGAGTTTGTCCCCTACATTCAAATAGAAATACCTATTTATTTTATTATTAGCTTAGCTGTTCCCCGTGATTTCACCCTCGCTGCTCAGCTACTATTTGACGTAGCACGATGTTAGGCCGTGCGCTGCGTTAGGCGTGCGCACGGCGCGGGCGCGGGCGCCCGCGTGGCGTGCTGTTTCATGTAATCTTCATAGATCAGGTGGCCTACCATGACGTCTTAAAGCGTGAGTCTTTAGGCTGTGGGAAAGAGACAGCGCTATACAAGTCGTCTAGCGCCATCTTGTTCCCTGAGCGGAACTATTCACGCTTTAAGACGTCATGGTAGGCCACCAGCGCTGCTTGCAGCGGGTCGCCCGTCGATGAGATTACATGAAACAGCACGCCACGCGGGCGCCTGCGCCGTGCGCACGCCTAACGCAGCACGGCCTTATAATAATTATACTTCCTCGATAAATAGACTATCCAAAACAAACATATTTTTTCAATTCGAATCAGTAGTTCCTGAGATTAGCGCGTTCCAATAAACAAACAAACTCTTCAGCTTTATAATATTAGTATAGATTTGTAAAGATAGATTGTATAAAAACAGCTATATTACAGCTTGTAGGAACTACAAAGGGCAGAGGTTTTCATAATGCTTTTGTGTACAATAATGCTTCGAGATTAATAATATAGATCACTATTAAATTCTCAAGCATTTTATAAATTGAAGGGACAAAAAATAAATTATAAATAACTATTTGCCATTGAAACAGTCATATTGAATGATAAAATAAATCACATATTTAAATTGATAAAAATTTAAATTGATAAAATTATGAATTTAAATGATTAAAATATTTAACTAAGTACCCTAAAAAGATAAAGTATGTTAAATCGTCAATGAAGTAATTAGGTAGTCTCTGTTATCATTTTTATTAGATTAAATATTTAACAAATTGTAGAGATAGTCTTGAACTTGCTTAGTAAGTATGAAAGCAGAGTTTCATTAGGATACCTACCTCCTCAATTTAGGAACACATTCATATTTTTTTACAAACTAGGAACTGATATGTTCTAGTGATTATGATGAGGTTTAAAAGTATGATTTCCAAATTATACATTTTAAGGGGCAACCACACAATTTGTAGCTAGGTTTGCTAGACCAGAGTGAAGCAGTTATACAAATAATATAAGTGTATGTAAAGTTTAACTTAAAAACTAATACATATTATATTATCTGACACTCTTTCCTTGCTAAGTAGCAACTACAGAATACAATCTGTTTTAATTTATGAAAAATAAAATTCTTACCTAAAACATGTTCCGGTGAAGGCAGACCAAATCGGAACCTCCTTGTATCATGGCTGATCTCCTCCCTCTCAATGAGTGGCAGCGCATACTTGACATTATGGTCCACTAATGTCACTAGCTGTGAACTCTTCTTTGGAGCTTCTTGAGCATTTTGTTTGTTTTGTTTCTTACCCCCCCAGACCCAGTTGGCTAGCACTGATATAAGTATCACTGCCGACCCCACTCCAAGCACTATCGGTAGAACCTATAAAATTAATTCTTATTAGAGCTTGATTTTGCCAGCACCTTTTGCGTGGAAGTCATTCTGATTAGAGTACTTAACAAATATTCATCCATCCAAACGTCCGCATTTCTAACAGTAGCAAGATAAATCTGCCTTACTTGTTATGAGAGTTTTGTTTACTTTTTTGTTCTTAGTGTGTATAAGGCAATCCATTTGGAGTAAACCTAGGAGTTGTATTAGAGTCAGAACTTAAATAAATAAACTACCAAACTTATGTTGTGTGACTCAACAATTGTGTCAATTTTTTACATTTTGAAATAGTTCCACACAATTAGTATCCAAATTTTGTGTTTCACAATGTGCTTTGAATACAAACGATTTTTTAATGCATAGCTGTGTATGTAGGTCATGCATTTAAACATCAAATAACATCATAGGCTCATCTATTAATGTTTGTCTGTGTTAAGACACATACACAGGTTGTGTGATAAATAGGTATTATGTTATTATTATAGCTCTGGATTACCAAACTTTATTAATTAATTATAGTTTGGATTCTTTCCACAGGTGAATTATCTTGTTTTATGTTTCATATTTTGAGGTTCTTAAAACAAATTATCATGAAATTATGGTGGGTTAAAACAAAACATATCTAGCTGAAAAAGTTTTTCACTCACTGTAAAGTTACTGTTTTATTGAAGGTCATTGCTTAGCAACAGGTTATGCTTTTAAATAGGTAGCTAAAATTAATATAATAATTGAAATTGATACATACAGGAAGCTTTTCAAAAAAATCAGTCACAGCCACTTCTAAGTTACTCATTTTGACACTACTGCTTCGATTAACATTAAATTACTGATTAAAATACAAAAATCACTTCTTGATAAAGTTTTTGTGATAAAATAATCAACTAACAACACGGTAACTTCGTTTTGCGCACGACCATATCGTAGAGGGTAAATAAGCAACTGGTTAAGGTCAAAATTATGCGAGCTGCGAGTTTATAGGAACGATTGCCGAGTCCAGATTAGACCTTGAACCCCAATCAGATGCTTTAGTTAAATAATTGAATTGACACGTCACACGTGCATCTGACGTTAAGTTCGATATACTGACTGCTTGCTTCAATGAAATGATTCGCATAATTATTTAATTGAAACAGGGGAAACGACACGCTTCATGAAACTTCACAATAAGTAGGTACACTTGTTACTAACCAAACTGTCGTCGCTCATGTTCTCTCACTGCTGCTAATACTAATTGAATAAACATATTTGAGGCAGGTAAACTTACGTTAGCTATTATCAATCCAATATACTATCAATAAAGATAAGAAACCATTGATGAATATTATTTGTCTGTATTCTTTCTCATACATAACCTCAAAAGTATCTAAATAAAGCTATTTTACTTACTAGTTTGTTATCAGTGAAAGTCATCTTCTGTTCATGTAGAATACAGAAAAAACACCAATTCTCATAGGTACATACAATGGGTATTTAAGTTTATTACCTAAGTTATTGCATAATATAAATACAATAATAGTGGAAGTTACTTAGCGTGCTGCTCATAAATGCTCTAGTAACTGGCGAATAATGTGAATTCCAATTAGCGGCCAGTGAGTGAGAGGAATGTATTTTGGTCTGGTAGGTATATGATTTATAGTTACCTTTCGCTGTTTTGGGCGATGACAATCGATCCTAAAATAGTACGTGGGTTTTAATAAATAGTTATTGCTGCAAACTATCTACTTAATTGAACTATTGTTAGTTTTTTTGAAGTTTGAACCAAGGCTTGAAAGAGATTCTCACAGTTTCTGTATCCTGTGCTTCCTTAAAATTTTATTTTGCATAGTAATTACCGGATCGAAATTCTTCTAATAATTGGACGTAGTTATGCAAACAGGAACCAACCCACATTCATGCCAAAATTGAGATAAGGACACGGAAGCTTCCAAAAATGAACCTTCTATCGACCCTGTAAATATCAAAATGATTTGACAATTTTGATAGAACAAAACATTTTTCTTACAAAGTTACCAACCAACATAACAGCAGTTGTTCAATAAACTAACAAGACCCATGCCCCATAGTCACCCAACAATCTTAAAAAATCACTAAAATTCGTTTTTTTATTAAGACTCATGCTACATGGTCCCTTGTGTTTTTTATTTTGTTATCAAATAAGTAGAACCATGCGGGTTGGTTCTTGTTTGCATATTAAAATAGACATAAATCTATTAGACTCACATTTCTTGGTTCCTTGATATTTACAACGTCTAAGGAGTCATGATCTTTGAATTTGTTTTGTATAATAAACTCCTTGATCAAATTATTCGTCCAAATCATGGTTATACATTATGGTTATTCACTAGTTTTTTTTATTTATTTAAGTAATATTGCATGTGGTGGTCAGAACCGCAATATATAATAGCCTTGTTGTATGAACATCCAACTTTAAACCAGATAAATATAAAATTCCTTGAATTATAGCTTCCTCCAAAATATATACTAATATTAGAAAGCTGAAGAGTTTGTTTACTTGTTTGGTGAAACGCGCGGATCTCAAGAACTACTGGTTCGAATTGCAAAAAAATATTTTTGTGTTGGATAGTCCATTTATCGAGGAGGCTTTATATAACTACGAACGCTACGACCAATTATAGGAGCAGGTCATTCAAAGTTCAAAAAAAACCCCCACGATAGCATATTTCTATCTTTTAAAGTTAACTCACAATACTTTCTTATTGAAATCAAATTGGTTTTGAAATAATTTATTTGCGAAGGTATTTTCATCAACATAATATAAATCCTTATCTAAATAAATACGTTAATCATCACAAGCAAATAATTTGAACAAAAATGCCTTTCACATCATATTTTGATTTCAATGAATATCTTAGAAGTTATCATAGTTTCAAAATAATACCGCAACAAAATAATGATAGGCTGGGCATGCCACAGAAGGCGGAGAAGTTGGAGAGGCGCCACGGACTCTTTACCTTCCCGCTGACGCAAGTCCTCACTAGACACGGCAAATACCTCGGGAAATACCTCAGGTATTCAGCCGCAGGCGAGGGGACTGAGGAGCTATCAGAACGCGTGAGGGAGAGGACATCCTCATGTTCCAAATTAACTTTTTGCGACTGGGTCGTGAGATGGAGGCTGTCCTCTCCCTCACGCTTCCCGCCTTTCCTTCGCTAGCATGACTGCTTCGCAGAAGGAGGTGTCTGCTTGCCATTTCGTCTCGCTCCGCAGCATGGCCTCGACCAATGCCGAGCGCAAGAGGTCACCGGCTATCGCCTCCGTGAGGACACGGCGGTGCTCTGCCCAAGCAGGACACCTGCACCGTATGTTCCATCGTGTCCTCCGGGCGATCCTCGCAGTGGTGACACCTAGACGTTTCTTCCTTTTTAATGTGAGAACCCGTGTCAATCGGAAGGTGAGGACGCCATGACGCCTCTCCAACCACTACTCAAAGATGGGTTTTAACAGCGCGATCGCGGCGTGCCCGGTCCCTGACGCTAAGTTAAGGGATTTAAAAGTATGCTTCACCTGATTCCACAAGACATCATGAAGACGGTATGTGAAACAACGGAAAAGATGTTAACGAAGACGATCTTGAGGGCTATTCAGGTTAACCGGATTTTTATTTAGAATTGGATTTAGATATTAGTATTTTTTATACTCGCTTTAGAATTTTAAGATGGGATATTTACCATGTTTATTATTTAAAAACAAATAACGAAAAATAATATAAACATGGTAAAAATACTATTTAAATATTCACATATCAGTTCACAAAGTATTTTTGAGTTTTTAAAACGTTTTTGCAGTTTTTAACATTTTCGTTAACATTATAATACTATGAATTTAAGATTTGTTTGTTTTTCAATGAAAACTGGAAATGTTTTTAAAGAAATATGGGATCTTTCATTTATTTTTCCTATAAATTTTTGGCATGATTAAAAATTAACAAAGAACCAACCCACACATAGATATTTTTGCAATAAGGAACCAGGAGGTTTTTCATTGATTTTTACTAAAAATATAAGTGATTTTCATCAATATTATATTAATATACATAGAACAAACTATTTAGTAAAATATAGTATGTAAACTTTAATCAAAATAACAATCAATTTAAAAGTACACAACATTTTCACAAAAATCGCTTTTTCTCAAAACTGACATTGTGTGGGTTGGTTCCTGTTTGCATAACTACGTCCAATTACAATAAATACAAAAAATTACAGCGACACTGGAACAGAACATTATTTGATTTTGCCGCCATTCTGTCTGATAGTAAATAACTGTCAATATTGTGACAATGTCACTCAATACACTGGGGTGCGTTTAAGTGTTTAAGTCGATTATCCAGGTTAAAATTTATACTGACTAAACGTCAAACACCCCGTTCAAGCACACCGCGAGGTGAAAAATTAAACTGACTAAAATTTAATCTGCCCCGTTCACGGTCGTCCGGTGGTATAAGTTTTCGCCTGACTAGGATAAGTTTTAGCGACCTTTTTACCTCGCTAAATTTTATCCTGCTGTCAGATTGTCATTGATTGACATGTGAGTTTTGTTGTTAATGCTCGATTCGCGCCGTAAAAACGAATATTTTTATTTTAGAGAGTACCTAATTCATCGTCTCGGTGAATATTATTTGTAGATCATGGATATAATTAATATTACACCGGCAAATTGATTTTTCATGTTTCGGTTCATTTTTACTGTGTAATAATATCGAGATCACAAGTTAAATCCTAATTTTACGGAGATTACAATATAATATTCGGACTGTTAAGTTGAATTGAATTGTTATTTGTTTGATAAACTGAGCTGTCAATTGAATTTGACAGCTAACATTGACAGAAACCTATGACTCCGTTCAGCGAACACTCGCTAGTTTAATTTTTATCCGGTGAAAATTTCGCCGGCATACTTAAACGCACCCCTGACCTCTATAATTACCACTGGACTGGCTGCTGTCAAAGTGCTTTTGTGCCCGTTTGTTATTCGCCATTTTGGAACTGTCGGACGTAGCGGGTGTTTTTGGTACTAAGACTAGTGATGTCGACATCAGGGAGCAAATATCGATAACTCTTGTTAATAAGTGTTTACAATAAATGGGGAAGGCAAGTGTTAAAGTGAAAAGTGACATTTGTGTCCCAAAAGAACTGTCAAATCAAAGGAATTTTCTGAAAAAAAAAAACGCTTTTATTGATGTAAAATGACTAGATGTTGTGTAATAGGCTGTAAAAATGATAGAACATACAAATTTCCGACAATTCACACTATCAATACATAATGGGTAGTTGCTATGACTGCTGTGAGAACAAAAATTGTATTATCAAAAAGGAAAAGCTATATTATAAACAAATATCTATCCTTGCGAAGCCGGGACAGGCCGTCAGTTGAATTTATTAATGAAACTATGATTATATTAATTATAACTAAACAATGGAATACACCTTTCAAAATAATATCTACTTTTCTATTGGAGGTTAAGTATTGCATCGCTCTTTATATCATGAAATTGTTCGTCTGGTGGAAGAATTATCACCGGGACCGATATTTGTGATAGTGGTGGTGTTAGGAAGTAAAAATTCTTATAATATTGCTCCAATCTATAAAATAGATGTAAAATTAGATGAAGAAGACAAACACAAAACTTGATGACATTTTTCTCAATATATAATGTCAGAAGCAGTACTATATTCTTTGTAGAGGCTAGCACATGTAATACCTACTTAAAAATTACAATTTTAAATCCCAACTACAAATAAATGTGTGTTTAATGTAGTAGAATCAAATTTCTAGCCTCTCAACTAAATCACCTTTTTTCCTCTTGTAGATGCACCGCGGCGTCTTAGTTCTGGTTTTAGTATATGCACTTGCATTGACGAATAATTTCCCATATTTGTTTTTTAGAATAAACTCAAAAATAACAAAATACGTGTTTGTTTTTTGTACAAGCTATACAGTAATCTGACTTATGGGACAACGATCGCAGCGACATCTACGAATAGCTTTGAGTTGCCATCCCCATTGATTTATTATCATAATTACTTACTATATTACATTAACAATTTACAAAACACTAATCATTAGTAATTGCTTAACTTTATGTAAATAGAATAATAAAAATAATTATTAAAATCTGACCTCAATAACGACATTATGATATATTCATTTCCTTCAGTCAATGTCTTTCATTTTTTTTTTAAACAAACTAACGAAACTGAAACGTGTTTATGTTTCAGATCCTAATCACTAAACTTGCTATGTAAGTACCCCTGTGTAACCCATACATTGCTTCGATATCGATATTTCGTTTACATTGTTTGGACATTGTTTGCACGTAATATACGTCAAAATTATTTCTGTGAACACCCGCTAGGCGCTTCGAATAGGCACACACACGTAGTGTGTGGGAAGATACTTGCACAAATTTCTAATATTCGTTGTCCCGTGTTTGTGCAAGTCTAGATTTGCACAAGTATACTGGTACGTGTGTAGCTGCAATACATCATGAAGAGACATCCGTTCGTGGCCGCCGCACTCGCTGAACTAAGCGCTGCGCACGCCGGTTTGCAATATTTATATGCGGAGCAAATACGCCACACTGTACAGGCGAAGACGCCGCGCGCCACCACACGGATATTTCGTGGAACTATCATCTTATAAGAAATACGCAAATGTTTCCTATTGGTTGATTGATTAATTGTGTAATTGTACAAAGCCCACTACTTGTAAATATTTCTAGCTATAAGTCTCCATACATTTTGTAAATAATTATTCCAGTATTCCATAAGCTTCAGTTCTTCTCTACCTCTAATATACTTCGTCGTAATCATCTGGAGTTTTATTCAACACCAACCAAGCTCTACATTGGTGACCCCGACGTGATAATCAAGAAGAAGCTCCAGAGACCACACATACAAGTTTTTATCATGGCCAACAACGGTGAACAAGAACTCTCCGGTGTCAACGTCGATGCGCATTCCACCCTTCTGGCGTTGTTTTTCATAGTGTTTGTAAGAATGGCAAAGTTATATTTGCGGTTTTTGAAAATGTTTTATATCTCAAAAGCTGCTAACTATATTTCATCCAAACCAATTTTCGTTGGAAGTTTTTGTTGAGGTCTACATTACATAATTTTTTTAAGTTTTATCACTCTCTTATTTTAGAAGTTACAGGGGGGGAACACATTTTACCACATTGGAAGTGTCTCTCGCGCAAACTGTTCGGTTTAGAAAAAAATGATATTAGGAACCTCAATATCATTTTTAAAGACCTCGTATGGGATTGGTAAATATTTATTCCAGGATCGGCTCGAGGGCGCCACCTGAAGTTTTTCTCCCATAAGTGCAGTGTTGTGTGCCCACTTGTGGGTAGATGGAAAAAACTTTTCTCCCGCTCGGACCGCCTTTTTGAGGAAGTACCTCCTTTGTGCCCGCGCGAGTGCCTAGTGCTTGTGCGAGCACAGGGGGGGGACACACCCCGCTGCCCGGCGCCTGAGACGCCGTTGCGGTCGCGGAGCCCCTCGCCCATTATTGATGCCGAAGAAAAAGAAAACAGGCGCCCGCGGCTCACTGGAGCCCGACGCCAGGTCGCCACCGGACCACGCGGAGGGCCGGGCGATGTCGCTCCCACACCTGGGGGCCTCGCCGCCGGGCGCCCCGCGTGCCACCTCCGGTACAACTGCCGCCTCCAGCAGAGGTGCAGCCGCGCCCAAAACAACAAGACCGCCCAGCTCCGACCCACCGCCGGCGCCGCCACCAGCGCGCGAGTCGCCGCCACCGTTGGGCCGCCAGCCGGCGGTCCCCATCCGCCCCCCGGCCTTCCGCCCCGTGCCCATCCAGGCTCCGGGGCCAGCCGGAAGTATAACCCGCGCACAGGGTGCGCGCTCAATCCCGGCCCGCGCCGCTGCCCCGCCAGCACGCGCGTCACCGCAACCTGCGCCCCGCGTGGCAGCGGGGCCCCGCGGGCAGCGCGCGACCCGCTCCTCGCGCACGCGCCGCCGCCGCGACCGCCTCCACCAGTACCGGGCGCACCGCGTCGCCCGTCCCACGCCGCATGCTGGCAGGCTCGACCGCCGCACCGGCCTTAACCAAGACTGCAGCCAAGGCCCCGGTGGGGCTTTTCTCTCCGACGCCGCCGCGGATTTCTGCACAAGACTCGCCGGCCAGCATGACGCCCTACATGTCGAGGGAGGCGAGCGACCTCTCGACGCGGTCGGGCGGTTCCGTGGCCGGCGAGTCCATGGACTATGACTTCTCGGACGGGCTGCTCGAAGACCTCGAGCAGCTGATCGAGACTAGGGGCCGACGCCGCCCCCGCAGCCCCGACGACGTGGCCGCCGAAGAGGCGAAGCGCGTGTGCGCCGACTCCCCGCTCCCGCAGCGTGAACCGCGCGGTCGAGCCGGAGCCGGCTCACCCACGTTCGCCGAGGCAGCCCGCCGCACGCCCGAGACGACCCCCGGACGAGACGCAGCCTCCGCCGCTGCTGCCGCCCCGGAACAACTGGTGAGTGCCCACCCTATTCCTAGGAGCCCGGGCGCCGCCACCGCCGCCACAACCACCACCACGAGGAAGCTCCGCTACCCTCCGCTGGTGGTTGAAAGATTACCAAATTGGGCCGCCCACTTTCGGGCCCTGAGGGACAAGCTGGGTCACCCTCCTAACGCTCGGCCTTTCCAGGGGGGGATTCGTTTCCTCCCCGAGAGCGAAGAGGAGTACAGGGTGATCCAGCACTACCTCACGGGCCTGGAGAAGGAGAGCGGCCTACATTGGTTCTCCTACACGCTGCCAGCGGAGCGGAGCGTGAAGGTGGCCATTCGGGGCCTGCCGGCGGACACTGACGTCGCCGACATTACTGAGGAGCTTCACCGCATGGAGTTTCAGCCGGAGTACGTGCGCAATATCAACGCGCGCGACGGACGCCCCGGCTGCTTATTTCATGCGGTCATTGCGAGGACCCCTGACTTCAGGCGGATCTACGACACCACGCAGTTCTTGAACATGCGTGGTGTCCGTATCGAGGCGTGGCGGAGCAAACGCGGACCCGCCCAGTGCCACCGGTGCCAGCAGTTTCGACACAGCTCGCACCGGTGCCACCGCCCGCTCGCCTGCGTCAGATGCGGAGAGGGGCATGCCGCTCGCGAGTGCCCACGTCCCAAGACGGAGCCGGCCACCTGCGCAAACTGTGCGGGGGCCCACCCGGCGTTCAGCAGCGCATGCCCCGTCTTCCAACCGGAGGCCAAAAACAGGCGGGCGGGCACTGTCGCCATCACGCGACAGCAGCGCCGGCCACCTACCAACGCCGATGACCACGAGGCCCCGAGCGCTACGCTGATGGCGGCAGCCAACGGGCCCGCTCAAAAGGACGCTCCCGCCACAGGGCGGAGGAAGCGGAGAAACCGGAAGCGTGGGGGAAGGAAGGGAGGTAAGCCCGAGTCCCCCACGCCCCCACCTCAGGAGAACCCTGCCCCTGTACAGGCGCAGGCAGGAAAGGGCCCCACCACGGAGCCCACCGACGCCGCTGCTGGCGCCGGCAAGAAACGGGTCAGGCAGGCTTCGAAGCCTGCCCAAGCAGCCCGAGACCCGGAGGCGACTGAAGCCGCCCCACTAACCACCACCACCGGCGCCCGCACTCAGCAGTGGCGCCGCGATCCAGACGCCGCCGGCACTCCTATGGACGAGTGCCGGAAGAAGAGACTAACTGCCTGCGCCGTTAAGCTGTGCATGGACCTAATAAGGGCCATCAGCCAGGGGCAGGACGTGCAAGACCTGGTCCTCGACGGGCTCCAGACGCTGCTGTCCATCTGCAGCGAGTAGCCCGCCGAGGCCCTCACACCAGACAGCCGCGGCCCTGTAGGGCCTTGGGCCGCCCCTTCCTCCGCCTCCGCCTGAAGTTTCAGCGCCCACTACCGGACTTGACGACACCGGGTAAGTCTCATTCCCGGCTACACGGGACTTGCCCAACAAAACGACTCCGCATGCATGACATACATGACGTGCGCCGTGTGCTAAGTTAATATAGGCACGGCGTACGTCGCTACTGACACTCGCTACTATACAAGCGCTATATTCACGCGGTGACTGGCGGCGGGCTCGCCTCTCACCCGCATACATGAGCGGCGTTACACATACAATGCCGCTCATACACACACACCGGCTCTCTGCCTGCGCCGCTACCGGCTCGCTCTGGAAAACGGGGCAGGCGAGAGCCACTCTTCCTTGCAGGTGCGTCGTAAGCCTGCGTCCCTGTCGCTGGTCGCTCTCTGCCGGGCCTCGCCCAGGTAACTGGGGGTCTCACCTGGCAGGGGCAGACCGCCGGGGCGCAGTGAAGCAAGCGGTACTGCCGACAGTACCGCGGCGCGCCTGTAAGCAACGATGTGCAGCCACACACCCCGGCGCGCGTCACTTAGCACGCGCGCCCGTAGGATTTTTAAGGCTATATCAAGATCGGGGAAGCGATCGCCGATCGCGATCTAGCTAAATATCCTGATATCTGTAATTTATCTAGATTTTTAGCTGGATCTATCGGGGTCAAGATCGTCTGTCCACCTAGTCGGTTGTCTCCCTACATTCCTCTTTCCCGTTCGTGGTCTCCACTCCAACACTTTCCTTCCCCATCTTCCACTTCCACTTTCTTTTTGCTATCACCCATGCTATGTCTAAAAGTCTCGTTCTTCAGTTCGTTCAGCGTTCAGTACTGCTTGTACTTGCTTCGGTCGGTACTGCCGACAGTACCGCGGCGCGCCTGTAAGCAACGATGTGCAGCCACACACCCCGGCGCGCGGGGCCTCTCTCTTCTGCCGGCCAATGTAGGCCGCTCTCCTTCTCCAGGCCCGTGAGGTAGTGCTGGATCACCCTGTACTCCTCTTCGCTCTCGGGGAGGAAACGAATCCCCCCCTGGAAAGGCCGAGCGTTAGGAGGGTGACCCAGCTTCTCGTTCTTCAGTTCTATATCCTGTCCCCAGCGCGTGTGCCCGCCGTTGCGGGCACAACACCCCGATCCCGCGGGAACAAGGGCACAGCCCATACCCGCCAGCCGCGCCCCCTTGCGGGGGCGCCGCGACTACTACGAGTCGAAATAATTATTCCAGTATTCCATAAGCTTCAGTTCTTCTCTACCTCTAATATACTTCGTCGTAATCATCTGGAGTTTTATTCAACACCAACCAAGCGCTACATTGGTGACCCCGACGTGATAATCAAGAAGAAGCTCCAGAGACCACACATACAAGTTTTTATCATGGCCAACAACGGTGAACAAGAACTCTCCGGTGTCAACGTCGATGCGCATTCCACCCTTCTGGCGTTGTTTTTCATAGTGTTTGTAAGAATGGCAAAGTTATATTTGCGGTTTTTGAAAATGTTTTATATCTCAAAAGCTGCTAACTATATTTCATCCAAACCAATTTTCGTTGGAAGTTTTTGTTGAGGTCTACATTACATAGTTTTTTTAAGTTTTATCACTCTCTTATTTTAGAAGTTACAGGGGGGAACACATTTTACCACATTGGAAGTGTCTCTCGCGCAAACTGTTCGGTTTAGAAAAAAATGATATTAGGAACCTCAATATCATTTTTAAAGACCTCGTATGGGATTGGTAAAAAAAATTTTTGAGTTTCAATTCTAAGTATGGGGGGCACCCCCAAAATTTGTATTGTTTTTATTTTTGTGTAAGAATCCTAATGCGGTTCACATAATACATCTACTTACGAAGTTTTAACAGGATAGCTCTCATACTTTCGAAGAAAAGTGGCTGTGACATACGGACGGACAGACAGACGGACAGACAGACATGACGAATCTATAAGGGTTCCGTTTTTGCCATTTGCTTACGGAACCTTAAAATGAAAATCTACAAGATGAGAAATAAGGTTCATTTTTGTGTGGCAAAAAACTTGAAGAACGCGGTCTAGATTATTATAATAATTATGTCTATGGGCTTGACTCACTGATTTTCATTCGCATTTCCTTGCAACTCAGTGGTACTGGTACTATCAACGGCATGTCAACTCATGCAGATTGACCCACCACGGTGCATGCCATGTACGTGCACGCGGCGCATTGTTGCTGCGTGGTCTCTACGATTCTAATAGTCGTATTCTGAATAAGTTTTTTTCGTAATTTAGAGTAATGAAGGGGTAATTAAAACACGCAAATACTTAACAAAATGTTTTTTTTTCTTTTTGAGTGAAGTGGCAGCATTGCTTATGCCACGACTTAGGTAGGTAATTAAAATAATTTTCATAATTATTATTTGTTATCATAGCACACTCAGCTTATTTAAGTACAATAAAATTTAACTTAATATTAATAATTGCGCCTATCTATATTTACATAAATTACTAAAATATAATACACATTTATCACGTCTCATTTTTATTTGCTAGGTGTGTTAGCAATTTCCCTTATACTTTGAGTAACGCCCGCGACCAGCACGAAGCTCCCAAAGAATACTAATATTATGTCTTTGACGAGAATCCATTTGTATTTTCCGAGTCCTCGCTCCCAACAAAAAATAATGTCCAACACAGATGGTGCTATGAGGCCCAGGAAAGAATAGAAGAATGCACCTTCTAAGCCAATCACTTGTTCCAGACGAGGTAAAGTTGCCGCTGCTATCACTGTGGATAAAATATAAATACATAATATAAAGGCATTGTTTGAAATTAAAACAAAATAAATTAGGCTGGCAGGTGGACCAAGACTGTTTTGGACTTAGAGTCTGATTTGGGACCAAGTCATCTTACAACAAGGGGGCCTCGTGCGAGCAACGTAGGAAAGTCATTTTTTCGTCCTTAAAGAAAAGGATAATACAAAAATACAAAAGCTAGATAGAATGAATGTTAACCTGTTAAAACTGCGAAAACGGCTCGAATAACTCCCTGCGCCAGATTATGAAACCTTTGTGCGACGTGTCCCTTAGTGTTACGCCACACTATCTCCATAGGAACGTAGAACTGTAGAGTGTAAGTGAAGAAAATGGCCAATACGATGAACACTTTTGCTGTTACTGCAGCTCTGGAAAAATACACGAACATGGGTTAGATTTTTTAATATGACAGAATCTTTAAGAAAAAGTTCATAATTATTCCATTAATAACTACTTTGAAAATTAAAGTTTAGGTAATACCTACTGGCCTTTTTCCATAGAAATAAAAGTTTAGCCTTAACATCTTAAAAAAAAACTGAAAAAAAAATTAATGGCATTCAACCGTTTTTTTCACCTAAAGTTACCAGTATTTTGAAAAAATAAAATCACGCACTAAAAAGATCGCATGCAGGAGGCTCGTATTTCACATTTCATTATAGTTGGAGAGGCCAGCGAATTTTTGCGAAACTGCTTAGGGCACGCTGAAAACTTGCTCAATATTTCTTCAATTATCCCTAAACACAGAAATGCAGACAGAGAAACTGGTTTTGGATGAAGCCAGACGTATTTAATGAAGCGATTTTTTTGGTTCCAAAAAAAGTGATTGAGTGCATTACGAAACCATTGTATGTACCTACCTTTAAAATTGAATATTGAAAGAGTGGAAAAAATTAATAAGCCAGATCATTTAGTTGGGATTTTCACCTCGCCAGGCGCAAAATTAATATGTTAAAAATTCAATTCCCTACTCTGATTTTGATAGCAACTGGTGGCGCCCGCGTGAAATACAGTAACCGGCACGGTTCTTGAGCGCTCGGCGTAAGAGTGGGGATGGCTTTGCGCATCGTACACTTATCGACAAATGAAACGCAAAATAAAACGTACAAAACAACGAATCCCGAGTGGCGGCTATGACGCGATGCGCTACGGCACGCTACGCGGGCCAATCACTACACTTTCCCCGCCCCCGTTCCTCATTCATCTACCAAAGGGACCTAATAACTCACTTCTGCGCAGGTGAAGGTCAGCGCTCAAGATCCATGCCGGTATTTGTACATAATAGTGTTTACCGAAGTATTTTGAAGCGTGCCTCAAGCATTTTTTCAAAATTTCAAGTAGCTCTTATGGTATTAGGATTGAAACATAGTGAAATGTGAAAATGATGGCGTTACTTTGATCACAAAGCTAAGCAACATTATTATATTAAGATCTTTACGTATTTTTGGGGAGGGCAAGGGAAATATACTTATACTTACGGTTCACCCGTGTCCAAATTGAGAGTTATACTCCCTAAAGCCTGATCTCCGTAGCGTACGTAGCCCAAGAACCCCATGAGCATATACAGCAGTACTACCACTGACATGGTGATATTCAGCACGCCAGGACAGCCGAGGAAGTGCTTCGGTTGAGCCATGGTATTCTCAACTGGGAGCACGACACCGATGCCCTCCATCGCAAATATAACTGTACTGGAATGAAGTTAAGGCATAAATTAGCTATTACACTAAGAGTACCATAATACCTTTGTTGAAATTTCACATTAAACTCCAAATAAGAATGTAGGTAATAATTTTAAATGTAAAAAATATAGGTACCTACATTCTTATTTTAGAAAATATAAAGTAAAAATATATACATCCGAATTGAGAACATCCTCCTTTTGGAAGTCGGTTAAAAAATGTAGTACATGAGCCAAAACAATGTGATTGTTACACTTTTTTTTTTTTTTTTTTGCGTGGTAAAATCATCAAATGAGTCCTCCCACCCCGGGCAGGGCGGGAGGGACTGTCAGACTTGTACTGACTAAAATCCACGGTGTCCTTCAATAGCCCTTTATGTTCCGGGGTCACGGTAATGAGATAAGTCCCGCGACCCCGGCAGGCTTTGGCCCTCTACAGAGGGGGCCCCGTCATTATGCTGACGCTCTTTGAGGCGCGCGTGGAACACAACGCGCCGTCGACCCGGGCATGGTCCATGGTCGGGCAGCGAGTTGCCCTTTACTCGCCGCCCGCATGCCCGCGCCTACGGTGGCCGGAGATCGTCTTGCGACGTCCGTCGCCGTGGGCGTCCACCACCGCGGGATGTGATTGTTACACTTGAAAGTGTTTCCACAGTTCCGCACTCAAGTAAGGGTTTCTATTGTGGTTTTAGAGCAACATTTGCAAGTGCAAGTTATTGGCCACCAGCGGATGACAATGACATAAAGTTCAATATTGAAAAAATTGTTTACGCAATGCGCAATAGATAAAATTGTCTCAATTTCCTCACCCGATAAAGAGAGGTAGCCTTCCGATATCAACAGCCATCGGCCGTTCGTAGACAGGTTGGAAGTCCGAGCAAATATAATATAAACAGATGAGGAATGTGAGCACCAGTAGAACGTTTGCAAATCCAGAGAATGGCGCCAAGTATTTGAGGTTTTTAATTTGTGTGAAGAGTAGAACAGGAACCAACACCATGAGACAATACTGAGTTTCTGTGATGCCGTTTTCTGGGTTGTAGAAATCGACTATCTGAAAATAAATTTATGTTATATTTTAAAATCGTGATTGCAATATTTTCACGCCTGAACTGTCGCATGACGGGAATAAGTCGCCCATATAAAAAATCACTCCAATTTTCATTTGTCGTAGAATACGTTCAGTCTAACAGCGGACTCGATGATGAGAGAAGCGAGTGATTCTGCTCGATCAATTATCAAATTATTAAAAAATGAAATGTAGTAAGTAGTAATATTTCTTTTTTTTATTATAGGGGCGAAGTGTAGCGCAGTATTTGTTACTTGGTGGTGGTAAAGAAGGATTAAATGCGCTTCTGCTCCTTTAAAAACAGCGGCTGTCTCAAACAAAATTATTTTATTAATAATATTTACTCGCATTTCAAATTATTGTGAACCGTTGCAAAGGTCACTAGCTAGAAAAAATCTCGCTTGCAAATGTGTAATCCGTTGTGATTCTGCAAGGTCATTCTTTAGATCGACTGTTTTTTCGTGTCAGTCATTAATTAAAGTGATAGCAACAACATGAGAATTTAGTTCCATGAAAATAATAAGACATTCTCATTCTACACTTGAGCTAATTTCGTTAGCGTCGAGTGACATTTACAAATCTGCTCTCTTATTGTCTTTTGGTATAATTTAAGTTCCAAGTGCATTAAAAGAGATGAATGTTTTGTGATTGGTCCAACATACCTGTTTTACAGAATCCACTATTAAGATGACATAGACTGCACAGGCGCCAAGAATGGTGAAAGCCATGGCCCAGTCTATAAATATCCTGAAACATGAATATCACGATGCTTGTTAATATCATCACTTCCGTGATCTGTGTGAAGGTGACACAGGTGTAAGTAGCTTTTATCTCCAAACGGGTATTTGAGACGGGTAGGTAAATTTGAGGGCTTGCCAAACTTTAGGCGCCGTCAACAAGTGCCATGCCAATGTTCGGCGGAAATAACGTATGTAACTTAAAATACACTGGCATTAAGAGTAATAATTATGGTGACGATAAAAAGCCAGTAGATATTGGATTGATGCGGTTCTGCACAGCAATAGCTGAATTCCATTACATATTTGCATTTTATAGTTCTTGTTATTGTTAGATTAGAGAAATGGTTACAACCATCGGTTAAAACGTGTAACACAAAAAGATTTATTGATCAGCAGCTGTACCTTTCTTTGATTCTAAGATCAAAATTAGAAATCACTCTTGGCAGACAACTGCAGTCGCAAAGGAAAACTATCGCTGCAAGCTGAGACAGTCCCGACATTGAAAACGTGAATCAGAAGTCACGTGAGGACCATTAACGAAGTCTATATTGACAAGATAATAATAGTACAATACTCCTAACTATTGCAATACTTGACCTTAGGTATCTATTGGTTTGATTACCTCAAATTTACAATGTCACTCATTGACAACGTGATTATTACCATGGGTCATGTGATGGACCCGCCATTCTATCAGTTGGTGATTATAATGAATCAAGTGTGTTATGCGTAGCAGACACAAATGTTGGCGACGTGAGAACTAGGGAGATAAATGTGACAATTAAGGATTCGCATAATAATTTAGTTATCTGCGTTGCCGAGTTTAGACAAATCACGTTTTGGTATAAAATCATGTCAAAAACAAAAACCAAAAGAAAAATGTTTTCGTAAACACATACTGAAAATATCTATTTGTGTTTACGAAAATATTTTTCTTTCCCTTTTTTGTTTTGAGATGTTTCTGTACCAAAACGTGACTCGAATTGCCTATAGTGTGTGAATAGTTTTCAATCATCAAACTAGTAGAAATAAACCACAATTTTATTGAGCTGAACATTAACACTACCCATGTCTAGGTACTGGTCCCAAATACTTTCTATGGAAACGTATTTACAATACAAATTAAATAGTGTAATATCGTTACAAATATAATAAAAGCAGGGAAGATGGTAGGTACAGATATATAACCAAAATAACGAGGCTAAACATGAAACATCGTAATATTCAAACACTTGTCTCCCAAAATGTATATTTAATTACAACGCTGGAGAGAGTTGAAGTAAATATTATCAAAACATGACTCCCGATTGTATTTCAAAATAAGACTGATGGAATTCAAACTACCGTGGTTGAAACTTACAACGTTGTTTCAACCACGGTAGTACGAATTTCATAAGTCTAAGTAGTAGTCAGTACCTATAGTATAAAGTATAAACTAATTAATAGAGAAATTGCAAGTGCTATGCACAGGTTTGCAAGTTAATAGGATTTCCGTACCTTGATGCCCGTGAAAGTTTCCTTAGTGGTCTAGGTCCTGTTGCAAATACAGCTTCAACGGTCTCGGCATAACCTAATGAAGGCACTTTTGAAACTCTTGATACATCTTGTGAGGTTTTAACCTGGAAAGGGTTAAAACGATACGATTAAGTTGATACCAAAAGTACAAGGATACAATATAATATTGAACGAGCTGCTCGTTCCGGAGGCTTCCGTTACGGACCCCTGAAGTCCTACTCCTCAACCATGCACTTTTGTTTAATGAGTTTTTCTTGCTTCCCTTCATCGTTATATCGGTGTTAAAGTACACATTGTCTAAGGACCTTTTATTAATAGAGATGTAGGTGTCAATGTTATTAATTCAATATTTCCGCATAATTATTCTTATCTTCTATTCGACCACAATGCGGTTTTCATACAAGTTGACATTATAACACCGTTATGTGTTATAATGAATGTCTAGTCCTTGTAATTGGATCAAATTCTTGACTTCATCTATTATTTATTAATAGTACTGAATAATGTGTTTAATGTAAATAAATAATTAGTTAGTTTACCAGCAAATAGACGCAGTGTGTGCAGATGTAACCCAGTATAATTGTTCCAACAATGCCGACTATTGTGCCAGCATTCTTGAACGCTGCTGGCATGGCCAAAATTCCGGAACCCAGTGACGATTTCAGGAGATTTGCAAATGATCTCACATCTCTAGAAAAAAACGACATACAAAACGATTGATCATGTGGAATACGTCGTGAATTCAAATTGATCAGGCATCTAAGGATATAAGCATAGGATTGAAAATCAGTCTTATCATGTTTTATAAGCATTTGATTTTTATTCTACGCGTGATGACTTAAGATTTTTTTATTACCTCAATTAAATATCAACCTCGGAATCAATGCTCGACTATAAAGCTTGTGAATTACTACTATTACCATCTTTTTTTAAATGGAGTAGCGTAAAATCTCAATGAATTCTTTATTTTAATTTCAATGTTGATTCTTTTCCGTCTGTCAGATAAAATGGCCGTTTACTTACGAATTCGGATGTTCCAGTTTTCTGTTTTGAAAAGGATCGTAGGCGCTCTTTTCCAAATCGTTCTCTTTACATTTTGTGTTGATTGTGCTAATGGATATCGTTGACGGATAGATTCCATTTTCTGTTATGATGGCCCTGAAAGAGATATATCATTTAGAATGTAATTGAACACAAAATGGAGTTGTAGTTAGATTCAAAGCAATTTGCCGTTGATGACAGCTGAAATATTTTTTAACTTTATTTCTATTTTGGTCCTAAATTATGGCTAATAGACTTGCGAATAGATTAGGTATAGGTATAGGTAGAACATCGAAAACATGAAATGCTACGTAGTTTACGAGTATATAGCCAAAGAATGCATGTTTAAAGTCCGCTAGACAAAACTCGATAGTACAGACGCCAGCACATCAACCCACCCGAATCTGTCAAATTTTGTCAAACAAACGTGAATCTTCGTGTATTTGTGATAAAGTTGAAAATCTACTAAAGAAATTTGGCAGATTGAGGTAGGTTGATGTGCTGGCGTCTGTACATTACAAAACCACCGCATTTATTTTTGGCCGCAGCAGTAAGATTTCGAATATTTGGTACTTAAGTACTATACCTAGACTGAATTATATTTTTATGGTACTCGATATAAGTACCATACAATATTATGTGTGCCGCGTTATAACTATCATTCGTTTTAATCGTTTAATTTTTATGACTTTTAATTAAGTACAGACGCCAGCACATCAAGCTACCACAATCTGCCAAATTTCTTCAATAGATTTTCAACCTTATCACAATTAGTGGAAGGTTAATGTTCGATTGGTAAAATCTGACAGTTTCGTGTAGGTTGACCTGCTGGCGTCTGTACAAACCATTGTTCTAGGGAAATCCTGATTGGATTTATTATTTACCTATAGTTGTGTCATGTTGTAAAATGATGAGTATTTGTTTTTTAATTATTATTTAGGAAAACTTTGTCGTTAAGTAGGTTAGCATGCTGTTTAAGTTTTCTTTGGACGGCCTTGTTAATCAATTTCCACGAATATTTATTTTTGTGTTGCTGTATTTGAGACATGAACCAAAAACCACATCATGATTTTTTGTTTAATCTCTATTGTTCTTGCTGGGAAAAGCTCGCCCCTATATATCCTAAAAGAGCCATTTAAGAAAAAAGGGGCCTTTGCTGATTTGATGCTTCTCGTAATCCCCAAGTACTTACTTTTGCCATACAACGTGGCAACGCTGCCTTTTATATTGTAAAAACGTAATAAATAAAAACAATTATAACCAAAAGAAGACGAGGAAAGAACCCATATTAAAAAACACAGAACCAGTTTTATTCTTACCCAGTTGAACAACTAAGCTATATTATTATGTTAATAGGTAGGTATACATATATAGAATATGCATGAGATTTATTAAAAATTACAGTAGTTTAGATAGTCTCTAACAGATATTCTGATAGATTATTATTTCCTTTATTCATCTTTTCACCTTACTATATACATTTTTAAATATTTTTACAAAAAAACACAAAAAAAAAAACATTTAAAAATATAAATAATAGTAGCCCGCCGGTATCGGGAACAAGGTCCAAGCTACCGGCAGTCAGGGCTCCAGAGAAAGGAACCTCCTAACAATGAGCACCGTGTCCAAAAGAACTGCTTTCTGAATCAGGCCCTTGATCCAGCTGCCTAACGAGAGCCTCCTTAGATGTTGGTCGAGGCTCTATCGACACAACTATCGGCACAATGATCGCTGAATCCACATCCCACATATCGACAACCTCGCGAGCCAAATTCTTATTAAGAAATTAATATACATCTAGGTACATTGAAATGGGGTGCTAAGACAGGAAACCTCCACGTGCGCCCGTGGACTGGAGTTCCCTCTCGGATACGTCCGGGGGGAAGACCAGTTTTTCGGGCCGGTGCGCCCTGGGATGCGGGCAAAAACTCTTCTTAGGCACTGTGCCTAAGGGGTCTCTTTGCCCGTATGCGAATAGCCTGTCGGGTGGAGGCTCCAACGCGTGTCCCTCTGAATAGCAGAGGGCACAGCGGCGGAGCGGGCTTGCGGACGGTGAGTAATGGGTATGCTCGCCGGCCGACCAAGAACCAAGCCCGGGTCGGTGGCGCGTCGTGTTTCACGCGTCACCGACGGGGCCCCTTATGGGGCCAAATGCCTGCTGGGGTCGCGGATTTTTCTTAATCCAGGACACCGTGGCCCCGGAACGTAAAGGGCATCCGAAGGAACACGGGTGGATTTTAGTTAGTAAGAGTCTGACAGTCCCTTCCGCCCCACCCAGGGCGGGAGGACTCATTTGATGATTTTGCCACCCCAAAAAAAAAAAAAAAAGGTACATTGAAATACTAAAACTAGTATTACAAATAGACATTTTTGAAATCTGTTGCTATTGCAGATATTATCGTTCTTACAACATTGCTATGTTGATTTTCGCCCGTTCCCAATATTCTATCTCTGGGCAATAAGTTTACTACTTAATCCTCATTTCATACCTACAGATTATTATTTCTTTTTACAATCTTATGTATCCACATAAACCTACCATAAAGAGTATACAATTAGAAACAATAAATTACATTGCAGTTCTAATATTTTGTTTATTTTGTACATTTAGCCTCTCGTGAAATATGATTTAGCTTACGCATCGTTATAGTATAACATAAGCTATTTTAATACCATTAATTACTATCTGCAGTTATAAAAGGCTCTATTGATAACATAGTTGTCACTGTAATCATTTAATATACGTTTTGTATCTACATCTTATCAGCAATTTAACTTTGATATAAAGTGTTCATCACGTTTTTGTGACGTTCATGAACATTGATTGAAGTTACTTTGACACACAATTCAAATTAACGGAGGTTTTAAATTAAAAGTCTGATGAATCAATCTTGCCGTATAACTGGGTTGGTGAGGTGAAATATCAATTCTATTTATGAAAATACTGGTAATCAGCTGTTACATCTCAATAGACTGGGCTCTCCCATACAGTTGGGAAAAGTCTAGCTAGTCTATAGTCAGATGTGTTTTCAATTACAAACTTTGAAAATTAGACAAGTGCAACTTATTATTTCAGTCTTTTTTTTTTTTGGGGCAAACCCACTACACTATTCCCAAACAACTGCAACTGCTGAAAGCCAGAATCAACAGTGGGAACCACCAGAAAAGCGCCGAGACAATGAAGCTCGATGTGTCCCGGAAAATGAATTTGGAGTGAAAACAATAGTGGAGGAGTAGGAAAAATACGTAAAAATTGTCCCTGTCTAAGAATTTCTCCTGTATCATGCTTGTGTGTACAATCATGTAAACATAAATACATATATACTGTATCATAGGTTGCTGCCATGTTCGGATTCGTTCGGCATGGCTTGAACTTGACCTCTGTGTTGGACTTTTAGAAAATTTCCGCCTGTCGTTAGAGGTAAAAACATCGCTTAAGTCTTACGTCATTTTTTATACGGAGTACACATACTCGTCAAACAAGCTTATGGACAAAAATTTAAGAAAATGTGCACATTGTAGAATAGTACCTTACTGGAATAAAATGTGATGAATGGATGAGGGACAACTGAGAAGTATTGCAAAAAAAGTGGGAGGCCTATAGCCAGCTGAAGGTGTCCCCGAAATGATGATGATGATAATAATGATACAATGTGTGATTGATATTTTTTTACTAGGACGTTGCCAACACGTTGATTGTTAAGTCTGTCTGTAAGCTGGAATCAACAGTTGCTAACTCCACATAAAAGCGCTGACAATGACTTGAATAGGTCACTAATACGAGAAATTAATCTATCTTGGTCGCAATCTTGATCCTGATCGTAATCAACATCCAAATAAGCTTATCCAAGTCTTAAAGATGACCAGTCACAAGCAGCAGTCAAAAAAAAACAGGTTATAATTTGGATTGAGATAAAATATTCTTTTCGGTAGGTAGTTAATTATCCACTCCTAATGGCAGTCCAGTCCCAGATATAATCTCTCTTAATAAGCTAGCCCAAATTAACCAATCCCACGCAACACCTTCGGCATCCAGCCTGTCCAAACTAGGTCTATCTAACTGATGCTACCCACGCCTTATTTGCCGGAATATAATAAAAGGCAACACAGAATTAAGCAGGAAACAAACCGAAAAAAAGCTTATCATGATATATGTGCATTGCTAAGTTGTAACTTAATCTAACAACAAATAACTTTTTCGAACTCAGACGTGATTTTCAAAGGAAATGCGCCTTATCACCAGTCTGCACAGACGAGATATATCTAGCACGTGCTATCAGTAAAACGTGAATCGTGATAGAGTGATGAATTGTCGCTTTTGGAGATTTGCCATCACTATGGCCATATTTTGTTGATTTGCCATACATTATAGGCTGTAGACACGATGTATGCATGACACACATCTTAACGTCACAGCGCAGCCGACAGATTATCCGTGACGCACTTGAAGCAAATGAATGCTGTTCTTTCAGTAATCTCTTCATTATTAATTCAAGTATAGTACAGCAGTATATATACAAATACATCGCAATCTCTGCATTTACATAGCGTCTACAGACCTGATCGAACAAAAAGTGTGTCGTCTGTGTTCACGAAAAGAGGCTTGTGTAGTATTTTAAAATACTATATTATAAACTAGCTTCCGCCCGCGACTCCGTCCGCGCGGATGTCGGTCTTCGCGTGGATGGTTTATTTCTCCATTTTAAGTAACTCTGACAATGACATATTATAAATATCTATTGGACCCAAATACGGCTAAGCCTATAATAATTAAGGAGATCTATTGAGCTACTGCTGTTGAGCTCGCGTTCTGTAGTCAGTATTTTTTTCATAGTAATTCCGACCTTGTATTTACAAATAACTGATCGGAACAGTAATCAAAAAGGTCGCGCTGAAAAGCACGGTTTGAAATTACACGCATACAATATTAATTCCACGGACGACCGCTCGCCACACTGGATACGTCCGCTCGCAACAAAATTCAGAATTTATATGGATCGCGCGGCACGGAACGCGGCTCCTTATATAGGAGTCCGGGAGGCGTGGCCCGCGTGTGCCGCAAACGGTTCAAGCCAAATCCGACTTTCGGCGCTACAGGTTACGGCGCTGAATCCACTGCGGGTAATGCAACGTGTGTTCGCGGTTCTACAGAACAGAACAACGTCTATGAATAAAACTGAAAAATAAGATTTTTAAGGGATGTTAGTCACCGTTGCCGGCACGAAGAGAAGTTCGGTTTCTGTTTCTTGACAAAGATTTATTGTCCACAACGTACAAATTATTTATATAAAATAGGACAAGTCCCGACCACCTTTTTCCAGGGAGGACGAAGGCAGGGGTTTTTGGTCCTCTAAACCAAAATTAACAGAATTGAATTACTGTTTAACTTTATGATGAAACTTAGTAGCAGAGTCTTGTGTAGCTATTCCAATTAGGACGTAGCCCGCAAGTGCACTGCCGGTTCAGTCACACAGAAAAATAATAAAGTCGCGGTAGTCGTTAACTCTCGGAGAATCTTAACACCGCGATTCAGAAATGCGCGTCACAGGCACAACGCCATCTAGTGGTGAGTGGTGGAACCTTTTTAGAAATCAATGGAGGCAGGCGTGGCGTAATGTTCTACTTGATAATAGGTGTCGCCAGTGGTTCCATAATAAGGTTTGTTACAGTTTTTTTTTCTACGTATTTTTCCAGGATAAAAAGTATCCCATTTTATGCCCATGATAATAAGGTATAATTATACCAAGTTTCATCGAAATCGAACAGTTAGTTTTCACGTGATGCCTGCATATACAGACAGACAGACAGACAGACAAAAAAATTTTTAATCACATATTTGGGTTTGGTATCGATCTAGCAACACCCCCCGCTATTTATTTTTTCAATATTTTCAATGTACAGAATTGACCCTTCTACAGATTTATTATATGTATAGATTATTTCTAAATCACTAGATCCAGGGCTGGATAGTTTTGTCCAGTTTACCTCACTATCTTTCACTATAGGTTTCCTGTGTTTCTGGTTGTTTCAAGGTGCTACGTAATGATTATTATGGCTCACAGCCCAATCAGTCATTTTCATTAGGCATATGGCAGATGTGAGTTCCTCAGTGACTCATCAGTCCTGTACCCTGAGCACGAGTTTTCACTCTTTTACTTTACAGCGTTTTTTCAGTATTTACAGCGTTTCTTGTATGAAAAACTGGAACAGCGCCTCTGGTGTGCGAAGAAGGAACTAATTTTTTCCTTGAAAATTGTCAATTTGAAATTGTCAAAGTTCCAGTTTACTTTACGTCTCAAATACTGAAAATTCGTGCTAAGCGTACTGCTTAGCAGTTTTTTGAACAATGTCAGTAATGTTTGTTCTAGAGCGTAGTGTCTTACAGAAAATATTACATTTTAGTGAATTTATGGATGCCATAACCGAATTTCTTATATTTAGGTATTTGAAGTAACGCGCAACGCTAGCGTCATTGACTGTTATTGAACTAGAATGATGCGATTTACGAGGTGCTGAAAATAGCTGCCAAACTTATATGCTTACTTTAGAATAAGCTGTGCTTCTCCAATCGTTATCATAAGAAAGAGCTAGATTATGATGTGAAAGTTGACATACGTTTGTAACATGAGGATGATTGTGAGCTTTAGGAAGCCGTTTAAGGTAAAGTCAATCAATCGTTGTTTGTAAACTAGTGATAACATTATTTTACCAAGTTGATGTCCTTACTCAAATCGATGATTTAAATCATCGGGGTACAATTCTGAGATTAGTGGGCTCCCTCTAACTAAATGAAACAAAACACACCTTTTTCTGTAGGAATAAGCAAGACAATGCGATACAAATGATACTGGCAACGAAACCGAAACGTCATTTTCGACGCGTCAAGTCTGATGATTTGAATCTTCGACTTGAACAGTTATGGCTGTCCTGCGACCTCGAAACACAATAGTTTTGATTCATCATGTAATTATGAAAGCAACTTTTATAAGTGGACATCTATTAAAAAGCTATTAAAATCCAATTTCTTATCTTTGTATCTGACCTATTTACCTGGAAACTATAATTTATTTATATACGATCAAACAAAAAAAATATGTTTCAACATTTTTTCTATTCAGTTATTGATATCAATTGTGTTCTTGGCAATAATTGTTCGTCTTTAGGTAATAAATTAGGTAGAACAAAATTGCAAATTCCTATTGGAAAGTGTATTCGATGAAACAGATATGGATATCTTTGACGAATCACGAATTCATTGATTCGCGAACGTTTTCTGTAGAATAATGGCCGGTCAAATTTATGTTTGAATATGGTTAGGTGTGCTATTTGCTTTGCTGACCAAACTGTAGGTATTTGCATAAGCTCGCGTTAGTTTGTTTATAATTATAGTCCTTGATTTTGTTCCTGTTATTTTTGTAAATAATGCGAATAACGAATGATGCCTTGAGATTAAATATGTAGTTGATAACTAAAAGTATATATAGAAAGTAATCTCTATTTTTATTTTAGCAGAACGTTTTATAATGTCAGAAAATTGTTCGTAGGTACTCGTACATATATCGTATTATCTTTGGAAAATAATGTTGATTGAAAACTGACCTTCAATTTTATGTTTCATGAAAGTAACGTGATTAAAAATAAAGATTGGCTTGTATTAACTACTCTACGTTATATTCCACAGTTTGTAGCACATATCTTCACGCATGATGGCCACTATTACAAGAAAGTGTAAAAATGTCCATTATACAGTGTGTCCGGACACGAGTTAGCGATACTTGAAGGGGATATTATAGATTCATTTTCATCGACAAAACTGCTTTTAAAAAAATTCTTACTCCAACACCTCGCGAATGGCGGCCATTTAAGTTTTTTGATTTGTCAAACTGGGGTATATACAATAAAATGCAAATATCTTTAAATCCAAGAGACCTACATACATGCAAATGACTTTATTGCAAAGTTAAATGTTAAGGCTTTTCAAAAACTTGCAAAAGTTTTCTAAATAATATGTAGAAAAAACCAAAAAACGTGGGCAAACACGAAATTGTACACAAAAATTACTGAATATTTTCACATTTTATACTCTAGCACGAAAAGTACCCCTGTATTTTGCTTAGGTGTTTGCATTAAATTAAAAGTATTTGAGTTAGGCTATAAAATGGTATCAAAATTATTTCTCTACGTCAAGTACTTTAGGAGTTATTCTTACTTGAACATAACCCTTCCTTAGCGAATGTACCCCAATATTACAGGTGTCGCATTCTTTGGGCGAGCTAAATCGTTTCAGTGTAAATTTATGAGCTGTCATTATTAACCACCATGTAAATGATCCCAACGAATCACCCATAAACTGAAATGACCCATTTTTTGAATTTATTCAAAGATTTTTTTTTCATAAAGTAAACAAAAAATTTATTATTTCAGTTTAATGGTGATTCGTTGGGATCATTTACATGGTGGTTAATAATGCCAGCTTATAAATTCACGTTGAAACGGTTTAGCTCGCCCAAAGAATGCAGCTTCTGTAACATTGGTGGTACATGCGCTAAGGAAGGGTTATGTTCAAGTGAGAATAACTCCTAAAATACTTAACGTAGAGTGTTAATTTTGATATAATTTTATAGCCTGACTCAAATACTTTTAACTTAATGCAAAAACCTAAGCAAAATACAGGGGTACTTTTCGAGCTAGAGTATAAAATGTGAAAATATTCAGTAATTTTTGTGTACAATTTCATGTTTGCCCACGTTTTTTGGTTCTTTCTACATATTATTTAGAAAACTTTTGAAAGTTTTTGAAAAGCCTTAACATTTAACTTTGCCTTAAAGTCATTTGCATGTATGTAGGTCTCTTGGATTCAAAGATATTTGCATTTTATTGTACATACCCTAGTTCGACAAATCAAAAAACTAAAATGGCTGCCATTCGCGAGGTGTTGGAGTAAGAATTTTTTTAAAAGCAGTTTTGTCGATGAAAATGAGTCTATAATATTCCCTTCAAGTATCGCTAACTCGTGTCCGGACACACTGTATAGCCGCACACGTGAAAATTACACAATTTTGGCGCCATTTCAGATATAACAGATTGCAGTGTGTATAACTTTGTTCTACAAATAGTTTTATTGTTGAAATAGAGGTCTCAACTTCCGAAGTTAATAATTTTAACGTTTATTATTATTTTCTTAAAATTTTATTGTTATTGAATACCTAACCTTCTATTTTTGTGGATATTTTTCTGTTCAACTTCACTTCGTAACAAATTTATTTAAAATATGCATTCTTTACGTCGTCGTCAGCTTAATTCGCGGTCACGGTCAACATTATTATTATATATACATATGTATATAAAAAAAATCCACTTATAAAAATTAAATTCTACTTACGTTGAACTGAACTCCTTCATATTGTAACAATTCGTCATTTTCACTGTTTTTATTTATTTATTGGCAACAATAATCCAGAATGGCACTCGTTTTATTGGGATACGGTTTAGTTATTAATTAATTGATTTGTTTATGTATAACGATACTTTTTATCGATACGTTTGCGCGCGTGCGACATGTTTCGCGGTCGGGCGCGACACAGTCAATGGTCTTGCGTGGTTGTGTATAATGTGCATGATCTTTATAAATATACCTAAAATACGCGTGACCGTCTCAGGGACCATCTTGGCATGACCATTTAGCTCAAGGGCCAGTGGAATCTGGAATTCTGGACTGATTTCTGTCTATTAGTTTGAAGATCATTTGTCGTAAGTATAACACCTTATGTTATCAATAGTATTGATGACATAAGGTGTTATACTTACGTCTCCTACTCCTCTACTGTTTAACTCTTCAGGTATAAGGTATTACAGAGGCATGTTAGTAGATGTTTATCGGGGGTCTGGTGGGTTGCCCATCCCTTTTCATTAAAATAAATATTATAATGCAATAGTTAGAAGTGTGCTTGACTGTGGAACATTTTTATTGGAGCCTGGAAATTCTGCCGCATTTAAAAAATTGGACAGAATTCAGTCAAAAACACTGCTAATAGACCGGAGTTATAAAATCAAGCCTGGTATATTAGTTTTTTAATATTTAGATTTTATTATTATTCTAAATTATGTTACAGTAAGATATGTGCGTTTGTTTTGACAGTCTTAGTAAAAATGCCGTTTGCGGTTTGGCGAGTAAAATATCGTGCATATTTAAGAGTACACGCTTATTTTTATCTAATGCAAATAAATTTTAAATATTTTTGCGTTTATTTTGAGTTGGCGTCATATATTTCTGACGACTTAAATGTTTGGCTGCACATTTATCGGGATTGAGAGCGAAACACCTACATTTTATATTTAAAAACGTTTTGCAGTGAAAAATTTTCGTGTTTCGAAAACTTTTCACTGCAAAACGTTTTTAAATATATATAGTATGTTTCAAGGTCCAAAAAGTTTTTAGGGTATTTATTTATTTAATTTCCTCTAGTATTTTATGAAGAAGATGGCGCGGCGAGCTGGTCATAACCAAAGTCTACATTAAGGGCATTGCAATTCTTGGGGCCCGTTTACCCATTTTTCAGGGCTGCTGCAGTATCGTAGCTAGAGGGGGGTCCGGGGGAGGGAGGGATCGGATCCTGGACAAGACCAGTCTTTACCACATAATTCAAGCCTTGCCTTTTACTCCGACCATGGTCTAAGTACATTAGCACACTGGATCGAAAGAACTGGAAGTCCTGAGGAGTCGTCTTTGCCCATCAGTGAGAAGGCGCACGTTAATAGTTTAAAGAATTCTATGAAAAATCATTTTCTTGCAATACTGCTGGAACTAACTACCACATAAGCAAAGTTGCTATAAAATTGTTCTTTATCAATTATCTACTATTCCATAATATTCCATTTTATGAATTTTATTACAATGCATAGGTAATGTGATGTTGCTAAATTGGCCTTTTTAGACCCACTGTTATTTCAGGAAACGGCTAAATCATCAACTGAAAATCTTCTTATTTCTTGAATCCTTGAAAATTGACCTAGCTCTAGGATTAAACCAAAATAGAATTTCTCAATGCCTTTATAATAGTAAAAAAAATGTGTGGCACTCGGTGACTGCCGCGGTAAAGCTATTGCATAGCATTTTTTATCAACTTATGCAATTATAATTATTTATTTATTTATTATACCTATTTATTACTGTACTAATTAGGCTATGGTCAGCCACGTCAATCAAGTGAAACGTCAAGAAACGTTCTCCTCTCCCTCTCCCTCTCCCTCGCAAACTTTTTTGTTACGATAGATTATATTATATTTCTTCTTCTTTTTAGATTCTTTATTTAAAAATATAGATTTAGAATATAAAACAATAAAACAGTTCAATGGCTTTCCACAAAAAAAAAATCAGCTTAATGCTAGTGATCACAAACCCGCAAGATCGGCCTAAGCGACTGTAAATTAATTAGCCGCGCTTGCCGACGTTGGTCTGTGGATGGGTGACCATCTGTCATAGCGAGTTTCCTTCGTGCCTTGGAAAGCACGTAAAGCCGTTGGTCCCGGCTGTCATTTGTAGATCTTTGATAGTCGTTACTGTTAGTCTGAAGCTCTAGTCTGACAACCAGTCTTACCATGGGGTATCGTATTACCCAAAATACTGATATCCAGCTGCATCTGGTTCGACTGGAAACCGACCCTAATATAGTGACCACAAACTTTTTTGATGTGTGTACCGCAGTGTAATGAATTATAAGACCAGTTCTCTCACTGAGATAAGCCCTGTGTCTCAGAAGTGGGAATATCATTAAAGGCTGATGTTGCTGTCGCTATGCAGAAGTACTGTCGTTAACAACAGCATTACAAAGTAGATACAAAGAGAAAAAAAAAACATCACGAATAAACTAGATCAACGCCCATTAAATCCGTTGACACGTGAGATTCATGCAAAGAAATTGAATGTTGTAACAATCTAACAATCTTTTATTAACATTTGGCACACATAAGACCGTTTTTAATTTATAAATAGGTATAGAATACCGAAGTGTGAGTATAACTAAGACTATTTGGCACTGATATTATACTCCATGAGACACAGAATCATACGGGAATCACATATTTTAACACCTTCATCTGTTGTTCTATTTTAAACGTCACTGACAAGGATGCGATGTAAATGATTGTCATGTAAACTAATGTTTTGCGGCACTTACAAACAGGAAAAATGATGAAATATTTCAAAATACTTACATCATTGAAAGAGCATTTGTTCAAAGGTTTTGTAGATGTCAGTCCAAAATACACTAATTTTGTATCAGGTGAAAAAGCATTTTGTTCATCACTGTCCAACTAAGAAAATTTGACATTAGCTGATAATTTTAGTTAAATAAACGGACGATTTGAGTACTCTTCAGAGCTCAGTCACCGACTAAGAGCATTTTGGAGACATCGTCCAAAAATTTAAACATATGAAAAATGGATGCCAAACATGTAGGACGCATCTTCATTCACGTCGTTATTAGTTAAAGCGCACTTTACTGTTTACGTAGCGAGTTAACCTTCAAAGTGAAAAAAAAAATTGGCACGAAAAGTGTGCAAGTCAAAGACACTGGTGAAATGTTATTTACATGCTGTCTAGTGATGTCACTGAAATAGCTTCGGATTTAATCATGTAATTAACAATGTGTAGGAAAAGCGGCAAATATTTAGAAGCTGTCTGTGACGCAGGCAGTGGAGCGTGAAAACTGCTCGATATTTCACATTATCTTCGTTTTCACTTTGTTATACAATTTTAACAAAGTGAAAATTCATAACTTAAATTTTTGCTCTTTTTGCCGAACACTGATACAATCAATTGACAAAATGAATCTCATCATATTGACTTGCATTATTTATTATTTAATTAGCAGATTGTATTGCGCAATTAAACAAACATTGTAGTCTCATCCTTGAGTGTTTTATTAAAGCTTAAAGTGCTCTTGAAGTCAAAGGATTAAACAATAACTAGATTAGTGATGGGCAATGATGTTCTTATTATATGAGTGGCGCATAATCCTTTCATAATAAATTGATTGCGGCATTACAAGTCTTTCTCTTTCATATGCATAATGTATATGACTACTGTTAGCTTAGCTTAGATATGGATAGAAGTTCAGGTAGATCACGAGCCAGGGAAGTGTTTGGGCAAGCGCCGCTCTGTGGCATTAAAAATATTAATAAACTTTGACTAATTACCATTGTATTTTCAGCAACACCTACACTTCTTTTGTTGAAGCCAGATAACATCAGTTTAACATGCTGAGACGGCCTTTAAAGTCGTTTTCTCCTAGGCTGTGAAATCATGAGGTAAAAATAAAGTTATGAAAATGTTTTTCAGCAAACTTTCTCACGGGCATTTCGTCTGTCTAGTTTTGCAATTGCGTTTTTATCGAGAGAAGAAATAATTTATTTTATATTGCAGACGGTTGCATTTAAGTGTCGCAAAATCTGTAAAGATTCAGAATATCAATCTCTGTTTCTTTCTCCCGTAGCTAGCTTGCATGATATGTTGGCTCAAAACCCACTTCCACGGCGCATCATTGGTGGAGATGCAAAATGCACTTTGCTTCCTTTCTTGGTTCATAGAGGACAAGAAGGTAGAACACTGTTTACGATGAAAGCGCCACCTAGAAACCCCAGTATTGGGCGAGATATTGCATTTAATAGATTACTTCAGTTTTTAAATGAAAATGTGTAGAATGCCATTATTGAATGGCATTACCAGCTCGTGACTAAATAATTACAGCCGCACAGGCCGATCTTCCGGGTTGAGCCTCACTTGCCGAGGTTGGTCTGTGGATGAGTGACCATCTGTCATAGCGAGTTTCCTTCGTGCCTCGGAAAGCACGTAAAGCTGACTGTCATTTGTAGATCTTTGACAGTCGTTAGTCAGAAGCTCTAAAAGTCTGACAACCAGTCACACCCCCGGTATCGTATTACCCAGTTACTGGGTTGTGGAGGTCCGATAGGCAGTTGCTCCATGTAAAAAAAATGTTTCGCTGCATCTGGTTCGACTGGAAGCCGACCCCAATATAGTTGAATGCCATTATTTGCTAAGAGGAAAGAAATTAAACTCACAAAATCTAGATTATGATTCATGTTTAATTTTGTGTGCAGGAAATAATCAATTCTATAATGTTTACAATCTCCCTATCCATCAGTAAGAACCAATCAATGTCTGCCCATCAATTTCTAGTGCGGAGCGCAATAATATATGCTGAAATGCAATCAAATATTTTCATAACTGTTGGCGCTGTAATCAAGGAAATGCTAAGATTCCGATACTATATATCTAGTAATACATTAGATAATATGTTAGTATGTTTATATGATAGTGTCTACTACGCATTTGGCTTCATCATTAAGAAATCAAGTATTGTGTAAGGCTACGTTTCCATTCTTCTTTTTCGTCGTGTCGACGATTCCTTTAAACTGTATGTTTCGACCAAAACTCTGCCACATTGACGGCGTTGGTGGTGGCCTCGAACAGTTCCCTAATGCCTTATGAGTGTACAGTTGAGGAGGTGGGCCATCGTTTGCGATAAGGCTCCGCAGTCGCACCTTTTGTTCATCAGAGTACCCACCGGACCATATTGTATTTGCAGCGACCAACCTGGCTTCGCAAGCGGTTTAAGGTCTTCCAAGTAGACCATGTCAGTTGGTGGCCTGCTGGAAGGTTTTCTGCAGGCTCAGCGTAGTGTTCCGGAGTTAGTTTTCGGGCCCGAAAACGTTTCCATTAAACAAGTAACTTGTATACAAGTTCTAAATTGTATGCTACTTGAACAAACCTGCATACAACAAACGACTGTGTTTTGTTTTTAATTCAAGCCACTTGTCAAACTGTGGCCATTTTTTTAACAATGTTTTGACAATTGAAAACCTACCAATTGGTCGCCTCAACATTACACCGGATAACAATGTGACGTTATTCTTGTATGCAAGATTTTCCTAATGGAAACGCGCCTTATAGGAAGCAACAGATATCCACGTGTATTTAAATTATGATATCTTTTATTATGTATGAACGGGTAATCGACCCCTGATTACGTACATGTGCTGCGTGGTGATGCCAAAAACTTAATATACATACTTGTATGATAGCTAGAAATTCTTGTCTTTGTCTCCTACCCATAGATATTGAAATGGCCATAAATATGTGTACACGTGTTTTTCTTTAACTAACTAAAGATTGACGAACAGACGAACTGTGGGCCAAAATAACACAATACTGGTGCCCTGAGACAGTGAGGCGAGGTCATGGCAGACCACGCAGGAGATGGCGGGACGAACTAGACAGATTCTGCCCGAACTGGAAGGAGGAAGCACAGTGTCGTGAAAGATGGAAAGAGTGGAGGGAGGCTTTTGCCCAGAAGTGGGACAGAGCAGGCTAGGAAAAAAAAAACTAAAGATTGTGGTGCCTGCTGATTTGTCTATTTGTAATTTTTTAAGGAAATGCTAATGATCATCACGTCATTTTCCCGACTATGTTGAGGTTGGTATTCGAACCGGATGCAGCTGAATATCAATATTTTACATGAAGCGACTGCTTATCTGATTTCGCGAACTGTATTGCCTACGCAGTTGTTGGACTGGATAATACGGTGTGATGCCTTTAGTAAGACTGGTTGTCAGACGTTGGAATCTGACTAACACTGTGCTAACAGTAAAAAATGTCAAAGATCTACAAATGATAGTCGGGGTCAACGGCTTTACGTGCTTTTCGAGACACGGAGGAAACTCGCTATAATATATCACAACTATCACACAACGCCATCTAGTGTCGCAAGCTAAGCAGAGCTTATGTTATGGGTACTAGACAACTGATAAACATACTTATATATTTCTAAATACATAAATATTATAGATAAATTACACCCAGACACAGAACAAATGATCGTGCTTATTACACAAACATTTGTCCTGGGTGGGAATCGAACCCACGAGCTCTGGCATAGCAGTCAGGGTCACTAACCACTAGACCAACAGGACTGTCAATGCTATGATAGATAATCATCTAACTACAGACCAAAGAAGACCTTGGCAAAGATCAAACTGTGCGGCTGTACTGTTCCTCAAAAAAAGCTATGTGATAAATACAAAAAAGAAACAATGATGTTTTTTTTAAAGTAACACGAATATCTATTGAATGATAACAAAACAGCTACAGTTGGAACATTAATACATAATGATGTAATAGTTAAACATAAAATATAAAACTTTCAATTAAGTAAATAAAATATTATGTCAAAAATAAATTATTGTAAATATTATATCATGCTTACGGTTACCATCCGTCTGTGTCGTTTTCTGCTTATCCAGACTTTTCACGTTATGACTTTGTTTTTAATATCTGTTTTTTTTTTAAACTTTAACTTTTTCAGGCCATAATAGGTGTTCGGTCTTACGCTTTCTCAATTACGTCTTGTACTCGTACTGTACGGTTGATGAAAAATGTTAAATAACTGCGAAGTTGAATGATATGTTACTGAGATAAATTGTTTTTGGATGTTATTAAACAAAGTTAAACAATAGGTATATTGAAAAACTGCAGGTTCCCTTCTCTGTAAATATATGTACTTATTTACGATAGCATACAACCGTTAATATTTTGAATGCAAAATATAAACATCACGTGCAGTCGTGCGCCATATTTTGAAAATATGACAGCGTAAGGATGTAATATTCAATGGAGACACAGGTATCCATATTTATTTATAAAATGTGGTGTACATTTTACGGAGCTATATGTAACAGTCTCTATGTCATCCGCTCCATTCTAAGGACATTATGGATGTTTGATATATGTACGAGTATATTCTTGTCAGCCAATTGCCGTCCACTGCTGAAAGTAAGCCTCCCCGGTCTTGGCCAGTCTGCATCCATCCGCTGCCAACCATAGTCTTCTAATCATCCATCCATCTTGCCGCAGGGTGTCCTACACTATGTTTACCAACTCGTGGTCTCCATTCTAGCATATGTCTGTTCCACCGACCGTCTGTCCGTCTGCACACCTATCATGACCTCTTAAAGCTAGAGCTTAATTCCAGTGTGGAAACGAGACAGAGCCTTACAAGTTGTCTACGCCATCTCGTTCCGACACTGGAATTAGTCTTTCTTTAAGACTTCATGGTAGGCCACATGGCCGGCCCACTTCCACTTCAGCATGCTGATTCTACGCGCAAAGTCACTATGGATCTTTAGGCGTATGACTTCGTTCCGAATTCTATCCACCAGATTGTTTGAAACAGTTATTCAACCCTTATTATTTTCACTCCATCAGCTTTATGTTGATCATCTTAATTTCAGCTTATTCGACGGTCCAATAACTGCATCGTCATCATCTTTTCATTCATATCAGTCCTTGTTGCCAGGGGCCACACAAATACAGTAGTACTCGTACTTTATCAGCAGCGGATTTAATTCTTACGTTACACATACGCAGATGGTTTTGACCGAATTACCTCAAGCAAAACGTAGCTAATATAAAAATATTGTGCCAAATGTAAGGTCAATGACTATGGCAATCAATGTCAATTTGTCCGGACCCACCAGACAGATTTAGATTCGGCGTGGAGTCAATGTTATCATATTTAATCGAACCAGTATAACTGTGGTTTTTATGGTGACTATGATGGGACGAAGAATAACATCAACAAACAGTGTGTAAACAGCGTCTATAAATATTGTGTTAACTAGATTTTGGCTGCAGTTAACACGCGTGGGATTGGAATGGTATATTTAGACGTGTAGTTGCGCCATCTATTGGCTGCTTTATTGCTTAGGAATATACGAGTACTAACTCAATTCTGACAGTTTGTATTCCTAGTTTTGTCGCCACGGGGATAGATCGCTCTCTTTCTTGTCCTGAAGACTAGATACAACAATCGGTTATTTGCTACAGATACAGATCTAGTATTCTGTCTTTCGATGGTTCTGACTTTGTTCCGAGAACACGTTGAACTGCTTGTGGTAGCAGTCCCTGAATGACTGTTGTTCGAGATAGCCTGATGTTTGTCTTATTTCTAGTTTTATTTGTGTTCGCTGGTTCCAAATGTTGGTTGACGAATTAACTATTACTGAAGAGACAGCCTGCTGAAAGATATTTCAGCAGGCTGTCTGTACGAGCTTATCTTCCGAACGATTGCGTCAAATCGGATCGGATTCTAAATCTATATTTTTAAATAAAGAATTTAAAAAGAAGATGAACTCATAATTAACCGTAACAAAAATATTTCGATTTTTTAAAGATGTGCTTTTTTTTTGATTTGTGTACTTAGTTGGCTTCACACTGGATGTGTTCTCGCAAAACTTTAAGTTCCTAAGTTCAGTATCATTATGACATATCAGCAGTTCTTAGCTACGTTTACGTGAATATTTCTATTAATACAAAAATATGTAAATAAGGTCACGCAGAAATAACTGTCGCTGCGAACACATTCTTCCGATTTATGACGACTGCGGCTAGACTGAAGATATATCGCTCAGAAGGACGCTTGAGGAGAATTTTAATCGCGGTGAAAAAAGCGAAACAGCTGTTCCATACATTTTCGTCGTATGATTGCACTTTGGTAGATTAAATAGCGGTCACTCATTATGATTCTGGGGTAGATTCATGTGCTGAATTCATGGTTAACGTTTGTATGGTCCAGTGGTGCCTACGACTATGCGTCTCACGACAATGTAAGTGTAACTCGTGGGCTTAGATAACAAAATGATTTTAATCTAAGATCGTGGGTTTGAACCCAGCCGGACGCATTATATACTTTGTGTGATTTATTTCATCACCCCTGTACTTAAACGGGTGAAAGAAAACATAATAAGGAAATCAGTAAATTCAAAGAAAAAATATTTTTAGTTTTTTTTAAATGTATTTAGCGTTACCTTACGAGGCTGACCTCGACAAATGTGCTGCAAGCCTCTAAATAAATGATAAAAAAAAAGAAATGTGACATCTAACAACCCGCATTGGGCCAGGGTGGTGAATTAGAGCTCACTCGCGGTAACAGAGAAGAGGCCTGTGACTCATTGGAAACATTACAGGTTAATTATGCATAATTATGTGCGTCGATGTCTCTTTCATACTAAGGTCATTATATACCGTGACTTTTTAGTCGTCTTACAACGGCAGCCCAGTTCATGTATCCAATGACTAGAACACGTTTATAATAAAAAAATAGGGATTTTAGAGATTTGAAAAATTTTAAAATAACATTTTAATTCGTTATTATGACACAAGGCGTAGTTAAAAACACCCTTGTCGCATAGAAAATGGAGATGGAATGATCTGCCTGACTATTGCGCTGGGTAGGTATACTCTACAGCTTGATACGTAGCCTTGTTATTTTTTTTGAATGAGAAGAAATGTTACACTATAAAAGTCTGTTAAATGTATGTAAATAGGAATTATCTAACATGCATCATACCTTTAAGATAGGCGTATCAACAAGTTTGGGTCACTGAGTGTGATTTCAGAACTACCGAACTATTTTTATTTCAGGACGTTTCAGTACTTATTAGTCTTGAAAAGTTCTAAGTTTGGGAAATTCCTTCTGCCAAAGAATATTTATAAGATCCTAAATGGCGTCCAAAATTAAACTTAACATGCAGTAGATTGTACTTAATAAATATTTATTGCACTAATTTACTCTTATAAACTAATCACAGTCCTAACTTAAGTACTTGTTTCTGTAAAATACTGGTTCCAAGTAATTTCAATCTTATTCCGTTTTGTTATGAATCATTTCTATAGTGTCAGAGATAGTAACGGTGCAACCTGACACTAAGCTGAACATTCCACAGAAGACTATGAGAATGTTCTTGTACAGGATCCAGTTATATTTGCCGAGGTCTTCCCAACGGAATACGGTTTCCACGATCCCTGGTATGATGAGACCGAGGATCGAGTAGAAAAAAGCGCCAACCAAGTTGATGATCTGCTCCAAAAATGGTAGAGCGATTCCTATTCCACCTGTAACAATAGATAGGATATTCATAGGTTTATATTTTTCTAATGACTCGTCAACTAATTAGTGAGTACAGTCTGTCTATAATAAAATCATGAAAATCGATGAGGGCGCTCCGAATGATCCTCGATTTGTTTGTCGACTCGTTATCTATTGCATTTTTATTCCTTTTCAAGTCTACGGTGATAACGAGTTAGTACTACGCTACTTTTTTTTTTTTGCGTGGTAAAATCATCAAATTTGTCCTCCCACCCCGGGCAGGGCGGGAGGGACTGTCAGACTTGTACTGACTAAAATCCACGGTGTCCTTCAATAGCCCTTTATGTTCCGGGTCACGGTAATGAGATAAGTCCCGCGACCCCGGCAGGCTTTGGCCCTCTAGAGAGGGGGCCCCGTCATTATGCTGACGCTCTTTGAGGCGCGCGTGGAACACAACGCGCCGTCGACCCGGGCATGGTCCATGGTCGGGCAGCGAGCTGCCCTTTACTCGCCGCCCGCATGCCCGCGCCTACGGTGGCCGGAGATCGTCTTGCGACGTCCGTCGCCGTGGGCGTCCACCACCGCGGGTGGGGCGGAGGGAGGACATTGTCCTCTCCCTCACACGGCCCGCCTCCTCCTTCGCGAGCATGACTACTTCGCAGAAGAAGGCGACCGCTTCCCACTCCGTCTCGCCCCACAGCATGGCCTCGACCAATGCCGGGCGCGAGAGGTGTCCACCTATCGCCGCCGTGAGGACACGTCGGTGCTCTGCCCAAGCGGGGCAGTCTTGCACCGTATGCTCTATTGTGTCCTCCGGGCGATCTTCGCAGTGGTGACACCCAGGCGTTTCCTCCTTTCTCCTCAGACACAGGTACCTCCCGAAACTTCCGTGTCCGGTCCTCACCGGACCTGCGTCATGCGGTAGGTCAGGATGCCGTGACTCCTATCCAGCCACTCCTCAAAGAGGGGTCTTACTGCCGCGATTGCGGCGTGCCCGGCCGTCGGTTGCGACAATCGTCCCCTCCATACTGCCCTGAGATCGCGCCGGACCTCTTCCCGCCGCGCCTCGACTTGTCGGGGCAGCGGGAATTCTCCCCGGCGCTGCACCTCCACGAGCCACTCATAGACGCGCTGGAGGGCAGTCGCCTCCAGATCCCAGGGCAGTAATCCGGCAAGCAGGTTGGCCGATTCGCGATCGTGCGGTATCCCCGGATCATCCGGATAGCCATGACCCTCTGGCATGCGACCAACTTCCGGATGCTCAGGGCCCACACGGGGGCCCCGTAGAGGGCCATGGCCCGCACGACACCGGCGAGTACTAAGCTACTTTGAAAAATTTTAGTTCCCTCAAACATCGTTTTCATGATTTTATAGACAGACTGTACGTGCGATCTGAATTTGCAAAAAAAATCTCGTGTCACGACGATGTTTATGTTGTTTAGTTGTACTCCTCCAAAACGGCTCGACCGATCTCTATCTCCTCCACCCCCGTAATATTTTTCTGTTTGAAAGATAGGATTGTGTTTTAAACCCGATAGATGGCGCACTGCCAAGTAGTGGCGGGTCACTAGTTAATTTATAGTTTTTAGCATTTTTTTATTTGGCCGAAAGGCCTGTTTTTTTTTACAAAAAAAACGATTGTGATTAAATATTTTAATTCCAAAGGTTCAAAATTACAAACATCGGTCTTTATTTAAAATTGTAGGAAGTACCCAGTGAATGTAATCCTATGTTGAACATGAAAAGATGTTTGATATAAACAAACAGCTTTGTGGTGGAACCGCTTTTCAGCCTGACGTCACGTGGCGGGCGGCAAACATTTACCATAATGTGATTTTATTTAAACGTTTCAGTTTAACCATAATAAAGATAATTATTGTCCTATTCTACTAAAATAATTGTAACAGTCAACACAGTTGGTAAATCCATGATTAGTCATGAATCTAAGTCATTAACACTGAACAAAGAGACACCTAAATAATTAACGTGTTCAAAACAAATTATGACAAGGTCGTGTTCAAACATTTCACTTTCAGTTAAATATTTTGTCCGACTAACATGTACTTGGCCTGTTTGCTAAAAACAATTATTTAGAAAAAGATTAGTGAGACAATTTGGATTAAAACATTGTCCAATTTTGTCATTACAAATGTTTGTTCAACTGTGATGTCTCACAGTGCTTGTTTGCGGATTTTATTATTTAAGCTATAATATTTTTATCTCGTCCACGGGTTTTGTCTTATGTTAATCAAATGTTGTTTGTTCTTCAGTTTTATATTTTAGCCTTAACCTGCATATTATCCTTTAATTTTTATTATGTAGTAACTACATATTTATGAGCCTTTAAGCTCAGTTTTATCTAAGTCACAATTAATGTTGTTATTTATCTCTAGTCCATATCGAGAAACATACTGGTTATTTTTCCGCCGCAGCATTTACTGCTGGGGCATTTTACCTTCTCCTTGTATTTCGGACCAGTCTATTTTTGGGACCTAGTAATGTAAGCTTCTCCATGCCTTTCACTTACAAGGAATATACTCCTAACTTATCAATGAAATCCTTCTCGAAAGTCTTAACATTATGACAATACTTACCACAAAAACAAACGATCGCCGTCCGGGTACAGATTTGCATGACATTGTGATATTTCTTTTGTACCTTGGGTTCCACATATCGTGTAAATATGTCAATCACAACGAAGAAATGAAGAGGATACGTCAGGAAAATTGATATTGAAATGAATACTTTCGCACATATAGCTGGCCTGAAACAATTAAAATAATTAATTTAGTCATATCAGATATACCTATTAATCTCAAAAAATTGGGACGTGAGAAATTAGGGAACTAAGTATACACCCTGGAGGACTCCCAAACTATAAAATAAAATAAATAAAATAAAAAAAATAAAAAGCCTTTATTGTTGATCTTAGTTTGAGTACAAAAGTTTGTAAGTATGCCTAAGAACTCTACAATCAAAATTACTAACTAATATAATCTATAAACTGTTATGCTATTTTAATATATGTTTTTTTTTTTTTTTTTTTTTAACTGATTTTTTCGGCAAACGGTTTTTATTCCTCAACTTGTCTTCCGACAAAGGCCTCCTCTAAAGATCTCCATTCAATTCTGTCCCTTGCAGTTCGAGTCCATGTTGGACCCGCTATTTTCCTGATGTCATCTTCCCATCTCTTAGTTGGTCTTCCTCTGTTCCTTTTGCAGTCTAGCGGATACCATTCTGTTATTAGTTTTGTCCATTTTTCCTTCTTCTCTCTTGCCATATGTCCTGTCCATCTCCACTTTAGTTGTTTGTATGTTGTGAATGCGTTCTTGAATTTAGTTTTGTTTTTAATGTCTTTTAATTTTTCTCTATCTTTTCTTTTAACACCTATTGTACTTCTCTCAATTCCGTTTTGGCAAACTTTTATTTTGTTTGCCAGTTGTTCTGTCAATGCCCAGGTTTGACACCCGTATAGCAAGCATGGCAAAATACACATATTATATACCTTTCTTTTTTCTTTCATCGGCATTTCTTGATTCTTCATAACTTCGCTAAGTGACCAATATCGTTTCCAGGTGTTAGCTATTCTTCTTTCTATTTCTTTTTTCATGCAGTCTTCGGTAGATATCAGTTGTCCTAAGTAAACATATTCATGTACATATTCTATTTGCTCTTTATTCACTGATATGGTATCTTTTTGTGTAGAGTTTGACATAATTTTTGTTTTATTTAAATTCATTGTTAGACCTGCCTTGCCGCTTCCGTCGGCTAGTTGTTGTAGCATTAATTCCAATGTTTTCGAGTTTTCAGAGAAAATGATTAAGTCGTCTGCAAAACGTAAGTGGCTAAGATTTTCGCCGTTTATATTTAATCCTTTATTCCTCCAATCTAGGTTCCTAAATATCATTTCTAAGACGGCTGAGAATAATTTAGGTGAAATGGGATCTCCTTGGCGTACGCCTCTCTTGATAGGAAATTCTTCGCCTATAGTTTCTAACTTTACTTGCGCTGTACTCTTGGTATATACGTTTTGGAGTATTCGTATGTATTTTGTTTGTACGCCCTGTGTTTTTAGTGCATTCCATATAAACTCGTGTTCCAGTGTGTCAAATGCTTTGTTAAAATCAACAAACCCTAGGTAGTAAGTCTTGTTATATTCTTTATATTTTTGCAATACTTGTCTAAGGGCGTGGATATGGTCTATGGTGGAAAAATTTCGACGAAATCCAGCTTGCTCTTTGGGCTGATTTTCTTCAAGAGTGTTGGTAATTCTCGATAATATGATTTTTGAAAATACCTTATAGACATTAGACATTAAGCTAATGGGCCTGTAATTTGATATATCTCCTTTATCACCCTTTTTATGTAATAGTACAATGGTTGATTTTGTCCAGTCCTCGGGAATCTCTTCTGTTTTGACAATTTCGTTGAATATACCTGTAAGCTTCGGAGCAATCACTGGTGATGTTGTTTTTAAGATTTCATTCGTAACGAGATCTGATCCGGGGGCTTTATCGTTCTTCTGTGTACTAATTGCTTTTATAGTTTCTTCTTTTAGTATTTCAGGTACTTCCTCTTCATCAGTTGTTCTATCATATTCTTTTACAGCTTGTCCCATCTTTTGGCTTTGGTATAGGTTTCGATAAAAATCTGTAGCCACTTTGAGTATCTCCGATCTCTTCCCTGTAATTTTACCGTCTTTCTTTTTCATTTTTGGTATCCAATCCTTTTTGCAATTTAGTTCTTTTAGTGCCTTCTTTATTCCTCCTGTTTTTTCTATATAATTCTGCATTGTATTAGTTCGTTTTATTTTCCTTTCTTTTCGTAGTTGTTCATTAATTATTTTACTTATTTCTTGTATTTTTTTACGGTTTACTTTTGTTTTCGTATCTTGTAATAGTTCCTTGCGTTTCTGTAGTAATTCTTTGGTTTTAAAAGAGATTTCTTTCGTTCTGTTTGTATTTGTTTTCTTAGTTACAGTTTTTAGTTGGTGCAGTAATTTGTCGTATTTTTCTTGTATTGGTAAGTGTTCTTTACTACCTAATGATGTTTGAAGGTTTTTAAGCAGCAGTTCTGTGTCGCCAGTGAAGTGAACAACTGCATATTTATTATGAAATTGTCTTGTTTTCTTGGGGCGTGTTCCTGTCATTGTAGCCCGTACCATTCTATGGTCACTGTTAAAATTTAAATTATGTATGACCGACACATCTTTAAAAGCTTTTCTATTATTGGACAAAATAAAATCTATTTCATTCTTATAAAGACCGTTAGGCGAGATCCATGTCCATTTCTTTGTTATTTTCTTTTTATAAAAGCTGTTTAGAATACTTAATCTGTTTTCTAGTGAAAAGTTTACCAACCTTGTACCATTCTTGCTTCTAGTACCAAAACCGTGCCCTCCTATGGTATGTTCTTCGCCGCTATTTTGTGTTCCGATTTGGCCATTAAAGTCACCCATCACTATTACTTTTTTATGTGCCGTTTCGATGGTGTTCTGTAGTTCTTCATAGAATTGTTCAGTTTTTATTATGTCTTCCTTCTTGTCCGATTCCGTTGGTGAATACGCCTGGATAATAGACCATTCTTCTTCGTTTAGTTTTATGTTAAGAATTGCGATACGTTCTGAAATTCCTCTTAGTTCTATTATGTTGTTTACTAAATTCTTTTTAACAATAAACCCGATGCCATAAAGGCCTGGCGTCTCTCCTTTATACTGTAGTATGTACGTTCCACGATCTTCAATTTCTTCCCCAAATCTTCTCGTTTCACTTAGCCCTATAATGTCCCATTTTATTTCTTCTAATGCTATTTCTAATTCTCGGAGTTTTTCTGGGGTTCTAAGAGATCGACAGTTTATAGTTGCTATATGTATATCATTTGTTTTCTTTTGACAATGTGTGTTGGTATTATTTTTAACCTTTAGAGGGTCGTGGTCATTTTCCCCCACGAGGACCAGTCGGCTTGGAGGAGTGTTTTGATTTGTTTTTACTTTGTTCTTTTTATTAAGTGATTGTTGTGTTTTCCGTTTACCGACATTTAGTTGCTATTCTTTATTATCTGTTGTGATGGAAGGGAGAGAATTGCGTCTAGTCCTCAGTAAATCATAAGCATTTAATATTTTGTTGTTCGGCGGCATTAAGGTTTGTTGTTTTCTGGGTTGATTATTGTTTTCAGGAGATGTTGATGTTTTTCTTTTTTGCCGACTGTCAGTGTTTATAGCACTTTTCCCTTTTGTTATTATTTTATCATATTTCAGGTATGCAATGTTTCCTTTATTTCTCTCTTCTATCAGCTGTGGCAGGAGCATTTTCCTTTTCTCAAGGACATCTTTAGTATAATCTTCTGCGACGTACACATTTTTAAATTTTTTCTTCAATTTCATTACTTCATTCTTTTTCCATTCATTTACGAAAGAAACCAAGGTGGGTCTTGGCTTATCATTTGGATTCTTCTTTCCGATTCTATACACATTATTTACCTCTCGTTCTTCGAAGTTAATGCCTAAGTCTGTTTTAATAACTTCCTTCACATTTTGAAGTAATTCTAGGTTAGAATTCTCGTCTTCTTTTATGCCAAAAAATATTAAGTTATTCTGCTTCTTTGCTCTTTTCAAGCTTTCCACCTCTTTCTCAAGGTTTTCTAATTTTGTTTTTAAGATTTTATTTTCTGCTATGATAGGCTCTAGTTTTACATCCAGTATTTCTATTAACTTGTTAGTTACCGATGTTTGTATTTCAATGGTTTGTTTTTGCGTTTCAATTTTAAGTGATTCAAATAAAAGTTGAAACTGATCTTCCATTTTTTTTAGTGTAATGTTATCTGCGTATAATGTGGTGTAGTTAATAGTAGTTTATTCTTTTCTTGGGTTGGCAACACTAAGTTATATGTCACTGTTTACTCACGTTTTGACATTGGCTTAATTTCTAACCTCAATTTAGCAATCCAGTTAGCGTCTTGCTTGCAATTATATGGTTAAATGTCCAGGATTTCGTGAAATCAACACTTCCGCACTATTCACAACACTTTAGTTTATATTTCGTGATGTTTTTATATAACCAAGTGAGTGTAAATAACTTTTAAATACGATATTATCGGGAGCTAATCAACTATGATGTTTACAGTTTGACAGCCGGAAACGGAAAAAAAAAAAAAAAAAAAAAAAAAAAAAAAAAAAAAAAAAAAAAAAAAAAAAAAAAAAAAACCCAAACTATAGAAAAGAGTTAATTCAGAAGCAGTTAACTTTTTGCTGCGGTACTGCTGTTTTTTTAGACATAAATATTGACTAATCAAATATAAAAAAAATCTCAATGGATCTCGCTTAAAATTCGTGTCATTAGCCATGGTACTGTACAACGTTACTTAATAAAAGGCAGAAATAAAACATAAGTAAACACATTACCAGTCATCCATAGGAAGATTTAAAGTAATAGTTCCTCTAAGTACATCGCCGTATCTGAGGTAGCCGAACACACCCAGGGTCGTATAGAACAGCATCACCAATGTCATTGCGATCACCATCACACTTGGACATCCGAGGAAGTGTTGGGGCTTCTTCATTGAATTTTCCACTGGCATTACCACTCCTATGCCTTCCATTGCGAAGATTACAGTCCTGAGAAGAGATAAAGAAGGCTTTAGTTTTTTGGTGAAATCTGTTTTCTTGTATGTACTCTTAACGTTTGTTTATGGTTTTATGAAGGGTTACCTACATGATCAAACATTAATTATATCCCATATAAAGGAAAACATAAACAAAATAGTTTTAACTAATAAAGTCCTTCGTTAGCCACAGTACTTCATAATTTCTGAAGATTTATTTCGGAATTTAAAATACTGAACAATTAACCACAGTGGTGTTTGAAAAATACCCCATAGCTTTAAATAATTAGGTATCTAATTAATACGATGTATTACCATAATTACGTAACCGATCTATTGCATTGACGTTAAAGATGATTATACAAAAACAAAAGACAATTAATTTTGACTTACGACAAAAACGCAGGCAGTCGCGACAAATCGCCAATAACTTCTTTATCGGAGATGGTTATAGGTTCCTTGAATATGTAGTAGAGGCATATAGCGAAGGTCGCAAAGAGTAGTATATTTGCAAGCAAGGAAAATGGTGCGAGCCACTTCAAGTGCCTGATCTGACAGAGCAGGCAAATTGGCGCAAGTAGGATGAGGCAGTAATGCTCTATGGGCATGATAGGCGCTGCTATGTAAGTATCGATCATCTGGAATATAAAATGGTGATTTAATTTACTTTCACTTTAGCAAGGAGTTTAGGTATAAAACGTTTAGGAGAGCATACAACGATCGTGATTTTTAGACATATCAGCCACTCCAAACGAATAGATATAAAATGTATTGTCGGTTTGAGAGACAATGTTGACATGTTTGTAAGTGTCTTATGTATCGACATCAAGTTTGAAAGATAGTATAGTTTTGAAAAAGATAATAAGCATAGAACTAGTTCATGCCATCGGCTCTACCCGTGTGTTTCCCGAAAATTATCTCGTAATACTTACATCCATATAAACGGTATCCTATGAGTTATTCTGAGGTAATTGAGTAACAAACATACATTAGTCCATCCAAAAATTAGGCATTTATAATATTAGATAATATTAATAAAGGTAAGACAGTTGATTACACATACTCTATTAATGTTCATTGTACTTCAAATTTCGCAAGAGATTGTTGTTCTTATTATCATGACAGGCTTATCATGAGTACGATTATCAAACCAAACCAGGGGCTGCAGTCTCGACAAAGATAGCGATCGCTTTGCGTCAAAAATCGGACGCTAAGTCTTAACGATCCGATTGTAACGATTTTTGGTAGTCTCTACTGCCAAAACTACCAAGTGTCATCGCAAACTTATCGAATATGTTCGCAAAGATAACGATTTATCGTAAAGTCACGTCATTTCCTTACGAACGTTTTTGACAGCACGCTAAGTGATAGCTACAATCGCTACCATTGCTTTATTTATGTTTTCACATTACGAAAATATGAAATCAATAGTATTTAAATTATAATGGCTGTAGAATATTTAGCGTGGGACTTAGTTGAGACTTAGAACAGACGCGATGTGCTAATGCGGCAGCAAATAGCACGGAACCGACGAGAAAACGAAAATCCCTTTGATTTGGAAGATGGACAATTTCTTTAATTACATTGAATATCAAAGGTCCTGTTTCACGGGCCCTTAGTGAATTAGTTCATGTGCAGTGCTCCATAATATGAGCATTAAATATAGATTACAGGAACGAGAGAACACCACATCCATGCAGATGGAGGAGAATGGTTTAGGGCCATTTAATTTATGTAATGTGCAAGCTGTAAGTTGACCTTCCGTTTTATACGAGTAAGATCTAAAATATTCTTTAGAAATATGTACCCTCTTACATAACTATTTAATATATTACAGGAGCCTGATCCTGATCTTAATATTTTAAATATTAATGCTCGATGGCCAGGAGCGAGCTCACATGTGGGCAAATTCACTAGTGCGCTCAACAATGAAGCGGCAGTTTCTTGGTAAGTAATAATAAATGAGCATAACAATCTGTTTGGAAGAGGTTGCCCATTAGTTTTTTTAAATTACTTTATATGTTTAATCTTTTAGGTGATGATGGATAAACCGTGGACCTCTAGAACCGTGGCCAATAACTCCCTTAAACATCAACGCCCTGGCACACCGGAGTACAACTTAGCGAAACACACTGCTCAGCCAGAAACATCATAGAAAGATGCTTCGGTGTGCTAAAAGCTGTACATATTTAGTTGTTAATCCCAGCAACGCTAACTGATGTACGAACCGTATACTACTGGCTTATAATAAACCACTCCAGAATCTGAGGATATTTGATACAACGTGTAACGGTAAATGCGCAAAACCTCTCGTGGGTTAACTCAGCCCATGTTATTGAACAACTTTTGGAAATTCGCAAAAAAAAAAAAAATATTTTTCATACTGACGGGCCCGATCAATTTCTCATTTTGTATGAAAAACCAAATTTATTTTTTGCGAATTTCCAAAAGTCTTAGAACAAACATTGTTCAGTAACATGGGCTGAGTTACCCCACGAGAGGTTTTGCGCATTTAACATTACACGTTGTATAGATTACAGAAACCAGAGTTCACCACATGCATCGGTGGACAATGGTAGGTAGAAAAGTCCATGATGACGGGTAATTTACCAACTGATTTGTTTTATTTTACTATAAACATAATAGATTTGTGTACCTAACACCATTTTGTGAACATTCATTAAATTTTATTTTCGTTGTTCAGGCTCTGGGCGAGCTGAAGCAGAGCGCATAAGAAGAAGACTAATTAATACTACTTTTACATAATTATAGATTTTTTCCATTTAAAATACTCTGTGTTATCTGTTCAAATAAAAAAACATGTATTTTAAATCATTTATTATTTTTATTTACACAATAATTGTGATAGATTATTAGTTATTTTGCTTGCAGCCTGTGCAAATAGCAACGACGCCGCGGCTTGTACCTTGGTTGCCTCAGACTGCATTTTGGCAGCGTCTGTTTGCGCCAAAAGTCCATCAATTTGAGCGGACGTTACACGCGCGTGGCGTACGCGTACACCTATATATTCCCACCCAAATATATTCATTATATAAACACAAAATCAGTTCTGGATTAACTCGGAAGCAAATTAAGCAATTGCTTAGGGCGTCACGTCTCAGGGGGCACTAAAATTCTTTGCTAGTACACGAAACGCTTTTTGAAATTGACTAACAAAGAACTCCGTCTATGAATGAACTTAAAAGATAAACGTATATATCCTAAGGTTAGTATAGTAAAAATGGTAGGGGGCCCATACGCTAGGATTGCTTAAGGCATCAAGTAGTCTTAATCCGGCACTGCACAGAATACTTCGGATGTATATGTTACAGTCGAAATTCTTAACCAGTCAAAACTACTATTGACTAGTAAAACCAGTCAAAACTACTTTTGACCGTATGCTTTAGTCAATAATACTTTTGACTAAAATAACAGTCAAAACTACTTTTGGCCAATGGAGCTGGTCAAAAGTATTTTTAGTAGACAATTACTAGATATAATAGTCAAGAAGGAGGTCGACGGAGCCCCGCTTCGCGGGGCTCCTACTTCTGGGTGGTTTAAAAAAAATAACCACGACGAGGATGGCGGGGTCTAAAAGACCCCGCCATCCCTGCCCAGACTGTTTGACATGTTGAACGTCTAGGTGTTGCAAGGAAGCAAACTAATAAGTTCCTTGTTAAGAGTATTCTTAAAAACGGTATACGATACTTACACATTTCGATGAAATTAAGTGTTAACTTAATAAGGTTTACCATTCTACTGCCCAACTTTTAAAGAAAAATATTTTTTTGAGAATTATCTTACCTATTAATTTTTCCTATAATAAAAAGTTATTTTTCGACTGCCAATATTTTACCTCACTAATGAAAGAAAAGCCTAGAAGTCATGCCAAAAATACTGTTATTACCGCACTATGAATACGATTTTTGTTATCATAGCGACATCGCAAAGTCTTCATAATTACCGACTTTGCTCGCTATCTCGTCTCGGATGTAGAGACTTGCATTCATTGTGACAGTCGTTGTTGCATGCGAATTTATTCGTTAATATTTAACGATCGCTACGTATCGATCGAATCGCTATCTTTGTAGAGATTGCAGGCCCAGGATAATTATATGCATAACTCTCAAGAGGGACTTACCAACTTTAAGTAGGATACGACAAATTAATGTAGAAACTAAGAATGTCTCCTCCTTCTTCCGGTACATCCACATCGCCGGTAACATTTGTAGCTCAACGTTTCCAAATGTTGCTCGGTAACATCCGCCAACAAAATGTTACTAAGTGTTGACGTGTTACTGTAAGTCGAGTAACGTTGCTCAACATTCGGTAACAATGTTACCCCCATTATCTAACAATGTTGCCGATTGTCGAGCAACGTTACTCGACATACAGTAACACGGCAACATTTGTTGTCGGATGTTACTGCTGTGTGGATAAGTAACAATCAACAAATAGTAACAAGGAGCCACAAAAGTTACCGAATGTTGCCGAATGTTACCGTGTTGCCTTTTGTTGCTCCACAAATGTTACCGGCGGTGTGGATGCACCGTTCCGTGCCTGTTCTCTATTAGGCCCTCCTCGTAATGCGGCTCCGGGTCAGTCGATCTTGGTCTATGTTTGACCGTGCTAAATCTTTGGCTACGTTAGTCCACTGCGTGTCCAGTGGATAGTTAGGGTTTGTTTTACGGCGTTTAGTCAAGAATGTGCATAACTAAATAAATAATATATGTGTATACACTGATGTAATTTGTAACCTTACCTGTTTTATTGATGTTGCTATTAACACAGTAAATATACAACAGACGCCGAGGTATGTGAAGCATAAGGAAAATTCCGCAAATAAACTGAAAATAAGGAAAAATACAAATTTTTTACAACAAATATTAACATTTTCTTGTAATGGAAACTTTATAGAGTTTTGGAATATTCAATGAAATGTCAAAACAAGTATTAGAAACGGGGTATAATTAATGTTTTAACAAATTGCATTAGGTAGAATATGAAAAAGACATCAATTTGATTGAAAGCAAGCAACAACTTGAAATTCTTGATAGTAATTATCTAAGAAATATTTGTTTTTAATCTGCCATGGTCTCATGGTTTCTAACACCATCATTGGAATTTAAAAACTGGATATCAGTTTATCCGTTATCGCGGCACTTGCAAAAGGGGCAAAACATTGGAAACTCAAAACAAATAACAAACATGGTAAAAATGATAGTATTATCAGAAACGTATTTATTTCAAATACAGTTTTAAATGATGAAGCCTTAAAATAATGAGGTAAACGTTTCGTTTCGGTTCGGTAACGTTCGAAAAGAACCGGAATAACCGAAATAGTTTGCAGAGTAAACTAAGTACCTAAACTGAAGTGGCAGTGGGCTGGCCATGTTTGTCGAAGGACCGATGGCCGGTGAAGTAGACGAGTCTTGAAGTGGAGACCGCGTATTGGCAAGCGTAGGGTGGGATGCCCCCCAGCTAGATGGACCGACCATATGAAATGGCTGAGACAAACTGGATGCGGAAGATAGAGGATAGGGTGATGTGGCCTAGCCTGGGAGAGGCCTATGTCAAGGAGTGGACTACGATAGGCTGAGTTGATTGACGCATGATGAGCAGTGTCATTCTAATCATTAACTTAGCAAGAATACAACAAACGATAGACTTACTGTGCAAAATTCGCCAAAGGTCGGAGGCACTTTGGACCGTTTGCAAATGCCGCTCCACAAGTTTCTGAGTAACTTAGCAGAGGCTTTCGTTCTGCACGACAGCATCCTCGAGACGTTTGTACCTGTAAAATAAAACAAATGATTAAAGAGTCATGTTAACAAAGGCGCTGACGTGTATTTAGAGGTCACTATATTATTCGAGACTGAAGAATAGGGAGTTTCAATTTTCTTGTTTTAGATTAGAAAGGGAGGGTCCCCTATCAGACGGGTCTTTTGTCTGGTGGTCTATTAGCCAACAACACCAGGGCTGCCTGGTTCTCAACCACCATACTGTTGAGTCCGGCACGATTATTACTATGTTCCGCCGGTCTGTGCGATCCCTTCAGGATAACTAAGAGAAAACCTTATTGTTTTTCGAAACTTTATAAACTCTCTCATGCAGGATGTTAATTCTAGTTTTTATTTGCGTCATACATGACGCTGCAGTTCTTTTTGTTAAAAGATAAGATACTATCCGTGCATTTTAACGAGATGAGCAATTAGCGTGAGCAGACGTCATCGCACCCGCATTATGAAAACGTACTATAATCAATTAACCATATACCTTTTCCTACCTTTTCACGACTACGTAGGGTTCGGCTACCAGTCTAACCGGATGTAGCTGAACACCAGTATTTTACGTTGAACGACTGGTTATCGGACTCTACTACTCAGTACATGGTAGTTCTATAGGTACTCCTTGCTGACTGTTTTTCAAACATTTTTCCACTGACTGTTATTGTCAAAGGTGTACCAGTATAAATGATAGCCGGGATCAAAGGATAGACGTACTTAATGAGACATGTAAAGATCACGGCATGATAATTTTTCACTCATTCGCGGACGACCTAGGCAAGTGCTGCTCGATATCGAAAAGCGCTGGGGTTATTTAACTACAAGCTCCTAAAACGTACTATTCGTAAGTTATAAATAGTAAGTAATACATATAGTATCTGCACTATCATTCTTCGTTTCAATGAAGGGTGTGTGAGTGGCTATACTAATGACCCTCGTCTTCAAGTACTAACAGTAAACGTTGTCAAAAGTATACATTGTCTCTTCATTGCTAATAAAATTGTTATGCACTTGGTTATCTAGTGAACCATAATCAAATTGATTAGTAAACAAGAGTAGCAATACCCTTACATAAATTCAAAATTATAGTAGGATGTGTCAAGAATGACGAGGGGCCCCTTAGAGAACCAAAGCCTGCTGGGATCGTGGGACTAAAGAATTACCGTGACCCTAGAACGTAAAGGGCTATTGAAGGACACCGTGGATTTAAGTCTGTACAAGTCAGACAGTCCCTCTTGGCCCTGCCCTGGGTGGGAGGACTCAATTAATGATTTTACCACACTAAAAAAATGTCTAAAGAAATGAATAAAAAGTTATCAAACACTATTCCCAACCTTGAAATGGTAGTAGCAGCGCCTAGACAATTTCATCAAAAGTTACTTAAAAGATTATGAAGTATTTGAATTATACTTACGAAAATATGAACACAATGACCGCAAATAAATGCTACGATAATAGTGCCGATAATGCCAACTCCCCAGCCAGCATTTGAGAATGCTAGGGGCATAGCCAGCAGACCCGAACCTAACGAGGACTTTATTAGATTTGCTAAGGATCTGATGTCCCTGAAAAAGAAATATATGCCATTATTGTATCTAAATGTGATAACCTGAAGAAGGTAGCTGGAGAGGTTGAATGAAAAAAGCCGGATAATCATGCACTGTGGCGCTCCTTGAAGGAGGCCTATGTCTAACAGTGGACTGCAATAGGCTAAAATGATGATGATGACCTAAATGTGCTGTGGCTAAAGAGTAGAGGAAGGTCAAAGTAATCATGGATGGATTCTATGATGGCTAGAAAGGAGGTGGCTGTTGAGATATCGAGTAATAGAGAAGTAACTGTCATTTTGATGTTGGAGCAGCATATTTTCAATAGTAAGATAGCATATCTTATCAGTGCAGCAGCACTGATTAATGATTTGGGATAAAGGCTGGACGAAATTGATAATGATGTCCAAATGTATAAATCACTGTAGTTGCACCAAGATTCTCCCAAATTGTGTCACATCATCTATTTCTTTGATTCGTCTAGCTGGCTAGCTTGTATTACGCTGTTTGTAAATTCACATGGTTTGTAACTTGAAATTATCGGAAACGGTTTACCCTTTTTTTTTTGGTTTTTCTAAGCAAACATTTCTCTGTGACAAGTGATTGCTGACGCATATGGAAACCTGCGTGACTAAAACCATGTATTGTTTTTAACATTGTCCATTTTTGGTTTGCGGTGTTAAATCATAAGTTTCGGGGCCCTGGGTGGAGTTGGATGGACTGTCAGACTTTTACTGACAAACACCACCCTGAGCCTTTGATTGCTCTTAGTGTTCCAAGGTATTATTACAGTTCCGTGAATTTAAAAATTGTCCCAGAATACTAGGATTTCTCTTGTATTGTTCATCCTTTTCTTGGTGTGGTCTTGTCTTAAATATAGGTATGATGTTTTTTTTAAACTTTGCCTTATTATGAATTTCTTCCTGTGTCGTGGGTGCGTTTACAAACATAGAAACTCACAAACACAAACACTCAGACCCGAAACAACTACTTGCAGATCAAACAAATATTTGTTCCGTGCGGTAATCGAACCCGCAACACGCAGCGCAGCAGTCGATCACTCAGCAACTGCGCCAACCGTGCCGTCGCAATTAAGAATCTCATGTGCCTAAAGATGATTTGAAATAATTCCATTGCTAGCTCCGTCTTTGACATTTGAAAGCTAGTATCATTTTATAAAGAGGTATTAAAATTGTATTATATTAACCTTCACAGTCAATATTGTGTCTAATTTAGCACACACATCTTTTTTATATGAACTATAGTTGCCCAAGATTCCATATATGACCATTCTCGGAAACTCCCATCCAGCTACCAGATAATCAGTAAAATTCAAAGGTACTTACGAATTTGGTTTAACTACTTCCCGATGTTCGAAAGGGTTGTATTCTTCAACATGTTTACACTTTTCTTTTTCACCCATTTTCATAATTAAAAGTCCTCACTCGAACCAAATTAACAGTCTTTGATTGCGATCGTTACGAATTTTAATTTTCCGGTTGTTAGAAGTCTAGTTTAATGTCACTAGCACTAGAATTACTGCTATAATTCCAATTACTACTACTTAGAACGTAGCATTAGGACCGCACTTCACTCTCACAGTATTATGAAAATAATAATAAATAATTATCCTATGATTTCTTCAGATTCCACTGTTTTCTTATTTCTATTAACAATTGCTCATCTCGCAATTCTTTTACAATTGTTATCCCTTATCTCTTACGAAAGATAAATTCTTGGGAAGGATAATTACGTTTGTCATTAACAAGATAAAAGTTGCTGATGCTTGTTTGAATTATTTAGTGATAGTTTTAATAGTAATAAAGTTGAAACGTGACTCGTTCTTCAGGCACTTGTGTTCACAAATAGTAAAATACACTTTTGGGTAACACTTTTTCTGTTATTGATGGTATTTTGTTCAACGTAAACACACAAGTATTAAGTGGGTTGTTTGGTTGTCAAACCGTAACGGAATTTATTTGATTAAATTCTCTCGTACTGAATTCCTTTGGTATCGCATTTTTTTTTCGATTATTATTTATTTTCGAATACACAATATAGTGGAGACGCGGCCGCAATAAACAGCGTACATACTAATGCAGACTGATACTCCATCGTCGTTCTTATACACACACGTGACTGGTACTGAACGCAATCTAGATACAATAGCTCAAGACGCAACAATATAAGGCCAGTCAATATTAATGATTATACTTATGAATTTTTGTTTATAACCTTTCTGAAATTTTATCTCGTCTTCATGTGGCGTTGAGAGCATGTATTTTCTGGCTTTTCTCAAAGTTGTTTAAGAAAAATCTTTCAAAGATATCTTGTATGATGTAATTGATCATCGCCTTTTCATAGGTCATGGGGTCTATGTGTTCATATAAGGTCATTATTACGATATATTTTTGCCATACTTACATCGTGGTACTTCAACAGAAGAAGTTGTTTCTCTGTAATCATCGTATTTACGTTTCAGCTTATCTACTAAACTATGTCAATTAGGATGATCCTTAATACTTATCTTTGCCTCGAATTCGAGTTCTTTTTCTGTTTTTGTATTAGTAAAACTTCACCGTTGCATGACTTTACTTTTCCGATGAAAATAAATGTACCTCATCATCTTTTTCATACTATAAATGTTCCCACTGATGGGACACAGGCATCCACTTTGTGAGAGGGGGTGGATTCTTATCCACACTGTCACAAGTCTCTGAATTTTTTGTTCTAGGACATGCTGGTTTCCTAATGATGTTTTGCTTCAACGTTTTGAGAGCAGTGGCAATGAAATAAATTATACAAAGTAATGCGCCTGGCTGGGTTTGGACCCACGGTCTACAACTCGTACCTAATTCGGGGCCGATACTACTGGAATGTACCTACGTAAATTGAGGTTTCTCAAACTCAAATTTTATTTTTGTCAATAGTTTCAGCAGCTGCACATTTTTTCAGAATGATGTCATTGTATTGATATTGAACAGGTCTTGTAACTGCATATACGTGTTAGTTGATTGATAATATAGGAGTTACTGATAAGGGAGAGTTTGTTAGCCGACATTTTCAAGTACATCCTGTCTCTCGGATAGATTAACGAAGAAGAATCATATAAATATCTTAGAATGCGACAGAGTCATCGAATAATGTTCCCACCGCTGGGACATAGGCTTCCACTCTACTGGAGGAAATGGGAAATAATGCACCAGTTCATAATGCGGGTTGGTAGAATTCACATGGTTTTGAATATGTTCTTGCTCGATGATTTCCTTCACTGTAAAAGAGTAGTGGTCAAAAAAACGCCTGGTTGTAAGTAGAACCCGTTACCACTGGGCCATCACTGCTCTGAAAAATACGGAGAGAACTAAAATCCAGTGACAGATCGCAAAGGGTGCGTATTAAAAAATAGTGCATAAAAAATTTAAGCGTGGAAACTACACGTTTTTGACCAGAATATTTCCGGGTCTTATAGGAATTCTTATGTATTGCTACTGGAAATTGGTATAAACTATAAAACTATTTTTTGTGATATATTTGACAGGCCTATTGGTCTAGTGGTTAGTGACCCTGACTGCTATGCCGGAGGTCGTGGGTTCGATTCCCACCCAGAACAAATGTTTGTGTGATGAGCACGATCATTTGTCTGAGTGTAATTTATGTATGTAGAAATATATAAATATGTTTATCAGTTGTCTGGTACCCATAACACAAGCTCTGCTTAGCTTGGGACTAGATGGCGTTGTGTGATAGTTGTGGAATATTATTATTATTTGTCACCAGCGGCCCGTTGATATTTATGACCCACCTGATTAATAAATTAAATTGTCTCGTAAAAATATTTTCTTGACACACATGAAAAAGAAATTTACAATTTGGTGCTGTCGTTTTGGTAGTTAAGCGTTAACCGACAGATTTGTGTTAACAACAGTATTAAGTTGTTATTTTCATATGTACTTAGAAAAACGCATCGTGGACCGTAGTAAGACATTGTTCTACAGAATTATATTGCCCATATCACGTTTTTGTTACGGTTATTAGAAGCAGTGATGTGATTACTTATCATTCATTCATAACATACTAATGTTTCGTTATAAACTTAATATTATAAAATGTGCTGTATATCCAACTCAAATTCTTCAATTTAAGTTAGATTTACAGCATTTCGCTGGTCCTGCATGTGAGAAGGCAAATTTATTTGCATCTCTCTTTGCAGGCAACTCACGTCTAGACACTGGCTCCAAGCAACCACCAACTATACCTCGTTGTGACTTTTCGATGCCGGAGATCTCAGTTTATATCAAAGACGTACGAAGAGTATTGCGCAGTCTAGACGAGAACAAGGCCAGCGGACCGGACGGCATACCAGCAAGAGTGTTAAGGCAGTTTGCGCCTGAACTGTCTCCTGTGTTGACACGCTTGTACCGCCTCTCTTTTGAGAAAAGAATGATGCCAAAATCCTGGAAGCTTGCAAATGTGCAACCTGTACCGAAAAAGGGCGACCGTGCAGACCCTGCTCATTACCGTCCGATCGCCATTACCTCCATTCTCTGCAAGGTTATGGAAAGGGTACCGAACAGTAAGCTGCTACCTTGAAGACAATGATCTCCCGAGTGACCGTCAATATGGTTTTCGTCGGAAACGGTCAAACGGTGATCTTCTTGTGTATGTCACGCACTGCTGGATCGAAGCCATCGAGAAACACGGTGAAGCACTTGCGGTTTCGCTTGATATCTCGAAGGCATTTGATAGGGTTTGGCACGCTGGTCTACTCAGCAAGCTTCCTGCTTATGGCATCCCTGGTGATTTTTGTAGCTGGATATCAGACTTCCTTAGTGAGCGGTCGATCCGAGTTGTCGTTAATGGCTGCTCCTCTGACCTCATGGCTATTGATGTCAGTCTTCCTCAGGGGTCTGTTCTCTCTGCAATTCTTTTCCTGCTAAACATCAATCATCATCATCATCATCATTTCAGCCTATTGCAGTCCACTGCTGGACATAGGCCTCTCCCAGGGAGCGCCACAGCGCACGATCTCCAGCTTTTTTCATCCAGCCACTGCCAGCCACCTTCTTCAGGTCATCGGTCCCTCTTGCCGGGGGGCGTCCCGCCCTACGCTTACCTACACGCGGTCTCCATTTGAGAACCTTCCTACTCCACCTATCGTTGGTTCTGCGGCAGACATGACCAGCCCACTGCCACTTCAGCTTGCTACAGATTTGGACAATATCTGTAACTTTGGTCTTATGCCGTAAGACCTCATTCCGGATTTTATCCCTTAGTGAGACCCCAAGCATAGACCTTTCCATAGCACGCTGTGTGACATGAAGTCGGTGGGCCAGCTTGACTGACATGTTCCACGTTTCGGCTCCGTAGGTTAGGACTGGAAGGACGCACTGATTGAACACCCGGCTTTTCAGGCACTGCGGCTGCACATCAGTGACCTACTTCAATCTGGTATTGTTGGGTAGGCAGATGACAGTACGGTCTCGGAGAGATACTTGTCCAGCGTAAAAACCACCGGGGATGAAGTTTATTCTTTGAGAGACGCCATGGTTGAGCGAAAAAATTATGCCTTAAACCTTATCTCCCAGTGGGGTGATGACAATTTGGTATCTTTTAACGCCACCAAAACACAGGCTTGTCTTTTTACCGCAAAAAGGAGTCGTTTGGACCAAACTCCTACTTTTCGGGGTGCATCTGTACCTCTGAATGACCGACTCGAGTTCTTAGGCATGGAGTTGACTTCTAGTCTTAACTTTGGCGCCACCATTGAGTTCAAAGCCCAACTTGCGGCCAAAAAGCTGGGTATCCTAAATAGAGTGAAGCGGTACTTCACGCCTGGACAGCTTTTAACTCTTTACAAAGCACAAGTCCGATCCTGCATGGAGTATTGTAGCCACCTTTGGGATGGCTCAGCTAAATACCAACTTGCCGCTCTTGACTCAGTGGAACGCAGAGCTAAGAGGCTCGTTGGCGACGTAAAATTGGTGAATGCCAAGCTCCATAGCTTGACCCATCGCCGCAAGGTTGCCTGCCTGTCGGTCTTCTACAGGCTACTTCGGTGAGTGTGCCCAAGAACTCCACGACCTCATTCCGCCAGCCCCCTTCTATCATCGCACATCTAGACGCACGGCAAATTACCATCCTTACCTCATTGCTATACCACCAATTCGCACTAAGCGTTTCCCAACGTCTTTTATAATGCGGACTGCGAAGGAGCGGAACTCTCTGCCTGCGTCTGTGTTTATGAACACATACAACCCTAATCTCTTCAAAGTTAGAGTGAACAGGCCTCTTCTGGGTAAGCTCGCTCCATCATCGACCTTGTCTTAGTCACTACTGACCTCAACTAAGGTCAAGAGCAAACCCATTACACATAAAAATAAAATAATTTTCGTCTTCACGAAAATACAGATCTTGATAAATGTCATCTGTTAAATAAACTTTTCAGATTTCTTAAATTGGAATTTAAAATTAACAATTTGTCAAACTCTCTTTGTAATTCAAAAATAACCTGACGCTCTAGAGTCTGCACCACCACTCATACCTGCGGAAAACACGAGGTACTAATATTTTTAATGCAATTTTATGTAATAATATAGACACTAGAGTCGCGTCTAAAGGTTATGGTAGTGGCGCGGACTCTACCACGAGTTTCCACGTTTTTGTGACGTAAAGTATTCGGGAACTTTTACATTAATTTGATGGGTTAAATAAGTCCCTCGTTCATACACTGCTTTTTATTTTTACATAAAATTTACGTCGTAATACTCCAAGTCCTGAATATAGCCCAATAAGGAAATTTCGTGCTAGAGCCTCCGAAGTAGAATTTTACAAGTTCAAATCTATATAACGAGTTCATCTAACTCGAATCATAATTTGGCGTTAAACTAGCACTAATCTTTGTGCTCTGAACAAAATCATCAAAAAACATTTGTTATTCTACATGTCAGCCTTGGGACCTTTTTGTTTCCAAAAATAACAAAACACTTTTTCTTACAAATTACATTTTAATACTTGTTTTGACTACATTAAAATTACTTTTGTTACTCAGTTTTCCTGTGTAGAATCTCAATTATGTCCATGATTGTGACGGTACATCCTGAGACCAAACATAGAAGACCAAATAAGACTATGAAGATGTTCTTCCAAAGGATCCAGTTCCACTTTCCAAGGTTCTCCCATCGGAAGACAGTTTCTATGACGCTGGGGATGATGAGACCGAGGATTGAGTAGAACAGTGCTCCGACTATGTTGAGGATTTGCTCCAGCAGTGGGAGAGCCATTCCTATCCCCACTGAAAGAAGAACGAGGTGTAAATCAATGAATCATATTCTGTGGTTTTTACAGTATCCGAAATCACAGACAATGAGAGTGTTTGGACTTCCCTGGAAAAGTATTGTAGTTAAACTTTAAATAAATTAAACTTAAATTCATTCAATGAATACGTCGTCATTAGAATTTCCCCTTTGTTTAGAGTTTAATTTTCTTTCATTCATTGTTCTCGTCATAAACATAATTAGGTATATACTTCTAATTTAATGATTCTCAATTCGTCGGAACCTGTTTTTTTTTGCACGAAGCTGCTCAAAACGGCCCTTGTTGTGTTTTGAGCGTTCGTGTATATTTGTGAGTTTCTTTATTGACAATAAATAGTTTAACTAAAGAAAAAGAAGTTATTGTCAATGTGTTGGTTGATAAGGAAGAATGTGAGAAAGAAATGGCTGCGCCGCCTTCAAGTGATAATATAGGACAAGGACAGAAAGATGATGATGACATGATCTATAATTTTACTACAGACTTTAAAAGTAATAATTTGAAAGTCTCAATAAGTTAAAAAAGCAACAGATTGCATGAAAAGCATCCTTGTTATTGGTATCAATAAATCACATTCAAGTACAGTAGGTAGCTGCGATAAAGGAGCCAATACTGATTTAATTATAATATTCACTGAAGAGAATTGTTATTACATACGGAAAGCGGTATTTATGATATTGATATGAAATGCAATACCGCGTTACAAAGAGGCTTAAAGACTTAAAACTAGGCATTTGTGTTATCTTTTATGAATTATCATTTAATCTTACTATACTACTTAACTTCTTTAATGAAGGTAGGTACTATTAGCTTTTGCCCTCGGTTTCACCCGTTGCTCGGCTCCTATTGGTCGTAGCGCTGTTATATATCCTATATCCTTCCTCGATAAATAGACAATTCAACACAAAAATATTGTGTTGTAGTTGATCCGGTGTGTTATGTCCCGGTCTACATCACCATCTCCTTGGACAAGCGGCCGAGGTACCGAAAGTCGGAACAGACTGGTATGGGCGTTCCGGCAAGAGCAATGGGCACAGGATTGGAGAGACCGCCAAAATCGCAAAACAAATATTTAGTTTTGGTTCTGCTCAATTTCACGCCAACGTTCTCCAGTCTTTGCCACCACACCTCCAATCTGCTCTGGACCTCTCGGCCGCTCTCGGCAATCAGCTCAATGTCATCGGCAAACAGCATGCACCAGGGGGTCTCTTCCTGGATGTCCGACGTCAGAGCATCCATTATCATCAGGAAGAGGTACGGGCTGAGAGCCGACCCTTGGTGCAAGCCAACCGCGACATTGAAGCTGCAGGTAGTGCCAGCTGTATCCGAGTTTGAAGTTAAGCGACACAATTCAAAACAGTAATTCCTGAGATTAACGCGTAAAATAAAGCAAACAAACTCAACAACAAACTAAAAAATATTGTAAAGTATGGATCAAGCGCCTGATTCAGAAGGCTTTTTTGGACACCGTGCGTATTGTTAGGAGGTTCCTCTCTCAGGAGCCCTGACCACCGGCAGCCCGGACCCTGTTCCCGATGCTGGTGGACTGCTATTTTTATAGTTATAAATGTTTCGTATTTCTTTTTTGTAAAAATATTTATAAATGTAACGAATACCTAAGATAAAAATGAATAAATAAATTGTAAAGTTTAAATTTATGATGTTATGTCCTTTTCTGTGAAGGCGGAAAAAGGAAACATACAAACTTACTTTAACCTTTTTAAGTAAGAATTTAGTAACATTTCAGGCATTGTTCAATTGGGACCAACCGTTGTATTAAACGTTACACGGCATTAATTATCATGCTTATCAAATTCATTAGTGACAGCTCTTCGATAAGTTACTGACCCAATTAATATGTCCTATTAGAAGAGTTGGTACCTATATCTTAAAAAAAACGATTTCCTATGTATTTGTAATTAGAAAATCACAAGTAATCCTTGTGGTTCCCTTTTAAAATAACATAGTTTTGTAGTTCATTTCGATTTACAATAATTATTCTGTATTACTTTAATATTCAGACTTATTTGATTATGGTAGTACAAAATTTTGTTTGATTGAAATAGTATTGGTATTTTACTGAAAAACAATAATTTGTCCCAAAGTTCAAAGTACCAAAAGTCTTTTAGACCCATGTTTTTTATTTTATAATACGATACTTTTAATATTGGCAAAACGTCACAAGCAAATACATTTTTTACCTGCTTGTGACGTCACGAGCCTCTACTCTCGAGTTTTGATGCGTTTTAACTTTTTTTTTATTGATTTAGCAAAAGAAAAAAAGTGTCCATTCTTTTTTAACCGTCTTACTACAAAAAAGTTAAACATCTGTTGAACACTTGTCTAAAAAAACTGTCTACTGCAAAATGGCATTTGACGTTGATATAAGGGTCGTTTTGCAGTTACACTTTTTTTAGACAAGTGTCCAACAGATTTTACTTTTTGTGGTACGACGGTAACTGATGACGGACTAATTAAAAACTTATTGCTATTGTCTACATGCGAACTAAAATACTTACCACATGCACAAACTCCTGCAGTCCTTGCCACAATTTGCGTGATATGATGGTAGTTCTCCTTAATGTGGTCCTTGGTGTATCTCGTGAAGATGTCGATGACCACGTAGAACTGTAGAGGGTAGGTGAGGAAGATTGACAATGCTATGGACACCTTTGCGAGCACCGCTGGCCTGGGAAAAAGAACCTTATATTAGGATGGTCAAGGTATTTATTTCAATAAAATCATTATTGTCATTATGGCAGAAATACGCATATGCAGGTGTTTAAAATTGTTAATTACACCCTCATCATCAGCCTATTAATGTTCCCACTGCTGGGACACAGGCCTCCTCTCTGTGAGAGGGAGTGGGCCATAATTCACCACGGCGCGGCGCAGGCCCAATGCGGATTGGTGAATGTCACATGTCTTCGAATTTTTTGGTTCCAGGACATGCCGGTTTCCTCGCGATGTTTTCCTTCACCGTTTGAGAGCAGTGGTGATGAAATAAATTACACAAAGTAATGCGCCTAGCTGGGTTCGAATCCACGACCTACAACTCGTAAGTCGGGGCCGATACCACTGGACCACCACTGCTCACGCAATTACGCACACATAATAATTACACCCATTTTATCCATTAATTATCTAATAGGTTTTGTGTAAATTAAAATAAGGGTCAGTACACACTGAGACGCGACGCGACGCGACGCGACGCGACGTGAAGAAACGATAATGTAAATGTGTATAAAATTAGATTTTGAGGCGGTATTCAATTGAGCGCGCTTCATCGTGTCAACGTTGAAATGTGTATAAGTATTTTGTTTTTTTTTTGCCCGCCACTTCATTACTATCGTCATCATCAGCTGGAAGACGTCCACTGCTGAACATAGGCCTTATCCCCTTAGACCGCCATCGCCACGCCGCGCCGAACGGCATTTCGCCACATGCAAGTGGCGAATAATTGTCGATCGGTTCCCCGCGACTCTCACGATGTCGTCGGTCCACCTAGTGGGAGGCCCGCCAATTGTATACTATAAATTGGTAAGTATAGGTAATTATGTCAAAATAATATGTAATTATGGTTTTTTTTCAGGTGGTAATATCATCAAATCACTCCACCCGCCCTGTTTGGAAGGGACTGTCAGACAAGTACTGACTAAAATCCAGCGTGTTCCTTCAATTGCCCTTTACGTTCCAGGGTCACGGTTACCTGTTTAGACAATCCCGCGACCCAAGTAAAGCCAGAAAAGCAAAAACTCGGTATGTTTGTTATTGATTATTCTTTTATTTTATTGTATTATCTATTTAGATCAAGTACTTACCTACCCAAATGTGTATTCAAATGGAAATAGCTATTGAAAGTAGTTTAAAAATATAAAACCTTCTGTTATCAACTCGCACATATTTACGAGTATGTCTGGCATCATTTTGTGAAGGACGTCGTGAATTCAAAATTGCTGTGTTTGTGCGGAAATTGCTCGTAAACTATAATTTACTACTTAAATATGACTTGAACTTGGAGACTCCGAAGATGAGTCAGTCAAGATTTATGTAAGTACGTAAGTGTGCATACAGCAGACTCAGAGTGTGAATACCAACGTTTTTACAATTATTTTAATGTACACTTTATATTTTCTTTACATTTAGGTAAATAGAGAGGCGCGTATCGTGGACGATTACATTTTTTTTCTTAAGAACGTTACCCCACATTAGGAATGTCTTCTGTATTGTGGGTGCGTTTGCAAAGATAGAAAGTCATACGTACAAACACTCAGACCTGGAACAACTACATGTAGATGATTTAAGAAAATTGTTCCGTGCGGGGATCGAACCTGCGACACGAAGCGCACCCACTGCAAACTTTTTGAAATATCGTGTGGATTTATGAGGTTTTAAATTAAAATAACTTTTCTTATGTAGGTACACCATGTGAGACTATTTTATTTTATTGACAGTTCTTCAAACCATATATTACAGACATATGTAGACCCTAGACCATAGTTCAATAGATTATCACATTATCACCCTTGAGATATTTATATTATTATTTTCATGTTTTTATTAAAACTAACTCTATATAAAGAAGCCAAACCAGGGAATGCAAAATCTATCAAAAAATTTAAATTGGTCATTACTGATTTTTTCTGATAATGAACCTATGTAAATACTGAAGCGACACTCAGAGGATATGGGGAAAAAGGGAACTAATATTTATGGTGCTCACACAGTTCCTCGTCCTTATGAGAAGGCGTAAATTTTTACAAAACTTACCGTCAAGTGACATGGGATGAAGCACGGAAAATGGCATACTAATAATACTTATTATTCTGTATATTATAATTTTTACCATTATCAAAATTGTGCGGGACGAGTGATTATAGTGAACAATCGTAAATAATCGTGTATATAGTGAAGTTGTGTATAGTGCAGTGAAGTGCTAATAGTGCAAACAAACTGATAAAGACAGTGACATCTGATAGTTTGATAAGATAGTTCATAGTGTTTTCTTATAAGAATTTGTGCTTATTCGTTATATTTCTTATTAGAACTTATGTTTATATAATAGATTTTCATTTAGTTTCTTATTAGAATCTTATTTTAATAATAAATTGATAGTTTTATAGATTTGTATAAGGAAATGCTCTGTACATAATTGTTCATTATCGATGTATGTAATGTTCAGTTTTTATGTTGAATTTATGTTTTATAGGTAGAAATAAGATAGTAGAATAAGAAAATACACAATTTGTCATATGTTTTAATAGAAAAAGTTAGAGAAAAACGCGAAAATTGTCACGCGGCTCTCTTTACGGTAAAGTTCTGTTGTACTAAAGCTAACTGTGTCGCCCCGCCCCTTTTCTCTGATTGGTTGGCGCCTTTTGTGTTTAATTCTGATTAATTCTGATTGGCTAGAGTTCATGCGCCTTCGTGTATAAATTACGGGTGGTTTTTCGCTAGCGACACACCACTCGCCGCCTGACCGCCGCCGAGTACGGACGTCTCCTCGTGTGCGCTCCGTGCCTCTGCCGCTCCCCGCTGCGATTTCGTCGTGCTCGCACGACGCCTCAGTAGTCTCCGACTACTACAACAACTGTCCTTTTCAGGACAATCGTCGTCACACTAATTTTGCCCCTTCAGGGAAAATCCACAGTTTCGTGGTTCTTGGTGGAAACCTCACGGTGTCAACGAAGCCAAGAGGGTGGTGCCCCAATCCATCCCGCCAAACCCCTTCAGGGTGAGGTTAATTTATTGGAGTCGGGAGCTAGGACCTCGGCCTTGGGGGGTCTCCTAGTCGAACCTAGTCTCCGGTTTCGTTCACAGCCACACACCTGGTGTCGGTTGGGTGTGTCTACCCCTTCGCACCAGACCCAAATAGGGCCCTGTTGCACATTAAGATTGGCAACAGGTTTACAAGCTTAGGGCTCACCATAGGTACTCACCTCCCTGCCATACACAATCCCTCGGCAGGGGAGGCTACTCATCCCCGGGCACACCCACCCGGGGAGCTAGACTGTTAGAATTAGGCGTTTCCCCCCCTGAGAGCTTCACTCTCATGTTCTCTCTCCTTCGCTAACTCACATCGTCACCATCATGGAGAATCTCCTTTGGGGGTTGATCCAAAAGATGGTAAACGATGAGAGGTTCGGAGGAGACTATTATGAGGACTACATTGCTTTGAAGCAGATGCTGAAAAGCAATGAAAGACCCCAATCGCCCCCACTCACCAAGGGCACTCCGCCCAAACAGGCTCCTTTGTCTGCAAAGACAAAGGAATCCGCCAACCGCGTCCACTCACCAAGCCAAGTCCCCAGTCCCTCTATTTCACAGACCGCTGTTCCTCAAACAGCGGGCCCCTCTCAGGTGCACTCTGCACCTGTAGCCATGGATACAACTGAGCCCCCATCAGAAGAGGAGCACTCATGTGACTCAGCCAGCTCTTCTGATGAGGAGTTCACAGTTGTGCTGGGGAAGCGTAAGGGGAAACATGTCCAAGCCGGTAAGGCTAAAAAACCCCTTGCGGCCCAGCCCACCCCCTCCCCCCCCAAGGTCTCGCGCTGGCTCCCCCACCCCTCCTCCAGCCACCGCAAGCCGCCCCTCCAGCCCTAAGGCTACCCAACCCAAAGTTTCCAGGAAACTTAAACCCCCCCCGGTCTACATCCATGACCCGTCCAAATGGACGGATGTCTCAAAGATGTGTGTAGTTAATAAAATTAACTACACAACGGCCACGAGTACCAACACGGGCATCAGAGTCCAGACCCCCACGTCCTCTGACTTCAGAGCCCTTGTTAGGATCCTTCGCAGTAAGGATATTTACCATCACTCCTTCTCTCTCCCTGAGGAGAAGCCCACCCGTGTGGTGATTAGGCGCATCCCCAAGGAGATTCCCTCCCAGGACGTCCTAGACGACCTGACCGCCCAAAATGTCCCCGTCTCCGCCGTCCACCGTATCCCCAAGGCTAGGGGCGGTGACGGTTATGATATGGTGTTGGTGGTCTGTGACCCTGTCGATACAGGCCGCCACCCCATCTTCAACGTCAAGACAGTGTGCTCCCTGTCGGGCATCTCTATTGAGAAGCCCCACAAAGCGAACACCGTAGGACAGTGTCACAACTGTCAGAAGTACGGGCACAGTCAAGCCCACTGTTTCGCACCGCCCAGGTGCGTAAAGTGCCTAGGGGACCACAGTACTACCAACTGTCCCCGTCCCAAAGATAGGGCCCTCTGCCCTGAACCCCCGAGCTGCGTTTTATGCGGCGAAGTAGGACACCCCGCCAACTACCGCGGTTGTCCTAAAGCCCCCAAATCCGCTTCTCCCAAGCTGGCGAAGCGCGCTGCTGCCCGTCAGCAGAGGGAATCCCCATCTGTGAAGATTCCCTCTTCACAGATGCCCGATAGGCTTGGTCCCCAGCGTCCCTCTCCATGGAACATGCTGAACCACCAAAAGGCTTTCCCAGCCCTTGGCCCAGCATCTTCCAAGCCCATTCCCGGGCTTCTTGATGTCCCCATTCCCAAACCCGTGGCTCCCGTGACCGCTCCTGCACCCGTTAGCAGGACCGCTCCTGCAGCCCCGGTTATGGCATCCCCCCCAGTAGTTCCCGGCCCCGTGGCCGACGTTGACGCGGATGACTTGAATGTCATCATTAACGCGTTCAAATCTGTCCAAAACTATGAAAACATTTTGAAGTCATCGGCACGGCAATTAGCCGCCCAACTTAGGGCTTCCAATGGAAGTCCCGATGAGTTCAAGGTAATTTTCAACTCTCACCCCCAGGTGGGTGACGCTCTTAAAGCACTCCACCTCGTCTAGTCCAATGGCTACTAGAGCTAAAAATACTCTCAAACCGCGGTCCCTCAAGTTAGGGTTTTTTAACGCTAACGGTATCCAGGGTCAGCGTGACGAGATCGCTACCTTCCTCCGCGATTACCAACTAGATATTCTCCTCATCCAGGAGACCTTTCTTAAGCCCCACAACCGCGACCCGAGAATTGCCAACTACCAGTTAGTTCGCAACGATCGGACTCGCTGCCACAAGGGTGGCACCCTCATTTATTTTAAAAGGACCTTGCACTGCATCCCGCTAATTCCCCCTCCGCTCGAGTCACTCCTTGAGGTCTCAATCTGTCGGCTAGGCATGACCGGCCACCAGCCCATCACCATAGTTTCGGCCTACTTTCCTCCTACTAATAGTACGGAGGACCTTTCCCCTCTTGTTAACGATCTCACCTCCATTTTCGGCTTGAGTGACTCCGTTATCTTAGCGGGCGACCTCAACGCCAAACACCCAGCTTGGAACAGCACTACTACCACTCCCAGAGGGAGAGTAGTGTTCAACCTAAGCTCCTCCCTTAACTTTGACCCCGTCGCTCCTTACGAGCATACCCACTACCCCCACGCCCCCAACCACCGTCCCGATGTGCTCGATATAGCGCTGCTCAAGAATGTCAACCTCAGGTTGCATTCAATTGAGACGCTACATGAGCTCAACTCTGATCACCGCCCAGTGCTTTTGCACCTAGCTCCACGCTCGGGTCCCTCTGACCCTAGCCAACCTCCCCCAACCAAAGTGTTGACTGACTGGAAGAAAGTAAGCGAATTGCTGAAATCAACCTCGTCACCTCACTTGGACTCCATCCCTGACCACATTGTCTCTGTCGCTGACACGACGGCTGCAATCAACTCGTTTACAGAACACGTGCAATCCGTACTGACGGATTGCTCACGGGAAGTCCCTGACACGAGCGATCGTAAATGGAAACTCCCCGCTGACGTACGTGAACTGTTAACCGAGAAGAACGCGGCCGTCCGTGCCTATAGCAACTTTCCATGCGATTCGAACAAGGCTCACATGCGTAATTTACAGCGTGCTGTAAAGAAACGTATCGGTGAGGTTCGTTCGAATCGTTGGAATGACATGCTCAGCGAACTCGAGCCCAATCATCAGGCATTCTGGCAGCTGCAACGAAAGTTGCGTGCCACTGAGGAGGCCACCATGCCCCCCCTCATCCGTCCCGATAAGAGCGTCGCTTTCGACGACCTCGAGAAAGCCGAATGCCTGGCCGACAGCTTGGAAGCTCAGTGCACTCCCAGCACCCAACCGGTAGACAGCAGTCACCTCCTCAAGGTAGACTCTGAAGTAGAACGTAGGTTATCCCTCCCCCCCGTAGAAGACCCTGATGATCCTCTGCCTCCGGTCACTCCGGTCGAAGTGCACGAAATCATTAAAGGGCTCCGTCCCCGGAAAGCTCCGGGGTCGGACGGTATCAATAATAGGGTATTTAAACTCCTCCCCGCCCAGCTCATTATGTTAATGACCGCCATCTTCAATGGCGCTCTGAGCAACAACATCTTTCCCCAGGCATGGAAAGAGGCCACTGTTATCGGTATCCCTAAGCCAGGCAAGCCCAAGTCTGAGCCCACGAGTTACCGTCCTATCAGTCTCCTGAACGTTCTCGGCAAAATCTACGAGAGACTTATTTATAAGCGACTCAAAGATTACGTCGAAGCTAAGAGCCTCCTCCCCAACGAGCAATTCGGTTTTAGAACCGGTCACTCGTGCGTCCATCAGGCTCACCGCATTGTAGAGCACATAAGCGCTGGTTTCCAACGCGGCTCAATGACTGGTGCCCTGTTCTTCGATATAGCGAAAGCCTTCGACAAAGTCTGGCACAATGGCTTATTGTATAAGCTCTACCAAATGGGTGTGCCAGACCGTCTCGTGCTCATCTTACGAGACTTTCTGTCGAATCGCACATTCCGCTATCGCGTAGGGAACGCCCTCTCCTCCCCTCACCGTATCCTAGCCGGAGTCCCGCAAGGCTCAGGTATCTCACCCCTCGCGTTCTCGCTATATACTAGCGACATCCCCAAGAGCAAGAAGGTTCAATTAGCCCTCTTTGCTGACGACACTGCCCTGTATTATACTGGGCAGAGTCAAACCGCCATAGCTCGAACTCTACAGACCTCAGCCAACGCCCTAGGCGCTTGGTTCAGGAAATGGAGAATCGAGGTTAATCCGGAGAAAAGTCAGGCGGTGCTTTTCTCCAAATCGCGTAAAAAACTCCTCTCTCTCCCCAGTCCGATCACTATGTACGGCAAGCCTATTCCCTGGAAGAAGCAAGCCAAGTACTTAGGTGTGACTCTCGACAGTCACCTTTCCTTCCGCGCGCATATCAAAGCAGCTCGCGATCGAGCTGCCTTTGCTATGGGTAGGCTGCACTTCATGCTTTTAGCAAGAAGCTCACTTTCGTTAAAGTGCAAAATGCGCCTTTACACCGCGGTTATCCGTCCCATTATGACATACGCGTGTGTCATCTTCGCGCACTCCAACCCCCGCTACCTCTATAGGATGCAGGTCCTCCAAAACCGTTTTCTCAGGAAAGTCACGGGAGCCCCGTACTATGTCCGTAATGATAGCCTCCATTCGGACCTTAAAATCCCCACCGTGCAGCAGTTCATGAAGCGCCTTTCCAAGCGCTTCTTCGACTCTGCCACTAGGCACCCCAACCCGCTAATCGCATCGGCCGCACGATACGATCCATCGCGTATCAGTTCCGTCCGCCGCCCGAGGCATACCCTTCTCACCCCCGATGACCCCATCACTCTCCTCCAGGAGAGCCGTAGGGAAACCAGCACAGTTCGCAGAGTACACACACACAGACCGACCTCGTCATTCCGTCCTCGCCGCCGAGGACGCCCGCCGCGACATCCAAGTCAATGCCCCCCCCGACCCTTGCATGAGCCAGCCCGCGTCGCTGAGCCTGTAGTTTTAAATCAGCCCCAAAATAATATCATTCAGATCCAGCCTGTCCCTTGCGCTGCCCTCCCCAGTGACGCCCTAAGCCGAGGTTCGTACCCCACAGGGGGTGCCCTTAGCGAGTAGTCACTTAGTTTGTAGTTTTAGTTTTAAGCTCTGGCTGGAGGCCCTAGAGTCATCTATGGCATCCCCAGAAAAGACCGGTTAAGCAGCACACAATCTCTTCTAGATTGACCTGCGAGATGCCATTAAAAAAAAAAAAACGCTAGCGACACAGTCGGCGGGCAGCAGCAGAACAAGAAACAAGAAAGAAGAAAGAAGAAATAAACTTCAAGACATCTTCAAGCCATCAGTGTTTTATTCACCAATCCAGCGTTAGTAAATGTGCCCCGCACATTTAGTGGTCCTGTCGAGTCCGGATTTGTGAAGAATACTGCATGAAGATAGAAGATAGTGCTACAGTGAAGAAAACTTGAAGAACGTACTTCGTGTTAGTGTCTGCGTGCCATCGACCTTAAATATCAGCTGTCATCATGCCCGTTACGCGCTCCGAGGGAAGGGGCCGCAAGCCGTCGAGTGAACAGAAGCCGTCATCGTCCGAGGCCACTCCAGAGACCTCTGCGACCGGTACCAGCACGGAAGTCACATCCGAATCGACACAATCGGGGACGACTGCCACGGAGAGTTCCGAACAGACCACCACCTCCGCGACGACTGATCCCACCACCGTGACCTCCGCCGCCACCGCTTCGACTGCTGCATCCGTCTCAGCCGCCAGCGCGCGCCCCGCGCCGGCAGCCACCGTCCCCCCCCCCTCAGCCGCCAACGTGCCCTCCGCCCCGCAACCCGCCGGCGTCGCCGCACCTTCCGTTACCCCTTCCGCCGCGACGACGCTCACCGCGGGTGCGAAATCGAAACAGCTGATGAAGCCACCCGCCGCTGTCGCATCGAAAGAAAATCGCCGTGATACTGACGCCTCGACTGTGAAGCAACGAGTTGTCAAGAACATCGCCGCCGGTACGTCGAAACCAACCGGCCCACAGACTCTCCGCCCCCCTAGCAAGAAGGGGGGAGGGGGGGGATCGACTTATAGCAAGACGAAACAACAGAAGATCGCCAAAGCAAAGGAAGATTTGCTTCGTCTCCAAGTTGAACTAGCTGCTGCCCGCCTGGCTGCGCTAGAAACCGAGGACACCGATAGGGAAGATGAAGATGAAGAAGAGGAAGGAGCTGAAGATGAAGTCTCCCTCTACTCAGAAGTCAACGCCCGTGTGGACAACTGGTTGGAGAACCAGGTGACTCGCCCCGTCCTAGCCATCGCCAACGAGCCTCACCGCCCTCCACCAGAGCCGACGATCGTCCACGAAGAACCACCGAAGCAAGAAGAGGTTCATTGAACACCGGCGGGAGGTCAAGGGGACCTCGCCCTCCTAGCTGAAGCCATCACTCGGGCTGTCAGCGCCGCCCAGCGACCCAAATTCATCGAGCTACCCTTCTTCAGCGGGTCGCATCAGGAGTGGCTACCCTTCCGCGCCGCCTACTACGAGTCTGAGCCAACGTTCAGCGCCGTCGAGAACATTAATAGGTTAAGAAGAAATTTGAAAGGGAAGGCCAGAGAAGCAGTCGAAGGGTTACTCATCACGAACGCACACCCTTCAGAAGTAATGAAGACTTTGGAGTCAAGATTTGGAAGACCAGAGTCAATCGCGATGATAGAAATGGAAACGCTTCGAGGTCTACCACGTCTCACCGAGTCGCCGAGGGAAATATGCATATTCGCCACGAAGATCTCCAACGTCGTAGCAACATTGAAGACATTGGGTTGTTTCAACTATATGTACAACCCCGAACTTGCGAAGACATTGGTAGACAAACTGACGCCGACGCTCCGGTACCGCTACTACGACTTCTCATCGACGCAACCCAAAGAAGATCCCTGCCTCATCAAGCTGGAGAGATTCTTCAAGAGGGAAGCAGAACTGTGCGGACCCTACGCACTGCCTGAACAGGTGGCAGCACCATCGACGTCCGCACCTCCAAAGAAGACTCAGCGGGTCACCAACGTCACAGAGAAGAGCAACACACCGAAGTGCTTCGTGTGCGACGAGACAAGCCACACCAACGCGACAGAGTGCGACACATTTAAGAAGATGGAAGCCAATTCAAGATGGGATGCTGCAAAGTCGAAACGCCTCTGCTTCAGATGCCTACGTTATAGGAGCAAGACTCACAACTGTCGACCGAGGCCATGTGGTGTCAACGGGTGCAAGTACACACACCACAAGCTGCTTCACTACGAGAAGAAGATAGAACAGGCTGAGAAGACAGAAAACGACGAGAAAACAGAAGTCATCAATTCGACGTGGACAGTAAAGAAGCAATCCTATCTGAAGATTCTGCCGGTCCAAGTGAAGGGGCCAAAAGGAACGATCAACACATTCGCATTGATGGACGACGGATCAACGGTCACACTCGTCGACGACGACGTCGCTGCGAGTATCGGAGCTACAGGACCCGTAGATCCACTGAAGATAGAAACCATCAACGAGTTGAAGACTGCGGAATCGGCATCAAGAAGAGTGACCATCGGGCTGAAAGGGGTCAACGAACATGAAGAGCAAATTCAAGCAAGAACAGTGAAGAACTTACAAGTCTCCTCTCAACGGGTTCCACGCGACTTAGTTGAAGGATGTCCACACCTATCGGACATCAAGGCACATCTCACATACTCCAATGCGAAGCCACGCATCCTCATCGGTCAAGACAATTGGCATCTTCTGCTGACTGAAGAAACAAGAAGAGGGGACAGGGACCATCCAGTGGCATCACTCACGCCCCTTGGATGGGTACTCCACGGAAGCCAAACGAACTCCTTCGGTCAAAAGATCGACTTCGTGTCACATATGAAGGAAGCAGAAGATGACCTCGAGGACCTGGTGAAGAGATACTTCGAGATGGACGCCCTCTGCATCAACCCGAAGAGACCGAAAACCGACCCAGAAGAGAAGGCACTTCGAATACTCGAACAGAAGACTGAGAAGATCAGCGAAACGAGATACCAGACCGGCCTCCTCTGGAAGAAAGAAGACATCAAGTACCCAGACAACTACGAAAACTCACTGAAGAGGCTCTTCAATATTGAAAAGAAGATCGATCGCGACCCAGCCCTTAAGAAGAAGTACGTCGAACAAATGGAAGCTCTTATAGAAAAGGGCTACGCCGAGCCCGCGCCGCCGCAGAAGACTCCAGAGAAAACATGGTACCTGCCTCACTTCGCGGTCATCAACCCCATGAAGCCGGACAAGCTGCGTGTTGTGCATGACGCCGCCGCCAAGACCAGAGGGGTGGCTCTCAACGACATGCTCCTCAAAGGTCCGGATTTGCTTCAGTCGCTGCCGGGTGTCGTCATGCGCTTCAGACAGCATTGCATCGGTGTCACAGCGGACATCAAAGAAATGTTCATGCAGGTCAAGCTACGCACAGAAGATAGAGACGCACTGCGGTACTTGTGGCGCGGGGACCGCCGCGACAATCGACCTCCGGAAGAGTATAGAATGACGTCACTTATATTCGGAGCATCAAGTTCGCCGTCTACAGCAATATATATAAAGAACCTGAATGCCAAGCAGCACGAAGACACTCATCCGGAAGCCGCAGCTGCCATCGTGAACAAGTACTACGTGGACGACTACCTCGACAGTTTCAGAAGCCTAGAAGAGGCAGTCAACGTGACAACGAGTGTACGTGAAGTACATAAGAAGGCCAGCTTCGAGTTGAAACAATGGAAATCGAACTCAGCATCACTCCTGGAAGCACTGGGAGAGGAAAATAGAACCGAAGACCTAGAGCTATACAAGAATGAAGAGCAAACCGAACGAGTACTGGGAGTTATATGGAAAATGAAATCGGACGAGCTGACATTCAACCTCAACATGACAAGAATACCTGCAACACTCATCGAAGGAAAACGACCGACGAAGAGAGAAGCCTTGCGCATCGTAATGTCGCTCTTCGACCCGTTGGGATTCGCCTCGCCTGTCACCATCAGGGCGAAACAGCTGCTTCAAGAAGTTTGGCGCCGAGGAACAGCATGGGACGACCACATTGACGAAGACCTGGCGGAGCAGTGGGAGTCGTGGATGGGACGCCTGAAAAGTCTCCACGACATAGCAATTCCGCGGCAGTAGGTACTGCCGCGGAATTGCTATGGCGGGGTCACTGTAATGCAGGTGCATTACAGTGACGCCGCCTCCCTCGAGCTTCATGTCTTCAGCGACGCCAGCGAGTCGGCCTACTCGGCGGTCTTATTCTGGAGGGCAGTGACACCGGACGGTGAAGTGGGAGTGTCTCTCGTCATGGCCAAGGCAAAGGTTGCTCCACTCAAGCTCACGAGTATACCGAGGTTAGAGCTACAAGCAGCAGTCATGGGTACCAGGCTCTCCGAGGCAGTCATTGAAAAACACGAAAGAAAACCCGATAGAAGAGTGTTCTGGACCGATAGCAGAACAGTACTCACATGGATAAGGACCGGGTCACGTTCATACAAACCATACGTGGCTCACCGTCTCGCAGCTATAGAAGAAAGCTCAAAGGTCAACGACTGGCGCTGGGTTCCGACAAAACAGAATGTCGCCGACGACGCAACGAGAGATGTACCTACAGCCTTCGACAAAAATCATCGATGGTACAAAGGGCCGGATTTTCTCTACTTGACAGAAGACTCCTGGCCAATAGAACCTGTGAAGACCACAGAAGAAGAGCCCCCCGAAGAAGAGAAGACGCATCATATTACCAGTAAGAGAAGACTGAAGCTAGCAGAGGGCCTGCCTGATCCAGCGAAGTTTTCCAATTGGGACCGCCTCCGGTACGCGACAGCACGCGTCCTACAGTTCATCGACCTCTGCAGAGCCACCGGTCAGAAGGTCAACTACCGACGAACGAAGAAGAATAAAGAAGCGGACCCCACATGGAAGAGAAATAAGCCTACGACAGCGAAACAACGGGCGCCCACACCGAAGAAGAGATCAACACTCAACCTGCTTCCAGTCACAGCCGAGCTCCTCAAGAAAGCCGAAGAGCTCCTGATGCGATCTTCACAAGAAGAGGCCTTCACAGAAGAAATAGAACTTTTGAACAACGGGAAGCCCGTCACCAAGGAAAGCCGCCTACACCAGCTCAGCGTCGAGTCAGTCAACGGCTCACTTCGACTTCGTAGCCGTATCCAAGCGGCCAAAGACGTTGAACAAAACGTCAAGAGCCCGCTAGTCATCGACGGGGAACATCGAACGGTGAAGCTATGGATACTGGCAGTTCATCGGCAGCTACATCACGCCGGCGTCGAGGCAACCATCAACGAGTGTCGCCAACAGTACTGGGTACTAAGATTGCGCCCCATCACGCGCGCAATCCTTCGACGATGCCTCTTCTGCCGCATGAAGACTCAAGCGCCACCATACCCGAGAACCGGGGACCTGCCAGCGTGTCGCCTAGCTCATCACAAGCGACCCTTCACCTTCACTGGGGTCGATTACTTCGGGCCTCTCTCCGTGACCGTCGGACGCACCAGACAGAAGAGATACGTGGCCATCTTCACGTGTCTCACGACGCGAGCCATTCACCTAGAAATCGCAGGCTCGCTCAGCGCCGATTCAGCGGTGATGGCGGTCAGACGCATGATCGCACGACGTGGCTGCCCGGCTGAAATTTGGTCGGACAACGGCACCAACCTAAAGGCTGCCGACAAAGAACTACGACAAGCAATCGACGCGGCGACAGCGGAAGAAGCTGCGAAGAGGACCATCTCCTGGCGCTACATCCCGCCTGGAGCACCGTTCATGGGCGGCGCCTGGGAGCGCATGGTACGCTCCGTAAAGACCGCTTTCGCAGCAACACTGCACGAGCGCCACCCTACCGAAGAAGTCCTCGCCACTCTACTAGCTGAGGTAGAGTACACCGTCAACAGTCGCCCGCTGACCCACGTCTCCGTCAGCGCAGAAGATCCCGAGGCCCTGACTCCCAATCACTTCCTGCTGGGGGGTCCTGGGCGCGTGCCACAGCCAGGCACATTCGACGAGCAAGACGCCATCTCCCGGTCCAGCTGGCGAGCTGCACAGAGGCTCGCTGACGTCTTCTGGCTCCGCTGGGTGAAGGAGTACCTTCCCGAGCTCCAACACCGGCGGGAGCCCCACGGACGAGGTCAAGAGGTCAAGGTGAATGACCTCGTGCAGATCGTCGACCCGAACCTGCCCTGCAACGTATGGATACGAGGCCGAGTCATCGCGGTGTATCCTGGTCCCGACAGCATCGTGCGGACGGTGGACGTGCAGACCAAGGGAGGTGTCCTGCGCCGGCCAGTGAGGAAGCTGGTAATCCTGCCCCTGCCTACGGACGACGTGCCCGCACCGGAACGAGATGCGACTCAGTCGCACGGCGGGAGTGATGTGCGGGACGAGTGATTATAGTGAACAATCGTAAATAATCGTGTATATAGTGAAGTTGTGTATAGTGCAGTGAAGTGCTAATAGTGCAAACAAACTGATAAAGACAGTGACATCTGATAGTTTGATAAGATAGTTCATAGTGTTTTCTTATAAGAATTTGTGCTTATTCGTTATATTTCTTATTAGAACTTATGTTTATATAATAGATTTTCATTTAGTTTCTTATCTTATTTTAATAATAAATTGATAGTTTTATAGATTTGTATAAGGAAATGCTCTGTACATAATTGTTCATTATCGATGTATGTAATGTTCAGTTTTTATGTTGAATTTATGTTTTATAGGTAGAAATAAGATAGTAGAATAAGAAAATACACAATTTGTCATATGTTTTAATAGAAAAAGTTAGAGAAAAACGCGAAAATTGTCACGCGGCTCTCTTTACGGTAAAGTTCTGTTGTACTAAAGCTAACTGTGTCGCCCCGCCCCTTTTTTCTGATTGGTTGGCGCCTTTTGTGTTTAATTCTGATTAATTCTGATTGGCTAGAGTTCATGCGCCTTCGTGTATAAATTACGGGTGGTTTTTCGCTAGCGACACAGTCGGCGGGCAGCAGCAGAACAAGAAACAAGAAAGAAGAAAGAAGAAATAAACTTCAAGACATCTTCAAGCCATCAGTGTTTTATTCACCAATCCAGCGTTAGTAAATGTGCCCCGCACAAAAATGGTTATTTGATGATGATAGCTTACATTATACACGTTTCACAAGAACTAAGTTACAGATAGTGAAAGCAAGTTATTTTAAGTTAGACTTTAAACTGTCTTTAAATCTTTTCGTTGAATCTACGCTAAATCATTGCGCACTAAGTGTGATCTGCGTCTCTGGTTATGTAAATGTTATGTATGTAGTGACAATTTAATTAGTCGTGACAAAGTAATGTCTTCATATGGCATTATTACTTACCTTTTTATAACTAAATTCTATATGTCATTGTCATTAACTGAAATTCGTCATTATCAAAAGATTAAACTCGCTGAACATACTACTTACTTTTTTTCGGTAATCTACACGAATAATTATAAAGAGGTCAAGTTTGTGAGTTTATTTGTACGAAGTAATCTCTGGAACTGCTTTACTGACTTTGAAAATTCTTTCACCAGTATAAAGATGGTATCATTGTTTTTCATTCATTTCAAAGAAAATGGAAAAGTACTGGATAAATAAATAAACCGACATATGCTAAGCAAGATAGCAAAACTTCCATAAGATGAGCCTAATTGCAGAAAATCTTCCATTTTGATCATTTGCCATTTTGAGAATTAGGCCCTTCGAGAATTTGCCATTTTGAGATTCAGACTTTTTGAGAATCTGCCATCATGAGAATTAGGCTTTTAGAGAATTTGCCATTTTGAGAACTTGTCTTTTTGCGACTCGGTTGCCATTTTGAGAATTAGGCTTTTTGCGCCTAAACCCATCAGCCCATAGTGTCCCTCGGATTGGCAAAGGCCTCTCTCCAATCTTTCCACTCTTTGAGGCTTTCTGAGACTGTGTTCCAGTCCTTCATGAAGCGGTCCAAGTCATCTCACCATCTTCGCTTTCGATGTTGAATAATAAAATCAGGCAGATTTTTAATAAAAAAAAAGAACTAACCATTCATCAGTAGGCAAGTTAAGAGTGATGGAACCTCTCAACACATCTCCATATCTGAGGTATCCGAACGTGCCCAGCGTGCCGTAGAGGAACACGATCGCTGTCATGGACACCACCAGCACACTGGGACAGCCCAGGAAGTTCTGCGGCTTCTTCATCGTGTTTTCTATTGGCATCACTACGCCTACTCCTTCCATTGCGAAGATTACGGTCCTGAAATGTAGGAAAAATAATAATACAATGGTTAAACTTGCGATACAGGCTTCATGGATAGATGCATTGCATGCATGCATTGTTTTTAATGAATCGTTACCCCACAGAAAGTGTTCTCTCCTGTATTACGATGGGTTTACAATTTTTTAAACTTATGTGAGTTTGAATATTTGTAAAAACACAAACCACTAGACCCGGAACCTGTAGGTTACGAAAATATGTATTTGTTCCGTTCAGGAATCGAAAATAAACCACATTTTAAGTAGTCTTATTTATGAACTAACTTTAGTATTGTTAAGTTTATATTTTTATTAGCTGTTGCCAGTCGCTTCGCAAGCTACAAGTAGAAAATTATTTCACGGGCACTTAAAATCGGAATAAAATTCTAGTAATCCAGGGTACCCTTAGTATTTTTACTAGAAATGTTGTAAAATCAACTAGTGAGTCTTGCTGTCACGGTTGCAACCAGAAGTTCTCGTATACATTTCTCTGCGTGCATCCTCACAAACTTTAATTAATATTAATAAGAAGTAAGATTATCATTTTAACTTACGACAAAAAAGCTGGATATCTTGCCGGGTTTCCCGCAGCATGTTTGCCTTCAAAAGATATATCACCTCCAAAGATATAGTACAAGCAGACGATGTACACAGTGACTAACAAAATGTTGGCGATCCCGGAGAAAATGGCCAAGAACTTCAAATATCTGATCTGACATAGCAGTATGATAGGCACCAGGAATATGAGGCAGTAGTATTCCACTGGTAGAATCGTAGACGGCGCATATTGGTCGACCAACTGGAAACAAAAGAAGTCTCATGTCATCATCATCATCATCAGCCTATAAATGTTCTCACTGCTGGGACACAGGCCTCCTCTCTGAGAGAGGGAGTGGGCCATAATCCACCACGCGAGCCCAGTGCGGGTTGGTGGATGTCACACGTCTTCGAATTTTTGGTTCTAGGACATGTTTCACGGTTTCCTCACGATGTTTTCCTTCACCGTTTTGAGAGATGTCTCATGTACTGACACTTAATTCAGCACCCATATCTTGAATTTATCTATACTCTACTGTTTGTGAGAAAATGGCGCAAATAAAACGCCAAATGATTCTATTTTCAAACCGATTGGGGTTCAAACTCCAGGATCGTGGGGTCCGAGTGTTCACAGCTTCTTCATAGAGATATTAAAACGACTTGTTGACGCTTCCCATGACCCAAGGGTTGGTTTTTACGGTGGCCAAAGCCTAATGCGCCAACGATGCAACGTTGTCAGTTCCTTGTTTAATTTTATTGTATTTTAGTTTTGAACAACATCACTTAAGTGATCTAAAACTCTATATATGAAACGCATTTAGCCAGAAAACACAATCATGTTGACAGAATCGCAACTCGTCAGATTTGCATCTCGTCAAAAACGCAACCCGACAGAAACGCAACTCGTCCGATTTTCAAAGACGCAGCTCGACAAACAATAAAATTAATAAATAGAATTTTGTCGATGAACGTCATATATATACACGTTAAAAAATATCTGACAAGTTGCGTTTCTGACAAAGTGCGTTTCTGTCGACATGAGAATGATCCCTTTAAAGCTGTGATGTACTAAACACATTTACAAACATTTATTGAAGTCGGTAAGGTGGTTTCGGAGATTTAGAGTGTGCAAACATAATGACACTTTATTTTTTCCATATTAAGATTATCTTTCATCTTGATAATTTTAATGTATGTCAAGATTAGGCCAATAGTATAATTTTCTTAATCCATATGTGTAATATCTCAAGGTCATTCTATGCATTACATGCAACGATTATTGTCTGTCGCGTTCATGGAAATATGGTAAGTTGCATTCTGACAACCAGTTTAAATATGTTTTACCTAACAACAACATTGTGGAGGTCAGTTTGCGGACCTATGATATTTGAAAAAGACTATAATATAATATAATATTCCACAACTATCACACAACGCCATCTAGTCCCAAGCTATAAGCAGAGCTTGTGTTATGGGTACTAGACAACTGATAAACATACTTATATATTTCTAAATACATACATATTTTAGATAATTTACACCCAGACACAGAACAAATGATCGTGCTCATCACATAAACATTTATCCTGGGTGGGAATCGATCCCACGACCTCCGGCATAGCAGTCAGGGTCACTAATCACTAGGCCAACAGGCCTGTCAACTATGACTCTTACAGAAACGAGGAATAGCAAATCTTCTTTGAATTCATGAAGATCTTTTAAACTTCCCCTTAACTTCTTGCATACCTGACGGTTCTGTTTCTTTTAGCGCTATAAATCCCTTTATTATTTGCTTTTCACTCTTGAGATAACATACGAGAAGACATTCGCCTTGAGTAGCATTTACGGCTAGCTAACAATGATCTAATTGTACTTAAACATAACTTGGCATTATAATTTGCCTAATCTATTAGCACGGTGTACTATTTACTGCAATCTCATTCAGCATAACAATTTATGTAACTAATATCCTCATCATCTGCTTAGCATTTTCCCAACCATGTTGGATCCGGTTTTGAACCGGAGCTGAATAGCAGTTTTTTCATGATTGAAGTCTTCCTTACAAATACGCACATGGAAGGTGAGAGAGACTTTTGCCCAACAGTGGACAAGAATAAAGCTCTAGTAATGTAATTATATTTATAATGCTGGCGCGGGCACGCTAAAGGCGAGTTAGGCTGCGTTTCCACCAGAGATGTGCGATGGAAATGTGCCTACGAGGATGTGTAGCGGAGCTGTGAAAATGCGCATGAATGTGTGGTAAGAGGATGTGTAGCGGAGCTGTGAAAATGCGCATGAATGTGTGGTAAGAGGATGCGTTGCGAAACTGTGAAATGTGTCGACGGGGTTGCGGTGACAAACTCCGTCTATGGACTGGCTGGTAAAGTATGCGCAAACCTCGCAACACATCCTTCTCATCACATATTCCTCGCAAAACATCCCTCGTACACATTCCTCGAAACACATCCCTCGTACACATCCCTCGCACACATTCCTCGTACACATTCCTCGTACACATCCCTCGCACACATCGTTCACTTGTTTTGTATGTACAAACACCAGAGCTGTGCTGATCGAGGCGAGGTAAATGAAGCGATTCTATTGGTTCTTTAAAAACATATTCCTCGCTAGACATCCTCGCACATCTCTGGTGGAAACGCAGCCCGGGTTGACGCACGCCTCAAAAAGATGTCAGCAATCCGACGGGGCCTCCCTATAGAGGGCCAAGAGTCTGCTGGGGTCGCGGGAATATCTGTGCAGATAACCGAGACCCTAGAACGTAAAGAGCTATTGAAGGAACTTCATGGCTTTTTTCACTCCACCCAGGGAGGGAGGACTCATTAGAGTAAAAATAATGTATTTATAATCTTACCTGTTTTACAGAATCCGATATTAACACAGTATAAATGCAGCATACTCCTGCATATGTGCACAGAAGAGCAAATTCAGCAAAAATACTGAAAAGGAAAGAAATGAGAGAATAAACAAGTGCAACATGTGTTTATTTGATAACAACAAATTGTTAGTTATATGGAAAACAAGGACAAGTGTATAATCCCTACTTGAGTCGGCTTAGTCGAGTGATCACTGAGAGTACTTTAACAGTGTAAACAGTAAACAGAAACAGGAAGAAAATAATTATTATTCTACCACAGATAAATTGGTGCCTACTAGGGCTTCCAAATAGTTGATGAAAAAGAACATTTTGCTACTTTTGGACATTTTGCGAAATTAACATTTTGCGCCTGAGCCGACATTTGATATTCGAATATTCGATTTTTTAAAAAGCAAATATACGAATTATTCGAAAAATGGTATTTTTTGGTATGTATATGAGTAAATATAGAATCCTGAGCGTAGCGAAGTTTTCAAAGGTACGAGACGGAGAATAACTTTGCTGCCGAGCGCAACGCACAACTTTTCACCTCACTACAGCGAGGAAATGGTAGTTATTTATTTAAAAAAGTTAAATTACTAAAAATTTATAATATTGAAAGTATTTTTTTTAACTGTTATGTTTGTGTTTATCAGTTTTGTGTAATATTATTCAACTGCCTCGTATTGATCTCGTGGTGCTGCTGAGCGTGGGGTCCTTCGTCCGATCCCCAGGTTGGGTAAAAAGTGCTATTGGGTTGTTCTATTAGAATTCCTCAGCAACTAAAAGTCCGGAGTTTGGAAGTTGGCGGCATATACAGTTCGATTCAAACTTAATGGCGGTTCGGAAGTTAGCTGCGAGTGCAGTTGCGCGCAGGTACAGTCAAGTTGACAACAAACATACACCGCGTCGCGCGAGTGCGAGTGAGACAGATGGTGCGCGGGATGTACCCCGCCCGTCTACACCCCGCTGATACCCAAAATTGTGTTTTGCGCAACGGAACGCACGATGTTCCGAGCCGCCATTAAGTTTGAATCGTACTGTACCCCGCGCCTCGGAAAGCTATTATTCAATCCAGTCGTCATGCTGGCCAGTGCGATTATTGTAAAAATGAGTTTGGTGCAGTGACATGTAATGGGGGCCGGCCCACCTGCCAGTGTAGAAAATAATTGAATAAAAGACGTGTTCGAATTTTGAAAACTCTTTCCAATGGTTTTCGCACTCAGATTTGAATGACAAATAGAATCCTTCCGAGCGTTTGAGTTGAAAACAAAATGTCTTCGATATTTAAAAAGTACATGGCCAGGCCATGGACGGACAGGCCATGTCGTTTTGCTCACAATGAAATTAATTACCGTTTTTAGGGTAATGGTAATAAAATAAATTACACTAAAATAATAATGTGCGCTGTTTTGTTTAAAAATAATGACTTAATTTTTCATTGGTAAATCTATTAGGCAATAACTGTACGGCTTGCCTGTCAGATAAAACAAGCCATTATAAAAGTCGTGAAAACATACAATATAACATAGTGTCTGTATTATCTGAAGGTGATCATAGGAGTATAATGGTGTTAACAATAAAACAACTTAAGTACCTTGCAAAAGTAGCGAATTTCCTAATGCCTTTTGGTCCATTCATAAAGGCAGATTTACAAGTTTCAGCATATCCTAATGAAGGCTTCTTTTCTTTCACACAACATTCTTGAGATGTTCGCACCTGTAATATAATAGATAAGAACATTAAATATTTACTATTTACTTAACACGCGTGTCCGCAGAAAAGTTGAAAGAAAGAAAATATTTGAGAAAACACTTGTCTTCTTCGCATTACGTCAATCATTAAAGTTTTCATACGGAACATGGAAAATAACTACATAGTTTGGTTATTGTTTAACCAGATAATAATGATAAAAAGCAGCTTGCCAAAATATTTTTATAGCTAACAAAGATTAGGAAAGAACTTTGATTGCCGAATGGTCATTAAATGTCCTAAGTGTAGAGTAATATTCTAAAGGTCGAAACGTAAAAACTAGGTATCAAAATAACAGTAATATATTGTTTCCTTATTAGATATACTGATCTATAAACACTATAATTAAGTCAGTAATGAATGGCTCACGATGTATGGCAATGATAACTTAGTCATAAGGCCTTTTGAGATTAACGATAGACTTATATTTATTGGTGTTTTAAAGGACTCTAGAACAATCGTAAGATTACCGTTTGTTACCAACTATTGTCAATTTATTGTATGTGATTTACAGTGTTAGTAATTTATAACTCGGTTACACTAGGAAGTACAAAAATAAAATTTAAAAAATGCTTAAGCACCTAAACAACGGGGTCGCGGGACTTATCGGGGTCGCGGGACTTATCTCATTACCGTGACCCCGGAACATAAAAGGCTATTGAAGGACACCGTGGATTTTAGTCAGTACAAGTCTGACAGTCCCTCCCGCCCTGCCCGGGGTGGGAGGACTCATTTGATGATTTTACCACGCTAAAAAAAAAAAAAAAAAAAAAAGCACCTAAACAAAGTAATCGACATTGGTCGATGGAGCAGAAATATGTGCTAGAGTGGAGACCGCGAATCCTCAAACGCCCTATCGGCGTGATATCATAATGTTCTCTTCCTCAAATTTTCCGTCTTTGCCTTCACTAGCATTACTGCTTCGCATAAGAAAGTGACTGCTTTCCAGTCTATCTCGCTCCATAATATGGCTTGAACCAGTGTTGGACGCGAGTAGGACGCTGCCACCTATCGCCTCCGTGAGTATACAGCGATACTGCTCTCAAGCCAGGCAGGTTTTCACCGTAAGAAAGGTACCCTATCTATGTTTTTGTATACCTGACAACGTATATGCAAAAAAGAATAATCAGTTCGAAAAGACGATGCGGTTAGCGCAGTTGCTGAGCGATCGACTCCTGCGCAGTGTGTCGCGGGTTCGATCCCCGCACGGAACAAATATTTGTATTATCTGCAAGTAGTTGTTCCGGGTCTGGGTGTTTGTGTATGTAATTCTTAGTGTTGGGCAAAGTTTGTTAAAAAAAATACAATGATTTAGGCGTGAAAATATAACATACAAACTTACTCTCGCATTGATATTATACTTTTTTTTATCCAATAAAATATATAAAATCCACGGTCTCCTTCACGGTAATTCGTGAGTCCCGCGACCCCGGCAGGCTTTGGCCTTCTAAAGGGCTCAGTCATAATGCTGCCACTCTTTAAGGCGCGCGTGGAACACAACGCGCTGTCGACCCGGGCATGGACCATGGTCGGACAGAGAGTCGCCCGGACAGCGAGTCGCCCATTGATATTATACTTAGGATTAGTATTCATCTGAATTTTGTTTCACTGGAAGTCACCCCAACATTTTAATGAGAAGCCTCGGCAGACGATAATAATAAAGTAAAAAATATACTCACTAATATATGAATGCAATGTCCACATATAACTCCGACTAGTAATGTGCCAAACAGCCCGACACCCCATCCTGCATTAGCGAATGCTAGTGGTCCGGCCAGCAAACCAGAGCCTAAGGAAGACTTGATTAAGTTGGCCGCTGATCGGATGTCACTGAAAGTAAAGAAGATCTGTTTTAAGCCTAAGGATACATTAGGGGACAAATGTCGTGCGACACGTGTCGCCAGCGACGTTGGGTCAAGTAGCACGACGTTGCCGGACTTCGGTCGACATGTCTGGCAACATCGCGCGACACGGGTCGCCAGCGATGTCAGATGAGGTAGCGCGACATTGCCGGACTTTGCTCGACATGTCTGGCAACATCACGCGACACGTGTCGCCAACTACATCGAGTGAAGTAGCGTAAGTAACATAAGTCTCGCGATGTCGCCAGATATGTCAGGCGAAGTCGCAAGACTTCGTCTGACGTCGCTGCACGCGACACGTGTCGCCAACTACATCGAGTGAAGTAGCGTAAGTAACATAAGTCTCGCGATGTCGCCAGATATGTCAGGCGAAGTTTTGCGAAGTCGCAAGACTTCGTCTGACGTCGCTGCGGACATAAGTCGCGCGTTGCCGCCATATTTGTCAGGCACAAAGGTATTCGCACATTTGTCCCCTAGTGTATCCTTGGCTTTAAAGGAGAGTTGTTTGATCAATGGTTAGGTAAACTATTTGTTAAAATTCCGGAGAGTTTTCATTAAAATCAAGATGTTTATAATAGGATCTAGTTCTATCCGATACACGTGTATGACATAATTATACAAATGCGAATCCGAAACACGTGTGAACTACGTAGAATAATACTATATTTAAATAAAATACAGAGAATTCCAGGTTCTTAGGCATGTCTATTATTATGACAACATGTCTCATATTATTATGCGTATTAAATATTGAAAATAAGTTTGCTTATTCCGTTGACTATACACGCGCATATTGGTGGGCCTGGGCACTGCCCCAATTTGTATACAATCAAGCGTTCACAGTAATTATTGGAACTTCCGATATTTCCGGTTATTGATTAGTTCTCAAAATATGCATCTAAGATCATTTACCGTAGAGTGTTGACCATTGTTCACTTCCATAATTCTGTAGTTTTCGTAAATGAATAACACACATCCAGAAAGAAATTTAATTCTAGCCCGGTAAACGTGCTTTACCGTCGACCATCGCCGCCTTCTGCGAAGCAGTCCTGTAAACCCGGTCCCCCCACATTTATCGACGCGGAATCGGTGTCGTCCGAGCCGAGCCGATGCGAATGGCATTAGTAACACCCTTATTACGTTGACATAAAGGTTTTCTTGACCGGCTTAAGCCGATTCCGCGTCGATAAATGTGGGGGGACCCTTAGCGAAGGAGGAGACAGGCGCCGTGAGGGAGAGGACAGCCTCAATCTCATAACCCAGCCGCCGCGAGAGACGCCCACTTCCGACACGTAGTCGCGATGCGGACGGCGAGTAATGGGCGACTCGCCGTCGCATCATGGACCATGCCCGGGTCGACGGCGCGTCGTGTTTCACGCGCGTCTCAAAGAGCTGTCAGCAATCTGACGGGGCCCCTCTCATAAGGCCAAAGCCTGCCAGGGTCGCGGGACTTATCAGGTAACCGTGGCCCGGAACGTAAAGGGCTATTGAAGGACACCGGGATTTGAGTCAGTGCAAGTCTGACAGTACCAATGTATCCATCGATTCTCACAATCTTTAGCCTTTATAAACGTAGCAAGGTGTCAAATTGGTCGCGGGGCTGTTTCATGGTCGGGGGACTGTTTCACGGTCCCGGGACTGTCTCATGGTCGTGGGGCTGTCTCATGGTCGGGGGACTGTTTCATGGTCACGGGACTGTCTAATGGACGCGGGACTGTGTCATGGTCGCGTGACTGTCTCATGGTCGCGGGGCTGTCTCATAGTCGGGGGACTGTTTCACGGTCACGGAAATGTCTCATGGTCGCGGGGCTGTCTCATGGTCGCGGGACTGTTTCATGGTCACGGGACTGTTTAATGTACGCGGGACTGTCTCATGGTTACGGGACTGTCTCATGGTCGCGGTTCATGGTCACGGGACTGGGTCATGGTAGCGGGACTGTCTAATGGACGCGGGACTGTGTCATGGTCGCGGGACCGTCTCATTAGGTAACCTTGGCCCTGGAACGCAAAGGACTATTGAAGATCACCGTGGATTTTAGTCAGTACGAGTCTGACTGGGCGGGATGACTAATTTGATGATTTTACCACCATAAAAAAGGTATTAAATTAGTAAAGGGTAACCAGGCAGGACGAGATGGACAAAACCGACGACAGTGGTCAACATAAGTCCTTGATTTTAACATCAGGACACCTGGGGAGGTCTTTGCCTAGTAGTGGGATGTCAAAGGTAACAGACACAATAAATACGAGAGGAGAATGTTGATCACAGTTTGTTGTTATAAGAACATAGTAGTAGACGAACGTAGATCTACGATCCTTTAGGCATGCTATCATCCACAGAGCGGGTGCTTATTTGATACCAGGTACCACAAAGAACAAAACATTATATGTATTAGCTCAAATCATTAAAAAATATCCCGTTTAATCTATAACATTGAACTACCAACATAAAAACCGCGAATGTGGAAAGATAGGAAACAAATATAAAACAAACACACCAAAGAAATAGAAAAATAACTTACGATGTCGGTTTTTTAACTTGCCGATGTTCGAAAGGATTGTAATCCCTTTTTTCCTCAACTTTCTCGACGTTAATTGTGAATCAGGTTTCATATAACAATAACTAAAAACATAATCCTCGTTCAAAAGTGAGTGAGCACGTTTTACAAATAAAGTAAGTACATTCTAATGACTGTGGCACTGAGGCATGTCACTATTAAATAACAATTTGCACATGAATGTCAATAAAAATCCACCAAAATAGATTTGAATTGTCGGTATGCTACGATTAACGAATTTTTCCTCTTTAGGACGTAATCAGAGGTGGTTTCTGAGGAGTATTTCAAGAACAAACGTGAGAGAACCGAGAGAATAGTTTCATGTAACAATAAATGGCTTAATTTGTGTACACAACAAAGATCTTTATTGCTTTGTGTTTAACCGAGACTGGTGTCAATCTAGATAGCCTGATAACAGTATTTCTTCTGCCAGATTTCAAGTGAATTCTAACAATTAGCGGTACGTACGATGCGGTAAACGTTAATTAGGTATATGAAGGGGCTCTCGCGGCTACATCTCTAAAGTTAGTTCCGATAACATAGAAGGACATAAGTATGGAACAGTTTTATTATGTTCACAGATATAATTAGGAGTGCTGTCATTAAGGCGAAGGCTTCTACGTGTAATGATGTTGAGATTGAGAGCATGGATCAAAAGATAACCAAGACTGCTTACTGCCGGTTGGAAAAACAACTTAAAGAGGCTATCACGATATGAGGGATTACCGTGATTAGGTAGGGTACCAGCGTCACCAGACGGACAATTCAAATACCACTCGTCATAAAAAAATGTCTGCAAAATGTGATAGTGTGATCATTCGCAGATTTAAATAAAATTTGCTCAACAGCTAAACTGCAGAGTATACAAACCAATCAAATCTATGATTTTCATTCCATATATTATACGTATTTACTAGAGACAAGAAGAGACAAAAGACAAGAAGTCATTTTTATCGGTCATATTATTGTTGTGACTGGTAATGTTGTCTAAATATTCTGCAGACAGTGGCAGTAGTTCTGAAGGTAGTAGTGGTTATATTAAATTAACTGCAAAGCTATTTTATCTATGCCTGATCTCTCCCAGGCCGTGACGGATTACCGCTCCGGTGTAAAGAGTATCAGAGTAATGTTTGGGAAAGTGCAATTCCGTTTGCGGCCAACTCTTCTGTGTATTTGTCTAGGCTGCTGTGCTTACTGCGGTAGGGGAAATATTACCTTAGGTAATTAAATTTAAAAAACTTTTTGTTTACATCGTTTAATTCGTAATAATTTAAAATAACAGGAAATCTCCGATTTGCCTTAAAACTACATTTTCCACAGTTGTTTTCTCAGTGAAAAATATTTGTGTTCAGTACCTCCTTATGTTACTGTACATTCAATTAAAGTTAGTTCTTTACAACTCGGGAAATAATACATTGATTTAATTTCTCTAAACTAGTTATAACCTAACAAATATTACAGTAGATGAGTTCAATTCAGTACTTAAAAATAAATAAGGCAATTTTACTTTGATGAAGTTTTCCATAATTTTTCGTTCAATTATTCAGGTTTGTATGTTCACAAAAGTACTGTTTGACAGATACATTTAACTATTAATAAATAATAGCTAATGTTCTACAACATGTATAACTGCAAATATGAAAATGTATGTCAAAATACAATTACATATCTACTTAGAATATAAGTAAGAAATTTGTAATCGTAAGTATCAGTTAGAGTGCAAATATTGTTCAGAATTTAAAACTACTAAGCAACATTGAAGCAATATAGAAAAACTAAAAATTAAGAGTAATAATATGTTCTAATCAACTCTCTTAGTGTTCGTATACTTCGTATTCGTAATTACGTTTTCCATGCCACCAAGTGGGATGGTTCCTATTCAAGCTGCTGGATTTCGACCGACCGGCCAAGTAAGGAACTGAAGTTTGTTTGGGGAAGTTTACGTAGCTCTCTACAGTTGGTATCGAGTTCCTGATTAAACCAGGACCTGAATAAGTGTTCTGTAAATCTGGATGAGGAGATGACACTGGAGAAAATAGTGAAATAGTTGCAGTAAGGGGATTGGCTGTCACACCCAAACGAGAGTCGTAGTACGTGTACGGTTGGAGTGTAACCTGGCTAATTGGTTGGAGAAGGTTGTTTTGCTGACCCTGGTTTACTAGTTGAAGGGCTTTGTTTTGATGGGGCTGCTCAGTTGGTTGAACAAATGGCGGCTGAGGAGGTTGGCACACAGTCTCATGTACCAAAATATCCAATGGAGCAGTATACACCCTGAAATTGATGTCACTGTAATCCAAGGTTGATTCAAGGAACACAGGCATTCTGTCAGACATCACCCATACATTTCTTTGTGCGTCAATTTTCACATCGCTAGGGAATATCAGACCTGCATCGTCCTTGTCTACCACACCAATGTTTTGTGGCTTGTAGGGCAGATCCCTCCTCCAGCATCCAATAGCGTTTTGGTCTACTAAATTGAACAGTTCAACGCCGGTGAACTCGTCCATTACTTTGGATGTGGTGTGACCGTTAGCTCCTCGGTTTCCTACAACCTGGAAATCATGGTAAGATCCCGATACTTTAGATTCGTCACGTAATATGCGCGTTGAAACAGCAAACTGGGTGTGACTAGCCAAGGGACTGAAGAAGAGTGTTCTGTATCCATCAGCACCCATAGGAGAGGCTGTAATCCCGAAAATTCCTTCACCACTCCATTGGAAGTTGAGGCCGCCGATGTTGAAGTCCCCAGTAAGAGGGTCGGGCATGAAGAATCCGTGGTTGAATCTCCATGATCTGTTTTTCTGCCACGAGTAGGCGATGAGGCCGTAGCCGAGTTCGTCGGAAAAATACGCGAAGGTGTCGTCACAAGTCCTTCCTTCGTCGAGGGCGATGTTGGCAATGAAAGTGGAAGACACGATGTCTTCAGGACGGAACACATATCTTCGGATACGTTGGTCGGTGTTCAAATCGTATACGTTCAGCGAGTAAGGACAGACATTGGTCGTGTTTACATCTGGAAACATAAATTGTGTTTTAATAAATGTACTACTTTCAGTAATTAGCCTACATTGCTGTATTTTAATACTAACAACACTTAATTGATCGTTTTTATCGTGAGGTAATTACGGTTAACGCCTACCAGAAAGTGAAACTTGATAACATAGAGGAACTATCGTAATACCTAGTATTTTCTACTTATTAATACACTTAATTACTTGGTGAGTGTTATTAACATACCGATTCCGAAAGTACCAGTGTCCAGGACCCAGAGACGGTCACATTTGTCTGCCTTAATCCTGTAGACGTTGCTGAGACCAGTCTGGCAGTTTCCCAACTCGTTGCCTGCGAAGCTTGGGTAGGCGTTGAGCTTTGGAGACGGATCATACGGTCCATCCAGAGGAATGTAATTCAGTGTAGCGGGTATGCCTGTATTAAGAAATGTATTATTTAATATAAAGATTTTGTTTTTTTTATGTTTTGACAATTAAAAAGTGTCTGTAACTGGCCTACTTGATATAAATTATTTGATTTTGTATTTTTTGAGAGTTGAGTTTCCTACACTTTTGCCCAGTAGTGGGACACCATGAGCATAAGTAACAAAAATAAAATTTGATTGCTAATTCTATTTGTAATATAGTAAACCTTGAGCCATTAAATGTTTACTTTAAAAGAAACATTTTATGAGGTGACAGTGAACGGTAAACGAATTATGGCGTCAATTTTGTGAATGAGTAATAGCTACACGTATAGATTTATAACGCAGATTGCCTACAAAAATGGAAATAACTAGTAAACAAAATAAACTAGACTAGTGATGAGGCAAGCCGTCGTAAATTACAAAATTAAACCATCGCTCTACCATTAATCTTGCAAGCTTTATTTGAGAACATAGCTTCGAAATAAACGTTAATTAAAACTGATGAAAATAACTATATATGGCTGACTTGGTTTGTTCACCTAGGAAGGTAATGGACAGGTTTTCTCAACAGTGTGTTGAACAAACCTAACATTATAACGATGACATAAAATTTGTTCCACACGCAAAGTAAAATGCAATGACGGAAATTCCTGTGTGTTTGGATAAGTGTTGCACTTATTACGTTATTTCGTTCTGATCTATACTGACACACTTGTTGTATATAATATTGCATTAAGATTGATTACATTTATTTTAGCAAGAGCTATAAAGTAATGAAAAATTCTCATTCAAATTCCATGTGAAACATACTCGGGATCGAATACAGGATCCCAATGTACGAGGCGCACCAGTAAGAGAACCAGACAAACACAAAGTTACGCGGGTTGTTTGATCAGTAGTTGGTTGTTTGTATAGGATTGACTAGTTGCTAATTTAACTAATGATCAAACAACTGCTCCTAACTGACAGCGAAAAATGGTTAAGGTAAGAGAAATGTAATCGATTTCTGCGTATAATATTTGGAGCTTTACTATACACCGTGTTCCGGACGATATACATAAACTTCGACCAGATGTTCAAACCACGGAAGTAAGCATTTTTCATTATGGACACATTAATAAATTCTTATTTTTTATTTTTTGTTAATTTTCATACAAACTAAATACCTAGACGTAAATAACCCGATATGCATGCCTCTTTATCCGAATTGGCAACGTCATTCATAACATTTGGCGGGCTGAAACAAATGAAATGCAAATAGTATTTGATAGATTTCAAATTAAGATACTTTCTCACTGCATAGCTCAATTAAATTTCATTAAATGAAATTACAAATATCTTTGTAACGAAGCCTTTTTAAGTACTACTTCCTTTGTTGGATTTGATTTGTAAAAGCCATAGAAGTATTCGCTAAAGTTTATGGATAACGTGAAGAACACGGTGTATATACTTGTTTTACTATTTTTATTATTGAGCAATAAGTGTAGTGTAACAATATAACTTACCCGCTTTCCACCTAGGAACGCTAACAAAAAGCTTATTTCTCCATCTCTCAATGCCAACGGGGAGGGCATTCTCCTGCATGAGAGCCCCGGACTGGATGGCCTTCTGCCTCGAGTAGGGGTCAGGGTAATTCCAGTCCATCACGTTCCAGGAGAACATCTCCTGCAGCTTCACTGCGGCTGTCGCGGATGACACCACGGCTAGTAGAACCAGTAGCTTCGTAGCCATTTTGTACTTCTCTATCTGAAATAGGGAAGAGTTGAATGGAGATGAGCTAAGAATCTTCTGACAGTTTTCGGCTTTTAGGCTTTTTTTTAAATCTAATAATATACCCATTAGTTACAGAGGTAGAGAAATGTGTCATAAGTATTGTTGACTCGTCGTCGTCATCAAGGCAAGAACTGTACTTATGATTTATAATTTCCGGGTACACTACGATAATACGAAAAACTTTATTCCGAAATTCATAAAAACGAATTTCAAAATACCGATTTTCATAATTCCGAATGGTTCAAAATTCCTAATATAACAACTCCGATTGATCATTATTCCTATTTTCATAATTCCGAAATTTCAATATTCCTAACATTTATAATTACTATTTTCAAAATACCGAGTTGCAATAGACCGAATATCAAAAATTCCGAATTAATAATTTTCCGAAACATCAAAAACTCGAATTCCGATTATTAAAATTCCGAATAATTAGAATTCCGAAAATTTAATCGCTTATCAGAGAAAAGTATGCTTTTAAAACGCCTTGTCAAAATGCCTCTTAACTTTTCAATAAAAGAATTTCTTTTGAATAAGAATATTTTCTTTTCAATGATAATAATTTCTTTTATAATTATTTTTTTGAGTTATTAAAATAATTTATTTTTATTTAATATTTATTTATTCATAATATTACAAAAAATCCCTGTGAGAAGAACGAAAGCTGTCAGAGTCGGGGTGCCCCAACACACAATTTGCTCGCTATCGCATCCTGAATTCCTGAGTTATATTACCACTAAGGTGGTTCAACGGAGCCCCGCTTTGCGGGGCTCCTATTTCCGTTAGCTTAACCTAACTCGAACCTAACCTGTCCGAGTCGGGGTGTCCCCAATCCCGAGCTCGCTTCGCTCGCTCTTACATCCTTGATCAATTTGTTGATTACCACCTACAAAGGTAGATCGACGGAGCCCCGCTTCGCGGGGCTCCTATTTCTGTGAGCAAGGTTTAAAGTAACCTAACACGAAGGGGATGGCACTACACAGGCTTAAATAACTCTCTAAGAGTACGGTAGACAAAACTACGTGGAGCCGGTTTTGCAGTAATTCGTTTCTGGCACTGACTTTGTAGAATGAGAAACGAAATTCCGATTTTCATTATTCCAAAAAAATCAGTTTATTCGGAATATTGAAAATCGGAATTTCGTTTTTCGGAATGAGAACTCATCGAGCATTACATTTTTCGAATATGTGAAAATCGGAAAACTAAGAAATCGGATATACGACTTTCGGTTAAATAAATTTCGTGATTCTTAATAATAGATATTGTAACTTTTAGGTATTATGATATTCGGAGTTTTGAAAATCGGAATACCGAAATTCGGAATAAAATATTTCGGAGTATTTGGGTGTTCCCATAATTTCCATTAGGTCACATAATGTATCTAACACAATTTACATTTTTTAAATGATTTTTCGAAAAGTAATAAAACATATTTTTATACTAAAACAAATAAGTTTGTAAACATGAGATACTAACTACTGTGATTTGCAAATAATTAAAGTTCAACAGTGCTTTAATTATAATGAAAATACGCATGGCTGTTTTTACTTTGTAATCCGTCTACTTTGTGATGTGATGATATACTCGTATCTATTACAGTTTTAGTTGGTTTATTGTTCTATGAACTACATTTAATTTAACGGTAATAGTAATAAAGCTATAAGTGCTGTTGTTTATTAGTATTTCGTAATTCTTAACACTGTGAACAATTTAGTTACTCCTGAAAATACAATGATGGAAGTACAATTATGGAAGGCTAGACTAGTAATTTTATTTTACCAAACATAGAAGACGGATTGATGATTTGATGTTTTTGTTCTACAAAACGTAACGTTGCATAATTTTACAAGAAACGTACGATTTATAAAACCTACTGAACATTTTGGTCGGTCTAATCAAAAAATTCAACGCGAACTTTATAAATATTTTGTGTCTGCATTTGTAAACAACGCCTTTTTTATCGTGATAGAATCATCAAATCAGTCCTCCCGCCCTGAGTGAATCGGAAGGGACTGTCAGACTAAAATCACCGATGTTTCTTCAATAACGTTCCGGGGTCACGGTTTCAAGTTTGCACAGTTCTGCGACCCCATACATTGACTCTTTTTTTTTTTTTAGGGCGGGAGGGACTTTCAGACTCGTACTGACTAAAATCCACGGTGTCCTTCAATAGCCCTTTATGTTCCAGGGTCACGGTAATGAGATAAGCCCCGCGATCCCGTCATCATGCTGACGCTCTTTGAGGTGCGCGTGGAACACAACGCGCTGTCGACCCGGGCATGCTCCATGGTCGGACAGCGAGTTGCCCTTTACCGGCCGCCCGCATGCCCGCGCGCCCGCGCCTACGGTGGCCGGAGATCGTCTGCCGACGTCCGAAGCCGTGGGCGTCGATCACTGCGATACATTGACTCCTTAGGAGATTAAATCTCCTACAACTACTAACTACAAAGTTTTTCTTTAGTAGAAAATTAACTAGTAATGAAAAACTAGTGTTGTAGATTTCATCGATTTTGCATATATCCGGCGTAATGATAAGATCCGTTATACTCAAAGGAAACGGTCGATAATTAAAAAAAAGAAGTGACGTCTGACCTTTGTAAAACTTTTCGTTTTAGTCACGTGTCTTTATCATGATCTACATATTGCTGGTTAAGAAGGTAAGGGAACAATCCGGGATATTGCGTAATTCACACGGCAATACATAATTATTATGTGGGAACGACATTTTATTAGTATAGAAGGCCATAGATAGATGGCCATTTTTAATATCTATACGAATGTTATAAAGCTGGAGAGTTTGTTTGGTTGAACGGGCTAATCTCAGGAAGTACTGACTCAAATTCATCATCATCATCATCATCATCTCAGCCATAGGACGTCCACTGCTGAACATAGGCCTCCCCTTTAGATCTCCACATATACCGGTTGGAAGCGACCTGCATCCAGCGTCTTCCGGCGACCTTTACAAGGTCGTCTGTCCACCTCGTTGGTGGACGTCCTACGCTGCGCTTGCTCGTCCGCGGTCTCCACTCTAGCACTTTTCGACCCCATCGACTCAAATTAAATAAATGTTTTAGTCTATCTACCGAAGCTTTTATTTCTTCAGGCTGTATAACATCTCCCTACAACCAATAGGAGCTTAGCAGTGGTAAAAATCGCTGGGAACGTTTTAATAAATTAAAAACTGTTTTTCCCTTTCATTCTGCGTACATAATTATTACTTTTCGTATTACTATTTAGTAATAGTTTTTCTACTCGGGTTTTATCCCGGTATTTATTCTTTCTCTGAGACCTTCAGGGAAGAGGAAGTTCGGATAACCTGCTAAGTCAGTTTTAGCACAAGTCTAAACCTCTGTGGTTTTTGGTTAGCACAAGTCTAAACCTCTGTGGTTTTGGGTTGCTATTATTAATTTAAATTCTGTATTTTGTTTTTTTTACTGATAAATAAATTAAAAAAAAAAAAGTAAAAATACTGTGTACCCCAATATTATTTTTTTTCGTGGTAAAATCATCAAATGAGTCCACCCACCCAGGGCAGAGCGGGAGGGACTGTTAGACTCGTACTGACTAAAATTCACGGTGTCCTTCAATAGCCCTTTACATTCCAGGGACACGGCAATTCGGTAAGTCCCGCGACCGTCCCCCAGTACTTTGTTTAAGGTAGTAACTGTATGAATAGCTGCTTGTTTCTGTATAATATTATGAATATTTATGGTTGCATCTAATTTATTACACTATCTATGTATGCATATTGCTACTATTCCTGTTGCTCCTATAGAATAATTATTATTACTGTATTGTATTATTTTATTATAATTAAACAACAAGTTCGTAAAATAAAATACATAAAATGTGTTACGATTTTGGTGTGCAATAAAGTATATATTCTATTCTATAAAACAACTTTCTCTAATCTATAGTGGAAGTATTAAGATGCATACGAGAGAGGTACTCAACCACCAGATTTCTAGTAAATCTTTCGTACCACAAGCACGTGTGTGGTTTTTCGTTAACTAATTTATTATGAAACTGACCAAGAAGATGCTTTAAAACTACCAAGGAACTGTTAGGAAAAACATTTGCATATTTGATAAGTTGTAATGTTATCTAATACTGCTTAACAGTTTGATTAAATCAGCTGTCAAAATGTTTTACTCTCCTGATTTAGCTTGATGATCATTATTAATTCTTAGTCATTTTTATGGCATTATATTTGCATATGATTTTTTTTCTTTTAATTTAATGTTTATGACCAGCCAATTTTACGATCATATACGCCGGAAATCTTTATAAAAATCAATTGCTGTTCGTTAGTCTCGCTAAAACTCGTGAACTACTGGACCGATTTGGCTTATTTTGGTTTTGAATTAATTTTGAAAGTCCAGGGAAGGTTTAAAAGGTGAGTAAATTTGATAAAAAAATTGTTCCTGAGGCGGTACGAAGTTTGCCGGTAGTTAATGATTTAATATCTCCGTTGCAATCTTAATCCTGATCTTTATCTGTTAACAAATGAAGACCTAATTTGCCAAGCCTAGTCTTAAAGATGTCAAATCACAAGCAGAAGCTGTCAAAGAACGAATATTAATTGCGGGCGTAAGTGTTAAATTTTACTGAGTATAGCAAAGTGAAAACAATATTCCTACCTTATTTTTTATAATAGGTAATAAGGCTAGCCAGCAGGCGTAGCATGGCGCCGCAGAAAGGGGTTTTGTCGACGGAAGAAAAGACAAAATGACAGAACGTAGAAATAATTTTAGCGTTTTAAGCATGGTAATGTAAAAAATATAGAAAATAAACATTCTATTCTTCAATAGTGTACGAATGGTATCATATTTGTGCAAAAAACAGTTGTTTTGTATAGAAATAACAATAAAATAACTTTGTCTATTCTTGGTAAAATAGAGATGGAATCGCCATGCTACGCGTGCAGGAAAGAGAAGAAAGGAGAAATCTGACACAAAGGGAAGAGTGGAATGCTATGGGGGAGACCTTTGCCTAGCAGTGAGACAAAAAGATTAAAAAAAAATACATGTGGCTCTCGGAGACTGCCGCGGTAAAGCTACTTATTGCTTAACATTTTTTTTTTAAAAGAAAAAATCGCCTACCGCGTATATTTAACGAGAATATAATTTATTTAAAATGTTTGTGGTGCACTACTGTAATAAAGAACTGCTTTGTTGTAGGAGAATTTTATAAGGGTTTCATTGTGAATACTCCTTTTGTAATAGCTGGCCGTTTAGAATCAGTAAGAAAAAGTAAATTGTTTTTATGACGGATATTTTTATGATTGCCGAAGTCTCCCGAACTGAAACGATGAGACGATGCGTGGTGTCAGGTATTTTCGTTAGGTTTTTGGATTTTTTTGATTCGGTCGCCTCGCCGCGCCGCGCTCAGAGCCCGCGATAAAAGCTGTGCAATAGCTTAAAAATATATTGCTAGCCATCAAAGTCGGGGGGGGGGGGGGGGGTCATTCAAACAGATTGCGGTGAATCCTACGCAGGATGAGAGATGTTTGATTTTTTTACAAAAATGTGATGTCCCAGTGTCCTACACGAGATACATTTCTATTCAATTTGATCCATATTTCCAGGAACACCCTGTATATTAACTAAAGCTTAAAATTAAGCACGACTCACACTAAAGACTAAGTTTTGAACCGTAAAATACTGTACCAGGCTTAAAAGGTTTGGAAATAACCTGGCCCATGCCCGTATTCGATTTGCTTCATACATCCAGGTACACCCTGTATATACCAAAATAATTTGTTATAGTGTAAGTTACTTTATGCCTAGCAGAAAATGTATTACGGATTAAATTCGAGTGCAGCAATTTTCAATTATCGAATTAGTAAATGAACTTTAATGCAACAATCTAATATAGTAATTCCTCTTAAATGCAGGCATTAATTGAAGATTAATACCGGTTTATTTTTATTACAGTTGACTGTCTTATCCATTGCTAAGAGCATTAGTTTTTCTGCCAGCAATTTTTTACCTTATTGCACTTTAAAGTTCTTGATGACATTGTGGATTAAAAAAAGGTTTTTTTGATGTATGGATGAACTGGTTTTGGCAGTATAATACTATTTTGTATATTTTCCTCAAGTAACTACCACAACTTCATTGTTTTTTATGTGCCAAATGTATCTTCTTCTATTTAAAAAAATACCTAGATATCATAGAGATTTTTAAACGGAGATTTTTATAGAAGCTTCTTGCAATTGATTTCCCAGAGACATAAATCATTTACAATGGAAAATGAGTAATTACGCATTTTTCAAGAAAAACTGACGCACACACAATTTTTGATAAGTGACTAAGATGTCTCAAAACCCCGCCTCTTTTTCATTTAAATCATTTGAACCCATTGTACAACTCTTGAACAACATAAATAAATATAATTTTATATTATTACATTTTCTGGCTTTACAAAATTCTGTAATTTTTCTTTTATTTTATTTTCTGGACCCTATTTTTTGATTTTCAGTTTTTGTATTTTTTTCCCCTATTTCATCATAAACACTAAATAATTATATGTACACCCTCACACACGCACATGCACAATAACCATTTATAACATAAACAAACAACCGTTTATAATTAAATCCGCAGCAATTTCACTTTAAGAACGTCCACAAATTCAAATTCAAAGCACGGAACACCATAGAGAAGAAAAAATATTTTCTAAAAAAAAAAGGTAAAACCTACTGGTTGTCCGAAAGTGGCCAGTGTTCGCGACAGTTGGTAGTGAACTGAAACGGTAAGATCCACCCCTACTATATAAAACATAGCCTCCGCTCTGACCACGTCCTACCATCGACACCGAAATCACCGCAGACCTATGAACAAAAATCTTAAAACAGATAACATGTAACATGACATTGTATCAAATACTAATCTACTATCTTAGAAAAAATATTTCTCTTATTTTCAAGTTGTTTTTCCGGTTTTTAAGTGCACAATGTAAGAAAAAATATAAAGAAAGGCGTGAAAAGAATTCCATTCAAGCAGTTTTACATCACCAATTCGAATTTCAATAAATATGTAACTAACTTCTGACATAATATTCTAATTGGGTGTTGCTATCTTGTTTTTATCTTGCTATTTGCATAGTGAATATTGCAATAGGTGCATAGTGTCATTGATTGAGTATACGGGAATATTTTTAGTAAATCTAATTGGTATCTTTTTTACGTTGATGTCTCATAAAAATACCTATTATCTGTACTAATGTTATGAAGAGGTAAAAGTTTGTATGCTCGTTTCACATTTCAGAGCCCTTTCACTTATTGTGATGTAAAGTAAACTGGAACTTTGACATTTTCAATTGACAAATTTCAAGGAAAAAACTAGTTCCTTATTCGTAAACCAGAGGCGCTGTTTCATTTTTCCATACAAGAAACGGAAAATACTGGAAAGACGCTGTAAAGTAAAATAGTGAAAACTCATGATAAGGGCTCTTATCACGCGCCTCTGGTGTACGAAGAAGGAACTAATTTTTTCCTTGAAATTAAATGTCAAAGTTCCAGTGTACTTTACGTCACAATAAGAGAAAACTCGTGATAACGCCTCGGGTTTAAAACAAAGGGAACGTTTTTCGTGAAGCTATTACCACTTTTTTTATATATGGGTGAGTAATGTGATTCCGTGGCGTATGACGTAGGGACCGACTGAAGGGGGTAATTTTTCTTCCTTTTTTGGCTTTAATTCTCAGTGGCCTGCTAAGAATCTGGACATTCTATAATTTAAGCTTTAGAGCTACTGAATCAATTTAAAAAATTATTACAGAAAAAAAACTACATTATGCTGGAGTGACATAATTTTTTTTTTTCAAATTGCACTTGTGCAAAAATAGAGCGAGTCGCTAGTCTTTAATATACAGGGTGGTCCAGGCCAAATGGATATAATTTTTTTTAGGTAGTCCGTTTAGGGACCTATTTGTACCCGCCAGGGAAATAAAATAAAAAGTTTTTTTTTAAGATTTTTTTTTAAAATTTTTAATTGATGATTTCGAAAAATCTGTCGATTTCAAGGAAAGTAATTATTTTTGCATTGATATGAAATTAAATGCAGTTCAAATTTGCAGATCAGACTGATTTTTTTTCTTTCTGAGAGAGTTTAATGTCTAAGTAAGCACCTAAAATAAAAATATAATATTATTTTTCATTTTAAAAGTAAATAAAAATCATGAAAACTTTGAAAGTGGTGATATTTCTAAAAAACAAAAAAAAAATCATGGGATTTTTTTCCTGGCAGGTACAGTCGGCCAAGAAAGTGGTGTACCACCCTAAGGTTGAATATTGCTTGCAGATTCATAGGTGATAAAGATTAGTTTCGCTTGCAGATCGATCTGACAACTTCTATTGCTGTCTTTATCTGATTATTGATAACGACTATTACTGTTTGTAACGTGACAGCTGTTCTTAGTTTGAACTTGATGGAACCAATGACGTCGTAAAATCAACGGCGGGGGGCTGTAGATTTTGATGACAAAATTGTATCTACAAATTCAGAATTGTAATCAACAAGTTACATAAAATTGTAAAGGCACAAGGCGAATCCACAAACCTACAATTTCTGTAAACTTGTAATTACAATATCAATAAAAAACAAGCTAAAAATAGATTTATCCTTTTATTAAATTTCTACAATCAATTTTAAAATACTTATAACAAACAAAAACATAGCATATATAGTAATATTTAGAAGATATTGAAATTTTTAAAAAATTAGAAACGGGTGTAACCGCCGTTGGCCTCTATAACCTCTAAAAGACGAGACCTCATTGAACCAACAAGCCGTGAGCAAATATCGGTTCCCCGCATTTCCTCCCAAATATAATTACAGTGACTAATAAGAGTTTGTTTGGTTCTTTCATTTTGATGCGACCATCGTTGGACCATAAGGCCCCTAAGATTTTCTATCGGGTTGAGGTCCGGCGATCGTGAGGGCCACTGAATTACACTTACGTCAGTGTGTGAACGAAACCAGGCTCTTACGATCCTCGCATTATGAATTGAACAATTATCTTGAACAAAATCAAATTGTGGCACTTCGTTCTCCGGGTAAACATTACGGACTGTCGGTAGCATTGCATTCTGAAGCACGTCGATATAATTTACAGCCGTCGCTCGAGGAGGTAGAGAACACAATTCTCCTACACCATCCGCACTCATCCAGCCCCAAATATTTACGGAAATTCGACCTGATTCTCTATTTGGGATTACATGATCATCTTTATACCGTGTTGAATTATATCGCCAAAGGTGAAGACGTCCATGCTGACTGAATTTAAACGTTTTTTCATCACAAAACACTGTATTAGACCAATCAAACTCTAAGTGCTCTCTGGCGAAGTTCAGACGAGCAAGTCTGTGAGCATCCATCAAATATATTTTCTTGGCGTAATGCCTGTGGTGCAACCCCATGTAATGTAGATGATTCCTTATTGTTTGGGCACTCACATCGAACATCTCCGCAAAATGTTTTGTGGGCTTAAAACCATTGATTTCATATTCCCGTCTCATTAATTCTCTATCGTTATTGGAGAGTGCAGGCCGGCGACCACTTCTTCTGTGATCCAACAAACTTCCCTCCTCTCCTTCACGACGAATCCAAAAGCGGACAGAACGCCTCGATATATTCAAATTCCGGGATATCGCACTGATACTGCTTTCCTCATTAAATTGGGCAATTATTTGTGCTCTTTCGGCAATGGTCAAGTTGGCAGGCATTGAGATGATTTTATATGCAGTTGATTGAAAAATAACACGGAAAATATATCGATTTTTTGCATATATTTGACAAAATGTCAATTGTCAGTTTTCTTTTTCAAATGGAATTTGGTTGTCTATTTAAATAGTTTTTATTACTTTTGTTTGGAAACATTTCAATTGCTTTGTAGAAACTAATGTCCTTTTCATTTATACTAATGGTTAAAATGTCATGTACTTATATGTGACATATGACGTATGAATACTAAATACATAGGTTTACGTCATGATAATGTTGTCTCTTTCAGTAATATCTTTTTATAACGAACCTTGTTGTAATTTTCGATGACCGGGAACCTAAATCAAAACTGGTACACCACTTTCTTGGCTGACCGTACAAATAGGTCCCTAAGCCGCCGACTACCTAAACAATTTTATATCCATCTGGCCTGGACCACCCTGTATATTTAGAAAAAAGCACAACTAGGTACATTAAAGGGAAAGTCATGTTTTGTTAACTGGCCTTCATTTTCGAAATACCTACATAATGCTAGGGCTGGGCTTGCGGAACTGTCTGAAGAGGTAACCAGTGACCCTAGAAAGTAAAGGGCTGTTGAAGGAATACCGTGGATGTATAGTCAGTACGAGTCTGACAGTCCCTTACGCTCTAGCCAGGGGCGGGATGAATCATTAGATGATTTTACCACGTAAAAAATTGCAGTTATCAAAACTTTTACCCGTGTATGGAGACGGTTAAAAATAACAATAGTTGTGCGTTTAACCGTTATCGAGGTGCTGTATCTAATAAATACTTGTTCTAATTTTTAAATAAACTAAATATAAAAAAGCCCTCAATTTAATTTTGTATAATTGCACTCATGCTTTTTCATTATATTCAATATCTCTTGCATCAATCCATATTAATTATCGATTTATCCGTCTCACTTAGCAAATACGATCCGACATTAATGTGTCGTAACTATACGCTTTAAAAGTCGTAAAAATAAATGTGTAATTAAATGAACACTTATTATCTATATATATGTCGGAATCGAGACGTATTCGGAACGCCAGCGCCACCCGGTGGCGCTCGATGGAGTTAGTGTGAGGCGCGCTAGCGACGGTCAACGGGACTTCACTGTTGGCAGCCGGCGCGAGCGGATCACTGAAACCATCCCGCGATCTGAGATACGTATACCTACATTTTTAAAGTACAGTTATAGTGCAGTGTTCATTAGTGCTAAATAGGAAAAATAAACCAAGATGATTGTCAAGTGTAAAATACTGCTTTCTTTATCCAACACTACCCACCGATGACGCCCACAGCAAAGAGGACCTACATTGTGTGCCAATAATGACGATGGAGACGGTTATTCCTTCGACATCAGAATTGGGATACGTGTTGGAAAAGAAAAAAAAATAATCGAATCCAGCATACTGTGAAGAACTACCCGCATTCGATTCTGAAAAACAAGGTACCGACGCAAGATTATGGTACGCGACGGCAGATTTGTGTTTTTGTCGAGAATCCACCAAGCGGGGGTTGACTTGTTCTGGCTGCAAGGTGCTAAAAGGTGAAGCATCAACCTGGCTATCTCAAATAGCCTACGAAGGAATTTAAGGTATTTTTTATAACACGATTTATTTCGCATTGGCGGGTACCCTCATTAAAAAAAATGAGCGGCGAAAAACCAAGTGATAAAGAAACGTTGCCCGCGTTTGCCAGTCGTTTCATATCTGATGTGAAAAATCAACACCATCTGGGAATCATCGAATACAAGTGATACCAAGCGAGAAAAAATAACGTCGATTTAGCGTTATAACTACGTTAAAACGGTCATAAGCGTATTGAGTGCAGAAGTAAGCTGATGGACACGAAGAGAAGACCTGTAAAACCTACAGCATCATCGAGCCAAGTGACGCAGCAGCCGGCATCGAAGACCTTGGTGTGCTTCAAATGTGGCAAGCCAGGTCAAATAGCCGTGCGCTGTACGAGCAGTGGTGGCGGCAGCGGCAGCGGACCAGTTGACGGCGCGGCGCGAGGCGTCGATGTCTGAGTTGAGCAACCACCATCAGGCAGGATTGACTTGAAGGACACAGGTGAATTGTTTCATTTTTACTTACGATTCTGGTGCTGAATGCTCGTTGGTAAAAGAAAGTTTTGCACCGTAATTTTGTGGTAAACGTGTTTGTAATGTTGTTGTTATGACTGGTATAGGTCAGACACGAGTTTTCAGTCCAGAACAGATTTTATGTTGTGTAGTGATTAACGGGTGATCATCCTCTTGAAATTTTGTTACATGTTTTGCCCGACATAGCAAAGTGAGGTCGCGATTGATTAAGGGTTTTTCTGTAAATATGTTTGCATGCCAAATGAGCTTTCGTTAACGAAAAGTCCTTTGTGTAAATTCATTGAGTCATAATAGTGAAAACGCATTTCAATCTGATATAACTGTTATCGCGACGGATATAACAAGCAATGACAAGTTTTGCAAACGTTTAGAGAATTTTCTGAGTTTTTCAGTTTTTTTTTTTTTTTTTTTTGAGTGTTGGGAATATGACAAAGCCCGATTTGACAAAACAAAGGAAAAAAATCGCTAATCGCAAAATTTTGTGTTATTAGAAAATGAAGAACGAAATCAGTCTTAGTTAGATCAAAAGTTCAAGGGTCCGTTTAGTGAAAGAAATTTTGTATGGTGACCGTTACACATTGAAACCCTTGAATTCTAAGTGTACCTAAAAACATGCCAACGGGTCATGTACCAGTCGAAGTTACCATAGATTCTGATTAAGTTGTTGTGAGAGGTCGAGTAAAGCGGTCTATAGGCCGTATTGTTTTCGACCGTACCAGTGGTTATTACGTAGTCGTAGCCCGGTAGAAATCGGTATCTCTTGAGGCAACTCAAGCAGTCCGTGGGTAGGCGATAGGCGTTTAACCTTGGCGGAGGTCGGGGTCTTGAGAGACCATAGTGTGTTGTTACCAGTGGTTATTACGTAGTCGTAGCCCGTAGAAATCGGTATCTGTTGAGGCAACTCAAGTAGACCGTGGGTAAGCGATAGGCGTTTAACCCTGGTGGAGATTGGGGTCTTGAGAGACCATAGTGTGTTGTCAGCGGGTGATGCACACGGGCGATCCAGTGGTGGATGCGCACAGAAGTTTGATCCATGCGTGGATGTGTGAAAGCAATGTGATTGCTGGTCGGCTAGAGAGCCGTGGCGTTAGAGGTTTTACTCGAAAATCGAATGTTATTGGAAAATTGGTAGTTTTTCGTTTTTTTTGCAATAGAGTCTGTTGTGAAAGTTGATGCGAACGACTGTGGTACATGGCCTAGGGCAGGTTTTTGTGGCCTAGGGTAGTTGTTAATGGCCTAGGGTAGATGTTAATAGCCTAGGATAGTTGTTAGTGGCCTAGGGTAGTTGTTAGTGACCTAGGGTAGTTGTAGAGGCCTAGGGTAGTTGTTACAGGCCTAGCTTAGCTGTTAGTGGCCCAGGGTAGTGATTGTTGTATTTTCAATTACCTGTTCCCAGTGTTTCATTAATTTAAAGAGTATTGGTTTTATGATACAGTAGAGTTCTGGAATTTCCTTATTTTCACCGAAGAACTGAATCTAGAGTTTGGTCAGGAATGACCGAGTGGAACAGTATTCTGTCGTGGACTGTTTTGTGTTTCAGAATGATTATCACACGAGGACGAGTGGAAAGAGTTGAATGAGGCCTACACCAAGATGATAGAAAGAGGATGAAGAAGAAGAAGAAGATCACACGAGGACGTGTGCAAGCAGGATGGCCGTGTCGGAATCGAGACGTATTCGGAACGCCAGCGCCACCCGGTGGCGCTCGATGGAGTTAGTGTGAGGCGCGCTAGCGACGGTCAACGGGACTTCACTGTTGGCAGCCGGCGCGAGCGGATCACTGAAACCATCCCGCGATCTGAGATACGTATACCTACATTTTTAAAGTACAGTTATAGTGCAGTGTTCATTAGTGCTAAATAGGAAAAATAAACCAAGATGATTGTCAAGTGTAAAATACTGCTTTCTTTATCCAACACTACCCACCGATGACGCCCACAGCAAAGAGGACCTACATTGTGTGCCAATAATGACGATGGAGACGGTTATCCCTCGACATATATCATTATTTACTCAATGATTGAATAAAAATATTAAGAAATACTGACCTAGTAAATTAAAACAGAAATAATTTTAAAAAGAAAATAAAAAAAGTAGGCTAAGTTTATAATTTGTAGCAGTGCCCATTCTATTAGGTTTAGAAGTGCATAACATGCGTCTGCGCCGCATATTTGACTTGGTCGGGCGCACTGCATCAACACCTCGTGACCTGTACTTACATTGTGGTCTCAATTTTGATAAACGCCTGATATAACACTGCAATTTTATCAAATTACGCTCGATTTCTCTATTCGTAACGCCCATAAGTTCTATACTATGTAAGTTTTTGCATAATTGCATTGACTTAAGCTATTTGTAATATTTAACATACGGAGGACATGCCTGAAAAAACACCAATGCACATTGGACCCTGTCACCAATCGAGAAGTTTTTCATATAAGTAGGTAACTAGCGACCCGCCCCGGCTTCGCACGGTGACAATCTCTACTATATTATGCATGTTATATATGTTACAGTCAAAACTCTTAACCAGTCAAAACTACTATTGACTAGCAAAATCAGTAAAATATACTTTTGACTGAACAGGTTGGTCAAAAGTGGTTTTGACTGAAAATGATTGGTTATTAATACTTTTAACTAGTTAAAAGTACCTTTGACTGACGCTCTTTGTCAAAAGTAGTTTTGACTGCAATAAAGCATCAGTCAAAAGCACTATTAACTCGATAATATGTGAATAAAAAAGATATTTAAAAGGATAAAGATGGAGATTTTTAAAAGGAAATGAGAGTTTCATCGAATATCTAGTAAGTAATTGATGAACTGCACTTTTAAGAGCGAGCGAAGCGAGCTCGGGACTTGCGGGCACCCCGACTCGGATAATTTAGGTTAGAAGAAGATCTTCATGGTTATTTTTTTGTAAACCACCCAAAAGTAGGAGCCCCGCGAAGCGGGGCTCCGTCGACTTGCTCCTGTGAAGGAAGGATACATCTAGGTTTAACCGCATGACATACTTTTGACCAGCTGCATTGGGTAAAAGTGATTTTGACTGTTATTTTAGTCAAAAGTATTATAATAAAAAAGTAGTTTTGACTGATTTTGCTAGTCAATAGTAGTTTTGACTGGTTCAGAGTTTTGACTGTAACATATATGTCGCAGAATCAACACAGAAGCGCAATAATTCAGAATAACGCCATCTATCTCTCATTGGAGGAACTATGAAGTTAGATTTGACAGATAACGTTTAGGAACGGCAAGTAATAACTTGGGGATGGTTAGCGTGGAGTAATGTTGACACCGAGCGAATAGTCGAGTTGAATTCGATTGAATCGATTCGGAAGTTTAATCAGCTATTCGACGTTGACATGTAGTGACGTTGACGTATAGGTTGGCTAACCTGTAACTGACGTAGGCCACGTGGGTGGTGATAGTTGAGTGAAGGAGCACTTTTGATCGGTCCGTCAAGCTGGGTAGACGTCTTCGTTACTCCACGATAAACTTCCCGCGTTCCTAAGTTTTTAATCGAGCCATATCTCGGGCATCCTTGATTATTTTGTATTCGGTGTGCTTTAGCAAGTAATTAAAAGTGTTAACGAAGGTTTTGTGAGTGTTATTTCCGATATCGCGACCCACTGATGACGATTCCTCGTCATATACATATAAACCTTCCTCTTACTACACTCTATTTATTAAAAAACACCGCATCAAAACCCGTTGCGTAGTTTTTAGGGTTCCGTACGTCCGAATACAAAAACGGAACCCTTATAGGATCACTCGTGTGTCCGTCTGTCTGTCGCTTACAGTCAATTATTTCCGAATCTACTAGACCGATTGGGTTGAAATTTGGTACACATATCAATTCCTGTGACCCAAGCACAGAGGTGTGACGTGAATAGATGAAATCTGTATGTGGGAGGTAATTTTTGGGGGGGAAGGGGAAAATGAAAAAAAAAAGTTTTGAAAACTGCATCGTGTGACATATCATATGAAATGTCTTGTTGAGACAATCTTAAATGTATTCTTTTTGTAATTTTAAAATAAATAGTTTCCAAGTTATTCAAGAAAATAGACGAAATTTGACCATTCCCCCTCCCCTCTTATATCCGAAACTACTGAACCTAAAATTTTGAAAAAAATACAGCAATTAGTTTTCTACTTATAGATTATAGGAAAACTTATAAGAAGTCCATATCTGTATATGGGAGGTAATTTTTGGGGGGGAAAAGGAAAATTAAAAAAAAAATATTCGAAATCTGCATCGTGTGACATACCAAATGAAAGGTCTTGTTGAGACAATCTTAAATATATTTTTATTGTAATTTTAAAAAAAATAGTTTCCAAGTTATTCAAGAAAATAGACGAAATTTGACCATTCCCCCCCCCCCCCTTATCTCCGAAACTACTGAACCTAAAATTTTGAAAAAAATACAGGAATTAGTTTTCTACTTATAGATTATAGGATAACCTATAAGAAGTCCATATCTGTATATGGGAGGTAATTTTTGGGGGGGGAAGGGGAAACTTTAAAAAAAAATATTTGAAAACTGCATCGTGTGACATATCAAATGAAAGGTATTGTTGAGACAAACTTAAAAGTATTTTTTTTGTAATTTTAAAATAAATGGTTTCCAAGTTATTCAAAAAAAATAGACCAAGCTTGACCATTCCCCCCCCCCCCCTTATCTCCGAAACTACTGAACCTAAAATTTTGAAAAAAATACAGGAATTAGTTTTCAACTTATAGATTATAGGATAACCTATAAGAAGTCCATATCTGTATATGGGAGGTATTTTTTGGGGGGGGAAGGGGAAAATTTAAAAAAAAATATTTGAAAAGTGCATCGTGTGACATATCAAATGAAAGGTATTGTTGAGACGAACTTAAAAGTATTTTTTTTGTAATTTTAAAATATATGGTTTTCAAGTTATTCAAAAAAAATAGACGAAGCTTGACCATTCCCCCCCCCCCTTATCTCCGAAACTACTGAACCGAAAATTTTGAAAAAAATACAGGAATTAGTTTTCTACTTATAGATTATAGGATAACCTATAAGAAGTCCATATCTGTATATTGGAGGTAATTTTTGGGGGGGAAGGGGAAAATTATAAAAAAAATGAAAACTGCATCGTGTGACATATCAAATGAAAGGTCTTGTTGAGACAATCTTAAATATATTTTTTTTGTAATTTTAAAATAAATGTTTTCCAAGTTATTCAAGAAAATAGACGAAATTTGACCATTCCCCCCCTTATCTCCGAAACTAATGAACCTATTTTTTTTTTAAATACAGAAATTAGTTTTCTACTTATAGATTATAGGAAAACCTATAAGAAGTCCATGATATTAAAATAACATGGTAAATCACTCAATATTGTGCGTACCAATTTGGGTCAGATTTAAAAAAAAAACGTGATAGGTAACATCGTACGGAACCCTCTTCACGCGAGTCCAACTCGCACTTGGCCGGTTTTAAGATATAAGCATACATAGGGACACACAGACAGCGGGAAGCAACTTTTAAGCCTCCTGCAGACACACGCGATTAATCGCGCTGCGACAACGAGCCAAGCTAATTTCCACTCTAAAAATACTGCGAATGGACCGCGACATGTCGCCCCGCGCGATTAATTGCGTGTGTCTGCAGGAGGCTTTTATGCTATTTAGTGATATTTCGTATGAAAAACAAAAGGCATGGTTGAAGGAGCTGTAAGCGTTTGAGTACTGCGCTGCATGTTGCGGGTTTGGTTTCCGCACTGAACAAATATTTGTATGTTCTACAGTTAGTTGTTTTGGGTCCGGGGACTGTATATGTGAGTTTAAACTTTTGTAAAAGCTTCCACGTTATAGGAGAAATTCCTAGTATGAAGAAATTCGACGCACGGAAAGTTAGACGAAAAGAGTACTCATTTCGAAAACAATTAATATAATTAATTAATATAATTCAGCATATAGCGTTCCATGGTAAAAAGTCACGAAATTAATTCCCGCCCAATTCGACAACTATCGCTTTTCCAAGATGGCGTTATTTAAAAAAAACTGTCAACTACTTAAAAATTGTGCCATTACGGAACTACAAAAAGAAATATACCAAAATTGTTAACATTAAAAAAAGAAAGTAAAAACTAAAGTTTCTTTACAAAGTGTTTCCGTATCTCCTTTGGATTCCGATTTGCTCCTGGCGGTCAACTAAAGAACCGTACTTTTGAGGAGTCAGTTGTCAGATGAAGACCATAGACACTGACCTTCTTAGTTGGAACGCATAATATGTAATTATATTCTTTATGAGGGAGTAGAAAAAAAAAACTTTTTTAAAAAAAGGGAACTGACTTCAAAATCAAACACAAAAAAATTGTAAAATAACATTTCTTTCGGAAGTCGGTGGCTATGTTTTTTATTTCATTGACTATGGCAAGTTAGCAAAAACGGATCCACGCGGGCAACGTCACGGAATAACTATTAGTGTTACATACTAAAACCTTCTCCAGAATGTAATGAACTTTCCTGAAAACCGCATCCAAATCCGTTCAGCCAAACACGAGATAATCGCGGACAAACTTTTTTTAGAAGTCGGTTAAAAAATAACGCAGTGGCTTAGTGATTAGCTATAGTACTACGAGGCGTTACCGCTGGTTCGATTCCCGCACGGGACTATTCTTATTAGTGTTTTTGTATGTAATTTTAAACGTATCAATGACGCAGGGAGTATTTCATAGACTCGCTCTATATTTTATTTCTTCTGTATTGTGGATACTTTTTAGGGTTCCGTAGCCAAATGGCAAAAACGGAACCCTTATAGATTCGTCATGTCTGTCTGTCTGTCTGTCCGTCCGTATGTCACAACCACTTTTTGTCGAAAGTATAAGAGCTATCCTTTTGAAACTTGGTAGGTAGATGTATTATGTGAACCGCATTAGGATTTTCACACAAAAATAAAAACAAAACAAATTTTGGGGGTGCCCCCCATACTTAGAATTGAAACTCAACATTTTTTTTTTACCAGACCCATACGTGTGGGGTGTCTATGGATAGGTCTTTAAAAATTATATTGAGGTTACTAATATCATTTTTTTCTAAACTGAACAGTTTACACGAGAGACACTTCCATAGTGGTAAAATGTGTCCCCCCCTGTAACTTCTAAAATAAGAGAATGATAAAACTAAAAAGAAATATATAATTTAGACCTTAACAAAAACTTCCAACGAAAGTGGTTTGGATGAGATACAGTTAGCAGTTTTTGAGATATAGTACATTTTCAAAAACCGCAAATATAACTTTGCCATTCATACAAACACTATGAAAAACAAAGTTATTTTTATTGTTTGTGTATATTACTTACTAATCTCAATATAATTATATCCCTAATCTATGATTGCTACTACGGAACCCTTCATGGGCGAGTCCAACTCGCACTTGTTTTATGATTATCTCGAGTGATGCCTCTAACTTTTTTATGAATATGCAAATAAAATCGTTGGCCATAACCAATGCAAATTATATAAATAGACTAACAAAAACTAAAAATAGCAATAGCTTCTCGTATCTCTTCTTCGTCATCATTCAGAAATGTGACAGAAACTGTAATTCGTTGAAATGTCGTAAATTTTAGCGTCCTAGGTCAACATTGTAAACTGCGACGTCCGTAACGCGCGGTATCCAAAGAACTTGTTTTGAAGATTTAGGTATACGTTTATAGATATTATTTTTTTTTAAAGTACCTACCTCATTATATCCAAAAGAATTTTTCAGTTACTTTGTTTATTATGTTAATTTGACTTTGACAAAAAAAATATTATTGAGGCCTTATATTTTTGTTTATTTTCGATTAATAAGGATATTTTTTAAATTTTCTTTTTTATTGTTTTTTAAACTTGACATGCCTGCAATTTCGAAATACGTTAGCGTTAGTTAGCGTTGGTATTTGAAAGGTGTTGAGTTAGATATTAATCTCGTATATCATTAGATTATAAAATACTAGACTTAAATACATTAATCTGAATAATAAATTTTCATTGACGTCAATACAAAGTAATAAAAATATTACAAAATTAGATTGTTATCAGGGTTGCCAGAAATTATTTGTGATTTTATTTTTGAGCTCACACCGATTTTGTAACACAAAACTTGACTTTTTGATGGATCGGTCAGATTTTCCAAGAATTGGTTTATTGACATTATTGTATAACATATCCAAAAACACGATTTTTCTAAACTCATACTTAGTTTTAGGCCCGAAAATCCGATTATTTTTCAAAAACTGTTAAGTTGGATTTTTTTGTATTTCTCATCATCTGCCTAGCCTTTTCCCAACTATATTGGGGTCGGCTTCCAGTCGAACCAGATGCAGCTGAATATCAGTATTTTACATGGAGCGACTTACTGTCGAACATCCACAACCCAGAAACTGAGTAATACGATACGCCATGGTAAGACTTCAGGTTGTCAGACTTTTAGAGCTTCTGACTAACAGTAACGACTGTCAAAGATCTACAAATGACAGCCGGTATCAACAGCTTTACGTGCTTTCTGAGGCACGGAGGAAACTCGCTATGAAAGATGTTCACCCATCCACAAAACAACCTCGGCAAGCGCGGCTTAACCCGCGGCTGTTTATTTAGCTACGAGTTCCCTGATTTTTGTATATTTGAAATCAATAGCTAAATGTAATAAATAATAGTAAGATCATTGAGTTAACTAATTAGTGACGTCACAGTTTGCTTTTGCCATCAAAATAAGGACAGTGTTTTGACAGTTCATAAAAAGTGTATCAATTGATTGGTAGTTCAAATACCTTTAGTTGTTACAACTATATATTATTCATTAACATAGATTAATGACCCGCTGAAACGGACAGGAACTGATTGCGTTTAGAAAATGTTCGTTATTCAATCCTGTGTTACATCAAATTGTAATTAGGTATTTGCAACTAGGCGGTGCCGGATAACACTAATTTTAGAGCAATTTCGCGAGGAGCTGTCGAAGCATATGTATATTACCTATTTAAATATGCGATGATTTTGCCTATCGTTCTAGAATACCATTCTGGTGACTAACATGGAATTTAAATGACTTGTCTGGGGAAAATTATCTAGGCAGGAACAATTCATCTGTTTGTTATTCTGTGCAGTAACAAACAGATACATTTGAAGATAGAAGTTAGTTCTCTGTAACTTTATTACTTTCTTTAATTGCGCATGCACTTGTTTGTGAACTTGTAATGGTTAGTTTCTGTCGCTAACATCCTTATATACTTAAATACATTATGTATTAAAATAAACATTTTATGATATAATTCATAAAAAAAACACTTAGATTAGAGTCAAACAAAAGCAAAACCGATACCTATAAAAAAAAGAAACATCAACACACTAAATATTTTACAGCAATTTTTATTTTCACAACAATTTATTATATTTATTAGTGTGAGTAAAATAAATTATCTAATTAAATATAAACAACTGTGCTTATGCGTCCTCCACATCACTGTCATACTATTAACTTGCCCAGAAGATTGGCGGCATTCCAAGTTGAATGGCAATACTAATTCTATGTCTAAAGAAGGAAACAGTCTCTGGTCTTTTAACATTTTAAATATATCTCCTTCAAATATATAAATTTCAGCTTTTATAAATCATTTTATTTTGTAATAATGACATTTTATCATAAAATGACATTTTATTACAAGTACCTAAGAGGCAGCATTCTGTGCTTTTTGTTAACTGGTGATAAAATCATTAAGTATAATTGAAAGTTACCAATTATGGGACGGTGTAACAACGAACCCCAGACTAAAACTAATACTTATTAAGGCATTAGTGTCAGTAATACAAATGTTAGTGTCATTATTCTGTCACTAAATTAATTATTTGCAATACATTTTATAGCAGACAGTGTGAAAGGTGGTGTCAACATTGTTGATAAAAACAAAGTCAACACAAAATCACTCATATGTATTTCTTGAACTAGTTTTCGGTGACAGTTATGTTTAGTGCATAATGCAATTTAGATAAACATTAACTGATGAAGATCGCGATATGTAAATGCCTTTATCGGGGTTTACGAAATCATTTCCTTGTGCGTCTTTTGAAATTGTGTAAGTTTCAGTTGTTATGTAATTACTGACTTCATCATCTATCGGGCTGATACCTCTTTCTTAAAGTGCCAAGCTCATGCGTCAGTCTGATCGAACCAGCGACACTCTGGGCAGCAGTCGATCGTTCAGCATCTGCGCCAATCATGCCGTCTATTGCTGCAGTGTTGCAACTACGCATAAACCTACTTAAGTTGCCATTGTTCTTATCTCATAGGATCTATTGACGTCAAATTTAATGACACTCAAGGGCACAATTCGTGGGTGGGTGGCATTAGTATCAATTTTCCGTACGTGTATTACAAATATACATACACGTAGATTAGCAACCTGTCATATTACACAGCGATTTAATCATTAACAAACAATTTTAGAGTTCCGTACGTTCAAATGAAAAACGGAACCCTTATAGGATCACTCATGTGTCCGTCTATTTGCCTTTCACGATCAATTTTCTCCGTATCTACTAGATAGATTAACTTACCTGCTACACATCTCAATTCCAAGTTATCAATTTTTCGTAATTTTAAAACAACATAAATTCCAATGAATCGTCTAATATGGTTTGAAAGTAACATGCTACAAAAGTGAGATTCGTTCGGAACCCTTTGCATGTGAGTCGTCTCGCTTTTGGCCGTTTTTTTTGTATGGTAATAGTTCTAATTATGCCCTCAAGGTATTACATCTGAGCGGTTACACAATAATTATAAATAATTTTATTATGTGTTGAAGTATAACTCATTTCTGTTAACGGGTTTCGTGTCACGCGTATGACGTCAATCGGTAGGACATTAGTAGGTCGAGCAAGAAATAAAAGTTTTTGATATAAATCACGCATTTCGTGAAGGTGATACAGGTTTAGAATGCAATTTGAATAAAAAAAAAAAATCCTGAGGGACTTATTAATTAGAGCAGAATGAACGCTAATTGACTCGGAAAACCCACAAAAACAAAAATAATTAAATTTACAAGAAATAGAAATCATTTATTTGCTAAAAATGTAGGTATACAAATTACATGTTAAATAATAATATTTAATAATTGCGGAATGCAAACATATTCAGATAACATAAAATATTAAAATGTACGAGTAAGTGCACAGTCACATTATTATATAATTAATAAATTCCATCCAAACTAAATTTCAGTAGAAAATAATCCAAACATCAAAATTAAAATTTTCAATAACAATTATCATGCTGTTAACAATATTATAAAACGAACTAAATTAAGAAAATTACACCAAAGATAACAATTAATTAATAACTATGACAACTGATATAATTTAATTTAAATTATCATTTAAGAAATCTTTTACATTGTAGTAACATTTATGAATTAACAGTTTAGTTAACTGTTTTTTAAACATTTTTACCGACTTCAAAAAAAAGGAGGTTATCAATTCGACCCGTATGTATGTAATATTATCAGAACTGCCCAGTTTTCATATATATGTTAGTCTATATCAGCGTCTGAACAAATGTGCCAAATTTCATAAGTGTATGTATGTATGTATGTGTGTATGTATGTTTTTATGTTTGTGCACGCATATCTCCGGAACTATAAGTTCGATTTACAAAATTCTTTTTTTTTTGTACTAGGTATTGTTCAACTTAGGGTACACTGCAAGTTGTATCAAAATCGGTTCAGTAGTTTTAGAGATATGGATTTTTTTATGTTGTGACGGATTACAAGATTAGTGCATTATGTAAGAAAATTTTGTATTTTATGTATTTTACAAGAATTTGGGTTGAATATGTAATAAATAAACTAAAAAGGGTAAAATAAAAACTTTTTTTAAAAAAAGTACCGACTTCAAAACAAATACAAAAAAGTTTAAAATAACTTTTCTTTCGGAAGTCGGTGGCTTTGTTTTGTTGTGTCATTGACTATTGCCACCGACTTCCGAAAGAAAAGTTTTTTTAAACTTTTTTGTATTTGTTTTGAAGTCGGTACTTTTAAAAAAAAAAGTTTTTTATTATGGGTAGTTCTTTAATATTTTGATCAAACCAAACTCTTGGTAGCATTATATCGATACCATGTTTATATTTTAACGGCTTTCCAATGCTTAATAGTACGGGAAAACATCATCAGTCAGAATCTACTGATTAATATTTTCGCTCGTTGGAGTTCGTGATTTGTTTGACATCGGCCTGGTTTTTGATTATATCATCAAATCAAAATATGAGTAATAAAAATCTTGATACAAGGTCATGCTATTGGGCCAATGACGCATGTTGTGGGAGTGTCTAGCATTGTCAGAAATCAAAATGAAAAGTGCTGACACCGAAATCCAAGAGGTCAACGTTTGCCGTCGGAAGTAGTTACACGTGGCGTGAACCAAGTGCAGCCTATTGTGAGTGGCTTAAAGATCAGTTTTATTCCGCCATGGTCTGCCCAAGGCGCCCATATCCATAAAAGAATGATTATCTATACATTGCACCATTGATCACTCTCAATAAACTCAAACCTAATAAGTGTTTCCTACATAGAAGGTCTTGTAAGGAATGGTACACAAGACCTCGTGGGAAAACAACAATTCTTAAATTGTAACAAGGTAGCCATGACATAATAACATTATTGCACCATATATTCTGGTGAAACTTTATTTTTACTACTGGAACATGGAAAGTGTAGGTAAATTTATTCTTGATATTAGTCATTTGTATGATAACGTAATCCATGGATTTTAAAGTAAACAGCGATTTAACGACTTTGATTTTGTAATTGGTTGCTATCAAATAAAACGATCTTCGATTTGCCCTCGGCATCTACGTCAATGCGACCAAGATCACATAATACTAGGAAGACAGACGAAATGGTAGCATCATGTTTATGGAAATAATTCGGCAATCGATTAATTGAGTCATTCGGTCAAACTTGCCCTTTCTTTTTATGGGCATGGCTGATACATTGTCACCTAGTTTCCAGATGCATGGATTTCAAAATCAACCACGCCCACTACTATAGAACTATGGCCTACTAATTACCGTTGCAGTAGATACTTTTACAGGATATTGCAAAAGTGACAGAAGGATGTTTGAATTAGAACGTCATTATTAGCAAACTGAATGAAGTCTGCTCCTGATCCCCTTGACATCTATTAATACACTTATTTATTTTTAGTTTGTCTTAAAATACTTATAACATTAATTACACGTATGACGACACACACTCGAGCTTGATTTCCGTTACGAGGACTGCCGCCATGATAGGTGTGGGAACGCTATTTCCCAATGCTGGGACACAGACATCTTCCATGTGAGAGGGACAGGACCACGATCTGCAATGAAGATCTCGTGCAATAAAAGGCAAATTGTTTATGTGTCTTCGAATTTTTGGTTCAAGGATAACTTCGCTAGTTTGGAATGATGAATTAAGTTTTAATTACCATTTTTATTACAACAATAAAATCAAAACAGCTGTTCTCACAGTTGTGTACGGTTTGTCGGTCACGCTACCTAACTTAGAATTAAAGTAGTCGTGTTTCGATGCGCCGCCGATGTTGATTTAATGATTTATAGATCCACTCGGTATAAGTAATATTGTTCCAAAGGTAGTAAGTTCGTGTGCACTGACGTGATGTCAGTTTAAAATACTTGAGGCACGATACTAATACAAATATCATTAACATTTTATTACTTTTAATAACTCGTAATTGGAGTTAAACGAGCTTGACGAATTAATCGCGAACTATTATATTTGGATTGGCCAGTATTTGTCTGAATGATGATTAATATCCTATGCTGTAGTGCTATTCTGTAATTTACTTATTTTTCTTTTGTTTTTACTTTCCTTGTATTCGTAATAAAGGGCATAGTGTATAACTGGGGTTAAGAATAAATATTTAGCTCCTTGATCTATTAGTGCGCTCACTACGCTTGGGCGCCAAACCCCGTCTCGGAACTAAATGAGTTACTTTCATCCCTAGGCTTACAATATACTATTATTGTCTCATTCAGAATCTGCGATGATTAACAAATCATTTCTATTATTCGCTTACTAGGTGAAGTAAGCTAGTGAACATTACAGAATAGCACTGGAGGTTCGGTTCATGTATCTATCATCCGAAAACATTTAAGTTTAATTATCATGATTAATGTGCAGAAGGATGTTTGTGCATGTGCTCAAGTCATATTTAAAACGTTTTTTTATGACAATTGTAGCTTAAAATCGGAAGTGGTGGCCTAATCCTATCGGAAAAGCAATTTGTAACATAGACTGGATGTAAAATAATATTATATTATAATAATGTTCTTTTACCACCAGACTGGACTCAGCACAACCAGTGGAACAGGCAGGGTTTAGGAGTGGATTTTCAACCATAGACCACATCTTCACAGTACGCCAAGTGATCGAGAAGTGCAACGAGTACAATCAACCATTACTATTGGCCTTCATCGATTACGAAAAAGCTTTCGACTCTGTTGAACACTGGGCAGTCATCCACTCGTTAAAAAGATGTCAGGTAGACAACAGATATATAGAGGCGATTAAGGAAGTGTACCGAGCGGCCACTTTACAGGTCAAACTCCACGAGCTCACGAATCCAGTACGTGTTGAAAGAGGGGTGAGACAAGGAGATACGATTTCACCTAAGCTCTTTACGGCTTGCTTGGAAGATGTATTTAGGCTTCTCGACTGGTCACATGGAGGCTTAAACATCAATGGTGAACGGCTAACCCATCTGCGCTTTGCTGATGATATTATCATCTTCGCCAGCAACGTCGAGGATTTGCAGACTATGGTACAGGAACTATATAACGTGTCACTCAGTGTTGGTCTAAAAATGAATGCCTCAAAAACTAAAATAATGTGCTGTGACGACGACATTGATCACATTCTAGTGCATGGTCAGCAAATAGGAAAAGTCAAGGAGTATGTGTACTTGGGACAGACTTTGAGTTTAGTGAACTCTCAAGAGCGCGAAATAAATCGTCGTATCCAGCTAGGGTGGGGTGCTTTCGGTAAGCTGTCGGACGTACTGAAGTCGAAGCGGGTCCCCATTAACCTAAAGCGTCGCATGTTCGAGCAATGTGTCCTCCCAGTCATGACGTACGGGGCTGAAACTTGGACGCTCACCAAGCATATAATCCACCGCATGCAAGTTACTCAGAGAGCTATGGAAAGAGCCATGTTGGGCATCTCTCTCTACGACCGGTTGAGAAACAGAAATTCGTAGAAGACCGAGACTTTTAGACATAGCATGGGTGATAGCAAAAAGAAAGTGGAAGTGGGCGGGCCATATATGCCGTAGACTGGATGGAAGATGGGGAAGGAAAGTGTTGGAGTGGAGACCACGAACGGGAAAGAGGAATGTAGGGAGACAACCGACTAGGTGGACACACGATCTTGTTAAAGTGGCCGGAAGAAACTGGATAGCCATGACACAAAACCGCCAGCAGTGGAAAGATTTGGAAGAGACCTACACTCAGCATTGGGTGACTAAAGGTTGAAGAAGAGAATGTTCTTTTTGCAAATATTGCATCCGACTATTTTGTAATTAGCAAAATCATGCTGTTAGTTAGCCAAATTGTGCGTGTGAAACAACTAATGATTTCGTTAAAACTGCTTGTAATAAGTAGTTATGCCTTGTTCTAAATTACTATCTTCTTGAAGGTCGGCTAAAGTGATTTCTCTAAGAGGAATTTGAACCATAAATTCCTTTTCTTGAATTATATTAATGTTTGCATACATTAAGTTTATCTCATGTGTTACTACCGTAGAGTGATTAATTAAAAAGCCATTTATGCAAAAAAAGTGATTTAATTTGTTTTTATTTAAATCATAATTAAATGCGAAGAGATTTAGTATTGACAAAAAACCCAATCAATCAATACTGTCAGCAGTCTCGACACACATTGTATAATATAGCAAATATATGTAATTCTCTCTCTCTCTCAGTGACGCAAGTCGGACCCATCCGAAGAACTGTAGAAAGCGAAGCATGATAAAAATACATACCAGAAGATCTAAAAATACCACTTTATCAGATACATAATAGGAATTACGATTCGTAAAATGGTATAAATTCTACTCTCTTTCTCAAGCAATAGAGTAGAAAATAAATAAAAATCTTATCCTACTCGTAATTCGTATTATGAACTTGTTGAAGTGGTCTTTTTAGACCCCCAGGCTACTGCTACCCAATTACCTAGACCCATGTAATAACAGAGATTCTCATAATTATGTCTATGAAACGTTTAGCATCATTACATCATTTATTTGTCCTTGGTGATGAATTAATGGCGCATTTTAAGTAACACTTCGATTTGATTCTATTACTTGACACGATGATCCCGAATACAATATATTTTACCGCCCAACTGTAAGTTACAAGCGATTGGTTCTTGATAAGTAGCCGGGGAAAACCGTATGCGCACGTGTTTCGCTACGACAACAGGTCACGAGGTTTTGAAAAATTATTTTAACCTTTCAAGGTGAAAAGATCTATAGGTATATACGCAAAAACTTATCTTTTTTTGTTTTAGCTGTTTTCCTCATTTTATTTTGTACAATCATTTTGTTTTTGTGGTTACAAGCACTCGCTTTTAAGGATACTAAAAAGGTAAAATTGAGATGATATCATAATTAATGTATTTGATTTTATATATTTAGTTTTGTTCCATACTATAAAAGATGATATCATATTTTTGTTCTCTCTACACTTAAGAGACTTATTTATTAAAATTGGCTAGGACAGATCTCATGATCTCAATTCCGCTTCAGCTCTTGTTTTGTACCCAACATCGAGTCAACAGCGCGTGCAATAAGGTGCTCAAATGCGCCTGTAACCATCTGCGCCCGTTTTGTTCTAAATTATTTGAGAAAAATCAACAACTAGCCACGTGATTCTTGAACTTTTTCCGTGAAAAAATGATTACTTCTTCTTAGCGTGCTGTTTGGAAATAGTGGACGGTTTGACGCAACGAGCTATGCTATTCTCTGAATGCCAATTTTTAGGCTTAGCGCAACGACGAGCTCGTCTTCGAGACAGAGCTTTGAAGTAGTGTTGCGACTCGTCGATATCACAAGCGTAGTGAATAGCTGAATACCAAACTGTCAGTTATGACACTGGGGCAGCGCTGCACACAAGGCTGTTTCCTCACAACCCGGTAGACATTGGGCATTTTTAAAACGCGCGTATGAATACGCGCATTTTGAGAACCAAGATGTGATAATGAAGTGTACCTACACATGCAAGCACGTATTGTGTACGGTGTGAACGCGCGCATAACGCGCACGATAATAGCATTGTGATAATTTGATATTCTTTACATAAATTAATATGTTATATAAATAAAAATATGTTTCACGCTTTTAGTACTCCGTTTTTTCTGTGGTTCCAAGTTTGACTGTTCAGAGTAGGATTCGATTCCCGAATCGGGAAAAAACGATTTCTGAGTAGCAACTATGCTATTTTTATTTTATCAATTTAGAAACCGTGTTTATGCGCATTTTATGCTAATGGCACTACTCTTTGTTTCTCGGTATTTTTTTTTTATTTTTTCGTTTATTTTTTTAATTAAAATGTGTTTGGAGAGTAATAAAGAAAATTAGGTTATATTAAATAACCCTGACTGCCTCGTGTAGCACGAAGTCCTTGGTTTGGTTCCTAGATCGAGTAAAATGTATTTTTTTTGTTTGGTTTAATTCTCAGTTTCAGCTACGGAGGCCACATTTTAGAACTAGGGCTGTCCCTTTTACATCAGCTACTTGGGACTATAGTTTTTTTTTAATTTAGCGTTAGGTTCGCGTTTAACCAGTATCTTGTCTGATGGTAAGTGAAGATGTGGTCTACGGTGAAGCACGCTTGCCTAGAAGTAATCTATTCACTCTTGACTTATATAGTCCAAGGTTGTACCTTACCCCTAAGGTAGGTAAGACCCCTCTTTGAGGAGTGGCTGGAAAAGCGTCACCGCTTCCTGACCTACCGCATGACGCAGGTCCTCACCGGACACGGAAGTTTCGGGAGGTACCTGTGTCGGAAAGGGAGGGAAGAAACGCCTGGGTGTCACCAATGCGAAGATCGCCCGGAGGACACAGTGGAGCATATACGGTGCAGGACTGCCCCGCTTGGGCAGAGCACCGCCGTGTCCTCACGGCAGCGATAGGCGGAGACCTCTCGCGCCCGGCATTGGTCGAGGCCATGCTGCGGGGCGAGACGGAGTGGGAAGCGGTCGCCTCCTTCTGCGAAGCAGTTATGCTCGCGAAGGAGGAGGCGGGTCGTGAGAGAGAGAGGACAGCGACCTCCCTTCGCCCCTCCGCAGTGGTAGACGCCCACGGCGTCGGACGTCGCAAGATGATCTCCGGCCACCGAAGGCGCAGGCATGAGGGCGGCCAGTAATGGGCAACTCTCCGCCCGACCATGGACCATGCCCAGGTCGACGGCGCCTCAAAGAGCGTCAGCAGGATGACGGGGCCCCCCTCTAGAGCGCCAAAGCCTGCCGGGGTCGCGGGACCTATACCATTACCGTGACCCTGGAACGTAAAGGGCTAATGAAGGACATCGTGGATTTTAGTCAGTGCAAGTCTGACAGTCCCTCCCGCCCTGCCCTGGGCGGGAGGACTCATTTGATGATTTTACCACGCTAAAAAAAAAAAAGGTTGTACCTATCAGGAAATACAGACTCCGGCAGAATTTCACTCATTAGATGTGCGCACAATAAAAGTATTCGAAAAACTCTTTGTACGTATGGATGAAGTGTACCATAATATGTAACACCTTGCCCGGCCCTTCGGAATCACAATCTTTATCTTATGTTATGCACACCTATGAACCAAATACATAATTATGTATTTGACAACCTGATTTAAAATAAAAGTTATAATAACTGATTAAATTATTGCATAAATTAAATTTAATGAATTCGTAGGGCAGTGGCTCGTTGATACCATTACGAAAAAGAATATTAATAAAAGCAGTCATGATTAAGGGCAAAAGTGTAATCTAAACTAGATGTCTAAAATGTGGAATGGAAATGTTTCCATATAGTGTTTTTAATCGCACGTAAGCAGTTTGGTTGACAGGTGAGTTTAAATGATTGTAAACGCACCTACTCGTAAGATACATGAAAATTCTTGGTGTGCGAAAACGTTTTGCAAATCACGCCATCATCATCATCAGCCTATAAATGTTCCCACTGCTGGGACACAGGCCTCCTCTCTGAGAGAGGGAGTGGGCCATAATCCACCACGCGGGCCCAGTGCGGGTTGGTGGATGTCACATGTCTTAGAATTTTTGGTTCTAGGACATGCCGGTTTCCTCTCGATGTTTTCCTTCACCGTTTTAAGATCAGTGGTGATGAAATAAATTACACAAAGTAATGCGCCCGGCTGGATTCGAACCCACGACGAACCCTCGTCAATCGGGGCCGATAACACTGGGTCACCACTGCTCTCAGTCGACGCCGATACCACACAAATCACGCGAATCTCCGAAATCACACAACAGATTTCAGTGACATTTTACGTGAAGTTAATTGTTTATACATATATATGTAGTTTAGAATCCAATGGTTGGCGCAACGACCATTTATATCTAGACGCCTCATGCACGATCTGACTAACGAAAATTATTCTGTCAAGTCACTGAGGTACGACGTAAGCGAGGGGGACGGGGTACTGCGTTCTGATTGGCTAATACTGCGTTCTGATTAGCTAACTCAAGGTCAGTGCGACGAGGGGACTCACAGGAGTGGTCGAGTCACGACGGTTTTAAGACTTTTTTACCTAATGTGTTGACAGACATCGGTCGCCTGTGATTAGGAGTCTAGATATAAATGGTCGTTGGGTTGGCGTCATTGTCACGCCAAGCAGGGACGGGGTCACTATTAAACCTGAATTAAGAAATTAGCTGGAATTTGCGCTATCAATAAGCAAAAGGTAAAAACAGGTTTGGAAAATGAAACAATTGAAAAAAAATAGTCTGTGGAAACGCCCTGTTCGTATTCATAACGCAACTGTTACGAAATCTGATGTATTTATAATGTGGAAGAACCAGATGGGTTAGTTTTATTTATCTGCATTGTAATCAGACATAATTGTTAAACGAAAAACACGTAAAAAAACTAAGATTTGATTTTGCACACAAACATCCTGAATTGTTTGCCAAATATTAAAATAAGATGTAAAAAATCTAGAATGTTTACATAATTTTTATAAGGTCAAACGTTGTTTTAAGAATAATTTTGTAACATATTGTTTCTGAAATTAAAGATATAGAACTGATGGCTGTACAGCTGTATTAACTCTATACCTATTTTATTAAAAAAAACAATCAAAAATCGTCTAGCACATAGCATTTACGTTCTAGCTGATGACAGAGTTGGAATAAATTCCGCAGCAACACATAAATACACACAGACTTTATAAATATGCATGTCCACCCAGCGACGTACCTATAATTATGGGTGTATGCTACAATGAACAGCAAATATCAATTGGTCTAATCAGTCTTTGTATATTATGAGTTTACCAACAGCTTCCGAATTCCGAAACAAACAGCTACTCAGAACCATTCGGAACAGCCCTCAGCTACTTTGAAATCGAAAGTGAAATAGCGGTTGACTAACCGAATTCCGGCTTCCGAATTCCGAAACAACTAGCTACTCGGATGCACTCGGAACCATTCGGGACACCGAACAGCATCACCAAGTTTGAAATCGAAAGCGAAATAGCGGTTGATAATAATTATTGTCTGCGTACTGATAGTGGTAATGAGATGTTACGCATTGTATTGTGTGATCACGAAATGCTGTAATACAAATAGCTGCATGTTATCGCGAGCTGGTTTGGTTACACGCCTTAAAAAAGGCGTGGTTGCATCCTAACTGATAGCGCGTTACAATAGTTTGGGTACCGTCGAGGTGAGAACCCTGAAGATCTGTTTTTTTTACGTTTGTCCTTTTTTATGCACTGCTGTGCAAAGCCTTCCCGAATATCTTCTAGGAGTCTTGTGCCTCCTCGGACCAGCCCTCAGAGTACGCGTCCAGGTCATTTCCCCTTACTATGATTTTTTCTTATAAATATCATGGGTGTGTTTACAAATAGCCAGATCCTCTTAATTGTTGTTTCCTGAGTGTTCTATGTAAGCTTTCTTATTGATATAAAATAAAGAAATGCCTAAGTTACTACAAATACATCTGGTAAACATTAGTACTACTTATTTCCACTGTAATAGCGTTGATCAGAGAAAAATTGTTGATAATTTTGTTGACAAATAACGGCTAAGTTATGATCTGATAGTTTTCTTCTACAAGTGTAACCTTAAAAGCTCGGTATGTTTTCTTCAAATATTTACATACCATTTTGTAAGAAACATCTCGTCACACTACATCTCTGGTTGTTAACTAGAACTGGCCTGTTGAATTTAAGCTGACGTTTTGTTTTATTTGTCGATTAATATTGCAGGGACGGAACCCTTTAAAGATATGCTAAGTAGTGGTAGGCAATACTTTTTTCATTGCAATAATTGAACCGAAACTAAAACAATGAAAGTGGGTGAGCGATCACTAGTTTGCTAGTTAAACATGATGGATCATAGTGATCATACCTGTTATGTGCTCAGTCGTATGCTTATGAGCCGTTTAGTTTAATGCATTGCAACTGTCAGTTAAATCACGTAAAACTCTAAACCTGATTTTTTTAAACAACGGATATTATTCAATTTATTGATGTGGTATAAACAATTTGAAATCTTTTCTAAAATATTCAATTTAGTTGACATTATGACGACGGCTAGGCTTAATCGGCTGAAATGTCGGCTCTTTGGTCGATTGACCCCGCTCAGGCGGGACCCGCGGGAAGAATGAACCAATTCGACCTATTTAATGGGATCATAAAAGTGTATTTTGAGAGCAGCCTTTGATATTACTCCAACAGAAATCCGAATAATCTAGTTAATTCATTCAGCGTGATTTATAACGCCAATTATGTAAAATTACATACATTATGCATGTTTTACATTCGCAGACGTGTGTTTGAATGCAGGAAATCTATGTGGCTGTGGTGGTTTTCAGAGAAAATTGGAATTGGTCAACGGAATTGGCCGGTAATCTAATGCTTATTACAGGGAACGATTAACTTAGTTCACGCGGAAGACGACGATTTCGACTTAAAGTGACGATTGCAACTTTGATTTCAGTACCTATATCTAGTAGGTATTAAGTAACAGATAAGTTGAACGATAATTTACATAATTTGAAATTCATCACGGTAATACCTGATTGAAATACATTTATGCGCAAATGCAATATGCATCGTTAATCGAAAGTCTTTTAAAGACAGCGACGCATGAAAGATTAGTTCATTCAGTCGGAAGTTTGGAATAAAAACTAGACCAATACTAGATACTAATGTGATTTGTCTGCGTCAGCAAAACCTGTCTGCAATAACGTACAAGAAATGGTGACCCCGAAAAGACGGACACTACACAAGATAAATTCGCAATCAGGACAAATGGTGAATTGAGTAATTATTTTGACATAATAAACAAAATTTCGATTTGAACTGATAATAACGTAAGAAAAAAACTAAAAAAGATCACATAATCATGGAAAGTGTGTTAATTTAAAGTAGCGTGGCCCTCCATTAGTTTCGGTTTCCATAATAATGTACTAACATTATATTTATGTGCTTACCAAAGTAAATAAATAAGCGTGTATATAAATATCAGCATCTAAAATGACGCTCATTACGTCGACCATCTGCTTTCTAATCAACGAATACTTCTGTTTTGTGCCCATTCGATTTAATCAAACCTTAGAGATTTGGAACGTCAGTCGATTGAAAAACTTAATGAAAGTAATGTTTTCCTTGAAATAATCTCAAGTATAATAATTGATTCGGCAGTGAGCTGAAGGTGGTATACATTATTATATTTGTTAATACTTACTTAGTGTGAGAGGAAACAATTAGAATGATTTGTGAAAAGAACTTACTCGTATATGTATATCATTTTTGCTTCCTCATGATTTCCATTGGCACGTTTTGTTTTAACGTAACCTTGTAGTAGTAACGGAAATGCTGTCTAAAGAGCCTATTTTTTAAATGGGTTTAGTCTTCTCCTTAATCTAGCCCGCAAACAGAGGTGAGACCTAAGGTGGAGCGAGCTTACCTAGATGGTTCGTGAATTCCGGCGCACTGACGAAACACCGTTAAAACTGTTTAGCGCCGGGCGCTGGAACCACCAGCCCAGCCCGGTGCCCTGGTGAAGCCTGCCACCGCTGCTGTGGTATCAGTCAATCGTCAGGTTACAGGTAGCCTGTCTGACTACATCTGGAGTCATTTATTATACGGAACTTGTGGAAACTCGAACAAACTTCCGTGCGATCAAGCGTTTTTGCCATACTTAATAATTATTTATTGGAATCAAATATTGGACCCATTAATATTAGTAGTAATTTTTACCCGTGGTGCTAGGCAACTGGGCTTCCCTAAGTTGTAATGTCCCTTTGTGCATTTTGTGCATATTGGCCTTACTTTGTTCTGTCTCCTACTTGACATTGAGGGAAGTGGAAACATATTTTTTCCTACTCCTCCACTAGTCTTTTCTGATTAATTTCGTTGCAGGATCCAAGACAGGTAAATTCATTCATTGGGACACGACGTGCTTCATTTTCTCGGCGCTTTTCTGGTGGTTCCCACTGTTGAATCTGGCTTTCAGGAGTTGCAGTGGTTTGGGAATAGTGTGGTGGGTTTGTCCCAAAAAAAGGTAGCCTGAGATGCCGCTGATGCTCGCGGTGGACCGTTGAAAGCTGGATGGACATGGTCTATAACATACAGAGTGTATGTAGAACAATAATACAGTCGAGCCAAAAAGTTTAATTTAAAAATCGATTCCCATTTAAAATACGTTTTGACGAACGATTAAAAACTATAATCTGATGGATCAGAGCGAACGGAAGTCGCTTATCTCGATCGCCGATAACCATTGTTACGATTTTATTGGCAGCAATCTTAAATTTAAATGTCGCCTATACATCAAATTTCCAATTAAAAAAATATAATAAATCATGTTGCCATTCCAATCAATATCTGATGAATACAACATATTTTGATTTGATCAAGATAAGCAGATCTAATAGATGCTGATAACGATCTATGTGAGATATTGGCATGGTTTATTAATGGGTGCTAAAATCTAGACGATGAATTATTTATCTATTTATCTTTAATATTCGCGCTTTGATCTTGAGATAACGATCAAGATAACAAGATAACATAAATTGCCTTAACTATAAATTAAACTGTTACTGAATTTGCATGATGGCAATTTAACTTCTACGGACGCAGATTTGCTTATTTTAAAGTTATATAACAAGTACCGTTTGTGAATCCAGTATTGAAATTAGAAAACAAATCAATATTTTATTGGGTGGACAGTAATTGATATTGCGTGTTTATTACCCGTGTTTCAACGTGCGGGTAATAATGTAAAATTGTAAATTGGGTTTAATAAAACAAAGATTTACCACTGTGATGGGAAGTTGGATATTTCGGTGTTTGTTGCAATCAAACCAACGACAACTCCACCTTTATCATGTTTCGTTAATTATAGTCATATAATGGTATCACCATTTTATGTTCGATGCTTTATGTTCGTGCAATTAACACGATCAGGTTGAGGAACTAAGTGCGTCCCTGTAGTTTCAATTTAAATGCTTTCAATTTAGTTTTGAATTCAAATTAAACATCTGTATTTATCCTTAAATTAATCAAAAATTGTGTTTTGAGGTGTCTGGTATCATGAAGACATATCCGAACACGTCGTGTAATATTCTAGTAAGATGTGAAAAGATTTGGGAGAACAAGCATTGCGTGGCTAAAGGTAAAAAAGAAAAAATCTTTTTCAGCAGTCTAGCACTCATGTGACTAAGAGAGTAAAAAGTTGATAAATGGAAAGTACAAAGAAAGCTAAAAAAATATGTATGGGGTGTGACGAATGATATGACAGGAAAAAACGAGTCAACTATGCTGTGATGTCTGACAGGAGAGAATGGTAGAAAAAACAGTGTTGCGTCGACTTCAAGTAAAACAAGATAAGGAGAGAAGGATTGATAAGTATGTATTTTAAAAGTTACTTAATGTCAAATGTTCCTGAAACACAAAAACAAATCACCATCAATGGCATGGCAAATGGACCTACAATAGACACATTCCATCACCATTCTCAGAAAACAATGCGGAGTATAATAAATGTACATAACATTATTGCAAAACAGATAGATTCATATACGTTTTATTCTCTGTGAAGAAGAAGACATTGCTCTGTGTTAATACATACAATGCGACCTTTAAAAGTGCGAAGTACGACTGAATCTACTGCAAGTATGTTGTAGTAATATTGTTTTGTTGTTGGTGTCCGAGTAACATGGTGGCTTGTTCTTATTTATTGTTGTTCAATAGTTTTTGTTGCACTATGAGTATCGGAACTTAATTGTAAAGTACATAGTTCAGCACTTGCAGATTTAACGTGTATACAATGAATTATAGCAATCTTCCTTTTATATTTATTTTGAGTAAATTAAATAAAATATAATAAAATCTTATTGCAAAGGGGGATCAGCTTATTGCTATAGCTCACTGTATGTAGCTAGTTCATCAGCAACGTTTTTATAAGTTAGCTAGAAACATAAGGCATTAAATTATAGCATGCCTTTTTTCATTTGGGGCTTTGCCTTGCCTTTTATCGTGACGTTGCGAGTTCACTGGACTATTGTAGACTCAGTAGTTCTCAGAATCAGCTCAGAACACTAATTTTATGGTCGACTGTGTGATCACTTGGCCCTTCAACTGGCTCTGCAGCATCAGTCTCTCTCTCCAAATATATAGATGCCAATTATATTATTAAAAATATGAAAAAATAAATAAACTGCAAACGTCATACAAGTTCAGTTCACTGTACCTCATATTTATATTATGTCATCCCCAACTTCGATGCAGTTTTTTCCAAACTAAAAAAATACACTGTGATTAGCATATCTCACCAAGTAATAGCTAATAGTAAACAGCGTACAATCCACCGTATAATATTAAAGTAGGTAGCTCAAAAAAAAAAAAACAAATCTATATGCAAACACTACTGTAATAACAGTTTGCTACAAACAAGTTTAGCATACAAGTAGCAAGTATTCTAAGTTCAAGTTCAAGAGTTAGTTAATAGGCCCATATTAATTGTCAAGTCATAGTATCATGCTAATATAGCAACGTTTTTGCGGTTCCTTTTATATGAAGTTCAGCATTCTTGTGTGAGGTGGATTCCTATTTAGGAAACTCGTCAATGTTACCAGTCTTGGGACCCTGGTGTCGCGTGCCTAGGAATGTTGTGACCATGTTTTTTGATTAAGAGATAATCTTGGTACGTATTTTTAACGATTGAGCACTCTAATTGTAATATAAGTTGCTTAGTTTTCGTCCGTAGTCATGGTGTTTGTAACAGTGCAGAAATTCGAAACTGGAAATTAAAAAATAAGACAAGAAGACAAGACGCTCTGCTGGCGCTGCTGCTGCGGTTGCTGAAAACCTCAAGCGGCGTAAATATAGTAACCTAAGTATAACTATATTTTTGAGCCGTTTGGGGTTGAAACTATAGGGCCATGGGGTCCGAGTGCTCACAGACTCTTCAGAGACATTTCGAAAAGACTTGTTGACGCTTCCCGTGACCCAAGAGCTGGCTTTTACCTTGGTCAGAGGCTAAGTATAGCCATACAAAGAGGCAACGCCGCCAGTCTCTTGGGCACATTACCAGCTGACAGCGTTGAGGATGAGTTTTTCGATGCTCTATAATAGTGTAATTTATTTAATTGGTTTTATGTCATAGTTTTTTATTTTGTTAATATGTAGGTTTAATTAATATATTTTAGTTTTAATTTAATATCCTTGACTTTATAAATAAACGTTTTAACCTTAAAAAAAAGACAAGAACGTACTTAAATATACGGAATATTTAACTGTTTTCTTGTCTTGTTTTTTTCCAGTTTCTGTTCTAATAATTTTGCAGGGCCATCGGAAGCAAAGGGTTACCGATCGGACTGGGTGAATTTGCAGTAAGTCGGTGAGAAGTTTACAACCTCAAAAATTGTAATGATTATGTTTGTTCATATATTTTACAGGTATAAAATGTGCATTTTAATTATGAAAAAAATAAAAATCCTAAAAGTCATAAGTATTTAGTGCCATTGATGAGGCTAGATTCAAATATTCTATTTATAATTTTGATTTCAGTTTTATTGTTTACAGATTTATATCTAGCCACCACCATTATCTCAGATGATTAAACTCAAAGATTATACACTCAGATACATGCAGATTTCTGAAGATTTTGCTTATTTAAATTAATTAACATTGTGATACAAATAAATACAAAAGCTCTTCAAAAATGGAAAGTCTTATTTTTATTAGATTCATATTAATTTATGGTCTCTGGCTTTTATCCTAAGAGAAGCTTATTTTTAATATGAATCAGTAACTGATTAATAAAGACTGAGCTGAAAGAGCTAATTTCACTGCATAGTCAAACTATCATCGTATCTTCTTGTCATGTCATCGATTAATTCAGCCCCTTGCTTCTGAGAGGTAAATTCTCCAGTGGGTCCACGTGGGCTCCACGGCAAATCTCAGTCCTCCAAAACCTTTACCGCATCAAATCTGTCTCAGTCACCACTTAACGTCTGACCATCTAGTTGGGGACCGACCTACTTCACAATTTTAATATAATCATTGCGAATTGTCCTCTAATACTCTTCATGGTCACCGTACTATCAGAATCTATTAAAACACTTGTCTAAAAATAGAGATGGGCATTGTGCTCGTCCAGTATTTCGATCTCGATAGTTGATTTTTAGTGGCCATCTAAATACGAGGGTGTAAATATCGATAAATTCCTGTCGATACTGTAATAAATAGTAGTTGCAAGGTATTCATGAAAATATGTACGTAATATTTAACTTATAATCATAAAACTAGTTTAAAGATGAATTGGGACTTGGGCCCTTATTATTATTACAGCAGTTTTTATTTCTTTAAGGAAACAATTTGAATGTTTTGAATTACTCTATCATGTAATGAAGTTCTTCTTCATAAATTGAAAAGAGTCATTACGTACATTTTTACTGTCAAAATTCAAATAGCAAGCATAATTATGATACGTGTTGCTCGGTCAAAAGAAACAGGCGTCAACCCCGATGTAGTTAAAACGCCTGATGTTTTCGTTTTATAAAACTTTCTCATACATTTTTAAAACATTTCTGGTTTCAGGGATGACTTGTAAGTGGTCGATAAAGTTAATTCAATTTGTCTCCATTCATTGTAATGTTATTTGGACGAAGATGGCTGAACTCATCAGTCGTGAATTACCGTTCTGTGTCCTATTCTGATATTCCCATACTTATCGATTCAATTTGAAATGGATGTTATTGCAGTAAATGTATCTTCAAGACAAGCATGGGTCGGTATTTTAATTATTGTTGTTTTACTAAATGTTAGGCTCATCTTATGCCGAACCAGCTACAAAATATAATATAATAATAATATTCCACAACTATCACATAACGCCATCTAGTCCCAAGCTAAGCAGAGCTTGTGTTATGGGTACAAGACAACTGATAAACATACTTATATATTTCTAAATACATACATATTATAGATAAATAACACCCAGACACAGAACAAATGATCGTGCTCATCACACAAACATTTGTCCTTGGTGGGAATCGAACCCACGACCTCTGGCATAGCAGTCAGGGTCACTAACCACTAGACCAACAGGCCTGTCAAAATGTCACATAATATAGGTACACTTAAGTTAGAAGTTTAGTGGATTTAGAACAAATTCTTCCTTACTTACACCCCGCAGTGATGTATTTTGTTACCACAATCTTATTCCTAATAAATCACATGAATTTTTCATGGCCATCCATTTTCAAGGACCCTTGTTTATGCTCCGCAGTGTTACATGCATTTAAATTGGATTTTATCTGTTGATAACCACTTTATAATAGAGTGTAATCAATGCCATCTCTATGCCAATTTTGTATTGCGTGTGTGGTGTGACTAAGTTACAAAGAATCTGCGATATTACATGTTGTAACTCAATCAAATTATAAGTGAACCATTATTTTAAGAATTATGTTTGTTCGTGGGCAGTATCTACTTGAAGAGCAGTATCTACTCGAAGAGTAAAATGAAGACTTTTTTACTCACGACAAGACTAATTCTTCTTGATCTTCGGATGTTTAATTACTTTCATTTGACTTTGTACTTAAGACACAAGTATCAATGAAACCTGTAAATGAGGAAACGTTTAATAGCAAAAGCTCTTTTTTAGGCGGTAAAATTATTAAATGAATTCTCAAGGGTGTGGTGCAGAAGAAAATCCAGCGTGTTCCTCCAATTGCCCTCTACGTTCCGGGTGACGTTTACCTGTTTAGACTGTCCTGCGACCCCAATGAACGCCTGCAGTATTAAAAGCCTCGGTGACAACAAAAGGTGAATGAAACCTGGAAATGAAGAAGCTACTTCAACTTCCTACTTGTACTTGATTTTTTCATAAAATAAATTCTGTAATGAATAAAGATCAGTACACATTACAATGCGTCGAAGTATAATCATACAATTTTCCTTATCATGAACACAGTTAACAGCAGAATAATGACAAGGGGCAGGATAATATTATTTTGTTCCGATAACATCTAATTTCTGCCGAAGACAGGCGCGACTACCATTTGGTAACAAAAAGTAAAGCTGTATCAAGTTTCAGCCGGTCCCAGTTATTTTAATGGGTTCACATTCGATGGGATTTCATATTCAGTTTACTGTAGTTTTAAAGTTCATAATTAAAGAATATTAAGTGCGCTCTTTTGCACTTTTATATAAATGTTCTGTTGATTTTCATTTATAATCTATCATATCTTATCTAGATAATTCTGTTATTCTCAAGGTGTCGGTTGACCACGTGGGCCTTAAAGAGCTGTCAGCAATCTGACGGGGCCTTAGAGGGCCAAAACCCAGGGGCAGGGGTCGCGGAACTGTCTTATCAGGTAATTGAGATCCTGGAACGTAAAGGGCTATTGAAAGACACCGTGGATTTCAGTCAGTACAAGTCTCGCAGTATGGGTGGAGTGTAATCATTTGATGACTTTATCACGATAAAAAAAACTATTTATTTCATAATTTTCATACATATTATATGTATTTACTATCAAAAGGCGCCCGTGTTCTGCAAACACTTTGATCGTGTTTCTGAGTTATGATTATAACTTGGTAATGACGGCGATCCTGATAAATTTTGTCCCTTTTAAAATTATATGGGACTTGTATGATATTATGCGATGTATTTGAGGATATGTTAAACTGTACAAGAAATGGGTGGAATCATAAAATTAGTTCAATTTGCCTTATGGCTACTGTAAATTATAATTTGTTCCTTGTAAGTTTGAAATAACTGTAGCTATTTGCATAGCGAAGGATTTGAACTTCAGCGTGTGAAAGGTATTATCATGTCTTATATTTTTGACTTAACAAAATGTGATTGTTATTGTTTTTCTCTTTCCTAAACTACACAAATACTTCGCTACGGTATTAGAGAGAAAAGTTACAAAAGATGAAAACTTCCCAAACGTACCTATCCAACGCACTAAAAGCTAGTTCTAACCATATAATTACTACTTTTAAGACTATAATTGTAACTGACAGTATATCCTTATTAATAATGGGAAGAAGGAAAAAAAACCCGCTAACGCGTTGAACTCTTTTCTACCAGGATTTGAGGTCATCCTCATTTGAATGACGTTCGTTTTTATTTATAATGCAACGATTGCAAAATGCAATCCGCAATCCTGAAAAGTTCATGAAACAATAGTATCAAGTTTTTGATGAAGCTTTTCTTTTCCAAATCTAAGCTCAAGAGCAAAGAATGAACAATTTCGTCTTTCTTATAAAAAATAAACTTAACAGGATAGTTCTTTAGGGTAGCTTAATTCGAAAAAAGCGTCGCGTTTTTGTTTAAATTTTGTATTTTCTAAATCAAATAAGAAAACCTCAATACGAAAAATGTAAAGTGCCTTAATGATTACAGGATTTCTTAACTTTTTCCTATGGCTGGAAGTCGTAGAGGTCGGTTTATAGGGTTGAGCCACGTGCCTGTCTGAGGGCCAGCAGATGTCTCATGACACCTGCCCTTGCCACCTCGCCCATCACATTCAGACCCACACCAATCACCATACACCCATCCCTTTCTAGTTGTGCTTATTTTTATATAATTTATACAAAGTGACGGTAACTAGAATGGACCCGAGGCGGTTATAATGACCAGTACCTACCCCAGCTGTGTTATTAATTGCGTAGTTAAGTACACAGGTTAAGTAACTGAGGTGCTTTGTGACTCTTGCGTTCCTAAGTTGTCTTTATGTATTAGTTTGCAATCAGGTTCTAGGTATATAAGGGTTGGATGTGCAAAAATAATAAACACACAACTTGGTGTGTTAGACGTTGTGCATGCAATTTTCCTTATTCGAATACGATTTGCAACCCTTATGTATAATATTCTTTTATAATTTAAGTTCAATCTTCAGCTGAAACCAATCTTAAAATAAGCTGCAACTTTACTCACTGTGTTTTACTTTCATTTACCTTTAATTAACTGCTTTCTGAGTTACTGTTCTTTGTTAACCGTTGCGTGTGTTTATGTTTAACTGTTTCTCACTTACGATTTTATACCTTCGATTTTTTTAAAGAAAATGTTTAGCCAGTTTTTCTGTTCAGTGAAAAACCTGTCTTATAAAATACAGGTTTTCCAGAAAAATGAGCTTATTAACCTTCAAGTACCGACGTGAGGCTTCAGTTACATAAGTACCGACGTGACGTCTGACAGACCACCGTAGCTTAACTGACCAAAAATTTTATGTTTCTGGTTTATTTAGAAAAGTAAATGTTAATATATATTTTTGATATATCTAGTTATCATAAGAGTAAAATAGAATATAAAAGTTTTCACATTTATTACTAATTATAAGCATTTATCTGTCAGTCTCAAATTTTTTGTATGAAAAATCAACTTTTTACTTAGTAATTAATATTTATAAAGTAAACAATTATTTTTTCTTCCCAACATTTTTTTCTAAAAGTTTAATAACTAAGCAAATAAGAAAAAATAAAAAGAAACAAAAAATAAAGTGACTTCTTGGAAATCGCAATGCACAAAATATTCGAAACAATAAAATTTTACAAACAGTCTTTGCTGCATTGTAAGCACACATGTTTCATGCAAGAGTCACATTTATCAGCAGTCTTGCGCTTGATGAATGATTATCACTCTTCATAAGAACAAAATTTGGATCGATGTCATCACAGTCGGAGTCCGAGCTCTCATTTAGCCATTCCTCTATAATGTCCGCATGGTCTTTATTTTAAGGCCTTGTAAGGTATTTTTATGTTACGTTTTACTCCTGAAGTACTTGTTTGATCCATTTCCGTATCTGACTGAAAATATAAGAAAAAAAGCTAAATGCTCAAACAAGTCTCATTCAAAAAAAAATACACAAGTACAGACGAGTGGTCTGGTAGACCACTTGCAATCTTATAAAAGCCAAAACTCACCGGAATCGCACGCGCAAACACAACCACTCTCCACAAATGCTGCCGAGCGACCGCTCGAGGGGTAGAGAAAAGCGCGGGGGGGTACATCTTCGCTAACACAGGTAACTAGACAAATCGAATACCCAAAGTGTCTGTCAGACCACACGTCGGTACTTAAAGGTTAAAGAAAACTCAAGATAATTATTTATTTTTCTTAGTAACAGGTACTCGAGGACAAAACAGTATTGTAACGGACAGTTTTACCAGACAAGGAAACTGTAATGAGAATGAACTTTTTTGTAAGTGTTACTCTTTTAATGAAAACCTTCGTGATTGACATAAATGAATAAGTGAAGTACATGTCTTAAGGATGGTAACACCGAGCTCAAAGATTCGTTCCGTTCAGTATGTTTGGATATGTAGTCAACATGTTCGATACGGTTTATTAGCTAAATACCAATCGCTGGGTGAAAGTTTTCAGTGAAGCTGGTGCAATTATTCGATGCTGCTACCACATCATACTTATCAAATAGACACTTTGACAGTGAGGTCGGTCTTTTGTAATGACATTTCTTTCAGTAAGTAAGTGCTGTTTTCAGAATAAATAACTTTTTAATTTGCCTGCTTAATATATTTGTTTTTCATTCTTTTTTATCTATACATATAATAAAATGGTAGGAAAGTCAAAACTGTACATTGAATATTTTTTTAAAAGAATACTTGGGGTGTGATCTACAATCGATACCGAAGCCAAAAATATAGTTTTTAGAATTTTTGTCTGTTTGTCTGTTTATCTGTTTGTCTGTTTGTCTGTATGTATGTCCGGGATAAACTCAAAAAGTACTGGACGGATTTGTATGATTCTTTTTTTGTTGTATAGGTATTAAATCTGGCCAACATATAGGCTATAATTTATCTTGAAAACTTGAACACCTGGTGCAGAACTGCAACAGACCAGCTAAACTATAAGAGATACAAAAATGGTGCCAAAGCAAAAATTGTTCCACGTGATGAGCATTTTCTGCTGAGAGAATAAATTTGAAGATCTGGAACACCTGATGTGGAACTCCAAGAGCCCAGCTACACTATAACATATACAGTAATGACGTCTTAGCAAGAGTTGTTTAGCCTGATAAGCACTCTCTGTTGTTGCCGTATAAAAATTGAAGATCTGGAACACCTGATGTAGAACATCAAGAGCCCAGCTACACCACAAAATATATAGGAATGACGTCTTAGCAAAGTTGTTCAGCCTGATAAGAACTCTCTGTTGACGTATAAAATTGAAGATCTGGAACACCTGATGTGGAACTCCAAGAGCCCAGCTACACTATAACATTTACAGTAATGACGTCTTAGCAAGAGTTGTTCAGCCTGATAAGCACTCTCTGTTGTTGCCGTATAAAAATTGAAGATCTGGAACACCTGACGTAGAACACCAAGAGCCCAGCTACACCACAATATATATAGGAATGACGTCTTAGCAAAGTTGTTCAGCCTGATAAGCACTCTCTGTTGACGTATAAAATTGAAGATCTGGAACACCTGATGTGGAACTCCAAGAGCCGAGCTACACTATAACATATACAGTAATGACGTCTTAGCAAGAGTTGTTCAGCCTGATAAGCACTCTCTGTTGTTGCCGTATAAAAATTGAAGATCTGGAACACCTGATGTAGAACACCAAGAGCCCAGCTACACCACAACATATATAGGAATGACGTCTTAGCAAGAGTTGTTCAGCCTGATAAGCACTCTCTGTTGTCTACTATAAAAAATAAGTCGGATTTTCCTTCCTGACGCTATAACTCCAGAACGCACGAACCGATTTCCACGGTTTTGCATTCGTTTTAAGCTATAAACCTCACGGAGCCCGAGACCTTTAAAACTTAGCTAAGAAAATTCAAGAAAAAATTCAAATACTACGCGGACGAAGTCGCGGGCAACAGCTAGTTAGTTTATAATTTGACTTCTGAAGGTTGACTTACGGATATTCATTCAAACTATAGTTCATTTAAACTATAGTCTCGGGGTTCTTTTGTTTTTGTATATGACTATTGCTCTAGAAAAGACAATCGCTTACTTTTTCTACTGGAGGAAGCTGCTGTTCAAATAAAAAAGCTAAAGCTTAGCTTCTTGAAATCTCGATCATCGCTTCAAGAATTCCCGTCGGTGTTTGGAAAGGTTGAAGTAATTAATTTTTAATTAGATACACTTAGCAGATTCCTGGGATCGGAGTGTAGTGATCGACTCTCGCAAACCAGCCACGCAGGTGCAACTGTTATTCCATTAAAATTTAATACAGATGTCGCGTGCGCCGCCTTTTTACTTCACGACGCTCCATTATAATTAAAGAATATTATTTTGTCGTAAAAGTGCGCGCGCGCGTTTGCTTGCGACTGACACGCGCCGTAAACGCTATTGGGAACAACGGGACTTTCGGGATGTTATGATATTATTTATTTATAGAAGGCTTAATAAGATACGGAACCGGTTGCAAGAGCTCACAAGACAATGTAGGATAAGTGGATGCTTTGACTGAGTGTATGAGTGACGGCTATTGTACTTAAACGGAAAGGTTCCTGGGCGCGTTTTTAATTTTTTGCTGATTTATTTTATAGATTAAGTAGTTACAAGAGTTGCGTGATATTTTGAAGCAGAGGAAGGATTAAGGAATTCATTAAGAACTTTGATTTTAATTTAAGATTGCTACTTAAAATGAGCAGCACAAGTATGTCCTTAATCTTGTTTAATAACAGTGTAAATTAAGGACTTCATGACTCCAAATAAAATATTTACATAAATTAATTGAGACCCATTCATTAAATATTTTAAGGATCTGCACGGAGGAGGAATTATTGTTACTTTAATTACTTTTTAAAGTGCTTCATGGGCGGCAATGAGCTTATACAAAAATATTTTGATTTGAATTCATATTTTTGCTTTGGAATCGTAAAAAAGTGGACTAAATTAAACCATTAAAGATTTTATGATCAAATCATGGGTTAATAAAAATAAATAATAAAATTATATCTTTTTGTCGCATTCTTTTTGATGGCAAATTGGATTCACAATGTGCGATAGCTCGTAACTGAAACACATTTGTTGATGTTTTAGGTACTTTTTGCTTGTATTCCGGTTATGGCAATATGCGAACCCTTTGTTATATGTATGGACAAAAATTGCTGAAAAAGTGTGGACGTACCCCAGGTACAAAATAGCAGTATCATCGTCATCACCAGCTGGAAGACGTCCAATGCTGAACCTCCCCCTTAGACCGCCACGCCGCCGGACGACAATTCGCCACCTTCATCCATCGCTTCCCCGCAACTGTCACGATGTCGTCGGTCCACCTAGTGGGAGGCCTGCCCACGCTGCGTCTTCCGGTCCGTGGTCGCCACTCGAGAACTTTTCTTCCCCATCGGTTATCAGTTCTACGAGCGAAATGGCCTGTCCATATTTCCACTTCAACTTGCAAAATTTACGAGCTATGTCGGTGACCCTGGTTCTTCGACGAATATAAAATAATCATTTTAATAGCAGTACATATATTCCATGACTTATCATTGGGAAAATTGCATTAACGTTTGAAAGAAGAGAACAGACGCGTGTCTTATTGTGTGAGCGGATAGTTCACCGCGTGTGTCATTGATTTAAATGTGGAACACTTGGGCAAGCGATTTCCCGCGCTGCGCAGGCGCCGCGGGCGCGCCACGCCCTCCATTGTACCCCTACAATGCGTCGTACCTCACGCTAACGAGCGCTCGCAGCAAACCAGACACATTTGTAAAAACCGCAATAAGCGTTCCATTTCGGCATATTGTTTTGACATATAATAAATATTTGCAAGATTACACCGCGCGGAGATTGCGGTTGTGATTTTGAGATCGGTCGGTACGGGCGGCTATTGTTTCTCTCGCGTCCGGCGTCTGTCCGTCCGGTCGGTAGATGGTATACTCCCGTTCGCAGTTGGTTTACGCCAAACCACATTAACCCAATAACTACTTTACACTATAGTAAATAAAGCTCACTCTTATATGACAGACTTGCCAGGGCTAGCGACGGAACAGCAACCTTAAACAAACGTTAATAAAGCCCAATGTTACTTGGACGGTGATGTGCAATCGTAAGTAAACGTACTGTGATCGAACAGTACGTGGGAGCCGGGAGCCTGGCTATGGACTGTATTACACCCGGTTGCGTTCGGCAGCTACGCGCCACACGCCTTTGAACTCTAGATCTTATCTTCGCGGCTTTTGTTCTACAACCTGTGAAAGGAAGTCTTGTGTATCGGATAAATGTTACGCAGTTTCAGGTTTAAATAAAAGCTTGTTGCTTTATTATCAAGTTTAACATAATGTTTAGACAAAGTCATTTTTTTTTATATCGCTCAATGATTTATTGAAATGGCTGGTAATTTTAGCTTTATAATCTAAAGCAATTATCAAAGCTTCCTTATTAGTGTGGATACCGTTGCATAAAACCACAAAAAATATGGTGGAAACACAAACACGTACATAAGGAACAAAAATTACCTCTAATTGGCTCATACATTTCCGCAACAATACAGGCAGTGAAAATACCATATTTCTCGTCTAATTTAAGTTCAAAACAATAATAAAACGCGTGTTAGAAATACATGGGCGTAAATTAAAGCAAATCAGTGCCTGTATACCGCCGCCCGCGCCGGCAGCGAACGTACCGAAGCTTCAGTGTTGCACGTCGAGAAAATTGCAGGGTGCACTCCAGTTAGCGCCTCGTAGGTGTCAAGATTGCCATAATTTGCGTCCTGGTGTTGCCCGCAGCGCCTGTCGTCACGTGTTGCCATCTAAATACTTTTATTACTGGGAAAAAGCACAGATTTGCATTACAATAAAACGTTACGCCCCTAAATGGTACCGCCGAAGGAATAACATCGGACCAGTATGAAATTATTGCTTTATTTATCGCTTACTCAAAGGTAAAAAGAGAAAGAGTCGTGAAAGGTAATGAGGTTTTAATTAAGTCATGATTTACAGTTAATTAATATTGAAGCTCCTGATGGTAACCGTTAAAATAATGTATGAGACTACCTCTGAAACATTACCTTGTGACATCTGCTTTCCAAGTTATAAGGAAACATTGGGCAAGTAGGTACTAGGACTACCCAAAGTATTTACTGCTGTCACCAAAAAACTCTTTGTTAAACACATTGAAAGATATTAATACAACCCCCTTTAGAATATTTTAATTATTTAACAAAATTAACAAGTTTTGTATAACAGTAAATGATGACAGTAGAACATTTGTTCGCTTACGACAAAATGTAATCATTATTTAATATTTGATTGATTTATTTACAGCCACAACTAAGAACAAGCATGCTATAGTAAATTATTCAACGATTAAGGATTCATTGAGGGAGACGGGGATTTCTGTTCGTACGGGGAAACAGATTTAATCTTATTCAATCACGAAACGTGCTTTGGAAGCGAATGTCTCCTGATTTTAAGCAGATTAAAGTCAACTCTGAGTCTTCTACAATGGAACCGCCTCTTAAAACTCAAGTCCTCATTTATATTAAAAGTATTTTTTAACTTTGAAACTGTGTTGTGAATAGTATCTTTTTGTAGGTCCCGAAAGCGAACAAGCATTCATATATAGATAAGATTATTAAAATGATGACTTATGTTTTTGAGTTTCACATTCAATTGTATTCTGCGGATGAAAACGAAATATTCTGCTAACGAGCCCCCGCGGGTTTCATAAAAATATGTCACATGAGAACGGTTTCCAGAGGAGGTGAGTTTCTTCACACATTAATAAGCCATTTTGACTTTGTGATTCGTCTAAGCACCGGCAATAAATTGTGGAAACATCAATATTGTATGACGAGATTAATGCCCATGTTCGGCGGACCATTAGGCCTGCATAATCCCATTGTGTTTTTTTCATCAGCTTTGAATTCGAGCTCAGAGCCGCCAAATTGACGTCGACTCCTCAGAAGAAATGATTAAAGAGTGATGAATTTATTTATAATAAGTCTGGATCTTTTACATTTATACAAGGTATGTGTCCTCGGCTTTATCTTGTACCCTTTCTTTGTCTAATACTTTTATTTGGCTGCGTCGAACGTCGTCTACAACATTCTAAATAATATTTCAAATCACTTATCCCACTCACATTATCGGAGCAACGTACTTAAATATGTTTATTTTATTTCCCGACATCAATACTCGAGTCAGTGGTATCAGCGGCTTTCATATTTCAATTCACATATCGGCGGTTGTCAAAACGTCCCGTTTAAGGCTGTGGTTGAGATGTGGCCTCGCGGGGTCCAGGGCCCAGAGCCAGGCCATCCTTCATATCGGTCCATTCACGAGGCGAGCGGGGCGTCCGACGACACTCGGGTGACTTCGCTTAGATTTATGCTCCTGTAATATGGCGGCTTCTGTAAATGGACGAGTTCTCACCACACCGCCGAGTCAATCCTTTGAATTTATTAGTTTGCGACCACAGACCCAACTGACTTATGTAAGTTCCTTTACCGTACCGAGGTCATTGTTTGATTATTGATTTATGCATATTGGCTGCGTGATTGTGGTATTCATTTCAACCTGTTATATACCGATGCGTTTGCATGCAACAAAACCGAAAAACCGGCCAAGTGCGAGTTGGACTCGCCCATGAAGGGTTCCGTAGTAGCAAGCATAGATTAGGGATGTAATTATATTTAGATTAGTAAGTAATATACACAAACAACAAAAATAACTTTGTTTTTCATAGTGTTTGTATGAATGGCAAAGTTATATTTGCGGTTTTTTAAAATGTACTATATCTCAAAAACTGCTAACTGTATCTCATCCAAACCAATTTTCGTTGGAAGTTTTTGTTGAGGTCTACATTATATTTTTTTTTTAGTTTCATCATTCTCTTATTTTAGAAGTAACGGGGGGGGGGACCAACTTTTTACCACTTTGGAAGTGTCTCTCGCGCAAACTGTTCAGTTTAGAAAAAAATTATATTAGTAACCTCAATATCATTTTTGAAGACCTATCCATAGATACCCCACACGTATATGTTTGGTGAAAAAAAAATTTTTGAGTTTCAATTTCAAGTAGGGGGGGCACCCCCAAAATTTGTTTTGTTTTTATTTTTGTGCGAAAATCCTAATGCGGTTCACATAATACATCTACTTACCAAGTTTCAACAGGATAGCTCATATACTTTGGACAAAAAGTGGCTGTGACATACACGGACAGACAGACAGACATGACGAATCTATAAGGGTTCCGTTTTTGCCATTTGGCTACGGAACCCTAAAAAGTAAATTGAAAATTTCAGACTCAAAGTTACAACAATAGATTAGAATAATAAACTATGTCGAATTGATTACACATTTTATTGCTACAAATAGCCTTCAGTTCACAAAATTAACTGCTCCTGGATCCTGTTTGATAAAAAAATAATAATTAAAGTGTTATCCAAATAATACAACATAAATTATGTGTCGGTGTGTCAGTGAGGCGTGTTTAATAGATTCCACACATACAACATTGAGGAGCATGGCTGTCATAGCTCCTTTTATCACTCCATGAGTTACGACACACGTTACATTTTATTAAGTCATAATTTTGGGCGGAACGAAATGTGGCTTTCGTAATTTCTTATACGAAATCCTAACATATTTTAATTACGTATTCCATGTTATTGACGTCAATGCACATGATTATTGCATTCTTTAATTTACATAATTATTTATTTAGCAGGTACAAGTTTATCAACAACGTTACATCAGTATAAGCTTACGGTATTTTTTTTATCTAAAACATCTATTCATTAGAGTCAAGGGAATCAACATACTTTCTTTTTTGCACTCGCCTATTGAGGGTTAATCTGTCTTAGTATCGTATTAACCTGGCTATTTAAAATAACACATAAATACAACGTTGGCGAGTTAGGTATTCCACAATCGTATCATAAATTGACTACTAGACGAAGCATCCAAGTTTATTGCACACACCGGTGATAAATGTTGTTTCTTGTAGACAAATAGCTGCTACATCTTAACAAATTGCTGCGAATTGCCGCGAGTGCCCCAAGGATGCAACTTGAACCATTTCTCCTATAAGGAAAAATATAAGCTACTTGCCTGATGTAATGAATATTAATAGAAGCTCCTGAAGATGTCTCGCAAAAACAACGCATCGTTAGTTGACTTAAATATATGTCACTCATGCGCATAATTTTCAGAAAGGACAAATCGCCATGGTATTATTTATGGCATTGATAACAAAATCTGAAATGACTCAATTTAAGGGCCTAATAAAACTAAACGACGAATAAAAATGGTCGTAATCTCATTGTTGCACATTAACATAACTGGGTCAGGAATTCAGAATAAGAACCGTGATATATGTCATAAAAGAAAAAGAGTAGAAACAGGTGCGGACAGTTACAACGGAGATTTTAAAGCGGTAGGTGTTATTGTGAGTAATGGAAAAACAATAATACGTGGTTGTATGGTAAATAATGGAATGAGTGAATGACACGAGTGTATGACTGTAGTCCGTGCGATATGCCGAAGACTGACACAAGGGCCCGGCGGCGTGACGTTCTCTTGAAGGTTTATTTAATCAAGGAGCGGTTCCTCGGTACTTCGGGAACAGCTCACCAGCCTAGGGCCTGGTGTGCAATACGCTCCTGCCGTCTCAATCTCGATTGCCCCCGTACAATTGCATTGTCCTCGGGTGATAGGGAATTTAATGAAATTTCTTCACGGCCTTCAACGGATTATAACATTGGATGTGGCGTATGGATCAGTAGTTGTTTTACTGTTTGCACTTGCAGTCATATGGAAATGATTCGATTTAATATTGTTTTCGAATGGATGAAAGCAATATTACGCTGTGAATAATTTTATTTCAACTTACTCAAGATTAAACTTTAAGCTATAGTTTTATGGGGTTATATATATTTCCTATTGAAACAAATATAGTTAAAAGACATGGGATCATATATTTTTCTGAAATATGACTGCATCCTTGGTTTATTTGTCCCGCGCAGGGCTGCTGAGCATGGGTTTTGGTATCGATTCCTAGTATCTAAAGTGTTATTGGGCTTTTTCATAACGCATTTATGTTCGGTTGGTGGCATTAGGTTCGCCCCATATTACGAAGACTTGAATATGACTATCAAAATGAGAATGAGAATTTTTCTTTATTTCATAAGCAGGTAAAAATTACTATATTCCACCACCGAGATATCAGATAACAGCTAAAAGTAATCTTCTAAATACAAACTAATCCAGAGTTCAGATTCTGTTTTTGTATAAGTTGCAAAACCTTAACTTCTAATCAATATTAAGCGACTTTGAGTGCTTTTAGTAGTTTAGCTCGGAGGGTAGTATAAAATTTGTATAACAAATGAGGGGCGTGGCCGGGATCCGTCACAGTGGCGGAGCACGCCGCGTGGGGCGCTAGATGGGTGGCCTTTTAGTGCAACTTATACCGTGGTAAGGATCCAGGCTAAACGTTTATTATACGTAAATGTGAAGAATGAAAAGATATGCCAGACTGTTTTGGTAACCAATTTTCACTTACTCATATTATTTCTCGTATGAAATTGTCGTTCAACCTTAAATTTTTTCAGGATCCAATATGAACCTATGTGACAAATGTTTGTTTGTTATTTGATAATAATTTTGATTTCATAATTTCTTTTGGTTTATTCAACTTGCATGATAAGTGGGTGACAAAAGTTCACAAGATGAATAAAAATAGTCACCATTTTTCACCCTGGGTGAATCAATTCCGAGATGAAAAAAGGCCTCTACTATTATGTCTAATTATTTCTACATTTCACCTGGGTGCTATCACCTAGATGAAATTCTTTCGAGGTGAAATGAGGACACCACAGTGTCTACTTATTTCACCTGCTGCTGGCTGAAATCAAACAAATTGACAAAGTGGAAGAAACCGTTTTCACACACTGTCATCATTCACTTCGCCGCTTTTTATGTCATTTTCTGCAGATGTCGGTAAAACACCAAAAGCAGAACACCGTGTTAATGAAGTTAGTACCTATTAAACGCAATGATTGCGGCACACGCAAGACTATAATATTAAATTAACATAAAAGTAATTTTATAATTTCCACAGATCTCTCGGAGTGATTACTGCGAAAATATAAAAGAAACAACTGAAAAAGTTCGCGAGATATTTATCTAATTTTAATATGTCATCGGTTTTTATTTTATTACAGTTTTATCTTTTAAACTTTTTGAATGTGGTATCATTTACTCTGTGGTTGATATTAAGTGGTCATACACTTTATGGCAGTACGTAGAGACACTTGTGTCTTTATTTCGTTTTGCTGATGGCGTATCTAGATGAAAATTTACTTAATGCAATGCAATTATGAATATGCAAGTTAAATTAGCTCAAACGTTTCGCTGGTATTTTTAAGGTACCGTCAGATAAAGAAAGAAGATGAGTGTATTAAAAGTTGATGTTAATTTCTTGTACAAAACGTTTACTCATAGCTATATTAGTATTGTCAAGCTGAAAAGTTTGTTTGTTTAAAACGAGCTTATCTCAGGAACTACTGGTTCGAATTGAAAAAAATATTTTCGTGTTAGATAGTCCATTTATGGACTTTAGGCTATATAAAAACACGCTACGAACAATAGGAGCAGGTGAAACCGTAGGGAACAGTTAGTGTCAAATAAAATTGTTTAATTCCAAAGACATTATCGATATCTTACAAAAAAGAGATAGATGGTTCTTCAATTGTTTTTCGCTTTTGCTATAAGTCTACGTTCAGATATGACAAGCAATTCTGCCTGTGCGTGTAACCATTTGACTTATATATTTGAAGAATTGCTAATGTCATTGTTGGAAATTCAGAAATATTTTAGAGATTCTTTGGGTACCTTTCCCAGGGTCGAGGAATAAACATGGTAAGTGTTATATAAGGCTATTGTTACAGGTAGTTGTTTGTTAAAGCCTTAGCTTTACTTAATAACATACATTTGCTAAGCGGGCCTCTGAAGCGGCTTGGAGCCGAGAACCCAGCCACCTTCGTCGACACAACATGATATTAAGCTATTACTTATCCTGGCAACTCGCTTGTTTTCGGCAAAGCAAATAAACGGGGGATTAAACGGTAGTTACAGCGATGTAGTGGTTTTGATACTTTTACTTTAAAAAAGTATTTTGAAAAAGCAAGGTATTTAAATAAACAATGAAATTCCTAAAATAAATTAGTCAATGTTTATTTAACAACGTCTTTTCCAACCAATGAATACTCATTTTGAAACCGACATACCTGCCTAATTCATTTTCTATTAATCTATTTGTAACATTTTTTTATGAATATTCATTATAATAACATTTTGAACACGCCAAGACTTGCAGGAAAATTTATTAGACCTTATAATCCGTGAATCCCTTTTTTTCTGGTTTGACGAAAATAATTACTCTGAAAAAATAAAATTCATTCTATTAATTAAGATAAAAGTATCAAAACCTTTCCTATTTTCATATCAGAAGAAATCAACTAAATGCATCATCGAGATATGCAAATATCTGTTTGTTTATCGAAGTAAAAGAGTATTAATTTAGTATCGGATATCGGAGAGATGATCGCACCCGAAATGGATACATCATTTGCTATTCAAATAGCCTAAAGCTAACCCGCTGTAGATAAAATCCCTGTGTTTTAGTTAAACGAATCTGTTGTTTTGTTCTTTATACTTTTCTTTGAGGTGGGTTTGTGCGGTGGAAAGAATTGAGGATGTGTAATTATATATTTAAAAGACTTTCTCTTTTATCTACTATCTCATTTAATCACAGGAATATATTGTGAGGCAAACTGTGTGTCCTCTATGATTTCCTGTTGGAAAAGTGATGAAATTGTTAATGATTCCCGATGTCCATCTCCGCTTGTCCACTTTTGGTGGACAGTGAAAAAAAAATTAAGATAGCAACCAGTAATTTACAAAAACTACATAAGATTTCATGTATGTTTTACTTGACGCTGGGCCAGGGAGAAAGATTAATTATCAAAAACTATGTTCACTGTTGTTTTCGCTTCTTTTGCTCTAATAAAAGCCCCTCAATCCCCATATTTTTCATGTGTCATATTGTGTGATAGACTAACTTTTGCATATACGAGTATCTCGTGATGGTAAGCGAAGATGTCGTTGATGGTGAAGCGGAGAACCCTATTCACTCTTGACTTAAAGAACTCAAGGTTGTAGTTATCAGTAAATAAAGACCCGATGTTGTTCTTGTTGCATGTAGTGTGCAATGAATCGATCTGTTACATTTTTTTAATGTATGTTATAACTTATAAGTTAGTAGTCGGAAATTATTTTGAAACAGGAATTTATATATTTTGGATTTTAAGTCAGTGCAAGTCTGACAGTCCCTCCTGCTCTGCCCTGGGTGGGAGGACTCATTTGATGATAAAATTATCACCACGCTAAAAAAACTTTTTTATTGATGGTAAGATCATCAAATAATGAGTCGTCCCGCCCTCAACTGAGTCCGCCCGCCTTCAATTGCCCTTTACGTTCCAGGATCACGGTTACTTGTTTAGACATTCCCGCGACCACCGCGGCAGGTGACTCTGATACTTTGAACAAACGATAAATCAGCTTATCCCTTACTATCATATAAACTTTTATTAATACTTTTAATGCCATGCCAAATAGAGGCCTATATATATCAACTGCAGATCTTCCAGGTCTTTGATTGACTTGTACTATTTGATGGAAATGTATTAGTAGGTGAGTGAGACAAGTGACTAGCTGTCTGACACGGCTCGTGCATACACATCCCATTCATTCAATACAAGTGTCATTCAATCACATTCAGTTCGCAGCTCTGATTCATCATCGTCACTTTGAGCGTTTTCAATTATTCTGAGAGAAACTATGAGAGAGTAAAGGGTATTTTAAACTTGGAATTAAATTAGGCGACAGGCCTGTTGGTCTAGTGGTTAGTGACCCTAACTGCTATGCCGGAGGTCGTGGGTTAGATTCCCACCCAGGACAAATGTTTGTGTGATGAGAACGATCATTTGTTCTGCGTCTGGGTGTAATTTATCTATAATATGTATGTATTTAGAAATATATAATTATGTTTATCAGTTGTCTAGTACCCATAACACAAGCTCTGCTTACCTTGGGACTAGATGGCGTTGTGTGATAGTTGTGGAATATAATTATTATTTTTAGTAGTCGGATTCTTGGTCTAGTGGTCGCAAGTACGATTGCTCATAGTATGTCCATAGTATTACCTGTTTTCGACTCCTTGTCTTTAGGTGGACAAAATATCGTAAAGTTTTTCCATCACCATTTCAGTAATTTCTTAATAGAAGTCTAAATTGGTGCTCAGTTGATGGCTTTAAGCTTGCCCCCGATTTAGTAGGACTTAAAGCATATATAACCATTTACGCTTTAAGTTACCACCACAGTCAGTCACCCACACTTCACCAAGTGTGACTGTATTAATTATTAGGAACACCTTTGTCAAACCTTTCAGGCTTTACCTTTGTCATATTATCGTTATGTTTTACAGTAAATACTTTGCCTGAAGGGTCATTTTCGAATGGCTCCAAAAGAAATCAGAACGATTAAAGATGATATCAACAGGTAAATCTGTAACTGTAACAGAATCAACTGCACTCAATTTGGTCAAGTCCTAAATGCAGCAGTAAAAATATTAAATGGTGATGATAATAACGAAGAAGTTGAGAAAAAAATGTTATGAGACCTGTTAAGGTTTTATTCAACTTATGAATGGTAAAGGTTTTCAATTTAGGAATGATACAATCATCAATACTATTAAATTCAACGATGTATATTACTGATTTTTACATAATATTATAACGTATACACTGTGTGCAAAGATGTGCATGATGGTGGATGTGGCAGAGATGTGCATTATCGGGCACACACGCGGAGTGATCTATGTTTTAAATTTAATATGCTCCACAACTTTTTCAAGTACTTCTTCTTAGGTTTCATTTGATGTTTATTGAAAAATAGGAAGAAAATGTTTATCAAAATATGTAGTTGGTAGAATAGGGTTAGTTTACTGCAAAAATAAATTGAAAATCTGTACAATCCGTTAGAGTATTGAAAAATAATGAACACGTATTTTTGTTTCTTTAAATCAATCAATATTGACAAAGATGAAACGCTTTCAAATTCGGGAGTGGAATTCAGCTTTTGACGTCATAACGCCTTTATGTTAAAATTATACCGACCGATGAGTGACGTTTTGTGATTTTTTGAAGCGCTGTATCTTCGTCAATTTTGATTTACGTAAAAAAAGCAAAAATACGAATAAAATATTTTGATAGTTTATCTTTCGGACTAATTAAATAAATGTAAAGCAGCCTATTGGAAGATCCGAGGCCCCCAATAATTGAGGTCACTACGAGGCTCTGTTATTGCGCACACGAAGTAGGTATACCGCAACTAAATGGTTCTTCATGTGATACAGCTACCAGTTCTGTTTTACAAACCTATAAGGTAGTATATTTTTGAATATAAAAGTAATTAGTTCAGATTGTAGCCCAGACAATTGTATCCTTGAGCATTTTAATTAAGATCTGAACAAATGCTACCTTGATTTATGTTCCAAGTACCTTAATTGGTGGTTTTAAACTGAGGGTAGTTAAACCAACGAATATTAAATTATTATTTGTATTTTCGTTACAAAAAGTTCAAGAAATCAAAGGGGAGTGCCCCTCTCTCTGGTCTCACTAATTAGTTACTGGTTTTCGACTGTTAATTTTATTTTGAAATTTAAAATGAAGGCTTCGATCAATGTTGGAATTGTAAGAATTTTGTGTCCTGGAAGAAGATGTTGTTTATTCAGTATTCGTGTTTAAATCAAGAATTAAAATTCATTAGTCAATAGCTGAAAATACAAATGAGTCATTAGTTTTGTTTTAACTTTGTTATATAAATTCCATCTAAGAGTTTTTCGTTGCTCCCTTATAACTTAAACATACTCCTTTGGCTTTGCAACTAAGCGCCCTTGTTTATGGCGCGATTCGTGAGATTTTTAATTTCTACAAACTAAAAATAAAAATCGTCTGGTAATCGTCAGTAAAACAATTCGATGGTCTTACGTCAAAGAATGACTATCACTTGTAGATCAGCGACACAAATTGATCAAATTGCAACGTGCTTAAGTAAGTGAAGTATTTGCGTTGATGTCTTTTGTTACTCAGTTTGTTCCCCAACATTTTTAAGCCAAACGATGTTGTCCAAAACGTTTCACATGAAAACCAATATGCCAATCAATCAATCAATCAATCATTTATTTGCAATAAGTATTGGTACAGTGTAGGTGTTTAAGTAAATTATAAATAGTTTCCTAATACATAGTCAAACATTTGACATGCAAATCATTACAATAATTATCTAGGCTAGGCTAGCGTTTATAAATGTCCAAGGGCATGCATGATTATTATTTTACAATTTATACGTTTATTTATTAATTGTCATCACATTAAACATTATTATATCAAACATTATTTATTATATTGTATTTATAAATTCATTTACAGAATAAAATTGTTTTTCTAAAAGCCATGATTTTAATTTTGAAAAAAATAAATTGCTAGGTAAATCTTTAAAGTTTTTTGGTATTTTGTTATATATAAATCCACACATATAATAACAGTTCTTTTTATACAGAGAGGTCTTTGGTGCCCTAGGCTGAACTATTCTATCTGGATCTCTTACTATTCTAGGGCAACGGTCTTGTGCCTTCTTAAACAGGTCGAAGTGCTGTCGGACAAATTTAGCACATTCTAGAATATACATACTGGGCAAAGTAAGGAGTTTCAACCTTTGAAACAACGGTTTACAAGATTCCCATGGCGGAATGCCACATATGGCTCGAACACATTTTTTTTGTACCCTAAATACTTTATCAGCGTCTGTTGAGTTACCCCATAGTATAACACCGTATTGTAAAGTTGATGAAACGCAGCCGTGATATGCAGTTAACATCGTACTCTGTGACGAGGTCTTTCGCAGTGTGTACAGTACATAAACGAATTTGTTTAATTTGTTGCATACTTTTTCTACGTGTGGTTTCCAGGAGAAGTAGCCATCCAGTGTGATTCCCAGAAAACTGGTTTCTTCCTCCTCTAGTAGCGATTGTCCATTATAATTAATATTTAGTTTTCCTCGCTTACGACCGTATGTCCTAAATTGAACAATTTTTGTTTTATTTATATTTACATTCAAATTATTACATTTTAACCAGGAAATTGTTGATTCAATTGTATTATTAATGTCAAGTCTGTAATTATCCATGTCAGTATTAATTGATGATGTCATTATAATTGAAATGTCATCTGCAAATAAAGTGCATGGATTTGGCGTGTGCTCAGGAAAATCATTTATATATAATAAGAATAAGGGAGGTCCCAAAACGGTCCCTTGTGGGACACCCGAGTTGTTAAATTTTGTAAAAGATCTAATTCCCTCGAGTTCCTTATTTTCAGTAATACTAGGAATCTCAACACATTGCTGTCTACCCATTAAATAGGTTTCAAGCCAACTAAGGGCCGGACCTCGAATACCATATCGTTCTAACTTTGCAAGCAACAATCTATGAGACACAAAGTCGAACGCTTTCGACATATCGAAGAAGATAACAGATACCCGGTTACCTATATCTACTTCATCAATTATATTTTTTACCAGATTGAAGCATGCAAGAGTGGTCGATTTCTTTTTTTGAAATCCGTACTGTTCCTTCTTAAGGATCTGCTGTTTTCCAATGAATTCTAAGAGACGCTGTTGCATAGCCATGATTGGTGGGTACAAGAAATTAACAAGATTGTTGGTATCGGTATCAAGTGCTCGTTTAATTGGTGTGAAAACAACGGGAGAGTGTGAATTTTGACAACTTAATAACGCATTGTTTGGTAAAACCAATAAAGTCGTTATTGAGTTTTAATGCAACGAAGGAGAAACATCTTATTTATGAAATTGGATTGGTTTTCAATGCAGGTACATAATTGCAACCAAGAAATTAATTGTAACAAAAAAAACTTTGCTATTACAATAATTTATATGAGTGTAAACCGTTTAACAATTCCCAAATCTAAAATTTAATAAAACCTGATTTAACACTGTATGGAATTATTAAAAACGTAATCTTCAAACTTAAATTGAGATATATTCCCGGTTGAGATCCTTTATAACAGGGTCCCAGTGATATTTTAATGGAGTATTAAATGTCTCCTAAGAGTATTTAACGTCTTTATGAAAAGCTGGTAAAAAATTCAGAGGGCATAAGGTGTCATATGTCGGGAGATGTGGGGTCGGGCACCCGTGCATTGTTATACTGACTAGTCGTCTTTATTCAAGTAATTTTATCAAGTACACAAAATACAGTGTTTACACGATTTGACACTGTATTTACTTGAAAGTAACGATAAATTCTTTTTAAAATTAATACATTGTTAAAAGTAACTGCTGGTGAAAATTAGGGTCAACGTTGCCATTTGACGTTATGAACAAATTAAGCCTCATTACCATGAGTATTTATTTTTATTAATTTGAAGGTGTCAACGATGGCACACGATGGTGTAATTATGACAAACGGATTAACTAATAGCCGCAAATAAGTCACGACTAATCTTCTTCTTCTCTTCTTTCTTTATATATGTTATAGGCAATGTGTATAATGCAGGCATTCTATACAATATCTAGGAAATGTATAGAATGCCGGGGTCGTTCAGGCAATGTATGAAATGATGTTCAATGTTTAAACTATTTTACACTTTACCTAGGAAATGTATAAAATACCTAGGCATTGTATAGAATGCCAGTTGAAGTACAGGCTATGTATGTAATCGATTTTTCTTCTCTATGATTTAGTTAGATCTTTTGAGAGCTAATCCTAATTTCAACTTCCATTAGCAGACAGCGATAAGACATTTGTGTTCTATTGGTTTGTATGCCTAAGTACATACGAGTTTTTGCGTAGAGAGCGTTTCTCACATAGCAGTTGCCTTCGGATAAACATTTACATTTTATCTCTTCTCATCTGAGAAGCGGTGGCTCCGTCGAGCCACCTTGATAAGTAGTAATCAGTTTTTCGACCTAGGATGCAAGAGCGAGCGAAGCGAGTTCGGGACTTTGGGGCACCCCGACACGGACAGGTTAGGTTAGAAGGGTTAAGGGTATTCCCTTCGTGGTTATTTTTTTTTAAACCACCCAGAAGTAGGAGCCGTCGAGCCACCTTGGTAGGTAGTAATCAGTGACTTAGTTGACCTAGGATGCAAGATCGAGCTCGGGACTTGGAGCACTCCGAAACGGACATGTTAGATTCGAAGAGAAACACATTTCATTTGATTACGTATTGCCCACTCGACTGTATCATGCGCAAGTTCGGACTCGCGACTATACTCAAGGCGGTCACAAAGTTTGGCGCGGGCTGTACGGGCTAGTCCCGCACACCGCACACACGTGTCTCCTTCTCGTGGTCGTTCATTATACACATTGCCTGATGCGCTTTGGGCATTTTATACAATACCTAGGCAATGTATGAAATGAATCGTATTATATACATTGCCTGAACGTTTTAGGCAATATATATAAAGCCTAGGCATTCTATACAATGCCGGATTATACACATTGCCTATCTCTATTATATAAAAATCAAATGCTGTTCGTTAGTCTCGCTAAAACTCGAGAACGGCTGGATCGATTTGGCTAATTTTGGTTTTGAATTTTTCTTGAAAGTCCAAGGAAGGTTTAAGACGTGAGTTAATGTTGATTCTGAGGCGGTACAAAGTTTGCCGGGTCAGCTAGAATTGTACAATAGTACATTGTTATCCAAGGCGTGAAAATTACTTATTTACGTCCCGAGACGGGGTTTGGCGCCCGAACGTAGTGAGGGCGCTAATAGTTCGAGGGACTAAATAAGTAATTTACCCGAGGTAAACACTGTGCTTTTCATTACGAATACGAGGAAAAAAAGTAAAATTAACAACATAAAGGGAATTGTCCGAACTTGGCCATTTTTGTACGCGATGCTATACAAAAAAATAATTTACCAATATTTTAAATTCTATTTTAGTAAACATCTGGTGCAAATAACTTTGTATCAATTGGCATTTTAAAAAAAATCTTTTTTTTAGTATTTGATTTGATGCTACCCATGAACCGGCTACGGATTTGGTTTCAGTGTTGCCAAAACAAAACTCCATAAACCAACAAATTCAAATCGATTTAAAATACAACGCAATCTCTCCACTATATTGAATACAGTTTTCATTAAATAACATAGTTAAAAATTCTAATAAGCAATATAATTAATAGGACTTCAAAAATGATAAAACTGAGGTTTTATGCATTATTTTTCTGGAGAAATCATAGCAGTATAATCGATTTCAAATGAATCGATATATAATTTTTTTTTTTTTTATATGGCAACACGATTTAAAAAAATGTTGTGTTGAATTCAAAATGACAGTTGTCAATGTCATTCGCTTTGTTTATTTGCATCGTGAGTGTTGTTTTTTTGAGTTTTATAAAGAACACTAGTTTTTTTGTAATGGATTCCGATTCTTCCCTTCATGAGGACCCCGACACTTCTATGGACCCCGAACCTTGTATTTACGTTGAACTTGGCATACCTACGGACACCGAACCTCGCCCTAACGATAGGTAACCCCGGCTTGAATGTGGACATGGATCCCGTGTTACCTTCCGGTGATCTGATGACGGATGAAGTGTCAACGCAGCGATGTGTGAATTGTGGAAGCGATTTATTTCAAAGCAGGAGACACAGTCTCACAACCTACTGGAAGGTTTCCCACTCCCTTCGGTCAACTGCAGTTTATTGCGTGGTAAAATGTGGTAAAAAAAACCCCGCACTGGGCCCGCGTGGTGGATTACGGCCCACTCCTTCTCTCAGAGAGGAGGCCTGTGTCCCAGCAGTGGGAACATTTATAGGCTGATGATGATGAAAATACAGAGCAGACATATTAGTAGTAGAAAAACATATTTCGTGTATTTATTATATGATGAAAATAACACTGAAGGGAGGTCAGCAATAAAACATTATTGCTGAAACTGTATGGTGGGCGGTAGAACAGTAGGTTGCTGTGCACATATTATGACAATTATTTGGTTTTTAAGTTGGGCAAGATATCAGGAACATATTAATCCACCTGCTCAGTTTCTTGACAATGTTCTCATAACTTATGAATCCGACTAATAAATATACATAATTATAAAAAAAACAAGTTATATTTCATACATAACCTGTTTAAATTAAACGTTAAAAAAATACCTAAATAAAAATCTTGATACAAAACTAACTGTAGATCCTCATTCTTACTGATTTGAGCTTATAAATCAATCACATATTATTAGCTGAACTGTTTGTTTAAGAGTGGCCAAAGTCCCATAGAAATTGGACAATTCCCTTTTAGCTAAAGAAAAATGAGTGCAGATCGGATTGTCACTTTGCTGCTTGTTTTTTTTTTTAATTTTTGTGCTGTGGTCACTGTGGTCGTCCAGCTATACAGCCAGGATTTTTCATGTTCATTATTTAAAAAATGGCAAAGATTTTGTCGAAATCTGTGATATTTTAGAGAAATAGTTGAAATAAATTATTTTAAAGTTATTATTTATATTCTTAATACTTAACTTTATGTTATTTTATTTTTTTTTTTGCTCTGTAATTTCGTGGCTGTATAAAAATTTTGAACATGGTTCAATAGAAATGTCAAAATAGAACTAGTTTTTTTTTTCTTAAATATGGCAGCTGTCAGTTGAAAGCGATTTTCCCTAGGGCGGCAATGGATAACTTTCAAACGGCTAATCAGACATGTAATGACCTACTTTCAGAGTATGAGTAATGAAATAGTACATTGTTATCCAAGGCGTGAAAGTTACTTATTTACGTCCCGAGACGGGGTTTGGCGCCCGTAACGTAGTGAGGGCGCTAATAGTTCGAGGGGCTAAATAAGTAATTTACCCGAGGTAAACACTGTGCTTTTCATTACGAATACGAGGAAAGTAAAATTAACAACATAAATTTTAGCTAAAGAAAAAATGAGTGTAGATCGGATTGTCACTTCGCTGCTTGTTTTTTTTTAATTTTTGTGCTATGGTCGTCCAGCTATACAGCCAGGATTTTTCATGTTCATTATTTAAAAATTGGCAAAGATTTTGTCGAAATATGTATTATTTTAGAGAAATAGTTGAAACTAAATTATTTTAAAGTCATTATTTATATTCTTATTACTTAACTTTATGTTATTTTAATTTTAAATCGCTCTGTAATTTCGTGGCTGTATAAAAAGTTTGAGCATGGTTGAATAGAAATGTCAAAATAGAACTAGTTTTTTTTTTCTTAAATTTGGCAGCTGTCAGTTGAAAGCGATTTTCCCTAGGGCGGCAATGGATAACTTTCAAACGGCTAATCAGACGTGTAAAATATATTCAATTCTTTATAAAAATTTATTCAATGTTTTTTGAAGATGCATTACAAATTCTTGTTATCTTGTTTCGGGGAACAAAATGTGTTGGTTATTGCGAATACAATCACGTTTGTAAGTTTTCCTGGCCATTAAAAAAACCGTACGCATTACACAGTCATACTTATACAACTTTAATGAAATCTTTCATTCATCTGACGTGACAGTATTTCTTACTGGAAATCATGAATTAAAAGAGTGGGTTCTTTAATGTTTAACGAGTATGAGAAATGTTTTCGTTAACGTGTATTAAGTCTAATGAGTTATTATTGCTAATGCTAATTATAGGCTTGGGCTAAATGACGTAATTTCCCTTCCGCAATGTGTAGTAAATTTTTCAAAATTGATGAGGTGGCCATAGGCTAAGCCTGGATGGCGTTTCAGAATTTATTTGTAAATCAGCACTTGACGGCGTAAGTGGGGGTTACATTAGTAATTACCATTGAACCTCAGTTAATTACAATACAAAACTTATTTTGAGTTTCAGGTGACTTTATAAGGAGATAGTTTATTTTTTATGGTTTGTTATAATGATTAAATGAGTCCTCCCGCCCTCCGGCTCTATCAGACTTTTACTGACTATTTTCCACTTTAGGGTGGCAAAATCATCAAATGAGTCTTCCCGCCCTGGGTGGGGCGGGAGGGACTGTCAGACTCTTACTGACTAAAATCCACCCGTGTTCCGTCGGATGCCCTTTACGTTCCGGGGCCACGGTATCCTGGATTAAGAAAAATCCGCGACCCCGGCAGGCATTTGGCCCCATAAGGGGCCCCGTCGGTGACGCGTGAAACACGACGCGCCACCGACCCGGGCTTGGTCCTTGGTCGGACGGCGAGCATAGCCATTACTCACCGTCCGCAAGCCCGCTCCGCCGCTGTGCCCTCTGCTGTTCAGAGGGACACGCGTTGGAGCGTCCACCCGACAGGCTATTTGCATACGGGCAAAGAAACCCCTTAGGCACACAGTGCCTAAGGAGAGTTTTTGCCCGCATCCCAGGGTGCACCGGCCCGAAAAACTGGTCTTCCCCCCGGACGTATCCGAGAGGGAACTCCAGTCCACGGGCGCACGTGGAGGTTTCTTGTCTTAGCACCCCAACTTTTACTGACTATAACCCTGCTTTTTGGTTGCTCTTTGCATTCCAGGGCCACGTTATCCTGCTTAGATAGTTCTGCTACATTAGTGATAAAGTTGAAGGTTTTTTTATCGATACTGTTTAGCAGTTGAATCAAAACTGATTTAACTGATAATTATCTTAGCTGGTTAAAATCCAAAATAGCTGTTAAATTTTACGATATCCCTCAACTCCCACGTTTTTTCTCACACAAAACTTCATAACAAATTAGTCATAAATTTTCACGGTGCAACATTGATTATAACCTTCCTTCTGTAACAGTAGACCCTGACCTTAACGATAGCGATTTTTAATGCTTCATTTTAGACGTAAGAGTCTCTTGGGGTCCAAGAGACCACCCCGAGGTTGCTCTTGAATATGTAATGATTAGTTCATAAGATTTGAATTAATAACGCGTTACGATCAATTAGGTAATGAGCATCGGTATCTTTAGGCGATGACATACGCGTGTTTTCATTAGTTTGAATTATATCTCAGCACTGGTGGTCCGTAAGTGATGACTGTTATTTTTCTTATTTATCTTCTGATTACATTTTATTGGTGTCTTGTTTGTTAATACATGTGTTTAATTTGTTGCGCGCGCTTTTAATTTGGTTATATTTAATTACCCATTTCGTTTACGATAAAGTTTGTGAGCTCCATGCTCGACTTTATACGAGATAACAATACTATAAAGAAGCCCCGTCGTACATGATGGAAGTATTTCATTTATTCTTTTGTTTTGAATTACTGAGCAGTGATTTAAATGTTCATTCTGTCAATGGCAGTGGATACATGCAATTATTGTAATAATCGTAAAGATTTTTAGTGTGTAGGCGGGTCCGGTGAAGGTTACAGTGGCCTAGCAATTTCAGTCCTACGTAAGGCGTTACCTTGGTAATAAACTCGTGAACAGTTCGTGTCATTCCATCATTGCCAAAGAAAAATATCGCTATATTACCCCAAGAAACTTCGGTGGCTTGTAGGTGCCCTATAAAAGTCAAACTTCATGAACTGGCTACGAGATATTATGAACGAACATAATTGGGATCTAAAAATAAAGAGCCTACTTGTTGATTGCTTGCAGTTTGCTATAAACGTGAAATAAGTACGAACATTTTTATAGACACTAAAATTCGAATTGTTTAATAATTTCATTGAATGAATAAATTATTTTATTGAATTGAATATTTAAGTAGTTTTCACTCGAGTTAAAGAAAAGGGACTCCAAATCGTTTAGGACTCATTTTAGGGACGTAAAACCGTTAATGTGGGGCAGGGCGGGAGGATTGGTGTAATATTTCAACGTTGCCACTCCGACAAAACAAATGAATACTTTTAGTGAAATAACCTCACTTAAATGACCCTCTTAATAGCTCCAAACGCTGTGATGCCGCGGTTTGCCTCTAATGACAGTCCTTAAACAATGAGTTATGTGAAGATTTTTAATATTCCATTAAAATAATAATTAAGCTGTTGCTACGAAGCTCTAACTAGCTCTAAGCTTGAGTATAAGTATTTACGGTTATAGTTCCTTAATTGAATTTAAATTTGCGTCTCCCTGCGGGACGCGCCGCGGATCGTGGGGATCAGATAATGGCTGTTTATAACATTTAATATCACATTAAAAACTTTCCAATTCAATTTTGGGAACACACAGCGAGAATTCTGAAAAGGACCGAGAAAAAAAATATGCTAAGGGAGATTGAAGATGGTCCACGTGTGGGTTTACTGTAAACATGTGTACACAATGGCTGAAGAGGCCACTAAAAAGCTAATATGTCAATGGGGCACGCAGTGTTGCACAACAATGCGCTATTCTGTGCGCACTGTCATGCGTATAACTTTATTAAAGACGTGCCCCCGTGGAGGATCGATAGGTATGTCACTATTGACGTCTTAATGTGGGTTCAGATTTGCGGTTTTCGGCGTAATGCAGGCTATTATGTTTTAAAAAAACTGTTGGTTTAGCGGTTAACAATATATGAAACTGATACAATAAAAACTACATTAGAATTCCATTTAGGAACATAAACGACATACTTTCTATGAGAGTTGCGATAAAAATGTTTGTCATCATATTTCGCAATACATAACCGCCATAGAGAAGGCGACATCCGCTGTCGATGCACATCCGGAAAGGTGCCATCTCAAATAAAAGCCCAGACATAATTCGTCATATTATTCATATAAAAATCAGTGCAAGATCGGCAGATGCGAAAGGATTGCAGACACATGTTGGCAAGGTGCGCCTGCGCCACTATATGGCTTGTGCCAAACACTTCTCTTCGCAAACAATCGTCTATAATATTAGCTTCGGCATCTGTTTACGTAGGTAAGCATTTCTCTATTTGACCCTTTCGAATCATCTTCGAAGATATAAATGTCAGTGTTAAATTATTATCGTTTGAAGTTCTTTGTTTGTTGTATCATGGAGAAATCACGTTTTAAATATTAGAATTACAGAAACCCAATAAAACTAAAAATGATTTTCTTAGATTCTGAACTGTACTGACGCAAATAAAATGTTCATGTAACGATTGTGGATTCATTTACTGAAGCAATGTTAGCAAGTTCGCTGCTATTCACAAAAAAGTACAAACAGGGACAGAACAAATTAAGAATAATCCCAGCCCCTTTATAGAGTTATCGGAAATAAAATATACAGGATATTTAAATGCAATAAAAATTGTGAATGTGTTCAGTATAGATAAATACATAAAGCTGAAGGACTTGTAGTTATTTTTGCAACAGCCTTAGCAAGAAGTCGGATTCTGTGGAGGTCCTCGACGCGTGGCGCGGTGCCTTTTAAAGCAAGCCTCGGTTCCAGTTTAGTAATTAAAGTAACAACTTTATCGATCAAAGACTTTCCAATACACGAGGGACCACCGGGCCGCGTATCTGCATCGAAGGAATCAACGGTATATAAATATTAGCTAGGCTCTGCCACGTAATGGAACTGTCAGACGATCGCTCCTTGTCTACCAATAATCCTCGGAATGAGTTTATTACCAGTGCACTGCCCACACTGCTCACCGTACCTACATAGTTGGTGCCCACTTTCGTCAGAATACGATGGACGAATAAGGATAACAGCCCATTAATATTGCAAGTTAAACAAGACTTTACTTTTTGTACATCGATGGAACAGACGCCTGTACAGTTTTTCTACGTTAATCTCCTTGTATATTCGCGGTGATAAACAAGTAGATGGGTTTATCAATTGCTCCTTGGACACGACGTTCTCTTCGCTATTTAGGGACGCTCAATCAAAAAGTATTTCCATTGCAATTTTCACAATGGGGTCCTTTCAGTTCATTGTTAGTTTCGTTTTAAAATCTCAAAGTATGAATGATACAAAGACTGTAATTATCGGTTATGGTTCCGTTTGCTCTTTCGTAGTTCATTGTGTTCAGTAGATGTCTCTATTTTGCGATTTTCTAAGGTGTGGGCTGGCTAAATGTTATTTGACGATAGTATTGTGAGCACGCCCGCAGCGCCATTGTGTCCGCACTTTATGCTTCGATGTATCACTCCCACAATTTTATTATATTTTGCGAATTCACTTGCAGGAAGGAGAATTTGAACTGAGATGATTGATGGCCTTAATATTCTTTTTGGGACTTGATTGTTCACATGTGAGAAGTTATATGACTCTGGGGACAAACATTATATAAATGATATAAGTTGCCTACGATGTTGCAGATGTGAAACAGAATAAAATCATTCAAAACTTCATCAAATCAAAACTCACTAGTTTATAGTTGCAATTCAGAACAATTATGTTTTAAGCTATTGCATAGCTTTATCGCGGGCTCTGAGCGCGGCGTGGCGCGGCGACCGAATCAAAAAAAAATACAAAAACCTAACGAAAAAACCTAAGGAAAAAACCTGACACCACGCATCGTCTAACATCATTTTCAGTTCGGGTGACTTCGGCAATCATAAAAATATCAGTCATAAAAACAATTTACTTTTTATTACTGATTCTAAACGGCCAGCTATGAAAGGAATTTTCACAATGAAACCTACTTATAAAATTCTCCTACAACAAAGAAGTTCTTTATTACAGTAGTGCACCACAAACATTTTAAATAAATTATATTCTTGTTAAATATACGCGGTAGGCGATATTATTCTTTTAAAATAAAAAAATGTTATGCAATAGCTTCACCGCGGCAGTCTCCGAATGCCACATGTATCTTTTTTATTGACACTTAAAGAATATCAAATGCAAACATTGCAAGAAACAAAAAGACGTATAACCCACCGTCTAACCCTTTAATAAAATAATTTACATATGACTGCAAATTGTTATGCGGCCTTTAGAATGTAGCGTGACGAAAATAAAACAAAATACAGGTAAAAATACTGAACCAAAGACCAAAATGTAATTCGAATGGCTTCTTGGAGGCGACACCGAGTCTATTAAAATCACTTTAGCGCCTTCTTCAATGGATGATTGAATGCTTCTAAACAATTCATTCTTCATCTGTCTCAATGGCTTGGCCCACATTCCTTGTGTAATCTTTTTAAAGGACAATGGACGTGACAAAGGCGAGCCCTTCACTATTGAAGAGCGTGTAAAATACTGACGCTCCGTTCTAAATTAAGGTAACGTTTTTCAGTTATTCAGTGAAGGCAATGCCGCCCAGTGTGCAGGTTCTAAAGTCCTCACATATTCAAGTGTTATTGAAAACAGTTTAATTTTTGATATTCAACCTTGTATCTTAAATCATAGGACCCATATCAACTTGCATGAAAAAGCTAGCAAGTTTTGTTGTAGGTATCCCAATCGGCTACGGTCTCATTGTTGTTCTACTAAATACAAAGCAGCTTGTATATTGTTTTTTATTTTTACCGACCGTAATAAATTTAAAGTCTCGTACTGTAGACCGCATGGGTTTCCACTTGTGCCTTTAACATGAATTTAATGAAAGTTATATTGTTTACGTAACAGTGAAAATAACAGCTGATCCACAGGCGCCATGCTTCGTTGTTGTTACCTCGCAATACTAAAATTTTCTTCTCAACTTTAACTTAACAATGTTTTACTTTGTTAGCTAGAATTTAACTTAAGGATAATACTCAGATAACTTCTAACAATTTATTTTATGAGCTCGATTAGCTACTGGATATGCGAACACTTTTGTCGTTTATTGCTCGTTGCAGATTATCACATAGTCCTTTTTGAATACGCTTTTTTAGCAGAACTCATACCCGTAATCTTGTAAAAATAATTATTTGGCTATAAAGAGAGGGCTATAAAAGTATTATCTTTGAATTTGAGACTTAAATAGATAAGAGCGTCATATTTGTAAGTGCAGGATATTTTACTGGATAAACTCATGTAATATAAATACAGGCTATAAAGATTGAAGGTACTGTTCACAATTATTAACATTATCAAATGTAGTTCCAAAACTCATCAACACGAATAAAATCGATCACGGTCAACATATTTAAATTCAATGGCACGTGTACGAGTCCGATGCAGTACACCTTTGAACGAATATTCCAGGTACGATCCCAAAAAAATGATTTAAAGTAGGGGAGTGAGGGGTCCCAACCATTTTTTTGGACAAGGTGGGCCCATATAACGCGGTGCGGCTGCCCGTAGCGCTCATTCACTAGACCGTGGTCGACTACATCGAAGCTCCCAAAAGCTCTCTATCATTTTTACCTGCCGCGTACGCATCTTTTCGTCCTTGCAATCATTCATCAAAATGCTTCAAGGGTACCAACACAAACCGTCCGAGTATCACGTTGCTTACGTGAAAAGTGACGCTCCAAGAATGGTGGCCATTGCTCCAGCTCCTGAAAGAAAATACTTGACCTTGGATCTCCAGACTGATAAGAAGAAATATAACTACAAGAACACTACGTACACCGGGCCTCAAGCCGCTTCAATAGCGAGGAGGAATGCCCGGGAAAGGAATCGTGTGAAACAAGTGAACGACGGATTCAACGCTCTGAGGAAGAGGCTGCCTGCTGCTGTCATTGCTGCTTTGTCAGGAGGTGCACGTCGTGGATCCGGGAAGAAACTCAGCAAAGTGGACACTCTCAAAATGGTCGTGGAATACATCAGGTATTTGCAAAACTTGATTGATGAAAGCGATGCAGCACACGGGGTGACTAGACCCGTGCAAACTGTGCCGTCACAAGCGCCGTACGAAGTGGACGAAGGTATTTTTGGAGGAAGTTCTCCGTATTCCGACTCAGTGCCTTCTCCAGCCGGTTCAGAGTGTTCATCTGGAGTGTCGTCTGCATACTCAGGAGGTTACATCCCGAATAACTACCAGACCCAAGAGCAAGTGAGTCCGATGGATGAAGACGACTTACTAGACGCTATAACTTGGTGGCAACAAAAGTAATATTATAGCAAAGTGTAGTTACGTGTGTGATGTCTAGTCTTCTGAGTTAAGGAACTCTTGAGTAATTTATTGCTGTATTAGAAAAATGTTTAGCTGTATGTAAATAGTCAACTCGATATTGTAAACGATTATGTTATTGTTATGGCTGTGATTGTAAATTTTGTATAAAATATTATACGAGTAGAATTACTCTCAATGTAAATATGTATAAAAGAACTCTAATATAAATGAAAATATACACTTGAATACAAAAATACTTTGTGGTTTTTATCTGATTTTTTATCTTTTACATTATCATAAACTAGTGCGTAAATTATACAAGTTAGTCCTTAAATCTGCGGATTAACATAACTTTAAGGGCGATATTCCTTTACAAGCTTTCTAGAATCATCTCTTTTAACGTTCATGAAATGACTACAATCCTAACATTCATAGTACTTACCTACAAGCTTTCAATATTAAATTGAAAGGCTTTTAAGCTCAAAGTTTTTCTATGGAGGTAATTTGAAGGAAGAAAAGAAGCTTTCATGATGGTTCGTAATGTTTATGAGGCATTGCTTGTGTAGGCATGTGTCTACTTATAATGGTATAGTCTATTTTATTTAGTGGTTTTTCATATCTGTCTTTACGAACACATTGTTTTCGAAACTAAAGATCTATTCTATCCTACATAGTACATTTTACACAATTTGAAATTTTGACATAGATGCGCGAAGCGGGAATGAATCGATAGCGCCGAAATAAAATAGGTACACTTACTGTGTAATAGAAAAGAAAACGAACCAAAAGCTCGTAGATGTGTTTAATTCGCTTTTATAACGGACGTACGTTAGATAACAGCTCATTAAAAAAGTATAATAAAAATAAAAGACGCTTACACATAGTTGGTTTGTTTGTTTGCAATTTGTTTGTAATGATGTTAGATATTTTAAAATCTATGAATAAACTGCTTTAAATATATTTTGAGATGTTTCATTTAGAGAATAAAAATAAGATTCAGTACGAGATTTAACGCTTCAAGGTGCCGCAAAACCAAAAGCCGAACGCAAATTCCGATAAAAGTGTGAAAATAAATAAATAACGTTCAAATCCATTATCGAATGCAACGGTAAATGAGATACGAAACCTCGTAGAGATAGCCGTGCAGAATTATTTTATCTTCGTAGATTTAAAAAAGTACTGATACGGCTGGCGAGCTTGATTAAGCCATCGATGCGCAAACGCAGCTCCGGTACATTGTTATACAAGATTAATGGTGTTCACCAAGATAAGGAGGTGGGAGCTAAATGCATTTACATGTGCGAATAAAAAGACACTGATAAAGGGACAAAGAAGCTCGCGACGAATAAAAATGGTACCATTTATTGTGACACACACGGTTGTGTCGAATGTAGAGCTTGTTGTGGAACCTGAACTTAATTGTTCCAACTTTTTAATACACACACTCACGGGGACAAAAATGATATTTCAGTTACATTGTATTCCTTTGCAAACTTCCTGGTTCAAAATACTGCTATAAAAGTCACCAGTGCATTATTAACCAATTAAATACTCAAATAAGTTCCTTCGTAAAACTGATAAAAGCTAATCAACTAGAAAGTTACGACGGTTTCAGTAAATAGTACGTCCTAGCGTATAAGGCTTTGCACGATATCTCATGTTGTCGTCCAACATAAATTAACATTAAGTTTAATAAAAGTTTTAATAGCTCGCGTGTCGTGGCGTCCGTGTGTAAAACAAACAGATTTATATGCAATCGCAGATTGTGGTTTACGATTATGGAAAATGCTGATAGAAGAGGAAGCTAACGAGTAATTAAACCTAATGCGAGTCGGTGCAGACGTTAACTCACGTAATTGCGATTAATATTTTTACGATCAGTAACACTGGCAAGCACGTGGGAAAGTGTTTCAACTGTACAATAAATGCTGCGTGTTCCTTCTTTAAGCATACAAGATTAGTGTTCTTTATATGGTTTACATTTCGTTGCTTTTATTTGCTTCCGTTTTGTATAAAAAGGTTGCAACAATCTACAATAGAATCGAATGATTTCGCCAAATTCCGGAAACTATTAATTCTATCAGTGCTTTGTATTGATAATCTTATTATTCGGGGCACGTGAGCTTTGTTGTGTTCGTGATATTTGCGAACACTCGACGATAAGGCACACGTATTTGGGGTACTTTTGTGTAGTTTGGGCTGTTGCTTGTATTTACTTTTGGTTTAGAACAATCGAATAACAAATACATCTTTTAAAGTACTCGTACCAAATGTAGGTATACAATGTTTTTCTTTTATAAAAGCTTTTAATTTTTATTTGTCAGGTAACATGTTGGCGTATGAAACTTTTACGATTAGTTAAGCTTAGCTTAATTATGTTGGTGATAGTAAGGTTACATTAACTATATAATTCCATCTAATTTTAGATCTCGATATCAATAAAGCCACTTAAGAGAACCCTTGTGCTCCCTTTATTCACTCTCTGTTTTGTTAAATCAATTGAACGATTCAATTTCTTCAGAAAAATTGTCTGTAAAAACGTTTGTTTATTTTCACTTAATACTTTATCTCGCAAGATCGGTTAACTAGTGTTTGGCATAGATTATATCTCTTTGTTGCTTTGTAACCACTATTGTTCGTAATTCGCTCAACTTGTCGTACAAATGGGGCTAAGCGATTGCTATTGTTAATTCTATAATCTCTTTCAAACCATTCAATAGGTGCGTTCATTTGTTATATTTTAATTAATCTCTCACTTTCACTGTTATTGTACTTATAATTAATGGATCTCTGGAATTAATCGTTGGAATTAATTTTAGAATGACTTTCTTTAAAGAGATGAGCTATAACCATTCATAATTTCGATATTCGTGCTTGAGCAGCTCGGTTTTAAGTAACATTAAATTAATAATTGGCCTTTACAGATAATTTTTATAGTGTCTAAAAAGTATCTTGTGCGGCGGTACGGTAGGTAAAGACGTAATCGGTACAATGATACGGGACAAGTAAGGGCCATCACTTATGCAAATGTTTTATAGCCCGTCTCAGTTCCGACGCGGGCCCGCCGCATGATTTATTACAAATCGGTACATTATATACTTGAATACATTTCCCATACACATGTAACTGATCTTAAACACCGAACTTAAGCTTATTTATCGTTTTATGATTGATAATTATCACGTTATTAGATTATTTATACACTGAATTGTGGAGATTAACGGTATTAAGAGTAATTTGTACTATATTGCTGTCGATAAGAGCAGTATTTATGGTAGTCAAGACAGTTTACAAGTCGAAAAAATTTGGAAGTTATGTGTAAATCAAGACGATTGCATTATTAAAAACTAATCAAGGTAATCACCAATCATTTCAATGTCTAATTTTGTTCTAAAAATCTTTTTTCATTTTCAGTCACCCTTTATCAAATGCCTGTAACAGTTACCATATAAGTTACGTTCAGACAGAGAGAAGAAATAAGGCTAGCGGCGGACAGGTCCTCGTACATTAATAATCGTCGGATATCGGCTTCCTTCGGCTTCCCTCGGCAGGCTGCGCGGGCGCATGGGAACCGCCATGTGATCGATGCGGCCCAGGTCTCGCGCGTATCACTTTAGTGGCATCGAAATGGGGAGGTTATAACGATTGGAATAACTATGAAAGTATAATATTAAAATGCGAAAGTGAGTGCTTGTTAGTGCCTAAAATATCTAAGCAATTTTGATGACTTTTTGTTCAGAGATAGTTGCGATCCAGGATACGGTACCTAATAGGCTATAGTGGGGAGAAGGCGAATGAACACTAAGATTGGTTAGCTATAAGGATCATTATTAATTAAATGTAAAAACAGTAGGTCAAAAATAAAATGCTGTAACTTCAAGCATGAATACTCGAAGGGTGTAACAACAGGAGCCAAAATGTTTTATTTCACGTTAAGCGTTGTTTATTAAATTTATATTGTACTTCGAAAGAAACGGTGAAAGGCCTTCTGAAAAATAAATATTTATTAAAAGTACCCTGTGTTGCGTGCTGGAGTACATACTTACATTTTTGGATGGAAACGTATGTTGGGAATAAACGATACATAAACCTAGAGAAATATGTTCCTTGCGAAGCATGTGCAACTCAAAATTGTAGGCTAAGAAATAAGGACGTTATTCATGAACGTTTTGTACTTCAACAATTTACAATAGTATGCTTATAAGATTGGATGGTTTGGTCATATTGAGTGAATGAGTGAAAGTCAACTAACAAAAGGTACAAGGCAGATGCAAGTGGCAATATCGGGAGGGTGTCTATAGTTGGTGCCAGTTAAGATGGCAATAGCGGACATTGACCCCTACCTAAAAAGTCCTCGTATAATGACATAAGATCAGAATTAGCATTTTTATAAAATACCAAATAAATTAGTTAGTATATTGTAAGGATATAAGTATCTAAGTATTCATAAGAGATCAAAATGGTAAAAATATTTCACCTTTATCTAAGATTTTATAATTATTTTTATCTTTAAGACTCACAAGTAAACACTATCATATCACAGAAAAATGCTAATTCTGATCTTATTTCACTATACGAGGACTTATTAGGTAAAGGTCAATGTCCGCTATTGCCATCTTAACTGGCACCAACTATAGATGGACATACACTGCCTCTATTGGTGAGCTTCTTATTACTTGCAATCAGCGTACTTGTGATCAGGTGTATGAACGTGGATGATTGGATGAAAGGAATAGTTTCTACCAACACTCATAAGAAAACGGCGTAAATTACTTTGCATACATAATTTTATATAAGTAACATAAATGTTAACAAAATTGTTTCAATAAAAAAAACAATTGAAATCTTTTACAAGAATAAAATAAAACATCTGTCGACCAGTAGCAGATTCAGAAGGAGATAATTACAAGTTATAATTAGTTGTATTGCGTTGAAAGCGTGGCCACTTGACCGCGAAACAAAAAGTATCGGCTTACAAGAAAATATGAATTGTGATATACGATAGTGCTAATTCCAATATTGTTCAACGCACATTTTAATATTGTTGAATGAAATGAAGTTATAATTATTATTTTTGTTCCTCACTATGGCATGCTTCCATACTGAAAAAGAGATCTAAAAACCTTTTGATTTTTTCTAAGATTCGCAATCGGAAGATATACTTTTGTGATGTGCAATTTGAGAATGATTTCCGCATGAAATACGTCAAATAACCGACTCTCATGTTGCTTAGTTTTTTCTGCGTTTCCTCCGCCTTTTTAAACACTCAACTGCGGTTCGATTTGTATGAAATTGTCCGGGTTTCTCTAAGGGCACATTGTAACAAGCGTTTTTTTCTTGTAATTTCGTACTTCAAATTGCGCAACATCGTTTACCACGTACTTTAGTGGCTTCAATATACAACAGTTTAAATAAAAAATACCTTAAGAGATACCGACGAATTCATTTTAATTTCATTTTAATGGCACTTAAGGTGGAAATATACCGAAAATGTATTTTATTAGATTTCGAAGTTCGGAATGTGTGAGTCCCAGCTACCGGGGTGTCTAATAAATACCAGTAAATTCATATAGACATATCGTATTTTATAAACTAGTCGTTTACAAGCGGTAATACTGGTAACATTCGTAAATATGTCGTTGTGCATGTGTTTATGTGAACATCAGCTAGTGATGTGACACACTCACTCGAATCGATATAAAGTTAAAACAGAAGCCAATCGACTGTTTAAAAGTATCCAATAAGGCAGGTGTTAAATATTATAGTGTCAATTGACATGAATGAAGAAAACCGAACAATTTAAAAGCAATAACATTATATTGCTATTCAATACTGTAATATTTAGTAAAATGTACCGAATAAACGTATTTAAAAGTGTTAAAATATCAAGTGTAAAAACGGTAATGACTCATTCGGTTACATGAGTCGGGGAGTCGATTATTTTTGCATAATAATATCGAGTCGATTTGAATGGAGTGGATCACACCATTAACATAGACACGGGATGGAGATGTTAGTTTAGTAGACAGGACAGTGGCAATACAGTGATTTAGATAGAACACCGCTGTGCCCAGCGTGACCTTACTGTAATAACTTACAATAGAAATTATTGATTTTATTGTACATTCAATATTCATTCAATTTCTATCGAAGTTAGTGTAAGCAGTAAAAATAAAAAAGGCACTGATATTGCTAGAAGAACTTATCGATGTAGGAACATAGGTGTCATAATTTCCTTAGAAGTCAAAAAAAAAGAAAGTTGGACTAGAAGATAACCGCAAAAAGTCATGGATCAGTGAAAATAAAAAACAATTTGAAATAAATGAACCAGCAGAAGGAAATCTGCAAGAAAATAAAGAATTAGTAGAAGATAAATTCAACAAAATCGCCCACAACAAAAATTATACGGCCAATCAAATGCTAAACCGACTTACGTGGAAAACTTTAATAGAAACGATGGCACCTTGTCCTAGATTTATACGGTAACAAAAAAACATTATCTGAAGAGGACAGCTAAAGAAGTGATGCTTAAAATGTCGGCGTGAAACTCATAAAGGGGATTATAGGTTTGAGGAGCTTAATGCTCTAGGATTCAATTAGGTGAAATAAGCTTAAGTGGGTTGTATCCGCTGTTATGACAGCATTCAAATTATCAGGACCCCAAAGACCTGTCGCTTCCGTCATATTACTGAACTCTTAGTAAGGGTGACGGGTAATGACGTAATAGTACGCTTCTAATTTAATGTTTATTGTTGGTCTCTTGATTTTGATTGAAATATGATGACGATTCCCACAGTTGAATTAAAATGTGAACTTGATACGGGTATGCAGGTACCGTACGATTGTGTTTTGTTATCAAACTTCATCCATCTGAAAAGTGCATTGCTTATAAGTACGGCCACCATTACTGTATGATTTTTTTACATTATAAACTGTACGAATGACGATTCTCTTAATAAAATAAAAAACACAATATGAAGGAAATCCAAGTTTACTGAAAAAGAAACGAAATACTGAAAGGATAAAGAGTGAAGACTGAATAATATATGTAACATTCACCGAAACAAAAAAAATAATTCACATTAATAGCGTATACAGGAAGAATTTTTTACCACTGTCCAAAATTTTTCTAGGCATTAGGTATCAATCACTAACTCCATTTCTGAAAAAAAATCGATACGTAAAATTTCATATTAAATCATTTTCTCATAAGAATTATCCGCTCTGCGTGGTCACCAAGCTACACGTTAATAATACTACACTTGCCGGCGCAAACATTTAATGAAACGTGCAGAGCGCACCCCGCTTACCCCCCGCCCCGCCCCGCTACACCTGAGCGACACATCACAGCGCGGTGTCCAGATTCATCAACTTTATATAGATAACTTTGTGACGTGATATCTCAATATTTTTGTATTGAGTGATACAAAAAGAAAAAACATGTATTCAATGATTTTCGCCAAAGATTAATATATCAAAATTTGGATGGTGACTAAAAAATCATCCTGTATTTTGAATGTAAAGAAATACTCATTGAACGTTTATCTCTTGTACCTACTTGAGAACTTAAGAGTCAAGTGTAGGTAGCAGATAGCACTATCATTAATGCACTGGCGCGTGTATTCCTACAGTATGCGGGTACTATTACCAAACACTCTTATCTCAATGGCACAAGGTTGATTTTCAAACAGTATAGGACTGTCTACTTGTTATTCGCGCAAGTTCATTGTTAGTAGGATTCAGGACGTGACGGACAGTTAGTACAGGTATCGTCAATGTGCGAACTTGATAAGTGTACTGGCATGTCGACTTTACCTAAAGGTTTGCATTCTAGGTGTTTACACCACTATTTATCCCGGATAGTTTCAATCACAATGGTTGGCATAAAGTGTAAAACCACAACAAAGTAAAGACTTTTAAATTAGCTTTAAATAAAAGTACGAGAAGCAAGTTAATGTAGACATTTTTGAATAGGTTTGAAAGGCAAAATGATAAATCATTGTGTGAGCCACGTTAAAAACAGCAACCTGTCCATGGTTCACACGTATTCAAAAACATTTTTCACACAGTTTGAAAATGGCAGTACCCAAAAGTCCAAAGTTTCGGAAAAATAATGTTCCCACGTCGTGTGCGAATAGCTTCCGCATCAGGTGCAGAATCGAAAGGGTTCGTCAATCTCAAAGGGTTCCCATTATTATTTTTATTCTGATTGACAATCGCCCTCTCAAGTCGAGCCTTTTTTCTGCCAGATATAAAACTAATATTGGTAGGTCCCATCCTCTTCCGCCAGCTTTTTTGTATACGTCACTGCACTGCATTTAGTTTAAGGAAAAAAGTTACTTTATTTGAATTGCTTTTAGTCTTTTTATGACGTTGTATATCAAATTTATATCGAGTTTACAATTACGTTCAACGACCTTTTTCTTTGAGCATCCTATTTCTTCGTGGGTACAAGTTTTCTGGTGTTCGGAGTTTGTTTTTAGTGATATAGTTTTTTAAATAAAGTAATTAATTACTTCAAGGTCAATAAATTCTGAACGGACCCAAAACGGTGATAAGAATGTCCAAAGGGTTACCACCCAAAGGCGAGAATGGAATTTTATTTAATTACATTATCTAATTAGATACAGCGTACACAATAATGCTTGCATCTGCGTTTAGTTCCGTAAATTAATAGCATGTGGTTGACAATCAAATATTGGTTATACTACGATTATATTAGGGTTGTGTTTTGGTTGTTTTGAACATCACTTGCTGGTGTCAGTTCCACGCGAGAAGTGTCGCCAACTTGATGAATGGCCGCGGGTTGATTTAAAGGGGTACATTTGAATGAAAACCTTGATATTGTGTATCTCTGTAACTTATCCTTAAATGCAATAAAACTATAAACCAACCTTAACATACGAGCACTTATCCGAGATAAAAAAAAAACAATAATTCTAAGGAGTAAAAAAATATAAAAGATACGAACCATAATTGACATGAGGTGCGAAAAAACGATATCCAATATTAAGATCGAATCTGAGCTTGTAAGACAAATCGCTCCCAACAATGTCACCCGTTGGTTCTCAAAGACAGCGTTCGGACCCATTCATCCATTTTTTAGTTCAAGAGGTACAATTAACAATGACAGCGGTCAGGTTGCGTATAAAAAATTACCATCGAACGAGTTTTTCCAAAATGTAGAGCTCAGTTTTTTTTAAAATCTGTATGAATGAGGATGAAGATTTTATTGCATTTAGTATTTTGTTCATATATCTGTATTTTATGATGTTGCATCAAAAAATTCTTGCGGCATATAAAAGGTGAGATTTACATCGGTGCCCTTTGTGTCTTCTGTGGGTGATCTCGTTTACAAAAGTGTTAACATATTCGTCCATAAAATATTTTGACTTCTCTCTTAATGGACGTAAGCGGACAGGTTACATTTTTTAATAATGTGTCGTGGAATTTTGTTTGTTGTTAGAATTTGGATGCAAATGTCTTATTTATGATTTTATCAAGCATTAAAAATGAAGAAGACTCTTATTCTTACATTTTATACTAATATTAAAACCATAAATACGAGTATATTTTCATTAATATTCAACGGTCTACTTGTGAGTTTTCATCGACAAAAATACATAAATTGCGATGGCAGATTACTGATCAATAAACATTAAAACCCAATTTCTGAGACACGCGAGAGAAGCCGCGGGCAAACAGAGTATATTTATGTGTAATCCAGAATAAGTTTTATGATTGCATATCATGATCCCACCACCAGCACTCACAACATCACGACATGATAAAAATTAATAACCGTTTTCTTAAGTAATAGCCTCAAGCAACCAGCGCGAATGGAAGGGTTAAAATTTACTGAACAACCCTTAAAAGTTCTACGGAAATGTTCATTATAACCTCTGCATAACATTCAAAGTGGTTTAATTATCGGTTGTCTAAATGTTCGTCAAAAGCGGGTTATTAAAAACTATTAGAATATTTCAAATTGTAGATTCTTCACCCTTTCCGCCCTTGACAGGTCCAAGCTCTAATTTAGCTAAAAGTATGATTGCAGGTTATTTGCTATAATGAAATTAATTACAAAAAACTTTGTTCTTTTTAATTAAACATTTGAAAAAACTATGATCGATTATGATAAGATGATATAACATTTTGTATGAATGCAAAAGGAATATTTTTCATTTGTATCTCTGTTTTCAATTCACAATCGACAAACAACGATAGCATCGATGCGTGGACGCCTGTCAAAAGTTATATTTATTTTCTTTACAAATTCATAGAATCGTGCGAAATCACAGTGGAGATGTTTGCGGGTGCCGTGGTATTATGCGCGGGCGCTCCGTTTGTCCGCACAAAGCTTCCCAACCCTTTGGCGACACAATGCGCGTCACTAATCTAGATCATGTGCGCTATTGTGTGTCATTGTAGGTGCGCTTCCCCCCTCCCTCGCGTCTGCGCCTGCGCACCTCGCTCTCAGCGGGGAGATGCGCGGCCCTGGATATCTCACTCGATGTCGATTTATAAGAAATTACAGCGCCGCGGGTGCCAGGTAGTTGCTCCCACGGATGCGAAAGTACACAATGCAAAAACTTTGCTCTCAAAATTTTACTAGTAAACCAAACAGGAAATGAAAAATATTATTGCTTCCTATTGCTACTTTGTGTTGGACTATTACTCGTATTCAGCATTATGTGGACAGATTAAAATGTTTCATAAATGGCTTCCGAATTCTTTTTCATTGTGTTATTGCTTTCTCCGTCATCGTAAATTACAGTTGATCGTTCAAGGAAGATGGCTGATGATTAGAGTATGCTCGGCCAATCATTAACGTGTGTGCAACAATTTCGTTAATAATTATGTAAAAATATTGGAAGCGGTCTCATGTGTGTTTAACTGCTTATTACTTTGTAACCTGCGGCTTGGACTAACGCGAACGGAGCGATAACTTATAATGTGTTAGAGTCGAATGACTTCAGAATTATTTTTGTAACGCGTGGGATGATGTTCATTATATTTACTAAGATCTACTGGTAGAAAGTACGCAATGTAGATAATAATATTTTTGTATTATAATTTGATGTTTGACACTTAATAATTTGAAGTAAAATATTATATTAGTCTTAATGAATGTTAACTTATTTATTACCTACAACATTCATAAATAACAAATGATAAGTTTAAAAGATAGTCTTTGTGATTTATTAAATAAAAATATTTAGAAAAAGAGTAGGTATTAGCTGTGGTATTAGTGACCTGTACTTGGAAAAATAGCAAAACTCTGCATATTATGTGACGGGTTTATCCAAATATTATAAGGGGTTATTAAAAAAGATATTAATAAGCAGTTCCATTAATTTCAACAATTTACGTGAACACAAATGACTTTCTTTGCAGTTTCAGCATTGCCTCCGCAGTGAAAGTCGATCATAATTATGAGCACAATTTCAAGTTACTCGGACTACCGTCAATTTCTGTTTTATTTAGATAGTCGTAACGTCTTTAGTCACTAGTCAGTTAGACAAATAATATCTTATCAGCGTCCCTATGCGTTTATTTCGACTTACTAAATAAAAAGTATTTACCCCATTGCTATACCCGCGTCTCCACGCCACTATTGTTCTATATCGCGACTGAATGGGCGGCGTGTGCCCAAAGCACAAGTTGAGTGTCATCCCGCGGACACCGCTTAATTGGCACGAATAATTTTGTCGTACGATTGTACAAACCACCAGCTCTTATAACAGTATACCGGGAATGATCGAGTGCACAGTGATACGAGTTCGATTTGTTATTCGGACGATTTCGTGAGGTATCGATTCAGTTGTCAGCAAAGAATTCGTTGAGAAGTGAGAAGTTGATAGATGTAATCTTTTTTTTTGGCCCACAATAGGCATTTTTCGGATTTACAAACATTCACATATATATGTATATAATATACAAACAGTCATATACACTAAAATTCGTTCCGTGCGCGAATCAAACCCACGACACGCAGCGAATGACCGTCTTTTGTCTCGAAAATTGAAGAAACTTATAACGTGACTCAAATGTCAATTTCTAAAAGTTCCATGTATTTCTGATTTTCTATGATATGCTTAGCACTCATGACTTAAAATTAAAAATGCGTTATGTTATTTAGTCATTAGTTTACATGTCGGTTCATGTAAAAATGTTCATGTAAACGAGTAGGACCTCCATCTGGAGACACGTCACCAGTTTGCTTAGGTTGGTAACATAAATAATTAGTTGGAAATGCTGGAATGCACAGCTTTTATAATTACCACTCTCATTAAAACTGTAATTTACCGATCATGCAAAGTTGGTTTATAAAATCCAGAACATCTGACAAATAATTCAGGTGCCTTAAGTAGTGCCGCCTTACAAAAAGAAGAGAAATATAACACAGTTGTACTTTTGTGTTTAACACAATGTAAAGGCGATTATCATATAAACAATTTAACACCTCGATTCAAAGGGTTATACAGACACAAAGACATGGTGCGCACGTTCGAGATCATGTAGATTGCACCTTATCACACATCTACAATTGTTGGTACAAACATTTGAAGAACACCTTCTTTTATTTGTTTTTTGTTGAGTGTCAAAATATTTTTACATCGGCGTGAAAGCTACTTTTTCTAACTTTAATAATACGAATAATTCTACTTGATGAAAAACTACGTACAAGGTTTTGGGGGTTTGCGCTGACAACCCACCAAATAACAGCTGTTCATTTTTCTAAGGCTTTGTCTAACTTCAAAACTAATTTTAGTGGCAGAGGATGGCCACACCTTTAACATAACATCGGCGTCCATGATTTAAGCCCCTTTTTACACGTTACAAGAACTTGCACATTGCGGTAATGAAGTCAAACTTACATGCAACATCATTCTTACATCGTCTAAATAAAGATTTAGAGTAGATTGTAAAAAACAACAGTAGTTTTTTCTAACTACATAATCTACTAAACATCTAAGTAGACACACTACACCAAATTTTACACGAACTTAAGACTAAAGTTGCCAGCTTTAATTTACAACTTATTTCGCTTCAAAACCCCTCACATGCTCTTCTAAAAGGAATTTTAATTATTATCTAGTTTCAGGTTGTATATCCAAAGTTATGGCGCGGTTATTCGTACACATGTCCAGGTCAGGAGGTGGGAACAACATGGCAAACTGATTCTTATCTGTGTTGTAAGACAAATATCTTCCAAGTCCAACAATGTCGCTGAACATAGGACACCTCTATTCTTCTGTGATTTATATTTTTTGGAATTAATTGGGTGTGTGTTTACAAGTAAGTTTGAATGGATTGTATTGTGAAAAAAAATAAAATTCTTGTTTTAATTTTCATGGTGTAATATCGGCAATAAATAAAGAAGTTTCTCGCTTCCTGTTTGGGAAAAAAAGTTTAACATAAAAACATCATACATGCAACTGTGACTTCCTGCCAAAGGTGGTGATTAAAGCTACTGCAGAATAAAGTTTACACCATCCGAATATTTAGGTACTTCTGCCAACATGCCTCACCATTTTGTTGGTGTTACTTTCAATAATTAAATAAGCCCTCCTACCCAGAGTGGAGCATAAAGTGACTGACAGACTCTTGCTAACTAAAAATTCACCTTTTTCCTTCGGTTGCCCTTTGCGTTCCAGAGCCTTGGTATCCTAATTAGACAGTCCCGCAGAAAAGCTTCCAGCAGGCCACCAACTGCCATGGTCTACTTGGAAAACTTTAAACCGCTTGCGAAGTCAGGTTGTTCGCTGCCAATACAATATGGTCCGGTGGGGGTACTCTGATGAAGATAGGTGCGATTGCGGAGCCTCATCGCAAACGCTGGCCCACCTCTTCAACTGTACTTTGTGTAACTTCACCTGCACTCTAAGAGAACTGTCCGAGGCCACCACCAACGCCGTCAATGTGGCAGAGTTTTGGTCGAAACATACAATTTAAAGGAATCATCGACACGACGAAGAAGTCCCGCAAACAGTGACCTTACCATACCTTAATCTTTATACCAAAATTCTCTAAATGCTACACTCAATTGATAAAATATACATGTAACGTGATAGCTCTTATACACATGTAAAACAATATACGTACACATACAAGCGTATTAAGTTGAATAGATTTCAACATTCGTTACGTTCGAAATTGCCATTTTTTCTCGTTTCCCATGAAGCCATAAGGCACGTGTATAAATCCCTGCGCATACGCATGGCCTAGGGGGTGGACGCTTCCTTTTTACTTCACCTTTGTTACGCTTGCCAGCGAATTTATTTCTTATTCGCGCGTTGAGTTGCGCTTCCTGGGCGGTTGACTGTGGCCGCTGGCGGTGGGCTACGTGACACACTGGCCGCTAAAATTATGAGCCATTGTTTGCTAGTGTGGTACCTTAAATATTTACATCACTTTTTTTTTAAATCAACCTGGATTTGTCCACTTCTGGGTAAAAATTTCTCCTATCTCCCTGTTACTCGGCAGACGATCTCCGGCCACCGTAGGGGCGGGCATGCGGGCGGCGAGTAATGGGCGACTCGCTGTCCGACCATGGAGCATGCCCGGGTCGACGGCGCGTTGTGTTCCACGCGCGCCTCACGGAGTGTCAGCATGATGACGGGGCCCCCCTCTAGAGGGCCAAAGCCTGCCGGGGTCGCGGGACTTATCTCATTACCGTGACCCCGGAACATAAAGGGCTATTGAAGGACATCGTGAATTTTAGTCAGTACGAGTCTGACAGTCCCTTCCACTCTGCCCTGGGTGGGAGGACTCATTTGATGATTTTACCACGCTAAAAAATCTCCCTGTTACTACATATTTTGTAGTCCGTTCCGGCTATTTTTTCCTCAAGTGCCTATGTATTATTTCTTTAGTATTCCCGCATGTAGCCGCATGTATTTTAGTATTCCCACGGTGATGATAGTAAGCTTATATGAATATCAAACACAATAATGTCTCAAAGAGTCTTGGGTATGTAGCAAGATGATGATGTTCGTACAATGAGTAAGTGATAGTGCACACCCTTGAGACGTCTTTGTCACCTTTTACGATACCCTAGGGAGATTCGAGGGTGGCCTTATTTGAAACTTCGGGGACATGGCATTTTTTAGTCGGTATCATGAAGATTTTATTCAATGTCACTAGATTATATTGCTGTGTAAGTTTTTACTGACTTCTGACTGTTCACAAGGTGAAGTCAGTGCTATTGATATTTATAAATTTACAAATCAAATGAACATGATGTGATGTACTACAATTTAAACGAACTTGATTTTAATTAAAAATCAAGTCTCTCGTAGGCTCTACAAAAAGTGCTACAAAAAAACGTAGCGCGCTACGAAAGGTCTACGAGCCTACGTCTGTTGTTGGTCAGACAATTTGCTCGTATGTACACCGATGTCGGCAGCGGGAGCATTCGTTAATCCGAGGATGACTGTGAATTCTTTATTCTTTAGTGTTTTAAGTAAGCACATACATATACATGCACTTTATGTATGTAATGTACGTACGTTTATATGGCCGCAAACTTGCGCTATGCCTTTTGTTCCGACTTTACAACTTTATGGTAAATTGATACATGATTTTTGTTGTAGATTTACAATACATAATGAACAGACAAATAGGGTATTATAAAGTTTAATTGTTTATCGAAATCGGTTGTAAAGTTATTTAGATATATCGCTATCTATTTACTGATTGTGCGGCATCGTGGGAAAGTCTTCGCTTGTATCCGTTCACTTGCAATACTTTTGTTTTTGACTATTTTTATTCGGATTAATGCAAATGGGCTGTTACAGTTACTTGAATGTGTTCTTAATTGCATGTGAACTAGTTAATGGAATCTAATCTTTATTGATAATATCCTAGGGCTTCTCAAATGAAAAAAGTATGTATTTTGAGGCGAAATAGCTTTTCTAGGTAAACCGTTTTGGTTAGATAATTGATATTTAGCTTGGTTATTATCAAAGAAAATTATTATCTTGGTAAATCCGAACCCTTGATAAAACAATTTCGAGATATAATATTCAAGTTGTTGTTTTTTTATTGGACATGGCACTAAACTTTATTATAATAACAAATAATGATAAATATAAATAACTGGTTGATTGATAACTGTCTTAGCAGTATAACATCTAACTTAAATACTAGTAAAAAAAAACACACCCCTTGCGGCTGCGTTTCCATCAGATATGTGCGAGGATGTGTAGCGAGGAATGAGTTTTTAAAGAACCAATGGAAGCGCTTAATTTACCTCGCCTCGGTCAGCACAGCTCTGGTGGAAACGGTTCAGCGTAGCTAGATTTTTGTACATCTATCTATATGTCGAAGAATCGATATCAGAAGGGTCGCTATATCGGAAATAACACTCACAAAACCTTCGTTAACACTTTTAATTACTTGCTAACACACACTGACTACAAAATAATCAAGGATGTCCGAGATATGGCTCGATTAAAAACTTAGGAACGCGGGAAGATTATCGTGGACGACGTGGCGTGACCAAGATGTCTACACAGCTTGACGGACCGATTCAAAGTGTTCACTTCACTCAACTGTCCGTCCAAGTGGCATACCCCACACAGGTTTGCCAACATATCTGTCAACGTCAGTACCTGTCAACGTCGAATATCTGATTAAACTTCCGAATCGATATTCGACTCGACTATTCGCTCGGTGTTGCCATTACTCCACGCTAAGCATCCCCAAGTTATTACTAACTTGACGTTTCTAAGCGTTATCTGTCGAATCTAACTTCATAGTTCCTCCAATGAGAGATAGATGGCGTTATTCTAAATTAACAATAATCAATAAAGATTCTAAATTGTGCTTCTGTTTTGATTCCTCGGCAATGACAATAGATGGCGTTATTCTGAATTATTGTGCTTCTGTGTTGATTCTGCGACACGGCCATTCTGACAATTCACACGTCCTCGTGTGTGACATCTGGAATGAGAGAAAATTCTCGAACAGTAACCATTCTAACCGTTCGGCCATTCCTGACCCAAATGGAAAAAGGCATTTTCATCAAAATAATTACAGGGTCTAATGAAAGTCACAACAAACTCTTACTCTCAAAGCTGACATGTCGAACAACACCCATACTCATTCAAGTAATAGGAAACTCATCAAAATATTGCAGTGCTCATACTCTGACCTCCATCCGGTCTTCATCATCACACATTATAACCTCCATCGGGTCATAAGCATGAAATCAAAGGACCTCCATCCGGTCTTCAACACAACACCATCAAGATAATCATTTAGAGCTTTTATCAAAATAATTCTTAAAGTAGGTTTGTTCAACATGTTACCTTATTTTTCCAATAACGTTACAGATTATAAATTCCATAAAGAAAAATATCACATGAACTATTCAAAGTCAAACACAAAACAACACAATTTAGATTGACCGAAAATCCCAGAGGAATCAAGTACCTTTGCAATTGTATCATCACAATGCAGCAATTTTATAATCAAAACAGTAGGAATCAAATTCGAGGCCTGTGGCTAACACTAGCCCCACCAACAAACCTCTGTTTGTTGCACACCGTTCAACATGAACGCACAATACACGACCTCCGACAGTGCCATTCGCACACCGCGCATCCATGGACACCAGGATGTCAAAAAATTTCGGAAATACGGACTGGCTACGAAATGGCTACTGGTACGGTCTGACCAGCCGACCTAAGATTCCACACTATCTTTCAACTCAACACCTCTACTTAAAAATTGTACTTGTACCTCAGGCATTCTCCCTCAAATCCACAGCACTTAACCAGCACCATGCATCACTACTTACCCAGCAGTGTAAATCACTGAAGTAACTTAACCAGTACTTAACATTGTAGCGCTTAACCAGCGTTACAAATCTTATCACTTACCCAGTGATAATAACAACGTTTAACCAGCAATATTAACCCACTAACGCTTAACCAGCGAAAGCACACATCATAACACGCACTAGCGATTCAACAGTTAGCTACTGAATTTACGTTGGTTTTCGCTTAACCAGCTCAGCCAACGCAATCCGCTTAGCCAGCGATTACACTACTAACGCTTAACCAGCGATAGTCGACATAACTCGCTTAACCAGCGATTCAACAGCCAACGCCCAACCAGCGAAAGCACACATTATGACACGCTTAACCAGCGATTCAACAGTTAGCTGTTGAATTTACGTTGGTTTTCGCTTAACCAGCTCAGCCAACGCAATCCGCTTAACCAGCGATTACATTACTAACGCTTAACCAGCGATAGTCGACATAACTCGCTTTCCCAGCGATTCAACAGCTAACGCTTAACCAGCGATTTAACAGCTAACGCTTAACCAACAATATTAACCCACTAACGCTTAACCAGCAAAAGCACACATTATAACACGCACCAGTGATTCAACAGTTAGCTGCTGAATTTACGTTGGTTTTCGCTTAACCAGCTTAGCCAACGCAATCCGCTTAACTAGCGATTACACTACTAACGCTTAACCAGCGATAGTTGACATAACTCGCTTAACCAGCGATTCAACAGCCAACGCCCAACCACCGAAAGCACACATTATGACGCGCTTAACCAGCGATTCAACAGTTAGCTGTTGAATTTACGTTGGCTTTCGCTTAACCAGCTCAGCCAACGCAATCCGCTTAACCAGCGATTACACTACTAACGCTTAACCAGCGATAGTCGACATAACTCGCTTTCCCAGCGATTCAACAGCTAACGCTTAACCAGCGAAGGACCACACTAACACACTTAACCAGCGATTACACTACTAGCGCTTAACCAGCGATAGTCAACATAACTCGCTTAACCAGCGATAAAACAGCCAACGCTTAACCAGCGAAACCCCATATCATAACACGCTTAACCAGCGAGTCAACAGCTAACGCTTAACCAGCGAAAGCCCAAGTAATCCGCTTAACCAGCGATAGTCAATACAACTCGCTTAACCAGCGATTCAACAGCTAACGCGTACCCAGCGAAAGCCCAAGTAATCCGCTTAACCAGCTATTACACTACTAACGCTTAACCAGCGATAGTCAACATAAAGAACACAAGGCACCAGACTCGTAAACAAAATGAAAATTGCTCACCGGATAGGGTCCCAGTCGACGCGCTCAGAAGGCACAGGTCAACCTTCTCCTCATTAACAGGCTTCGATGACCCGGAGTCCGCGCTGCTCCTCTCACTGCGCCGCAGCAGGTAAAACACTTCAGGGGCTTCACAGCACTATTCGCTTTGAACCGCTTTTCAGGAACATCTCGGTCATCGCTAGGTAGCTTTCTCTTCATAAAAGAAACCGCTTGCAGCTCTTGCTGTAGCTGGCCACGTGTCTGGATATCCCACTGAAACACAAAACAGTCCACGACAGAATACTCTTTCACTCGGTCATTCCTGACCAAACTCTAGATTCAGTTCGTCGGCGAAAATAATGAAATTCCAGAACTCTACTGTATCATTAAAACCTTCAATTAAATGAAACATCGGGAAAAGGTAATTGAAAATACAACAATCACTACCCTAGGCCACTAACAATTACCCTAGGCCACTAAAAACCCTAGGCCACCTAACTACTAACCTAGGCCACTAACAATTACCCTAGGCCACTAAAAACCCTAAGCCACTACTACTAACCTAGGCCACTAACAATTACCCTAGGCCACTAACAATTACCCTAGGCCACTAACAACCCTAGGCCACTAACAACTACCCTAGGTCACTAACAATTACCCTAGGCCACTAACAATTACCCTAGGCCACTAACAACCCTAGGCCACTAACAACTACCCTAGGCCATGTACCACAGTCGTTCGAATCAACCTTCACACGGTCGCACACAACTCTACGTTCGTCTACTGACATCCTATACAGTTGCCGCTGCACTGAGCTGGCCTGTAGTCACTCGCGCAGTAGACAAAACGGTAATGAAAAACTTAGAAAATTCTTTAAGCGTTTGCAAAGCCTAGACTTGTCAGACCCGTTATATGCGTCACGATAACAGTTAAATCCAATTGAAATGCGTTGTCACTATTATGCCTCACCGAATTTACACAAAGGACTTTCGTTAACTTAAACAGCTCAGTTGCCATGCAAACATGTCGGCATGTTTACAGAAAAAACCCTGAATTAATCGTGACCTCACTTTGCTAATAATTGTCGGGCAAAACATGAACAAAATTTCAAGAGGATGATCACCCGTTAATCACTGCACAACATAAAATCTGTTCTGGACTGAATACTCGTGTCTGACCTATACCAGTCATAGCAACAACATTACAAACACGTTTACCATAAAATTTCGATGCAAAACTTTCTTTAACCAACGAGCATTCAGCACCAGAATCGTAAGTAAAAATGAAACAATTCACCTGTGTTGTATCCTGCCTGATGGTGGTTGCACAACTCAGACATCGACGCGTCGCGTCGCGCCGTGCCGTCGACTGATTCTCTGCCACAGCCACCACCACTGCTCGTACAGCGCACGGCTATGTGACCTGTCTTGCCACATTTGAAGCACACCAAGGTCTTCGATGCCGGCTGCTGCACTTGGCTCGATGATGCTGTAGGTGTTGTAGGTCTTCCCTTCGTGCCCATCAGCTTACTTCTGCACTCATAACGCTTATGACCGTTATACCGCAGTTATAACACTTAATTGACGGTATTTTTCCTCGCTTGGTATCACTTTTATTCGATGATTCCCCGGTGGTGTTCATTTTTCGCATCAGATATGAAACGACTGGCGAACGCGGGCAATGTTTCTTTATCACTTGGTTTTTCGCCACTCATTTTTTTTTATGAGGGTACCCGCCAATACAAAATAAATCGTGTTGTAAAAAGTACCTTAAATTCGGTCCATGTCATCCCAGGAAACGACACGGTAGATAGCCAGGTAGAAGCTCCTCCGCTATGTTGGTATTGGTCCATCAAGAACATCTCTGCTGTCGTCACCCAAGCACGTGCATCCATATCTTGTTTCTCAGGATCGAAATCCGGTAAACGAAAGCGATGTGACGACGTAGTAGATTTTTTCACGGCTTGAATCAGTGTCAGAAAATTGCGGTTCTGTTTTCCAAACAAAGGCATCCATTTTTCATCACTATAGTCTTTATTTCGAACACGTGGGTCGTCTTGGTCCATATCCCGCTTCTGATGTCGAAGAATCGATATCAGAAGGGTCGCTATATCGGAAATAACACTCACAAAACCTTCGTTAACACTTTTAATTACTTGCTAACACACACTGACTACAAAATAATCAAGGATGTCCGAGATATGGCTCGATTAAAAACTTAGGAACGCGGGAAGATTATCGTGGACGACGTGGCGTGACCAAGATGTCTACACAGCTTGACGGACCGATTCAAAGTGTTCACTTCACTCAACTGTCCGTCCAAGTGGCATACCCCACACAGGTTTGCCAACATATCTGTCAACGTCAGTACCTGTCAACGTCGAATATCTGATTAAACTTCCGAATCGATATTCGACTCGACTATTCGCTCGGTGTTGCCATTACTCCACGCTAAGCATCCCCAAGTTATTACTAACTTGACGTTTCTAAGCGTTATCTGTCGAATCTAACTTCATAGTTCCTCCAATGAGAGATAGATGGCGTTATTCTAAATTAACAATAATCAATAAAGATTCTAAATTGTGCTTCTGTTTTGATTCCTCGGCAATGACAATAGATGGCGTTATTCTGAATTATTGTGCTTCTGTGTTGATTCTGCGACATATACATATAATAAATCTGTAGAAGGGTCAATTCTGTACATTGAAAATATTGAAAAAATAAATAGCGGGGGGTGTTGCTGGATCGATACCAAACCCAAATATGTGATTAAAAAAAAAATTGTCTGTCTGTCTGTCTGTCTGTCTGTATGTGCAGGCATCACGTGAAAACCAACGGTTCGATTTCGATGAAACTTGGTATAATTATACCTTATTATCCTGGGCATAAAATAGGATACTTTTTATCCTGGAAAAATACGTAGAAAAAAAAAATTATTTTTCAGTTTTATTCATAAACGTTGTTCTGTAGAACCGCGAACACACTTCGCATTACCCGCAGTGGATTCAGCGCCGAGACCGGTAGCGCCGAAAGTCGGATTTGGCTTGAACCGTTTGCGGCACACGCGGGCCACGCCTCCCCGACTCCTATATAAGGAGCCGCGTTCCGCGCCGCGCGATGCATATAAATTCTGAATTTTGATGCGAGCGGACGTGTCCAGTGTGGCGAGCGGTCGTCCGTGGAATTAATATTGTATGCGTGTCATTTTAAACCGTGCTTTTCAGCACGACCTTTTTGATTACTGTTCCGATCAGTTATTTGTAAATACAAGGTCAGAATTACTATGAAAAAAATACTTACTACAGAACGCGAGCTTAACAGCAGTAGCTTAATAGAGGGATCTCCTTAATTATTATAGGCTTAGCCGTATTTGGGTCCAATAGATATTTATAAGATGTAATTGTCAGAGTTACTCAAAATGGAGAAATAAACCATCCACGCGAAGACCGACATCCGCGCGGACGGAGTCGCGGGCGGAAGCTAGTACAAAATAAGTGAAGGATGTGTTGCGAGGTTTGCGCATACTGTACCAGCCAGTCCATAGACGGAGTTTGTCACCGCAACCCCGTCGACACATTTCACAGCTTCGCAACGCATCCTCTCACCACACATTAATGCGCATTTTCACAGCTCCGCTATACATCCTCGTAGGCACATTTTCATCGCACAGATTTGGTGGAAACGCCCACACATTTTCACAGCACAGCTAGACATCCTCGCACGACACATTTCCATCGCATATCTCTGGTGGAAACGCAGCCTTATCCCTGATTACTCGATTAGCCTGTACTTCAAAAAAAAACGGTCGATCTCAAAAGCAAAACATCAAAGCTGCCATAAATATCGGCACTTTGATACGGTATATCACGCATAACTAAATTCTAATGCTACTAATTGGATGCAAATCTAACCTGAATACTAACAAGCGGTGTTTAGTCCGGTAAGATGTTGTAAATCAAGTGGACCAGATCAAACGGATAACGTCTTTCCCTCATAAAAATGTAGCAAAAAATATCTTCCAAATGTAGTTTGAACAGTGGCCCTCCGCAATCCGGCCTGAGGCTAGCGATTTTTGTCTTTATTTATTTTTTCTTTTTACCTTTCTATAATTGCCCCCAATATTTCAAAAGTTTATTGCCCCGTGTGAAATATTGGTTGGCGTAAAAAATACCGATGTAGAAAAGGGTTAATTATTGTGTTTTAGCATTAATCGTTCTACGTAATTAGGTACTTATTTTGTGATAAATGAGTGAAGATTTAAAGTAACTACATTTTTCTACTTGTCCCTAATTATTTAAGAATTAAACAAGTATGGTATGGTAGAGCAGTGGTGGCCCAGTGGTATCGGCCCTGACTTACGAGTTGTAGGTCGTGGGTTCGAACCCAGCCTGGCGCATTACTTTGTGTCATTTATTTCATCACCACTGCTCTCAAAACGGTGAAGGAAAACATCGTGAGGAAACCGGCATGTCCTAGAACCATCAAATTCGAAGACATGTGACATCTACCAACCCGCACTGGGCCCGCGTGGTGGATTATGGCCCACTCCCTCTCACAGAGAGGAGGCCTGTGTCCCAACAGTGGGAACATTGAAGGCTGATGATGATGATGATGAAACAAGTATGTTAATGTGCAACACGTCTCAAATGTAAATACATGTAAAAAAAAAAAAAACGTTTAGTTAATGTTAATTTTCCATTTACTTGAAGCAGTTATATAGATAGGTACGAAGTTATTGATAGGTGTAGTACCGAACACATGTAAGTATAACTAATTGATTAAAATACCTATTTTTTTTCTTAATAAGCTCATTCTTGTATATAAATAGGTGGCAATGTAACACCTTTGGCTTAATTATGTGAATCATTAGGTGATATCATGCCGTCTGAAATGATTCAGGTATAATTGTTGTTATCCGTTTAAGCGGCATAAATCTTGTGTTGTTATGGTGTGTGATTTATGTGGTGCGCGTACGCCGCGCCGATCGCTGCCGTACCCGTAGGAGACTGTTTCCCACGTCTGTTCTTGTCAGTAATTATTATTTAACTTTTATTTCGAGTCAGCGGCTACTACGAAATTTTTGAAGCTGTAGTTTGTTGATTGTGTTGTTCAAAGAGTTGTTTAAATAAAAACATACACCTCTGCAAGAATGATAAAAAAATATTACGATGAAAGTGAAAACTTAAGTTGTCAAGCATCTTAAAATAAGGTTTTTTTTTCATTAAGAGAATACAAGATAAGCATTGATATCCTTGTGAAACAAAATCTTAAAAAATGTTCGCATTCTTTTCGAGGGGTGGTCTAAAATTTAAAACATAAGTAAAACCCAAAAACCATTAATTGTAGAAGAACGTTAGATTTTTTGCACATTATTATCCCGTTCCATAGATATGTCCCGGGGACGTATTTGATAAAGTCGTCGAGACTCTTATCAAGGGGTGAAGTCTTTTTAGAATTGGCGCCATACAAATTAAGATACTGCCCTTAATGTGTTAATTAAAAAAAAAAACTTTTCTTTTTTCACACGTGTTATCAACCACTTAAGTAAATGAAGATAGGGGTACATTATCGCGGTTTTTACACTTATAAAAGCGTTAAAATTTAATCAATGAGAGATGTAATACGTCAGAATCCACATAATTCATTATCGGAATCTGGGGGCATTAATTGGCATTTAAAATAATTAATTTGGTCATTAAACAATTTTAATTGATTGCGAGGAGTTCGCGACGCTGAAGTGCTTGACTTTTATTACAACTTGACTAAGTTATTATCTCTTAAATTGGGTGATAATGGGTGCCTCACAAATCAGTAATGAATGGAAGTTTATTTATGTTAATTAAAACAGTCGATAGCAATGTGTAGTGATTAATATAAGTGTTATTTGCGAAATAGATAAGTATTTTCTGACCCGAGTACTAAAGAAATCAATTAAAATAAGTGGACGTATTTTTTGACGCCCTGTAAATGTTATTTCTTCTCTTTTTATTATTTGTACATATTTCTGTTATAACTTCTATAATTTCAGTTAGCACATAATAATAACATTTCAGCTATTTTTTTAAAATAAATGTTTAATGACCATTTACGAGGTAGGTAATAAAATGTAGTAAAAAAAAGAAATCGTATTTATATTTATATATTGTTAAGACCGATAGACATAACCTAACTAACTGACTATGTCTGTTAACTAAATAATAAGCATATATATGAAATCCAGACATGACGTCTAAATACAAACACAGTCGATACAGTCGTGCATTTTCCAGTACACATAACTTTTTATGACGCAATAAATATATTTCATTAATACACAATATTTATACGTTGGCATTGTGATGTCTTCTAGCTGCGAAGATTTATGTATGAACACAAAACATTTTATAGGGGGTAGACTCGTTAACACCAATGTAAATGTCCGCCAGTGAAATATCTTAGTTACTGGTTAGCTGGTAACACTTATAAACCGTTGTTTGCTTTACCACTTGTAGTTATTATTGACATTCAAATTTTGACGAATTAATAGGGACAGCGTTATAACCGTTGTAATTGTAATAATATTTTGAAAAATGGCCCTTCTCTTTTATTGTGGCCTGTAAAATAGAAAGTGTTTGTTTTATTAGATTATTGGGATGTGTGAGCAGTGGTGGCCCAGTGGTATCGGACCCGACTTACAAGTTGTAGGTCGTGGGTTCGAACCCCGCCAGGCGCACTACTTTGTGTAATTTACTTCATCACCACTGCTCTCAAAACGGTGAAGGAAAACATCGTGAGGAAACCGGCATGTCCTAGAACCAAAAAAAGCGAAGATATGTGACATCTACCAACCCGCACTGGGCCCGCGTACCGGATTATGGCCCACTCCCTCTCACAGAGAGGAGGCCTGTGTCCCAGCAGTGGGAACATTATAGACTGATGATGATGATGATGATTGGGATGCGTGTGACCTTTTTATTATAGTAATAACAGACGTACAGAAACAGCAGAAAACTCCACGGTATACTACATATACAGGGTGGTCCAGGCCAAATGGATATAAATTTTTTTTAGGCAGTCGACTAAGGTACCTATTTGTACCCGCCAGGAAAAATTTTTTTTTTGTAATTTTAGAAATATCACCACTTTTAATGTTTTCATGATTTTTATTTACTTTTCAAATGGTGCTTACTTTGACATTGCATTCTCTCAGAAAGACAAAAATTGTGTGAGATTGTCAGAAAGAAAAAAAAGTGCATTTAATTTCTTAACAATGCAAGAATAGTTACTGTCCTTGAAATCGACTGATGTTTCGTAAACTCCAATTAAAAAATTTAAAAAAGAATAATAAAAAAAATATGTTTTTTTTTAATTTTCCTGGCGCGTACAAATAGGTCCCTAAACGGACTATCTAAAAAAAATATATCCATGTGGCCCGGACCACCCTGTATATATGGTACTATCTTTGATTTCTACATACCCCTGCAATTTAAGGTCAGCGCCCTAATTCTATAACACACTTTTCTGATAATCTAGTAAATATTTGGAGGACTTTGAAGTCCTAATCCTTTGCTTCAGCTCAAACAAATAATCTGTTTATTAATGTAAATAACGTAATGAAAAAAATCTTAACAATCCGACTAAATTACACTGCAACTTAGCCGCATCAAAAATATATTGCATTTCGAGCAAATTTTTTTGTTTGACAGCTAAATTGAAGAAATAAGTGAAGTCTTCACAAACCAGGAACTAAAGTATTGATAAGTGTAAATGTTAACTATAATTACATTCTTTATGAATCGGTTAATACATTCTTAATTAAAAAAGGTTACCTTCGAAAATATTGTCACTATATTTAACAACTGATTAAATTGTGCCTCTGTTCTTAGCGCTCATTAGTAAAGAAACTACAATTTTGCGTGTTTTACTTGTAGTACTACTTGTTCATATCATTGTGAACTTTAATTAAAGGCTTCGTTGTAATTAATTTTAGTATTTTTTCTTTGCAGTCTGGCTTGCACAAGGGTACTATCACGTTTGAAGATAAGGGAACGATGCTGCCGACGATACACTCATGACTTGAGGACTTAATTCATAATTTAAAAATGCACTTTCATCCACTTAGCTACATGTAATTATATCACATATACTATACGTCTTTATAGCCAGTGCCGAAAATAGGGGTGTGCTAACGGTGCCCAGTCACAGGGCGAAGACCCTAAAGGGGCCTAGAAATGGCTAGACCAGGCTCACACTGGGCGCATAAAAGGCTACAGCACTGTTTATATTAAATAAAATAAAATCGTTTATTTCAACTAGGCCAACTACAAGCACTTTTGAATTGTCAAAAGACATAAAATGAAACTAGTACAAAAATAGTTATGGTGCTACAGTACCAGTCACAAGACATAAAAACTGAGAAAGTACCGTAGGTGCTCATTCCAAAGCGTAACTATGGAGAAGAATGAGCAAGAAACTCCATGGACAGTGGACACTCTTTATCAATCGCCAAAATTATTACAGAACTTTTGTTACATCATTCATCATCAGATGGTACATTATGTGAGAACGATGTGGCAAGTTAATAGTGTCCATTAAAAATAGACCGTGGCAGCTAAGAGATGACCAGTCTCAACTGACAGCGCCAGTTCACGAACATGACAAAACCAGCGCTCAGCAACCCGATATTCTGACGACCTAAGCATACCTTTGCTTCCGTCATTATACTTTTGTATATGTACTAGGTGTTACTACTGCTAGCTGTAATACTGGAGAAAATAAACTGTATTCTATTATATTCTAGATACCTATAAGTACGGCTATATCAATATTGTCATTCACGTCTATTAGCATACCCTTCAAATAAGCGTGCGTACACATGTGAAGCTTTCACCCAAAATTCTATCAATTTCATTGACACAAATTCGCACCTGGTCAGTAGGGTTAGCATGTGCCAATCTGAGCAGTTGTACAATTTCGTCTATCTGAGTATAGGGTTGCACAAAAGAAAGGGGTATTGTAAATAGAAAGTTTTTGCGCAAAACTGTCATCGGATTGTCTGTCGGACTGTGAGCACCCGTCCTTAGAATCTCATCTGTTCTGCACCTTGTTTATTGTGCAATAAGCACGAGATACAGCATCTGCGTAACTTTTATCCCAATTAACATGATGTTGGCAGTATTATAATAGATTCTGCGTAATAGCTTTCTTTTTATTTTAAACTAGGATAATCTTTGCCACAGACTAAAAAAGAAAAAGGGAAATGTCTTGATATTTTAATTGTATTTTTTGATTGCAATATATGTAGATACTTATTGACGAAAATGGCATTTAAATCTGTATCGTATTTCAAAAGATCTCGGCCAGACAAACCTTGTAATGAGAATTTTATGAGATTTTTTGTATTTTTTCAAAAATGATGGGAAGTAGACGCTTCAGGAAGACCTATATTGAGCTTGAGATTCTTTGGAAAAGTCGAGTAAGAAAATGATATAATTTTATAAATGTTTTAATAGAATTCTCTTGAAGCTATTTCATTATAAAGGTGCGAGACAGATAATATCACAGGAACTTGAACGACAGGACAATCAAGAGAAAATTGGTAACATATATCAAAGCCCATGATAAACAGGGATTTTAATTATCCTGCGCTACTTTCGCGCATTCCGCATATCAAGGCGGATGTTGAAAAAATTACTACGAAGAAGGTACACTCGCAAACACAACCTTATGAAAGTGATATGTGGAAAAAATACTTCATATTTTTGAAGTTTGAGTTATTTAAAATAGAGCACTGTTTCATTAGATTAGAATTTAAAATGTTAAAACAGAGGCAGACATAAATAAAGTTTTTGGTATTTTACCTTTGAGTAGTGCAGAGAGAAGCTATAAGAAGTGAACTGGGAAGACTTTTACTGTCTGTATAAAGAGCTTTTTAATGTGAGTCATAGAGTTAGTTTTTATATTTATTTTGTCATTGTTTCTTTGCTATTTGTTTTTATTAGTTTAGTTCTAAAACTTGTGTTACAAATTCACACGTAATTAACAAAGTGTTCTCTGTTGTCTTACGACTATAATTATTTTTTGATCGATTCGTCACATACAGAAAGATGACACAATTACTAAACCTTTGTTTTTAATTTTGTCAGTCCAAATCAGCACTAAAGTTTAGTTTTCTTGCCACTTGCCTAAAATTAACAAATAAATACCCATAATCAGCAATTAGAATTTGGATCCCTTTTAAAAATCAAAATCCGGCGAATACTTACGTAAATCTCCCGTCTTTCGCGCTCGTCAGTACGCGACGCGACGATGACAAAGCTGTGGCTTGTGCCACTCAATGCACCTGAGCCGTGACACCTTGCTACTACCCGCAACTCGCTACCCGCAATCCTTAACATCTGCCGCACTGGCCACGCCACTTATTGCTAGCCCGCACTAAAACTATACAAGTAACGACCTCATTTATTTGCAGTGCATTGTTTGACACTTACATGGAAAGAAAAGCTTAGGTTCGAGTTAGAATTTTATTAGTAGTCAGGACTTACCCTCATACACCTGTCAGATTAAGACGCCATTACAACGAGGGTCGGTGACACCCAGTCTTCGGATGAAGAGTCGCACTATGTAAAATACTGATACATATTTAGCTGCATCTGGTTTGACTGCGAGCTGACCTGAACATAGGAAAAGATTATGACGACAATGGTTGTTGCTGTCAAACATTAGCTTTTCACATACATGAGTAATGACTGAATTTAAAGTTAACAATTGACTGCTAAAAAACCTTCATCTTTGAATTAGTTAGCAACAAAATGGTTTTAAGATTTTTTGGGGTATTAAAATATTTTTTTTTATATTACATTCTTTAGAAACGTAAGCAAAGCATATTTATAGAACTTTCTTTTGGTTAAAAACTACCTCAAATAGATGACATTACTACACAATCACGATAACAATCATCTTCTCACAATCATACATTCAAACCTGGTCAGCAATTATTCCACAAAATTCTAGGTAGCAGCAGAATCAATTTCACGGTACAAAAACATTGTTTAAAATAATTCTCAGTGAATTACATGTTTTGTAAACATATTATCGATGTAACAGTCTGTAAGCGAACAATTTGTCTGTCGAAGCAAAAGATCTGATCTTATCACCTCTATTGTGGTTCACTTTGGTTAAAGATTACGTTAAACCAAGTCCTAAAGGTTTATTTTGAGAATTGTTCGGTTAAAAATTACTTGTTCGTGGGTGTTATGGGAAAAATTGAGCTACTGAGTGTGAAATTTGTTTCTGTTGTATTGTGTAAACAAAATATTGAATACTACGATTAAATACTACGTTGGGTGGGACACACGAGTAACAAAGACATTAATTTTGTTGGTATTATAATGTCTTGATTTTATATTTCTCATCTCGATAATGAGTGGTGGTCACGACAGCTACCAATTAGAATAACATGATTTTATTAAATTTTTATTAGTTATAATCAAATTGATTTACGTGGTGTATAAAATTAAAATTGTTTTTATAGTAAGATTTTAAAAGCGTACAAATAGTTTTCGTTGGACCTCATCAATACGAGTCTGACCAAAATAAATTTCACATATAATAACGAATTCCATTCTCCACCCAAAAATATGATGAATGGAACACTGTCAAAAGTTATATTTATTTTCTTTACAAATTCACGGAATCTGTGCGAATCCGTCGAGATGTTTGCGGGTATCGACGCATTATGCGCGGGCGCTGCGTTTGTGCGACACACAATGCAACCCTTTGGCGACACAATGCACGTCACTAATCTAGATCATGTGCGCTATTGTCACCAACACAATGTATATCTCGGACATCTCATTCGATGTCGATATGAAAGACGTTACGAATGAATGCAACCGTTGGGTGCCGCCCAGTGTTTTACGACGGCCATAGTTGGCCATAGGTCGACGTTTATTAATGTTTTCTATTACCGTTTATTATGAGCTAACCGCAGTGTCGACAATCGTTATCCTAAACATGCTTATTTATAATCGTAGCATCGTGCTTATGCCGGGGGGCGCGCGGCGTCCGATCCTTTGAATGCGTCCATACATCACGGGTCCTAAGTAGACAGTATATCAACCGATATTCAGAGTAATTAGCCCTTTGGCGACGGACCTCCGGGATTTATTGTGGTAGGGCGGTAATGTGGCCGACAGCCGTGTTGCCGGCTTTTGTTCTCCAGCCCCGAAATATTCAATTGGGTTATTATTTTGTGCGTTAAATAGATCTGTCGGGAACTGTTGAAGAAGCTATGGCCGCCTATTATTAAGTAAGTGCATTATTGCCTCGATGTCCTCCGGTGCGAGGTAAATTAATATTTAAAGGCGTTTATAGGTAATCATCTCTTTAGAGATTACATCTAAAGTTAGAGCATCGCTTACTAACTCCATTTCATTGAAGTGTCTGATGAATTAAGAAAATTGTATGAGAGTTAGACGCATTTTTTTGTGTTTTAAGACGAAATCAGTTTAATCTCCAAACCGCTACCTATTAAGTGCTTTTTGGTTTACCGTTTCGACAAAAGAATAAAAAGTTGCAGAACATGTGAACTCAATTCTATTATCACTTAGATAAAGTTTCCGACAAAAGAGTTAGGATGTTGCACAAAAAGGGGCGCTAATCAGTCCGGTTGCTACCGCGATCCGTCAATTAATTAAGTTGCCTATAGATATGAGAGGCGACAAAGAGACAGCCGCCGGGAGGACGCTACCATCCCCGATACGAATACCGTTATCATGAAATAGAACCTTATTATCTCATACATAGAGGAGATTTTGTTAGATTTTCAGATAGTTGGTGCATTAGCTACCGTAGGCGACGGCGTGTGATAACGCCGAGTGCTGCAACATCGTAAAACATCATTAGCAAGATAAACAGCCTAAAAGTAGCCTTTAGTGAACCGAAAGCAGGAAGTTATACTGATATGTATGCAACTTGATTAATGTGTCGAGAAACTCATATTCGTTGATAAATTGACGAGACAAAAAAGTCTTCAAAAGATACGTTTTCAGATGTAAAAAACTATAATCACTACTGTTGATATATTTGTTATTGTGATAGGTGTTATTTCCAAAATTACGTACGAAAGGTTTCGTAAATTAATGAAAGATATTCCGAAGAAAACAGTAATTTTATCGTAGTTAAGTCGTTAATAGAACAAACAATCTTATTGTGTGGATGGTGCGATAAGAAAAAACGAACAAAGGGGGGTCTATGTTAGAAAACTTAATTTTACACCCGAATCAAAACTTCATCCACTATTGTGTTTGTATGGTGCTAACCAATTCTCTTTTGTTGCGACCCCGCCCACGCTTATTATCAGATGTTTGGATGGCATGTCATTTTTTATCAAAACAATAACGTTTTTTCATAGAAACAGTAGGGTAACACAGACGCTCCCACGCGTGGTGCTACAAGTGAATTTGTCAAAAGGTCTAACAATGCAGTCAAAATCAAATATAATTTACGTAGACATATAAATTATACCACCTAGCTTTTGTGTTTGTAGACACAAGGAGGAAAAGACACAAAACGCCAAGAAAGGGACGTTAGAATTGACACTGATTTCACTTAAAAGTCTCCATTACATGTTGCTGAAAAAATAGTGGTGTTCCTGTTCATCTTCATAAATTCTGAGTTTGAGTTCAGAAAAGTTACCCGAATATATTCAGGGAATCTAAAAACGTCACTTTGGTCATGTTGCTAATAGAATTGCGATAAAATAGTTCTTTATCAATTATGTATTCTGTTGTTTGATTCCATATTACGAAATTTCGAAATGCAGATTTTGATGTTGCTAAAATGGCCTTTTTAGATCCACTTATCTTCTAAATGACTGTCAGTTTTCAGTGTTTAATGTCAGTATTAGTTATGTTATGCTACCAATCAATAACTTCAATATTTACTCACGTGTTATCCTATCTATATTTTCCTCCTAATCTTTTCTGCCCGCATTACTAACGGCTTGTGAGTTTCGTACCACAATTTCCTCGGCCAATATCTTAATAAAAACAACACGAAATTACAGTTATTCGTGTCCACGTTCGCGACCTTTAAAAAAATAATGCCAGTATATCCACCCACATTGGTTATAAATTAATAGAATCTGCCCTCATCGTGTGTCATATAATAATGGTTGATTGGGTTCGTGTGAGGTATTTTTTTATTATTTTTAGGAAATATCTCGACGCGATCGCACAGCGTCCCGCTAATTCTCTACATCTGGACAACGATGATTTATTATATGTAAAGGGTAATAACAGGATTGACACAAACGAACGGATGGGTTGTTTGGATATAAAACTATAGGAAGAAGACATTTTTTGGAGTGAATCGTTTTGATACCCGGAATTGTAGAGAAAAATTCATTCAGGTCATTTGTTTATAAAGAATTCGGAATATTGAATAATGAACATAAAATATCGAATAACTGAAAGAAATTAGATTTCAGATACTGTTCAGAACATTTTGTCACACTTTAATTTATTCATACCTACCAGAATTTACCCATAGGTGCTTTATGCAGGACTTTAAATTAAATAAACCAGTATAAGCTGGCCTGTTATTTTAACTTAACAATACGTTAGTTCAGCTCAAGTTCAAAATATTACCACGTGGAATCGCCTGTAAAACTTGAAACACAATTTCATAAACCTCTTCTGTGTTCCGTCCTGAGGGTCAAGTCACACCGAGAGGCGACGGCGACGCTGCGCGCACATTTCAATAGAGCTACTCAAAATCTAACATAATTTACTACACGAAAAGATACAAATTTGCAGTATCGTTGCGTCATGTAACGTTGCGTCGCGTCTCGGTGTGAACTGACCGTAAAGATTCATAGCAAGTACAGTGCATGACACAACGAACCTATCTTTCAACCTACCCATTAGCACCTCATAGCTTGATTGTAGTTGGATATCGAGTGATGGCATGGTTAGCGCAGTGGCCAAGCTATCGACTGCCCCAAATTGGATAATATTTTTTCTTTAAGTTTCATACTGTAACGATAAAGTTTGTATGGAAAGAAATCTTCGGAAAATATACCAAAGGCCGCAAAAATTTAACCCGTGCCTAGCCAGGGCGGGATGTTAATATTGTAGGTATAATAATATAAATGTCAATGTTTAGTCATCATTTATAGCCTTTTCCCAACTAAGTTGGGGTCGGCTTCCAGCCAAACCAGATGCAGCTGAATAGGGGCCGTCCATTAACCACGTGATGTTTTTTTGGCTTTTTTGTAGGTACCCTACCACCCCCTTGATGATACATGGTGAGGTTTAAGACTACCCCCCAGCCCCTTCCTATATCACGTGTATTTTTAGCACCTAAAAAATTTGTATCTTTTTTTTAAATATTCATAAAATACAGGTTTGGGTATTATCTAATTTTATTATAGGAAGAAATCTACCCAGTGGCTTGTGAACAAGAAAAGTGTATTGTACCCGTAACGCCGCTTTTCGGTTAAGTATCCTGAAAAAATAAATCAATCAAAATCAAAGCATTTATTTCAAATAAGCCAGTTACAGGCACTTTTGAATTGTCAAAGACAAATGAAATATGATTAAATACAAAATTATGGTGCTACAGTCCCAGTCACAAGACATAAAAACTGTGAAAGTACCGTAGATGCCCATTCCAAGAAGTAGATCTCTATGGAGAAGAACGGGCAAGAAACTCCATGGACACTCTTTTTAGATCGCCAAAATTATTACAAAACCTTTGTTACATCATTCATTTTGAGATGGTACATTATGTGAGAACGATGATAGCAAGTTAAAAGTGTCCATAGTAGAAAATTAAAACAAAGACAATTCAGGAACAAAATAATCAATAGATAATTAAAATAAACCGTGGCAACTAAGAGATGACCAGTCCCAACTGACAGCGCCCGTTCACGAACATGACACATGTATCAGCACCATTCAGCTCAACCATTTTGAAGGGAGCTAAATGATCCGACACACGCGCCACCATCAGCGAGACATTTGAGTGAGCATGACATACTCTCAACCGCCAGGGTTATTCAAGTCAATAAGAGACGTAGGTACTCAGTTAATGATAGCTCCAATGTACATAGTACTCACACAATGCTGGCTATGAAACTATATAATACTAGGAAAATTGAATCTATACAATGCAAATTAATACAGTTGAACAATCTTCAGCAGCTCCAACAATGGGATTAAGTATACTTTTACTATCAATTTATTTATACATTCACTGTCTCATGGAGCAGGACCAGCATGGAGCCAAGCATCATTATCAGCAATATAGTCGCTCAGTTTGTAATATGCCCGCTTACACAGTGTGCGTTTAATGCATGCTTTGAATTTCGTTTCATTCAGTTCAAGAACGTTTTGTGGTAGCTTATTATAGCATTTTAAACAGTACCCCATGAAAGAAGAGTCTACTTTGGCTAGTCTGAAGCCCGGCTGAACTAATTGGTCCCTATTTCTAGTATGATAATTATGTCTGTCACCTCTTTTAGAGAAAAGATGCAGATTTTTTCTAACGTACATTATATTTTCATAGATATATTGACAAGGTACCGTCATGATGTTAATTTCCTTAAACCGTTCTCTTAGAGAATCGCGCCTACGGAGATTATATATGGCTCGAATCGCTCTCTTTTGGAGAATAAAGATAGACTCGATATCAGCTGCCCGTCCCCACAATAAAATGCCATACGACATTATACTGTGGAAGTAACTAAAATAGACAATTCTCGCGGTATCAACGTCAGTGAATTGACGAATCTTCCAAACAGCATATGCTGCTGAACTTAATCGTCCCGCAAGAGTTGTTATATGAGGGCCCCATTGTAGCCTTGAATCAAGTGTTATCCCCAGGAAAACCGTTTTATCGACGTATTCTAGTATCTCATCATCCAACACTATGTCATAATTACTATTTTTAACATTTGGTAAGGCAAATCTAATGCATTTAGTCTTGTTTCCATTTAATACTAAATTGTTTGCTGTGAACCAACTATGGATCTGACGCAGGGCATTATTGACGTCGTCAAGATTCTGGGCTCGCCTATTTATTTTAAAAATTAGGGAAGTATCATCAGCAAATAACACCATATTGTGTAGTTGGTTCTTAAGTAAATAGGGTAGATCATTTATATATACAAGAAAGAGGAAAGGACCCAATATTGAGCCTTGTGGAACTCCCATTTTAACTGTTAAACCCCGTGAATTTACACCATTTATTTGAACTTGTTGTTGCCTATCACACAAATAAGATTTTACTAAACTAAGCGCAAGTTTACCTAGTCCGTAATGTTCAAGTTTCAAAAGTAATGTATCGTGATTAACGCAATCAAATGCTTTGGAAATACACGTGATATATTACTACAACCCCCCCTGTGATATTTCGTCATTTTATATAGACCCCCTCCCCCCATTTCGAACCTCACGTGATTAATGGACGGTCCCATATCAGTATTTTACATGGAGCGACTGCCTATCGGCCCTCCACAACCCAGTAACTGGGTAATACGATACCCCATGGTAAGACTGGTTGTCAGACTTTAGAGCTTCTGATAAAAGGTAACGACTGTCAAAGATCTACAAATTGCAGCCGGGACCAACGACTTTACGTGCTTTCCGAGGCACGTCAATGTTAATGTTTGGTAAAGTAATAAAATAATATATATGAAAGCTTTGTGCTCAAAAATGTAACTTTTGTAAAAAGTTCTTATCGTATTGTGGACCAAACTGCTGATTTACTATATTTATTAGGTATAGTGAGTAAAGTTAAATAAAGTCAACAGAGGCAGACACTGATTCGGTCATTATGTTAATTTGTGTTGTGAGGAGCTCGGTCGCTTCCTGCTGTTTCGCTGACAGCTTTCTTTGTTTCCATATATCTTATGTTAAAGGATTATTCGCAAGATATTTTTATTTATTTTTTCTCTATGAGATCTTTTTTGTTAATTATTGTTACCTAACTAATAGCCTGAAATAGTAATAAATAGAATCTAGAGTAAGTGTTTGCCTTAACTCCAAGGAATAAAAAATAAAATGTGGGTAAAACGCACTCTAATTTAAAAAGTCTGTGCGAGAAAATAAAAACCGGCCAAGTGCGTGTCGGGCTACGCACAGTGTAGGGTTCCGTAGTTGCCCATCAAAATACTTATGCGAACTAACTAAACTGATTCGCTGAATTTAATTTTAATTTAATTTACGTTCATTAACATTTATTAGGTACAATAATATCCAGCACCAAAGTCTATGTAAAGACGAATCAAATGAGCCCAAACTCGATGGGATTGCGTTATTGTATTACACAGATCCCATGGCTACCTTCCAGTTCCATCATAAGAGCCTGGAAAACATCCAGTACAAAAGCCTATGTAAAGACGAATCAAATGACCCTAAGCCCAGTAGGATTGAGTTGTTGTATAAGAAAGAACTCATGGTTACCTTCCAGCTCTATCATCAGACCATGGACATCATCCAGCATCAATGTCTATGTAATAAAGACGACTCTAACGAGCCGAAATTCGACGGGATGAGATGTTATCAAATCGCTTCAAGAATGATTTAAAATTTAAAGAATTCCCACGATTTCTCCAGGATTCCATCATAAGATCCTGACTTGATGATCATGGGATCAATTGGAAGGTGTACTCTTTCAATCAAAAGAAGAATTTTCAAAATCGGTCCAGGCGTCTTTGTGAAATCGGGAAAAATACATAAAAAAAAGATTACGACGAATTGAGAACCTCCTCCTTTTTTGAGGTTAGTTAAAAATAGTTGACAATAAAAACCTACCTATCCCCAAAACATACCCACCTATTTATTCTCTAAAAATAAAGTTGACAAACTTACATTTGCAGTTGAAAAATATGTTCTCCGATACATTTTGTTTAGAAAATATCTTATCCAAGTACGTTTTATAAGTTGGTCGACTATTACTCGTAAACTTGTAAAGCCTACTTAGTCATGATAATTTTCCTTTAAACTTCGTTATATATACTACTATTGTGAATTTTTTCACACCCCCAAACATAACCGTTTAGCTGGTAGAGGGGGGGGACACTCGAGTCGAGCAAAAATTAGCACTTTAAAGCTTAATATTTCACAAACGAATTTTTTTAACAAAAAATTGTTAATGGAAACTATCAATATTTTTCAAAGGCCTATTTAATGATACCCCACACTAAGGGGTACGCGAGAAAAAAAAAAAACATCCCCACTTTACGTGTACAGGAGGTACCCTAAAAAAAAATATTTTACGACATTTTATTTTACCACTTTTTTGACGTAAAAAATCCGCATATTTACACCAAATTACAGCTTTCTAGTACTGGGCGTCTCTGAGCTAAGCTGCGGACAGACGGACGGACGGACGGACGGACATGGCGAAACTATAAGGGTTCCTTGTTGACTACGGAACCCTAAAAACTACTAAAGCCAATGTAATTAGTATTTATTTAATTTTGTGTGTATGATTGTTCTGTCTTTTGTTATGATAAATACATTTTAATATTAAGATAGATGTGCTCTAGATACGGTAATAGGTTAAATTATTATAGCGAGAGGGTAAGACTTAATTGAATGGCCGAAGAATAACATTAATAACTTACCGTTAACCGATAGCTGATAGAATACTGGGTTTTTCCTAATTCGGCTACAGGTGTTTTTCTTTTGTTCACTGAAAATATATACCTAAGCTAAAAGAAAGTTTTGACACTCCAAAAATTACTTGAAATACACTTTTAAATATTTTACTAATACCAGTGAAAGTCTAATTGGACCTTGGCTTCTTCACAAATATTCAAAATTATTCTAGAAATATCTAATAATAATTCAATAAGTGTTGGTTTCAATATCAAGGTTTCATTTCATATTTCATTTAATAGTTATTGACAAGCTGACAGGAAAAACGAAATAACCATCATTTAAAGGAATCTATTTTAAATGCCTGCTGATAAAATAAACATTATGTGTTGGAAAAACTAATCGATACAAACTACTTATAACTTGTTTGAACTCACGACATTTTTACACCCTACTGCATAAAAACTAGTAGGACTTGCACCTTGCAGGTTTTTCAAACAAAGGAATAAAAATACCAACAGCTCGATTCAATAAATAGTTTTAATTTCTTAATCTAATAACTTAGAACTAATTAAGGTATATTTACAATATCATCGACTCGGCCGATCATACAAAGTGCGTTCTTACAGTTTCGGTAATATCAGTAAAAGGTAACGTGTACTATCGACCATTTTGTTTCACAAATTATTCACTAAAAGTATTATAATAACAGCCTATACCAAACAATTGTTTTTAAACTTATCGGCACAATTTAGAGGTATTTTATACAGTCAAACACTGGAACAGTGTACTTATAATAAAAGTTAACACCCTTCCTAACGAACAAAAATAGAAGTTGGGCAGTTTTGTCCCTAAAAAAGTCGGTACAGTAATCCAAAACTTGATTAATTACCCCGCAATTAAAACTAAGAATTAACACCTAAATATTGAAGGCACTATTGCTTTGACTAGATATACAAGAGTCTTTTCGTATTTTTTAACGATCAGTGCACTATTTATTAATAATGGACATCGTTTTCGGAGGGTTGGGTCCAGTTGTGGTCACTCACAACAATTCATCACATCTGTGAACAAAAGAAAAATAAACATTACTATTTATTTAAATAAAAACATAGGAACTTCTTGGAAAATGTAGAGACAATGAAAAAAAAAATCTAAACTTAATTTAAAATACTGGCACAAAAAAAAATTGAATTTAGAAACTGTCAACTTACGTGTTTGTTATTTCTGTTGCCACCAAGAGATTACGTCTAGTAGTTCGTCCTCATCCATCGGTCCGAGCTGTTGTTGATTGGTGTTTGTGACCTCGTACCGATCAGCTGAGTATGCCGATGACACCCCCGACGAACACTCGGAGGGCGCAGGGGAATCGGGCTTTTCTGAACAAGGAGATCCACTTCCATAGAAAAAACCATCGTCCATATCCATCGTCGTCATCGGTTGTAGTGTGTTTCCATTTGGAATATTTTCTCTATTTTCCTGATCTCTAGTAATGCCCAAAGCAGCATCGCTCTCTTCCAAAAGTTGCTGTAAGTATCTAATGTATTCAACCACCATCCTCAGTGTGTCAACTTTGCTAAGTTTCTTGCCAGATCCTCTTCGGGCACCACCTGATAACGCAGCGACAACGGACGCGGGCAGGTGTCGGCGCAGCGCGTTGAATCCATCATTCACTTGCTTCACACGATTACGTTCCCGAGCGTTACGTCTCGCGATCGACGCGGCCTGGGGTCCAGTGTAAGGGTTTGTTCTAAAGTGCACCTTCTTTCTATACTGTAGATTCGGAGGCGTATCATGTGTGACGTAATTTTTTTCAGGAGCCGGAGCAATCGGTATATTTCTCTTCTCTACGGGCGTCTTCGTTAACGTAGCGGAAGGATATCCGGACGCGACGACTACGTAGTTCGTCTGACCTTGAACGAGTTGAATTTCTTGAAGCATTTTACGTGCGTGCAGCGCGGCGTTCGCGACAGATAAAGAGCACGACCGGTCGGCGCGGCTATCGGAAAAGCACTGCGCGATAGGGGAAGGCTTCGTGGGAGCTTTCGGGCGGAGCGAGCGCGAGCGGCGGCAGCGGAGCTTCACGTACAAGTGAGTCGCCGGCGCACGCGCACGCGTTATATCACTTGCGCCGGCTGCAAAAAATATAAATTTTAAAATTCTCTTCCCCTATTATTTTCGATCATCCCTTCCCCCTGTACGTGCGGGTCCGTACCTGGCGTGGTGGTTGGGGGGTGTGCGGCGCGGGGAGGGTGGCTAACGCGTGCCCAGTTTTTTTCTGCTGACCGCTGAATGCTGTAACATAAAATACGAAATGAATAGTTTTCGTAGCAATGACTCGTAACTGCAAATTTTCATAACTCGTTTTCATGAATGGGTTTTTAAAGTCTCATAATATTCACTTACATACGCTATTAGTGCTTATAAAGGGATAAATAATAAGTATTCACAGCTTAATTTAAGTGCCTATAAATATCTGCGGAGTTACCGTTAATGCGCTGCTACTAAAAGGGATGAAGAGATATTGTCACATAATCAGCGTATCGATGTCTTTATATTTAAAATAAATCAATCGTCTTAAGAATCCACATCAGCATTATCTGTTCGATCTCATTGAGTGTTTGAATTTAAAGGTATTTCTTTTAAGGCGAGTCGTATGCGAGCCTGCTGGATAAAAGTCGCATCAGTGTTTATCGCTACATTATCGATAAAATACATTGACATTTCGTTAATGAAACCAATTCTGGAAATTGGGGAATGGAGCGGTGATGTTGTAAATGTAATGAAATTACTTCTATTACATGTGTATGCGCGTGTAGACGCCTCGATAAGTACGTTGGCTTGATTAAAAATGTTTACTTTGTTAATTAGTCGAGCTCTATGAAGGGAACTCTTTTAATTTTGAATAGCAATCAGTTTATATGGAGATTGGGTGGATCGTGTTGATTAAAAGTTATGAGGCTACTAAAGTTTTTGAGCTTTACTTCAGGATTAAATTAATGGTTTGAATTAAGTACCTGTATGTGTTTTATAGTGTCAATATACATGTACTTTTTTTCTTTAGTGAACTTTATTTACAAGAAGAATCTTAAGATAATTAACTGTACAAACATCTCGAAGTTCATAGTTCCCCAAACAGGAATAACAAATACTTAATTAAGTATATTTGACTAAAGTATCGATAAATATTCAAAGATATGACCGATACTAATGGTGTTTCAAAAACAGTTATGGCTTCCCAAGTCCTATAACTAACACATATTTCTACAAAATATCTCTAATCGATGCATCCTCGAATTTATTTAACTATGTCTATTGAATATTTTTAACATTCTTGACATGAGCTTTTAGATAATTTTGAATACTTCGACTGCATTTTTCTTTTCGAAAGCTAATGAAAAATGGTCATTTTTTCTTCATTAAAATATGCCAATGCCGTTCGTGTGAGGATAGCCGCCGTGTTGACAGTCCCCGGCGTCTTCACCAGCCCATCATCAATTAGATTTAAAACACGCTATGAATTGCACTTCTCAAACTTTGTTTTATATTTTATTTCGTCGGCTCTTTGATCAAAGCAGCGGCTACCATCAATACGATTGCGTGAATCGAATAACTCTCATTCTATTTAGCTTTACTAATTGAATCGATATGGTTGTTTCGTTGTTAGGTATTTGTTTTCATTAGGTAGTACATACTTTGGTCTGTATTAGCGGGTAATAAGGTCTCGTATCGATGTTTTTATCGAATTGTTTTCTAAGCTGCGCTCGTTAAACGCATCTGTTTTATGATGTACCTAAGTGTTGTTTCCATTTTTAGTTCCACATTCTAAAGTAGTTCTGTAATTACGTTACATACCACAGACTTGATGTTAGAAATTTTTCTGGTTAAGGATATTTTTTTGAAATTGAACTACTTATCTTGTATTAGATTTAAATTGACTTCGGCACTGAAGCAGTGGCCAGTCATCTTGTGGGGTGGTACCCCGTGATTTTGTACCGGATATGACCTGCGGGGAGGTGCTAATGGGTTCCGTAAATAACCGATATTTTTTTCCTGTTATGATTATTACGAAATAATCGATCGATGTTCCGTTAGGGTTACGCGGTTGCCCGGGGCTAAATGAAAGACAATGGAATTAAATTGTAACCCCTGCTGTTGTGAAATTGTTACATATAACTACATTAAATTCATGAAATGGGTTGTAAATAGCTTTTAGAAATAATTATTTGTACGAACAGAAAAAAAATATAGTTTACGTCTCGTAGTCTTTCGCAGAAGCTGGACTGAACGATAAATTATTTTTAGTGACATCATGAATAGTACCTACTTATGCACTGAAAAGCACGTAGAGGTTCTTTAGTCATTCAAAATGTTATGATTATTTTTTTCATAATTGTAGGTATGCCAGTATTACAGTTTCTAGATTTCAATATTATCACAATTACCATTACTTTAAAATGAACCACCTCCCACTTCATCCTGACCACGGGAGTCACATTATATTTCAATACTAATTTAATATTTTTCACAAGTACCTTACGAGGTGTTAAATAAAAAGACGACTCCAACCATCAACAAAAGTAGAATATAGTGTTATTAGCGTTCAATGATGTCGTTAAATAACTAACAATAAGCTTAAGTAACATGTAACATGTCTTATAAGAATGTTATAATAATTCAAGTCATTGTGACTGTATTGTAAGGGTACCCAACCCCATGCTCCTACGCATCGCACCACCCACGAAACTGGTTTAAAAATTAAGTGTTGAGAAATATTAAAATTGTACTTATTAAGTTTCTTTTATGAATTGATACGGTTTGAGATTTATGAGCGGGCTTGATAGCTTTCGTTTGATTTGTCGTGTGAATTTCAGGTTTAGTGCTTTTTTGGTGTGAGAAAATGATATTTGCGTTATTCTAATGTATTTAGGACGGTTGTTAAACTCAATTTGTGAAATACGAATGTGGGTTTAAACCTGTTATAATTTTTTAGAAGTTTATACTGTGAGATAACTGCTTGGCAGAGGCCTCCCCATTCTCCTTCCAAACCTCTCTATTTTGGGCAATTTTGGCAATGTCTAATCAACAGGATCAGGTCGTTACACCACCTCCACCATGGTCTACCGTGGTGGAGGTGGTGTAACGACCTGGAGCCTTACCACGTTAATGCGATCCAGTTTAGGCTGTGGTAAAGAGACAGAGCTATACAAGTCGTCTAGCGCCATCTCTTTCCAACAGCCTAAACGGGATCGCGTTAAGAGTTCATGGTAGGCCACCTGATCTTCATCGAGGTCTACCTCGACTGCGATATCCTCCTACAGGCGTCCAGTGAGATATTAGTATTATGAGAAAGTAATTTTGTCTCTTTTACACTACCTAGTGCGAGCACACAAGATAGACTATTAACTAGGCTATGAGATAATTGTATTACAGCCATAATATTTTGTGGGATACTTTATTCAGTCCAGCGGGTTAAGTGACATGTAAAAGCCAAATAAATATCCTTCCCGCATGAAGAGCTGTAAACTTCCAAAATTTGCATGATCTACCACTGTAGATCATACTAAACTGTAGAGCAAGCACTCTTGCTCCGGGTCTGGTTAACCTAACCTGTAAAAAATAAAGTACAAATTATACAACACGTGTGATGTTATTTATTTATATGACCCCTGAACACAATCATACGTGGGGTAAGGGTGACATCCCTTCACAAAACTTGTCATAACAATAGGTATCAATTATTTCACCTCGCATAGAGCAATTAGGATTGAACAAATTATGCTGCTGTTTCCCTATAGAGGGTTAACGGTCAACTAAATTAAATGACACCGAAATCATGTGGGACACAATTCAAGGTTTTAATATAAATTCGTAATAAAAGTTTCACCTCGACGAAACTGTATGTATAATTTCTCAAAAAAAAAAGAAGCAAACTACTGAAAAATACAGAGAGGTGGCCTGATTCCCAACAGTGGGACCATCATTGGCTGATTATGACGTTATGCTTATGCTTATCTTTAAATAATTTTGAAAACGAACCATTTGAATATATGAGTATGGTCTCGTACAGTTACGAATGACCTGTTCCTGCTCTGCATTTAATTAATCTATATTTTATACCTTTATTTTTTATAGAACAAAATAATAGATAGATAAATGATCGATTTAATATCCTCATTCCACGCCGGATATTGTGTGACATTTACATTTTATTTGAGCAATTACCAGCAAATAAAACAATTAAGTAAAACAAATGACGTGAGATGCGTATAACGTGGGATATGGGGTTGAAAATGCTAGTGATGTGATGATTATGGGAACGACATCATCTGCCAAACATGCAGTTACGCATCACTGGTGTGGGATTGACATCATAGACGGTAGTTGTGAACGAACATCGAAAACTGTCGTACCACCGTTGTTATAGGAATGTTGGATACTAGAATATTAGAACTAAAGAGTGTGATACAAGACTTTTTTTTTAGCGTGGTAAAATCATCAAATGAGTCCTCCCACCACACACACTGTCAGACTTGTACTGATTAAAATTCACGGTGTCCTTCATTAGCCCTTTACGTTCCAGGGTCACGGTAATGGAGTAAGTCGTGATACAAGATTTACGGAAATAATAGCAAGGGTGATAGCAAAAAGTGAATAATATAAATGTCGTAGACTAGATGAAAGATGGGGCAGCAAAGTGTTGGAGTGGACACCACGGATGGGAAAAAGGAATGTGGGATGACAATCGACTAGGTTAAGTGGCCGGAAGAAATTGGATAGCCATGACACAAAACCGTCTTAGTGGAAAGGTTTGAAAGAGACACATTGGGTCGCTAAACTTTGAAGAAGAGTACTGTAAGATCAGTAGCTCGAAAAATGAGCTGTGTCGTCAGCAAATATCGGATATTGATATCATTCTTTCGATAAAGAAAAATAAACGACTCTGCTTGTCATGTTTTTCGGTATGTAGTCGGATCTATAACAAGGGTAACTTTCATTAGTAGCTCGTAGCTTCTAGTTCAATGAATACTTCAGCCTCATTAATACCAAGTTTAAGAATTACAATAAATCATAGTTACAAGGCTCGCCGCCATCGATCACACAATACAACTACCTGATTCGTACCCAATATCGTTTGATTAACGACTTGTTGAGTGACTCCTATTCATCGAATCAAAGGGTGATCGTATTAAGTATTAATAAAGGGAATGTTTTACATTTCATATCAAGCGCGGTTTGCTAACAATGAAGGAACATTCCTCTTCGATGCCAACAAGGTGTGATGTATGGAGTGACGGCCCGGCCATGATACGCCGTTTGATTGTGTGTCGCAAGTTTATTTGATTTCAACGACTCTTGTAGACTTAGGGAAAAAACATTCCAATAAAAGAGTTTGAAAATTGTTTATATTTTATGAGGATCATAAAAACTTAAGATATCTAGGCATTGAATCTAGATAAAAATATATTCGTTTTATTTGGTTTATTTTAAAGCCAGTTAAACGTCACTGGTTCAAACTAGTTTTGTCGCAAAGCACTTAAGAATCTATCGCGATATAAAGATAAGGCTCAAACGATAAAATGGGCGAAAAACAAAACCAAAACCTAAAGAAAGTCTGCAGACTTTAATAGCATTTCTAAATTCTTTTTACCCATGGGAATATACTTGTTTTCCCACCTACATGTGCTAGGACAGATAACACACGTCTTTTAGACGACATCCAAAATGCAAATAGAACGTCTCGAAGCTTGTAAGACAGTGACACGGGGGCTATCGGGACATTGCATCGGTCTCGGTGTCCGTCGCCGCCACCTACGACTGACGGCCCGGCGGACACTGTGACGTCGTCGCATCCGACTTCGCCGACACCCCGACACCGATTGTGACCGAGATACGATTCGGCTGTGATTCGATTCGCATTGACCAATCGGATGCGATTGATTGATATTCGAATTTTAAGATAAAGATTTGTGTGCGACAATGACGGTAGGTGTATTGGTAGGAAATCAATTGGAGGGGTGCAGTGGCGAGATTTTTTTATTTCTTTTGTTTTTTCAAACTTTACAGAACATTGTGTTCTCCACCTTGTGTTTTTGATCGTGGGACTGTGAAATTCTTCAGAAAAATAAAAGAAAATTAGAACAGTAAACGTGTTATTCTATGCAATTAAACGCTCTAAATAAAAATGTTTTCCATCTTAATTATTTTTTGACAACATTCTTAACTATAATGAGTAAACGTGTATCATTTAGTATGCTGTAATTCACATATCTAACCCTTCGGACATGTGCGGAGGTCTATAAATAAGGCTAGTTTAGGCAATCGTCTCATTTGCCGACAACAAGCCTTGTCGAATTCGTTTATAGGTTTACGACAGCTCGTTAGCTGCGGCGATAAGATTCCCCTAAATAGATAATTAGTATTGTTTCCTTATATCAGTTCCTATTGTGTTATCTTTTTTACTGTCAGTTTTATTGATTTGAACGGAATGGCGACGCCCCTAAGATCGTCATCTTGAAGTGTTAACAGCTGAAGAATGAGAATAATAAATAAACCGTCGAATACTGATTGCCAATAAACAAACTCGATAAACGTGTTTAATATTTTGTATCATTTAACTCTGAGACTGCATCGGGCAAAACTTGAAGGAAACCACAATTCGTTTTATGCATTAATTTTTTGTCATCTCGCTGCTCTACAAATTAAAATGGCGTCGATTAAGAAAATATGTGACATTATGTCTAATATCGCTTACTTTTTGTTGCTAACGTGGCCAATACATTTTCAAAAAACTTTGAAGAAATTGACCCTCTGATGTTTCTGACGATCATGTTTAGAAAGTAGCGTAGCATCAGTTATTTATGAGAGCGTTCATTTGTCGCAAAAACAAAACAACCAAAGTTTTCCGATAACGAATAAAGAAAATACCTCAGAGAGCATCTGCACCGAATCGCAACGAGCCTGTTAATCTGATACCATAAGCAGAAATATTGATGGAAACAAAATTTCTCGTTAAACGTTTCGCGGAGTACCGTTCGGCGCGTGGCGGTCGTGCGCCTGCACTGCGCCCGCCTTGCCCGGCTCGTTTAAAGCCATACCTTAATTACGGCAAGGCGTTATCGAGTAAGAATGTGCACACGCGACATTGGTATTAATTTTAATGAAAGAAGTGTGCGCTTGGGCAGCACCTGCCCGACTCGACGAGTCGTTGGCTTACTGAAAACTACGCGACAGAAAAACTGTGGAGACGGTGTCGGATAACTTTTTATTCGATATCGTTCTTTTAGCGAAATGCTTGGTTTGCTTTAGTAACTTTACCAAGAAAGTGGTGCGAGAGTTTTTCGTATTTATAGCACTTTATATTAATTGCAGATGTTCGCAGTGGACTGAAATAAGTTAATTTTAAATAAATCGACTCTCTTGTTTTCAGTATGTGTGTGTCCTAGTGCTCTATATCTTTAAATATTAACATTTATTCAACTCTCATTAAAAAAAGTGTTTTTCGTGTAGTATATAACACATAAACATGAACTCATGTCAGGTTTAAACATAAAATTAGTTTGAAAAAAATACGGTTATCGACTCCGCGCATGTCCTTTCCATAATTATATCAGAAAAATGTAAGGCCGTCTCCGACCGAAGTATGCTCTTTTTGTACGTAGAATTACGGTTGATTTTTCTTCAAAAAACATGCTTACAGGTGAGTACATGTAAGATATAATTAATGTTGTCATAAAAATCGTAGACATTACAATAAGGGGTTGTAATATTTTTTTATTTGTTTTCACTGATTTTTATGAAACAAATATGTGAGAGAAAGGTTAACAATTTATTTATTTATTATAAATACACCTGCAATGCTTGTTAAGGACTTTGACTTGACTATATGAAGCACTGAACTGTGGGCAACTATTTCACTTCTTAATTACTTCATCGATTGCCAGATAAATAAAAAATAAATAATTTAAGTTTTAAATCTTCAGACTTCAATAATTGTCTGGCAATTCAGATAGGCTTATATAGCTCTTGTGATCAGAATACATTTTTATAGCACAGAGTTGCAATGGTTAGTTAGATAAACGACTATTTATGATAAGATTGACTTAGAATACGATAACTCCAATGTTAAGTTAATTTTAATATGCCATTAGAGATATTAATATCCTCGTCTTCAAAATAGATTAAATCGCCCGGTTAATTAAGTATACGGTTTGCGAAATGGACAAATCACTAGATTATGAGTAAATAATAATGAATCGTGTAAATTGTCGCCGCGCAGGTGCGATAGTACATCTGCTTACCATGCTCCCCCACCTCTAGACCTATGTTATTACTTCTAAGAAATTCAATAAATCAATCATTTTTACCATAATTTAATTATTGAACTACGCTCTTCGGTCTAACAAACAAAATTACTTGGTTAGATCGCCAAAACGAAATAAAAGTCTAAGTAATTGATATTCATGTGTATCATGGACGCGAGTATTTCCATAAATTATGTTCCAAAGATAGAACTTTGCTGTCATACGGTTATGAGGTTGATATTATTTATCAAATGGTTCTTTATCGGCGACGCAAAATGTTCCTAGACATTAGTCTGTCATATTAGCTTATGGTTATCATCCTAGATCCAGTCTTAGCTGTCATTACGAATTCACTTTTACAATGTATGCTAATCTTTTTGCATGAAGGTAAAAAAACCTTTAACTGTACTGCTGCTAACTGTCGCCTTATGTACGTTTCAGGTTTGCATCCCCAAAACGGAGTCTTAAATCTTCCGGTTAATGATAACAATTTGGAAGGTTCGTCAATTCAGAACATCCCAATCACCGCGTGCCTCATTTGAAACACGCGCCTCGCGACTCTTAAGTGTATGCGACAGGTTAATTTCAAGAATAAATTGAAGCTCGGCGCGATCGACCGCTTTTATGGGTCGACGGCGTGTTTATGCGAGAGGGAACCATAATAGAGGCTTAGTGAGTCCTGGATGGGGACACAGCTGCCCACTGGGCGGAGACAACGGTTCCCAGACCAGCTTTTGAATTTTTAGTACTTACTTTTCTGCGTAATGTGGAACTTTTAATGTAAACTGCATACGTAGTTTGTTGCCACTTTCAGTTATTTTTTGTAATCTCCCACTGACCGCGATAGACTCAGTGACATACATAATTCAAACATTCACCCAGAAGCTAATAAATGATTTAATAGTATTGTGGTCATAATTTATTATTAAACGACGTTAAGTGACAGATATAAGTAAGGCTTTACGGGTTTCAGGTTGATTGAATTTATTATTATTGCAACAATATGTCGACGAACAAATCAACTGAAATAGTTGATTCTCCATTGAACAATAAGTGGAACACCAATTAGCTTGTTGAGAAGCGTAATGTTTTAAAGATTAGTCGTATTTTGTTGAATTACAAACAGTATTAAAGAGTTAAAAATACCTTGATATTAATCTCGAAGATAGAGATTCTTAATCACGCCACTAACACCACGAAAAAAAGCAAATACTTAGTTACTCCGAATGGCCTTAAATTTTAATAATTGCTTAATGCTAACTACTAGTTAGTAGCTAGCTCTGAGCTTTAGCAAAAAACGCATTTAAACCTTATCAGCAGATCATGTAAATATTGCTCTACTCAGCATTCTTGATGTTGGGACTAATGTAAGACCCACCAAGAAAAAACGATGACCATAAATATTTTAAAAGTACTGCAGAGACTACGATTACCGTAAAACTTAGCGGCAGATCCAATCCAGATAACATGACAAAAGTTTCAACATGTGCACTAACAGATGTATCGAGACACTTCCGAAAATGTATCACTTTTTGATTTTAAACTCTACTGCTCTAGTTATAAAGATCCCAGCGTTATCAATAAATGGTTTTGCAGGTGTTTGGTAGTGTTGGTCATGAGTAAAGAAGTAGGTTCGATACCGATCTCGACTCACGCTGTTAAACGTACACACATGAACATGCCTGTAACTACTGCTTTTATTAAATGTTTTTCTTTTGTTCAAATTGCCATTATTGGCTTTTGTTTTAATTTATGATTGGAAGACGACTTTGGGAACATTTTTTCCCGGTGTACATGAACGTACCTACAAGATATTTCTGAATTGTATTTTAAATTATTATGAACTATATTAACATAAACACACACGGAATGGAGCAGGTTTTCCCTCTTTACTTGGTAATAAGAACAAGACTCATATAATGTGACATGTATCGTTATGCCATCATTTTGTACATAATTCTGCGGTTCACATTTTAAAATATAATTATTATAGAATAATTGAGCAAATTGTCCTATTATTTTAATTGAACAAGTAGTACATAAATAATTTTAAACAGTCATAAATCTTTCTGAAGATGGTTTCGATAAAGTGGTTGTAAAATGGAACTAAGTGGTCTTCATCTTTGCGGCTTTATGCAAATGACTTATTTATATTCTTCGTTTAATTTAAAAATATAATTTCAGTTATAGTTGGAAAAAAAAATACAAAAAAAAACTGATTATCCAATACAGTATTGAAATAAATGCTCATTTAATTTCGTGCCATATACATTTATCGATCACATGATAATGTAAGTGAGCTGTAAGCACATAAAACATTGTATAATACGGGCAAATCTCCCTACGTCCGACATGTATGCGCGCACGCACAGCCGCGCGCGCCGATGCGGCCTACCGGTGAATTTTAAACTTTCATTAGTAACCCACAAATGTAATCGTTTACATTAAATCGCAGGTGTAATCCAAGGCTTTTTTTTTATTTATATCAATCATCTGATACGCATTTTATATGGATCGTGAATTAAATTTTGATTAAAATGAATCATAAGTTTGTATTTACACAAGTTTTTTTTTTTTAATTAACTCTATCACATCAACTATTAAACCTGTTTTCATGGCTATGCATAAGAAAGAGGCCAATATTTTCGTACCAATTGAAGGATTTGTGTGAATCCATACGTAACAGATTTCTGCACATCCTTCATACATACAGAAGACCTGTGTCCCAGAGTTGGGAAAACTTAAGATAAAGTAAAGTACGACTTTATAAACTTGGCTCTTTTTATATTTTGTGCAATTCAATGTTGACGTTCACCCAAGAACCTAAAACAAAGTAGACCTCAAAAACCATTCAAACAATAAACATATTAAATAAATAAAACCATAAAGCGCACTCAAGAAGGCTTTATCTAGATTCGACTTATAAAATTAAATGGCTCAATCCCAGCTCCGGGCTAAAACAAACACTGGATTATCTTTACGGTAACGCCAATCCCGAAGCAATTGGAAGGCGAGGGTCCGAAGTTGAAGTTATAACAGCTCTGTGTATCAATGGGTAAGTACAATAAGCAAAAACAAAAGATTTGGTATCTTTAGAAAGGTCTTTAAATAGCATCTCAAAATATAAATGTTCGGGTTGTTAAATTGCACGTTTCAAGATGCACGAAAGTAAATACAAGTTTTAAATTGTCCCAAAAGTGTATCAAGATAAATTAGTTTTAATTAAAAACGTTATTTACCAAATGTTCATTCAATTAGAATCTTGATAATAATTAAAAAAACGCCGCCATAACAATGTGCACACGCAAGCGGTCAAACGCTTAAGGACATGTTACATCTCTCCGCACATCGAAATATAAATCAGGGCAGTATAGACGAGGCCTGCCCCTCGTGAGCTTGAGCAGAGGATACGATCACTTGCGAACAAAAACAATTAGCCGCTCACTTGCACTTACCATTACGTAGATCGAAGATAACGTTACCAACCCAAGTGTAAATAGAATCAACAATAAAATCTGTTATAGTGTTCACTATCTGATAAATAAACAAGATGTAAAAATACTCCATTCCATTGCTGTTTAGACGGCCAGCGTTAATTCGTACGATAGTTTTTAATTTTTTTAAATGTGGAATTAAGAGATTGCTCTCAAGCTGAGATGTTACTTTTGTTGTTTTGCAAAACGTTATATTAAATGCTACTGGACATAAACTATACTTTTACGAGTAGTTACTATGCTGTTATAAAATTCTTGGGGGCTGTAAAATTTAATTACGGTAAGTCTTTAGCAGAGCTATATGACTGTGATTATTGCCTAACTATTTGGAAAGGAAACTTTTAGCATTGGTTACATACTTACAAGATTCTATTGCTTTCGGTTGTTGAGTCTTAGATACATAGAATATACATTATTGTGCACCAAAATTGTTACACAACTGTTGGACAATTTTGCCGATTACAATGGCGTTCTTATCTCTGACAGTGATATCTTCCAGACCTTACAATGATATGTTTCAATAATTATTCTAGTTGCTTTAACGACAACCATTTTGTTTAAGTTTTTAAAAATTGTCTTTTAGGAGGTAAAATAAGAAGGAGGTAAAGAAATTTCAAAATTGCACTTGCGTTTAAACGCAAGTGCAATTTTGAAATTTCTTTTTTTTCCTTTGTAGTTATACTCATTCGATTTCTCGCATTTGAACCAAGGTGGGCCTTTTAATTTCTATCCCATCAAAGTATCGATAACTTACGCATCCCTAATGAGCTCACATCCTATACAAACTTAGCCACGTTGCCCAAAGGCTAATTCAAATGATATCTATAAAACAAACGTCTGTTCACCGTGGGATTGAATTGCGAATTTTGATATCTCAATCTGAGTCGGGTCAGAGGCACCGCGGTCACGTTAGCCTTCGGTGGTCACGAGCAGAACGGCCTGGATAATACTGTGAGCTTATTAATTATTATCTGACCAGCGAATTAACTACACTAAAGGATGTTAATGTGTCGGATTTATAGTCGGGCGAAAGTGGTTTTTCCCAAGTAAAATGGGACAACGGCAGGTTATTCGGCGGGATTCCAATTTTAAAAACTGACTGAAAAAAATTTAATAGGCCGTCTCGTCTGATGACGTGATCTGACTGATTTCAGCCATAGCAATCGTTTCAGCTTCGCTGTAGTTGTCGTTCGTGTGGTCGCATGTGGAATAAGTATGCATTCATTTTTGTGAAGACCCGCGCACATCGCGGACGCCTATTCGTTTATTAGATGTACAAATGCAGTTTTTTTTTGTAAACCAAAATTGACGAAAATACGACAGCTTTCAAAATTTTTAGCACATTTTGATGTTGTGATTAAAAAGGGACCAAGGAACCAAGGGGACAAGGAAGGGAAAAAGGAACCATTTTTAACACTGTGACTGATTGTCTTGGTCGGAATGTGGTCTTAGATGAAATTATCAGTTCTATACAAATTTTCACGTAACACGTTAATATTATGTGATCTTTCATTTTTAAACCAGCGTCATATTCGGTAACAGCCTCACAAGTAGGTATAGTTTCTAGTTTCAAGAAGAGAACTTCACCTACTCAACATTTACAACTGCCAGCACTATGAATACGGCCACTCTCACGCACAGGGCGAAAGGTCTCGACCAATGGGCCGCCGAAATTAAATACAGGACACACTCGCTTAAGGCTCGGATGCCATCAATTATAGCATAAGTGATTCCTGACTGAAGAGTATCGCAGATAAAGGTCAGATAAACACCTCAAGGATCTGATAAAACGACTGCATACATCAGTACCCTTCTATGGAATTATTTTTAAGTGAAGTAGAAAGCACGTGATTAACTAAAAGGTGCTTGCTGTAGGTTAATGTTTCGCAGGTGAGAATTAACACTTTTGCATTCTTAATTACTTTAATTCCAAATTTAAACTCTTACTTACCGTTTTTCTCTTGTTAAGTATTTGCCAGTGTGTAATCGAGGAAACTTAAAGCCCCTTTCAAGAGGCACAAACAGATAAAGAAATCATCTATAGTATCCTAGCAATAACTTTTATGATGAAGTACAAAAAGCACCTAATTTCCATTTCCTACCACCGGCACTGACAGGAAACATGTTTACAGCACAAGAACATGGGTCCAAACCTAATTCAGACAACAAACCCACCATCTACGAAACACATGTCCAAAACTTCACATAGGCTTTATTTCCTACGACACAGAACCTAAAATTGAGAAAAATTTAGTCCTGTGGCGGTATTTACGTATTACCTGAAGCTAGGCCGTGTGATTTTTTCACCAGCATCAAAGTAACGTCGTCTGCGCGGGCGCCACATAGATCGCATGAAAAAACAAATAAAAATAGGTTAGAACTAATAAGTGTGTAATTACGTTAGTCGCGGAGGGTGGCTCTCGGCCGGCGGTCTACCCTTACCTGAAAGGGTGCATCCATCATTACTACTGCGGTATTAATCAAAGCGATGAGGTTCATTAGAGTATTCGCTTGTGCGTGGATTAATATTAGATAGACACTATTCGATCTATTAATTGTAAACTACTGTTGAACGCTTCTTGTTCTAAAATCATGTTGAGCTTACGATGAGAGACTTTCAGAAGCCTATATTCAGTAAGAAAACGAGAATATGATGTGACTAAAGTTGTTCTAGGGATTATAAAGATAGAAGTGGATATAACAGGGATATAATATTCACTTCAGTAGGTATGAATTTCTTACTTTTGAACTACATATTATTTTATTACCATATCCAACGAAGAAAAGAAAGAGGTTCTCTCAATATGACAGTATAAATAGCAATTAGCCAATCAACATTGCATGTATTTTTTTAATATTTTATTTATTTCAGCATAGCAATTAAAATGTATCTATTTCGTATTAAAAAAAAACCACAAATGCAAGGGGGTCAACTAATTGTTATAACTCGCTCACCTACATGAAAACAACTTTAATCGACATTTTTACTTTAACCCTTTTTGATCCATAATCATATTATTTTTTGTTACCTATAAAACTAAGTAAATGTTACATTTAGTATTACAATTATACAAATACATTATGGTAAGCCCTTTACACAATACGTTAGGGTGGTTACTCATTGCAGTGATTCATCACTCACCCCTAAAGATGGTAAGTCGATAAATGGCTTTTATTGGTCAGCTGTTCTACTGCAGGCAATATGTTGCATGACTTAGTATTGTTTTTGATAGGCACAGTCATTATCTTCAATTGAAAATTCATCATTACTGTGTCTTTCGTACGTAAAATATGCGTTTATGTCTGAAGTTGCGTACACAAGCCCAATATACATACATGACAATATAGGTATTGTACTTTATATATGCATATTATACTATTTTGTTTGTGAGTTTTTTTTAGCGTGGTCAAATCGTTAATAAGTCCTCCCACTCAGGGCAGGGCACGGATTGTTTGCGAGTTAAGTTGAGATTGGGAGAATTTTCCATTGCAGAACTGCCACCCAATGCTATTAATCTATCTACAATTAATTTAGTCATATAATTCTCCGAAAGCTTGTTCCACTTTCTAGCGGACTGTGGGCTCCTCTACCCAAGATGTCGACACCATGGGCTTTCTATAAAGTGCAGTAATAGGCCTCACCAGGGTCACCTGCCTCGCGACCATAATTCTTTCGGAGTCTGGCAAACAGTTTTTACGGTGTCCAGGAATTCCAGATCTTTCTAGTGACTTCGCTCCAAATTAGGTCTCATCTAAGGTGGAACAAGCTCACCCACAAGAAAGGCTAGATTCATTCATCATCATCAGACCATAATGCGCCCACTGCTGGCACACAGGCCTCCTCTCTGTGAGAGGGAGTGGGCCATAATCCATCACGCGAGCGGCAGTGCGGGTTGGTACATTCATTGTCAAATGCAAACTCATTTTAAATTAAAATTGATCACACTTGGACATAGGCTTTTCCAATTGCACACCACTTAGCTCTATCCATCCACTACAAAAGTTATACAAAGCTTTGCAATTTGATCCATCAGTTTTATCCTGATCTGTGCCACAGTAAATACAAACAAAGAAACCAACTAAAGAATACGTTCAATAATTCTGTGGTAATCGTTTTAGAGTTACGTAACCTGCTACTACTTATGGCCTATAATAATGATCGTTAAATCCGATCGGTTACTACCGTACCATCCAGTCTTTACCATAATAATCCGAACTAGTAGCTCGAGAAATGAGAGGGACCTATTATGATATAATATCTATTTGAGAAGGGCTTGGCTCTGAATGACTAACAGACCTGGAAAACTAGGAAGCTTATCTGGTGAACACATCATAATTAAATAAAAATAAGGTCATTATAAAATATGTAGAATATGAGGTATAGTGATCAGAAGACATGGAACCAATCTCCTGATGACAACAACGAACGCCATTTTTGTGTGGTAAAATCATCAAATAAGTCTTCCCGCCCTTAGTGGCTTGACGTCTGATGTTCACTGACTACAAAAATCTAGTTCCTTCAGTTGCTCTGCGTCACAAATAGGAAATCGAATCTATAAGTAATGATGATATCGAAGCTTGAGTCATGGAGTAAAATGGACTAAGAAAGTTTAACTTAGAACTAATAATTTCGTAGTCGTGACGATGAATGAAGTAATTCTATTACAAAATATCAATAGTTCCATCACTTTCTATTTCAAATAGAACAAAGCACTCTCTGTATAAACCGCCAATTTCACTTTTACATAACTTCGCCACTGTTATCAATATTTGTCTATTGATGATCACCTCACCGTATTCGATGCTCTGTATACATAGCTATATAATGTAAACAAGGAAGTGGTTAACAGTAGGCGATCGTGTGCCACTAATCGTCGTGCAGGGGTTGACAACAATGAGAAGCATTGAGATCAGTTCATTGGCAACACATTCGCGTGCCGTCCACCCACGCAATTCAGATAACAAGTTGAATACATCTGCCTGTTGATAAAATAATAACATGTAACAGGCAGGTAACGTTAGCATGCCAATGCCACTGGATTTCAGAAAAATCAATTTTATTTTTAAATATTTTTTAATAAAATTGTTTTTGTTTTGTGCCAAACCATTTAATTGAAATAACTAGGTCAAACAATTAACATAATTATGATAACAAAATGACCATAAAAGCTGAAGAACGTTTTGTTTTCAACAAAAGTCTTTTTTTAATGCCTCTTTTCTGGTCGTAAAACGGCTTTTTAAACGCTTACGTGTGATTATAAATAATCTTTATGACAATATAATAAAAATGCACTATCTTGCCACACACAGAGAGCAATTAATTGTTTTATTTAATGTGCAAAAAGCAATTATGAATGCTAAATGTATTAATTAGAGGATCATTTTTCGAGTGATCAAAGTTAATGAGTTCAAGGGTGATTTTTTGGTTTTATTGTGCCACTTAGAGGGAGAATTCCCTTAAATTGTTTGTTTAAGGACCTTGTAAGTGGCGTGGCCATTCAAAGGGTTCCGGTGTCATTACAGCCATTAGGGTTACTCGCCACACCGACAATTACTTGGGAAGGTTTTCAATTTACTTTATTATTTATTTATTTATGCGTTATCTTGAAATGATGAGCGATGGTATTAGGAGGAGAATAGTGAAATGAATGGAGGTCAGATCGACAAAACAATATTTTTTTGGCATTACATTTGCGTTATACCTTTCTGCTTAATAATAGGCTCAAAATAAAGTCACATATTTGTTAGTGGTCTACGAAAAAGCCAAGATTCGTTATAAAAATAAGAGAATAAAAATAGAGTGTCAAATTACTTTTCTTCTTCCTAGAGTTAAGTTATTTACTTAACTCTAGGGAAAGTTAAAGGTAAAACAAACCATTAACATAAATATTTATGAATCTACACTGAAGTTTTTAAGTATTCATAAACGTAATTTATTTTGGATTTAGCAATAGCTGCACCAGCAGCAAAAGCAGTGCAAATCATTCGACGTTAAAATAACAACTAAGTATTTTTTTTTTAAATAATATTTTTTCCCTTCACTTTAGAAAATAACCGACGTATCCAAGTATTTCTATGTGCTAGTTGTATCAAATAATGTTGGAGCCTATCTGCCTACTATGATTAAAAGCATTATGTTTATAGTCCCGAATTGCTCCAGCATTAAATGGATCTAATGGGAAGCGTTTATCTTAATACCAGTCTCCCACGAAACGTTTGACGCACCTTAATGCCACATAGATGACTGTTTATAATATTTGACAAAAAAGGTGTTTCACATCCTTTACAAAAACTTTATTCTATAATTACAACGATTTTGTATTCAAACTATGTTTTTTTTTGTAAAACCCTCTAAATGAGTTGGGGTCAAACTTCGCATATTTCCGACCTGCAAAAAGCAACATTAGGGTTATGGATCCAGAAAAAAGAAAATGCTATCCAAAACAAACAAAACATAATAAATAGCCTTCGCGTTTTCAAATTCATTCTAAATTAAATTTAGGCGTGATTAACTCACTCGAGGCGTTTTCTCTGTTCATCAATCAAAATGTGGTCACGAAGAGTGGAAGCAACATTTACTTCCTAAGATTCGTCTCTTTCACACTCTGACTAATCTCTATGGATTAGAGAGGGACGAAGTACTCTTGATTAGACAGTACGCAATTATGATTTTCAGAGTTCACACGGGTGCCTGGGGAGCGGTCAGACGGCTGACTTCAGAAGCCTCCGGTAATCAATTTTGTACACAAACGGCGGTTATTAATTGATTTTTTTCTCTCTAATGACTAAAAATAACATCTGCCAAATCAACAGGACCGGTCGTTAACGAACGTGCCAAATTTTATTTTCTCCTGTCTTCAATCTCACAGATAACTTGTAATGTACACGTGTTTTGGATTTTAAGGGAGTGATAAATTTGCTTGAGGTATGGTGATAGAAATTGACGCAGTAAAAGAGCAGGATAATTTTTAATTTTGTATTGATAACAATCCATTCAAATAGCACTGTCTTTTTTTAATTCAGGAAACAATTCATCCAAATCACATTTATTGTTCAGGATCGTGCTATACATTTGTTTTAAAGCCACGTAAATATGTCCTTATCTACCACAAGCAGGTACACATGGAGTGTTAGTCGTGTGCCGACTGTGCGAGTAAAAAAGGGGTTACAAATTTGCATGATCAGATTACAATAGTTGTGAGTATCGCAGTGGGATAGAGCTCCGGTTCATAGTCCCGCTATAAATTTTATCACACATTCCGAAACCGCGTGCAGTCTTATTTATGGGCCGATAGCTCAGGTTTGATAAATATTCGCCCTGGGTGTTTAACTAAACCAAATTAGATTAATCTATACAAGTTTGTGTTATAATTTAATGGCTGGTTTTGTTTACTTAATGTAATTTCCGTTATCAAATAGTTCCAATTAATCAGAAATGATTTAGACGATGTTTTTGTTAAGTAAAAAGTATGTTTTATTGGTATCTAAGTGTTTTACTTTTATGTTTAAGTATTATTGTGTGTTACCATTTAATGGTAATGCAAACCTTCGATAAACCTTTGAACATTTTGCCGATGTTTTACATAAAAGTTTGGCAACGTTACAGCTATAAAGCTATCGCTTAAATTCGATGCATTCCGTTAAATCTACATATCGGTCGAATGATTGAACTAAACAATTGAGATTGCAATTAGATATGCAAAGCGATTGGATATTATTCGATGTTACATACGATACTTACTGTGTTTCGTCAGGGATGTATTTCCTTAAATCAAACCGCTTTGGACCCGAGACGATCCCGTTTTGCATCCGTTCGTACATCAAGATTGCTATCAAAGATTTACAAGAGCCGTCCTCGATGGGAGAATGTTCCTTTTCCAATTGATACAGACGAATTATTTATTTATTTCAACTGCGTTAAGGCGAGTTTCGCTAGTCGATCTTTTATTGAACGATTTGTACTTACTACACTAGGAGCATTGTGAATTTATTTAGTTGTACCAATGTTTTGAGATGTTCAGTTGAGATCTATTAACTACGAACGGGAGCCTATAAATGCAAATTGATGAATGGAAATAGCGTTTTAATACTGTTTGTTAATGGAAAGACAGAACCAGGATTGACTGACGCTTGACGTTTGATTTAACAGAAACTGCGTTTGAACCTTGCACATTAATTACAAATTAATGGAACTTAAAAAGGGATATTGAACATGTCACGATTATTTGTTTGAGTTACCGTACTGAAATATTGGAAACTCAAAACAAATCCTAGACACGACCAACATCCCGTTTTAAGGTGCGGTGTTATCTCAATATTGCCAAAAATTGGTTTCTTAGAACGTCGAGTATGACGTAATGTAATAAAAATAAGTAACGCGAAAAATACAGTGAACAGCGAAGGGTATAAAGAAGAATTATAAAGAACAGAATAATAAATCATAGTTTGATATTCCCAATAAAAAATTGGGAAGTTGTAGCACAAAAATAAACTTTGACGTCGAAGATCTCTGTATTTCCAGCGATAACAACAGTTTTTTTTTAAGAATTTAGTAGGTTTTCCATTTTTTTAAAACTTTAACCAAACCATTATTTAATTTTATGTCTATATTTTAATTAATCTAAAGAAAAGCAGTAAAATAAATGCCCATTCGCAGCTTACGTCACATTTCAACACAAATATCATTTTTTCAATTTTCAATCTTATTGACGCTCCATAGTGGTGACAATAGTTTATGCGGTCATAAGCGATTAAAATCATAGTCAGTCCGCGCCTTAAGTTAGAGTTTTAGTGACCAGTTCAAAGTGTCAGTTCAATAACTTTTCAATTTAAAAACAATTCAATGTCAATAATTCAGACACGATAATGTTAAATTTGTCCAAAATTATACTTTTCACCAAATCACCAAATTCATCTTCGAAAAAATTAGTTAAACAAACAAAACACTAATGCGTTTCAATTCCCATATATCCAAATAAATTATGTGGCGCAGGCGCATCGCGGTGGTATCAAAGCCTGTTGAACAAATAACACGTCTTCCCTGATTTAGTGTTTGGTGGCGACCCTTTGACCACGACTGTCCACACCTATGGGTGGGCAGAGTACCCGCTAGCTTCGCTGACTAGATGGGTTTAGGTCGTAAGTCGGTGATTTACGATATTAAGTCGTTAACGTCAGCTTAGATATATTTTTATTGTTTATTTTCTTGTAAATGTTTGAGGCGGCTGTTTTGCCAATGGGAGTTTAATTTTTTGAGTTGACTTTTATGTTTTTTTAATCAACAAGAGAAAATAATCACCAAAAGTGGAGAAGGACGAGATTCATATTCAATATTGGGAAGGCAAAGTTTGCAAGAGAGAGAGACAGAAAGAAAGAGATGGCAAAAACTGCGTACTATACGTTCTTTTGAAATCTAAGATTATTTAAATTTTACTCAATAATCATTTTCAAAACGGAAACACGACTCTAGTACCAATACTCACATAACGAATCAATTAACAAGACCCAATTGTGATAGCAAATCGATTTCCTCAACGTATAAAGTGCCGCGGGAGAAAGTGCAATATCAAAAGGGTTCTATGTAAGCGTGAAATCACTGCGCTTGAGGATCTTAGCTTCCCGACTCACCCTTTCGTATTCGCACAATGACATATCCGGGTAGCTAATACAGCTCAATCGATTCGCACAGGAAGTCGCGACGCTTCATTACCCCTGCATTATGTTTTCATAAAATTGAATATGAGCCCTTTTACTTATGCCGACAGTTTGCATTTAATTTTTGATAATGCAAAAGATAGATTTTGCTCTATTATCAAGACCGATTTTATGGAAGTGAAGTCTGGTGAAAGGATTTCGACTTACAATAAAAGTGAACAGTCTTAGTTCAAACTGACTTAGTTTCAACTGCGGAGCCTCATTACAAACGTGGCCCATCTCAGTTTTACGTTGTGAAATTCCATCTGCACTTTAAGGGACCTGTCTGGGTCGCGGGACTTATCTCATTACCGTGACCCCGGGACATAAAGGGCTATTGAAGGACACCGTGGATTTTAGTCAGTACAAGTCTGACAGTCCCTCCCGCCCTGCCCGGGGTGGGAGGACTCGTTTGATGATTTTACCACGATAAAAAAAAAGGTACATGTCTGAGGCCGCTATTGGCCTTGTTTTGTTCTGTCTCCTGCTTGCATGGAGGGAAGTGGAAACATATTTTTCCAACTCCTCCACTATTCTTTTCTGATTAATTTCGTTACAGGATCCAAGACAGGTAAATTCATTCTCCGGGACACGTCGAGCTTCATTGTCTCGGCGCTTTTCTGGTGTTTGCCACTGTTGATTCTGGCTCTCAGGAGTTGCAGTGGTTTGGGAATAGTGTGGTGGGTTTGTCCCAAGAAAAAAAGTCCTTCCTGCCTCCGCTTAGTCGAAGCTCTTTAATTAAAAGGAATCATCTACACAACAAAGAAGAAGAAGAACTGTCTCTTAATGGAAAATTTGTACGTATATTATAACTACTACTACTATACATTTTAATCCCTAATAAAGGCGAATTTGGCATTCGGATAAGCACAACTTATTCAAAACTGGTCAGGCGAACCTTAATCGCTAAACAACACTGAACAAAACTGACAACACATCAGAACGCATCACATAAACCACATCCTTCACAATAAAACTAATCACATACATTTTTCAGCAACAGGACATTTCAATCGCAACATGTAAACGTTAATTAAAACGCGAACGCGACATCGTTCATCTAGCACTGTCTGTCTGTCTGTCCGTTATACTTTTTGTTCGACGCTGACTAAATTATGTCTTTATAGTGATGGTGTAGCTTTATCAGCGACCATCATCTCGTGATCGAACCCTGCCACAGTAATTTGTACCTGCCCTGTGTTACCGATGCGTCGATCTCCAATGCTTTGATCATTCAGCGTTTTATTTGGGATACATACGGTGTTTTGGCTGTGGAGAACAATATTTTTAAGCAATATAGTTCAATAAAGAACATAAACAGACATCTCAAAGTAATTATAACAGCAAAAGTTATAGAAGATTTGTCTTGTAGCTAATTGGTCGTAGCAGCGTAGCTATTTGCTACGACTTTTTTAAGACTTCGTAGCAAGTGCTACGGAAACAATAATTGCAGCTAAGTTCAAAAACAACTACATTAAGTTCAAAAATACTTTATGTTAAGTTATTTTTATGAAATTATCGTCATTCTTACTCTGCCGTATGTCACGAAATGTTGAAATAAGAAACTATGCGGAATAAAAATTATTGTGCTTCTTGAGGGGTCGATATTTTTTCATGTTGTTGATTTTATTTGTAGATGTCCGGAAGCGGTGTTCATTTTGGTCTCCTGTGATTAATGTGCTGGCCTTGCTTACTCTGATTAAGATTTTAAGGGTAGTATTACAAATAGGGCACGCATAGCAGATGGATCGATAGTCAAAATAGAAGTTTCCATGTTCTTTTTTACCGACTTCAAAAAAAAGGAGGTTATCAATTCGACCCGTATGTATGTAATATTTCCAGAACTGCCCAGTTTTCGTTTATGTTAATCTATATCAGCGTCTGAACAAATGTGCCAAATTTCATAAGTGTATGTATGTATGTATGTATGTATGTATGTTTTTATGTTTGTGCACGCATATCTCCGGAACTACAAGTTCGATTTACGTAATTCTTTTTTTGTTGAACTAGGTATTGTTCAACTTAGGGTACACTGCAAATTTCATCAAAATCGGTTCAGTAGTTTTAGAGATATGGGTTTTTTTGCTTACTTGGATTGTGGATTTTCTAAGTCGATTAAATGTTTGCTCGCAATTATCTCGCGTTTGGCTGGACCGATTTTGATGCGGTTTTCAGAAAAGTGTTTGTTACATTCTGGGGAAGGTTTTAGTATATAACAGTAATGAATATTTCGTGACGTTGCCCGCATAGATCCGTTTTTGTTGCTCACTTGGATTATAGATTTCTAAAGACCCGATTATACGGAGATCTTTGTTGAATATCTGAACTAAAAAATGTAACCGCCTTCAAAAACAACCACAAAAAAGGGTAAAATAACCTACAAAATAACTTTTCTTTCAGAAGTCGGTGCCTTTGTTTTTTTTTTCATTTCATTGTTTTTTTGCCACCGACTTCTGAAAGAAAAGTTATTTTGTAGGTTATTTTACCCTTTTTTGTGGTTGTTTTTGAAGGCGGTTACATTTTTTTTTGAAAAAGTTTTTTATTTTACTCTTTTTAGTTTAAATATTCAACTCAAATTCTTATCAAATAAATCATTCTCTCTCAAATGCACAATAAGCTAATAAAATTCCCTATCTCAAAAACTACTGAACCAATTTTGATGAAACTTGCAGTATTCCGTAAGTTGAACAATACTTAGTACAACAAAAAAAGAATTACTTAAATCGAACATGTAGTTCCAGAGATATGCGAACACAAACTAAATCAGTCGATGCCTTCTCCAAGCCGTTGAGGAGTTGTACCTTCCATCATCAGCTCATCCACCTGAGATGATGATTATCAGATGCAAATACTTGAACAGCTTTAGAAAATATATGGATTCCATCATCAGATCCTGACCTGATGATCATGGGACCAATTGGAAAGTATACCCTTTCAAACAAAAGAAAAATTTTCCAAATCGGCCCAGGCGTATTCGAGAAATCGGGGAACATACATAAAAAAAAAAAAAAAAGATTCCGACGAATTGAGAACCTCCTCCTTTTTTTGAAGTCGGTTAAAAAGGGTAAAATAAAAACTTTTTTAAAAAAAGAACCGACTTCAAAACCAAACACAAAAAAGTGTAAAATACTTTTCTTTCGGAAGTCGGTGGCCATAGTTAATGAAATAGAAAACAAAGCCACCGACTTCCGAAAGAAAAGTTATTTTACACTTTTTTGTGTTTGGTTTTGAAGTCGGTTCTTTTATTACCGACTTCAAAAAAAAGGAGGTTATCAATTCGACCCGTATGTATGTAATATTATCAGAACTGCCCAGTTTTCATATATGTTAGTATATATCAGCGTCTGAACAAATGTGCCAAATTTCATAAGTGTATGTATGTATGTATGTAATATTATCAGAACTGCCCAGTTTTCATATATGTTAGTCTATATCAGCGTCTGAACAAATGTGCAAAATTTCATAAGTGTATGTATGTATGTTTTTATGTTTGTGCACGCATATCTCCGGAACTATAAGTTCGATTTAAGTAATTCTTTTTTTGTTGTACTAGGTATTGTTCAACTTAGGGTACACTGCAAGTTTCATCAAAATCGGTTCAGTAGTTTTAGAGATATGGATTTTTTTATGTTGTGACGGATTACAAGATTAGTGCATATGTAAGAAAAATTTTGTATTTTACAAGAATTTGGGTTGAATATGTAATAAATAAACTAATAAAAAGGGTAAAATAAAAACTTTTTTAAAAAAAGTAATAATAATAATAATAATAATAATATTCCACAACTATCACACAACGCCATCTAGTCCCAAGCTAAGCAGAGCTTGTGTTATGGGTACTAGACAACTGATAAACATACTTATATATTTCTAAATACATACATATTATAGATAAATTACACCCAGACACAGAACAAATGATCGTGCTCATCACACAAACATTTGTCCTGGGTGGGAATCGAACCCACGACCTCCGGCATAGCAGTCAGGGTCACTGACCACTAGACCAACAGGCCAGTCAGTGGCTTTGTTTTGTTGTGTCATTGACTATTGCCACCGACTTCCGAAAGAAAAGTTATTTTAAACTTTTTTGTATTTGTTTTGAAGTCGGTACTTTTTTTAAAAAAGTTTTTTTAAAAAGTTTTTTTTAACATATATTTTTATGGGAGGAATTTTTTATTCTGTCCATTTCATTCATCCGTTCTGAATAATCCGCTTAGTTAAAAAAATATTGACTATGCGTTTCAGTAGATGCAATTTCTGAATACATATATTCCAACTCAATTTAAATTGTACCTTTTAGAACATTTAGTTACGTTGATTATCATTTTCTGTGAGAAACGAAAATGTTAAGTTAATACATACAAAATAATAAGTTCTGTTATGTTGTTTAAACACTATCGAGTTACAGGCGCCAGTGGGCAAACTGCAATATTTACTTAGGTCAGTTTTTTCCCTTCGTTTATTCCCGCACACAATCTGCTCTGTAGCACGCACTATTGTTTGTATTCTTTTCTGCATACTGCTTTGTAAACTTCTTTTTGCAGGTATTTTTAATTTTAAAAGTCTAAAATTCATTTACTTGGTCTTTGTATGACTTAATTTGAGGTATGACGGATAGCCTCATCTTTGCATAAGATTCACCGCACAAGAACAAGACAGGATAATTCTAAAGCTTTTCTGTGTATTTAAATTTCTCATGTGTTTTATACAATTTATAAAAACGACAGTAAAATCCTTCTAAAATTGTTCCCCTGACACCACTTCAAAACCTACAAAAATAAATAATTAATCACCATTTACGTCCGCCATCTATCATCTCTATCACAATAGTACACATTTTGATTTGCACACGTGCTCACCGTGCCAAATCCAAAGTGTTAGGTTACAGTGAGTAGAGTACCCCTATGAATTGCATCGCTATGCACTCCACCCTTTCATGTTATCGTATTGTGCAAGCGATACGTCATCTGTCGGCGTCCGAGCCTTTGAACATTCGCCGACGTCGCGTCGCATGCGCACGGTTGCTATAACGATGCGAAATTTGCTTTTATATTCATCAAGTACACGGTTTAGAACTAGATTGTAAGTTCACGTCTCATACGCAGAACTTTGTAAACGACCGGTCGTTATATTAACAGGATGTCCTCATAAATAAAAGCAAGCTAAGAAGCGGGAATTAACTAAAAATAACTCAGTATCTAAATAATTGCTCTAGATTTAACAGATAAACAAGTTACGACTCGTCAATGTAAAAATAGATACGCATATTGATTTTGATCTTTCAAAGAAAATATAGTATGAATCAATAGTACAATGTGTTACCAAAAGGAATAGCACATGCCAAATCTCGAGTACACCTTGTCAAAGTTTCTATAGAAATCATAACAATAATAAATTGTGTATACAATAACCCTTCCACATCTGCCGTATATATCGGCGCACGTAGTGATCTACATTATAACGGAAGGTATCTAACGCACTATCTCTGAAACACAAGGTGCTACCGATCGATAAGATGTAGGTTACCAAGGAGCGTGCCAAATAATTCACCTGGACTCATTCAATAGAATATATCGCGTTTCTGAATTAATTCTTCTGACGCCACCTTGCTTACTCTGATTGTTCGCAACGAGGATTATATTACATTATCTTTATGAACGTGATCCGTAATTAAGCGCCCACATCTAGACAGTCTCGACAATGTCTGTCGAACAAAAAATCAAACGCATTGCCCCGAGCAGATGCAAACGTTCTGCAAATATAACTGAAGGCATCAAATCAATTTTAAAAGTAATTCAATAACATAATGTTGATCGTTGTAAAAATAATGTATTGCTTCCTTCCACCTTGATCTGGAGTAGGTAGTGTAGCGATGAACCTCGGAAGTGCGCGGGGGCTGCGATACAGTTACCTTGAAACTGTAACACTTTGATATTGGAATTTTTTGTTTGTCATAACGGCAAAGTGCAGTACCGTTCTCTAATATCAATAAGTGCACAAAAAGTAGCGGTCTATCGTTTTATAGGGATGTCTTGAAAAGGAACTTGGTAAAAAACGCGTAAGGTGTTCATACAAAGTTTCTTTAGTTCCGTTACATCAATAGAGATTAGAGGCACGCGTCTTTGCACCGGCGACGTTAAGACCCGGTACATTGTCGGTGGCTCTTTGATGTGGCTGCAAAAGACGTCCGTTTGGACAATGGTTTAGGGATAATTTAGCGGAGCAAGTATCGGTCAGGTGGAAATCCGGTCGATTGTAGCTTTATCTGACCACAGGCTTAACGGTTCGCGTTTGTACGTTCTGCGAGTTTGCATTCAAGTAGTAACAGTACTAGAACAACGCGATGGTATGAATTATGAGGACAGCAATATTCTCAACGTATTATTGAAATATAATAACTAATAACATGTTGGTAAACTATATTTATAAAAGTTTGTTTTGAAACTTTTGACAACTTTTAAAATAGCCATGATTTTACTTCGATGTTAAAACAAAAATATAAAGTCTCATATTATTCAAAACACGAAGGCCCCAACTCGCTACCAGTTTTAAATAACACTAATTAATAATCAACTAACAAAATACGATTATTTAAAGTACTTCGGGAATGAGACGCCGAGAATATTACTATGATAACTAATTACTAGGGACGTAGGGACCGGTACGAAAATTGATACCATCCATCAGCAACAAAGGTTCCCGACTCTTGTTGATCCAATTACCAACATCTTATTAATTGAATATGAGATTTCTTGGAGGAGACCAATTAAATGAAGTTGTTTGATCAAAATGTAGACGTTACTTAACGTGTTTTCGATAGAGAAATTATTTAGTCCGTTAAGTAAATGCCGCTTTTTTTTACTAAAAACTAAAACCGATATCGCGGGTCGTAAAATAATATCGCCACTTTAGATTTGAAGAAGAAATTTTAACGTGGTATTCCTACCACTAGATCTCGCCTAAGCCGTGGAAGGTGCACTTATAAGTAGTTTGAAATGAGTTTTGTTATCTATTCTCACGTATACCAATGGCAATCATTCATAGAATTAATTTCGATAACTGTGACGCCTGGCTGTAGATACAGAAGCCGATGCTTTTAGTTTCTATCTTACAGTTTAATTATGTCTCGTGAAGGATATTGACAAATGAACTGTCCGTCGATACGTCCAATCGGTGAAGGTGTTACATTCTGTCAACCAATTTCGGTGGACTGTTTTTTCGGTGTTGAACCTGTCATATATTGTTAGATAAGAATCTATTCTTGTTCTCTTCAGCTTGTGCCTTGTTTTGCCAATTAACTTGTCGAAAGTTGTAAACATGAAAAAAGGTGGAATTTGTCCCGCTATGTAATTAAACCTGTCGTTTTTTAACTGGACACGTTAACTTATGGTTAAAATTGGTGTATGTTTACTTTTCGGTTTCTGTGTCAAGTTTTTCAATAACTTTTTAGTTATATTAAAATAATTGCTACATAAATTAGTGTTTTTAAAATACCTCATAAGCTTATTGCCGATACATATTTGCTTCAAATCTACATAATACAACTTCCTTTAAAGGTCTAATATTAAATTGCCTGCATATTTCAATTCTTACACACATTAGTTAGTCCGCCGCTTTCGATACAAAAGACTTACACCAAAGAAAACAAACAAAAACAGGATTTCGTTGTAATCCTCTATTCTGCTCAGCTTAGGCGTCGGTTCGTAGTTTCATATTTGTTTAAAATCACCACCGTGTTCAAAAGATTCGATAAAAATACTTGAAAACTTCCGGTTGGTTGGTCTCTGAATAATTGGTACGCCATATATTTCCTTTTCCGGGAATTTGTTACGAATTTACGATACATATTGTATGGTTAGGATATAAATCTTTCTAAATGGCACGAGTTTCGGGCGTGAGCGATTGTGATGGCATTTTATTGTCCCACAAGTGGTGGGTGACACAAAATTGCTAAAATTGTAAAGTTTACAATTTATTAGGGTGATTTGTAATTACTTACATTAATGTCACCAAGTATTGTTATGATTGAATCATTTTGGGAGCGTGTTCCTTGTATTCTGTAAGTGCTTCTGCGTAAAGGTGTCTTTATATTACGAGCTGTAAATTGCAATGGAAATATTGTCGACATTTGCACTAATTGCCATGAAAAAATGTAGTTCAGGATATAATTGCTATGTTACATTATCACAAAATCTGCTGTTGTTAAACCTATCTTCTAATGAAATAAGTCAAGCCACTAAGAGGATACTGCTTAATTTAACGTTTTTATCGACTCTCGGGACTATATTCAATTTAATATATATCTGGATCATAACAAAGGGTTTTTTAACTTTTTTTTTACCTTTTTTTCTATCATTTAAATGAGAAGAGCGTCTGCTTTAATAATCTTTTGCAAGAATCAGTTCCCCACAATAGGCGTTAAAATAGAACAATTGCCATGTGCAAAAAAATCTATTCATCAATTTCACACTTCTTTATCTATTAATATTTCGCCAACAAGGAAGATGATCATGAGATTTTGGTGTGATATGCACACAGAAATCGAACCTACATTCTATCGGAACTGTTTCAAATAACATTTTATTAAGTTCCTAGAAAAGTTTACCTATGATTTTTTAAAAGAGTTTATGCAGGAAGGAACATTACTAGTATGTAGTGTATGTAACTCAATTTCAATTTCAATGGTTATTCGAGATTTGAAGAATTTTGCACAAATTCTGCAATGGGATTGTGGGGAATAAGCTCATTTTAACAGATAATCGGTTTAAGAAAATCTTAAATCCTTTCGGCGCCGTTTAAATTAAAACTACTATAGCTATAACAGTCAAGTTCGAAAGCTCTGCAAAAAAAAATGTGCACAAAAACGCACCGTGTTCTATTGACCGTGACGCAACTATTGTTTAGCAGTTTGCCGAAGACCCTTAAGTCCATCTTGTTGACTTCGACGCACAACGAAATTAAACACGAGAAAAAACTCAAAGGTCCTTAAGTAGATCGAACGAAGGGTTCTATTGTGAATATTGTGTAATGTAGCGAGACGACATGGGGCCAGTATACCCAAAAAGTTTCACCATCACATTGTGATGTAGCTGAACCTTTTACACAAACTTCTGACCACGGCTGTACGCTACAGGTAGAACCCTTTTTGCATAATTCGCCGTAGCCGATAACAAAACCTGGCAAAGTTGTTGTCGCCACACTTGTCTGCGCCGTCGCACTTCAAACACTCCCAATTTCACGTCTGGTTGACCGGTGAATACATGTAACTAATTTTGTGTATCAATACTCATCATGGGAGATGATATATTGTGTTTATTACGCTTACAGCTCAAGTAATTCGGCGTGAAATAGCCGACGTGAAATGTGCAACCCTAAAGATGCTACTGCAACAATATTTTGGAAAAATAAGCGAAAAAAGAACAATAAACCATCGGAGTGTCTCTGAATTATTATTAGAACAAAGTCCAGTTCTAACATTGAACATTCCTCAACCCTTTGATGAAGAAATATTAAACGAATTATATGAAATATCGAGAGATTGTTGGCCAATTACGTGCCTTTTATACCGATTGATCTGAATTATGGCATTAAAGATCGATTGTCCGAAATCAAAGCTGTCTATTAGATATCAGAGCGAGACTAATCGAATCACAATGGTGTTAAAATGATCATAGAAAGACCAGCTATTTAGAGTTTGAATTCGTGTTATACTTTATTTTTAAATGTCTTAAGAAATTAAGACTTCATTTTGTATACTTATGTAATCTGTGCAAATAAATATCACCCTTATAAGCATGTGCAGATCGTATGTTTTTGAAACAAAAACGTAAAATAATAACCAACTCATTGATAGATTTTATGATTGTAAGTTTAAATTGCATTTCAATGTATGTAAACAATATGTTAATCGATAATTACAATCACCAAACGAAACGACATATTGACTCCGATCATGCAACATCATTGTTTCGTAATTGAAAGTAAATATTATCATTGTAATCGAGTAGCATTTAGTGTTTGAAACAATTCAAAAAGCTAGTCATGATACGATGAACAAAAGAAAGCAAAAGTGAATCCATTGAGCGGAAGAGAAACGATACTTTTATTGTCTATTGATAGATTATGATGCTGTAATCATTGGCCACTTCGAGATATGTTAGGATATAAACTACTTAGCGACTTATCTAAAGTTGATATTATATCCAAATGTATATCAAATACAAGCTCAGGCTTAGTTCCGACGGTATACTTCAATTGCGAAAGAACGAGTTAAACAAAATTATAGCGGTAAACTTTTACACTAATCTCTAAGGGTTGAACAAAACATTATTTTCACACGATCGATCGATTTCGTTTCCGATCATCCAATTTCGGAATATCGGTTGCGGCTACAAATCATTAAAAAAAATTGAGTTGGAAATTTTTCGGAACGGGCAAAAAGTCGGCGTTGTTTTACGTAAGGCGGGGCACACACCGCGTTTTCGAATTATGGCAATTTTGACACCTAACAAGTGCTAAGTTTTCAATGCCCCTTGTAATTATGCCCGGGACGTGTGCGGGTGCGGCGTGTTAGGGTTAAAATCACTGTGTGTATTACGTGCCTGAGTCTGCTCCCAGATCATAACTCTCATGTTTTATAATAATATTCAAGTAGTGCACCGTCATTCGTTTTTAATGATGCGTCCAATCTCATCGTACACTTCTGATCTAGCGCTCTATAATTTTTGTAAAAAGGTGAAAGTTATTTTTGTGATAGGCAATCTAGGTAGATCAAAGTTGACTTTTATAGTGGAATTTTACTGAGATAATAATGATAGCACAGTAAGTATTTAATTAGTTTCGCGAATCATTTTGGTTTATGGTTAGGTTTAAAATGAGAAAAAGTGCAATGTGAAACACGGCCATTGCGTTCACTCTTGGAATATCTTCTGTGTCGTCTGAGTTCTGTATGTTAGTTAACAACAGCAACAGACTAATACTTGTAGATCATTAAATATTGGTTCCATGTGGAATCGAACCTGCAACAAATAGCGTAGCAGATCGCCAACCGTGCCGACAATATTTTTACCAATCTTAAAGTCGTAAAAAACGAATGATTTCCTTTCGAATTTCTCAAAATAATGGCTAAACGGAAGGAGTAGCAAACCCACGTTCGGGGGTTGGGTGATTTCGTTTTTGTAGATACAAAAAAACAGTAGCAAAAATGAAGTATTGCTGATTGCTCTGCAGCTATTACCACACTATATAATTTAGTGGTAAGCCTATGATTAAAGAACACTGCCTACCTGTTAAATTAAATTAGGCTTTTTAAGGGTGGCGCTGAACATTCCTCAATAGCCATTGACTGCCATTGCCATGAATTAACGAACTTTAAAAAAGAAACAAGAAAGTATTAATTTACGGACTCATCGATTATTGAGGCGCACACGTGTTAATGGTTTTTATGATTATTTCTTTTTTATTACTTACAAAGTTTCAATTAATTGTTGTTATTATCGACCTTTAAGTTATGTTGGAATGTATGAATGCGACTTAAAATATATAGCTCTGTTTTCTTTACCTTGTGAAATCGTTTCCATTGTATTGAAAGACTTAAGTACTTATTACATTTATAATTAAGCAAGCTTTACAGCCTAATCCAATCACAATGTCTATGTTACTACGTTCTTGCAATCTCACACGTTTCTAAACTCCATATTGTTTTCATGATCTTTTTTTTTTGGTGCACAAGCTTCTTAACCATCATATAAATGAAGGTCTTTTTGGCTAATTATATCCACAAACCCACAATATTATGACCTACTATAATTTTGTTTTTGGAGGCGAATTATGTCAAGTATCAATGTGTATTGTACAGACGCCGGCAGGTCAACCTACCCGAAACTGTCAGATTTTACCAATCGAACATTAACCTTCCACTATTGTGATAAGGTCGAAAATCTATTGAAGAAATTTGGCAGATTGTGGTAGGTTGATGTGCTGGCGTCTGTACCTACTACAGTAAGCTCTAGAACAAATTACATAATGATATCGTTCTAAACAAAGCTACACTGAAATTGACGTAAGCCCTTTCAAAATAACGAAGTGCAACAGGCTCCATAATCCAACTAATACACTATCATTGTACAGGAAACAGTTTGCCTACCGAGAAGTGCATACTTCGTACCCTGAAGGAAGAAGAGATCTCTCCTGCAATCTCAGCTCGGTGTAATCTTGCAAATATTTATCGTGTGTCAATACAATATGCCAAAAGCGGGCGCTTATTATGGTTTTTACAAATGTGAGTACGCTTCAGGCTTTGGTTGTGTCCCAAGTTGTAGGTGGGAGCGTTGGACGGAGCGTGGGACATCGTTTGAGATTAGTGTCGGTAAATATTTATAGTGTGGACTCAATTTCTACATGAATAAACGATAAGTGGGACGTACTATTATTTTTACCGTGAACAACTTTTTCTCTCCCGTCAAAAAGAGTAAGGAGATCAGACCGTAATGTCAAAGTTTATAGTTGATCAGATATTAATTACAAGATAATAATAACCAACAAGGCTTCAGATCGGGATGAATCAAATAAATGATTCCTTGAAACGGAATTCTACTTATATTACAGAAAATAACTGAAAAAACTGCATATTGGACGAGGTAACCGGACCGTAAGATACGGGTGGGTACTACCTATTTAAAAACTGTTTTTCAAGAAGTTTTTTTTTTCAATGGTTATTTAGTTTTTTCGCGCTTAAAAAAGTTGTGAAGGCAGATTTATTTAAGTATTCTCTAGCAACTAAGGCGTATGGTAATACAAAATTCCATAGTTATCAACTGATGGGATTTAAAAATATTAATCTAAGTAAATGTAAGACAATTCGTTATATTCTTTTCTTTTGGGGTCATAGAGTACCGTCTCTACCAGCACTTCTGTCTCCACTATAGCGTTTTAAAAAGCAAATCGCTGGTCGCTTCTCCCTTGTTCCCTTTCTACGTCTCGTTAGTGAGGAGTTACAGCGCATTGTCCAACACAATGGGGGGAGGGGCGCCGCCCGGGGCAGCCTCGTGGCTAAACACCATGAAACCAAATAAAACCACATGCAGAACATATGGTTTTTGAGAATCGTGTGTTATGTCTTCCTTACGGGTTTTGTATGATTGCTGCAGCGGATTATATGGTGTTGGTACCGAAATACTTGCTTTGCAACTTGCAACAGTGTATTTTGCTGAAAAAGAATGAACAATTCGATGGAATGATCTTTCATTCAGGGTGTGAATTCACTATAGGTATAGATAAATTAAATCCAAAGTTAATTCGACTAAAGAGTTGTATCTGTAATCCTAGCGGTCTGTGTTATGACGGGGGCCCCCTTGAGGGGCCAAAGCCTGCCGAGGTCGCGGGACGCACGAGTAGCCGTGGCCTCAGAGCGCAAAGGGCTATTGAAGGACACCGTGGATTTTAGCCAGTACAAGTCTGACAATCCCTCCCGCCCTGCCCTTGGTGGGAGGACTCATTTGATGATTTTACGAAATTAATAAAAGGCGGTCTGTTTTCAAACTACAGACTAAAGATTCAATAATTCCTTTTAATAAAAATACCATGCCACTATTTCCCACAGTACCTATACCTATGAGAAAGCTAACAATAAAGTTGTTATTACTGACTGTACCGAGTGATAATTTTGCATTTGATATTAAAACTTCTTATTTCCATAGCTGGAGGACGTACTCCCACGATATTGGAGCTAGTAACCGATATGCATGTGATCAATTTATCAATGCGCATGATCAGAATCGCGTATCTCTTTGTATCTGCGCGTGAGTTGCTCACGCGAATCTCAATATTCGATTTTTCAAATCTTACCACGCGATCGCTTTGCTACCCGAGATCTTGTTTGTAGGCGATAAATGAACTATGATTAATACACAGCTACAGAAAAATGTAATTAGCTACTAAGAGTGCTTCGGAGTTACTAGGTCGTTACTATTCTGACCGTGATCGGCTAGATCGCTCAACATTCCCTGTCAATTATATTTTTTCAAATCACGAAAATAGATTTCTCTTCCCCTGACACTATCTGACTGACATCAAATTGCGTATTTTCTAAGGAAAACAATGCCAAAGAGTCGGCGCTGATCCAAGTTCGGATTACCGTAGATGGCATGACGGCTAGCCTGAGCGGCTCGTCATACGCCCCGATCATTCGTTTAAATGGTCATAATTGGTCAAGCGGACTTTAAAATACAGCACTTGGTCATTATAACATAGCTCCCTCGAGCTTTTAAAATCACTAAACGCCGCTCTGGGCTTACCCTGTTCTTTGAAACTGTCATCTCCCTAATTGTCTTGTTTGCCCGTGCTGACACCTACCTCTCTACAATATATGACTTTATTTTAAATACGTGTCGTGTTCGGTGGCTAAATAATAAAAAATGTAACATGTAGAACGGGACCACTTCTCCGCTCTCCGCTCGAAGCATGTTGAAAGATGTGCGTGACTGAATATTCAAAACTTATAATGTACAGGTCCCTAGTTGTTTAAGTACTTCGGTGTCAGAGGCGATCAAGTGATAAAGATGTTTATTGATGATCTTTGGTTACATTAATTGCCAACAGCGGCGGCGCTTGTGTTACCGCAATGTCGCTCCGCGTCGAGTCGAGCGCGAATGACAAAGATCCGGCGGTCGATATGCGCAGGCGACGACGGCCGGCCCGCTTTGATCTCCACTATTGACTGGTTCGACGACCAATCAAAATATTCGTGGGAAAAATTATCATTTCCATTTCGCACTTTTTATATACATGCAGGGATAGTAAATATGAGTCCCATACATGGCTCGCAATGTATTACAGACCACACGTCTGCTTACAAGCAGAGCGCGCGGAACGTGCTCGCTCAACTGTTCATTACAGCTACTGTCCGATATTCGAAAAATTTTAACTTATAAAAAGTTGAAAGCTCGAGAATGATAAAAACCCAATACTAGTATAGACGCTTAACTACCACTCGATAATATTTTTTCAGCTCGCTATTAAATGTTGTCTTTGCAATATAAGGATCAGGCATTCGGTGGCCACCTTAGGATTTTTATTTTCATAGAACGTTTCGAATACCAATAAGGATCGTACCGAAAAAGGAGGTCCCGAGTTATTGAGTACTCGTGCGCGAGCGCGTCTTTGTCATAAAATGCCTTGTCGGGAATTAATCTTGGCATTTTGTTCAGGGTCGCACTTGTACATAGCTCCCCTGAACTTCCTGGCATCTGAGAAAAAGAGTGATACAGATCCTATTTTAATGAAGTGAGTTTTATGAACAATTCATAAACTAAAAAATAAATATGTTGACGGGGCGCCTTATTGGTGGTAGTGATTAACATGGCGCAAGCGCAGCACGCGGCGCGCGCAGCCGCCTATAGGTCACTCACACTCACTGCACACGCGGCCTTCGCGAAGGACGGCCGCGCCACTCATTAAGCTTTACTATTTCATCTTGTCATATATTAGGTACCTACATTATTTGTCAATTCATATTAATTATCGACGAAATTTAATTAACACGTTCCAGGACACTTGACTTTTTTTAAATATCCTAATATGTCACTTAAAAATCCCATTTATTTCATCACACCGCCTAAAGCCGTACTACCACATTACACATATGTTTAATATTTTGATACGACAAATACGGCTATAGACGTTGACGCCTATGGGCGGGACGTCATATCAGTAGTAACAATGAACAATGAACTTCCACTAATTCTAGTGGAAAGCATACGCCTAACGTTTCTCGTACTAAAATCTCATAATCGGATTCACTAGTTTCGCCTTCTTGATTGCCATCTGGGTCATAATTTGTATCTGAGCCGAATTCACCATCTAGGTCACTGTAAGGGTTGTGGTGGCTTTCATCCGCATCGTCTTCAACAGCAAACAGACTCGGACGGTTACTTGAAGCCAGTTTCTTCCGTTTAGACGCATCTGTGAAACATTTGTGAAACAATATTGGTAAATACAATAAATACCCACAATAAAAACCGTTAGCAAGGAGCTAAAATAGTAGGTAAATAGCATTTCAATAATAATTCGTTTATGTTTGTATGTTCTCAGTTTTACATCATGTTTTTATCCCCTACAAGTAAGAAAACGGCACTACTGTATAATATAACACTCATTTCAATCGAACTTATTTAGTTTATAAGTATAAATTAGCTTTATTTACCTTGTTTATGCTGACTAAAATCACGAACCATGCAGCCAGCGACGCGACGACACACCGGCGACGCACGCCGTGACACTAAATATCAACATCGTAGTACTTGTATGGCGTAGTTTACGGCAGTAGGCGGTGTAAATGTCTTAGTTCGGTGCATAAACACTGCGTATATGTGTGTTGAAAAATGGCTCGAAAAGAGTTTGCCGTGACAGCTACAAACGAATGATGTCGCGTGATATGACACTAGATCATGTGCTTCCTGGTAATTGTATGGGCAAGCAACGGCTACAGGCGGTTTGCCAAATAACATGCAACAAAGTCCACCGCCCTTAGCCGGACTGTCACGTAAAGGTATATCGAGATAACGGCGAGAGGCGGTCTGTCCCGGAATGTGTTAATTTACGACACTAATTATTACTTTATCTTCACAATACCATCTCATTATGGGATAAGTAGAGCTGTTAATGGCATCAAGTTTTTTGTTCATCTTGTTCGAAAGAAAAAATGCTGGCAAAAGAAATGATTACTACAATGGCATTTAAAAAACAGTAATTTGCTCGTTACGTTGTGTGGCTACACACGTAATTTGATTTATTAGTACACTAGGCCCGCATATTTATTAGAACACTGCGTATTTTTTCAAAACCAGTATAGTTAACAATTAACTTAGTGTAATTATTAAGGTTTTAGCAGGTGCAAGTCCTTTAGAGGACGAGTTAATTGTGGCTGTGTAGTGCGCACCGACGTCATACCTGCACATTATACGGAGCTGCAGAAAAACAACATCATCTTACTATAAGGAGTTAATGATAGTCCATGCTGTTTAGACACAGAGGACTATGATAAAAACACTGATCTAAATACGTCAAACGGACGTGAATAATTGCTTGTGCCATTAAAATTATTCGCCCCTTTTTGTGCACCACCTGTAAAAGGATAACGAGAAAACAAAACAAATCTTATTTTCATGTTAACTGAAACTATTACTTTTATTACACACTTTCAAAAAATAAATAAGAAAGGCAAATAAGAGAACTATAACAACGGTTATTAAAGAATAAAGGACGTATAACATGGATATGCGTGGTAGACGAAGGATTTTATTATTAAACATGCTTGGTGGTAGTTAGGTGGGTCGTCGCTGATCATTCGCGAGGTTTTTAATCCTAACACCTTAATAAACAGTGGAGGAGAAACAATTTGCATGTAGATGGCGCTTCAACTAATGTCTAACCTTCAGCTGCCGACTGGTTCAGTACTGCATAGTATCGACCACACTAACCACTAATACACCTCATACGACTAAGGAACTATGACTGGGAAAATCATAGAGATTCCTAATTAGATTTATTCTATTTTTGCGTATTTAAAAGTACTCAAAGATTAATATTTTTTGAATTAAGTCTAATATCAATCAAGTTTTTTAATTTTTTTTATTTACAGCTCTTACTTGGAAGTTGGTAATTTGGTAAAATAGTTATTGACATAAATATACGGTGTATTAAATTACTTAATTCAAAATAATGTCGTGTCGTTGTCCTATAATACAAAGTGTCAGAAAATATTTAAATCAATAAATCGTCTCCATCGCTTTCCATAATCTTACACGAGACTAGATCCTAACATTATCCAGCGTCTATTTTTTATGTTTAAATGGGAATACGGGCAACGGGTCTGTAGGTGAGCCGAGCTACTAAGTGGCTTGCGGAATCCTAATGCATGCAGGTAGGGCCAGCTTGAGGAACCTGCCAGGACCCGCATTTTAATGTCGCTTGAAGAATGTGCTGGAAGCTAGAACATATTGCTGTTTGATTGGAGAGCACGTTAGTAATTGGTTAGTAAATCTATTTCGGTATATCATTTTGTTTTATCGCGAATTTATTCTATTGCTGCAGATAAGGGGCCGTTGTTGCGCACTTTTTATAAAGTGACACTTACGGGGATTTATACAGAAATATAGTCAAATGATGCATTGTAATTGCATTTTTTATGATCTATAAAGCTGTGAGAACCCTATTGTAAATCACACATTTGAAATACAATACGAGTGTTGTGTCGGAGAAAAATATCGAGACGATAAACATTTTAATCAGTCTATGAACTGCATCTAACATTTGAATAAATTAAAACAGCATCTGCAATTAAGGGGCGACATTGTCATGTTTCAGAAATAAACAATATTGGAACAAGAGATAAACACACTAACATTGTCAGGCGAAAGTGTCTGGGGTCTTCATTCTCCAGTCTTGGTACGAGTACCTGCACCTGTTAACGTCCGTCAGGCAGACGAGTGTTTATAGAAGAATATTTGCATATGCATGCATGCCAGATAAAAACACCTAGATCATAGGCAAAACATGCATGACTAATTTAGCCTCGAGATAGTCTTATTTTAATCTAAGTGATGCTAATGACAGATGAAGCGTCTGATGTATGGCTTAAGAAATTGAGAACGTATTTTCATCTTGCAATAAAATGCTTTAGACGTTGAATATTTTAAGGATATACGCAGAGATAATGATGACTTCCTTTTTCTATATTAGCCAGTATCAGATGAAACGCCTTTTAGACCCAAAAAAATATTGCCCCCGCATCAATAAAAAAAAAACAATTCGTATTCGATATCAATTTATCAAACAATATATCTCTTCTATTCTCACAAAATTAAGTTAACCCACATAAAAGAGTTTGTTTAAAACATTAGATGTTTTAAGATGTTATCGCTGCTGTTTGGTGTCAAAAGTCTCGCATCATGCCGAACGCATTTACGTGAAGTGATACGGATCTGAGGCCTTTGTTCGACTATCGGTTCGTAAACAAGAATAGCGGGAGTCCATATAAATCATTTTTAGACAAAAAAGTTAAAAATATACTTCAGAATATTTCCTTTCAAAATAATGGTCCAGAAATATATATTTTTGAAAATTATTTCATTATTCTCATGTTTATGAGAAAATAATACGTATTTATTTATGGGGAATCTCCGGGGACTCAAACATACGAAATAACACGCGCCAAACCAGTCAATCATCCCATTACGTTATTTCAGTCTCTTAAGTTAATTAGGTACTAGGCGAACAGCTTTGTTTACCTACTTCTCTAAAAACACCTATTAATTTAGCTTACAATTACATGTTTCGATGTCCACGGTGCCTAGTTAACTATGTGAAATAAAACAAATGTCCGATAACTGGTCAAGCGAGTAAGGATTCGAACATCGTCCTGTGCAAATGATTTGTGTCGTGTTGTTTGTGTTTGCTATTAAATTATTGACAATGTAACGGAGGTGCGGCGAAGAAATACGTAACTACCACTTATTGTAAATACTTATGTATTTGTTGGGAGATGTTTTTCGTATTTCAAGTAAAATATCCCATCTCTGTAGTAGATAGAACTGCAGTTGTAATCAACTTTAAAAGAGTACTGTATTTTATCCGGCTCCTCGTTTTATAACTCGATTAATATTCTGAGGAAGTTTTCATTACTTTTTAATGAAACTGCGAGTCGTATCTGCCGATCGCTAATTTTATGTTTTAATTTACGCCTCCACATAGCGTCCCCTGCATCATTGATCACTGTAACGGGACGGTAAGTGGGCTTCGTGAGTTCTAATAGAATGGACTCCCACATGATTCTACATGGTTATATGTTGACTATCAGCTGCAATTCCAACATTTAAAATATTGATAATTTTGCGTTGCGTGGTAAAATTAACAAATGAATCCTCTCGCCCCGGGTGGGAGGACTGTGGTGTCCTTCAATCGCCTTTTACGTTCTGGGGTCACGGTTACCTGATAAGAGCGTCCCGCGATTCCGGAGACAGTTCCGCGACTCCGGGTCATTTTGGTAGCTAATTAAGTCCATAATAATTTTTTTTCTAAAGTCACCACCTAGTTGGCTTGTTTATGCATTTACGAGTACCTTTGATTTTTGCCTGCTGACAAGGTTCTGTCGGTTTCACTTATGATTTTATCACTAATGAATCATATGACTTATCCCCTATTTTATAGCCATCACAGCTGGTCAAAATTCACATCTGGGATCAAGCTGACATTAGCAAGACTATTAACGGGGAAAAAATCAATTATTCCAACATTCCCTCCTTCAAGCAAATTGATTACGCTTCTGGACAGACCCTACCTTAAGGCATTTTGTGTGAACCAAGGGTTACTTACCATTCAAACTTCTAAACTTCATTACACCGTCTCTCTTACCTTTAAGGCTTTCCTAAAGGGAGAGAAAGGAACACAGAATAGCTATGATTGAATAGTCGCGACCTTTGATTGATGAGTTCAGGAATCGCCGCGAGAGAATCTTAGTTTCAAATTGAATTTTACGAATGCTGTCCGATCATCATTAGGGTGATTTTGTTTATTTAATGCGGCAACTAAAACAGCATTAGATGTGATGATAAGTGAAGATTGTTTGGTATAACTCGAGGGGTCAAAGCATGATAAATATGGGAAAGGAATGTTACAAGTAGAAGGTGTTGGTGTAACTTTATCGAATCTATTGATATTTAGAAGGTAGTTTTTACTTCATGAAAAATGCAATATTCCTAATGATTCTATTCGTGCATTTCCAACAACGTCATTGGCTATTCATTGACGAAGTGAATACTCGGGAGGACCCGGGTACGTCTTTGAACTACGACCAGCCATGGAAGGACGGGCAGCAGTGTCCTTAGTAAACTTTCGATGACCTCACTGCGATCCCCAAGCCGCCTGTCAAGTGTGGGAATTATGGAAACCCCCTCCCCCTCATTATGATTTCCCTCATAAGTATAAATAAACTTTAAGTAAATCTCTGTAAATGTCTGTCTATGATAGCAATTAGGCTGGATTGTGTATTTAAAAACAACTGCTGCATGATTTCGGCTGAGCCTGTAACTTTGCAGCAGCGGTGTCGTAATTTGCTTATGTTTTTACGTCTGATTTTGGTCTCTGTAATTTTTTTTACCAACATAGTTTATAAGTATATATTGTTAATAACACTATGAGTCCTGTTACTTGTAATAAAATGATTAATAAAAAAAATACATATTCAACGTATGTAAAAGGAGTATTTTCAAATTATTTAGAAATCGAAGTACACTCGAGAGCAATGAATCCGGGTCACTTAAAGAATCCTAAAAATCTCGGAAACTAAAAATGCTAGGTTAATGCAATAAATTGTATTTAATAGACAATGTAATACTCCTTAAATGAAGGTATTAAAACTTCTTAGTTATTGTAAAGTTATATCATAAAAAAATCAAATTTGAAAAAGGGCCACTTTCGAAGATGGAACTACGAAATTACAGCATTTGGTTTTGCTTTTGTTTGTAATCTGTCATTTATGTGGGTACATAAACCATGTTTATAGTGCTCTTTATTCATTATTCAAGCTGAAATTATGTCGCTTACGCCTGAAGAATGCACCAGAATACTTACAATGCTGGAAACCGGCCGGAGTCAGCGCGCCAGGACTGTCGGTGTGTAGCTGTCAACAGTACAAAGAGTTCTCCGACGTTACGAAGAAACTGGTTCTAACCTACGCAGACCAGGAACGGGCAGAACCAGGTGTACCACAGCACGAGAAGACCGATATTTGGTGAACACCATGCTTCGAAATCGCTTTCTCACAGGAACTGAACTCACCAATCAGTTTCGACGCCTCGGAGGAAGTAACCCAAGTGCATGGACAGTAAGACGTCGGCTTGCTGAATCTAACTTAAAACCCCTTAGACCTGGAAACGGCCCTAAACTGGAGCGTGGGCATCGTATTTCAAGACTAAGATATGCCCAGAGCCACGTAAATTGGAGTATTGAAGATTGGTCAAAAGTTATGTTCTCCGATGAATCAAAATTTATGCTCTACAAGCACGATGGAAGACACAGAGTGTATCGAAGACCAGGGGAAAGATTCAAGCAAGCATGCATCGAAGAAAAAGTAGCCTACGGTGGTGAGTCTGTACTTGTGTGGGCCGGAATTTCTTCTGAAAGTCGCACAGAGCTGGTGATCATAGAAAACGGCTCTTTCACTAGCGTAAGATATGTGGAAGAAATCCTCAATGATCACGTTGGTCCATTTATGGTCAATTTAGGTGAGGATGCTATATTTATGCATGACAATGCCCGACCTCATACAGGTAGGATTGTGAATGATTACCTTCAAGAGATGAACATTATCCCCACACGTATCTCACAAACTACCTCAACATGTTTAGATTTAATTTTCACAAATTTTAATAATAAGAACACTTACACTACCGTTGAAGAACTAGGTTTCTCCGATCACTGTGCGACCATCTTGCACATGAAACTACTTAGCGACAGCAATAAAAAAACAATCTGGTTCACGAAAAAACGATTCTATAACTCACAAAATGTAAAAAACTTTAAATCAGAATTAAAGAATCAAAATTGGAATGAAATAATTAAATCTAATCAAAGCATAGATGAGAACTACTCAGCGTTTAATAACACATTAAATAAAATTCTAAACAAATGCATTCCGCTAAAACAAACAAAAATAAAAACGACATATAAAAAGTACTGGCTAACAAAAGGTATTAGATTATCCTGCAAAAATAAAAGACTACTCAAAATACTAATCGCTAAAACAAACAATCCCATATTATCGAAATATTATAAAAAATACGAAAAAACTCTAAAGCAATCTATAAAATCAGCAAAAAAACTACAATTTGTAAACAAGATGAAAAAGTCAACTAATAAAGTCAAAACCATGTGGAATATAATAAACGAAAGAACAAATAAATCAATAAAAAACGAAAAAGCTAACATAAAATTACATAAAAATAACGAGCTGATAACGGAACCTAAGCAAATAGCCAATATTTTTAATGACTTCTTCACTTCTATTGGGGAAAAAGCCTCTCTAGCAAAAGGAGACCCCGTGATGAGCCCGACTGAAAATACTATGTTTCTCAGTCCTGTCGATCCCTATGAAATAAACAGAATAATCAAAGATCTACGAAATAAAAAGAGCTGTGGAGTAGACGAGCTTCCACCATTTTTACTTAAGCAATGTGCAGATGAACTCACCCTACCATTTTATAAGCTAGTTAACCAATCGTTTGAAGAAGGAACCTTTCCCAGTCAACTTAAACACGCTCTGATAAAACCCATACACAAGAAAAATTCTAAAACCGACCCTAACAATTATCGCCCTATAGCACTATTACCAGCTGCATCTAAAATCTTTGAGAAGGCTATGTGTGACCGCGTATACACATTTTGTGAAAAATATAAAATACTAGACGACTGCCAAAATGGTTTCCGTAAAAACAGGTCTACAACGTTAGCAGTCTACAAATACATACAAGAGGCTCTAAATATTATCAATAACAAAAACTACGCTGTAGGTATGCTGCTCGATATGACCAAAGCCTATGATAAGGTGAAATTCAACATTTTGTTAGACAAGCTACATGGGATAGGAATACGAGGGAAAGCTCATGAATGGTTTGCTTCATATCTGAAGGATAGGATACAAGTGGTAGAAATCGAATACTTCGACCACAACACAAACGAAATAACTAAAAAGAGATCCGGCAGTAAACCAGTTAATGCGTCAATTCCCCAGGGTAGTGTGATGGGTTGCCTTTTGTTCCTTATCTATATAAACGACCTTCCTAAAACAATAAACGGACCTTGTGTTCTCTTCGCAGATGATATCTCTTTGCTCACCTCATGCCAAACCGATGACGATATAAACGCCAAATTAAACTCCCTTCTTTCTACAGCTGTAAACTGGATGGACAAACATAATCTAGAAATTAACTTCTCAAAAACTAAATTAATTACATTTCATCCCCATCAAAAGTCCCCATTAAAACTAAATTTCACGTTTAATAACACAAAAATAGAACAAGTCAACGAATTTACTCTTCTCGGTTTATCTATAGATACCCACATTAATTGGAAATCCCACATACAGAAAATAAGAGCAAAGCTATCTAAATTCTCATACGCCTTACGCGAAATTAAAAAAACTACAAATATTCAAACTGCACTTGTTACTTACTACGCGTATGCCCAAGCATGGCTCAGCTATGGGGTCATGCTGTGGGGTAACAGTACAGATTCACAAACCATATTCACCTTACAAAAAAAATTAATCAGAATAATAACCAACATAGAACAAACAGACAGCTGTAAACCACACTTCCAAAAACATAAAATACTCACACTTCCCTGTTTATATATTTTAGAATTATGTAAATTTTTAAGAAAACATGAAGAGTACTACACCACTTGCGAAGAGACACAAAAAAGATACACTTTTAGACATAACAAAAACAAAATAAATAAACCTCAATCTCGAATCAAAATGCACTCAACCAGCCCTCTAATAATGTCCATCAAAATCTACAATAAATTGCCAAATGAAATAAGAGAAGTTAGCAAAACAAACATATTTATAAATAAATTGAAGCGATTTCTAGAATCCAAGGCATATTACTCAGTAAAGGAGTTTCTAGATGATAAAACGATTGGAAAATGAAATTATCTAAAACGAACCATTATAAAAATAATACAGGAATTAATATATTTTAGTATTATAATTCAAATGTTAATATGAATACACATTATAATTGTATCTAGGTACACATTCAATTAAAATTAATACACACATATAACATACTACCTATGTACACTAACATAATAATATATACATATACATATTTGCCGGTAATGTGAGTGTGTGGGTGATTGTTGACAGAAGGGGCGGCAAAATGATATGCGTGTTCTCGGTTTGAAGTTTATTGGACGACTGTGTCGAATGTCTGACTCCAGTGAATTTATACAGTAACTTAATCTAATGTGCCTTAGACTAACTAACTATATTATGCCTATGCGCTACAGTCCTCCCCCCTTAGTTGAAGCTAAATTTTATTGTTGAATCCCAATACTAAATTATAACTAGAAGTACAATATATTTATATCTACGAAGATAAAAGTACTTAAACGCTACGGTTGTCGGACACTATTAGCGCGCACTTTTCACTTTATGCCACACTATATGCTGGTTTAGGGTTGACGCGCGGGTGATGGTTTGTCTGCATGATGGGCGGTGCTCTATTGCTGGCGTGCTGTGTGATGGTGCGGCTGATTCTTGTCTCTATGGCGGTTTAGACGCGACGTTTGCAGTATCGCCACCCCACGTAGAGTACGCAGAGGGTTACGCCTGTGCTGATTAAGACGACTACGGCCAAGGGCATCTTGAAGCTGTTGCTGGGCTGCTCGCAGCTACGCTGTTTTGTGCTACGATCATACGTCATTTTGCTGGCTGGTTGGCCCATTATAGAGTCGAGATGTTTTTTCAGACTTGGGTGATGCGTGCTTGTTGTCGTGTGGCAGTGAAGTGCTGATGTGGGCTGTGGTTGACGACGAAGTGACAGTTCACATGTTGAATCTCACGGTCTTCTTAACGATGCGACCTGATCTTGTAACTTGCTGTGAATCGGGCTTTGCGGTGTCGGATGCCGTCTTATCGCTTGGCGGCTGTGGAACGGTCTTGAGTGGCGTCTTATCGCTCGGCGGGTGTGAAGTGTTGTTATGAGTGGTCGCTGTGCTCTCCGGGCGTGGGACCAACACGTCGTCATACCTTAATAAATAGGCTGGTTTCAAGCGATCAAGTGACACCGTGATTTGTTTACCTTTACATTCCAACTTAAAGAATTTATTATGCCGCGATAAGACTTTGAATGGGCCCTCATACGGTGGTACTAAAGCTCGCCTTGCCTCGTTTCTAATAAATACATGAGAGCAAGCTGATAAATCTTCGTGAACGAATACGTTATTGCTTGTGTTGCTATGTGAGCTTGAAAGGCTAAGATTTGGGACTGATGATAAAGATTGCGTTAATTGTTTTATAAATTCGCGATCGTTAATATTGGATGAAGGTTTAGATTGGAATAGGTCGCCTGGAAGTCTTATACTACTACCATACAAAAATTGTGATGGGCTGTATCCTAAATCTATTTTGATCGCTGTACGTAAACCTAAGAGTATTATAGGCAATTCATGTACCCATACTTTGCTATCTGAGCATTTTGCCATAATAGCGGCTTTTAAAGTACGATGTAGTCGTTCGACCATACCGTTCGCCTTTGGATTGTACGCTGTTGTACGGATGCGTTCGATACCGAGTATTTTCAATAATTGTCGAAACAAATCGGATTCGAATTGACGACCTTGGTCTGAAGTTATTCTTACTGGACAACCGAAACGAGCGATCCAATGTTCGACGAACACCCTAGCAACTGTTTCAGCTGTTATTTCTTTTACTGGTATAACTTCAGGCCATTTCGTAACTCTATCTATAATGGTGACGCAATATTTGAAATCCTCAACAGGAGGTAAGGGTCCTATAATGTCTATGTGTACGTGTTCAAAACGGTTTCCAGTGTTAAATTCGCCTAACGGAGTTATTGTGTGGCGTTGAATTTTACTTTTTTGACATGGAATACACGTTTTAACGAAGTTTTTGACATCGGTGTTCATATCACTCCAAAAGTATCTAGATTTAACTAAACGTTTCGTAGTGGCGACGCCGGGGTGACTCACGTTGTGCAATGTTTTGATTGCGAGTTCCCGGAATTGTTTAGGTAGATAAGGACGTATATCGTTCGTAGATGTTTCGCATGCTATTTTTATCTCGGTGTTAGGCATAGTAATTAATTTAAATTGAAGATTGTTACGTTTGCGTAGACTTTCTAATTCAGAATCGGTTTTTTGTAATTCAGATAATTTTTGGTAATCGAATAAAGATGGCATGGTGATCTCTTCAATTCTAGATAAGGCGTCGGCTACTGTATTTTTATCGCCTTCTATATATTTAATATTATCGCAAAATTGAGAGATGAAATCTAATTGCCTCAAACGCCTTGGTGAATCTGATGGTGAAACTTTCTTTGTTAGTGCGAAAGTCAATGGTTTGTGATCCGTTAACACGGTTAGTTCTCTACCTTCTATCATATGACGGAAATGTTTTATTGACATGTATATAGCTAGAAGTTCCCTGTTGTAGGTACTATATCTTGTTTGGGTATCCGTAAGCTTTTTTGAATAAAATCCGAGGGATTGTAATTTTCCGTCGACTCTTTGATTTAAAGCTGCGCCTACACAACTACCAGAAGCGTCTGTCATTAATACTAAGGGTGCGCTTGCGTCTGGGTGGGCTAGCATGACTGCATTGTTTATGAGTTGTTTACATTGACTGAACGCTTTTAGTGCGCTTTCGTTCCATGTTATCTCAGTTTTGTCGCGTTTTTTTGAGTTATGCAGGTACGCGTTAAGTGGTGCTTGAATCTCTGCAGCTTTTGGAATGCTTTGCCTGTAGAAATTCATCATGCCGAGAAAACGTCGAAGTTCCTCAATTGTTTTCGGTTGTGGATAGTCATTAATAAGTTGTGTTTTTTTGGCACTCGGTTTTACGCCCTGTGAATCGATATGGTAACCGAGAAAATCTAATTCGGATTTACCAAATTCGCACTTATTTGTGTTAATTGTTAAGCCATAGTTATTTAAACGATTTAATATTGTTTCTAGATGTTCTAAATGCTTAGATTTAGATTCCGATGCGATAATAATGTCATCTAGATATGGGAATGCGAAATCTAGACCTTCCAGTGCTTTATTGATTAATCTTTGGAAGTCTTGTGCTGCGTTACGTAATCCAAAGTTCATTCTTGTAAATTCGAATAAACCGAATGGAGTTATGACTGCAGTCTTGGGAATATCTTCGGGTGCCATGCGAATATTAAAATAGGCTTTTCGCACGTCAATTTTAGAAAATATGGTTTTGCCTCTGAGTAGATAAGTGAAATCAAGTAGTCGCGGTAATGGGTAACGGTCGGGTATAGTTTGTGCGTTGAGTCTACGATAATCTCCGCATGCTCTTATTTCACCGTCTTTTTTAGTAACACACACAAGTGGGTTAGCCCAAGGACTATTTGAAGGCCTACAAATACCTAACTGCATCATTCGTTCGAATTCAGCTTTCGCTATTTTGTATTTCTTCGGATTGAGTGGACGTACTTTTTCATGAACCGGGGGACCGGTGGTATAAATGTGGTGTTGTACGTCATGTTTGGGGTCTGTCATAAAATTTTCTAGTTTGGTGATGCTAGGAAACTTTTGTAAGATAAGATGGTATTCGTCATTGACATCTATTGTACGAATACTCGGTTCGTTGGAGGATATTACGTTTGTGGTGCGCGATAACAATGTGACTTTGTCGACTAATTTTCTACCATGTAGGTCTACCAAAAGTTTGTTTGCGGCTAGGAAATCGGCACCTATTATCGAACTACGTACGTCGGCTAATATAAATTTCCATCTAAATGTACGGCGTAGCCCTAGATTGACCGTAATGACTTTTTCACCGAATTTCTTTATTTTTGTGCCGTTTGCTGCATATAACACATAGTCTGACGTCCTACAGGAGTTTTGCTTATTTGCGGCTAACACGGAGACGTCGGCACCTGTGTCGATTAAATATCGCACACCTGTTGTAGTGTCTGTTACGCACAAACGATATGAATGTTCGACACCGGCGACATTATTTATTCGTGCCGGTGTCTGAATTAGTTTTCCGAATTTTGTGTAGGGTGTTTGCGGCAATTAACGAGATCTCCGCATTTGCGCGCATTATTGTCGTAGACGTAGTGATAAAAACACAGAAAATTTGAATCGCCGGGTTTCGCGGACTGGTTCAAAAACTTTTCTCGATTTATTTGTGAATTTTCGCGACTTTTGGAACGCGGTCGAGACGGGCCGGGATTATGTCGGTTTCGTCCTCGCGGTTCATGATGACTTTTTCTATAGTTTTCGCCTAGTTTGTTATTTAATGTTGCAATTTCCATTTTCATTTTGTTTAGTTCATTTAATATTTCGGAAGTATTATTTTCTAAATTCTGAGAAGGCTTCGAAACAGAAGCTATCTCAGACGGTTTGGTATTCTCCATAATTTTATCAGCGATTTTGGCTAGACTATCTAATTTTACTTCACCTGAATCACATGCCGTTAAGACGGCTCTAACGGAATGTGGTAGGCGCCCGGTCCACAATAATTTTAAGGTTTCATCTGGGACTCGGTTTTTTCCAAGATTTTGCATTCGTCTAAGTAGCTGTGACGGCTTTTGATCCCCGAGCTCTATCTCGTTTAAGAGTTGGTTTAATTGTTTGGTTTCGGACTCCTCGTAAACGGAAATTAACCTGTCTTTCAGCGTTTCGAATTTATTTGATTCGGGCATGTTTTCTAAAATATCACTAATGTCACTTAATTCGCTTTGTTTTAGCCTAGCTATTAAAAGTTGACTTTTGTGGAGGTCACTTGCCTTTTGAGGGTCTACGATGGCGCTGAATTGGTGGAACCAGAGTCTGGGCCGGTCTCGCCAGAAGTCCGGTATTCTTGGTGTGATGGTAACTGCCGTCATCTGCTGTGGCTGCTCCGGGGTCGGTGATGCAGCTGTAGACATGGCTGCAGGCTGTGGTTGAGCAGCGGCTTGATATCACGGGTCGTTTATCGCGCGCGGTTAAATTGTGCGAGAGTTATAAGAGGCGCGCGCACACGTCGGGTCACCACTTTGCCGGTAATGTGAGTGTGTGGGTGATTGTTGACAGAAGGGGCGGCAAAATGATATGCGTGTTCTCGGTTTGAAGTTTATTGGACGACTGTGTCGAATGTCTGACTCCAGTGAATTTATACAGTAACTTAATCTAATGTGCCTTAGACTAACTAACTATATTATGCCTATGCGCTACACATATAACTATACACAATGATGCACGTCCAATAATTTAAAATAATATTGAACTGATTGATTATATTGCTATTCAGCCCTCTTCCTCTCTCCTAACTTTTGCGTGCCCGACAGGGTCCATATTGTATCTTTAACTTGTTTATTTTACCATCTTTTGTAACATATGGAATGCAATAAACAATTGAGTATTGAGTATTACTCGTATGGAGTGGCCAGCGCGCAGCCCGGATATCAACCCGATCGAGCATGCTTGGGACGAGCTAGGCAGATGCGTAAAACAACGAAACCCTCCCCCAATCACGCTTCGTGAGCTCAAAATTGCTCTCACAGAGGAATGGGAGAATATTCCCCAAAATCGTATAAGGAACTTGGTGTACAGCATGCCAAACCGCGTAAACGCAGTAATGGAAGCACGAGGAGGCAATACGAAGTATTAAAATTCAAGAAAATCGTAATAAAGTTCAAAAATTTCATGTTTCCTATTTTTGTTTTAAGGAGAGATCAGCAGTTTTTTTCTTTATGTAATTTTGTGTTAATAAAATGTATGGTGACTCATATTTTTTTTTCTTTAATTTAAGGAGTATTACATTGTCTATTAAATACAATTTATTGCATTAACCTATCATTTTTAGTTTCCGAGATTTTTAACATTCTTTAAGTGACCCGGATTCATTGCTCTCGAGTGTATTTACTTTAAGTACTCGTACGTCGGATTTTATCACGTTTCAGAGCCATATGTCATCACTGGCAACACACACTGGTTAAACACCCTTGTCTACGTCGCCGTCTTTCACTAGAATGGCTTAATCGCGTACATAAACGTCTGAAAATATTGATTCTATTAGAATTATGTTAGCTAGGCGGCATTTCCAAAAACTCTTTGTAAGCGATAATAATGAAATTCCATAGGTATAATAACGTATTTTTACTCCTACTACAAAATTTCCCTGACCTTTATTTTTGGAACGAAAAAATTCACAAAATTAATAGTCACCCAAAGAAATTGATGCGATTAGTTTCGGATTATGTTTGATTACTACCCTTTTTTTTGTTACCAGAGACATTTTTTGTTCAGAAACGCGTCTCAGATTTATTTTTAATAAAACGTATCTATCCCCATTATCATTTTTGGGAAGAGGCTTTTACATTTACGAAATATTTTCCCATAGGTTCATTATATTACGTTCAAAGCAAATAATTTATATAAAAAATATTAGTTGTTTTCCATATTAATAAACTAAGTTTTACATTTAATTACACCTAGCCTCATAAAGTAATGAATATGAAATTGTTGGTTAAATGCTCGTCCATTACTTAATTAGTTAAAAAAAAGTGATCTCAGTTTGAAAACAAAACTTATTTCTACATAGTAATTAAAAATAAATCATGTTTTAAAATAATTTTGTGAATACCGTTTCTCTTTCACACAACACAAAAACATCGATTCTTTTTATGATTTCATTCGTTAAGTACAAGACCTCCGTAACCGTACAATCAGTTCATTCAATTTATATTCGTTTTCAGTGTTTATTTTCATATGAACATTATTTTTTTTAATGGACCAGCCTGTGTAACATCCGTATTTGCCATACACCTGCATCCGGCTGTATTTAGTCCACGGTGCAATAAATAAAAGTGATATTGATTAATAAAAACGTAATTATTACTTTCATGGTAATGATAATTACATGACAGTTTGTACCCCGGAGAAAGTACTACAAAGGAGCTAAGTTTGATGTACTGTGTTAAGGCTATCATTTGTTGCAGCATCTGCCTTTAAAAAGTACATGTTTTTTATATCTTCAGGCTTTATAAAAAGCTGAAGAAAATTTTCCTTTCTCATTAATGAGCATTAAGATACGTTTACATTAATTGTGGGTTTCTTTTTTATATTATGGAAGTCACGGTAATATACATTGTTAGCAGGTATCAATTTCTTGGTAATGAGTGTCCTCTGATTATTATGTATTTAAGAGCCATTTTAATATTTTCTGATACAAGATTTCAGCCTCCTGCAGACACACGCGATAAGGTGTAGGTTAAGTAGGTAAATATCTCCATGATTCGTTATAATGATACCTACGCCTTAACCATCCATACTTACCAACCCTCTTTTATATTACGTCTAAAAACAGATGTATTTTCCAATGAGTCACGGTTTTCTAATTTTCAACTTACTGCCATGAAAATAGATGTTACAGAAGGAAGACTTTTTAACCGACTTCAAAAAGGAGGAGGTTCTCAATTCCGTCGGTATGTTTTTTTATTTTATGTATGTACACTGATTACTCCGAGGTTTCTAGTCCGAGAGATGTAATTCTTTTTTTGTTTGATGCAGTGTACTTTCCCATTGGTCCCATAAAAATTTCATCCAATCAGGTTCAGTACTTTTTATTTTGTGAGCATTTTTATTGATGGATGATGTGATGATCTTTACTTTGTTGAGTGTTTGTTACGCGATTACTCCGCCAATTGTGGACCGATTTTCAAAATTATTTTTTTGTTGTACGAGGAATAGTTCACTTTAGGGAACACTGCAAGTTTCATCAAAATCGGTTCAGCAGTTTTTGATAGGGAATTTTATTAGCTTATTGTGTACATGAGCGATGTTAATACCGGTGCTAAGGATAACCAAATTCTAGTGCACATGTAAGAAAATGATATATTTGACTAGAATTTAGGTTGAATATTTAAACTAAAAAGAGTAAAATAAAACAACTTTTTTAAAAAAATTAACCGCCTTCTAAAACAACCACAAAAAGGGTAAAATAACCTACAAAATAACTTTACCTTCGGAAGTCGGTGGCATAAAAGACAACGAAATAAAAAAAACAAAGCCACCGACTTCCGAAAGAAAAGTTATTTTGTAGGTTATTTTACCCTTTTTTGTGGTTGTTTTTTAAGGCGGTTAATTTTTTTTTAGTTACTAACATAGATTATAGACCATTGCTTTAAATGTAACCGGGGCTTTGGAACGCAAAGAGCTACTGAAAGAACAGGGTGCATTTCATTCAGTAAGAGTCTGATAGTCCCTTCATCAAGGGCGGGAGGACTCATTTGATAATTTTACCACCCAAAAAAGGTATATAAGATAATATAAAGAGAAAATATCATGAGAAGCAAACGTGTGTATGATACAGACACTTACATTTCACAACTTATTCTCAACGCCTTTGAACAACTTAATCAAGTTTTTCCAACTTTCACAAGCCACCGCCAAAAATCTCCAAAAGCCAACAAAATCCAAAATTAACGTAATCAAAGCATTTGCGCAGCATTGAGAAATAAGCGTGTCCTCAAACACCTGCGTCCGCTGACGGCCTGCCACGGCCTGATTTATATTAAGAGAACAGACACAAGTAAAACAATACACTTACCCTACGTACAGGACAGGAAGTTGGGAAAAAATAGGGATGAATCTTTTGTCTTGTTGCATCATCCATCATATGTTGCTCTGTGATAATGTTTTGTGGGGTACTATCGCGTTTTATATCGAAAGTGAGAGGGTTTGCCCTGTACTTTGTAGGTTACTGTGGGTTCAAATTTTGGACTTTTCTAGCTTATGTGCAGTTTATCCAACCAACAAAGTTATGTTTAGTTGTGTATAATGGCTGAATGAAGAAGCGATAACTGATGATTAATAAATTAACGTATTGTTAAAATAATAGAAACATTTGATGCATGCCATTGTATATAAACATTGTAATGTTTTGCATGTCTAATGTTTGACTATATTTTGTATTGGGAACTATTTACTCACTTAATGACTAATACTGGACCAAAACTTATTGTAATAAGTTCATAAATGCGATTTTGTAGAATTGGTAAAAAGAACACAATAGTTCGTTGTGCCGTTTGAAATTCATAAAAATATTTTGTTAATTTGAATCGCCCTGAATTAACCCTTAATTCGGCAAGAGCAAAAATTAGCGAAATTTTGTATTTTTTGTTTATTTTTGTCATCCTTAGATATTCCTGAAACCAGGAAAAATAATGAAAAAAATCTGGTATATCTAGATTTTCAGTAAATGCATGTCCAGTATACTAGACATTGCCAGGTTCTCTGAAAAGTAACAAAAAATATTGGTGTCCAGTATAGTTCCCATTGTCGAATTAAAGATATATTTTTTAATTTTATAGAAACTCTTTTTTATGCAAATTTACTGTTTAATGTATAATGTTCGATGCGTTTTGGCTTACTAAGTCATGCTTAATTCGCCCTAAAGTAAAGAAGTGTCGTAAAGGCTCACCTTTGAAGAATGATCCCTCTTTTCAACGGTTTTTTTTTTCGTTAGGAATGTTAAAGAAGGCAAAAAGGCTTCGCATTTCAGGAAAACATGGATCTGTCTTTGAGTTCTTTTCATCTCTAGCGTATTCATGTAAGAAAGTTGACAGTAGTAAGGGGAGAAGCGAATTTGGGCTTCACACAATTTCGGAATATATCTTAGCAAGTTCATATGAGGAGTTGTTATCTAAGATTCACTGTGCCCTTCGATCCACTGGAAGGTGGTCCGTTGAGAACAGGGTTTTAGGATAAGATTGCTGTTAGTTTCGTTGCTTTTTAGAGCTTTGATATGGTTGTGCCCTCAAATAGAAAACTGCATACCATAGTATTGCATTCACAGTGGCCTGACAGCTATTGAGGCTGCTGTAAAGGCAACCCACTCATACTGGAAGGTCGAGATGTAAGCACCTAACAGCAGATATGTCAAAGATGCTGTTGAGGGCAAGAGAATGTACACCAGCTCTAAATCATATTGGTTTTTGAGAGTCCTGTGTAGGTGCGTACTATGTTCATTATTTATTGGTTCAATTTCTGCTCCCTTTTGTTTTATATCGTAATTTTTATTGAAAATTATTCTTTTTGGTATCCGTATATAGCAAGCAACCAATAAGTGGTTGAATCTCTATTGGCTGATTCAGTATACAGGTGTAGGTTTTGCCCAGTGGGTCTAGGTGCATAAGTATGATAGCAGCTTATTTTGCTTCCTGATATGAGAATAGGCCAACAGGTATTATTTGAAGTATTTTAAGTATTGCTATAGTTGGCATGGTAGTAATGTAGCCATTTGTTGCAGGGAAGACCAGATTTTAGAACCCATGGAGCCATAAAACTGTCTTCAGGAGTGCCATCCCTTGTTCACGCGCGCTTAATTGCCACTTATTTTGACGCGTGTTGAGTTTTTTTGAATACTTTTAAGATAAATAAATGTGAGTTATCATGAAATTAAGAGTTACACACATAACATGGACGTAATTACATAATATCATATCGAAATGAAATGTCCGCATCATTGGCAATGTCCAGTATACTGGACGTAACTAAACCATACTAAGTTACTGCAAACCTGGCAATGGGAAGTATACTGGACATGCAAGTTTAACAAAGAATACTGCAAAATCTATGATATTTACGATGCTCGCAGTGTCTGTATACGTTTGTAAAAACCATCTGAAACGCATAAATAAAAAAGCATTGCCTATTTTTGAACAAAAAAATCGGGTATTTCTATAATTATCAGGAGCGGGTAAACCTCGTTCGTCCTGCCTGACATTGCGGAGACTACTGCCTGACCGTGTGCAGGTGTCCATTGACAGCTATTTTTTGGGTAATAGTACAGTATATAAGCAACCTATCTGATAAAAAAAAACTTAAATATGGTTTAAAATAAATGCATCAGATTTTTTCAAAGTCGATGTCCAGTATACTTCCCCGTGTCGAATTAAGGGTTAAAAAAAATTACAAACGACGAATTAAAAAAACAAAAGCTATCAATGCCAATTCAGACTTCATAAATATTTTGGCGTATTTATTTACGTTCATCCAATAACGCGCACAGGCATATAAATAGCAGTCAAAAGGTCCGTACAGATCAGAATCCAACAACCCCGCGCGTGTAATGTCACTTGTTCACCATAAAACATTTATGCCACGATGAAACCTCGTATGGATAAAATCTATTTTTTATCAGTAAAATAAATTGCGCTTAAATAAATAACTTGTGAATACTCCAAAGCAAGCGGCTGTTTAAATTATTGAATACAAATTCCATACATTGCGGTTGAACAGAGGTGCTGAGGCGACGTCCGCAGGCGGCTTATTGCACCACTCAAAAACCGACATCAATTAAAGAGAGATGAGCGTAAGTATTCACGGGGGTGTTGTGACCATGGACTTTAGATCGCTGAAAACACAGCTGAAAAATAAGAAAGAAAACATGTTTTTACAAAGGTAAAATGCAGATTTATTATGATTTCTAGAACGTTAGACAAACCCGGATGGTTGGCGCTCTTTGGGGGAGGCTTACGTTCAGCAGTGGACGGCAATAGGTTGATAATATAGACAAACCCTAAACTGAATTCAGCAGTAGCTGATGCATTGTAGACTGACAATAATGATAGTGTTGTATGTAAAGATATCTTCAGCAAGATTGATTATACAGTTTTTTGTAGGTAAATGTGTTCCCACACTTATGGGCATTTTATAAAAAAAGACGTAACTTTTTTATCCATTAATGGGTTAACAACGACTTTGCAAGCAAGGCCGCTGATCAAAAATCTATTACAACAGATTTATCCCAAAAATCTCAGCAGGAATACGTATCCAGCAAAATAATTATCTCTAGGGATTTCCCGACCAAGTACACTCACATACTCAACCTACACGTAGTAACTGAGAGTGGAGCCTCCTGTCGGGTACAGGCAAGAACAGCGGCGCTTTGATCGTGTCAGAGTTGGCGCTTGCACGCCTCCTTATGGGCTTCGTCCGTTACCTACCATTACAGGGGTTGCAGGACTCGCCTGTACCTGCAACCGATGAACCGACGAACCGATGAAACAACTTCATACTTACACAATAACACTAAATATGCCCAGAGAGGTTGGCCATGACGGTACATTTCATGATAATTGAATAAATCTGGGGTGTGTGGGAACTGAGATCTGACTGTTGTTTTTGAAGGCTAAGTTGCTGTTATCTGTGTTTTAAAATATTATACATTTCCTTGCTCTCATGTCCTGTATGAGATCGTTTATTCATTCACATTTAGAATGAATGAAATAACCCGATGGTTTTCGTGTTAAAGACATTATTTATTAAAGTTCTCTACAACTCGCTAACTTTAACGCTGAAAATTAATAATCTATTTCGGTTGCCTTCTTTGGATAGATCTTTGTCAGTAACCAATCAACGACTAATTTTGCCTTTGCCTTCTTAGATGTCCAATCGGAAGCAGTCGTCCAATAACACTTCAATCCAAATCCCGTTCCTTGGATTTGGATTGAAATTGAAAATTAATTTCGACCGTAATAAGAGTGTTTAATGAACACATGCTAAACAATTTCAAGTTCAATCTGCCGTTACCAACAAATTATGGAACGTATTAATTCCATAACTTTGATTTTCAATTCTCAAAGTTAATTGTTTTCTACATTTCTATCGCGTTAATCGTTTTAAATGTGGAAAAGATAGTTATTATTTTTAATAATGTCTTCATTCACCTCGGTACGGTAAGCGTTACGAAGATGAAACAATTTTATATGAACCATAAGAACTTAATACGTAATACGATTCGGTTTTCGGTACCTTGTGATCCGAAGGACGATTAGAGTAGGTTAAAGACAGTATTTTAGTTTAATGGTCCTTGTTTAAAGCAATCAGGTAGATGTTATATTAAGAAATAAACTGTACAAGCATTTGATTGTGACTGGAAGCTATTACTTCATATAAAGATTTTGTTTTCTCTAAGGATATGTGTAATTTTATTGAAAGTATTTTTGTTGCTTATATTATTTTTTTTTAATTGTGATGATAGTTATCTCTGCTCTTTAAGTTTAAATGGCGCTGATTAAAACAGGACGAATATTTTGAATTTGTTTATCTATCATTTGGTTGACGAGATATTATAGGTTTTGTCGTCAAGATCGATACTGTGAAAGATTCAAGAAATCACTAAACAAAAGTGCTAACTTTACGCGTATCAAGAAAATAATTGAAAGTTTTCATAAATATAAAGTTGCAAGGTGTAGAAGTTTCGTTGAATCAATCACAAAAATAACGAGCTTGCCAATCTACACGATGTTGAGGTAAAACAAGTGAAACTAAGTTCAATAAAAGAGCAAAACAGACAGATGTTGAATTGAATGCCTGACAGGCGCAGAAAAAATAGGTAGGAATTTCATTTCTATTAAAAAAAGAAGAAGGAAAATATGTTCGTTTGGCACATACCACAAGTGCATACCTACCTACAACATAAAAAATATTAAATAGGTATAAACAAATTATCATCATGTAGTATGTCTCACGGCCCCGCCAAATACCTATGCGCAGTATAGTAATAAGCCGGAGAAAATTCCGATTCCTATTTTCAACTAGGCTTTTAGAGCTCTAGCATCTAGGCCTTAGGAATACCTACTCAAAGAAAATGTGACACATAAATACAGAAACCAATATTCAGTTCCAGCAATTTAAATTTTGTGATGTATAAATTTTGAAGTAACTCAATTAAAGAGAACTTTAATGCCTGCTTTATGGAGGAGGCCGGGTATGAATCATTCGGTTTATTAACCGGTGGTTAAATGCGTATCTAACGCGCCAATCACTCCCGTTTTACAGTTCTCGCGTGAGACGTTAAATTAGCGAGCAGCATTGGTGGAGTTGGCCACTGTAGTGCAATGGCTTATCGTCGATCTGAACTGGATATCGGTCTCTTTGTATTGGATAATGTTGTTCTTGTTACTCAGAGTTACGTTATGGGGTATTTACACAATTTGGTTGCCTAGTTGACTAGCTGAGCGATCTGCCAAGCAATTAATCACCAATGGCATCGCTTCGTTCGAGGTGGCATCGCTACGTACGCAGTCGCATCGCGTCATTGCAAAGATTAGTACTAAGGGTGGGTTCATATCTGACGGAACATCCGTCGCGGATCATCGGTCGTGGAACGCCAGAACAGACAAATGTATAGAAAAACACTTGACCGTTCACACTCAACGGATGATCCGTTTGTGTGTCAGATGTGAACCCACCCTAAAACGTTCGATTTTTGCCATACGGACGGTCGCTTGGTTAGTCACCCGAAACATTGAACCATGTAAATGTTTAATAGTTTAAAGACCGAATCATCATATTTTCTCAATGTTTTCGGACCATTGTAGTCTCTTCTCGATACTATTAGGATAGTATTGTAATTCTATTTACTCTAAAATAACAGTTAATTAGTGTAGTATTTAATAACAACGACAGTTATGATTGAACCTAATCACTTTGTACTCCTAAATTATTTGAACTGTAGTTCGATGTCGTTTCGTCTCCGTCAATTTCAAATGATTGACATAAATGGAATAATGTTTTGAATATTTCGTTCAATGCTGAGTAAACCCACTTTGTTGGCTGTTGTGGAACTGAGCTCTTGACTAAATTAAATCAGTAGTTTGTTCGATTATTTTTTATCGGTCTACCTCATTAGCCAATCATACCGCCAAAACAACTAATCATTCTAACAACCTGTGAACGATGAAACAGATATCTAAACACAAGGATTAACCAAAAATGGATAAGCCAATTTGTTCCCGTCATGTTTAAGTATGCACAAATCGCACTGCATTGTACAGGGTGTAATTATTAATTTTGTATGGTTCAAATCCAATATTTCGACTTAAATAACATTAGATACGCTTGTTGAAGAGATGATGTTGTTAGCAGCGTCGCTTTTTATCACTTGTTTGATTTGAATGCGAAGATTTATGTCATAAAAGTAATTTTGGGTAGTGATGAATGTTTGAATCCGAAGTAAATCGGACTGTGAACTGTTCTGGTAGCAAGTGCATTTAGGATTGGAAGTAAAGTTTGAGGTATTTTTAACTCGTTTGGTTGAATTTGACTTGTAAGTTTATAACTCTTTTCAGATTTATTTTAATACAAGTGAACTATACTTACTTGCTGTCTGTTTAAGCTTTGGTCCCGGCTGTCGTTAGTAGATCCTTAAAAATTTTAGATAGCCTAAGTCTGAAAATAGGACAAAGTCTTATTAAAAGGCTTTATCTATTTATGAATCCAGTACCTAAGTGGATTGTGGAGGTCCGATAGGCAGTAGATTCATGTAAAATTGTGGTTATCAACTCCATTCGATTGAAGTCGAAACAATCTTTAATCTATGTAGTTGGAATAAGACCAGTAAATTATGAAGATGACATCCTTTGTAGCTACTTTCATAACTTTAGTAAGATAAGGTCTATTTTACGGATTGTTTTCATTTATCAGACGACAACAGATGCTTCAAGTTTATTTCTTAATACTTCATAATAAATCTTTCCTACTACTCTCATACTCAGCATCTTTAAGTACAGTTGGTTTAACCACCATCCGAACCTTATACCTCAATCTGCGATGAAGTGACGATAGTGTATATTGATCGCGTCCGTTTAAATTAACAGGCATAGCTGTCACATCTGTGCTCACGGTCCATCGCACCAAACACGATATATTCGCGATATCCTGCGCAGACGCCGAAGCACTTTGATCCCTCTGAAAGCCATCCATTACTCGTGGGAACTTACTGACACAATCTCCAGTATATGAAGGGCTTATTAATGAGCAGTAAATAGTTTAAGCAGTGGTCTCGGCTTAATTAATTAAATAACATGATTTTTATGAAAATAAACATGTATTTAATTAATAAATATTTACTCGTTTTATATTATAATTAAGAATAAAGTTAAACTCGTATTTACCTTAATTAACTAAGTAGATTCAGATATAATTATTTTCTATTAAATCAACATAATTCATGAAACTAATTAATTGAGTATTCAATGACTACAATTTTAAATAGGTACCCTGACATCACTCCAAATGTTTTTGGTGAATAAATTCAAATTCCCCATAGTATGGTGGGTCCCCACTACCCCAGTAACGAAGCGGTGTTCACTCTCGGCTGTCATCATCAAACATATAAAATGACAGAGCGTTGACAGTCCATCGATACCAGTGGACGGATTGCGCCCGCCGATCTTCGATAGTTACGAATTACATTCCCTCATTTGACAAGATAAAGACGTTATGACAAATTACTGGAGATCTACATCAATTGTTAATATTTATTGGTGGGTATAACGTTTAAAAGTAACTTTAGACACGATGTTAAAAGGAGTATAATTTTAAAGTTTATGTTTCAAAACATTTCATCAATAAAATAGAGTTGTGTTTTGACAAAATATCCAAATAAAAATACTAATAGTTATGTAGTTTTTATGAAGAAATACAGGCTAATGATTGCAAATTAGTACGTACTCGTACCGGAGACAAAGAAGATATAATGAAACGAAATACACACAAAGGATATCCATATAATTATGGTAACGTAAATCTTTTGGCACAAGCTTTGACAAATAACTCCAGCAAGAAGCCATCCTCCCATCAATTAAACTGCTTATTCGAAGCCGTATATCATCATTTTGTTTTGTTTCATACAGTAATATTGCAATTTAACTTTCATTTTGCAATTTATATAGCTATTACATTAAATGGAGGCATTAAGAGCATTGCCACTAGACTCTGTAGGAGAATGTCGCGTTCAACTTCATCTGATTAATTTTTTCATACCAACCAACTTGATTATTTATCAACAGTTTGATCGTAAATTAAAACTGGTTCATTAATGATCATAACTTTTAATTTATAGCTGGTTGGTGTACATGTCGATGCAAATATTGTGTGTATACGTGTGAGGTGAATTTATTTTTATGGAAGAGATTCTATCTCTGATTTTTAATGGTAAAAGGTCTGTCAAAATGGACACGATAAAAAAAAGTTTTATGTCTTGGAAAAGTTGCTACAAGTTGTGATGCTGGTTTTGCTTGTTGCAAGCAATTACATGTTGGTATGACATATTGTTTGTATAGGTAAATATCTGAACGATTTGCATAACAGCCTTTTTATTCTAATCTCAAAATATGACCAGGTAAAACATGAAGGTTTTTTTAAGTTTACGATCGATGCAAACAACGTTAATAAAGCAATTTTGCTGTATTAATTGGCCCTAATTCGGTCCGACATTGTCTTAAATACGACGTGTAACGTGTACTTTGTAACCATCACTTTGAAACATAAACTTGTTTATAAATTGCGAAGGTGATGGCCGCGCAATAGTTGTACAATTACCGTACACGGAGTTTACGTCAACCTAGAAAATTGCATCAAATGAGATAAAAATTGTTAGAGCAAGTCTTCGGACGTTTATCAAAATGTCTTAGAACTTGCTCTACTTAAATATCTACATTCTGCAATGACGTAAAGTAATTCACTAGGCAGTAACATAACGGGATCTGTATACAAAGGTATAGGGTGTCCAGTGGAAAATATTCAACTTTGAAATTTCACATAAAAAAAACTACATAGATTTTATATATTTTTATTGAAACTAAATATACTACATTAATGCGGATTTCATTTCTTAAACACTATATCATCTAAATGATGACCGTTTTTTTGTACGCACTCCTGTAATCGGACCCTTACATTTGCAACAAATTATTATTTAATATTTACAATAACGCGACGGCAAAGCTCTGGAGTAATGCTTTGAATTTCACGGCGAATATTGGCCAGCAGGGCTTGAATTGTCCGGGGATTGTCCTCATAAACCTTCGATTTAAGGTAACCCCATATAAAAAAATCGCAGTGCGTGAGGTCGGGCGACCTGGGCGGCCATGAGATGTCTCCGTACTTGTTGATCAGTTTATTTGGAAAAATTGTTCTTAACTTTTCCATCGACACCCTAGCTGTATGCGGAGTGGCACCGTCTTGCTGAAATTGTGTCCTATTGTTGTAACCTGAAGACAGCTGCAATTGCGGTAGCAGAAATTCGACTATCATACGGCAATACACCGGAGCAGTGACTGTTTCTCCTTGGTTAAAAAAATAGGGCCCAATTACACCGCTAGCCGAAATGGCACACCAAACTGTGTGCGTTGCTGCTCATGTTGATGGTCCTGGAGGAGTTCTGTTGAGCGTTGTCCCTTCTTGCCTAAATCTTTGTACCCACGACCAAATAAGTTGCGTGCTTGGCCCATCACTTAAACGCCGAATATTAAAATCCGCGCGAACCAACGATTCACCATTCTTTAGATATTGCTCAACCGCGAACGAGCGGTGCGCTCCTGTACAGTGACTCATGCTATTAACAAATCCGCAAGTACCGCGCTTTCAATGGTACCTTTCCCGCTCACCTCACCCCGCTAATATTTCGATAATTGCAGTTTAAAGTTGAAAAATTTCCGCTGGACACCCTTTACATAAAATTGTACAATTTCTTTGTAGCTGTTGGCGCTTTGGGAGTATTCATTCGTAACCTAGTTGTATAGAAGCATATTGACTGACTAAATAATAGTGTCTGTATAGAAAACATGTTTTGCAAATATTTATTTTAATCCTCCAAAATATACTGCTTTTGATGTCTCGAACTAACTCAAACAAAATCTCACTTCTTAAGTCACTTTATATTAAAATTGTGCCCAGCAACTGGTTGCTAGTAAGTTGTTGTTTAAACAATAAGCTCATTCTTCACTCGCTCACGTTTGGGAGCAATGTAAAAACATTGTTGTGATAAACTTGACTCGATTACACCGCAATTTAGCGGACATGGAAAAGTGGATCTATAAATATTTACAACAACTCCTCATATACCCGTGCGCGAAATTATACAGCTGATCGGTGCATTTTAGCATATCTTCGATTACAATAGCACATCTCGCTACTGGTAGACCCATTAAACTAGCCCTTTTACACTTCATTGTAAAAACTTAAGTACCCGAAGTTGATACTTATTTCTTCGTGTGAATGGTATTAATTCGAAACATGACAACTTAAATAATAGGCTACATGCATTCTGTATTAAACAAATTCAATGCATGTTATCAAAGAAATGGAATATCAACGCGACTGGAAACTGTACATTCACATGTAAACACCTAATCGAAATATCAAGACTTTTTTCAAAAGTATTTCCTGTGTACACATGTTATATCGAATTAATTCACTTAATCCGTAGAAATATGGTGTTGAAACAAATATCTGAGACCTATTAATAAATGTTTATTGCCCACGCAATACATTTGGAGCTTTAATCTGGTGTTAGCGGGAGGCCGGCGCCCACCCAGAGGTGTGGACATCTCTAACCAAATCGAATTATAAACCAACCGAATAACGATTACCGATTGTCGAATCGTACATCGACATTACCCAAATGAAATAGATGTCAGAATCGTTTGTACAAATTTTGAACGGACAAAAACATTTTATTGCTGTCGGATAATGTAAACCATGGAAGATTAGACATATTGGAACACTATAAACCATTTATATACAGTCTCATTGATTAGAGCATTTATAACGGAATTAATTTTGTACTATCCCACGGTGGAAAATTCAAATTAGGGATGTGATCACGGAACATTTTTGTTTTTGAAAAATTGATTCTACTGTTCTTAATCCAATATTATTATCTATGGTATGGTTGCATCTAGCTATGCAATGTCTATCAATATACGCAGCCAGTTCTTGCCTACCGTTTTACTTTTTTCCTTATACGGCATCATCATATTTTTTTCACACAAAGCGACCAGCGACAAACGTTTATCATTTTTATAGGAACCTTGGCGCGTACAAATGTAGGAATCATGCGGTGTCTGGAATCCATTCGTCGGATATTATTTATTGTGATTTAAAACAAATAAGATCAAAATTCCCGCTGGGCTTTAATTTATTGGCTCTGAAAAGGAAAGTAAGTCATATGAAAGGTATATTAATCTAATAAATTTTATTACCATTTATTTTCTTAAATTTAATTGGGTACCCTTCTGCTTTGGTCACTGTTCTAACATTCTTCCATTTAATGTTTATTTGAGAGCAAATCTATGAGATAGGTTAACGGTGTCAAAGTTCCGCTTCTGTTAACCGTAAAATTGCAATAGGCTATTAAAAAAAAATTAACCGTATTTTTTCATTCATAAACCAAAATTTACAAAAATTAAACCAACCGAGTGTATGATTTTCAAAAATGTGTTTTCTAAAAATCACAAAACGTCACTCGGTCGGTATAATTTTATAGGAGATACTAGCTGACCCGGCAAACGTTGTTTTGCCATATAAATAATTAAAAAAAAATTTTGGGGTGGACTACCCCTAACATTTAGGGGGATGAAAAATAGATGTTGGCCGATTCTCATAGATACCGGATAAGCACAAAAAATGTCATCAAAATCGGTCAAGCCGTTTCGGAGGAGTATGGCAACGAAAACTGTGACACGAGAATTTTATATATTAGATGACGTCACAAGCCACCACTCCTGACTTTCGAAGCGTTTTATCTTTTTTAATATTCATTGTTTTATATAAAAATACGTGTACATTATTTTTCAATACTTTAACTGACGGACTATACAGGTTTTCAATATCTGTTGAAACCTTACCCTATATCAGTTATGTTATGACGATTCTTTTGCTAACAAATATTTAAACTTAATTTATAAAAAAAAACTTTAATTATAAATTTTTTTTTGGCTAGTTCAACATTATGTTTTGTTCTAATTCAAGTGAGTCCTTGTTAGGTTGATAGTCCGTCGTCATTCGCCCATTATTACAACATGAGAACAATTTGCAAATACTTGTGTATGTGGAGATCAAATTGAGCATTCCTGTAGAAAACTGCATCTGTAAATTGTGATGACTCACGGGCTACCTATGACGAATTTTTGAAAACCTCTAAATGAAGGGAAACGTCTGTTTGACGTATTTTCTTTTAAATACGTATTATGTCTAAAATTAAATAACTTTTTTAACTACACACACATACTAAATTCCTATCAAGTTACTTAACCTATGTATGTGCTTATATTTTCTATTCTATATTAAATTTTTTACCAGTATTCTCAGTGCAGATAGTGTTTGAAAAGTATTGGGAACCAACAATCACATTGAAATTCTACAGACAGTTCTACATGTTTCCTGTAGAAACTACTGTTCCTCCCAACACATTCGTCGCAATAAACCAGTACTCTAGTAGCCCATGGATATTGTTAGTGCGAAGTACCCGGTATTTGCATGTGCTCGTTAGCGCATTGCCGACTGAATGACACGCGTCCAACCAACTGATTGTTCCCTGCGCGACACTCGAGCGAGACGACCGAATTTGATGTTTATTTATCACAGTAATGTATGAACCTGTATACCCTTAAACCTTATATGTACGTAATAATGTGTAATGATTTAAAAAAGTGTAAAAAGATTTTTTCACGTTTTCTGAATTTGGACCGAGCTAATTTTATTTAGTTGCTAAGTATAGTAAATGTGTTTCGACTTTACGTTTGAAGTCGAGTTCGTTTTCGATAATGTCTTCTTTCGTTTTTAACAAATTGTTGGTCATAATTTTTATTATAACTTGTTGTAAGATTCGGGGAATATCGTTACGTTTTTGGAAGAGATAAAAGTGTATTTGTTTAGCTCTAACAGCTGAGTTTTGAATTCGTTTCAAATCAGCTGTTGGAGTATTTTTTATTATTTATTCTCACATTTTATTCACCATTACAGTACCTAATCAACAAGAACTCCTTTCGGTACTTTCCAATCACTTAATAAAAACAAAATTACGTACAGATATGTGGACGAAAAACCTAATTACTCACTCCAATTTCGTCTGACGCCGAACTCGGCTCCAATATGCACCGTGGCTATCAATCGTCCAATCACTGGTTTGATTGAATGTCTGTAAACGTCATTTACTGCTCGTTATCCACGCTCGAGGCGCGAAACGTCCCGCCGGCTTCGGCAGCCAATAAACATTTCATTGCCGAAGCGAACCTCTTTTGTTTTAGTACGTCCCAACTACATTAACACTGGAACTCTCCACATAATCATTTAGAATTCCACTCCTCCAATCACCAAGGAATTTTATCATCTAAGTGCATAACCGTTTGCCAAGAATCTGGGGATAAAATGAAGTCCCTAATATAAACGCTAAGTTGAAAATATTTTGTCGTAAAATTCGGCTAATGTTAAGTATCAAACAGCTGGGTGTTTAGTTATTTTCCATTTCATAATAACATCAAGATTTTAATAATCCTTATTTTATTAGCTGTGGACGAAGTTCGAGATAATAATGAGATATGAAACAGAGTTAGGCGCCATAGCCGTATTCAGCACAGATTGCAGGAAGGTGCGAGGTTTCAGAGTAAATGGCTTCTTCTTCTTATTCATAACTTTAATTTCCATTAAGAAAGGATGAATAATGTAATATAGATACCATATTAACCACAAATTCTCGTACACTACGAATCATAGTAAATACAGTATGAGTAGGTAAGTTACCGCTGTTAGTTACGTATTGTTGTGGACTGTATTTTTGTTTTTTCTTGTCCACACCTTTTTCATTCCAAATGCACATGCACACGCTTGTTAGACTAGAAAGAAGTTTGTATTGGCAGATTTTTCATATATTTTATAGATTCAAAACTTAAATCTGTGTTGCCATCAGCCGCTCTAATGAATTAAAAGGTGGAAAATAAATTTAAATGAGCAATGCGATTACTAAAATTACCAAATTTAAATTTCGCCGAAAAGCATCAAGACACTTGAAAATGATCAACATGAGAAAGAAATCAATTACTCCACTTAAATAGTCCCGGTGAAAGGTTAATGTAACCATTTTACAGTCTCATTTAAAACTCCGACTTTTATAGGCTATCTTCAAAACGTTACTGTGCTCTAAATTAAATGAAGATACGATCGCTACAGTTTTCATTCAACGGTACATACGTATTTATATTTAAGTACTTGAAGTCCTTGCCTTAAGTACGAGGTGGCTAGACTCTTTTTATTGTCCGGATTATTAATGTATCCCATTATTCTATTAATGTTCCCGCATTTGCGATATGTACGGCATCTCTAATAGTTAAAAGCGTAGCTGTTAGTCTAGCTTAATTAGAGAAGTGAGAATTTCTAAAGTCAGTGTCCGTGTGAAATCCAGCAGCTAATACCCACACAGCAGATTTATAGAATATTCGTTAAAATTCCTAGAATAGCTTAAAGATCGTTTGACGTCGAGTTGAACATGAATGGAACGATGTGTCAAGTAGTTAAGTTTTAACTACATTTATTTAAAGCTTCTGTACTTTACTACAAGCCTTCAAAACTATTTTATGGCCTATTTTCTTGTTCATTTTACACAGAACTTGGTGTCAATTTTGTGCAGATGTTCCGCAATTTCATTAATAGTACTACTTCGTTCTTAGTTTTTATTTTATTAACGCATAGACTTCTACTAGAATATTAATTTTCTATTGCCCTTCGTGTCGGCCCGAGGACCGCCTACATAGAGCCTCCTTAACGAAATTACACACTCATTAGTTCTACGGAATGTTTATTTGTTTTTTACCACAACTGGCGCCGAAAGCCCACGTTTAAACTAACAAAATTAGTCACAGTCAACATGAAATTGATTTAGTTTATTGGGTTTATAGGAGAGGATATTGTTTTCGGCAGCCATCGATGCTCCTTGATGTTCGTCGGTGGCGCCAATTAATTCAACTGTGACAATGACTCTGGTAATTAAACAGGTAATTTCTCATTGCGAGACGCCCGACATGGCATGTGACGTCACGTTGTCTTTGCGTCCTCCCAACATCTTCGACAGATGAATAAGTGCGTGTTGATTGGAATTTTAATGGGCGTTAATGGGCGGGACAATGATGAAATCGTCGCAGAGGAGATTTTATCGTTTCTATGTGCTGATAAGGGGTTGATCGCCGGCAGTTTCAAAGGCAAATTGTGGACAGACTGTCGTTACCGCATGCGGTGGTCTTCAGTGGCTACATTTGAGATGTTGCGCTGTTTCTTTACTCATCAATGGTTAACGGGAAATAAATTGAAACGTGTCACGATTTTTTTTATTCAGAAATCTGCAGGAAATATCTAGTAAACCAAAAAAGAGAAACAATTATTTTTATTCTGTATCGTGCGTGGGAATTTGTCGTGTTCACAGATAGCACTATTAACCCTTAATTGCGGCTATCCAGCCCCTCTCCGGACATGGCGTGGGCAATTGTTTGGATTTGTCCGTATGTCCGCAGTTCGGTGATAATGACTAAACGCTTTATCGAACCGGCAAATCATTATGCGACAGTTTGGACGTGAGAATTTATAAATTATGGCATCTGGTGTAATGTTTGGGAAGGGGCATAAAATGAATTATTATACAAATTAAATTAATAGTTATAATGTTAAAACAGTAGAAAAAATGATTATACGAGTAGTTCAATCTATGTAGTTAATATGGGCACATCTATTAAAAATATTAAAAAGTATTATATATTCAAGTAATATTTCTTCTACTGAAGTAGCTGTTAACAAGTACCTTTGACACGGACTTCCTAAAGATGTTTATGCACGGGTATGTACTTCGTATATGTATGTTTAATCGCCCATTACCCGTCCATATACGGAAGCATTAAATTATATATTTTCCATGACAAATCACGGTGTGAAAAGGTAATGGCAATAAAAATATTGTGTACGTGATACAAGCTAATGACTGCAGGAACTCGACGTCTGTTGGTGACCTTTTGAACTGTCACAGTTTAGGGTTGATAAATTATGGAAGTATGTGATTTAATGGTCGTAGTTAGGTATCGTGAGAAAATTCTTTACACGTAAATTTGAAAAAAAAAAAAATGGCGTACATGATTATACTTTACGGACGGCACGGTTGGTGCAATGGTTGAGCGATTGGACTACTGCGCTGCGTGTTGTGGGTTCGATTCCCGCACGGAGCAAATATTTGTTCCTAGTGTGGGGCAACGTTCTCTAAAAGGAAAAGAAAGAAAAATTTTAGACCTTTATTAATTTTACTATGACTAATGGAGCAGTGGTGGCCCAGTGGTATCGGCCTCGACTTGAGCAGTGGTGGCCCAGTGGTATCAGCCTCGACTTACGAGTTGTAGGTCGTGGGTTCGAACCCCGTCAGGTGCATTACTTTGTGTAATTTATTTCAATACCACTGCTCTCAAAACGGTGAAGGAAAACATCGTGAGGAAACCGGCATGTCTTAGAACCAAAAATTCGAAGACATGTGACATCTACCAATCCGCACTGGGCCCGCGTGGTAGATTTCGTCCCACTCCCTCTCTCAGAGAGAAGGCCTGTATCCCAGCAGTGGGAACATTAGGCTGATGATGACTATGACTAATGTGGTTTCGCAATTAAAGTGGCGAAATAATTTATAAAATAAATCTTAATAACGAGAAGCGTCTGTAAAATTCATCTTGTTCACAGAAAGTTTGTCTTAACATTGTTTTTCTGTCCAGGTCCTTTTTAAATAAATGTAACAGGAATATGAAATATGAATACTGAATATTGTTCGCAGTCACAAATAAAAGAGGTGGCATACAAAATGATTTATATGAATTTGTAACAGCTGCCGTTCACATGCTTTTTCTTGTAGATAACGGTTGAAATACCTACATATGAAATCCTAAATATTTTTGACAACTCATTATAAAACTGATGGCAAAACTGACTGACATCTGGCTGCGTTTCCACCAGAGATGTGCGATGGAAATGTGTCGTGCGAGGATATCTAGCTGTGCTGTGAAAATGTGTGGGCGTTTCCACCAAAGCTGTGCGATGAAAATGTGCCTACGAGGATGTGTAGCGGAGCTGTGAAAATGCTTATTAATGTGTGGTGCGAGGATGCGTTGCGAAGCTGTGAAATGTGTCGACGAGTGTGCGGTGTAGTGGGAGCGGTGACACAACACATTCCTCGCACACATTCCTAGTACACATCCCTCGCTTGTTTTGTATGCAAAAAAATCTAGCTCCGCTGAGCCGTTTCCACCAGAGCTGTGCTGACGAGGTGAGGTAAATGAAGCGATTCTATTGGTTCTTTACAAACACATCCCTCGCTACGCATCCTCGCACATCTCTGGTAGAAACGCAGCCTTAAGGCGCGTTTCGATTAGGCAAGTCTTGCATACAAGTAGGTAGGTATGACGTCACATTTTAATACAAGTAGCTTGAATTGGAAACGTGTTTTCGAGAGTATGCAATTTACTTACCCATTTCCCAGTTGACAGTTCCTTGAAACAAAATGTACAAGTTCAAACTACCTACTTGCAACTTTTATCTTGTATGCAGGATTTTACAATTTGCAACTTGTACACAAGTAACTTGTGTAATTGAAACGCATCTTAAGACGGGTGCAGGGCAGTGGTCCAACTGCTCTATCCAACTAGTTGGACCATTGGTCTTTACTAGGGGCAGTTGTCCAATTTTAAAAATACTTGGACCACGGCACCTTTTGAGAGTTCCGTAGTCCAATTCATTTAAAAATAACTTACCAACCAACCCTTAAAATCTCAATTTGATCTTTATGTGTGAATGGTACCCACTGAAGTAAAATAACAAAATTAAAGTGGGGTGATTTTTCTTTTATATTTTACAACAATCAACAAAGTTTTTCTAAAGCATGACCTACAGTATAAATTTTAATATCACCTGAACTCAGTTGTAGCTGAATTTCACGTACCTATATATTCATCATTATCAATTTAGACCTTACGTCTTATTTTAAAATGAATTGGACCACGGAACTCTCAAAAAGTGCTGTGGTCCAACTATTTTTAAAGTAGGACAACTGCCCTATTAAAGGCCCATGGTCCAACTAGTACGACAGAGCAGTTGGATCACTGCCCTGTACCTCTTAAGACCTATTATTTAACCCTATAAACGCTTCCTGGTATATCATCAATATTTAAAATCATCAGTGGCTACCTGATAATGATGCATTTCACATTAACGTATGAACATTCTCATAAAGCGTCGAAAGTACGCGAATTGTTTTCTTGTTTGGATATTTTAATCATGTATATCCAATAACATTTTTATTAGCACCATTTACGTGATGAATGTTGTAGAAGGTGCCTTTAAAAACCAATAAAATATTATTACGATGTTTTCGTGTGTAATGTGAGAACCGAGGCGACTTATAGGACTCACAGGCATTTTACAGGCATGCCATCGATCTCAGTAAAAATAAATGAATCAATTTAATTAAAAATAAAGGATATTGGGGAACACTTTCGCTGCGGCACAGATCCAAAATAAATTTTGGTCCGCACGGCTACAACTTATTCTAATTAGTTGGTACAAAGTTCCAATTAGTACGATTCGGTATCGGATGCGACCGCGCCGTGCGCCGCGCGCCCTGCACGCGGTGGTTAACATAAACTGCACAGATAAAATTTAAACCTTTTAATGAACTCCCGGATTGCTTTATTTACTTCGAGATTAATAAATTTTCGGCTTTCCGTACGCTCAGTAGCCATTTTGAATTTATTCACATGCGTGTTCTAATGCTGATAGGATCAAATTTTTTTGGTAGTCGGTATTTGATATTGATCACATTCCAGAGAATATCAACACAGGTTGAATTGCTGAAGAAAACAGTGAATCATTTTATTAGCGTATAATCGGTGTAATAACTTACAACCACAATTATAGGTTGTAGACTTATAGTGCCAGTTAAAGATTCACGAAGTGGCTAGTCAAATAAAAGAATGCGATGCTTTATTTATATTTAAATAGACTTTAATATTCAATAATTGACATCATATATTTTTAATATAAACAACATCGAGTGACTTAAATAAATTGTCCATAATAGCTGCAGGTTTAATATTAAAACAAAATCGAACTCGTTGGCGTGGTCGCAGATCGAACGGTCGGTCGGGCCGGCTGAGCAATAATAAGCCTAATGATACCTTACAGAAAAGGTGTTAAAACGTTTATTGGAATACGTCTCAAACATTATTAATAGCTTTTTAACAAGCCGACGCCTCATTTTAGGTGTGAACCTAAACTTTTTCCGAACCGTTTTTTTGTCTCACGTAAAATTCTCATCTGCGAGTTTGAGGTAAGATTGTAATTCAATTATTACGATATTCCGTGATAATGGCGGATGATAGACGTTAATACCAGGGTCGTCGTGACACCGATGTCTCGTTTAAACTGAAAGCGATTTAAGTAAAGTGATGGCATAAATTTGATTTCACGGTCTTAAGTATAATAAACGAGATCCAGCATAAAGTATACGTTGTAAAATTAAGATGGGCGTTCCCTTAAATGGTTGTTGGTACACAGGAGCGTAGTCGTGTTTCTTAGTATTTAGTTGAACATACCACAAGGTAAACTGTATTATGTTAAGTAAACCACGGAGAGAGCAACTGACATGTTACAATAAAGCATGATGGGGAAGGATCGCAGTGCCAAAGCTTAATAACCTCCAAATCGACGATTCCTGCTACCGCTATAAAAATTCACCGGGCTCAACAGAAACCGTTGGACCCCGCCCAGTACATTTTGTGGCAATGTCGATAATTTCAGGCTAGTGCTTCGGACAAACGCTGTCCACCGGTGAATTGTGGGGGCATCGATTTATTATTGAAATCAGCCCGTCGCACGCGCAGGCTTCCTGCCTGTTCTCAAAATTGGTTATAAAATTGGCGACCGCTCGTGCCGTACGCACAGTGGTTTAATGATACCAAAAAAACTTACAAGACTTTACTTTTCAATTATGATTCAAGATTGACATATGGAGAGCAATTTATCTTGTATGTTCAACTATACTTTTCAGTGGCAAGTTACTATATTTACCGAAAAATAAAAAAGCTATACTTGCGTCGATTGTATTAATTAACACTTTGTAATGTTATTTCCGAACGTTGCCGTTGAATAAATATAATTATTCCAATACTTGTATTGGTATCTGTTGCATGAATAATGTAAATATGAAAAGTTGATAGCTAGTAAAAAAGATGTCGCGTCGAAACTTTACTTTATAGTGGCTGGAGGGCTTTAAAAATACATTTCACCTAATTAAACATGACACAGAATGTCTGTGTGAGACGTATCGGGGAGAGGCAAGCATGTGATGAATACTCATTAAGTAAATATTTATTGGCTAATTAAAATTGATAGTATCGACTTTCAAATACTTCAAAAACTTCTAATAACATCTAATACCCTCCCTTTCGGGCTGAAAGCTCTGGTGAAGGCGCACGTGCCGGTCAGTGCGCACGCGCAGATGTATCGCGACACCTGCCTTGACGGCTCAACCTCTCTCTCATACACACATCATAACCTATCGCCGTCTCTTTCATTTAACACGTATTTTTGATTCCAACAAAGTAATGTAAATGCGATACGAAGATCAGAGCCACTGCATTTTACATTATGTGACCTGTTTCTTAATGATATGTTCTAAAATAGTTCTCTGTACTCATTAGTATTCCCGGTGCGAGTGATCCCACCCCACAGTCTATGACCATGTTTAATGCTGCAGCCTCCGACATGTTTGGGAACTTGTTCTAGTACTCGACCACATACTTCTGTATGTAGGTGCTTGGGTTAGTCGTATAAGCGTTTGTCGGATGACTCAAAAGCGGTCCATATCGTTTTTGCTCATACGAAAAACTCCTGTCGAGCCTTACATTAGATTCAACTGTGACTTTAATTGAAACGGAGGAAGGAATGTAAAAAGAAACATGTACAGCCAGAATAACTTCAAAGTTGCAGTTATTAATGTAAATTCAACTTTGCGTTCAGGAATGCGAATTAAAAATGTAAGCTAACGTCCTCATATGCATCGGATACCTGTTTAAATGCCGTTTGTCAAAAGGCATTTGGCAGCGAATCAAATGTTAATAAAATGGTCTAAGATCTTGATTTGACCTTGATTAATGATGGTGCATTGACAAAGGCGCAGCACGACAGACGTCTTGCTGAGAAAATTAGACACAGCGGAGCATCCGAACAGGGGTAGCGCGATGATACGTAAATGTCATTCTTAACAAGTCCAACGGTAACCTTTTATGCTTTGTGGCACACTGAACTGGCAACATTCGATATAAATGATGTTTGTAATTATTGAGATGGGATATTGGAAAGAAACCACCACTGGTTGGAATTTTTGTTTGTGCTATTTTTATAGGTATTTTTATTGATATTTTATATGTAAAAATGGGGTAAAATCAAATGTTTTCATGAAACATGCACACTTTCAAATGCGAGTGAAAATCATTCAGCAAAAATTTAAAGATGCCTTATAAGAATGCGATGAACTACACTTGTTTAAAAGATAATACTTTTTTTCCGCAACACCTTTGGATGCCATTGTTGCATCTTTTTCAATGAATCCAGAATATAATAATCAAGACTAATAACTGGGTAGTTGCTTACTGTGTTAGTAAAGCTTCTGAATTCTTTTATTCAGACTTACCCCGCCTCTACAACCATTTTTTTCCATAAAATTACAAGACGCCTTTTATAGCGTAAAAATCCCTTAATTAAACAACAAATATGAATCTATTCTTTGTGGTTAACGCCTTTTTTGTTAAAGGATATTGCCGCTCATCAATTTAATAACTTATTTTTTGATGTGTAATAATCTGTTTTTTGTTCCTGTCCTGGCATATAAGATTTTTTATTGCGGATAGTAAAATGATGGTGCCACTATTGGCCTATTTTAAATTTAGGGTGTCTCGTCAGTGTGATCTTGACCTTTTCTCTGTTCTTTTTCTGCCAAGAACTATCTCAACCTCAATTCCCAGTATATAAAACAGTCGCGATCTTGTTAATATAAGTTTACTGCTCAGTTAATGACTGTACCGTAAGGAATTACTCCTTAATTGATAATCGTTAAAATGTTACATTTACTACCAGTGCCCATAGCCATAAAGTTTACATTCATTTCTAACGTTTAGGTACCTGCAAGACCACCGAGTGAGCCATCTTAGGGAAATTCGCTGAGACGTCACAATTTAATTAAGGGCAACCTCCTAATTAATGTTTCCTTTGCCGACTGTGACTCGGATCTGAATGGTTTACGAACGATTGAACAACGACTTGAAAACTTGGAGACAAATCTCTTGGAGCTTGCCTAATGTTCAATAGTGCAAGAAATTTTGAGAAATCAGTGTTGCGATGACCAACTTTTTAATAGGTAAAAGGTAGGGAGGGTCCTTTTTTCCCACATAACGAAACAAGATTAAAAACAACATTCTTAAATACCAAAGTTCTAATTAAAATACTCGACTATTATACTAGCACAATGCATTTATTCAGTGTTCACTACTCTCATTTATCGGGGTCTCGATATAAATGACCGAAATTTTATCAGCAAGTGGATCTCCCAGCCACCGGGCAAGTGATGTCTTAATAATGACATGAGGTTAAATATCGTGAGACACATCTCGGGAACAAAACCGAACGTCACGACAAAGGAGCAATGTCCCGAGTATTTTGTCACTGTTTAACTGATCCAATCAGTGCTACGTGAATCGTAGCTACAAAAAATAATACCGACATCCGAAAGGGCTGATACAAATTATTATTAAGGCATGCGATTATCTTTGTACGATAAAAAATGGGACGGTAAACAGCGTTGTTAATTTCTATCATTCGGTATCTGGATACTGTTCAGTATTATTAATAAGTAATGTCACGAAACCGATTACTATTAATAAGGTACCTAGTTTGGGATGCCCACACGCAACTTCTAGTTAATAGACAAAAATAAAAGCGCTACCAAGTCGAACGTGTAATTTGAATGATTCGGAATAAGACGTCAAATGAATTGTTCCGATGAAAGGGTTTGTTTTTCGTATGAATCAATCATGTTATTATTTTTAATTGAGCTTGTGATGTAACATCTGCTTGTTGTGGTTTGGTGCCCATATTAACAGGTTAACAATAGGCTAAAAAGTTTATAAAAAAATTAAATCCATCCATTATCTTTTAACATCTAATTTAGAATGAGACAAAGGTACCAGTAGGATAGTAGTGCCTATTATATCATATATTGAGCAAAAAGTAAGTATGAACATCTGCAGATTCCACTTGGTACTTAGCTAGCATTCACTCGACCTTGTAAAAGGAAATGATCCTGAATATCGGTACAAAATCATTTAAATGAACATGCGCTCCTGAATTAACAGTATGAAGAAAAAATCTCTTTGTATGAAACATATTCAATTTACATAAACAAAAGCGCCGCACAACGTCGTTGGTGTCATATTCATTATTGATATTTCCATGTCCGCCACCCAACGAGCAAAAGCGTTGAATAAAATATCAATTAGAGCACGTTTTGAATGGTAAAAAATCTCTTTATTTCTCAATTTCGCTAAGTGAATATGTTGCTCGGGTATTGGCGTATGTCATTTGCTGTTTTTGCATTCTGCATGTCGTCGGTTTGGGCGGTAAGGTAATGAGGAAAGAGAAGTATTTATTACAACGCTGCTCTCTTAAGGCGCAGCAGATCAACTCAAAAAATATAACAGATGGGCCACAAAAACTCACTCGTCATACATCTTCAATGAGACTCTAAACATAAACTATTACAGATGAAATGTACCTGATATTGCCTTATTAGTCGAACTACTTTTTACTATGAAGGCTTCGAGGCATAGCTTCTCCTTAAAGGTTTCAAGTGCAGCTCTGGTTGTTTTTAGGGCTCGCGACAATGTCGATGGGTATGTGTAAACAACGGACCGCGGTAACACGTATTTTTTGTGCTTTGATTTATTGTTTCATGTTTCAAAAGTTGCTTTTTGCGCTGTACCACACACGCACAACCTCCGCGGTTGATATATGCAAATTGTTGATTTTTCTTTTCCATCGAGTGAACTATTGGAATTTTTACTTAAGCCTTTGCTATCCTACAGTTTTATTTTAAGAAAATGATTAAGTAGCTTTTAGTATTAACTAAATAAATGTTATTACGGTCTGAGGTAATTTATTAAAATTTGTTAGAGTTCATTTTGTTAATTTGTTTAATATCTTGTTTTGCATTTAATAACTTTATTGCGATATCATTATGACTGCAATAAAGTAGATACATTCGTTTTTATTACAAACACTAAATTCTACTCGGGTTAAAATTGTTCAGGAGCCAAGAAGCCTGCAAACAAACGCACGAATATTAATAAAGCAGTGTGTATGCATTCGCAAGTTTAATCTAAACGACGACAGACAAACCTTGTAATGGGCTGAGCAAAGTTTATTGGTTGCTCAAAGCTGAGTACAAGAACGCGCGCCCGCTACCACGATTTTATTATTAAGCAGTAAACGTCAAATATTTAATGTCGCTCACATAAAATTATTAAAAGACATTATAATAATGCCAGCACTCGCGAACCTCCTTCTAATTGGCACCTTATTTAAATTCCTGCTGGCGATTATTTCGGAACTGGACTTGCAAATGTTGCATATCTGGTTTCTGTGTAAAATCTACTTCTTTATTAAGTGAGGAACTTTTATATTCACGTAATGGTAAGCATACTCACTAAGCGATCCGGTAATTTCATTGGCACTTTATTTCGTTAGCCGTATTAACCGATCTCGGTCGCTTATGCACGGATAAAAAAGAACTCATGTAATCTTGCTTAAGTGCACCTCTTCACCGATATTAAACGGTATAAACTTAGGATTTTATGGGGCAAAAGTGGTATTTCTATTAAAAAATCTATTTGGGTTTAAATAGATACAGCGTTTTGTAAGTAGATAAGCATTTAATTGAGAACAAAATGGTTTTAAAGATCAGCTTGGGTTTCGTCGCTACTAGTTCGAATATCTCAAAATGCGAAAGTTTTCACTTGGCGATCGAAGTGGAATAGCATTAATTTTTATGGCGGCATAGTAAATTCTCACTAGAGTGCGGTAACTCCCCGCTGGCGAGGCACCACGGGGCGAAACTTACGAACGCCAAATCGGTTTTTACCGTATAACCCGACCATTTGTAGATTAAGGGAAATGCGTTATTTATGCATCACAGAGGTGCGCACCCCGGCGGTAAGACCCCTCTTTGAGGAGTGGCTGGAAAGACGTCACGGCGTCCTGACTTACCGCATGACGCAGGTCCTCACCGGACACGGAAGTTTCGGGAGGTTCCTGTGTCTGATAAGGAGGGAAGAGACGCCCGGGTGTCACCACTGCGAAGATCGCCCGGAGGACACGGTGGAGCATACGGTGCAGGACTGCCCCGCTTGGGCAGAGCACCGCCGTGTCCTCTCGGCGGCGATAGGCGGAGACCTCTCGCGCCCGGCATTGGTCGAGGCCATGCTGCGGGGCGAGACGGAGTGGGAAGCGGTCGCCTCCTTCTGCGAAGCAGTTATGCTCGTGAAGGAGGAGGCGAGCCGCGAGAGAGAGAGGACAGCGTCCTCCCTCCGCCCCAGCCGCAGTGGTAGACGCCCACGGCGTCGGACGTCGCGGGACGATCTCCGGCCACCGTAGGCGCGGGCATGCGGGCGGCGAGTAAAGGGCAACTCGCCACCCGACCATGGACCATGCCCGGGTCGACGGCGCGTTGTGTTCCACGCGCGCCTCAAGGAGTGTCAGCATGATGACGGGGCCCCCCTCTAGAGGGCCAAAGCCTGCCGGGGTTGCGGGACTTATCTCATTACCGTGACCCCGGGACATAACGGGCTATTGAAGGACACCGTGGATTTTAGTCAGTACAAGTCTGACAGTCCCTCCCGCCCTGCCCGGGGTGGGAGGACTCATTTGATGATTTTACCACGATAAAAAAAAAACAGAGGTGCGCACCCCACCGCTTCATCATGTTAATTGATCGGCATTTCATTAATACCTCATTGTTGCTATACCGTCTCAGGTTTTTATTTGGCCTCCCGTAGTACGGTCGCGAGACGGACGCTTAATTACAATCAGGCTATCATCATAATGATCGTGGCGGAGGTGCTGAACCTTTTTGTTATTATTTAAATACTCCGGCGCAACATTGCGATCGACAAGATGAATCCTAATGAGGGCTACGTTGGTTGGAGTAGAGTTGAAATTAGTGCTGCTGATCGCTCTTAATGTAAAGGAGGTATTCTTGGTACACTTTTGAAAACTTTTGGGTTCATACATATTGATGTGTTACGCATTCTAAACAACGTTAGACTTTTAATTAGTTGAAATGTCTTCATCAGCCTCTTAAGACAAAAAGCGTCGGTAAAACTCATGTGAACTGCTGGGCCCGGGGTCCATTTTATTCGTTTATAGCGTCGTAAACCCTTAGATTGCTAATTAGTTTTATGGGCATTTTATTCTAGTGACATGACTTGGATGATCTTCTACCATCTCATGGATATTATTTGCCTATAAAGGTCGCAATGAGGCTGGGTTGTAAAAACTGTACCTCCAAGAGCAATGAGGAAGATATTATATACTTGGATACGTTCATTGGCGAAATAGGTAACTACGAGTACGTTGAAAAATAAAACTATGAAATCAAGACAAAAAAATACATGTAGCACTCGAAGACTGCCGCGTTGAAGCTATTGCATAACATTTTTTTTATATAGAAAAAAAATCACCTAAGTACCGCGTAGGTATATATTTAACGAGAATATAATTTATTTAAAATGTTTGTGGTGCACTACTGTAATAAAGAACTTCTTTGTTGTAGGAGAATTTTATAAGTAGGTTTCATTGTGTAAACTCCTTTTGTAGCTGGCCGTTTAGAATCAGTAAGAAAAAGTAAATTGTTTTATGACGGATATACCCTCAGATATAACCTTTTTATGATGATTACCGAAGTCTCCCGAACTGAAACGATGTTAGACGATGCGTGGTGTCAGGTATTTTCGTTAGGTTTTTGGAAATTTTTTGATTCCGTTGCCGCGCCGCGCCGCACTCAGAGCTCGCGATAAAAGCTATGCAATAGTTAAAAAATATTTATAGGACTAGCGCCTTTATTTTCTTTTTTTTATTGCTTTAAAAATTTTTACTATAACTGATTTTTTTTTTTCAATTCATAAAAATAGTTTGAAACTTTCCCACAGCCAGCAATGAAGTCTTGCATTTCTCACACTAAAGTACCTCAGGGTATAAATATTCCAATGACACGTCCGATTCTATCAGACAGTCACATTTAGCAGTGCTGCCTATACCTATCCGGCGAGGCGTGATGTATGCACCGACGCGGGTGGCGGCTTTTGTAAAATAAAAGCGTGACTTCAACTTTGTTGAAATTATTTATTTCCTTAATGCGCGTGTAAACTTTTTTGCGAGTGTAAAGTTACCTACACATTGGTGTTAGCATTAATATCGTCACTTTAGTCATTGTTTTATGTGCGATATATTTATTATATAAGAATGCAATAAAGGTAACTAAAATATTAATAGTACTTTCACAATTATCATGTTTTATGACTAGAACTATTTCAGCCATTTTTTTTTCGTTTATTTTGTTTTGCCTTTTGGCAAAACTGTACCTACTTGAAATAAAAATGCTTTGGTTTTGATTTTCTTAGGGTAGAAAGGCCAAGTGTTGCGACTAAGATTTAAACCCGTTTCGTGACATTTTTTTAAGACATTCCGAATCTTTCCATGCAGCCAGGATCATCTCTTTACTAGAAAACTCCTTAACGGTTAATATTAAGGGCAAGGAACTTTTAACACACGTTTAATTAAAAAAAAATCTTTTTATATTGTATTTAATAAGAGAGTTTTTTAAGCTATTGCATAGCTTTTATCGCAGGCTCTGAGTGCGGCGCGACGCGCGGCGACCGATTCAAGAAATTCCTAAAAACCTAAGGAAAATTCCTGACACCGTCGTCTTACGTCGTTTCAGTTCGGGAGACTTCGGCAATTATAAAGGTACGGACAGACGTGCTCATAAAGGTATGAGCAGACGTGCTCATTATTAGCAGGAAAGCATGCTTTTATTGAGCAAGGGGCAATTTTTGAGGGAGAGGGAGGAAAACTTTTCTTGACGTTTCACTTGATTGACGTGGCTGACCATAGCTTAATTAGTACAATAATAAACATAATAAATAAATAATTATATTGGCATAAGTTGATAAAAAATGCTTTACCGCGGCAGTCCTCGAGTGCCACACTTTTTTTCATATATTTTTATGATATGCATATGTAAAGCGTTCGTAATTTTTATAGTCACGTCGGCTACTTAAAATAAAATTTGTAAATCATAATCATCGTAAAAGTGACCGTCGTAGTAAAGTTATTAAATTAAAATTTAAAGGAAATATAAATAGTAACCTAGATGAAGTTTCTTTTTTATTAAAATAATCATAAAAAATGTCGGTTTCGTGGCATTAAGCTTATTAAATATTGTTTGATCAACATATTTTATGGATATGTAAACTGTAATACTTGAAACTTAATTAAATTGATAACGATTTTAAGTCAACATATTTTTATCATTTGACTAAAAATACGTTGGTCTAGTGGTTAGTGACCCTGACTGCTATGCCGGAGGTCGTGGGTTCGATTCCCACCAGGACAAATGTTTGTGTGATGAGCACGATCATTTGTTCTGTGTCTGGGTGTAATTTATCAATAATATTTATGTATTTAGAAATATATGAAATATATAAGAAATATATGTTATTTCTCCGAAACTGTTCACGAACGCGTTGGAGGACGTTTTCAAGCTCTTGGAATGGAACGGATTCGGCATCAACATCAACGGCGAATACATCACTCACCTTCGTTTTGCCGATGATATAGTCATCATGGCAGAATCGTTGGAGCACCTCAATGCTATGCTCAGCGACCTCAGTATCGTTTCCCAACGGGTCGGCCTTAAAATGAACATGGACAAGACGAAAGTCATGTCGAATGTCCATGTGGCACCCGTACCGGTTGTTGTTGGGAATGATACTCTCGAAGTTGTAGACCATTACACTTACCTTGGACAGATTGTTCAGTTAGGTAGGTCCAACTTCGAGAAAGAGGTCGCCCGAAGAATCCAACTCGGATGGGCAGCGTTTGGGAAGCTACGTGATATCTTCTCATCGAGAATCCCACAGTGTCTCAAGACAAGGGTGTTTAACCAGTGTGTGTTGCCAGTGATGACATATGGCTCTGAAACGTGGTCTCTGACTGCTGGCCTTTTAGAGAGACTAAGAGTCACTCAACGAGCGATGGAAAGAGCTATGCTCGGAGTTTCTTTGCGGGATAAAATCCGGAACATGGATATTCGGCAAAGAACCAAAGTCACCGACATAGCTCATAAAATTTGCAAGTTAAAGTGGCAATGGGCAGGCCACATCGCTCGTAGAACTGACAACCGATGGGGAAGAAAAGTTCTCGAGTGGCGACCACGGACCGGAAGACGCAGCGTAGGTAGGCCTCCCACTAGGTGGACCGACGACATCGTGAGGGTCGCGGGCAACCGATGGATGCAAGTGGCTAATTGTCGTTCGGCGTGGCGGTCGAAGGGGGAGGCCTATGTTCAGCAGAGGACGTTTTCCGGCTGTTGATGATGATGATGATGATTTAGAAATATATAAGTTGTTTATCAGTTGTCTAGTACCCATAACACAAGCTCTGCTTAGCTTGTGACTAGATGGCGTTGTGTGATAGTTGTGGAATATTATTATGTTAGGAGCAGTTTAAAGTTAACAGTTATTTTTACTTTAACACTAGCTATATTGGGTCGCGGGACTGTCTCATCAGGCAACCATGAACCTGGAACGTAAAGGGCTATTGAAGGATCACCGTGGATTTTAGTCAGTACGAGTCTGACAGTCCCTCCGGTCCCGCCTTGGGATGGGAGGACTCATTTGATGAATTTACCACGATAAAAAAAGACCAGGTATATTTACATAAATCATGGACTGACCCTGTAATTTTTCACATTAATTTCATTACACTTATTTGTTTCCTGATTTTTTCCCATCCTTACACCAAAGTAAGTTCCATTACATTTAAAAAGGGGCCCTTTATAAATGGCCAGTAATCATTTTAAATTATATATCGTTGCTTAAAGTTTGCGACTTTCTTTTTGCACTGTAAAATGAATGGAGTCACGTGGTATCGCATCATTGACAATTGGCCACATTTGCCATTGTCAAATTGCTACTTGCAAACTTTTGTTGGGGCCCATAATTAGAGATCATTGCCTTATATCAATTGAGATAATTATTTCGTTTATATCATACAATGTTTATGATGGCGATGTTATAAATTGGTGCTGTCGTTTAAAACTGTTTATATTTTTGTTTTCGGATTTTTTGTTAGGGTTTGGTATGTTTAAAAGCGATATGTTCATTTATATGATGGTCATAGTATAAACCGCTTAAACTAAACAATATGAGTGACTAATTTTATTATTATTATTTATTCATAAAATTACCCCGCGTTGATGTCTTTTGTATAGAGAAAGATTTATTAATAATAATAATGTTTGTATTAGTTGGATTTAAGAATTATAATTATGTAAGCGATGAATGAAACTGCGAGTCCGGGTGACAACTGGTTTACTCATTTAAAAAAGCATAGACAATGTCAGTTTGACAGCATACTCCACAGTATTTAATTTAAAATTGAAACAATTTAACTGGAGTAAATCATATAGAAGTCTCGTGTGTACTTAATTAATATAATAAGTACACATAATTAATATTCAAAAGAAATTAAAAAAAAAACTTTTAAAGCAATTTCTATTTTCTTATAATACTACTACTATTTATAACTCACATACTTTACACGTCACAAAAAGCATTTATTCCTATGAAACAACCCCAGACACCTAATCAATAACCCGTCCACGCGCCGCAACCACCCGAGAAGACAATAAAAATCTGGCGCCTGCGCCGGTCACAGATTATGACACGTCCTCAGTAATGACGGGGAAATTGTGCCTACGTGACATTACGCACCTCTATTTTTTCACGAAAGTAAAAGTTCCGCCCTCTATACCATAGTGTCGCGTATTCGGAAGCCGATTGTCGATGTGACATGAATTTGAAATTGGAATCGAAACTCTTTTGTGAATGGGATGTCGTTTCTGCGTAGTCGTTGGCATTTTTTAGAAGTGCGGGAGTCATTTTGATGATAAATACGCGTGTAATGGCTTTGTTTTGGAAAGGTCATTATAATTTTATCAGCTGGATTGGTGTTATGAATTTTTATTGGTGATGAAGTTTTTCTTATACGAATACTTCAGACGAGTGAAATAAGAATCAACGTTGTGGAACAAGTATACTCAAAGATATATTTTAAATTAAAGATTTTCTTTGGAAAGAAAAAAATTAACAGCGAGCAGGATTTTAACCAGCGAACTTCGGATTCAGTATATCCGACTAGGGCATGCAAAACCGGGTCCGGTTCCAGAATTTTCAGAACCGGTTCTTGAGGCGCTAGGAACCGGGTTACCCGGTTCTACCCGGTTCCAAGCGAACAAAATGTTTTTGATGAGGATTCGTCTGCAAATTGTGAATAAAGCTTGGAGACAATCCTCCGATTCATTAGTTATTTTATTTTATATACTTAAAGTTTTTGTTTTATTTAAAAAAAATAGCTACACTAATCTAACTCTTTTTCCCACGTTTTTATACACTCACTTTTCTTGTTTGTTTGTTTGTTTGTAAGTTTGTTTGTTTGTTTGTCGTTCCGGTTGGACTTTTGCAACTCAATTTTGAGGCACTTCCCGATAAGCTAGCATGCTGAAATTTTACCTACACGCTTTGAGTTCTGATGACAATACATGACTAGCTAAGAAACGTCATAACAAATCCAATATGGCGGCCTCCCCAAGATGGCGGACTGGCTGTTTGAACCCCACCCCCATGATATGGGTATCAAATGAAAGGGTTTGCTGTCAGGAATACGAAAAAAATAGTCACGGGACATAAATCCAATATGGCGGACGTCCAAGATGGCAGATAGGCTATTTGAAATGCACCCCTGTGATATGGATATCAAATGAAAGGGTTTGCTATCAGGAGTACGAAAAAAATAGTCACGTGACTTAAATCCAATATGGCGGACGTCCAAGATGGCAGACTGGCTGTTTGAAATCCACCCCCGTGATATGGGTATCAAATGAAAGGGTTTGCTGTCAGGAATACGAAAAAAATAGTCATGTGGCTTATGCTAGGCTAGGCTATTAATCCAATATGGCGGACGTCCAAGATGGCGGACAGGCTTTGAGGCGATAAGCTAGCAGGCTGAAATTTTCAGGGTAGCTTCAAACCCGATGAACAATGATAAAAATAATAAAATAATTAATAGATTTAAAAAATCTAAAAACCCACGTTTTTAAATGTCCTAAAAAGAAGAAAATAACCCTACGGGGCTGAGAGAGGGGCCACTCAAAACGTGGGGGCGTATATTATTTAAGGGATTATTTATGGGATATATTTACATCACGTGAGATCGTAGGTGTAACTTGCAAAGATACGCCCCCACGTTTTGAGTGGCCCCTCTCTCAGCCCCGTAGGGTTATTTTCTTCTTTTTAGGACATTTAAAAACGTGGGTTTTTAGATTTTTTAAATCTATTAATTTTAAGTTCCAATTTTCTCTCTACTTTGACCCAGATAGCATTAAAACTTCATTCTATGGCAGTTAAGTCGAAACCAATCGTAACTTTTGTGTTTTGGCTCATTTTACTGAAAATATTGACGTGATCACCACTTTTTATAAAACCAATATTTTCAAAAATAACTTGAGCAATTCCAAATAAAAGCTTACGATGTGCCCTACCCTTCATTATTTATGCTAGCTGGTAGCTAAGTCGAAACTATCGCTATACTCGTATATATTATTCCAAAAAGATCGCAAGCAACGACAAATGAAAGCTTGTAGTATACCTTACACTACATTCATTGGAAGTTTTATTTTTTTTACTTGGTAAAATCATCAAATGAGATTGAGAGGGACTGTCAGACTCGAACTGATTAAAATCCAAGGTATCCTTCAATAGCCTTTTATATTCCGGGCTCACGGTTACCTGATAAAACATTCCCGCGACCCCAGCAGGCTTTGGCCTTCTAAGAGGAGCTCCGTCAGATTGCTGACAGGTCTTTGAGGCATGCGTTGAATTCCGCACGTCGTCAAATCGGACATGCTCCATCATCGGACACCAAACCACCTAGTACTCGTCGTCCGCATGCATGCGCCTACGGTGGCCGGAAATCGTCTCGCGACGTTTCATTGTCGTGGAGGTCTCCCACAGCGGCTGGGTCGTGAAGTCCGGACTGTCCTGTCCCTCACGACGCGCTTGCGTCCTCATTCGGCATGACTGCTCCACAGAAGGAGCCGACCCTTTGCCATCCCGTCTCGCCCCGCAGCATGGCGTTGAACAATGTCAGGCGCGGGAGTTCGCCGCCGCCTATGGCCTCCGTGAGGACACGGCGATGCTCTGCCCAAGCAGGGTACACTTGCAACGTATACTCCACCGTGTCCTTCGGCGATCCTGCAATTTTGACACCCAGACGTTTTATCCAGCCCGATCAGGCTCAGGAACCTCCCGAAACATCCACACGTCAGGCGGGAGGTGAGAACGCCGTGGCGCCTCTCCAGCCACTCCTAAAAGAGGGGTCTTACCGCCGCGATTGCGGTATTTCCGTTCTTTGGCAGCTATGTCGAAAACAAACGCAAAAATGATGTTTTGGCACATTTTAACTAAAATATTATTCTTATATTCACCATTTTCTTACAGTACTAACAATCCAAAGTACTTTGAGCGTGTGCTAAGACTAATGAAAGCTTATAATGGGCCGTTCCTTTCATCCCATGGCAGTTTTCGTAGCAATTCGATGCAGTGAATGCAAAATTATAACAATCTTATCGGAACCGGGTCGACCCGGTTCCAACGCTCTCAGAACCGGTTCCATAGACTTACTCCAATACCCGGGTATACCCGGGTATTCCGGAACCGGGTAGAACCGGGTGCATGCCCTATATCCGACGCTCTTACCAAGCAAGCCACAGAGGTCATAACTACAAGTGAAGAATTATCCACATTCGCGACACAAGCGTTAATGCGTATTTATTCAAAAAAATTTAAATTATTAATAAGGAAAAAAAAAGAAAATACATAAATAAATATTTAAAAAAATATTCAACTGTCAATTTTAAACTAAAAGACGTTGTTCAGTAGTAACACCACCCATAAACTGAAAATGTGACAGAATCAAACTCAGCTAGAATAACATTCATCTTGGAACACAAATTCCTATTCAATATCTTAAAACACAAAACATACCTATAAGAAAACTCAAAACCAATAAGACACACTCCACAATTCAAGTAAGATAACAATCCAATCATACCAACAAGAATCATAAGAACAGATTCTAACACCTAAGTAGAGCTTCAATAAATACCACTTTTAATTACCCGCTAAATACCTACGACGCATGCGCAGTGAGTGCAACGCAAATCTATTACTAGGCGAAGCCTCTTCGCTGTGATTGGTGGAGCCGTCGCCAAGACTCCGAAACGCTACCAATAGGATCGCTTCGTCCAACAATAGGTGAATAGAGGTACGCCTGTAACGGTACCTTGCTTAGTTCTACTTAGAATGAGCTTAGAGCGTTTGATATTGAATGTACTTCGTTATAAAATTGTACAGATATAGTAACTTTGTGCTGTAACTGTGTTGGAGCTTATGCAATGCAATGTATGGAATATTTTGTTCTAATTGACCTACCTCATCACCTAATGGTAAGTAAAGATGTGGTCGACGGTGAAGGACCCTTGCCTAGAAAAAACTCATTCACTCTATGGATGTATATCCATAGAGAGGGTGGAATTTTGTAATGCCACCTGGAGGGAAAGTACTCTTAATACTGCAGATAGAAAATTTTACTCAAAGGAAACATTCCTTTATTTTTGAATAGAAAGCAAACTGCATTCAAAGATTTTCGAAAATTCTCTTCTCCCACACCCGGGAATCGAACCGGCTAAAATCTGAAAAAATTATACCCTCTACTTTTATTGCATCGATCGTTAGGGTCAATTATAAGGATGAAATCTCTCTAACAAACATGATAAATTAAATGAAAAGTTTAGTTAGTTTACCATTTTTTTGTAAATAATTAAATTAATTTAAGATTTCCTGCTTTTCCTTTCCTTTCACCCTGTAGATATGAGGATAGAGGAGAGGATATCTAACAAGCCTAAATTATTATTATAAATGAGAAAGTTTCAATGTATGGATGTTTGTTATGCAATCCCATCAGAACGGCTAAACGGATCTTAAAAGAAGAGCAAATGACATAAGACACTGTTGATCTCAAGATTATGTTGCCAGTGGATAATTTTTAAGTTATACACGGGTGAAGGCGCGGTATGAAACAAATATTTTCACTTTGTCATCATTATAAGCCTCTAGTAGTCCACTGTTGGCCATAGGCCTCTTCTATCGCAAGCCATTTCACTCGATCACCGGTTACTCCCATGCAGCTCATTTATTTTATAAAATTCTTTTGCTTAAAATGATATTAGCATTGCCAGTATTTGTCCAAGATAAAGATTGAAAGCAAAAAGGAGACAAAACCAGCAGTAGGACATAATAAAGACACTTAAAAAATAATTGACAGAACAATTTATTTTTTGAAATATGAAAACACACGTTTTTCATATACCTACCTCGATTTTTTTACGAAATGACGTCTCCACTTGCCAAACAATAAAACTATTACGAAATTTTCCAATAAAGCCAATAAGAATTATTTACTTTATAACAAAATGTTGCCTAGATGTATACTGGAATGTGTTGGTATTTTTGAAGAGGTTTCTAGTGTATTGGAAAGGGTACATATTCGAATATCGAAGATTAAAATACCTACGATTAAAATACCAATGTTCAAAACATCGAAAATTTAAATATCGATTATATCAAAATGTCGAAAATTGTTATACCTACGCTTAAAACGTCGAAGATTGAAATGCCGAGTGATTAAAATTTCGAATGATTCAAAATATCGAACCGACATTTTACTAGATTCGATAGTTTGTACTTCGATATTTAGGACATTCGATAATCTGTATTTCGATATTTGGATCTTTCGATGTTACTTTTGTAGATTTAGATTTTAGATATATCGAACGTAGGATATTTAACCATTCGATACTATAAACTTTCCTTATTTTAATTTTCGGTGTTATGGTCGTTCGATATTTCCATTTTCTATGTTTTGAACATCGATATTTTAACAGTATGTATTTTAATCTTTAATATTCAAATACGTATACATTGGAAATTGTGCAATATTAAATTGTTTGTTTTACAGTTTATTGCTACCTGAATTTAAAGGCTTTTTTAAATAAAATATTTATGTACCCATTACTCAAAAGCCAGTAATAATTATGTCCTGTTAATTAACATAAATATTATACTGTAATTTCTTCAGAAGATGCACTACTACCTACATTTTTCTTTTGAAATAAACATGGTAATAACATTTATTTATCCTGCCTCCAGACGCCCTATATCATGTTTACATTCCATACAAAACCAAAAAAAATGTGTAATTAATACAACATTGCGAACGCCCAAACATATGTTAAGAAGTAATTTACCTTTAAATCCAAGAGATAATCACTATGTTAATCTTGTTTTAATTAAGAGAAATGATTAATTAATAAGTTTGTTCGTGCGATTAAGTACACATGTACTTAAAGACTGGTGTTTCAACCGCCCCAGGCATTTCACCTCAAATCACAATTAGAGTAACACGCTAATATTGATAATTATTTTGCGCCCTCTAATTTAGTACGTCCTCTCCCAGTTTGGACAAGAAACACATTGTAAGAAGCTCGACGACATATTTATGTGATTAACTTATTTTCAGTCATTATTTTGACAAGTCCCAATTCGACTAAACGTAATTTTGGTCGAAGAAAATGCATAACATGAATAATATTTTCTTTAATGACTGAAATTAATGAATTGGTCTAAGTTAATGTAAACAAGTCACGCAAGCATAAAGAGTACACTGATATACTTAGGTATCGGTAAATGAGCGACTGGATGCTGTCTTTACTTGTACGCTGCTGTATTTTTAAGACCAGATCATTATAAGTACATGTGGCCGCAAGCAGTATCAACACCCCATGTTGGCGCAACACGCATGCTATGTACACATTAAACGAGCATCATTTCTTTACTCTCATTTGGTATAATTTACCGTCATACTACCAACGTACACCACTCAGCAACCACATATATACAAACGTCTATTCCAATCGGCGTTTCGCTATATGTTCATAATTAATAATATACACGATCCCAGTGTAAGATCAGAGAGATATTCGTTTGATGAAGCTCCGCCATTTGTTTGATAAATGAATAATCGCCAGAGATGAACTGAAAATAAAAAGGCACAACACTATGGTGTGCGAACTTTATACTAGAGGTATAAATAAAAAACGCTGCGTTGTTTAAATACACTCGGTACCCAAGTGCGGTACAGTCACCACTTAAAATTTATTGCAATATTAATAATATTAAAGTGACGTTTATTGTTCGCTAGCCATCGTTTACGCATAATGAAGTATGAGAACTATTCTTTATTAGTAACAAAGTACAATCGTTTATGTTATTTAATACAATAACGATTGATAACACGAAGTGCTCTACTGTCTGATAACTGATCTAGGTACTAAGGATGTGAGAATGTTTTGAGCTATTGTAGAAAAAGAAGTGTAACAATAATGCCGTTGCAGATGAAAACTGCTATTACGAGTTAAAAGATATCTTAATTCATTCTAATCACCTTTGATGCCCGGTCCAGACTAGACCGTAACGCAGGAATGGGCTATGGCTGGTGGCGGGGCGTGCCCGCGGGCCGCAGCCTGTCGACCGGCGAGGCACACGAATGCGTCTGTCGCGTGGTTACGTGCTATTAACCGTGTCGGCCGCTCGCTACTAGTCGGCGGACTACTATAAATTACACGAATTATACAGTGTGGCGGCGTACGCGAGCATGTGATATATTGTGGTATGGCGATCGCGCCGTACAGCCTCCGTGTCAGCGCACGTGAAATTACACACCCGACCGCGATGTTTGCGCGCAACACCGCTAATACCCGCGCACGAGCATCGCATTTTATTTGCGATTGTTATTTCGTAAATGATAGGCCTACGCGCGCCTAGAGAAGTTATTGCCGCTAACCCAAAGTTATTTACCGAGAGAAAGAGTCGCACAACGTTTGTTTTGATGACAATCAGAATCTGTCTGTGTCGCACGACGTGGTATTATCATTTGTATTGCATGTAACTCCGGCTAAAACTGCGATGTAACTTTAGCTGACTGTATAATTTATTGAATAACGCATTAAATAAGTATTTACACGAGCTCGTCCGTATACATACGCACGATCGATATAAATTATTTTAACAACGCTTTTCTGACGCTGAATATAATTAATTCGTGAAACCGATGCGGTTATTAAAAATGTAAATAAATTTGCAAAATGACAGCATAATTATGGCGGAGGCCTATTTAAAATGACTGGTATCGGCAAAAACGCGAGTGTACCGAGTTGCTTCCAATCAAAGTGGTAGGCCGCCTTTCTCAATCCATTAAGTCAAAGGCTTTATAATCCAATTAAATTACTTATATCGATCAAGATAAATTTTACATTATTGTCTTAATTACGAGTTATATGTCATCTTTGACAGCATCTCGCAGAATTTAGATCGTCATCGTTAAAATGTAATTCATTGCAGCAACGTAACGAGAAAAGAAATGAAGCCCACTGAACACTATCATCTTGGTAACTTTTTATCTCGTCAAACCTACTAAGGAAAGGCAAAAAAGGTGAGTAATTAATAAAAATAGTTTGAACGTAATGAGGCAAAATAGTGCGTAGCGTCGTCGCGTAGATATCAGCTACGATTGCTACCAAACAGTGACGAGTACTCTAATTATATTTTAACATTCCCACGATTTGATTTCAATTATAGATTTTTAAATTAAGTAGACACAAGCAGAACTACACTGATTTTATATATCTTCATTGCTTTCTTCGCTCGTAAAATCAGTCTTTGATGTTATCGAGTTCTTTGAGAACGGGAGTAATTAACATGTTGATAATAGGTTTGCGGTGAGATCTTTATTATACTTTTAATAAATAGCATTATTTTTGTGAGTTTAGGTGTGAAGATTGCGCCGTCTGCCGTGTTTCTTTACATTATTGACTTTTAGCTACCGTATCAATAAATGTTAATAGCGTACTCGAGAAAGTTCTACGATAATTTAATTTCGTAGCGTATGGTAGCACACGTTTTTAAAGTGTAATTTGGTTAACGACAATTGAGTGTTTCATGGGACTTTTACAAATAAAAAAATATTAGGAAGGAAATACGAATAAAATCTGTCTTTGTATATCCGTCTGCTAAATTAGTATAAAAATGAAGAATAGATTTATAAAATAAATTATGATAAGAATGAACTTTTAATTAGCTACCAAACAGAACAAAGCACAGACATTTTAATAAACAGGAATAAATAATCAACTACAGTATATTTGTTTGCTCTATTAGTATTAAATCATTTAATAAAAATGTATACATTTTTTATATGTATAGAACAGACATTAAAATAAAACTACAAATTCCTTTTGTGACTCACGCCATCTATACAGCCGAATATGATTCAAAAGTCACTATCTCCGAACTCACCCTTAAAACAACCCCTGCGCCAGTAATCTAACGCCATCTGCTAACCTTTTATAGAAATGTTTGCCTTTGGTTGGAACGAGTATCGATTCTAGTTTCATTTAGGTTAAGGGTTGGGTATAGATGTCGTGACTGTGCTGATTTAGGGGTAGTTTTGAACGTAGAAATATTTTAGAATATCTGTGAGTGTGTGACTATGTGTGTGTGATAGAGCGAGCGTCGAGAAACCGCTACGCTGGCGCTGGACAGTGGTCCTTATAGGTACCTGATCTTTTGATCACCTTTTTTATGGTATTTGGCCCATAGACATATTGTTGGTACTTTTATAGATAAGTACCTATTATTTTGTATCAATGTCAAAAAAGTAAGTAATGTATACATCTTCGCTTGGTGAGGGAAATAAAGATTGAATGGTATCAACTGGTATTTTTATTAATATGAATGTTTTATTCTCATATGAAAATTCATAACAACATTCATATACGTGTTTTAATTTTCTTTGCAAGCGCACATTTCATTTATGTTTAGACTATAAATGCCAAAGTAAATTGACATTTGTGAAGGTTATAAATAAATTAAATAAACCCTCAAGCACAAAGATTGCTTGTTGACTTACGTTAATTAAGAAAGTATTTTAATTAATCGCTCATCCACATAGAACATCTTTTTCTATTGGAAATCAACATTTCATGTTGTCTATAAATATTTTCAGTAGCTACTATCATAATTATGTTGTAAACTACTCATAAGTAAAATGATTATCCCTTTTATTTAAATTCAGGGTATAGTATGTATTAGAATAATCAGAGAATATTAAAAAAAAAACCTGAAAATATATTTTTTTAATAATTTCTTCGAAGTTATTTTTTTAACATTTAATTCAAACATTCCAAGAAGTAGTAATTCCAGTATTCAATGAAATGTTTGTAAGTTTTGGGTTATTTAAGCTTAATGTGAAAAAAAAAATGGCAAACTTAAAATACTTTTACCAATAGTATTTTTTTTCTAACAAAATTCCGCAGTTTTCACACAGTGATTTAAGTCCAAAATAAGGGTAACATCACAGTATACAGGTGACGTAGGAATAGTCGGACAGTGTCGCGCGCCCTTCTTACACCTGCCTCCAACAACCTGCTGATTTGAATCCCTTTGAGGTTAGAGCCTCTGTTAGTTCACACGCTAATAAAAGATTTTTGGATAACTGTGATTTTTTATATGATTTTTTTATTTATCATATTTAATTAAGTACTATTTAACGAAAACTATGCACTAATTAAAAGTAGAACACATTCAAATAATAATCCCTGCAAAAATAAGGTATACAAAACACAACCTTAAGTGTTCCCACTGTTAGGACATAGGCCTACTCTTTGTGCGAGGAAAGATTTTTTTTTTATCGTGGTAAAATCATCAAATGAGTCCTCCCATGCTCGTTAAGGAGGAGGCGGGCCGTGAGAGAGAGAGGACAGCGTCCTCCCTCCGCCCCACCCGCAATGGTAGACGCCCACGGCGTCGGACGTCGCAAGACGATCTCCGGCCACCGTAGGCGCGGGCATGCGGGCGGCGAGTAAAGGGCAACTCGCCGCCCGACCATGGACCATGCCCGGGTCGACGGCGCGTTGTGTTCCACGCGCGCCTCAAAGAGCGTCAGCACGATGACGGGGCCCCGCCCAAGAGGGCCAAAGCCTGCCGGGGTCGCGGGACTTATCTCATTACCGTGACCCCGGAACATAAAAGGCTATTGAAGGACACCGTGGATTTTAGTCAGTACAAGTCTGACAGTCCCTCCCGCCCTGCCCGGGTTGGGAGGACTCATTTGATGATTTTACCACGCTAAAAAAAAAAAAAAAAAAAAAAATGAGTCCTCCCACCCAGGGCAAGGCGGGAGGGACTGTCAGACTTGTACTGACTAAAATCCACGGTGTCCTTCAGTAGCCCTTTGTATACCGGGGTCGCGGTATACGTGTGTCCCGCGACCCCGGCAGGCTTTGGCCCTCTAGAGGGGGGCCCCGTCATTATGCTGACGCTCTTTGCGGCGCGCGTGGAACACAACGCGCCGTCGACCCGGGCATGGTCCATGGTCGGACAGCGAGTCGTCAAGGTTTAATAGTAAATCCACTTTTCAAAATTTATGTTTTAGTACCATAATTCAAGATATGTACTTCTTGTCAGTTAACTAGATACGAGTATGTCCAGAAATGTTACTGAAAAACCCCAACCCGACCTTGTGAATATCAATTTTACTCGAAATACGTTATTACATGAGATTTGAGAATTGAAATTGGCATGAGTCGCGAGTTTATTGATATGGATCAAAAACCTATGACATAAATTGCGATTTGGGTTGTAGACCTGTGATATAAATTGAGTATGCCCAATTGTTTCGTTATTAGGATTAACATGTAGGTACAAAATATAAATTCTGTATTGTTTTAATGAGTAGTGTAGTAGTAATAGAAGCATAATTATTGCGTCTTTTATCGAGTCAAAAGAAATGGTCATTAAACTAGTACTGCCATAATTAAGGTATAAAACTTTATAGGTTGGTTCTGTAAAAAAACACAACTTCATTCCTGACAACTTAGTATTCTAATCTATCTCCATGCCGGCTAAGAACTTAAAGAGCGGCTTGTAAACTATAAATATCAAAAGATCTAACATTATAATGAGAGTAAGCCATCAAATAAAGTGCCATTGGCGACTCACTGGGCTAGGTTACGCATGAGCGTCATCAGTGCACCTGCCCTCGGACCGCGAGACGAACCAAACGACTTGTGCATAATGACAAATTAACTTTTGAGAAAATCTACTCAAACTGTTGAACCGTCCGTAACGTAGTCACAAGTGCTACGCCGTAGACGCTACGTAGCAGTTTACAAACCTGCTAACTACTAGGACTTTTTTGTTTATGTTTAACTATAAAATATTAAAATGTCTTGTAACATGCTTGTGGGCACTTGAACTCTTGAAAGTAATATCCTCAAGCGATGTTTACACAGGTATTTTTATACCAGCTGTATCCCAAAAAGTTTACAAGGCTCATTTGATAAAACAAAAGATCCGGGACAATATTAATAACGCAATATCGTCGCCGATCGCTTTACAGCGTCTATTCTCTATAACGACTTCTAAATAGAAGACGTGAACAGAGCCCGTCTTCCGAACATGGTAATGGACGGGATAATTACGCGCAACGACGTGCAACAATAGCGGCGCGAGCTTACCGCTCTATGGCATAATAAGCGCCGGCGTATTTTGATCAGCGCAACAAGTAGCGTGCGGGCGGCGGGACGCGTGCCGCGCGCGCGCCGGCCCTCCCCCCGCGCCCCGCCGCCGGCGCGCGCGCTACTTAGCGTCGGGGGTGCGCGCCACCTCCGCCAATCCACCGGCAACCTCCGCGCGGCACAGACAAGTGCTCTCTCGATACACACTCCCAGTTCACTCGTACATTCGCGATGCCGATGGCGGCTATTCACACGTACCAAAATCTCGGTGTTGATCAGAAACTGACGCACCTACAATCTCAGGCTCCACGGAGATTAGCACCTGCTCCAGTGGACCCTAACCGCTGCAAGAAAAAGTCTTCGTATCTTCATCAGCCCTATCCAACCCAGCCTGCCTCCGTAGCTAGGAGGAACGCTCGGGAGCGGAATAGAGTGAAGCAAGTTAACAATGGTTTTGCGGCGCTTCGTCAACATATCCCTTCAGCTGTCTCCGCAGCCTTGGCTGGAGGAAGAGGATCTTCGAGGAAACTGAGCAAAGTGGATACTTTGCGGCTGGCGGTAGAGTACATCAAAAGCTTGAAGCGGCTGCTTGAGGAGAGCGAAGAGGGCTGCTCCGATACGTCAGGGATGGTGATGACGAGCGGCGGGCCGCACACTCCGCCGCTGTCCGAGGAGTCCCACTCGCCGGCGCCCTCATTCGTGTCGGAGTCGTCAGCGGGCCCCGGCTGCCAGGACGCGTACGACTCCTACGAGCCCATGAGTCCTGAAGATGAAGAGCTTCTAGATGTAATATCGTGGTGGCAGCAACAGTGATTGGAGGTGAGTTATATATTTTTATGTTGACATTTCTGACAGTTGATTAATTTTAATTATCTTTTGGTGATTTATCATTGACACATAGATTTTATATTGAGGGTACCTATATTCTCCATGAGATAAGACTGCACGATATTACATGAATGAATTTAAAGTGTGTAAACATAACCTTCAGGACTTGATAATGATGTTCTTATCACGATGTTTGCTTTCGTCGCGCCGTCAGTATATATTAGCATCAAAGTTATCTAATTTTTTATAAGTCAGTCATTTGTTAAAGCTAAGTTTGAAGGTAAACTTTTTAAGCTTATCACAGTTTTAAGTCAAAAATATTTTTTACCATATTTATTCACGCTAGCAAACTTCGCATAGAGTCAGGTAGTTAAAGCTTATAGTATTTTTTATGACGATCTTTTAGTCACGGTTGCCTTAGGGACCGAATCTTTTATATTGCACAATTTGAATGAAGATTCACCTTCATCCTAAGCAAAAAGTAAACACATCCACCATTATGGGTGAGCATTGAACCGTAAGATAGACTTTATCTTTTCATTGTAGAATTAGAAGGACACAATGGCACGGCCCCAACAATGGCGAATGTTAAAATATGTCGCTTTATAAAAGCGCGCAGCTAGGTAACATTTTTTTATGATCAGAGGTAGACTTTTCTATTTCAAGTTGTAGATAGTAGGGACCCGCATTCCACCTTCTTATTTGCTTCAATAGCCGAACAGCAATTACTTCTAACAATCTTGCGGTTCGCCCCGCATGTAGTGAGAAAATTGCACATAAAAGTGATCTATTCTAATAATAAGTAGCCATAACAGATGTCCCAAGTGGAAACATGTTCCGTTTTTCACTGATATCTTATGTTAATGCGTTTCGTCCGGTCAGTAAGAGGTTTTTGCCAAAAACTCGCCATATGGTCCGCCCTGATAGATTAAGTAGAACCGGTAGCGCCGCAAATAAAAACAAGATATTAAAGCTCACAAAAAATGTTTTGAGACGCTTCGTCGACTATTAATTTATTGTACCGGAAGACGAAATCTCAAGAGGAAATAGAAGGGCGGCGAGCGAAGCACACGTGTTACAATATTTGCTAAGCTCTATGCAAACATATGGCGATACCGTGCACTGTTCATGGGAATTATATATAGCGTCACCAAGCTCTGTTTTTAGCATTTAGATTACCTGTTATTGCCAAAGTATTGACGCATATCGTAACTCTTCTATTGACTTTTTTATTTCAAACGTTTCAAATATGTTTTTCCTTTTTCCCAGGAACCGTACATTGCGGTGATCAAAGTGCGGCCAATCAGCGGCTTGGTGATTATGAAAAAACGAGTAATCCTCCAGAGGATCGAGCATCGGAGCGCGAGGGCTCCGAGAGAACCTCTAATTAAGCGCAATCAGTATATTCCTAATGAGAGGGGATAATGGTGGACTGTAACGACCCCATCGATGCATTCCCCGAGCGACTGGACACCGAACGAATACCCCCACTGCATTTCCCACATCGACGGAATAACACTAAGAAGACTGAATCGATCATTTATTTGTTCTACTTAAAGCATTTAGATGTAATGTTAGTGATTCGACATAACGCTGTGCCTTAGTGTAGCCTTACGTATTAGGTACTACTTCCACTTAGTATGTAAGCTTTACAATTGTTCATAATTGTTATCTAGTCATTAATGTTAAGGATAGTTTATGTTCAGATTTTTGAACGCATCTAGGTACATTGTTCCGTATTCTAGATCGTTCATCCTGTAAAATAAAATTTTGAAAATCTTGAGACAAAGACTTGTAATGTAAATAGATAAGTTAGCACCATAAGACAGATTCCTAATATTATAAGATTTTTATGAAATAGTTATAAAAAATACCAGTATTCAGCCATTTGGTTGTATCTGTAATTAAATACATTTTTTATAAATTCCTACTTAAGTTTTTTATTTACCCAATATAATCTATTTACATTGAAATATATAAGAGTTGCTGAGCTGAAAAATAAGCTTCTCTCCATATAAAATTATGGTATGATACTAAAAATAAAATTAAAATTGCACTCATAAATCTTTGCATACCTCTCTACTAATTTATACGATAAAATATTCCTATTTTAAGCTCGTGTAGATAAGTGCTAATAAGCGTAAATGAACAAGCGTGATTTATTCCCAGCACTTTACAGTCTAACATAGACACAGTACCTTTCGAACCTTTACAAATATATTAAAAAAGAAGACTAGAGACTAATTGATGAAAATAATGAGGCAATACATTTTTACCTAGAAAAAATTGCAGCATATATGTGTAGTATACGAATTTGCATGGTATTTGTAACCAAGTAAGTTGTTTAAATTCCATGATTTTAGATATATATTTTATTTATCTAGAAATCTCAAAGTACTTTACCTATAGGAACAACGGGACTTTACAGGATTCCTCGAAAAATTGCATTCTAGCCGCAAAGCGCAGATAAACAAATAACGACTGGCTGGTAACACTGGTACCCCATCGACTACAATCACCAGAAGAACCTGTTTCTCTTAGTTAACTCAGAATTGCTCAAAACGATAAGCAGCTGATACATTCCCCGTTTTCTTATTATCATCATCTTACAGAAGTTAATCTAAAATTCACACCTCCATTATTCATATTTCTCTAGTCGTTACTCTGTGAAATACAAACAAGGAGTTCGATTACTTTACTATAAATTATCACCCACTCCATTGACAACTATGACATCGCTGCCAATGCTTCATATATGTCCTTGAAATAAATAAAAAACAGCATTATCTACGTAGGTTTGCACAAACACAGAACCCAGGACGTTGCAAAATTAAAATAACAAAAGCTGCTTTTTCCACACGTGCCTCTGCTCAGGTTTCATTTTGCAAAAGAAAAATAATAACACAGAGGTCCACGAAATACACAAAATGGGGGGCCTAAGCATACATTGGTGCATTTAATTTCGAAAAAGACAATTGTACTGCAACTGGATCACGTCGCCGAACCGCCCATCGAAATCAAATTGCAATAGTAATTTTTGATAATGGAAGGGAAGCACGAACCATTATGGGTGGATATTTCCGTCGGAGGATATTAATTGTTTGAACTTGTTCAACTTCCACACAAGACGAGATCTGCTAGATATGACAGGAACTTGACGAACACACCTGTGGATTTGCGAACTGCTTTGTCGTTCAGTCTAGTTAATTTTCTTAAGTATTAATTGTTGGTTATTATGCGCCGCGCATCCGTTTGCAACAAACTTGTTTCTCATTATCTTGTCTGTCTTGTTGCATACCTAGTGTCTACGTTCGTTTATATAGCGATTATCACAATCTTGTACAAAGGAATGTTAATTTTAATTCATTGTCAAGTATTAATTAATGGGAGCTACATTATGGGGTCTTTATGGAAGTTAACAACGAATCTCCAGATTAAGATAATTAAAATTCAAAAATAAAACATTACAAATGTCCAAAACTATCCGTGCCAAACTTTCTAGAACATTAAAGCTCGTTGTAATATCGCGGCGGCATCAAAAGCTGCGCCTGCGCCGCCTCCTGAAGTTTGGCGGCGTCAGAGTTCGGCGCGCGGCGGCGCGGCGTTGTCTCGTGCGCGCTCGGCTCCGCTCGTGCGTTTACGAGGCACGCGACCGTCGCGCGCACAGCCCGCACAGCTGCCTGTAAGGCTGCGACTGGTGACCACTTGCCCAGAACTGATTGCTTGGATGTGATGGAGATTATGGAATTGGTAAACGTGATTTTTTGGTTTATCAATTATTTTGGAACTGATTTATGGATTTATAATTATAAAAAAGACCTAGGTTTACTAAAACGGCGTTTTCAGGAATTTTCATTAATATATAAAGGTATAATTTGTCCAGTTTTTTGGTGAAAAATAAATAACCAGCGGTATCCACTATTTCAGAAGCTACCACCCATGTATTCAGCGAACACTAAAATATTTTTAAACTTTTGGGAAACAATGGAACCGTAAATATTACCAAATTGTATATTTGGTCGCACTTTACAGCTGACCGTGTTACCGATATGAATTATTGCAACTCAAGGAAAATTATCTCTTTGTATTTATGTTTTCAATATCTCTTTATTGAAGACACTAAAATGTCATTTTGGTCACTTAGGTACTTTTTTATCGTGGTAAAGCCATCAAATCAGTTCTCTGACCCAGGATGGACTGAGAGAGACTGTCGTACTGACTAAAATCCAAGGTGTTTCTTCAATAGCCCTTTACGTTCCAGGGTTACGGTTACCTGTTTAGACCGCGACGTTACTGTTTTGAATATTATTTTTTTTTCTTTTGACCTAAAACGGATTATTTGCCTTGTTCAGTTCATCATGGCGCTTAAAACAGTGCTAAAATATCGCAAACTAATTGAGCAGTGGTGGCCCAGTGGTATCGGCCTCGACTTACGAGTTGTAGGTCGTGGGTTCGAACCCCGTCAGGCGCATTACTTTGTGTAATTTATTTTCAACACCACTGCTCTCAAAACGGTGAAAGAAAACATCGCGAGGAAACCGACATGTCCTAGAACCAAAAATTCGAAGACATGTGACATCTACCAATCCGCACTGGGCCCGCGTGGTAGATTACGGCTCACTCCCTCTCACAGAGAGGAGGCCTGTGTCCCAGCAGTGGGAACATTTATAGGCTTTTTTTTTTTTTTTAGGGTGGCAAAATCATCAAATGAGTCCTCCCGCCCTTACTGTCAGACTCTTACTGACTAAAATTCACCCGTGTTCCGTCGGATGCCCTTTACGTTCCGGGGCCACGGTATCCTGGATTAAGAAAAATCCGCGACCCCGGCAGGCATTTGGCCCCATAAGGGGCCCCGTCGGTGACGCGTGAAACACGACGCGCCACCGACCCGGGCTTGGTCCTTGGTCGGACGGCGAGCATACCCATTACTCACCGTCCGCAAGCCCGCTCCGCCGCTGTGCCCTCTGCTGTTCAGAGGGACACGCGTTGGAGCGTCCACCCGACAGGCTATTTGCATACGGGCAAAGAAACCCGTTAGGCACACAGTGCCTAAGGAGAGTTTTTGCCCGCATCCCAGGGCGCACCGGCCCGAAAAACTGGTCTTCCCCCCGGACGTATCCGAGAGGGAACTCCAGTCCACGGGCGCACGTGGAGGTTTCCTGTCTTAGCACCCCAACATTTATAGGCTGATGATGATTTGAAGTTCCAAAGACAGTGTAAGTGAGTTTATAAATCAATATTTTACATGAATCCGTTGTTTTTTTATTGTGTTGTGTGTATAATACAATTAATAGATATTCGAATAAGCCAAGTGCCTTTTAGGGCTGCATGGCCAGGCCCATGGGACTTCTGGCCTTGGGCGCAAGTGTTACGTTGCCGCCAATAAGCGTGTGACCTAAATCCCTTGGCGGCGCGCACGCACGCCACGTTGCTATTTTGGAATATCGATCAAGTTCAAGTGCCACTACATTTGGTCGGTGTATTTTTTTGCCGTTTTTCTTTGATTGTAACTTGTAGCAGGCATACCATGTGTATTGGGCAAGTTATGGCTTGCCTTCCTTGTAAAAATAAAAACGAGGGGTAAAGTTTAAAAACTGTCAGTCAATCTCATAAGCTCGGAACTTATGGATCTGAAAAAGTGAGTAATGAAATCCTAAGTAATATAATACAAAGAAAATACTTATCAATAAATTGAATCGAGTAAATACACCTATTTTACAATTTTGCGTAATCATAGAGCAAACAATCTTGAAAAATACTCTCATTACAAAGAACTACAAAAAACGATGGTGCTCTTGATGAATGACAACAGTTATACGCACTTTTTATTTAAATTCTAAAGATGGTTTCAAACGAATTTGTTGAAGCTGCGATATAATAAAAATACTGAAATCCAAACGGGACGCACAAACTGTAATGTCCACAGATAATGTCCTATTCAATGACTATTTAATTAATCAGTCGGCACAGAGGTGCCATAAATTGAGTCCGCAATAAACCTCATTAATGGCCTTTAATGAATTGGAACTCAGTAGCAGGTAGTTTTATCTAAAATATCTCGAATAGCTCCACCGAAATTCCTATAAAAATAACAGTTACATCACAGGGTGTCATGTCACCGCTCTTAGAAATGCCACCCTTAAACTTCGCATTTAATTGCCACTCCCAAAAATTCGGTCTTTGAATTCTTTACGTTCTTTATAACGAACCCTGTTATTTTTTTCACACGCGACTTCATCAACAATGAATTTTAATATTTTAACAAATCATAATATAAATGGCTGATAAAAATAAAAAGCAGAAGTTCAAACATTATTCAGCGCTTGTTATTATAATTCAATGTCTAATGGCGCTGCATTTGCTGCATAAAAACTTTTGTAAATTGTTGGAAGCAGTAGAGTCGAAGAATATTCTATAATCGATTAAACATGATCATAACTCATATGGGCTCTTAAGAAATTATGCAGTTTCTTCTCCATGCCAGCTGTTGATGTTCAAGCCTTTTAAAATTTGCATGATACGCTCATCAATTATCCAATTTATCCCGTGACATGTTTTGTGACATGGCGAATTTCAGATTTTACGAAATACCGAAATGTATTATTAAACATGTTCCTTACAGGCGTCACTTACACCATCATAAACTGTGCTCGTTTGTATTCAGTTGGCGTACTTCATCTTCTTTAAATCGTCGCATCATTTTCCCGAACATGACCACAGCTTTACATGCTGTTTTTTATTCGCGAGAGAACCTCTCACATTCTCAATTTTTGAGTTTAAAACTCATTTGCAGCTACAAACTCCTTCTCTATAATTTTCTCTGTTCAGACAAGTTATCGGCTTTTGTCAAAGGGCCGTCGTGTCGCGCTATTCAAATAATTAGGGCCGATGCAACCACTTGCTTCGATCGAATTAAACCACATAAAATCGTCGTGAGGACTCGTTCGATACAAAAACTTTCAACCATCAGTGATATACAGCCTTTGCAAACGTCGACGATCATTTACACTTGTAACCAATAAAGCCATATAGAACTCTAAAATAATGATCATCCGTTATTACTGAATCCCCTCGAAATGTAAGATATTTGGTGACGCCGATTATGTGTTTACGTTACCAATTTTGGTTGATAATTTTGTCGAGATCAAAATGGAAACTTGCATCGAGTTCATCGACCCGTCCAGGTGGTAAGTGACAGCAAACATTACTTATCAATAAACGGAAGAAATTACGATGCTATTGGTGTCAGTCAACATTGAACTGACCTCTCATAATGCGCTCTAGATTACGTCTAACATCAACAATGTCCACAATCAATTTAATTTTATCGGCGCGTGTGATCTGGACAGCTGTCAAAGCATTGATAACTATTTTAAAAGTATGTAATAGCCGAATTTACTTTTCTTTAACTTTTTAACTCGGACATGAAACTTGCTTCGAGTATTTACATACCTGAAATACAGGGTGATTAAACTTCAGACGCACAATTTACATATACTATAAGTACAGACACATTCGCAATTGTCCAGGAAAATCTCAGCAAGAGGTAACATGTCATCGAGATCGACTCTAACGAAGGTTTATTCAAAAAACAGTGTTCGCCTCCGGTGGTCCGATGCTGTCAACTCAACCCGTCTACGTGCGACAGGGCTCGTTATGCAACAATACCGATGTGAATTACTTTACAAGGCAATTATATGCCCAATAGTCGGTAAATATTCCTACTAATTGAGCTAAATTCTAATTGACTGTTACGCATGTGTAATGTGTTACATAATAGGACATTTGTTTCTCAAAGGAACTGTCGGAATTTCATACAAACATGGTAATAATTTCTGATGTTTAAAAGTTCTTGTCACGTAGCTCATAAAGGAATTTGCCTAAAGGTACATCTTTTACCGGAAGACGCTTGTAGGTATATAATCAAAACGAACATAACTTCAAGCGCTTCCAAAAGCGTACTGTAATTGGTGATGCTGATCGACGAACTGTATGTCATAGGCGCTTCCACCTGATAACTAACAATCACCAAGTATTTGAAGCCAATTTCCCCTTTCACGGTTATTAAGTTTAATATGTGCGGTTCAAAATTTGCTAATAATGTACCACTTTGTTCTGTTCAGTTTCGAGCCGCTACGGTACTTAAAGTATATTAAACGTTAAGGTGTTGGTACTGGTAGGCAATCATTACGATTGGCACCGCCCAGAAGTCTGGTCTTATGCGATGAAATGTACGATTATAAGGCAGAAATCAGATACGAGGTAATCGTAGTGCAAGAAGCTTTTCCGCAATCACGCGATCATGCTGAAGTCTGAGCCTTCGATGTATTAAAATGCATGAGTGGTAGTAGAAGCGTTTATTAAAAATATTAAAGAAATTCCCACAGTGTTAATCAATGCTCTCATCATGATATACTGCTTTATAATCACGGAGTAATCCAGTCACATTTATCAGACGTTAACGAGCCGATAAATTGATCACTAGAGATAGACCCATTCACAAACAAGTAACATTACAAAAATATCTGTCCTAAAGCAATTTTGTTAATGCTTATTTCTAAAAGGTAGCGCGGTATAGCCCGGCTTACTTTATAAATGTTTCATTGGATTTTAAGTTTGATAAAGAGCCACATTAACAAAGTGCGGAGATAACGTTCAGGATATACTAATTCAAATCCAGTTTGAAATATATTATCTTTTTCTTTTCGACTTAGATAACGCTATCTGGATTGGCGCCCCCACGAAATAATATTTAACGACATGTTTCTTAATTCATCAGAATCAGATAGGTTGATGAAGTGGTAGAACAAGTTACTGGTGGGAAAAAAAAAACTATTGGCGCATGTAATAAAGTTGTTTAGTTAAACAGTGTTATGATAATTTCACGGTTCGAAGGATAATTTCTGGTAACTCCAACCGCATTACGTGGAAGCAGATCATACACCACGAGATGTAGCGATCAGCTTTGCCAATGTCAGTGACACTCAAAATCTATTAGTAAGTAGCGGGTCATCGTCTGGAGGGATTACTCTGACCGCATCAATTTTCTCACTAATTTTCTATTTGACTGCGTAAACCAAGGTAAGGCACGAGTCACGAGTTACTGAACCGAGACGGCAGCGTTTTAGAATATTTCCCAAATATTGGCTGTGACTATTTCCTTTGTGTTTGATGATTGACCTATTTGCTCGGTCAAATCTCATCGAAACGATGCCATGGTATTTATTTGAAAGATATTAAAGAAGTCCAGTGCATTTTGCGGAAAACTTATGTACCAAATTCTGGAGAGAGTACCTACTTCAACTAGTTAATAAGTATTGAGTGAAATAAAAGTAGCTGAACATCAAGTCATAAAAGATGTCCATAATTATCAAAACAACAGAAGCTTTATTTCGAAAATTCCGATGATCTACGAGATGTACATCGTATCGAAGCGAGACCACCAACGTCAGTGGAGGTGTAAGACGGTGGTATCTTAATTAAAGGTTAGGAACTTGATCGCCTCCGTAGTTCCGGCACCGGACCGCACCGTGCCGTTGATTTTGGACGTAACCACTCTTTAAACCCTAATAAGTGAATATTGAGAGGTTTCGCAACGATTACTGACGCTTATACAGTGAATAAAGCACGTTTAGCATATAAATAACTACTTTTCGTTTTTGTTAAAGAAGATATCACAAGTTTTGCATTTTTTTTTTAAATTTTTTTTAAAGCCAAAACATAGCCAAATAATTAAATAGAAACTAGAATCTACTTTTTTTTTTTTTTTTTTTTTTTTTCGTGGTAAAATCATCAAATGAGTCCTCCCACCCCGGGCAGGGCGGGAGGGACTGTCAGACTTGTACTGACTAAAATCCACGGTGTCCTTCAATAGCCCGTTATGTCCCGGGGTCACGGTAATGAGATAAGTCCCGCAACCCCGGCAGGCTTTGGCCCTCTAGAGGGGGGCCCCGTCATCATGCTGACACTCCTTGAGGCGCGCGTGGAACACAACGCGCCGTCGACCCGGGCATGGTCCATGGTCGGGTGGCGAGTTGCCCTTTACTCGCCGCCCGCATGCCCGCGCCTACGGTGGCCGGAAATCGTCCCGCGACGTCCGACGCCGTGGGCGTCTACCACTGCGGCTGGGGCGGAGGGAGGACGCTGTCCTCTCTCTCTCGCGGCTCGCCTCCTCCTTCACGAGCATAACTGCTTCGCAGAAGGAGGCGACCGCTTCCCACTCCGTCTCGCCCCGCAGCATGGCCTCGACCAATGCCGGGCGCGAGAGGTCTCCGCCTATCGCCGCCGAGAGGACACGGCGGTGCTCTGCCCAAGCGGGGCAGTCCTGCACCGTATGCTCCACCGTGTCCTCCGGGCGATCTTCGCAGTGGTGACACCCGGGCGTCTCTTCCCTCCTTATCAGACACAGGAACCTCCCGAAACTTCCGTGTCCGGTGAGGACCTGCGTCATGCGGTAAGTCAGGACGCCGTGACGTCTTTCCAGCCACTCCTCAAAGAGGGGTCTTACCGCCGCGATTGCGGCGTGCCCGGACCTCGGTTGCGACAGTCGTCCCCTCCAAAACTAGAATCTACTAGAACATTTTAATTACTTAATGGACTGTAACAAATCGAAATGGTTATAATTGTCGTTAAGACAACAATGTCAGCCGGGAGGCAAACCATAGAGAATGCTGTGGGGGCAATCAGTAGCAATCGGTTAATGGGCGGTAGTTGCATATCGAATGAGACAATCAGAGCCACTGATGTGGAAGATACAGAACTAATTGTGGTGGAAGCGAGTGGTGGAAAGGATTCGTTTGGTTGAAACTGTATTGTTGGGTCAAGTGCTGGGGTTGTTGACATTAATATAAAATAAATATTTATACAACAGTAGGACGGTAGAAAATAAATCTTTGAAAGAATTGCACTACAAAATTGCCTGTATTAAGTTAGACCTGTATCACAATAAATTTTATTCTGGACATTATTAGTTGAAACGTATATGTATCACCTAGATAATGTCCAGAATAAAATTAAAAATTGGACTACGGCACAGGCTTGGTATTAACCTAGACCAAGAGAATGTTATCCGTCGTACCACAAAAACTTTTAAACGTCTGTTGAACACTAAACTTGTCTAAAAAATTATGTCGTTGAAATAAGGTCCGTTTTGCAGTCACACTTTTTTTAGACAAGTGTTCAACAGACATTTAAAAGTGTTTGTGGTACGACGGTGAATGTTTTATAATATTTTATTTTTCAATTTTTGAATGCCTGAATTGTCAGAATATACGCCAATATTAAATCTTCTAGACTGCATAGATTTTCGGCCAGTATTTTTTATTAGTAACAGTGTTACAGAGGTAAATTCATAAGTACATTATGATTTCTATTACATATCATTATTTTATCTCCAATACTTTTTACTTGGACTGGAGGTATTCCGGTGGTCTCACAGTGTCTCACAGAAACCTCAATGTAATGACGGTGACGAATCGAATGGCCAGCCGCTCACCGCTATTATTTTAATGGATTTATTACCTTACATTACTACCAACAAAAGATCTAATCCAATACGCTTATTAAGGCTTTTAAAGCTTTAATTGGATTATATAGTAATAATTTGATAAAATATTAAAATTCTAGTAGTTAATACGTAATTGAATCAAACATCAAAGTTAAGATTTATGGAGACCGGTTAGATTCACACGCTGTCAGATTCATGAAATGGATTCGTATCAGACCCTAACATGAATTCGATCGAGGCCGTGTGGCCTGCTTAAAATATTATGACGTAAATTATTCTATTACTTCCCTATGTCCCATTTACTTTACGTCAAAAAACGTGAAAACTCGTGATAAGGCCTCAGGCATCTACATACTATTACAGTGCGATAAATATTCTCACTAACAAAAAAGAAGGTTTTTATTCTGGAAGAACACACAATATAATTTTTGTTTATTTTGCAACTCTGTACCCAAATAATAAAATATCACAGCTTTTACTTTAACGTTAAAACTCATCATAACATCAATCATTCAATTTACAAAACGCAAATAAAATCATTAGGGATTATTATTTCACGCAGCAGAATAAGTTTTAACGACACCATTATTTTTAATTCTGAGTCTTGAACAGCTTCTCATAAGCTCTGCAATGGTAGCGGTCACGCATGCTCCGTACGATTAATTCAAGCCAATCAGGGGCTGATTACACGCATTACGTACTTACAAACTAATAAATGCGGTCATAATCCCTCTTATCCTTAAACAAATAAGTGTCGTTTTAATAAATCGTAACTGTATAATGCAGTTCCCAAGTAGACCCTTGTACAGAACCGGGTTGGTCTTTAGTAGATTTTACAAGGATTTCACGCGATGCCACTCGGTTCGACGGAGGCGTAGCATAAATTCTAACCCGCGGCAAACACTTAGGTACATGAGAATCTATCATTACACCTTATTACTCTAGAATTTTAAATGGTGGCATACATTAAACATTAAACTCGGTTTCGCTTTAAATAGATGAGGCTTTTAAATTCTATTAGAATTTTAAATTTTCTGTTAGTTTTTGGATTGCCACCCATGTTAGATGTTGATCGATGTTTGACAAAAATCGCTAGCTCTTTTTTAGCTTGTACAAAATAAACATAATTCCTATTTAAGGACTAGAGGTATCATTGTTTGCTATCAAATTTATTGTTTAAAGAAAATACAGTAAAATAAAAACCTTACTTCGACTTATCATCTATACCTGGTACAAACCTCCACCATCGCTAATCTAAGATTAGTAAAACCGTCGACATAATGTTAAACGTTGTCTAACAATCAGTAATTTGAGACCCCACATTTTATAACACGAGAAAACCTTTTCAACGCAGCTTCCAGTTAAATTCTGGTTAAGGCGATGCCGACTTCATTTTATAATGTTATTTTTTCAACATTGATTAATGTTAAGTTGCTTACGAAATATAAGACGTCAATTGCTTAATTAAGGAGACAGACCGGATGCTGTTGGTACAGAAGACGTTACATCCATCCGTTGAACGGGACATCAGTTACGTGCTCCAATACATTTCTGATTTCTTAGTGTCAATGTTACACGATATAATATGTAATTATAAATACACATGCGTGTTACAAGTAGCAGTGCAACGTGCAAAGTTCTGTTATTTCTATTGATGATCAATAATAAAATTTAAAAAAAAATATTTAAATTCCTATACTTTTTTTAAATTAACACGTTCCAGGACACTTGACTTTTTTTAAATATCCTAATATGACACTTAAAAATCCCATTCATTTCATCACACCGCCTAAAGCCGTACTACCATATTACACATATTTTTAATATTTTGATACGACAAATACGGCCATAGACGTTGACGCCTATGGGCGGGACGTCATATCAGTAGTAACAATGAACAATGAACTTTCACTAATTCTAGTGGAAAGCATACGCCTAACGTTTCTCGTACTAAAATCTCATAATCGGATTCACTAGTTTCGCCTTCTTGATTGCCATCTGGGTCATAATTAGTATCTGAGCCGAATTCACCATCTAGGTCACTGTAAGGGTTGTGGTGGCTTTCATCCGCATCGTCTTCAACAGCAAACAGACTCGGACGGTTACTTGAAGCCAGTTTCTTCCGTTTAGACGCATCTGTGAAACAATATTGGTAAATACAATAAATACCCACAATAAAAACCGTTAGCAAGGAGCTAAAATAGTAGGTAAATAGCATTTCAATAATAATTCGTTTATGTTTGTATGTTCTCAGTTTTACATCATGTTTTTCTCCCCTACAAGTAAGAAAACGGCACTACTGTATAATATAACACTCATTTCAATCGAACTTATTTAGTTTATAATTATAAATTAGCTTTATTTACCTTGTTTATGCTGACTAAAATCACGAACCATGCAGCCAGCGACGCGACGACACACCGGCGACGCACGCCGTGACACTAAATATCAACATCGTAGTACTTGTATGGCGTAGTTTACGGCAGTAGGCGGTGTAAATGTCTTAGTTCGGTGCATAAACACTGCGTATATGTGTGTTGAAAAATGGCTCGAAAAGAGTTTGCCGTGACAGCTACAAACGAATGATGTCGCGTGATATGACACTAGATCATGTGCTTCCTGGTAATTGTATGGGCAAGCAACGGCTACAGGCGGTTTGCCAAGTATCATGCAACAAAGTCCACCGCCCTTAGCCGGACTGTCACGTAAAGGTATATCGAGATAACGGCGAGAGGCGGTCTGTCCCGGAATGTGTTAATAGTTAAAAATGGAACTTAAACGAACAGATTGCTTAACAACGATCAAACAACGCGCCCCCCGACATATTCGGGATTGACGGCACGGTTGGTGCAATGGCTGATCGTTTGGACTGCTACGCCGCGTGCCGTGAGTTCGATTCTTGCATGGAACAAAAAAGTGTAAAGGGACAAGTTGGTAGCCGACTGCACGCAGCAGCAGCGAACGACATGTCGATAACTACGGAGGGAATTTCATAGAAATACGTAGAAACCGTAGTGTCACTGCGACACGTCATTTGTTGCAGCTTCATGTCGTCAGCTACCAACTTGTACCTTATTTATGCTCCAAGTAATTGTTCGGCTGTATTGGCAGTTTGTTTATGTAGATTTATGTATGCGCACCCAGAATACTAAACAAAATCATATTGAGAACACGGTTCTTTAAAAGTGTCGTGTTTTCCATTTATAAAAATTCGCATTGTTTTTACTATTTAATAACGTATTCAGACACATACGAGTATGCTATCTAGCAAACCACACTAGGGGCTGTGTTTGCAGAATGATTCACTTTATTTTACAGAGAGGTGACTGGTGTCCCAAAGATGAACTTGGCTAGGCTGATTATAAATAAGGACAAAACAAAATAAAAAAACCGGCCAAGTGCGAGTTGGACTCGCCCATGAAGGGTTCCGTAGCAGCAAGCATAGATTAGAGATATAATTATATTGAGATTAGTAAGTAATATACACAAACAATAAAAATAACTTTGTTTTTCATAGTATTTGTATGAATGGCAAAGTTATATTTGCGGTTTTTGAAAATGTACTATATCTCAAAAACTGCTAACTGTATCTCATCCAAACCAATTTTCGTTGGTAGTTTTGGTTAAGGTCTACATTATATATTTTTTTTACTTTTATCATTCTCTTATTTTAGAAGTTACGGGGGGGGGGGGGGGACACTTTTTACCACTTTGGAAGTGTCTCTCGCGCAAACTGTTCAGTTTAGAAAAAAATGATGTTAGTAACCTCAATATCATTTTTAAAGACCTATTCATAGATACCCCACACGTATGGGTTTGGTGAAAATTTTTTTTTTGAGTTTCAATTCTAAGTATGGGGGGCACCCCCAAAATTTGTTTTGTTTTGATTTTTGTGTGAAAATCCTAATGCGGTTCACATAATACATCTTTCTACCAAGTTTCAACAGGATAGCTCTTATACTTTCGACAAAAAGTGGCTGTGACATACACGGACAGACAGACAGACAGACAGACAGACATGACGAATCTATAAGGGTTCCGTTTTTGCCATTTGGCTACGGAACCCTAAAAAGGCTCATGATCTGCCCTTAACATTACCGTAAACTTTTTCACACGTTGTAAGTATTTACTTAAGGCTCCATTCAATGTTCAATACGTTCGGTATCCGAACTAAGATGTATGGAGAGATATTTATCTGAACACAACGTCGCTAACGAACTGGTCACACATAAAATGTTCATAAATGGCATTAACCAATGCTATCTTTTGTTAGATGTATGCAACGATAGAAACCTGTTCTATGTCTAGATAGGGATAATAAACACGTGCGATGTATATTGTTGTGTTTAACGTATGGTCAGAGTCTCAAAAGGTTAGGCAGTAATTTTTAGTTGTTTTAAGCTATTGCATAGCTTTTATCGCGGGCTCTGAGCGCGGCGCGGTGCGGCGACCGAATCAAATAAATTCCAAAAACCTAAGGAAAAAACCTGACACCACGCATCGTCTAACATCGTTTCAGTTCGGGAGACTTCGGCAATCTTAAAAATATCCGTCATAAAAAATCCTTTTTATTACTGGTTCTAAACGGCCAGCTAAAAAAGGAGTTTTCACAATTAAACCTACTTATAAAATTCTCCTACAACAAAAAAGTTCTTTATTACAGTAGTGCACCACAAACATTTTAAATAAATTGTACCTATTGTCGTTAAATATACGCGGTAGGTGATTTTATTCTTTTAAAATAAAAATAAAAAATATTATGCAATAGCTTCACCGCGGCAGTCTCCGAGTGCCACACGTATTTTTTTTTTGTATCACACAATAATGGCTTACACAATACACATATAGTTGGTTTGACCTGCATTATCACATAGGATAGTTTTTATATCGATTTTTTTTCCTGTAGGATAATTTTCGAATTGTAGCAGGCCCTCGGTCACAATACTGATCCTGATCTTGTCTTTAACCAATCAACAGCCGAATTTGCTTATTTGGTCCTACAGATGTCCAATCACAAGCAGCTATCTAAGAAACCTGACCAAGGTTTGAATTAGATAGAATTTTAATTTCGGGCTTTAGATATGCTCCCTTTTTTTTTGCGTGGTAAAATCATCAAATGAGTCCTTCCACCCCGGGCAGGGCGGGAGGGACTGTCAGACTCGTACTGACTAAAATCCACGGTGTCCTTCAATAGCCCTTTGTGTTCCGGGGTCACGGTAATGAGATAAGTCCCGCGACCCCGGCAGGCTTTGGCCCTCCAGAGGGGGGCCTCGTCATCAAGATATAATAATAATAATAATAATATTCCACAACTATCACACAACGCCATCTAGTCCCAAGCTAAGCAGAGCTTGTGTTATGGGTACTAGACAACTGATAAACATACTTATATATTTCTAAATACATACATATTATAGATAAATTACACCCAGACACAGAACAAATGATCGTGCTCATCACACAAACATTTGTCCTGGGTGGGAATCGAACCCACGACCTCCGGCATAGCAGTCAGGGTCACTAACCACTAGACCAACAGGCCAGTCAATATGATCCCTAAAGAAGCTTAAATTATGCATAAGACATAATATTTTTCAACTGATGATGACGTCATCAAAGATTTGGAAGAGACCTACATGAGCATTGGGTGACTAAAGCTTGAAGAAGAAAAGAGAGAGAGATATCTAGCCGATTTTGATACAGCAACTACATTCCATAGTTTTCTAGAGTGATTGTTGAGAGCTTTAGTCTGCTGCCCTCTTATATGCTCTCCAGTCTTATTTTTCCCACGTTTCCCACGTTTTTATACACTCACTTTTCTTGTTTGTTTGTCGTTCCGGTTGGACTTTTGCAACTCAATTTTGAGGCACTTCCCGATAAGCTAGCAGGCTGAAATTTTGTACACGCTTTGAGTTCTGATGACAATACATGACTAGCTAAGAAACGTCATAACAAATCCAATATGGCGGCCTCCCCAAGATGGCGGACTGGCTGTTTGAAACCCACCCCCATGATATGGGTATCAAATGAAAGGGTTTGCTGTCAGGAATACGAAAAAAATAGTCACGGGACTTAAATCTAATATGGCGGACGTCCAAGATGGCAGACAGGCTATTTGAAATGCACCCCTGTGATATGGATATCAAATGAAAGGGTTTGCTATCAGGAGTACGAAAAAAATAGTCACGTGACTTAAATCCAATATGGCGGACGTCCAAGATGGTAGACTGGCTGTTTGAAATCCACCCCCGTGATATGGGTATCAAATGAAAGGGTTTGCTGTCAGCAATACGAAAAAAATAGTCATGTGGCTTATGCTAGGCTAGGCTATTAATCCAATATGGCGGACGTCCAAGATGGCGGACAGGCTTTGAGGCACTTCCCGATAAGCTAGCAGGCTGAAATCAGGGTAGCTTCAAACCCGATGAACAATGATAAAAATAATAAAATAATTAATAGATTTAAAAAATCTATTAACCCACGTTTTTAAATGTCCTAAAAAGAAGAAAATAACCCTACGGGGCTGAGAGAGGGGCCACTCAAAACGTGGGGGCGTATCTTTGCAAGTTACACCTAACGATCTCACGTCATGTAAATATATCCCATAAATAATCCCTTATATTTTTTTGAGTGGCCCCTCTCTCAGCCCCGTAGGGTTATTTTAAGCACTACTTAAATCATAGACAGTTACGCTTTGGAAGGCGCAACTACAATAATTTCACAGTTATTATGTCTTGCAACTGGAACTATAGCGTAGCTGCATTCTTTTTTCAATATTTTGTCTATTGACATTTTAAAATTGCCTGTGTGGGCATTTGAAATTAGTAAGTAAATGATTTGATTGATTTCAATCATCCCTACTGGAATCATTACCAAAGCAAATGTAATAATTTGGGAAGTTAACTGTGTCTACTAAATGGAAAATAATCTAATTCAAAACTGCTCAACAATTTCGTTCCGCGACTGTACAACTTTTCAGTAGGACATTAATGTAAACACACGTGATATGGTCTAATAGGCTGGTGTTGCCAAGTTTTACATAACAAGAACTACTGTTAGGTAAATGCTGATTTATAGTGACAGATAACTGTCATGGTAGAAAGTGTCAATTGGGCTGTAATGTTTAATCGAATAATTTAAATTGAGGTTTCGAAATATAACGAGTTAATACCTATAAAAATCATGTAAGTACATAATATATACAAGTAGCGGCACGAAACTTTAGCGCTGACCGTTATTGCGCGAAGTTAAAATTAAGGTACCTGATTGGGGCTAGCGGGATGAAGGGCGAGCGTGCGTAGCGCCGATTGGTTCTCCAGTCGCATTCTGTTCCCCGCGCGACCCCCCCGCGTATCGTTCAGCGCTAAACTTACGTGCCGCTACTTGTAATATCAATAAACTTTGGCAAGTTTGCTTCACCCTAAGTACTCGTAGTATCATCGCCAAAAGAAAACGAAAAATACAAAAAAAATATGACACTATTCTCTTTATTTACAAAAGAAAGCCTATTATTACGGTATTAGGTTTTTTTTCGTATAATCATTTTTGCAATAATTTAATTAACAAAAGAACACAGCTTTCCTCGAAAAAACAACATTGTAATAAATGAATGCTATAAAACCCTGTATTGTTTCGTTTCATCACATACAATTATAGTCGTGTTCATTTCAACTCGGAACGTGGTAACCCAGACGTTGTACGACCAAAATCATATTATTATGTGGTAATTGAATTAATTTGATAATTCTTAAAAAATATGGCGTCTTTAAAGGTGTATTGTCTTTGGGGTGAATGTATCCGACAACAAGCATTTAATGAATAATGTAGTTTGAGTAGAAGTCTTTATGAGAGGCACTTATTAAGTTTGTTATTGTTAAATATGGTTTTGCTTTCGGTAATCATTTTTAATTCAATTATGACTGTTATGCGGACGATATCTTGTGTTCTTTTTCTTACTTCATTTTATGAACGGTTTATACAGAATACATTTCAGTTCTTCAATCAAATTATTATGTACGGTATTGGAGATACAAATTTGATCTATCAGAAAATGACAATAAAAAATGTAAGGGACTTAATTGAAAAAATAATGAAATAAAGCTACCGGACCAAAACTATATAAGGGCTACCCAATTTTATTATTACCTCTATTTGTGAAGATTGGAATTATTATTGTCACTTTTTGCACTATTAAAGGGTCTATGGGACACCCACGATTATTACTTCCGATCACGGAAACATTGACACGAACGTTCGAAGCCCACACAAATTACTGCGATCTTTTTAATCTATGGCAAAATCGTATTACTTCTAACAATTGGACCTCCTGCGTTTAGCAGTCAGTAAATATGCCAATTTGTCACATATCAACCCTTATGGGTTTATTTCGGGAAAAATGAGATGTCACGTTGTGTGTGGCAGATGCCACCAGCAGCTACCTTCCTGTATCACGCAGAGAACGGACATAAGTTTTGACACCATTAGAGATAGGAAAGAGATAAAAATAATCAGAGTTTGACCACAAGGTATTCCACGTACAATGTTTATGGACAGGACCAACTTTGCATAGGATTCTGAGCTCTGAATCGACGTCGTTAAAGTGGTTTTGCAAGGAAGCCGATTCGCAACAAAAACTATTTATCATTCCGTACCCCAAACATCCCTTTGTACTATCTCTGATCTACTTACTTGTGCTATTTTTTGCTCTGTATTGTTTCTTGCGAAGATTAATGGTGTTTGACTTTTTGTTTTAATCCGGTGATGGAAGTGCAAATAAATTTAGCAAGAAACGGCTCTCATGGTGGCGCGGTACCCTTATCTTGACGACTGTTAGTCACCCAGATTAGAAGTGTTAAACCTACCCTTAACATGTTTTCGATGTTAAGATTAAAATACCAGGTTGGTCCCGTAACGGAATTACCTACGTCAAGAATGGCGTCCTTTGTTTATTTTGAAAAGCGAATTTGATGTGTGCGTTCCTGTAGTTCCTCATTATTTCCTTTCGATTTCAATCGCGGTTAAAATCTTTCGATATCATTAACGAAATCGAAACCTACGATGCGTTATGTGGCTGAATGTCCTGCACACAATGGCGGCGTACAAAAGCGTCCAGACCGCGCAATAAAAGCGTTCCCAATAAAAAGTAAAATCTGAGTAAAGGAAGTGCACGGCGGGCGGAAATGCAAACTCTCATTGTGCGAACTTGCACGTGTTCCGGAGTGTTTTGTGCACGCCCCTGCAGTCGCTACCAAAGGTACCGTGAAAGCCTTCCCGAATGAAATTATGCTTATTTTCAGATATGACTTAGTGTTTAAGATACGGCGAGAATAAGTAGTGGGTCTAACAATAGATGAACGAATTCTAACGCGGTATGAAGGTTTTAAGATCGCTTGACTTAAGAAATATGTAGGCATTTTATTTGGTTATGTTTTATACTCAAGATGATAAGCATTTTTTTTCAATAGTTATTCCCAGATGATGAAAATATTGTTTGAGATAAAAATATTGAAACACTATATTAAGACTTATTTTACATTCTCTATTGGTATGCTATGCACGGAAGGACCGTTGGCGTAGCAACGACCACAAATCTACCTCACAATAATAGGTGCCTACCTACCTACGAGACGATATATCATAGTGCATCTTCTATAAAGTTTTTTTTTCAAATACCCAAAAGTACGAAAAGTACTTTTTCTAAAAGTAAAGCTTCAATAAACGAAATAAAATACAAAATTTTGGGCAAAAAATCATTCGGGCACACAGCAGGGTATGTTTGTGGCTTTGTCGCGCCCACAACTTGACAAAAGGCAAATAAGAGAACAGTACCGTGGTTCGATGAAAAAACATCATCTAAATACCGTCCTATTCATGTTTAAAAGCCGTAGAGAAACGCGCATTGTTCGCGGGTCGAATGCGGTGGCGATATTAGATTCGTATTATTTCGCGATACCAAGTGCATTTTAAGACGTTTCGTATTGAAGATCCTGAACCGTTAAAATCGATGAACGTCCTCGGTCACTGCAATAAATAGCCGTCGGCAGAAAAATTCTGACATCGTCGATAATTTTATTTATGTCCGCCTAAATTTCGAATGACCACACGGTCGGCGTATCAAAGCGGGTCCATCATACATACATCAAGGGTACCTCGGTAACTTTGTGGGTAATTGTTTGCAGAGCGTTAACGCAAACAGTATGCTGGCAACATTCGGTATAAAAACTATAAGTTCCTCATAAACAGTGAGTTGTTTACACCGCGGCGCGACGGCAGATTCGTTTTTTTTTACATGTGAATTTTTTTCGTTCACCACCGTCGCAGGACCCGTGGCCAAATGTAATTCGACCTGATCGTATCAGGACACTTTTTGTCCTTGTGGTCAGAGACAGCTGTCCTATAAAGTGCCGTGTTTTGAACATTGTTTATAGACTAGTCCCATAATGACATTGTCAATCAGATATACTGCGTGTGCCAGAAAGGTGTGTCATATTTAAGACTGTAGGGACCATCAACCCGAAAATGAAAAAAAAAATCTCAAATAAACATTTGAATCGAGGAAATGTTGAAGTTGATCAATGGGACAGCTGAATATTTTATAGCGATTTCATGTTGAACCCATGGAGAAAGCGACAATCCGATTCCATACTTTTTTTTTATCGTGGCAAAATCATCATGAGTCCTCCCACCCCGGGGCTTTTTTTTTTTTTTTGCGTGGTAAAATCATCAAATGAGTCCTCCCACCCCGGGCAGGGCGGGAGGGACTGTCAGACTTGTACTGACTAAAATTCACGGTGTCCTTCAGTAGCCCTTTATGTTCCGGGGTCACGGTAATGAGATAAGTCCCGCGACCCCGGCAGGCTTTGGCCCTCTAGAGAGGACCCCGGGGCTTGAGACAGACTTGTACTGAGTAAAATCCACGGTGATCCTTCAATAGCCCTTTACGTTCCAAAGTCATGGTTACCTGATGAGACAGTCCCGCGACCCCAGACAGTCCCGCGACCCCAGACAGTCCCGCGACTCCATTTAAAACCCATAAATAAAAATATGACTACGTTTTCTAGTACTTGCTGTAGGTATAATGTTTCACGTGACACATTTTACCTGATCTTAGAGAATTGAAATAGATCCAGGAGAAGCAATACCAAAAGCAAACATTTATATACGAGTAAATGGAAATCTACGTTTCCAAAACCCACAAACCGTAGCAACTAATCCCGCTACAAAGGCGTTTAAAAAATTTATATGAAGCAGCAAAAAACAGTCTGGGTTAAATATTTCGCGCAAAAAACCAAAGTCTTATGAATAAAATCTTAATTAGCGGCCAAGACTAAAAGGCTAGCAGAACAAATACGATGATTAAAAACAAATAGGTCTGAAAAAGAGGCGGGCTGATTAATTTTGTGGGCGAAGGGGCGCGCCTTCACCTGTGATATTAAATTGGCGAAGCGTTGTCAAAATTGACGCGGCCAATGTCAAGGGTGACCATGAAGATTGGATTTGCAAGATATATCCGAGAGACAGAGTCTGTTTTTAAGAATTTTATTATATATCACGTGATATTATAGACCTAGTGGTCAAGTATAGTATATTGTGATTTTTAATTGATGGGAGAGTTACTTCTGAATTCAAGGTAAATTTAAGAAAATACTGCAGTGCAGAGCAACAACAGCGTTAATCTAGTTGCAACCTCTGAACGTCTGTAGATAGGTACCTATTATTCTATGAACGCAAAACGTAATGTTTGGAAGTATCCAATTAGATAGTAAAACAACTGTTTAGATTCAAGAAATTATGCAGTGTTTGCTAAATAATTCTGTCAGGCAACGCATAGTCACCCTAATGATACATTTAACGGCTTTGAAACGCGTTATTAATATTTATAGTTTTAGTTAAACGGTATTTTTTTTCTTATTTGTTTAACAGCACGGGGGGCACAGGTGCCGCCTTTGATGCGCCGCTCATGATTGATTCAAAACTGAATTAAAACCCTTACCGTAAAATATCCCGCAAAATTACTATCAAAATTTATGGCTGTACTCATAAAATTGGCTTAAACAACTTAATTTTTACGATCAAATTTATTTGAAACATAATTTACGAATCTATGTGTAAATTAGCAAGAAAATTACATGTTATTAAACAGGTAATTTACTTACTAGTATTCCTAATAAATTGTCATACTAAAAACGGTTTTTGACACTTGCAATACTTATTTTTTAATATAATATATAATATAATATTCCACAACTATCACACAACGCCATCTAGTCCCAAGCTAAGCAGAGCTTGTGTTAAGGGTACTAGACAACTGATAAACATACTTATATATTTCTAAATACATAAATATTATAGATAAATTACACCCAGACACAGAACAAATAAAATATGCTCATCACACAAACATTTGTCCTGGGTGGGAATCGAACCCACGACCTCCGGCATAGCAGTCAGGGTCACTAACCACTAGACCAACAGGCCTGTCAATATAACTAGAACGGTATTAATGAAAGATAAATTCGTTCTAGTAGAAATGTGTTTGTGAAAATTTAATGTAATATATCTTCAATTTATTATACGTTGTCCATATTCATTTTTATGTAGAAAATCGTCATATCACACCTTCCGCTGGTTGGAGCGGAACGGAGTCAGAATCGTACGGACTAAACCCACTCTGTTCCTTCAATTTGTTCTTTGGGTTCCAGAGCCGAAATAACTCTTTTAAAGATTCCCTCAGACCTGGTAAATATTGTGTTCAGCGCGTGAATACTGCTAAAATGCATACTATCTTGCATGAAGCGCTGTAATTTCAACGCTAGAACAGCACTGCACAATGATGTTTTTATGTACTTACAAGAGAATAGCATTGCTTGTCCTTATCGGACGGTGAGCTTACTCATTGCTCGTCGTCCGGTCGTACGGTGATGTATCTATATCCCAAAGTACGCATTAAGTGGCCATATTAAACCAATTCAATTAATTTGCCCTCACACAAGCTGAGGCTAACATTCTGTTACTGAGCATTTTAAATCTCCCTGCCCTCCCGATTTTATGACGCCAATCAAGCCATTAGGCCTATTAGAGATCATTATGCCTATTATTATTAAACCAGAAAACCCGTAGTAGCATGTCATGAATAATGTTGGGAAACATACGACGATACAGTATATATAATATAACATTATCGTATACGGGCCCATAACATTTGATTGGATTTAAAATGAACGCATAGAAATAATCGAGTGCTCTTATTGATTTCATTATATAAAAATAAGTATGTACTTTTTAACCGTCGCGTCGGCGGGCTCAAGATCTGTAATTTGCGTTATGCAGACGACACCACCTAATTTGCGGCAAGTGAAGCTGAGATGATCACCGTTTTGGATAGGATGGAGCGCATCAGCACAGAACTGGGGCTCTCCATAAACAGGTCCAAAACCAAAGATCCTGGTCATAGATCGTACAGGCAAGCTTGAGCTCACTGGGAAACTTGACTTGGAGGTAGTTGATAACTTTATATACCTGGGCTCAAGCATTAGTTGTAAGGGCTCATGTGAACATGAAATACGAAGGAGTATTGGGATGGCAAAGGGGGCCATGACACAGCTTCAAAAGATATGGAAGAACAAAAGCCTGAAAACCAAGACTAATCTTGTGCGCACCCTAGTGTTCTCCATATTCTCGTACGGTGCTGAAACTTGGACCCTGAAGAAAGCTGACCGCGAACGTATCGATGCTTTCCAGATGTGGTGCTGACGAAAGATGCTGGGGATCCCCTGGACAGCACATCGCTCCAACGTGGCAATCCTACAAGAATTAAACATACTCTCTACCATCTGTCTACGTAGGATTCTCGAATAATTTGGCCCGGAAGAATGACGATAACCTAGAAAGGTTAATAATCACTAGCAAGGTGGAAAGCAAAAGACCACGTAGTAGAAGCCCGACTCGTTGGACTGACCAGATCCGCACCGTTCTCGAAACAACTGTCCACGAAGCTCTGCACTCGGCGGCAGATCGGGACAGATGGCGTCGAGTGGTACGCAACAAACTGCTGCAGCAAGGAGGCGGTCACGACCCTCAGCATTGAGGAAACCGATCTGAGGAGGAGGGACTTTTTACAATCATGAACAACAACATCATCAGCCTATAATATTCCCACTGCTGGGACACAGGCCTTGTGTAGGGAGGTAGTGGGGCGCTCTGGGCCCGCTTGGTATCCACCAGGCGGGCCCAGAGCGCCCCACTACCTGGTGGATACCAAGCGGGCCCAGTGCGGATTAGAAAATATTTTTTTTGGTTCTAGGACATGTCAGTTTCCTCACAATGTTTTCCTTCGCAGTTTGAGAGCAGCGGTGATGGAATGAAATACACCAAGTAATGCTGGCTGGGTTCGAATCCACGAGCTACAACATGCAAGTCCGGGCCACAACTGCACAACAGTAAGCCCGGTTATTGTAACATGTTTTTTATTGTATTCTACGGAATGCTCGTGGTTCTCACACAGTTAGCGATTCCTAGCAGAATTAACGGGGAGCAAGCCGCGGGCAAAAATTGCCACAGTATAAAATGAATCCATCCAATTACAATAGTTATTGGTATTCGTTAACTCAAGGATATACGGTGTAATAAGAACAGAGCTACTTATAAATAGATTAAGTTTACAACCATGCCAATTTCACAATTCAGATCAGTTTAATTTTACATTTTACTTTTGTGATAATCTAATTTATTTAATAGTACAGTCAAGGAGTAAATCCAAATCTTTTAGTTTTGTGATTTCATATTTATTAAATAAAAATAAACCTAAATAAATTGCATTTTATTATATTTTGACTAACCAATTTTGCGCTCAACTGTATCCACTGGTAGTTTCAAAGTATAGATTTCTAAATATTTTATAAATATTAGGTACCGCATTATTCATGCGTCGCAAAATTTTCTATGTTATGTAAACGTCACCGTAATGGGCGGTTGGTAAACTGTATCACGCGCCAACCCCACAGCGCGGCCTGCGCAAGCCCCAGCCTGCGCGTACTTGCCTGTGTGTGTGGTTGGAAATTCAGTGTTCAAGCCAAGAGTAGAATTATATGTGAATGAATATTACTCTTAAACAACATTTTTTTTGTCCACGTTTGTCGTTTACGCATTGACTTTTGCATTGTCTTTTTTTTTACTAGCAAACACTTGAAAAATAGAAACAGAAAAATTATTCTTCACTGGGAAACGTTGTTTTCACGCCGACGATTTCGGCAAGAATGAGGCCTGGCCTGCAGTCTCGACAAATATAACGGCAAAAATCGGTCGTTAAGTCTAATCTATGTAAAATTTCTTTAATAGATTTTCAACCTTATACTTTCGAAATAAAGTTGAAACTCTATTAAAGGAATTTGATAACGATTGGACTTAGCGACCGATTTTTGTCGCTGTCTAATGACGAGACTGCAGGGGCTGTGCGTACTTAACTGTGCCGTGTGCTAATGCCGTCACTGTACAGTTATTTCATGCGAGAAGCTTGCACAGGCAGAACTGTGGTGAAGCTTGTGCGTGTTGTAGGCCCCTAAGACTTTATAAACGAATTGAAGAATTCAACGCTGAAGGCAGGAACCTCGATGGCTCGTTTGGGAAGAGCGTTCGTTTTGGGTCAAATTTTTCTTTCCATAGAAGTTATTTGTTGGGTCTTTCAATAAACCAATAAAATAGCAGAAAATAAATTATATGGCAAAGTGAAACCGAACGAACGGGTCCAATTGACCAAAGACTCGTATGTTCGATTTGTTTAAAAAAAAAAACGAAAACCAATAACTTTTAAAAAGGACTGTCAAATTTTATAGCAGTAATGAGAATTTGTGAAATCTAAAGCACAAGTGTGTAATAAAAAATCTATTCAAGACTTACATGTGTAGTATAACAGCCGTTATCGAGTTTTAAAAATCCAAATCAAAAACATTTATGACTCCCATGGGATTTTACTATTTATTATTGGTAGACTGAACGTTTATTTTATAATTAACCATTGTTTAATCAAAGTAAACAGGATTGAAACATCTGCTCTCGTTAATTATCTTTTTGCGAATTTCTATGGCTTCAACTAGAACAGAATACGTTGCGGTAATTTATTTTAAAACAGCAAGAAATTGTTAATAACGGCCATATTTCGATGAATATACACAATTTTATGTAAATCAACATTGCGACTCTCGTAAATACATTTTCAAAATCCATTTTAACTACCGCACATCCGCTGGCGCGCATTAATGAATGTAAGTCTGATATCACACGTAACGGAGTCTGTTCAAGATCTCATTTTGTGATAGTCATCAGGAGGCGAGACTCGCCAACCGCCACATAATAACCCCAGCTACTTAATTGGAACCCTTTCATTGATTTGTTAATGGTCTCGTTAATTTTTATTCGAATTATAAGCAACATTTTATGAATATGCGAATTATGATCTGATATAAGACTGCAGATTCTTATTCTATTTAAAGAATACTCTTTGTTTTCAGTAGGGATGCATCGATACGCCTTTTCACCGATACGATACCGATACCGGTACTCTTATAAAAATATCGGCGATACCGATACGCTTATTGTGAATTAAAAAATTAAGATAAAATAAATAAATCACAAGTCAAATTATTTTTTAATTAAAGTAAAAAGTAGTGACATATTATATGTATATTAGATAATTATACATTTTAGCAATTACAATAAAAATTTTGTTGAAAAACAAAGTAATCTTAAATTTTTCGGAGAAAGGCGATTTCGCAAGTCTGATTGGCAAAGGTTTGCCCGGGCATAGTTCATGGCTCGTTTGCAACTTACACTTACACTACATTTTTAAATTAAAAATCAATCGACTCCTATTTCTGATGTTAAAGAATATAAATAACATAATCGTAACTTCTACTTAAATTAAGAAATAATATATTATATCGTCCGTTCTCAAAACTAAACGACTCGATACAATATTTTATAACTTAAACCGTTTGAACCCTAATTAAGACGTTTGTGTCCGAATATAAAGTGATACCGACGAGAACTACCGCCGCCGTGCCGGGATATACGACGCTTGCGCCACGGACACAAAGCGACCGAACTACATAATAGCGTCCAAATCCAAAATTTATTTGCTCTTAAACCCATCTGAGGGTCAGTAAAAACAGGGCATTAATAGATGTTGATTGGCTGAAGTGAAAGGCTTTAGATGTGAATGCTCGAGCACAACTCATCAAATTTGCATTTCGTTTGTAAACGGTGTCTCTTTGGACACTAATGAGGTGTTAGAGAATTAGGGCCTTACTTATAAACATTGATTAGACGTTACTTATCTTAAATAGCTCTTAAGTCACTTGCCATCTCTATTCATTAAAATAGAAATGACAAGGACAGGTGATATTTAATCGGTAGCTAAGCAACACAAGTTTTTATAAGTAAGGGGGTATATCCGTGAGATCTCCACTCAGATAATCAAGATCTTACCGATAAAACGGTAATAGGAGGGTTTTCATGTGACATTAACGAGTGACTTCCGATTTCGGCTTTTCATTACGAACATCTAACATCGTCTGGCTAGTTTTAATTGCATCTATATTTCCCGACGATGATAAACAACTTCCTATTCGTTAAGATTCCCTTCTTTATACCACCGCGGCTGTTCTGCGTCAGTAACTAAACCCATTCCTGTGTCGACGACGTCAATTGTGGTCATAATTGCACCATTAGGAACTGTGAAAGCTATAAATCTAACGATATCGACGGCGGTGATACAAAATCAATCGTTGGTAATAGTGGGCCACTGATCATGGCTAACAAGCGGCACGTGATTATTAGGGCAATCACATACAAAAGCGGGAGCAGCGCTCATAGTTTTGAATATCAGCCGTCTGATCAATATGGTTATCTTGCCTAATGGGCGCACGATGACTTTCTATAAATTAATAACAACAAGCTTGTGGAGCCTCCGATGATTGGGCCAGGTTAATGAGGAAGCACATCTTCATCTTTGCCTCAAAATGAATGTGTGCGTGTTTTTATTGAGTTCTGCTTCTTATTTTTTTAGTTTGTTATAACTTCTGTTACGTCCGCGATTGATAGCATCTTTACAAGTGTAACGTGTAAATTTATTTTGTAAGATATCTTGTTCAGACTGCATATAATTATTTTGTAAAATTTCGTACACAACGGGTAACTAACTGCTGAGAACCTTTCGATTGTAAATCATGGTTGTAAAAAGCTTTGTTTGGCAATTTATTATGTTTAATACGGTAATTTTTGTAAACGTTTCGCCGTAAATATTTTACAACTGAATGATGGTTTTACTGCTGTTATTGCAGTGTTACTTCCTCTGGCGGTGACTGGGGGCGATTCAATGCAACCGGAAAGTATTTGTTACTCCACAAGTGCATTGTCAGGATTGTACAACAGCGGTCTACTTTCGATCAAGTTAATTTGAATAGCCTGTGACGTTCCATTATCCTGTCACAAACTTTCTACTCTATTGGGGAAAAATGACAAGAGTTATGATAGATGTCACTTTAGAAATGATTAGTTATTCTTTCATTAAAAACAAAGCCCTAGATTTTTTTTAACACAGGTGTAGACGATAATGTTAGAATGTCTGCGATTCTGTGAGGAGACAGAATGTAAGGATAACTAAATTTCATTTAGTATTAATGGCATTTTGTAGCTGTACTAAATGTATTAAATAAATAAATGTATCTAATGCCTGATGTACTCATGTGTTTTTCTTAATTATTTACATTGTACAACTTCACTAGTATTGCCATGACCTATCAGAATTCGATATTCTATTCGTTTCAAGACGAGCAAGACTTAATTTTTTTTCGCTGATCTTTTTTCCCGCCGTGGGGCGCCGGCTTAGAATTGCGTTCCCCCAATTCATCCCGTGGGTGTCGTAAGAGGCGACTAAGGGACAAACCGGAGGTCGGGCAGCAGCGTCCTCCGTGTACCTACTGCACATCCTCACTGCGATCGCCAACCCGCCTGCCAAGCGTGGCGATTTAAGGCAAATTACCCCCAAAATGATCGAAAGCACAAAAACCAGGCCCCCAGTCCCCGGCAGCTCCGCTATCCCTGGCGCGGGTAGCGGTCAAGGTAACGGCGGAGCAGGGGGTGCTAAGAATCTCCGGAAGAGATCCGGCTACCCACCCCCACGACGACTGGCCCTGGTAACACACAACATACGCACAATGAGGACTGACGAAAAGATCTGCGAGCTGGAAGAGGAGCTGAGCAAGTTACACTGGGACATTATAGGGCTATGCGAAGTCCGTAGAGAGGGGGAGGACACCGTAACCCTGAAGTCTGGTAACTTGCTCTACTACCGGGAGGGCGACCAACAGTCCCAAGGTGGTGTCGGGTTTCTCGTTCACAAGTCCCTCGTAAACAACATAATATCCATCGACAGTGTGTCGAGCAGGGTGGTATACCTAATACTCAGAATATCCAAAAGATATTCGCTGAAGGTCATTCAGGTATACGCACCGACCTCGTCACACTCCGATGATGAAGTGGAGACTATGTATGAGGACGTAAGTAGGGCCATACATAGTACCAAAACCCACTTCACTGTTGTTATGGGGGACTTTAACGCAAAGTTGGGCAAGAAAAGCGGTGATGAGTTGAGAGTGGGGCAATTTGGGTATGGGCAACGGAACCCTAGGGGATAGAGGCTGGCCGACTTTCTGGAGAAAGAGGAACTCTTCATGATGAACTCTTTCTTCCAGAAGCCACCTCACAGGAAATGGACCTGGTTGAGTCCCGATGGTTTCACGAGAAACGAGATAGACTTCTTCATGACCGACAAGAAACGGATATTCAGTGATGTCTCTGTGATCAACAGGGTAAAAACCGGTAGTGATCACCGAATCGTAAGAGGCTCGCTGAATATCAATGTTAAACTTGAAAGGTCCAGCCTGATGAAGTCTACGCTCCGACCTACTCGGTCCCATATTCAAAACCCCGCTTTGCTTGCCTTGAGAACTTAGTTTCAGTGGACGAGATCAACGACGGGCTAGTGGAAACTGTCCGCACGGTAGGCTCTAAGTTTTTTAGACCCTGCCGTAAAGATAGACCTCAGAAATTGACCGAGCAAACCTTAAACCTCATGGCTGAACGACGCTTGCTACAGCTGCAGTCTTCCGATGACGCGAAGTCATATAGGCAGCTCAATAGACGTATATCTAAGTCCTTGCGACTCGATCTGCGTCTCTTTAATACGAATCGTGTTAAAGAGACCATACAGCGAAACCAAGGCTCCAAAGTGTTCGCAAAGGACAAGTCTATTGGGCAAAGCCGGATGACAAAGCTGAAACGGGAGGATGGCAGCATAGCGTCGACCAAAGCAGAGGTTTTAGGCGAGATCGAGAGGTTCTATGGACAGTTATACACTTCGGTCGCAAAGCCCGTTGACAGCTTGGTAAGAGATCCAAGAGCCAAGCTGTCCCGACATTATACCGAAGATATCCCGGACATCAGTCTGTACGAGATTAGGATGGCCCTGAAGCAGCTTAAGAACAACAAGGCGCCGGGCGAGGACGGAATCACTTCAGAGCTTCTGAGAGCGGGTGGAACACCGGTACTTAAAGTCCTCCAGAAACTCTTTAATTCCGTCCTGTCCGAGGGCAAAACGCCTCAAACGTGGAGCAGGGGTGAGGTGGTGTTGTTCTTCAAAAAAGGTGATAACAGTCTATTGAAGAACTACAGACCCATCACGCTTCTGAGTCATGTTTATAAGCTGTTTTCAAGGGTTATCACGAACCGTCTCGAACACAGACTTGATGACTTCCAGCCTCCCGAACAAGCCGGTTTCCGAAGAGGCTATAGTACCATAGACCACATCCATACGCTGCGGCAAGTTATACAGAAGACCGAAGAGTATAACTTGCCATTATGCTTAGCGTTTGTGGACTATGAGAAAGCCTTCGATTCGGTGGAAACATGGGCGGTACTTGAGTCACTCCAGCGATGCCGTATTGACTATCGGTACATCGAGGTGTTGAAGTGTTTGTATAATAACGCCACCATGTCGGTCCGAGTACAGGAGCAGAGCACGAAGGCGATTCCATTGAGAAGAGGCGTAAGACAGGGGGACGTTATCTCCCCGAAACTGTTTACTGCCGCAATGGAAGACGCCTTCAAACTCCTGGAATGGCAAGGACTTGGCATCAACATCAACGGCGAATACATCACTCACCTTCGGTTTGCCGACGACATCGTAGTCATGGCAAAGTCGATGGAGGAACTCAGCATGATGCTCGATGGCCTCGACCGAGTTTCACAACGGGTGGGCTTGAAAATGAACATGGACAAGACGAAAATTATGTCAAATTCCAATGTTGTGCCCACCCCAGTCTCTGTTGGAAACTCGGTACTCGAAGTTGTTGACTCATATATCTATTTAGGACAAGTAGTCCAATTAGGTAGGTCCAACTTCGAGAAAGAGGTCAACCGCCGAATCCAACTCGGTTGGGCAGCGTTCGGGAAGCTACGCAATGTCTTTTCGTCCGACATACCTCAGTGCCTCAAGACGAAAGTCTTCAATCAATGTGTGTTACCAGTGATGACTTACGGCACCGAAACGTGGTCTTTCACTATCGGCCTCATCTCAAAGCTCAAAGTCGCTCAGCGAGCTATGGAGAGGGCTATGCTCGGTGTTTCTCTACGTGATCGAATCCGAAATGAGGAGATCCGTAGACGAACTAAAGTCACCGATATAGCCCACCGGATTAGCAAGCTGAAGTGGCAATGGGCAGGCCATATTGCTCGCAGAGCAGATGGCCGATGGGGTCGAAAAGTGCTAGAGTGGAGACCGCGGACGAGCAAGCGCAGCGTAGGACGTCCACCAACGAGGTGGACAGACGACCTTGTAAAGGTCGCCGGAAGACGCTGGATGCAGGTCGCTTCCAACCGGTATATGTGGAGATCTAAAGGGGAGGCCTATGTTCAGCAGTGGACGTCCTATGGCTGAGATGATGATGATGATGATGATGATCTTTTTTCAGACACTAACGGTCAAACTGGAAGCACGAGTCAGAACAAGCTTAACCTAATTCTTTTGTGCGTTATTTTCTCAAAGGCTTGTGCCGAACTTAAAACCTCTTCACACATCTGGTAGCTTCATTGTATTATTTATTTATAATGTTGGTAACAATGCTTGACACACTCCAAGTGCAAATTGTCATCTAGTGAAGGACTTTGACAATGGCACACGCCTCGAAATTTCCGTGTAATTCCTTTTATCTTTAGAAACCTTTGTGGCATGAAGTTGGCCATTTATTCTCAATTATTGTATCTTCACCGGGGGAGGTTGGTTGCGAAGGCGTTATGTTTGCTTTGATACCACTTTCAATTCATTATTGGAGAATAAACCTTATTTAGGCCGCAATCTAATATGATTCTTACTCTTTCTCTCCAAGATTGAATATCTTAGTGACAAGACAGTGGAGTTAAGACCTTTTGAGATACAGTTTTGTGGGGTGTAAATTGTGAATGAATAGGTTTTGTCGCGTGACAAGTGAAGCACTTGTAATGGGACAAATCGGTACAATGTGACCAGTCTTCGCTTGTGCCAAGTCATTTGTTACAATATTTATTTAATGAACGCCGCCTTTTTTGTAAATTCACGAACATAAATAAAAGCCAACGTATAACCGTCACCAATACAATTCAAATATTGTATAATGTAATGTAAAGCACAGAAGTATCTAAAACAAATCTAACGTTAGCCTACTTAGCCATTTGATAACTTATAAAAAAATAATACTTAGCCTACGTCAATGCAGACTAAATTTAGTATTCTAGGACATCCCCAACAATTTGCAGTTTGATAAGATACCGTTTCTCTTTAGAATTCCCAGATCGGTGCAAAAACCATCCTCGAGTATAAAATAAAGTCAGGATTTATCCTACAATTCGGCATTTTCGTGCAAAACAATTACTTTGGCCCGATGGAGGTGATAACTTGTGCACTGTGCAGTCTGGACTAATTGCTTGGTGTCGAGAGTGCTCCAGTTTAATTATTGAGGTAAGAATTTCTGATACAATCGCAACAATTAACATAATGAATTTATTTGGAGACTCTTTCTTCCTCTAATTTATTTATTTGCGCACTGATTTGTTTGTTTGTTTTTTTTTTTTCAGAATGTTCTGATTTTGTTTGTTTATGAATGCATATTTGAATGGAGCAGGTAAGATTTTTTCAACTTTTCAATAAGTTTCAGATTTATAAGTAGTTTAAATATAAATCTGAAACCTATTGAAAAATTAAATATAGGCAACCCGAGCTTTAAACAATTACTGACACAATTCCAAGAAAAATAACAAAAATTATGCTTGCATTTGAGATTCGCAGTTACCTCCAAGGCCGCCATCTGCCGTCGACTGGAGACGACCAGCACGTGATGAATGGCCGATCTAAAAATTTACAATTTTAAATGAGTGTTACAATTGAGGGTTTAAATTACAAATCTTGGACGCACGCGGAAAGTCGTGGAATGTATTTTAGTCGACCGCGAATCTCCCACAATTGTGCACACGACTGTAAACAATCAATTTCAATCGAATAAATCTTTAATACTTTGTACTGACAATTTTGATTTATTATCGTGACTGTACCACAAAGGACGCCTAGAAAAAATGCAGAAATAAAATAAAAAAGTGATGTAAGAAATTTATTGAGGGCCTTTAAAGAATTCCACGATATTTATTCTCTGATACGTTTTTCCGTAATATTTTCTATGAAATTACAATACGATAACGAATAAAAAGGTGACATTATTTGTATTGAAAAGAATTTTATACGACAGCTCGGAATATTCTGAAATTCTATCTATATGATTTAATATCTTTATGGTATCAACGCGTGCTTCGATTTTATTATTCTTGTATAAGAACCTGAATATCTGTACGTGGTATAATCAAATGTAAAGTGTTGTTATCAGTACAAATTTCTGAGTAACACTTCCTCGGCGACCGCGGTGCCGTCTTCTATCTTTGGTCAATATTGACCGAGCGTGGGCGAGTCGACTTAAACGCAATCAATATCAAGTCAGTGCGACTTGACGACAGAAAAGTGCTTCAGTGCGTGCGATCAGCGACAAATTGAACAATTTGTACCACCTACTTGACTGGCTTTAAAATGTTTTCGTAAAGGTACTACCAACTTGCGTGACTGCGCACTTGTAATTTGGAACATGTTGGTTTTGTGTACGTCAGTGTTATTCGATCTCAAATGTAATGAAAATAAAGTCATTCACACTTTCTTAAAGGAACCCATCAGTTGTAATGTCAACATATTAAGAAGATATTAACAGTTGAAGACGTCTTGCTTCGCTTCTGTATTCTGATAAAATCAGGCAGCTAGGCTTATTTTTATTAATACATACCTCACATATCAACGGTAGTTAAACACGACCATGACCTTTATATAGACACGGAAAATGCGTTTCCTTACAATTAATATACAAAAAAAAAACTATATACACTATACAGACGTGCAAATCAGATATCGTTTTATGCTAATTGCTTGACAGACGTTTCAGACACAGAACTGATACTTTTATCAGAATTGTAAGACTTGATATTTAAATAAAGAAATCAACGTACTAATTAAAAATCAACAATGTAACAAAACCAGGGATTCGCAATTAGCATTCAGAATCAAAGTGTTTAACTAAATGTCTTCAACAAAGTACGAAGGAATGGCCTCCCCGCTGGCGAATAAAATAAGATGATATCTTACTAATGTTTACGAACAAAATTATACAAAGTAATTATTCGGCTTAGCTTTGAAACGCATCTCTGGAACAATTATTGTGATAGCATCGTGGACTGGAGACCATCAACACGAGTACTGGATTATAATACTAAAAATATAAGGCTTGATATTTTTGTTTTGCAAGGCATCTTAGCAGCGAACAGAGGGACAGACATTCTAATAACCAAGACTGATTCAAAATAAGGAATGTTCTAGGCGGAAACAGTCAATGCGAAGAAAGCAATTAATTTCAATTTGATGCTAGCGATGTATCAGCGACATCATACCCTACACTACTACGAACAGGCGACACTCTACAAGGAATTTCAGTTGAATAACAGAAGATATAAATAGCATCAGGACATTGAAGAGCTAAGGTTAAACGATTTAGTTGCGCAACATATATTAATAACACACTCATAAACTATTTCCTTTTTCATCAACATCAGAGTTTACACCACAGTAGTTTTAATTTAAGGACTATATTACTTCGCAAAGAAAGCAGTCTATATGCCGTTACAAATTAAGGCGCTGCCCATAGCGAACACTCTGTAAACGACTAGTTTTTCGTCGCAAAGTTAGCCGTATCTGTACATGCCACAAGCCAGAAAAAAATACAGTGTATAGTCAAATGTATAAAGTAAAGACTTTAACAAAAACAATTCACAAAACTGGTCTAGAACTACGAAAAAAAAATTGTCAATATGACTCGAAAAAAAAATTTCCGTCTCGAAATTCTCAATTTTTTCAGCGGTAACCATTATATTTTTTGTAACTATAACAGAAGAAATTTCATACACTAAAGACATATCTAATTTTTTTTGAACTCAGACCTGTAATTGTTTAAATATTAAGTCAAAACTGCAAAATTTCTTACATTTTTTCTTACAATTTGCCCCCGCGCGCAGCTGCTTCACCCCCGCGACTACCTTAGCTACATAGAGCTTGGGTACAGCGCCTTAAGCACATAACCCAGTACCTAGCGTCTTGACTCTTGAATTAATCTCAATTTGTAAGCCGCGTCTTGTCACGGTGTTTGTATAATGAAATGGAGCAAGTCTGTATCATTCATTAGAGTCGGACACTTCTATACAGTTAATTGTTTGAACTTGCCCGGGCTGCCGTTTAACATCGTCTCGGCTAATCAAGCTACGGTTAACAACATCCGCTCGGTAAGTGGCCGGCCGATGACTCGACGCAGCACTCGATGATGCAATTGTCTCGAGTTCAACTAGGAGCAGAATCGCGTCTTCATTCACCCAACTTCCGATTAAGTGTCAAGGATGTGCTAATGTCAATCGAGTTGAACTTGTCAACAAGTCGAATGCATTAACTCCAACATCATGTGATAGAGTTGTAATTTATTCAATAGTATTCTAAGAACTCGATTTATCAATGAAGACATCAATTGATCGTTTGTATCGACTTCATCTTGTAATGAATTCATTTGGGTCAGACTGATCGGAATGAGTCATAAACTAGTTGAGTGAGGAAACACTGTTATGAGCAGGAAATGTTATCATTTCTAATGGAAACCAAAGGTAATAGAAGTATGTAAACCTCAGTGAGATTACTTTATATTTAATCTGTCTGCCTGTTAGAACTGCTGGTTTGTATCTATGTTACTTTAAAAGCTCGAACTACGGTAAATGTTAAGATTTTCCAGTAAAACCTAAGATTTACCGACATGAGTTGGTAAATGTAAGTATTTATTATAAAAGGACGAGTTTTCGGACTTTTACCATTCCAATTCAGTACATGCTAGGTTTTACCAATGTGGACTGGTAAATGTTGGTTTTAGGTTTAAAACAGTGACCTAGGTTTTATCCTTCCTTCACAGGAGCAAGTCGACGGAGCCCCGCTTCGCGGGGCTCCTACATCTGCGTGGTTTGAAAAAAAAAATGAACGAAGAGGATGTATCTCTTCTAACCTAAATTGTCCGAGTCGGAGTGCCAGCAAGTCCCGAGGTTAGACCTAGTTCTAACCGGCTAAACCTAGTCCTAACCGAAGATAAGTAGGATACATCTAGGTTAAACCGCATGTGGTCGGACACCTAGGTTAAGCCGATTGATTGATGATTTTTTTCCACATTTACCTTTCCTTTAATGTAAATCCTAAGATTTACCAAGTGAATTATGGTAAAAGTTCGAATCGCAAACTTTTATGGACATTTACCATTAATAATCGGTAAATCTTAGGTTTTACTAGAAAATCTTAAGATTTACTGTATTTCGAGCTTTTACAGTAACATCTATACTAATATTTTGAATGCTGAAGACTTACTTTGGCTGAAGGCGCATATCTCAGCAACTACTGGTACAAATTGAAAAAATCATTTTGTTATGGATAGTCAATTTATCGAGGAAGGCTATAGGTTATATGAGATCACTCTACAACTAAAAGAACCCCTAGCAGCAGGTAAAACAGCGGTGGACCTGCTAGTTCCAATGTTAAAAAAGCCAGAGCAAAGTATTCCGGATATTAGTACCTAAATGCATCCATATAATTTAAAGAACCTTCGATTAATACTTAAATGAATACTTATGCGAGTACCCTGTGGTCACCGAAATGACTAAAGAGTCAAACTCTTAAATTCAACAGAAGGAGAGCGGTTCGATGAATGAACGTTTACGCAACGACTAGTGTTGTTACAGCTTACCGGTTTATATCGATATCGATCCATATCCTTAAGAGATGTGAAATAATTAAATTCAATGAGATATCATCTGGTCGCGGGACTATCTCATCAGGTAACCGTGACCCTGGAACGAAAAGGGCTATTGAAGGATTACTTACCGTAGATTTTAGTCAGTACAAATCTGACAGTGCCTGCCACCCTGGGTTAGAGGACTCATTTGACGATTTTACTACGATAAAAAAAGCTCAATCATCTACCAATCTGACATTAGCAAACATTTCTTTTTTTTAATTATTTTAGCTTGTCAAATTTAATGTAATAACCTAGATTAGTGGTCTCCTATAATTGGAAGCGCACACTTGTATTGTCCCCTGTTTAAATCTAAATTGCATGTAATTGGGTAGTCTCTGTTGGAGATCCAATAAATAAATTTCTCATTTTTTTCCCACGTTTTTATACACTCACTTTTCTTGTTTGTTTGTTTGTCGTTCCGGTTGGACTTTTGCAACTCAATTTTGAGGCACTTCCCGATAAGCTAGCAGGCTGAAATTTTGTACACGCTTTGAGTTCTGATGACAATACATGACTAGCTAAGAAACGTCATAACAAATCCAATATGGCGGCCTCCCCAAGATGGCGGACTGGCTGTTTGAAACCCACCCCCATGATATGGGTATCAAATGAAAGGGTTTGCTGTCAGGAATACGAAAAAAATAGTCACGGGACTTAAATCCAATATGGCGGACGTCCAAGATGGCAGACAGGCTATTTGAAATGCACCCCTGTGATATGGATATCAAATGAAAGGGTTTGCTATCAGGAGTACGAAAAAAATAGTCACGTGACTTAAATCCAATATGGCGGACGTCCAAGATGGTAGACTGGCTGTTTGAAATCCAGCCCCGTGATATGGGTATCAAATGAAAGGGTTTGCTGTCTTGAATACGAAAAAAATAGTCATGTGGCTTATGCTAGACTAGGCTATTAATCCAATATGGCGGACGTCCAAGATGGCGGACAGGCTTTGAGGCACTTCCCGATAAGCTAGAAGGCTGAAATTTTCAGGGTAGCTTCAAACCCGATGAACAATGATAAAAATAATAAAATAATTAATAGATTTAAAAAATCTAAAAACCCACGTTTTTAAATGTCCTAAAAAGAAGAAAATAACCCTACGGGGCTGACAGAGGGGCCACTCAAAACGTGGGGGCGTATCTTTGCAAGTTACACCTACGATCTCACGTCATGTAAATATATCCCATAAATAATCCCTTATATAATATACGCCCCCACGTTTTGAGTGGCCCCTCTCTCAGCCCCGTAGGGTTATTTTCTTCTTTTTAGGACATTTAAAAACGTGGGTTTTTAGATTTTTTAAATCTATTAATTATTTAACATTTATTTTTAAATTATATGTGAATAATAAAGCTCAGGAATTGTCAAAATACTAATACTATGAGTGCACATTATTTTTTCCTTAAGTAATAATAATAATAATAATAATATAATAATATTCCACAACTATCACACAACGCCATCTAGTCCCAAGCTAAGCAGAGCTTGTGTTATGGGTACTAGACAACTGATAAACATACTTAAATATTTCTAAATACATACATATTATAGATAAATTACACCCAGACACAGAACAAATGATCGTGCTCATCACACAAACATTTGTCCTGGGTGGGAATCGAACCCACGACCTCCGGCATAGCAGTCAGGGTCACTAACCACTAGACCAACAGGCCAGTCAAGTACCCATCTTCCGAGGTCGCAGGAGCAGGACCAACGAGCTACCGTGACCCCGGAACGTAAAGGGCTATTGAAGGATACCGTAGATTTTAGTCAGTACAAGTCTGACCCTACAAGTGAGTCCCTCCCACCCTGCCGTGGGTGGGAGGACTATCTTACCTACTACCGATGTCTGAAATAACTTACTAAATATTTGTTAATGGTTCAGTTTTTTATAAGATTTATCATTTTTTTCCACTAAAACATTTTGAATAAAGATAAGTTTCTCTATAATTAATTACCTCCGTCCGTGATCGTAAAGTAGGTACTACGTAAATATTCACATATTATTTTAATAAAACTCACTTATTTCGACACTTCGACAGGTTACTCCCATCCCTACACCAGGACAGGTCCAGCAACGAGTGCATCAATTAAACCGCCCGCCATTACAATTCATTCACGATTATTGTTGTCCGCCACTGCGCCCGCGCCGATTCTGACGTCGATGCGACACGCGAATTGAAACGATATGTTTTTTCGCATTGTCGAAATACGCAATTCGATATTATTCTTTATCGAGAACTTGGTTGAATTCCCGGAATTTGACGAATTTAATGGCCATGAGTGACGACCTTATCGATCTTGAAAATGTCAACCCTGGTTACAAAGTGAAGCATTGAAATTGATCTTGAAGTTTTGGAATCAGTTCCGCAAGTGTAGCACCTTCCTAAATAGCTAAGCCTAATACACTATTTTCGTCATTTTTTATCGATACAAGTAGAAATAATCCTTGTATATTATAACAGCAATTAAGTGAAAACCTGTCATCTCTAAGCAAACATGCAAGTCTTGCATCAACAGTTAGTTTACTTATAACCGTAAACAGTCAACTTCCCATTTGTCTCAGATAAAGCAAAAGCAATAAACAAACTTAATAGGTACCATTCAATATCAAAAGCACGTATCGTTAATTCGCAGCAGTTCTGCTATGATAATCATTTACACCTCCAACAAAAGTCGTTAACAGAAATTTTCCCACACATACATTCCTTACTGGTAAATATCAAGATCAGTGGCAAATTTTCTCAAGTAGGTGAACGTAAAGCTGGTGGCTGGTAAAAAAGGCGAAACTGTGACAGGAAAACGTCATTCAGCGGCATTGCGAGGATTTTAAAACAGTATCCTTGAGCCGAGATCCCGAGATGTTTATGATATTTCCCGTAATTACTATAACAGTAAATGAACCATTTTAATCGTCCATAACTATCATTAATTACCACACATATATTACAACAGTTCGTGATCTTTAACTTAATTCGTGCACTGTCGCTATTTGTAATTTTTTTTAAGTAATGTTCCAATGAAATGATTATGGAAGATAATGGAACGGTTACTGCTATCATTAAGCCAAATGAAATGTGGGTAATATTTCTTTAATTATCACATCATTTGGATATTTGTCAAACTGTCATGAGTATTGATATCATGTGATAAAGTGCTATATAAATGAAATATAACTACTTAGTTCACCTTTCCACAAAATCTTTTAAGGTGAAAGTAAAATAAAAATCAAATTACACCATGTGCAGTTAATTAGTTTGATCTGGAATCGTGTTTTAATAATTATTAAAAAACTTATACGTCGAATCGAAACAGTATCAATTACCAGCAATATGCTGAAGAAACTTTCTCATAAAATCAAGTAAATAAAGTCCAGATTAAAACCTCACCTGTTAGGGCTTGTTAAAAACCCATATTTTGAGCTAACCATAGGCTTCCGCGTCGAGTACGGGAGAGCCTTCGAAAAAAAGTAATTTCGTGTTACATAATTCTTAATTTTTGAATTTTTGAGATGAGGCACTTCACTTTTCTTCCTGACTGAAATTAATAGCGGCATAATAATGAACTACGCTTTTACTTAATAACAATACCTCATATTTAGCGAAATCGGAGCAATTTATTGTGAGAAGAAGTATCTTATTTAATTTCGTGTCCTTAACCTTTTGTTAGAAGATTTTATCTCTGTTATTTTGACCAATCTCATTCCTGCCAGTCACATTCGAATGACACGTCTGCTGATTAAAAAACAATAAATATTCCCTAAGTATGTTCCGCCGAAAACTTAATAATACGAATTTCGGCTAATCCTTCGCTGACCTATTTATTATAGAATATGTTGCACTCAATATCTTGATGAAATAACTGTTTAGTTTTTTATGCAATCGTAAAATACTGCGATGCTCAATAAGATTACCTGCTTTTTGTAGGGTTTTCGTAAAAGAAACAGAATGTCTGAGTTTTGTTAGAAAGACAGTTACAATTTCGGCCGTTATAATTGTATAGAATTTCTTTGTGAAGCGCAAGAATGGAACAGTTAAATGAATGGAGTCGGTAGTTTTAATTTTAGGAATATTGAAGAGTTATTGAATAATGTTAGCGTTGCTGTAAAAATTTACGAAGAGAGTTAAATTCTACATTTTTTAAAGTAACGTGTCATGGTGGCTTAAACTACCTATGGAGAGCTAAGTTTTTTGAACATTTTAGGAACTTTATTTGAACTTTATTTCATTACTGCAAATCTACAAGTTCTAATGATTCTGTACCGGGGTTGCCCCTGCATTTATTCAAAGAAATTCTTTATTTTCCTGTCTTTAAAACTTAATAAAATATGCAGTTTAAAGATACCAATCATGTAACAAAGAAAAGCAAGAAAGATTTTTTTTTTTCAAATTGTTGTACCCCTAAATCGACTCCACAGATTTTCGTCCAAGACGCGTCGTACCTGACATCAGTTCACGAGCGCTGAGAAAATCTTCCAAAACATAATCTATAATCCATCGACAACACGTGCACGGGCCTATTATTGATTTTGCCGTTTTTTCTACAAAATTGCATGCCCGTCCCGACTTGACATTGAAAAAATATCTAGTAGGGTGCCGTGTGAATGGGCCTTATTATAAGCTTGCGCAATGACATTTTGGTTTTTGTGGAAGGTTCCCAGTCGCGTGGCGATGACTGAGGAATGTGAAGGCTCCATGTCTTATACATACATAAGTCTGTATAGTAAGATAAGGTCATTAATACACTCGTATAAATAAACTTAATTTTACTGCAGTTGAAATGATAAAGTGACAAAATAAGGTAATGTGCTACAGACGAACGATTTGTGATGTATGGTTCGTGATAACATGCTCGTTTATGTCAGATACGTTTGTTTTAAATGTGTTCATTTAATTTACGATTTACATTTACAAATAGGCTTCCAACACAATAAATGATTCTATTATGTTAGTAGAGTCATTTTTATTACGTCTTGTTTAAATTAAAACAACTGATTCAAACATCAAAAATGTCTTTCCTTTTTTTTTATCGAGTGAGGATTTGGCCATCTTCTGATATCAAAGATCAAATTAAACCATCTTTAGGAACACAGGCACTAATACAGGCCTCTAACATGGCTGTAGACTTATAATTGTGTTTTAAACATTAATATTGATGCTCCTACAAATAAGTATCAATTTTCTAACTGGCCCTTGAAATTCCAGTAGCAACGTAAAAACGTTAAAAGAAAAACAAGCCATTATTTGTACGGATGTCAAAATGTCAACAGATCCTGACTTTTGAACCGTCGATACACGGCTCCCGGAAAAAGAGTTTAAAGTTTCATGTGACATGTTACCCTTTTATAGAAATACAAATATTTCTTAACCCTCACTTTCACTTAAATACGGAGAATGGTACCTATATAGTCAAGTATTCTCGATTGACTTTATGGAAAATATCAAAGTTTTATTCCATTCCTAGAACCAGAATAGCTGAAAATATAAGTTTTGCATGCTAAGATTATAAAATGTCCAATTTCCGTGTTCAAAACAAGACGTAACATTTTTCGTGAAGCCACTTTTCTAAAAATGTGTGAGTGAATGGCACGCACATTTTAATGTTTTCTTTTCTTTGGAAATGTTCACTTGTTTTACATAGGAATCGAACGAAGGGGATATTTTTCTTCCTTTTTTGTCTTCAATTCTCTGTGGCCTACTAGGAATCTGGACATTTCGATTTCCTCAGCTCACAAATTTATATATTTTTTTATTTAATTCAGCTGACATGGTTACTGACACGATATCATAACATTCTCTAGGCTCTGCACCGTTAGATCTTTCAAACTACGCAACGGATTTTAAAGTGGTTTTATCAACATTATCCAAAGTAAATAATGATAACACAGTTACATTTACCTTAATATGTAAATTATTTCATTTTTCCCTTGTAATCTGCGATTTTATGTTGTAATAGATTACTGTGTTTTTAAATCAATTCAAAGTAACTATGCTTTCCAATTACAGCGTCATGAAAACACACGTCCCCCCCCGTGCTTCGTTTACGAGTCTCCAAAAATAGGTCCTCTCATAGATTTCTCTCGTATTATGACACAATACCACACGGCAGACACAATCGAAGATAAGATAACGTAAACCACTTCTCAAAGGATCGACACATTATTATTCTATTACAGATTACAGGCGTGGCTGAGATAAGCCAACCGATAGATACCTTTAAAGACCGATGATGTCAAAATATTTATTATATCAATGAATTTATTAAACATGTAGCGGTATGAGCCGTGAGAAACAGAATAGGGATACGTTAGAAGTGCATTTGATATCAAATAAGAATGCTTTTTAATCTTTTCTTCGATACGCTAAGTGTGAATTTATATAAGAAGAAAACTGTGAGATTAGGCGTTAGTAGTACCTACAAGTCCACGGCACAGTTAGCGTAGTGGTTGAGCGATCAGCACAGCAGTCGATCGTCGCAAGTTCAATCCCCGCACGGATAAAATATAATGTATGATCTGTAAATACATAGTTGTTCTGGGTCTAGTGTTTGTTTATGTTAGTTTGTATGTTTGTAAACGCACCCACGACACAGGAGAAATTCCTAGAGAGGGGCAACGTTTTTATTTTAATAATATAAAAGGTATACATAAAGGTAAGACCGCACTAGGCGGAACTGTACTGACGCTTAGTGCGTGATGTCTCGTGTAATTTCATATAAGGAATATTTTGACGTGTCGAGTCGCGCAGTTCCGCTGCGGTGCAGTTCCGCCTAGTGCGGTCTTATCTTAAACCCAAAGTAAAAACGGTGATTTTTTTAAATCAAAAATACAACTATCTTTTAGGATGGTGGTCGATTTTTTTCCAAATATTATACAATTTGTATCTCTCATAAATTTCATAATCATCATCATCAGCCTATAAATGTTCACACTGCTGGGACACAGGCCTTCTCTCTGTGGGAGGGAGTGGGCCGTAATCTACCACGCGGGCTCAGTGAGGATTGGTAAATGTCACATGTCTTCGAATTTTTGGTTCTAAGAAATGCCGGTTTCCTCACGATGTTTTCCTTCACCGTTTTGAGAGCAGTGGTGTTGAAATAAATTACACAAAGTAATGCGCCTGACGGGGTTCGAACCCACGACCTACAACTCGTAAGTCGAGGCCGATACCACTGGGCCACCACTGCTTAGTCTCTCATAAATTTAATCTCATTTAATTTGTCTTTACCTGTGGATGCCCAGTGGTGGAATATCGTTCGGCGTGGTGGTGTAAGCCCCTCCGTAAACAAAGTGACGCAAATCTCCAATACCTTACGATTACGACTTTGATATCCAGTGCCCATACCATGTGTTGTCATTACGATACTCGATCATCGATATCGACCGCGTTTGGCGCTCTCATTGGCCCGCTCCAAGGTTGTATGAACTCTCAACCAATGAGAACGCCAAACGCAGTCGATATCGATGATCGAGTATCATAATGACAACTCATGGTATGGGTACAGGTGACTATCGCAATACAAATCCATAGAGGTTCTTACACAGGCACACGTCAATGGATCCTGTCAATGAGGCCTTTTAATTCAGCAGTGGACGTCTTCCAGCTGATTATGATGGATGATTTATATAAATTCAAAACATTGAGTATATTTACCTATATGGGAAACGAGTATTTTCTTTTTAACATCGAAGTATTTACTTGATATTTACGTTACACAGTCGTGCTAGCGTTTCTGTAGCCGCTCATGTATCCCGTGCTTTATGAGAACTTAAGCTTAAAAAATAAACAATAATCACATTGAATCAACGTTTTCCTTAAATTACAGACTTGAATATTGCAGTAAAAATCCTTACTTATGGCACATTGTACGGCAAATGCGATTTTATATTCGTATAATAACATTAATATTAGACAAAAAAGTAGAAAAATTATGACAGTTTTATGAAAATAAACAAACAACTTACCCCAGTAGCAAAGGCGGGTTCAAATATTACTTTTTTCATACCACCTGCTCGTAAATGTCAAAATTATATGTCATGCGAACTTATGGTATGAGTCATTATTGTTCTAGGCTCTAGACGGGCTGGTAATATTGTGCTGAATTTAATTTCATCACCACCCGCTGGTGAATAATGTGATTTGAATTTGGAACTTTAAATACATAACCCAAAAAATAGTAGTGCCACTTTCACGAGTTTTCGCTTCGTAGGTTTTAGTTGCAGTCCAACAACCAACATAAATATATAACTGAATAATAACAACCAATGTGGTGGAATAAATTGAAAAAATAATACAAAGTAACTTAATAGCAACATTAAAATAGTTACAATAATAAAATCGATTAGATTTTTCTGACTGTTGTAGCAAATTATCACAACAGCTGACTTGCTGTTGTGGTGCCTACTCCATGAAAAATCTACTATTCTTTGCCGATTAACCTTGTGACTTATCGATAAATAAGATTTTTAAATAAATTGTATTACATGGGAAACACACTAATCATTGCAATAACCAATTAAGCAGCAAGTTTTGTAATCTTTAGCTAATTGTAAAATGATTTTTGTTGAATTAGCTACATTTTCGTGACATGAAGAAGTTCCTCTTTTAATTTACAAATTTAACAATAGGTGATGTCCAAAATCGCTCGAAAGAACGATCATATCAAGCAAAAATTCGGCTTTGTTTTGTTATCAATAACACGAAACACATTTTATGAAAATGCGATTATAAAATTAATAAAATGAAACCTCACACGACTCATCCGTTCATAAGACACATCCGAGTTCATCCGACATGCCGACTACAAGATTGATGGCATAATAAAATCAAGTTTTTATAACTTACATTATTGCTTTATAATCTCAAATTTGACTTTTATCTTTAGAAAGCTTGTTTAATAGATAAACTATCTTTGGGGACACGATCGTGTTGATTAGTCAAACCAACTCATACAACTAAGATGTCCAATTAAGACATATAAATAAAAATAAGTTGCTTATAATAAATTTTAAGAGTGGTTTTAAAGAATTAATGAGTTCTTTCGAACACCATCATGCGCTAATTTATGACTGTTCATAATTACGTTTTAATACGAAATGTCATATAATTCCAATAGAGATCACAAGGGAGATTAGTGGAAAATAAACTTTTATAATGAGAGAGAACACTTTTCTAACATTTTGTAAGACACTTATAAACCGTGACGATTATTGAACATAAATTTTATTAACGTTTGAATATATTTTTGACATTTATTTTTAATAATTACAACGACAGGCGTAGCCAGCTAATTATAACGCTTCATTAAAGATATTATTACTTTTGTATTTTATTGGGTATCAGAATACAAAATTCCTATACACTCCTGACTTTTTCGATGTTATAACTAGTCATAAAAAAAGCAGTAAAGAAATTGATTATATTTCCGAGGGAAAATACAGAAATCGATTTCCTTAAAGTGTTATGAAAATTCTGTCTACGCCTGAGATTTTTTTTTTAGCATAGTAAAGACATAACTGTACCTACCTATACACCTACACATATAACATACAACAACCTAACAATAATACCCACAGAATAACTCTACCTTCCCATATCAAAAAGTATAATAACAATACAGCAACCTATAAGAAACTGCTCAATCACAGAATCAATTCAATGTTCATACATGAACAGTACGTAACAGTCAATGTACACGATTCAGAAGCAGCATCCGCTTCTCGCCAATAAATACCGGAGATGGATGGTCTATGCGTGAGAGCACTATCAGATGACACCAACCCGGCAACGCTGTGTCTTGGTACTTTTTGCCGGCGTAGCAGACATGTCATCGTGCACGCTGGTTGCGTGCTTACATGCCTATTCGTCATTTTTATGACGTAATATGATTGCATTCGGTACAAAATTGTTGGTGGGGGTTAAGATGGGGATAGATGTGGCTAGTTGATTTTTGTTGAGTCGTCGACGGCGACCACGTCTGCTGGTAGAACCGCGCGGTCGGACCAACCTGCTAAGGGAGGCGCCGCTGACGCGTGCACTTCGCACTCTTAACCTGATTGCTGATGAGACGGACCTATTTTGGTGTACTCTGGGTGAATTCACAAGGATTGCATTATTTATAATAAGTTATAGATGTTAGTTTAAGGTAGAATAAGCGTATTTATCGCATTGGGTCTTGTACCTGTAATGATAGATGTAAGTTAAGTAAATAAATAAAATAAATAAATAAAAACTTCTCTAAAAGGTCACAGTCTTATTGCTCACATCAGTGATCCCAGTTTTGGAACGTATTGCAATATTTCAATGTGACTTGTGTCAATTTAGGACACCAGACAAAAGTTCAGTATTAAATGACGGTTAAGTCATAAGTCTTGCTGTGTCCTATATTTGCGAAGGGGTAATTGTGATACATTATGGCATATTTAGAATACATCACTCACTTCACAATTTTGTAATCTTATTTGAAAATTTCGTTTAACTGAAAACCCATTGGCCAAAACGGATCATCTTCATTATTGATATTCGTTGGGTAATGACGAGTTGTCAGTAAGACCGTAACTTGACCAGCCAACTATTGCGACGATTAACAAAGCTTGTTGCAAAGGATTATCACATGCCAAAATGGTATCTTAAACTATATTTATCCTTGTCTACGCTCTTCACAAGTCTTTGGTTCTCTGGTATCACAAAGCAATGTCATTCAAAGATTTCCCGAGCGAAGTATCTCTCGGACTACTGTACATCCATTTTTTATACCAATAAGAATTTGTTCCTGGTTGGCGAGTGAAGGAATCCCGCTTGTTCCCTTGTTGCATACCGCTCCATCATAAAATGTAAATATCATCAATATCACTCATTTAAAGTCGCCGAACAATTACAAATAACGCATTATAACTACATTTTCGGCTGCCCGAACCGGCCAGTGTGAATGAAATGCTATTCATGCGTTCAATGTTTTCGTGGCCACAAAAACGTTTCAATAATCAATCGTACGTAACGGTAATTGTTATTAACTCTTCAAAATGCAATCACTTCCGGAAGCCTCGAATGTATGTAAGATACAGACGTCGCTCGATAAAATTGTTGATTTAATGTTTGAGTTATACACGCGTCAACACTTCAAGTTCTTGGCATCTGCTCCTACGATGTCACCTGTAAGTTTTTAAGTGGAGACCGCACACTAATGAAAAATTCGCGAAAGTTGAATCAGGATGTAAGGCAACATGTTATTTCGTACCGCTTCATGAATACACACGTGGCTTGATTGATGTCGTAAAAACACAAGGCGATTAATCTGGTTTCATTATTTCTATCTGCAATGTCTATGGGATTAGTGCTTATAGTCGGTGCATTACGTACCGTCTCAGTATTTATTATGGCTCCAAGGAAAATTAAAGTAGCAATGCGGGAGCTTACTGCCGATTATGCTAATGAAGTCATCATGCGTGGACATATCAAAGCGCATGGTTTAAAGAAGGCTCCCGATATTACGCTATAAAAGAGCTTTAGTGCTGAATTAAGTAGTTTTCTGTGCGTTCTTATGTAATTTACCTTTTATGTATCTTTATGCGTAATTATCCTGAGCGCCAAAGTGAAGTTTAATTTAGCGATTTCAATGATAGAAAAGTCTAAAATGTTTTTTTTATTTCTGATAATGAACTTGTTTCCCGATGCTGGTGGGCTGCCCATGTTTACTTTACAATGTTTTTTTTATATTTAAAACAAAATGTTATTTTAAACAAATAAAGAAAAATGCTGATTATGTCAATTATTATCTTGTTGAAAGACTTTGTTGGGGATTATAATTCTGTCCTTTTGCGATTATATTAAATCGGTATTTTGTTGTTGTTCTTAAAGTTTAATATGAATATCTAATTGTCTTGCTTGCCAAATCTGTATACCTATTAATGTCATACTTAAATAAAAGCATCAAAAAATCTATGTGGAATTACCTTGCAAAATATTATTTATTTATTAGATAAAAATATATACAATATAACAGACGAAGTCTAAAAAATATATATATGTAAAAAAGGAAAATAACATTAAAGCCAGAAAACATAGAGAGAGAAAAAAAATTTAGTAAAAATAACAATTTTCATCTTACATCCATCTTCTCGCGAAAGCTCAAACATTATGTAGTTTTGACTACACTCTGTATCTACAACAAATTTTACTACTGGATAAAGACTTAATTCGGCATACTGACGTCTTAATCCCTTTATTCACTCACAATCGCGTGCTGCATTTCTTTTACTTTCAGCTTTTACTTTCAAAGGTTACGTTTACATTCAGATGGGATCACTAACGCTAAATTTAACGCGGGACATGCGCACACGCAGACGTGGCGGCGGCTTTGGCTCTTTTTGGCTCAACTCGCATCGCATGGCTCTTCGAAGAAAACGATACCCCATTGTTATGCCTGTTATCGAGTGTACTGTTACACTTCTTCATGCCATGTTACTAATGTTCTCTTTGTATAAGTTTTTGTATTTCAAGTACCTACTGGCTCTTCGTCAATGGCTGCATTATTTGCGAAAGCTCCATGCGAAAAGTACCTAAAGACACAACAATCTATTTTTATTCTATTTTTATCTAATCTTAACTTGTAAGGCGCGTTTCCATTGGGCAATACTTGCATACAAGTATGACGTGACATTTGAATATAAATTGCTCGATTTCGCAAAAAAAAAAATACAAGATCGAACTACTTACTTGTAACTTGTATGCAGGTTTGCTCAAGTTGCATACAATTTGAAATTTGTATGCAAGTAACTCCTTAAATGGAACCGTGACCTTAACCACTACACACTTAGGTAAATTCCATACCTAACACCCCACTGCAAATCTGATTTTTTTTTTTCGTGGTTAAATCATCAAATGAGTCCTCCCACCCAGGGCAGGGCGAGAAGGACTGTCAGACTTGTACTGACTAAAATCCACGGTATCCTTCAATAGCCCTTTATGTTCCGGGGTCACGGTAATGAGATAAGTCCCGCGACCACTGCAAATCTGATGGGGCCTTTCTTAGAGGGCCAAAGCCTGCCAGAGTCTCGGGACTGCCTCATAAGCTAACGGTGACCCTGGAACGTAAATGACTATTGAAGGATCACCATCAGTCTGACAGACCCTCCCGGAGGACGAGACTCATATTATGATTAAAAAAGAAAAATTTGGTCCATTCAAGGAATTTTTTTTTTGTCTTTAATTGAAAGATCATATTATATTTGTTTCTCAACAAACTGTTATTAGTTTTTTTTATTGCTCTAATTTTTTTTAAAATTTATTTATTAGTAAAAAACAAAAACAGAATTTAAATTAATAATAGCAACCAAAAACCACAGAGGTTTAGACTTGTGCTATCAAGAGTGTTTTTCAATAGTTTACTTAATAAGATCGCATATACACCGTGACTTTTTAGTCGTCTTACAACGGCAGCCCAGTTCATGTATCCAATGACTAGAACACGTTTATAATAAAAAAATAGGTATTTAAGAGATTTGAAAAAATTTTACATACAATTTTAATTCATTATTATGACGCAAGGAGTAGTTAAAAACACCCTTGTCTCATATAAAATTTAGATGGAATGATCTGCCTGACTATTGCGCTGGGTAGGTATACTCTACAGCTTGATACGTAAACATTTTCATATTTCTAATGTACCTATTAATTAATAATAAAAAATATTTTTAACGAGTAAAAAAAAAACTAAACTCGCCTAGATGTATTTTAGGTCGGGGACATTACGTGGACCACTTTTGTAAGACGACTAAAAAGTCACGGTGTATAACAAATACAAAACACACTATCATTACAAATCATTCCCCACACACGACAGGTATTTGCGAGATAGAAACAAAGAAGACTTTTGAAAACTATACATAACCAAGATGTTATATTAAAAAAAAACATTAATTAAAATCCGAATCTTAACTCCGAACTTTATCAATTTCTATACATCGATAGTACGTTCCAACTTTGAAATTAGAAGCCAGTTGACACAGTGCTAAGGAAATTCTTTGTCATAGTGACGTCACATCCGAGGCGAGCAATTAGCGAGGGCGCGTTTGTGTTCACATCAATTTTGTTCGAATCTTATCACTTTTAAATTGGTCATAATTAATTTTTAAAAAAGGATTAAGATTTTTTCTCTTCCATAAATGTTCATATTTGTGGTGAATTTATGAATTATGAATTCAAATACCTAATTAGTATCCTTCCTGCCTATAGTGGGTACTTAATGTTTTGCAGATACCATTCAGTTTCAGCACTAAATACTTACAGCCCCACAGTCAACACAGCCGGATGTAGTAAGCCATTTCCCTGGTATAAATCTTTAGAGAACTTTTATGACATCATTCACTTGCTTGGGTTTTCAATCAACTCTAACTAAAAGCCATTTTAATCAATTAGACAGACAATCTATTCATCTGAAAAATAGTATTAAAAGAATATTCGTCCTTTATACATACATAGAATAAAATTTTAACGTGCCTGTGTCTGTACATTAAAAATATGAAGAAAAATATTATCTCTTAGGTCTATACACCGTGTTCTTCACGTTATCCATAAACTTTAGCAAACACTTCTATGGCTTTTACAAATCAAATCCAACAAAGGAAGTAGTACTTAAAAAGGCTTCGTTACAAAGATATTTGTAATTTCATTTAATGAAATTTAATTGAGCTATGCAGTGAGAAAGTATCTTAATTTGGCCTATGTTGCCGCTTAGTGCGAATACTATTTGCATTTCATTTGTTTCAGCCCGCCAAATGTTATGAATGAAAATACGACGTTGCCAATTCGGATAAAGAGGCATGCATATCGGGTTATTTACGTCTAGGTATTTAGTTTGTATGAAAATTAACAAAAAATAAAAAATAAGAATTTATTAATGTGTCCATAATGAAAAATGCTTACTTCCGTGGTTTGAACATCTGGTCGAAGTTTATGTATATCGTCCGGAACACGGTGTATAGTTATCAAAAGAACAGATTTTTTGTTTATCTATAAATATAAAATATAAATATTAAAAATACGAGTATCACCCAAAAACTGAGTTCATGGAATGATAACAGTTTTCTTTGATGTATTGCTAGACATCTAACTCAAAATATAGACTCGTTTTTAGGGTTCCGTAGCCAAATGGCAAAAACGGAACCCTTATAGATTCGTCATGTCTGTCTGTCTGTCTGTCCGTGTATGTCACAGCCACTTTTTGTCGAAAGTATAAGAGCTATCCTGTTGAAACTTGGTAGAAAGATGTATTATGTGAACCGCATTAGGATTTTCACACAAAAATCAAAACAAAACAAATTTTGGGGGTGCCCCCCATACTTAGAATTGAAACTCTAAAAATTTTTTTTCACCAAACCCATACGTGTGGGGTATCTATGAATAGGTCTTTAAAAATGATATTGAGGTTACTAACATCATTTTTTTCTAAACTGAACAGTTTGCGCGAGAGACACTTCCAAAGTGGTAAAAAGTGTGTCCCCCCCCCCCGTAACTTCTAAAATAAGAGAATGATAAAACTAAAAAAAATATATAATGTAGACCTCAACCAAAACTACCAACGAAAATTGGTTTGGATGAGATACATTTAGCAGTTTTTGAGATATAGTACATTTTCAAAAACCGCAAATATAACTTTGCCATTCATACAAATACTATGAAAAACAAAGTTATTTTTATTGTTTGTGTATATTACTTACTAATCTCAATATAATTATATCTCTAATCTATGCTTGCTGCTACGGAACCCTTCATGGGCGAGTCCAACTCGCACTTGGCCGGTTTTTATTCTTATATAAGCCTATGCTTATATAATAGCGGCCATACACCATACTGCCTATCGTACAATCGGCATGACGATCGATTTGATCAAATTGGCAGTTCATCCATATACACCATACACCATACTGCCTATCGTCCAATCGGCATGACGATCGATTTGATCAAACTTCAAATCGGCAGCAGTGATGCCAACTTAGCAACTTTATAGCTAGATCTAGCTATTATTCGGTGACCGACAGCTACAATTTTATAAACCTTGTGGCTTAACTTTTTAGCTACTTTTTTACCGACTTGTTTTTTTACCGATTTATCCCACTAGTGGGAATCAGTTGGTAATACAAGTGAAGGTCGGAAACATTTGCTTATCGTTAAGCAAATGTTTTCCGACCTTCAAGCGATTTTCGACTTTATTGACATTTATGCAAACACCGGATTTTAATAAAGGAGCAATGTTAGCTAACGAGAATGTGAGAAAAAATAAACTAAATTTTGAATGTCAATAAGGTCGAAAATCGCTTGAAGCTGTTTTTTTAACTTGCTTAACGATAGCAAGTTAAAAAAAGGTTCAGGCGATTTTCGACCCTCCATTCCATTCCACTCCACTCCACTCCACTCCACTCCATTACAGTCCAGTCCATTCCATTCCATGGTAATACACACATTACCCTCCTTTGCGTCGCGCAGTCTGTGAAGTGTCGTTACAATTTTTTCCGCCTAGCCCCCATTCGCAACGCGCCATAATTCGTTCCAAAAAAATATACGTTTCGAATTGAGAACCTCCTCCTTTTTTTTACGTCGGTTAAAAAGTAGCTACCGAATATTAGCTAGATCTAGCTATAAAGTTGCTAAGTTGGTATCACTGCTGCCGATTTGAAGTTTGATCATTCCGATTTGATCAAATCGATTTGATCAAATTGGCATGATCAAATCGGCATGGTCAAATCGGCATGATCAAGCCTGTTCTCATGCCAATTTGATGGATTCCACGCCCACACACGGTCAAATCTAACTGATCAAATCGGCGGCGTCATGCCGATTGTACGATAGGCAGTATGGTGTATGGCCGCTATAAGCCTATGCTGTCGTAGGCCAATCCTGTATAAACATGTCCATCTCATCCCGCCATTCCAGATTCCATTATACTACAGAAAAATATGATATTCGGATTTTTTTATTAATGTAGATCCAAATTACACGCGTATTAATACTCTTCAATAAAAAGCTAGAATCGAATAAAAAGCTTATTTTAAATAAGAAAGTACAGTTACTACCAAACAGGCTATTTTAATTATTCCCACGTGGCCATTAAATAAATCCTTTCCCTCTTTTTTCAAAGGACACTCTCGCCACTTTAAGTCGTAAACATCACAGAACAAAGATATAGAGAGAGTTAAGTAATGACAATTTACTGGTCCCGAGATAATAAGAACCCGTTTACCTTCAATACCTTGATTCTTACTTACGCAGGTTGATTAGGCGATGCTACTCTATGTTTTGCTTTAGGCTGGGTGCAGACCTTGGTAATGACTGTCTTTAGAGCATCTTTAGACTGTCTATCGGTTCACGGAACACACGGTTTTGTTTTTGTTGAAAAACAACTGTTTTGACTCGTGTTCGTGCGATCGGAAATATCTAGTCGGGTCTGCCTTAGACAAACAAAAATTAATAAAAAGATAATAATACCAATGCTGAGCCAAGGGCCAAGCTCAGCCTACCAGGGGCGCAGGGCTGTCTTAAAAGGACCTGGTAACGCAAAGGGCATGTAAAGGAGCGGAGTGGTTTTTAGTCAGCACGAGACAGAAAGCCCCTTCCTCTCCGCCCGGGTCAGGACGTCATGTTTTTTTTCTTTTTTTTAGTGCCCTGCTCTACCTCCCTCTGCTCCTTCTAACTTTCACGATACTGAGCGTCCTCCTTCCAGTTCAGACGGAACCTGTCCAGTTCATTCCAACAGCTCCTACGTGGCCTGCGACGATAGGCCTGTGATGTACGATGTCTTCTCTATACAGTGTGTCCGGACACGAGTTAGCGATACTTGAAGGGGATATTATAGATTCATTTTCATCGACAAAACTGCTTTTAAATTAATTCTTACTCCAACACCTCGCGAATGGCGGCCGTTTTAGTTTTTTGATTTGTCGAACTGGGGTATGTACAATAAAATGCAAATATCTTTAAATCCAAGAGACCTACATACATGCAAATGACTTTATTGCAAAGTTAAATGTCAAGGCTTTTCAAAAACTTGCAAAAGTTTTCTAAATAATATGTAAAAAGAACCAAAAAACGTGGGCAAACACGAAATTGTACACAAAAATTACTGAATATTTTCACATTTTATACTCTAGCACGAAAAGTACCCCTGTATTTTGCTTAAGTGTTTGCATTAAATTAAAAGTATTTGAGTTAGGCTATAAAATGGTATCAAAATTATTTCTCTTCGTCAAGTACTTTAGGAGTTATTCTTACTTGAACATAACCCTTCCTTAGCGAATGTACCCCAATATTACAGGTGTCGCATTCTTTGGGCAAGCTAAATCGTTTCAGTGTAAATTTATGAGCTGGCATTATTAACCACCATGTAAATGATCCCAACGAATCACCCATAAACTGAAATGGCCCATTTTTTGAATTTATTCAATGAATTTTTTTCATAAAGTAAACATTTGCATGTTTGTATGTCTCTTGGATTCAAAGATATTTGCATTTTATTGTACATACCCCAGTTCGACAAATCAAAAAACTAAAATGGCCGACATTCGCGAGGTGTTGGAGTAAGAATTTTTTTTAAAGCAGTTTTGTCGATGAAAATGAGTCTATAATATTCTCTTCAAGTATCGCTAACTCGTGTCCGGACACACTGTATAGAAGAGGCACCTCTTCTCATATACATAGAGAAACAAAGACGCTTGTTCAATGAAGAGTTTTCGAATCATCCAGTCAAACTTGCTTTCTGACAAAACAAACCTGTACTTCTTTAAATGAGACAGCTTTTTTTATTGTGGTAAATCTTAAAATGAGTCCTCCCACCCAGGGCAGGGCGGTAGAGACTGTCAGACTTCATCATCATCATCAGCCTGAAGACGTCCACTGCTGAACATAGGCCTCCCCCTTAGACCGCTACGCCGAACGACAATTCGCCACTTGCATCCATCGGTTGCCCGCGACCCTCACGATGTCGTCGGTCCACCTAGTGGGAGGTGCGTCTTCCGGTCCGTGGTCGCCACTCGAGAACTTTTCTTCCCCATCGGTTGTCAGTTCTACGAGCGATGTGGCCTGCCCATTGTCACTTCAACTTGCAAATTTTATGAGCTATGTCGGTGACTCTGGTTCTTCGCCGAATATCCATATTCCGGATTTTATCCCGCAAAGAAACTCCGGGCATAGCTCTTTCCATAGCTCGTTGAGTGACTCTTAGTCTCTCTAAAAGGCCAGCAGTTAGAGACCACGTTTCAGAGCTATATGTCATCACTGGCAACACACACTGGTTAAACACCCTGAAAAAAAAAACACTGTCAGACTTGCACTGACTAAAATCCACGGTGTCCTTCAACGGCCCTTTATGTTCCAGGGTCACAGATACCTGATGAGACAGTCCCGAACCCCGGCAGGCTTTGGCCCTCTACGGGGGCCCCGTGATGTTGCTGACAGCTCTTTGAAGCGCGCGTAGACGCGACGCGCCTTCGACCCGGGCATGGTCCATGATCACCGTCCATAACAACAATAAAATAGCTAGTGTGCACATTATCTTAATTCTAAGATCCAAGTATTCACTGCACCGCCATAGAAATGCAAAAAACAGAAATAAAAAAAGAGACAGATTAGATAGCAAGAATATTCTTGATAGCTTTTATCAATCAGTTGTTTCTTAGTACTACATTACTGCATCGCTAGAAGGCGAATCCTTACAGAGAGCTCTTCAATCATGTTAGAAGCTAGTTGTTTTAAAACAATTATTAGGCTTTCAGCAAAAGCGCGATTAAACGCTATAACTACTAGGTTTGCTTTGTAGGTATTTATTTTTTGTGTTTTCAAACGCAAGTTGTATAATAGATTTAAAAAAATCTAAAAACCCACGTTTTTAAATGTCCTAAAAATAAGAAAATAACCCTACGGGGCTGAGAGAGGGGCCACTCAAAACGTGGGGGCGTATATTATTTAAGGGATTATTTATGGATATATTTACATGACGTGTAATAGATCGTGGGTGTAACTTGCAAAGATACGCCCCCACGTTTTGAGTGGCCCCTCTCTCAGCCCCGTAGGGTTATTTTCTTATTTTTAGGACATTTAAAAACGTGGGTTTTTAGATTTTTTTAAATCTATTAATTATTTTATTATTTTTGTTCATCGGGTTTGAAGCTACCCTGAAAATTTCAGCCTGCTAGCTTATAGCTTATCTTGGACGTCCGCCATATTGGATTTAAGTCACGTGACTATTTTTTTTCGTACTCCTGACAGCAAACCCTTTCATTTGATATCCATATCTTAGGGGTGCATTTCAGGCGGAGACCTCTCGCGCCCGGCATTGGTCGAGGCCATGCTGCGGGGCGAGACGGAGTGGGAAGCGGTCGCCTCCTTCTGCGAGGCAGTAATGCTCGTTAAGGAGGAGGCGGGCCGTGAGAGAGAGAGGACAGCGTCCTCCCTCCGCCCCACCCGCAATGGTAGACGCCCACGGCGTCGGACGTCGCAAGACGATCTCCGGCCACCGTAGGCGCGGGCATGCGGGCGGCGAGTAAAGGGCAACTCGCCGCCCGGACATGGACCATGCCCGGGTCGACGGCGCGTTGTGTTCCACGCGCGCCTCAAAGAGCGTCAGCACGATGACGGGGCCCCGCCCAAGAGGGCCAAAGCCTGCCGGGGTCGCGGGACTTATCTCATTACCGTGACCCCGGAACATAAAAGGCTATTGAAGGACACCGTGGATTTTAGTCAGTACAAGTCTGACAGTCCCTCCCGCCCTGCCCGGGGTGGGAGGACTCATTTGATGATTTTACCACGCTAAAAAAAAAAAAAAAAAAAAAAAGGGGTGCATTTCAAATAGCCTGTCTGCCATCTTGGACGTCCGCCATATTGGATTTAAGTCACGTGACTATTTTTTTCGTATTCCTGACAGCAAACCCTTTCATTTGATACCCATATCATAGGGGTGGATTTCAAACAGCCAGTCTGCCATCTTGGGGAGGCCGCCATATTGGATTTGTTATGACGTTTCTTAGCTAGTCATGCATTGTCATCAGAACTTAGAGCGTGTGCAAAATTTCAGCCTGCTAGCATAACGGGAAGTGCCTCAAAATTGAGTTGCAAAAGTCCAACCGGAACGACAAACAAACAAACAAATAAACAAACAAACAAACAAGAAAAGTAAGTGTATAAAAACGTGGGAAAAAACTGTGTTTTTATGATGTACCTAAGTACTGTGCTAAAAATAAAATGACGATACTTTAGAAGACATGGACGATGTTTGGATTGCAGCACCGCGCCCTGGAACGCAAAGGGTGGGTGATCGAAAGAACAGGGGTCGATTTTAGTCACTAAGAATTTGATAATACTTTTCGCCCCACCCCGGGTTGAAGGAAGGACTAATTTGTTGATAATAAACAAACAACAAAAAAGTTTGGTCCATAATCAACATCCAGAAGGATTTAAGAGGGCTATTACAATATGAAAGAACACAGTTTCTGTCAATCTGACATCGTGATGCCCCACGAATAGAAACAAAACACAAACAAAAGAACTGTGCCTCGTATACCAGGAAGAAAACAACATGAGCTTTTGCCACTTTTCTTTCGAATAAACAGAGTGTGATCCCGGGGCTGCCAGACACTACTTATTTTCTTAGTTACGAATGGATAATACCGAGCCTGTTATGGAAGAACATCGTAAGCGACAAACATAAAATTTTACAGGAGAGGTATTTTACTGTTTATTTTTTACTGGTTAATCAGACATGTCCGGTTTTTGTATTATGTGCAAAACACGTTAGGATCTACGTATAATCAATTAAATCATTGCAAAAATAGTTAAATAATGAGTACTTTTGTCGCTTAAGATAAAATTGAAGGTCGTAATTTCATCTTGTTTTCCAAAATTCGTCATTTACGCTATCACTTTTCGTTATAATATCAGGTATATATCAATATCAATTTTTTTTGCAAAATAAAACTAAAACATAATAAATCAATTTATATTAATAGTTGGTACTTAAATAATTTTCATTAACATCAATAAATCATCATCTTCCTGCCCTCATCCCATTTTACTTGTGGTCGGCCCAACACGTTTTATTCTTCCATTCTCCACAATCAGACGTCACAGTATCATTTACTCCTTTTTCATTCATATCATTCCTTAGACAATCCATCCATCTTTTCTTTGGCCTTCCTCTTCCTCTCCATCCATCAACATTCATACTCATCACTCTCTTAGTCAAGTGAGTCTCATGTCATGTCCATACCAAGACAGACGATTCCCCTTCATTTTTTCTGTAACAGGCGTCACTTTCGAACTTCCCCTTATAAACTCATTCCTTACTTTATCCATTCTTGTCACTCCATACATCCATCTCAACATCCTCATCTCCGCTACATGTAATCGTTTCTCATCCATCTTTTTCATAGCCCAGCATTCCGATCCATACAATACGACAGGTCTAATCACGGATTTGTATATTTTCCCCTTTAACTTGAGGGGCACCCGTGGGTCGCAAGTTGTTCCGGTGACCTGTCGCCATTTTATCCATCCCGAGTTGATCCGGTGTGTTATGTCCCGATCTACATCGCCATCTCCTTGGACAAGCAGGCCGAGGTACCGAAAGTCGGAACAAACTGGTATGGGCGTTCCGGCAAGAGTAATGGGCACAGGACTGGAGAGACCGCCAAAATCGCAAAACAGATACTCTGTTTTGGTTCTGCTTAATTTCAGGCCAACGTTCTCCAGTCTTTGCCACCACACCTCCAATCTGTTCTCTAGGACCTCTAGGCCTCTCTCGGCAATCAGCACAATGTCATCGGCAAACAACATGCACCAGGGGGCCTCTTCCTGGATGTCCGACGTCAAAGCATCCATTATCATCAGGAAGAGATACGGGCTAAGAGCCGACCCTTGGTGCAAGCCAACCGCGACATTGAAGCTGCCGGTAGTGCCCGCTGTAGACCGGACTTGGGTACTGCGTCGACTATACATTGCACCGATCAACTGTACATACTTCCCAGGCACACTTTTCTCCTTAAGGGCCCACCACAGTACCTCACGGGGCATCAATAAATCAATAGAATCAATCATTCGTCGTCACTTTCATCCGGTAGTAAGTCCCTTGTATTGTCATCATAGGGCAAGGCAAGGTATTCCTGCGCATATTGTGCAGGAATTATACCCTTGTCACACATTTTTTTCAGATCCATGTACGTTTAGCAATAGGTATTTTTGCCGAGTATGCCGTCGTGGGTGCCTGGAGACGCTGTTGACTTTAAAAAACTCAGATCCACGCATTGGTTTTCGCAATCAGTACTAAACCCGTAATTAAGTTCAATTATTTTTGGCTTCTCTCTTTAAACGCAAGCTGATCTTAGCTTTGTAACTGGAAATTTAATTGTTTTTGGTAAACATAAATCTGATTTCCAATCCAAGACATCGGCATTTTCTAGCATTTTAATTTCACAATTCTTAGGATTTGTCCTGGCGTTGGAAATTAAAATTAACGTGGGCCATTGGGATGGTGCCCAAACTGTTCTTCCTTTTATGAAGGCTTCGATGGTTGCATGTAACGAATCTACCGGCATCATTGTATGCCCAGGAATCAAAAAGTTTATAGTTATGTTCTAAATGAACATTGCAACATTACTTATGAAGTACGACAAAATCGAAAGCATCGCTCTATTTTTATTTTGTCCGCAGCAACTATCGCAGTACAAAGCTAAAAAGATGAATGCTCGCCCTTCTCATCAATCATTTAGAGGTATATAAAAACCACTGTACAAACTTCATTACAGCCTCTTTTGGCTTCAGACGTTCAAGATTTTATTTTATCTTTATAAAATAAAAAATCTAGGTAAATGAAATATAACTTCATTTAAATAAATATGCAGTCAAACAATTACATTTAAGTAGGTACCTATTTCCTGCAAATAAACAAAATGCATTAATGATAACTAAACGCAACACAGATTTTGGTCAGATCTTATAACACATTTTTATCGTAAGTGACAAACGTTACTTACGATAAGTCGGTTACGATAATTCTGATTGTTCTACTATTTGAAACTTTAACTTTTGTCGTTTGCGATACTATTTATTTCCTGACATAATTCTGACGTTTATGCAAATATGAGTTTAGGAGTCTTTGCAATAAGGTCTAAATAATTTTAACTTGACGTTACGTTAAAAAAGTGAAATACCTATATTTTGTCGCTTACGATGTTTTTCCATAACAGGCTCGATACGATAAATGTCCTCAAACTATTCTATAATAAATATCTCGTTATGATATATTTCAAGTGTTAATATTGTTTCCAGTGACTAATTGGAATTCATAACTTTTTTTTTAAATTAGATTTTTGTGATTATTTAGAATTTACGATATGGTATTTTAAACTTTTTTTTCGACTTATACAGCAAGCAGTCATTTATGTCATGTATTCAGAGACATAATTATGGACGCAAAATTAGCCACTTGGGGTAATTAAGGTGACATAGGAGATATAGCCAGAAAAGTTGGGTTTAATGGTCGAATGTTCCCAAGTAGTGCTTCAAAATGTTTGAAACCTGTGTCAAGTGACGGGTAATATCACAAAACGCCGTGATCGGACAAAAATGAGTAAGGCCCAAGAATCAAGTTCGTTGAACCGCGCAAAGAGAGCGATAAATCTACCACGTGGACCCTACAAACTCTATTGCGACGAGTCACAGGCACCCCTATAATTGACTAGGCTATTTTGAATCGACACCATGAAGATTAAAAATATTCAAGAAGCTGCTTGGTTCGCCTGCAGTTAACTGTAGCGTATGGTGAAAAACGTTAAACAATTGCAAATGAGAAAATTTATTGAACTGTTCTGACTGGGCTTCAGTGCTTCCTATGGTCGGTTACTGCTGGGTTATTTTTTTTTTAATAAAGTAAGATCTATTAGAGTGTAGAGAAGATCTTAACAACAGGTTTCAGATCTTTGTACTCTTGAAACAGACTCTTTCGGTGAGCTCTAAATAAATTATGCTCTGGGATGGTTATTTCTATTTTGCAAAACTGGGCTTGCGCTTCCTAACGAAGATATATGTAACTGCTCAAAATTGCGTAGAGAATGTGGTGCAACTCCACATTATTTCATTCGAACAGCAAGGAGTACCTGAGTTCGACTTGGATCAATTTGATGCTCGAGCGAATATGACGCGACTAACAGTGCACAGATTCGCTGATGCTCGAATTACGATGTTACAGTGGTCACTCAGAATTTTTATCTGATTTCTACTGAGCATAGAAAATTTTCGGTATTTAATCCAGAACATTTCACATTCAATCAAATAACACAGGGTAAAAGAGAAATTTGAAGGACTCTTTGGAACATTGGTAACGTTATTTTTCGATTTTATTATTTTATATGAAACTTGATACATTCCTGTAATTTCTCACTTTTTATTTAATTTCGTTTATTTTAACGATTTATTGAAATGCTAACTTATATTTTAGGTATTTTCATCTGAAATCGTCAATGACATTTTAATATTTTGTTTTGAGTGGTATATTCATGAATAAAATTCACAAATATCAGGCGAAAGAACCATGGTCGCCCAAGCAATACGTAAAAATTAAACACCAATTAGCAGTTTATAGCTGCATTACATCTGTAAAAAAGCTGACGTGATAGCTTTATCTTGAATAATACAGTATTTAAACTTTAATTACACTGAAAGCTTGATAAGTTCTGCATAAGATTGTTTTTTTTTTTACTTTATGCAAATAAAAGTGACTGAGACAGCTAGTAGCTACATAACAGCGAAAAATTCAGCTTTGTGCTGAACAACTTTGCAAAATATTTCAATTATACAGCTTGATTCTGAATAGTTTATTGTTTGGTTTCTTTAAGCTGCATAACCCGGCAAACCGTACTCATTTATTCAAAATATGGATACTGATTACTTTTTTAGCGTTTAAGCAGCTAACTTCTGCATAAATGAAGATGACTACGATCTTATGACAATCTTATAGCAAGAGAAGTGCACTAATCGTTTTTTATGCAGCTCAACTCCTAATAATCTGAATAAGAGTACTGAGACGGGCAACTTTAGAATCGGTTATCAGAAGTACGATATAAAACGTACTGTTACTGACAGTTACAAGTGACCTGTTACACAGAAATTGTAAACAAATCGTCTGTGTGAACAGCTTATATTCAGAATCAACATCGTCGCCATTATTAATCCTAACATAACCTCTTTTCTTAAACTAAACGATGTTATTACAAATAATAATTCGATGTTTTTATTAAAAAAAAAAAACATCTGGGTAGTATTCTAATACCTACCTGATTGTTTTCTACCACTTTGATTAGTAACAATTGAATAAAATATTTTATCTGTCGAAAAGGGTTACTATAAGTCAATTGTTTATTTTTTTAAAACTGGTTTTATCTTGTGGCGCTCGAAAATTTTACTATAAACTTATATGTATTCTCACAGTAAAGTAGCATGCGTTGTAATAATTGTATTGTTAACAAAACATTTTACCAAAAATAATAAACTTAGCAATATTTATAATTTCATCCAGAGAGCGATGCCACCATCACTTAAATTGAATAACAAAATGCTGATATTGTACATTTAATTACATAACTTCTTTACAAAACAACGAAAAAGATCTGAATTATGAATATTGTCTGTATATCAGAGTTTGATATTTTCATCTGCTTAATAGAGTTTTCAATTCTGAACATAGGTTCGATCAGCTTTTATGCAGAAGTTAACCAAACGTTATTCAGATTTAAGCGATTAATTATATATGTGCCCAAATTGCTTGTATATTGACTGTATAAGCATTTATATAAACTTTATCCCTAGATCTTTTACAGCGTTTAGTCATCAGAATTGCTATTATACAAAAGTTAATCAGCTAGTTTGTGTTGCTTGGGCGGTTGAGTGATTGAACTTGTCTTTGGAGGTAGTCTCCGATTGTGCCAATTTAGTCAGGATAAACGCCGCTAAGACGTGACTTTTTCCGCAAACCGGAGCTAATTCCACCCGGTTCTATCTTTCTGAGTTGTAACCATAAAAATGACAGACCATCTTGATCTTTTTGGGGTGCCGTTGACATCGGCCCTCAATTTTTGTCCACTAATTGAGTTGGCTGCAAAAAAGTTAGGGATCCTTGTCAAGATGAGAGGGTATTTCACGCCTCAACAGTTAATGAACTTGTATAATGTTCAAGTCCGGTAAATGGAGTACTGCTCCCACCCGTGGGACAGATATGCTAAATCCCAACTTGATGCACTTGAGTCAATTTATCAGCTCCCGGCACTGATCGAGGTCACGCTGCGGGACTAGACGGAATGGGAAGTAGTCACCTCCCTATGCAAGGCAGCCATGCTAGCGAAGGAGAAGGTGGAACACGTGAGGGAGAGTACAGCCGGATGACCTACGACGTCGCGAAGCGATTTCCAATCAGAGAGGTACGCCTTAGAGGGCCGGAGCCCGCCGTGGTCACGGGATTGTCTCATCAGGTAACGGTGACCCTGGAACGTCAAGGGCTATTGAAGGACACCGTGGATTTAAGTCATTACAAGTATGAATGTTCCGCCCGTCCTTCCCTGGGTGGAAGGACTGATCTGATGATTTTACCGCGTAAAAAAAAACATACCACCAGAGGCATAGCCAGTGGTATGGTGGGTCCGCAGCGAACTATACTATACAAGTGAACTGGCATGTTTGGGAAGTTGGCAAGTCTGAAATTACATTCAATTATCAATTCAGAAAAAGAAGCTATCAGAATTATTAACATTTATAATCTATAATTACATTCACATTCGAATATAGTAGGAAAATACAATCAACACATTTATTAATTTACATTGCAATCTGATCAGAATTAAATTAATTCAAAATATTAACTTGTATCAAGAAAGGTTGGTTACGCTGTATTCTTGGCGATTGGAAAAATTCCTGGCCACCGCTTATGACCTGCGGAAAATTCGAGGTACTACATTTTTCAAATGCAATTTGATGTAATGACAAAGACACTAGCGCCGCGTCTAAAGGTCATGAATGGTGGCGTGTATTTTAAATTTTAATGATTACGTGACTAATGTCAAAATGGTTGCGTGCGATACGTCCTCCCTCAGAAAGCGCTCCGCGCTGTCTAAATCAAAAACCAAACCGTTCTTGGTTTTATATTGAATTTTGTCATTGCATATTATAATTGTTTAATATTATTATTTTACTTTTAAATGAACTAATTATTTTTTTCATGCAAGCTAACATAGTAACCTTCGTTATTCAATACTTTTTGATTGAATATCCAGTAAAATATTGATAGATAAAAAATGTAATTTCGAACGAAAAATTTTCAATATCTTCCTGTTTTGCGGAATTATTTTTGGTGTATTTCTGAATGAAAAATAAAAAACTGATTAATACAGTCCAAATATAAACATTTAGTTGTACCACGGATATTTTCAAATATTATTTTACTATTATAACTTCTATGTAATGAGGTACCAAACATTGACAAAATGTAGAATTTTATGAAACATCTTTTGTAGAGACAAGGTTTTTACTCATGTACGTAAACAAATCTAAAAATTTGTTTAATACAGTCCACAGAAAAATAATCAAGCTTTCTCAGGTATATATTTTTTTTTAATTTGTGGCCATATCTTTCCCAGAATCCGGTTCCAAAGTTTGCACAAATTTAAGGAAACGTGTGAAAGCCCTCTTAAACATAGGCCAACTTTTTTTTTAATTTAAAACTATTTTTTTACAGATTTATGTAAAACTGATAAAAAATCTCTATCAAACTATGTAGTTAAGTTTACTGCCTCGATTATTTGTTTGATTATTCGAAGCATTACCTGACATGGAACTTAGTAAAAAAAGGTAGCGAATCTAAAATATTGCTTGATAAGACCGTTTAATTATATCAATCGCTAAATGGTACTTTAAACTAATTAATTTACTTTTAATCAATTAACTAATTGATTTGATTGGATTTTATATCTGAGAACATTTGTAACCATGGCAATGTTAGATAATATCAAAACCTCTTTTTGTACATTTCGCTTAAATTTTTGATTTTTTCTTCATTTACTTAATTGATGTCAAATTTTTTTTTCGGATTGAGAGACTTGGGATAGTCTCAAAAGGGTGTCGCAGCCCTGGAACGCGAAGAGCATCCGAAGGAACGGGGTTATTTAGTCTTTAATGCTGCATTCACACTAATGGGAAAAGCCGTTTATTATCACAATCATCAACTTGGACGTAAAGACGAACATTTAAAGTGTATTATCCACCCAGCGAAGGACTTATTTGATGATTTTAAACTCTAAAAAAAAGGAACATGAAAATTATATAATGTGACAATCAAATCATTATATAATGTGACAATCAAATCATTATATAATGTGACAATCAAATCAAATAATTATTAATCAAGAAAAAATTGTCAGTAGCTACCAATATAAAGGTTTCTTTATTTAAATAAAAATCCGCTTTCTCTATAGTTGTTCGAACGATCAGCAGGACCACCGCGTAGAAAATAAGACGTCAGGCAAATTGAAACGGATCAAAGGAATGAAAGCTTCGTGAAGGCATTAGAATTGACCGTTTTCTGCGCGTTTCAAATAAATAATACCAAATACGAGACTCTTCCGATATTGCGAACATCGGTGGAGATTTAACGCTGATACAGGCTGTTGCTTTTATAGTATTGAAGAAAAAGTAAAATTTTATATAATTTTGAAGAGGTGTTCGCTAGATTATAATTCATTATCTAAAAGGCCTTTTCATGGGAAAGACCATTCATCTTTGAAAGGTCTACCTTCAAAAGGTCATTACAGTGTTGCGATTCCTGTTATAAATTCACAATTTTGATCAGCTAAATCGACTTTTCCGTATCAAGAAAAGTGAAAAAATGTCAATTATTATTTTATAAACATCTTCAAACTATTATCTTCATCGGGTAAAGACTTCATCTTCAATCAGGTCTTCAATCTCATACAACACACATTTTTCTTCATAATTATATTAATCACGTTCAAAAGTAACTTTCATAAATTCTATTTATCTCTTCATATCAGAGTTAACTCGATAATATAACTCAAAACTCGTACCCAAAACGAGCCATTAGGTCCTCCTTAGATATTATCATTAGTAATCTGAAAAAACATATCACTCTTAAATGTAAACTGTCTTAAAGTTCAATCGCAAATCGAAGGGCCACCCGTTACATCGCTTTTCCCGGTGGTCCAATCTTCAAGATGATTAAATTAGGATACGAACAGATATAACATGCGAAATGATATACAATGAACCGAGTCCGATTCTGCATAATGAAGCAATCAAATAGTTTCCATTGTACCCCGGCAGCGCTTGACGTAGCAGTTGTAACGTTTACTTTTGCGTTACGTTAGATAATAACTTGATGGGGATTAGATCTGGAAATACTTCTTCATAAATCAGGTTGTCAGAAGAAAATCAATTAAAACTGTCAGGTTATTGCAGCTATCGCATTTAACAAGTGTCAGAGATTAGTCTCACATAAAAATATCAAGTCTTTATCGCAACAAACATCAAAGTTTGCGTTTTAGTTACGTTTAGTAAGTAACACCGACGCTTCGCTGTCCGTGACCGCTTTGCATACGGTAATCCCGTTGGAATACTCACTCACAAAAAGTCGTTGCATTTTAAAATCCTTTTCGAAAGCAAACATTTGACGTTTCGAGGGAAATTGAGCGGAAGGCTTTTTGTACGCTTCTTTGGAATGGATTAATGCAGGGTATACTTACACTAAGCTGACGTTCGGTAGCACTCTGTTTCGAATTGGAAACAGCTTTTTGACTGCCTATACACTAAAGATGATTTAAGCCATCATCTTTATTGATTTACTCCGATCTCGGGGCTGGGATACTCGTATATTTTAATATGGCTGCCTGTCCGAACGTCCGTTTATCCATGTTACATTGTCAATATGGCGCCTTTGTTCGCGCCAAAATTTATAAGTTAGACGATGTGTCCATTGTACGGCGACGTTAAAGGTAGAACTACAATGCGAAGTATTTTATACCGATCATAATCCTGACGTGTGGTCAAAATGTGTCGAAGCGTTAAAGATTTATATCAATGGCCAGGATTTTGGGCTAGTGGGTCATTTATTATCTACCTGGTTGCGAAAATTGATATCACTGCTTTACAAAAATATCTGCAAAAGCGCACGAAAGATCATCGGCCATTATTATTTTGGTCTTAAAGCATAAACCTATTCGATCTTGGATTTAAAATTAATTTAATATAATTTTGAAAAATACAAATGACTTAGGTTAAAGGCGAAGCACTTACATATGGGTAAGAACTTTAATGTTATAAATCAATACTTTAATAGTGGGAGAGGAATTAATCTTAAACGTAGGTGGCTCTACTAATCTGTATATTAATGTATCAGTATCAGTCTGACTGTCCAGTTGTCTACTTTTCTTACTAAGTATGAATAAAACCTACAAATGTATATTTAAAGCCAATATTTTGTGCGTTGGTGTTGCTGTATATTTCGGATTACGTATAGTTTAAAGATATAATCGTGGGTTTGAGACTTCGCCTTTTTTAGCGTTGTAAAATCATGAAATGAGTACTCCCACCCAGGGCAGGGCGGGAGGGACTGTCAGACTTATACTGACCAAATCCACGGTGTCCTTCTATAGCTTCAAGACTGCCTAAGTTTTTTTTTTTTTATTAAACTTTATGCACAACATTGCACAACGGCAGACTTAATGCCGAAGGCAAGGCGTAGGTAGAAAACTGACTGATTCTTTAATGTAAGTAGGTACTTACTACCAATATTATTGGTTAATTAGAGAAACAATTACTCGATCAAATAACTAAGCTCTACCGTTTATTACCAACCGAGTAAAATCTACAACATTTTTGTCTCATACTAGTCAATCTTCCCTCTGTAAACCAATTAAATGCATTGTCATTATTTGACAGCAACATTAATGTCAATAATATGTAAATCGGATAAATTTTATAGATCATTGCATTCGTAAATCATCTATTATCCTATATATAATCATACGCTCCATATACCACAGAAAGTTTATTTTAACGACACATTCCACACAATAAAACCTACAGACATACTACCTTACCTTTCGAACCTGCACGACAGTTAACCAATACATCCAAAGACCCGCCCCGCACTGCGGTTTCTCTTTACTCATTATTGTCACAAGAAACGACACTAATTTTATTTATTAGTATCTTTTATGAGTTGTCAAATTGCGGAATACTACTACTACTACATAGACGGTGGGCGGTGCGGGCGGTCTTTTGTGACACCGCTGTGTGTCAAATCGATTTGTTTTAGGGTTCTGTAGGAAGAATATCGTCAGAAACTGAAAGACGGCCTTGAAATCGAAAAATTAAACTTGTACGAAATAGCTTCAGACTCTGATAATTTTGTGTCGAAACTTTACTTAGTTAATCCACCTAAACTGTTAATTAAAACGACTTTTATACAGTATTTACTGAAGTAATCGTTAAAACTTAATTGCCATAATCTATACTTCTACTAATATAATAACGAGGAAAACTTTGTTTGTAATGAATAGGCTCAAAAACTACTGCTCCGATTTCAAAAATTATTTCACCAGTTGAAAGCTGCTTTGGTCCTGAGTAATAAGGGGGGGGGGGAAGGCGAGCGAAGCTGCTGGGAAAAGCTAGTATTCCATAAAATTTGCAAAATTTTATAGCTTTTTAAGCAAATACGTTTATTTCACTAGCTTTTTTAATACTACATATAAAAGCGAAAAACATAATAAAAATCATTGCTCTAAAATGATTTTCGTGTACAAAATTCGGGCATTCCACTTCGAACTTGACCATTTTTTTTTTCTGCAAACCGGCAATCTTTAACATGTTAACGAATTGTTTTACTAACAAAGTTTCTTTTGTCACTAAACTCATAAACTTAGAGAAAGGCTGACACAAACGAGATATGAGAGTTATAAATATTTTAGACAAATTGCCAAGCGAATTAATGTATGTGAGGGACTACAAAAAGGTTTTAATGTTATGCGCGGCTAAACATGGCTACTGTGTATTTTTGTCATGCGTTGGAAATAAACTGCGTGAAATTATTACCAGATAATAACTAAGAGATACTATGAAATTCAAAGGAGTTTTGTACTTACCGAATATCTACTAATTTTGAATTTCCACCGGTGATGTTACTAACAAGCACAACTGCTATTTAGTCGTGTAGGTATAATAAATATTTAAGTGTTTTTTTTTTGTTTTTGGGGGAAAATCATCAAATTATTTCCCCCGCTTTGTGTACAGCAGACCGGATTATCAGACTCGTATTACTCTCTCTCTCGTATTAAATAGAGGAGTTTTTAAATACCTACTTTGCTTCACCACTTGTTTTGACTCTCCTGTCGGTAATATTACTAAAAAGTTGAAAGACAGGGAAAGAAAACATGTTTTTTCGACAAAATAAAAGGCACCAACATTTTCACAAAAATTAAGTGCAACCTTCGGGTGTCGTTCTAACAAGTAGGTACTCGTATATCTACTCGTATAAGTTGGAATAGATAATTGGTATAAGTTGGAAGACTGTAACATTACACTCACCTCGGGGTTCTAAACACTTTCACACCTTGTATTGGGTCAATAAGTAGATAATGTACGAACCCTATTAAAACCCATATCGTATTGGTCAGTGACTGGCGACTTAGAACAGCCCTTAGCATGTCTGACACATGAGCGGTAAGATTGTCGAACGTTTGATTTGATGTACCGGGTTATCATATATTAGAAAAAATAGTGTATGTTTGTAACATAAAAGCCTCCTGCAGACACACGCGATTAATCGCGCTGCGACAACGAGCCAAGCTAATTTCCACTCTAAAAATACTGCGAATGGACCGCGACATGTCGCCCCGCGCGATTAATCGCGTGTGTCTGCAGGAGGCTAAAGTTGTCTACTGCTAACAAGATTAACCAGAAATATTAGATATTTTGTTTGCACTGTTTAGGTTTAGATTTATTTCCACGCCCCGTGGAAACATCAAAGCCTTTCGGAATACTGATGTAGTTTACGGACTATGTTACATCTTCTTCTTCTTCTCTTATATATAAAAATCAATTGCTGTTCGTTAGTCTCGCTAAAACTCGAGAACGGCTGGACCGATTTGGCTAATTTTGGTGTTGAATTATTTCTGGAAGTCCAGGGAAGATTTAAAAGGTGAGGCGGTACGAAGTTTGCCCGGTCAGCTAGTTAAAAATAAAATATTCGTTGTTTTATTATTATTTGCTTAAACTGTCCCACTGCTTAGTCAATGACCTCTTCTAATTCCTGACACGGGGCACAGTGCCTTAAAAACATTTTTTTACGAATAAATGTCTTGACATTTTGGTTGACCATTAGAAAAGCGTAATGCTCGTCTATCTAACCCCCCGTATGTATCATTTCTAACATCTGCCCAACCCGTGCATGCGTAATCAAAATAAAAATATTATTTTAGTAGATTTATTCGATAGTGGGCAGATGTGTCGGCGCGCGCTCCTACCACTCTATTTTTCTTGGCCCTTCATTGTATTTGGGCGAAGGGCCCTAAAGGGTCAATATCCAAGTCTTGGGCTTCCGTTCGATATTCGATTCACTTCTTGTTTTGTCTGCAAACATCTTAAATATCCGCCGTCAATCATTTACAAAGATTTCGCATTAGCTGAAATGCTTTCTTTGAATTTTATATTAACCCTTTAGTGGTAGGGTTCACCACACTGGCTATTTAAAGCCTGTGTGGTGAATCTGGTACTCACGTATGTAGGTAGGGTTTATTTAAGATGACTAAAAAGTTATCATTAGATAGATGATTTTGCTGTCTCCTACAACATATAACGTTAAAATAACTGACAAGTTGTAGGTTTGCCGTAGGGTTAACCTCGACCTAACCCTTCAGATACCACAGGCCTGAATTATGTGTGATATTTAGTTGGGTAGGTACATTTTTATTTATCTTCATGTTGTTTTGATAACTTAATTGGGCCTGTAAAAGAAATTGTCATGTAAATAAAAGAATAAAAATGTATCTACTGCAAATGTTTCTCCGGAGTAATTATTTTATTCATCAGCCTCACACACGCTAAAATGTAGCGTGAGTGAATTCTAGAAGTTCTAGATAAGAATAATGAAAAACATAATTGATATGCAAAAAAATGAGCGACGAAGAACTGATAAAACAAAAGGTAGCTGTGAATATGTAAATAGAGCTGTCAATATCTTGTAGATAGACAGTAAAAACAAATAAAAAGTAACTTGCTGAGACTTTAATCAAAAACAATATACATAGTTGTTAAGCTGAACCCAGAAATACAAACCAGTTTTGCCCAAAGGATTATGGCAAATCATCAGATAAAAATAAACTGTTGCAAGTAGTCGCTAATTATTAACAACACTATTATTTAGTACAACAACAATGGCCGAGAGGCATTGCAATAACTAAACAGCAAATGCTTATTTATATCACAGTTCAGACAGAAGTAAAGAACGGCACAGCGCCCGTCGCTAGTCGGATTAACACTATTTACTTCTTGTTTCGCGCGAACCACTCCACTTAGTCTTTTTAATGTGTAAATTAATTTAAATCGACCTTTGGAGCATGAAATTCCCAATCCATTACTAGTAAGACAGTTTAATGCGTCGCCCGAGCCTCCGAACGCAATAGAACAGCGAAATCCGCGTATTCCGAACATACTGGACACAGGTGGCGGATTCTTGAAATAGAAAAATCGCCCATACGTCTCCTTAAGTACATTTTTCCCCTTTCATTATAGACCATAACGAGGAACTTTTTCATTTTAATTAAACGTGCATTAAAGTTGAAAGTCGGTGGCTTATCGCATGTCTAGGTGTTAAGGACTAATTGATAATCGAAATAAATGGACGCCTTTCGTAGGGACTAATAGCCGTGTGTCCGTGTGAACGGAACGTAATCAGCAGCCACTTCTCAGTTGTCGCTCTCCGACGATAATACCTGTGAGCTGATCATACCGGGGCGAGAAGTGGTCTCACTAACGAAACCCAGAGATTACCTCACAATCTCATTACTGCCGTGCCGTGTTTAATAGCGGGGATAACACTGGAATACGTTTTAATTTTGCGTTCAAGCTCGTTAATACGTCGCTCAGATCAGTTTATACTTAGTGCCAAGTTGCTGCAGAAGAATTGTTAATTACTTATTTTAAGCTCGCTTTAATACTGTGGTGTAGGGATCAAAACATATTTTTTTTCATTTTTTTATGATAAGTTGAAGATATTTTTGCTTAACACATATTTATTTCATACACTGACCGAAGAAATAGATACTTGCTTTATCGGATTTTGTCAAGTTGTATTTAAAAATTGCGCAAACAAACAAACATTCGAATTTTTCTTTATCATCCAACGGCAGGTATTTTTTAAACAGACATTTTTACTTTTTAATAAATATGCAATTGCTAGACTCCCCTTCGAGAAGGGTAATGCAACAAACTAACATACTTGATTAGAGCTGTTAAATAAAATAATTGAAGCATTAATATTATTTGTGGACGTATAAACAAATTGTGGCGAAAAATATTTAATGACACAGAGAAGGCATAATTGATGTTATTTATTTGCAAACAGATTTTTAATTTCGTACCGAGCTTTCCGATACTATCGTAGCGCCAAGTGGAACTTTTTGTTATTAATTTTTCATTCTGAGCATTAAAGATTTTATGTGTATCTTGATTTAAAGTTTTAATACGGACAGACGTGCATCCGTTATAAAGAGTCAATTGACAATCTGAGCCTCACGCCTCGTGGCGACTGAATAAATGGCGGCCGCGACGGGTGATTAAAAAATATGGCCACTTTAGAGTGTTAAATATCACAAAAGCCTGGCAATATTTTCAAAATAATTACGTCAATAATTGGCACGCAAGCCAACAGTAACTCGAAGGAGGTTCGTCTCATTATTCGCGTACGGATTTTACCACCAACCGAGACAGATTAATCGTTTTAACTATATCATAAGTTTATATTCGAGCGTAGAACTGCGTTGTGTCAATTACACAGCAAAAATACAGCTGTCTATTATTCATGGTGTGGTTCATGAACTATCTATGGTAAGTGAAATCCATATTGCATGCGTGGGAACGGTGCGGCGCGACTTCACCAGAGATTATGAATGAAATTTATTTATTCACAGAAACCTGTAGGTCATTGAATGTATTGCAGGCACTAAACAGTCCGTAGTTAAGCATTAAGTGCCATTTTGTTAGTACAAACATTTAAGGATATAATTTGAGTTACCTACTAACCTATCTAAGTCTGTATATGTTAGAGTTTCAATAAAAAAAACCTTTAATAGTGAAAAATTAAACACTTCAAAGTAAATCACGAAAAGAAAGACAGCAAAAAAGCTTTCGATACAGAAATTATCTGTCGAACAAAAGAGCTAAAATCTGTCAATAGTCCGATGACAAACGTTGAATGTTCCTCAATGTATCCATTCAACAGTCATGATCTAAGGATCGAACTCTCAAAGCGCCCGAAACTATACAATAGCGTTGAAATACATGAATACTATCGCCGATCAGATGGTATAATGGATTCTTATTCTCACTCACACTTTCAATATTGCTGTGTGGCCAGTAAATCAGCGAGAGACACAGGGTGTGTTTGTACGTATACCTTCTACTTTTAGTGCATTTGCTCATCAATGCACGTAAAAATCTTCCTCCTTACTGCAACTGATTCAAAATTTTGAAAAAATATCTCAACAAATTAAAATATACACCGTGTCTTTTTAGTCGTCTTACAAAAGCAGCCCAGTTCAAGTATCCAATGACTAGAACACGTTTATAATAAAAAAATATGTATTTAAGAGATTTGAAAAATTTAATAATAAAACTTTAATTGGTTATTATGACACAAGGCGTAGTTAGAAACGCCCTTGTCTCATAGAAAATGGAAATTGAATGATCTACCCGGCTATTGCGCTGGGTAGGTATACTCTACAGATTGATACGTAAATATTTTAACAGGGTGTTTCATATTTCTAATGTACCTATTTATTAAAAATAAATTTTTTTATCGATTTAAAAAAAAAAAACTTGCCTAGAGGTATTTTAGGTCGGATACATTAAGTGGACGACTTTTGTAAGACGACTAAAAAGTCACGGTGTATAGATATGCCCAGTTTTTTTTCTTTGTGTCAGTAATTTTTTTTTTTCAATTATTACAGTAAGTACTAACATCAATAATATATTATTAAGTGTCAAATGAACTCCTGACTACCGCAATATCCTCGCGTCTCAATCGCTCTGCTTTTGTGGCCCCAGCACCTAAGCTTTCTGACAAATGTCTACGTCACTGATATAATCAAGAACGTTAGCAAAGAATAGCCATGAATGTCATGATACTTGTGGTCAAAACAGATAAACATAGCGATTGTATTGGCGATTTTGTTATTTTTAATCGCCTTATGATTACCATCTGAGGTGTGGATAGTCTCTTAGAAAACTTTGCAGCTGAAACCGTCTTTTATACCGTTGTTATTTGTTTTCTATCTTCTTAGCTAGCAGTATTTACTGAAAATATCCTTTGAGAATCTATTTTCTTGGTCGTTTGCTTTAAGGATAAATGAGGTTTCTGTAAGAATTAGTATGGACATAGCTAACAATCAGAAAACTGGACTAACGACTAGCATCAGGTAAATTTCAAAAAATGGGGATCACTGTTAAGCGATGTACTGATTCTAATTTTTACCCGACTATCAAGAAAGGTTCATATTTTATGAGTTGGTCTGAATAACAATTATAATAAAAGGTAAAGTGTGCAAAGGCACAAATTTTATTGCAAGAAAAATGAAGAAGAATGGCGAAACTATCGTAGATGCAGTATTTTTGCACCACGTACAATTATTTAAAATACAATTATTATAACAGTGACTTTTTATTATGGGTACTAATTCCCTTTACATCAAAATTAATAATAATAATACAAGACATACCCATACCCTCTCACCCATTTCGGTTAATCACGGGTACGCCCGGGTCATGCGCTCGCGCCGCCTCGGTGACGGAGGGTTAGACTTGTTCAAACAACACGTTTATTTGCATTTCACGAGTGTAACGAGCTTTTACTATCGTTGAGTGTCAGCCGTTTGTGGGGTAACCATTCTTCTAAGCACGTTAGAATTTCCATATTTTACTAGTCTGGTTTTCTATAGCATGAGTCATGGTAGTTAATATTTATGGGCCTTACTTATAAACATTGATTAGACGTTACTTATCTTAAATAGCTCTTAAGTCACTTGCCATCTCTATTCATTAAAATAGAAATGACAAGGACAGGTGATATTTAATCGGTGGCTAAGCAACACAAGTTTTTATAAGTAAGGGGGTATATTTTTAAATACGTTCTGAATATTTGCATAAGATTTGGCTTACTGGTTTTAGCTATTATTGTATGTGTAAAAACTAAAATAGAATCATGGTGCAAATACACCAAAAAACTATTCTTCAAAGTTGGTAATTCTTAATTGGTCCTTTCAATGATTTTTTTTTGTATATAATGGAAAGATCATATAATATATTTGTTTCTTAACAAACTGTTTTAGTTCTTTTTTTTTTGCTCTAATTAAGAAGTTATATTAAATTCAAAATCATTATTTGAATTCCGGCGTGTTTTCGACGCCGACATCGTGACAGTGCCCGACGGGGTGGTGTGACGTCACTATAATATCAATTTCTATACATGTATAGTACGTGTTCCAACTTTGAAATTGTTATTGTAGAAGCCACACATTCTAAGGAAATTCTTTGATATAGTGACGTCACAACCGAGGCGGGCAATTGGGGCGCGTTTGTGTTCACGCGAATTTCGTTCGAATTTTATCAATTTTAAATTGGTCATAATTAATTATTAAGTAAAAAGAAAGGTGGATTTATTAATTATGTAAAAAAAAACCGTATTCAAATACCTAATTTTCATTTTCTAACCAACCAACCAAGTTTTCAACCTATAATAAGGATTAATAATAAAAGCTGAGTTGCCTCATCAGCTTAGCTTACCTCAGCAGATTGCCTAGTAGTCCTACCTCTTCCTAGTTACCTTGGGTTGTCCTGAGATCTATATCATTCTCTAAATAAAACCTCTTTTTATTTAGGTAACCAGTTTATTTCCAGTAGAAGACACCGATAAACATTATTAACGGAGCTTTAAATTATCACCATAATTTAACACTCAACTGAACCAAAGCAAAAAATAATTTCGAATTTTCCTTATCAACGGTCACCCTACACGCTATACGAACAAGTATAGTATAGTTATGTGTTGTGGCCTCAAATTCCCTCAAATAAGGGGTGCGACACACCTGTCCCGCACCCTCGCGACACGCGACTTTTACAAGTTGCACAAGCTGGTTCACCAGTGTAAATGGACCTTAGGGACGTAGGTCCCTTTACCATTCCTCTTTTTTATAGTGCCTACAATGTACCGGTCGCCAAAGGTCTTGATACAATGGTTTGAATTGCTAATCGCGTAGGGTGCTCATATAGCATGCTCTCAAAATCTGGGCATGTGTAGAGCAATGTGCATTGTTATGGATATAGTGCAACGCTTTGAACAAGTTTGGCAGGGGTGCTTTATTTTTATTATTATTCAGGTTTTGGCCTACCTGATTGACCTCGGTACTTTAAAGAGGGACTTTATATTTATCAGAAGTTTCTTCCAAACTGGTAAAGAAAAGCTATTTGTATTACAAGTCACCAATATAAAGGGAGTGATCAATGAAGGTGCTTCTACACCTTGACTGTGATCAATCGACCATTGTGCGCGCTCAAATTGGTAAAATGTCTTTACAACCTATTTTATTGTTGTGTCCACAGTTTACAACTGCACCTACGAGCTGTGACACCTACATCACTGATAATTCGATAAAATAATGCCGATCAACCTGAAGTTACTACAGCGACAACAAATATACGTTTAAAGCTCCTTTTTAGTTTAACCTGTTTAGTGCTTAAGCGATAAAACAATGTTTAAAAATATGAAACATGCACTTTATTATAAAGAATTATAAATAATGTATAAACTCATATAATATTCAACACAGTGCCAAAATAATTATAAGAGGCATGACAAAAACGAATATAAAAATTAAAAACGCAATCACTCAACCGGAATGCAATATAAATTATAATATTTATGAATTTCTGAACAATGTTGCTCATTACGGAACCCGTTTTACACGTGTCAAAAATACCGTTGAATAAAAATAATGGGTTGAAAAATGATATTAAAATTCAACAATCGAACGAAGGAATAATTGCGGAGGGAATCGCGAGTGGTCGGCGCGTGGCGTGCGCGCGCACAGGACAGGTGTGCCTCAACCCTAATTGTTTGCTATGAAAGGGAGGGCAAGAGGGTGAACTATGTAGATTCGCATTAAATAATATATGTAACGTCATGCTTTATTGCCCCAGTAACAGTATTAGGGGAAAACCGGTTGTATTGATACTGTTGGTCAAGGTGAAATGCAGAGCAAGTTCATAATTCATATTATTGTTAGCTCAAAATACCTAACCGCTATATTTGTGTATATATGTGTTCTGCTAAATTTGTGTAGATGTAAATCAGAATCTAATCGGACGATGTTGAAGTTGAACAAATTAATTTTATCAACTGAATTTCCGCATTAGGGCCGATGGTGCTAATATTATGGCAAAACAGCCCTTATCTTAAATACTAGCCGTAACCCGCAGCTTCACTCTACGTAGCTAGCTGTATAAAAATCGGTTCAGTGATTTAAGCGTGAAAGCCTAGCAAACAGACAAACACACTTTTACCTATTTAATATTAATTTCATATTTTTAGATTAGTTTTATCTAAACTAAAAAACTGTTTCTCAACGCTGTCAGCTGGTAATGTGGCCATTTTTAGATTGTTGTAGCTTTATACCTACACGATAGAATCACCCACAACCATTACATCAGATGTTAAGTTATTCTTTAACCAGCTATCCCATTACAAATGACCTGGAAGTTTCATAACAGCGAAGGAATCAGAACAATCTGTTACAACAGCTACCTTAACCTGAGGACATAACGGCCTTTCTATCCGCTCATTAGCCCAAAACTTGTTGTATGTGTTCAGGGCTGGTACCGCCATCTCATTCAATACTTTATAGGACATCTAGCTTCATCATTTGATCACTGTGATATAATCGGAATTTTGATATTATCAAAATATTCGCACCCCCAGGCCAATAAAGGCGTAAGTGGAAATCACTAACTTTACAGGGGAGCAAAAAAACTGTTTAACCAGGTGTATCTTTTTAGTTTTTGGCTCTATGATCTTTTGTTATATATCAAAAAATAGTAAAAAAATTAACCTTTTTTTTTGTTTATATTCGAAACACCTTAAATTATCGTGGTAGTCAATATTTAATGTTAAATGTTTTACAGACGTTTTCCTTATTTATTTAAGACCAATACTCAAACGTAATGACTTTTATTCCAATCTTTGCTTTCTAAGTATTTTTTAATCTGTAACTACTCATGCTTACGTCTGTTACGAAGTTCTATACTATGATAAAATACAGGAGCTAAGTACTGTTTAAGCCTTTTTTGCCTTAATTTTATTTTACATATCGAATTGTATGACGCTTTTACAGCTTTTTTTGTTAAAACATAAAACTAAAATTTGGTATTAAGTATAAATACGGGCTTTTTTCACAGTATGTTTAATTGAACTATAACTGTAAGTAATATTACGTTTCTAGGTAAAATATGTTTCAGTGGTGTAATAAAAATGTTTTTTATAAAATTGCACTTTATTATAATAATAGTCATAACAGAACCTGATAAGAGATAATAAAATTAACAGTGAATTATAATCTTTCTGATAAGTTTAACCAAGAACGGTTTCTAAATACAAATTCTTAGAAAAACCTCAAAATCTGGCATCAACAAAAATCTTACATTATTTATTAAATATACCAATTACTATACATCATCATCAGTCGGAAGACGTCCTTTGCTGAACATAGGCCTCCCCCTTAGACCGCCACGCCGAACGACAATTCGCCACTTGCATCCATCGGTTGCCCGCGACCCCTCACGATGTCGTCGGTCCACCTAGTGGGAGGCCTGCCTACGCTGCGTCTTCCGGTCCGTGGTCGCCACTCGAGAACTTTTCTTCCCCACCGGTTGTCAGTTCTACGAGGGATGTGGCCTGCCCATTGCCACTTTAACTTGCAAATTTTACGAGCTTTGTCAGTGACTCTGGTTCTTCGCCGAATATCCAAGTTGCGGATTTATTCGGCAAAGAATAGCGAGCATAGCTCTTTCCATTGCTCGTTGAGTGACACTTAGTCTCTCCAAAAGGCCAGCAGTCAAAGACCGCGTTTTAGAACCATATGTCATCACTGGCAACACACACTGGTTAAACACTGGGATTGTCGATGAAATGGTATCACGTAGCTTCCCAAACGCTGCCCATCCGAGTTGGATTCTACGGGTGACCTCTTTGTCGAAGTTGGACCTACCTAACTGAACAATCTGTCCAAGGTAAGTGTAAATATCTACAACTTCGAGATTATCATTCCCAACAACAATAGGTACGCGTGCCACATGGACATTCGACATGATTTTCGTCTTGTCCATGTTCATTTTAAGGTCCACCTGTAGGGAAACGATACTTAGGTCGCTGAGCATAGCATTGAGGTGCTCCAACGATTCTGACATGATGAGTCTATCGTCGGCAAATCGAAATTGACTGATGTATTCACCATTGATATTGATGCCGAGTCCGTTCCATTCCAAGAGCTTGAAAACGTCCCCCAACGCGTTCGGGAACAATTTCGGAGAAATCACGTCTCCCTGATGTCTCACGCCTTTCTGCAATTGAATTGGTTTCGTGCTCTATTCCTGAAGTCGGATAGACATGGTGGCATTTCTATACAAGCACTTCAACACTTCGATAAACCTATAGTCGATATCACATCGTTGGATACCATACTGACCAGGTTTCGATTAATCGAAGGCTTTTTCATAGTCCACAAATGCTAGACATAATGGTCGATTGTACTCCTCTGTCTTCTAAATAATCTGGCAGAGCATGTGTATGTGGTAAATGGTACTAAAACCTTTTCGGAAACTGGCTTGTTCGGAAGGCTGGAAGTCATCAAACATACGTTTGAGACGGTTCGTAATGACTCTTGAGAATAGCTTGTATACATACATGGCTCAGAAGTGAGATTGGCCTGTAGTGCAAGATGTTATCACCCTTTTTGAAAAAAAAAGAACAAACACACTCCTGTACCATGCTTCTAGCGTAGTGCTGATGTCCGGGATATCCTCAGTGTAGTGTCGAGTCAGTTTAGCTCTTGCGTCTCGACCTGCACAGACATTGGGTTGTCATGTTGATGTGTATAACTGTCCGTATAACCTCTCAAGCTCTCTCAGTATTTACGGTTTCGTCGAAATGATGCTGCCGTCGTTAATCTTCAGCTTTGTTATTTGGCTTTGCCTAATAAACAAATTCTTTGCGAAGGCTTAAAAATCTTCGCAAAGAATTTGTTTTGAGCCCTGGTTCGGCTCGATTGCCTCTTTGATCCGTGCCGCACTATTGGCACGAAGGTCACGTCGCATTGATTTAGAAATATCAGCTGAAGATTGCAGTCTCATCTCGGTCTGGTTTAGATCAACTTGATGGCGCAGGGTCTTAAAGAACTTGAACCGCACAGCTTGGACAGTTTCCACCAACCCATTGTTAATCTCGTCCATAGTTTCGCATTCGGTTAGGCATTGGAAGCGATTGTGTAGTTCCAGTTGGAAGTCTTCGGGGTTCTAGATGTGGGCAGGACCAAATCGTAGCGTGGACTTCACCAGAAGAGACCTTTCAAGCTTCAAATTGAATATTTAATGTGCCTGTGACGATTTGGTGATCGCTACCGGTTTTTACCTTGGCGATCACAGAGATATCACTGAATATTCACTTCTTGGTCGTCATGATGAAGTCAATTTCATTTCTGGTAGTACCATCGAGGCTTATCCACGTCCACCTCTTTGATGGCCACTTCTGGAAATAGGAGTTCATTAAATGGATTTCTTCTTTTTCCATGAAGGCGACCAGCCGCTGCCTCCTAGGTTTCGCTGCCAATACTTACATGGCTCCACTCTCAACTCATCGCCATTCCGTGCGCCCACCTTCGCGTTGAAGTCAAAACAATGGTGAAGTATATTTTGAGGTATGTATGGCCTCGGATATCTCCTCATACAATGCATCTGCTTCATCATCAGAATGTGTCGAGGTCGGTGCTTAAACCTGTATGACCTTCAGCGAATACCGGATGGTAATTCTGAGTATAAGGTATGCTACCCTACTCGACACACTGTCGACTGTCTTAACGTTGTTGATGAGGGACCTGTGGACGAGATATCCAACACCACCCTGGGATTTACGCTCTCCTTCCCGCTAGAAGAGCATGTTGCCCGAATTTAGAACTATTGTATCCTGACCCTCTCTTCGGAGGTTAGATAATCCCAAGATATTCAAGTGTATTTTGCTCAATTCTTCCTCCAGCTCCATGCATTATAAAGGTAAGTACCCAGACCTTTCGAATTGTTTATGTGACGAGTGCGTGATTACTTCCGTCCAAGTAGATCAAATCGTGAATGGAAAAAAGGCGTAAAAATGATTATTTCGAAAATGTGTACGAGTGCACCCGTAAATAAGAAAATACGGCTGTTTTTGTTTGATTATTTTTATTTGTGATGGGATGTAATCGGTTTTATTTTAAGAAAATCATTTTTTTATTAGGCATTAAAAAGCATAATATGAGATACAATTATGACATTGTTGCTTTATTTAATGAAACAAAAACTTAAGCAGGATTAGGTGTATTTTAATGAAATTTTACGTTCTTATGTTGGTTTATCGACTTTATTAATTGACAAAATATTGAACTTAATCGACGCCAAAAAATTTTTTTTTGGGATAGAAGCCTCATTTTGACTCAAAATGTCACGGAAAAAATTGAGCACATGTATCTTCACTTATACTATCCAAAACTGCAAAAAAAAAAAATTGACGTAATCGCACTTACGTCTTTGTTGATCTGGGGGTGCGATACTCGCGAGTCGGAAGAAAGAGCATAAATATCATCCAGATTAGTGGAAGAATTGGGGTGTGCCTTTCCTTAGTAGTGGGTCACATCTAAATTAGGTACGGAACAAGTGAAAAAAATGTAATATAGAGTTCGACGGAACTCTGAGACATTTACAGGGTCATTTTTTTTTTAATTATCGTTTGTATAAAACTTGAAAAGAGACAAATGGGGCACGAGTAAAAAAAAAAAGATTTAAAAAAGTAGCTCTACACTACGAATTTCTTTTTTATCGTGGTTGCTTTTACTACGAGTAACATATAAACTCACTAATACAAAAACTCAGACTAAAACTGCAATAAGAGATGATGGTAGACTCCCAGTGCCTTACCGACAATGTTGAGACACAAAAAGCTGCGCAAGCGTCCGTTTGTGAACGCCACCGGAACACCTCGGGCGTAGGCTGTTAAGGAGCGCTTATGTGTATGTAGGCTTATGTTGAATAATGTGGGAACTGAATGGTAAATAGGTTAAACGTTTTGGCCTTATGAATTTGGTGTAAGAATAAAAATCTTAGCCTACTTAAGACGAATATTTGTCAATGTTTCAGTTCGGAACTCTAGTCTTAGGCTCTTAGGGTATGTGTTCCTTTTTTACTTTTTATGGAAAAAATAATGATGAATTTTAACTTTATACTTAACTTTAATTAAAATGGAAGTATGTGATTAGTGCACACAGTTTGTAAGCAATTGTACCTTGTCTTCGCAAAGACTTTCTCGTCGTTGGTCAAATCTATTCTCAGAATAGATACGTGGAAGAGTAATTATACTTTTATTTTTGACTGGTCACCCAAGTATGTTTTCACATTAACAGCCTACGCGAATCACAATATAAAAATAAATCCAACAAAAGAAATATAGAGCAACATCCTCCAACAATAAGTGAAAAACGTTCCAGTTTCTCGAATTAACATTGCAAATAAACTTCTCAGGGCTTAAGTAGTGGGGGTAGTAAATAAATACGAGTGTGTCCCGGCAATCAGTGCAGATATATAGACTGTGGAATTAGCCTGCCGCCGGGGGCATGGCGTCGCGCGCCGCCCTTGCGATGACGCGACTTGCGACGTGGGTGGAACTTGTGTCGCGTACGATGAATAAGTCGTACTTTTTGAAAAGTTCCTATGTTTCATACTAGGTTTTCCATGCGGTTTCGCTGGCGTGGAGATCGGGAAATTATCACACGGTACGTCCTAACGGGGTCTACTAAGGCGTAAAGATCGAAATTCATGCTGAATTACTGTTACATTTATAACTGGACTAAGATATTTGTGAAACATTTGAAGCAAAACTTGATATTCCAGTCTTCGTTATTCTAAACCTTGTTACAAAATAATGGTTTATTCTTATTTTTTAATTATGGTAAAGTTTTAGAAACTAAATACGTTTTTACAATACAATACCAAGAACTTGTTACAAGTCCAAACACTTTTATACGACCGTTTCACGTCTAGCGAGGCATCACCGCCACTAATTGCAGGCTCCTGTACCGATTTAAATCGTTCCCATAAAACATTTTGTAAAACCCAACATACACAATTTATTGGTGGGATTTAATAATTGCTCATAATTGAAATGCAAGAGCAATTACGTATGTTACCTACCGCTCCGAACCGCTTTGTATCGCCGAAAGCAAAAGGCGTTTGTTTACAATGAAAATTATGCAAAGTGCAACTTTGAGTGATGTTGATGGCTATTTAATGCATCTCGTAGTGAGTCTTGTTATTCTATTTAAATATGTAATTAGTCATAAATCGTAGTGTAGCTGTCGCACGTGACGTATTCTCGATTTATTATTGAGATGTATCATTAATTTAAATGACGTAGGAAGCTTTCAATCATTATTCAATAACTGAAATACTGAATCGTTTTTTTAAATAAGAAGTTGTTAATATATAAAGGTTTATAACATTTACACAAGCTTTATGCTCATTCTAACTATTAGCTTCCTTGAAGCCAAAATAGGGTAAGCCTTTAAGGCAAATAAATTATTCAAACCCTAAAATTGTTAAGTCAAGCTTTTGGGCTTGTGTGAAAATACTAGTCGGAAGCGTCACCAACACTTTTCCCGTTGTAACCAGTTTTCAAAAACACATACAAATTAACGCAGTTAAGCGTAATACAGGTGCGTACAAACCGCGGTCATCATCTGAGATTAAGTTATCAAGTTACGATTTATACCGCCAATAAATGTCAAGTCGATGCCCGTACGACTGAAACCTACCGAGTGGAGTAAACTCCCCACTTTTACCAAGAAACTTATTAAAAAGTAACGTTAGTCCAGAAACGTTACCAATTTATAATAACGATCTCACTTACAGCCAACGTGTTTTTCAGCTGCTAATATAATTTTAACCTGCGTACGTGATACTTGTAAAGCCATATTACCTTTTTTAAGCTCGCGCCAATGACTTAATCACGAGTTTCGGGTGCCACCATTATAACCCATATTTGTACTGTGTAGTGTACAAACTTCCCAAATTCTTTAGACCAATATACAGTACACTTTTAGTTTCCATCAAAATCGGTGTCGAGATTCTTTGTATAAAAGTATTTTTCACTATTTCTTGTAGTTCGAGATTTGACGTCTAGTTAGAAAATTTACTAAGTATAAGATTTTTAAGTACAGAAATTTCAAATGGCAAAGGTGAAATTAAAACTAACAACGGACGTCTTTTTTTCTACGGTGCTTTCGATGATTTTTTTAAATTGAAACTCCAGTTATTATTGGTCGCCATCGTGGGAAAGTTTCAATACGCCAAAAGCGACCATCATATTGTTTCTCAATCAAGATTGATAGCGGAAGCTCCATATCTTATGTCTTATTGCTTTTATCCGTCATTTCCGTCCAAATTATTGAAAACATATCATATTCATGGAATCGATTTAATCCAACTCATTTTTATTTCTTTAATTTATAAGATTGATGCGATTATAATTATAAGTTACGTGTGAAATGAACGGATATCTGTTTTAAGATTAATTTAATTCGCAACTAATAGTTCGGTCCGTCATCAATCATGCCAATTTCCTTAACTAGGAAACGAATCCAATGGACATGTATTTGGTTGAAAAAATATCGGCAAGTGTCGTGGGTGTTGCACTAGAATCGTTATAAACACATTTCGTCGCCGCGCGAAGTAAAGGCGGAGTCGGGGGCGCAAGAATTCACTTCGAACAATCAGGAATCGGATGTTCTTAATGAATGAGATTAATGACCTTTACTACCTGTCCTACTCCCAGATAATGTGCACGTCTCAAGTTAATTGAGTGTCTCGTTCCGTAAATATTAACCGCGCCCTTAATGATTGCAAGTTTGTGGATTTAATTAGTGTACAGTAGCTTTCAAATCGAACTTAAACAAAGTACGCTGCAGCCGCTTTATATTCATAGAAAAAATGCAAATCAAATCGGTTTCGATGTTTCAAAAGATCAAAGTTAAACGACATTATCAAGTCGGTTATCAATAAGTGTCATTTGTTAAATGGAACTTGTATTTCTTTGCTCAGAATCTTTCTGGCAGCCGACTTACCGACTTAGGTGACAGATTTCGGTTTCGAATTAATCAAAATTACTAATCAATTGCTAATTACAGATCATCGACCCGCGGTAGGCATGGAGTCGCTCCTGTCCTAATTGCTGGACGTTTTAAAGCCTATACGGCGTACGAAGAGGCTTTATCTCAATAATTAAAGGCTTATCTTCGAGTCAGAAACGCCGTCAGAACTTTATCGTACCGTGTCCACCCCAACGTTATCTTCATTACGACTCTGCACCGCAACTTTAATTCACGTGTCCATTAATTTTAAAAGCTGCCGCGTTCGTTTGTTAAACCAATGATTATCTTAACAGTAATATGGCCCTAAGTTTCCCATGGGACTATAAATCATTGCAAATCAAATGATGTCGAACCGCGGTGGATAATCTAGGTTATGATGAAATGGCAGATTTAAGAGTTGCAGCTTGTAATTGCTGGTTCTCGTTACAACTAGTGGTTGCAGCTATGGCGATAATTAATGCTTTGTGCTTGGAGATTCTTCATTGAATCCTGTTAAAGCTAGCTACGTTCTCCTATTACTTGGGTTAATATTTATTTCAGGTGTATAAAGTGTACACGTATACTTTGGTAGTACATTAACAGTGCATCTATTTATAAATAGTCTCACTCAGTGTACTTTACTATTTAAGAGATTAGATTAAATTATTTTTTTGTATTGCGAAAACTAAAAGTTTGCTTATTTTATGTCTTATGGAGCAAAGAAGGATAAGTAGATATTTCAAGTGTGATAACAAATAAAGACCACTCGTTTGCTCCTTAAATAAACTCGGACGTCTGGGAAAATTCTAGAATTAAAAAAAAAAACTAATGAAATAAATAAAAAAACAGAAGTAGTATGCAGAATATAGCAAGTATTAATGTATCACTTAAACTTTTTTCATACAACCAGTGTCGGCACCGCTTGATCTACATAAAGGTACTAACAGTGACGGATTGCTATCGCCCCCAAGCATTAACTTACTAGTAAATTCCTTTGAAGAATTCTATAACTTGTGTCGGAGATATACCAATGATACACTAAATATTTTCATTCCAGCAATTATTTAAAAAGAGGCTTAATAACTAGATAATAATCAGTACGTTCACAAAGATATACAACCTTTCGTTATCGCAAACCTTCGTTGATTTATCAATGAAGAATATTCTCAGTTTTTCTTACTTTATGGTCAACGGTATTCTACTTGGCGTTCCAATTTGATTTTAATATGATTTGAATCTCATTATCTCGAAGCGTCTATTCATATAAGCGCAAACTAGGTAATGATTTGTAGAGCTAGTTGACGGCTCGCCCACGGACCCAGGGTTGTCTATAACCTGTTAAAGAGCCTGGGCACTGTGGATTATGGGTCCAAGGGTACGTGGGGTTGCCATATCGTTCTCGATGAAATCCCCTAAACAAATGAATGGGTTAAAGTAAGACTATAAGCCTAAGAAGGATGAAAATGAAGCGAATTCAATAGTACACCACCTTGGATACCTACGTCAAGGTTTTTTTTTTTATAATTGCTCTTTAACATAGTAAAAATCAAAAGAATTATAGAAAATTGGTATAAAAAACGAGCATTAGCGAGCTCAAAAATCGTATAACCGTAAGTTCTCTTATTATAATGTTTCCTTCTCGAGACCCCCAAAGATTGTGGGGCCTTGGGCCCATGCACACTTTCAGAATGGCCAAGGAAAAGGTTGCCGCGGCACACACCACGGTATCCCCCGCCCTACACCACATAGTAACACGTACTTCAAGCCTTCTCACTAATAACAATATTAATTACACCACGCTACTATCTCGCAGAAGTAATCGTTTTAATTATTATTAATAATAGCATGTAACAACAGAATTCTGTCTTGATTCAGCGCCCGCGCACCGGCCATGTTATTAAGCCCTATTTTTTTAAATCTACATTAAGGTCTTGACTACGTAAGTACGTTGTACGTAAGGTTTGTACCTCTATTAATAAACGTTTATAACTATCATTTACCATTGTACGGTGGTCTGTAGCGTAACTGGTAGACGAGTTTACGACCACTTGGAGTACTTTCGGCCGTGGAACGAAGAATACGGATAAATGCTTTAGGACGGTTTATTTCTGTTCATTATTTGTGGTTTTACGGTGGACAATGGACATAATTGGAGTATTTTATTGGAATGGCTATTTCAATTGTTTTAAACTTAAAAGTTGAAACACATTATAAAATATTTATAGGTAATGAAACCTACACGGCTTAAACTGTCACTGGATTAACACCTGTGAGATTGACCACCTTTACCTTTTGTAGCTCGCAAACCATTTACCCGAATTTTAAATTTACTCTTATGGGTATTTTAATAACTGTAAATCTCCATAAAGATCGTCATACTTGCTTCCTGTTCGCAAAAAACGAATATATTTATTCTTCCATATAATCAGAACAAGCAAACCGACAGCTCGAGCCGAACGCTCGCCTTTTGTTATAATTGAATTTTGTTAACAGCACAGTTATCCGGTTTTATTACAAGAAAATTAATTTTATGAAGAAAAAACCATTTGTGTTGCCATCCTGTATTTTCATTACCCCTAATCTTGGCAGAGTTTATTGTTAATAAAACAAAGGTAAGAACTATTGAAATAATAATTAGTGAAGCATTTAGTTTGGAGCGTCTTGACTCTCGTGGCAAGACTTTAAATGGATATTCCAATGTCAAAATTACTACAACCGTTGTTCTCAATCAGCCATAATGGACCAGAAGTAAAAATTTGTTAGTGATTATTATTTCCATTTAACCCCGAAAAGGGCTAGCAATTTTATTTATTCGCTTCACGCAATAAAACTATTAATACGCTTATATTAAACACCATGAAATATTCATTATGATCTTTGATAAAAAAGGATGAGAATTATATTCGAATAGCTACTGCAAATAGGAACGACGTATTACGATTGTGTAGAATGTGTCGCCGTAGAGCGACTAAATACTTGTAGAACAGTGTCATAAACATCATTATCATCAATAATACACGACATACAAGCAAATTTAGAATGGTCTAATGTAGAATCTCTGGAAGAAAGACTAAATAATTATTGTGAAAAAGCCTAACTCTGCTAGCTTTAGTTGACTTAGGTACTATCGCGAGCTTTTCCGCCTGCCCAGTTAAAATTTTTTTCGCATAAATCATGCGGAGGCGCCGAGCCACGCCCCCTTAAAGTTTGGGCCTATTAGGAAAGCGGAAAAAAAAAGCTCTCGTTTGGCGTGCGTCTTCAGTGCGCTCGGCCGATCGGTATTTCATTCATTATTTCTATACAAAGGAAACCGCCAACGGGGCGGGGCTAGAGAGCGTGTCTATGTTGTAAGTGCAAGCAAAAATGAGCTTAGTGGTGGTCAGGCGGCAGTGCTCGCGATAGTACTTCACCTGACAATATTTTTCTCAAGCATTTTGGAGTTTTTACATTAATTACAATAACTGCAATCCATAAAATTATATCACTATACAGCATTTAATTGAATCAATAAAAAATTATATATAAAATTATCTCTCGCTTCTGTTTTGATCGTGTACACATACTCGGCCCACCCTTAATTGCTTGTCAACAAATTCTTGAATGGACAGCTCCGCTGGACACACAAGATTCCTCTTTTTACCCACCCGAAATACTCGATAAACAAGTCATCAACACTGGAACCTTTTCGAATGAACGCAATCCGTGAACAAAACGAAAAGTACTCGATTTCCGAACTTTTCTTACTGCGACAGAGTTGCAACGTTATTAGCGTAATAACGTTATACTTTCGTATCAATTATATTTTAATGAATTCAACAAACAAACCAGTATTCTGTGAGCATCTCGGTGCATCGACCTGATTTCATTGAACTAATTGTTTCACGAACACATTTCATGAAATTGAACGTAAAACGTGCTAACAATGGCACTATGTGGCGAAATTGCTGAGTTTCCCACATTAAACAAGTCTTTAAAATACCCGACAAAACAAAATAGCATCTATAAATATTCGTGATTAAAAAACAAATACCTATGTAGATCTACAAGAGACCGCGGCCGCAGCGTTTCGCTAGTTCTTAATTAAACATGGAGCCGAGGTACTGTCGCTTCGCTTATTAAGAAATAAATGAAATACACGCCTTATTCCAAACGAATGGAAAAATAAAGGAAAGAACAGATTAATTCAGCATTTGTTACGAAAACGAGAATTCTCGGGTGCTAAAACGGGAGTGGATAGTATTGTAATTAATTTATGTATGGAGAAGGATAAAGTTTGAAGAGGTCCGGTGATAGGCGTCATCGGGCGCGTGTCTTTATTTTTATTTAGGAGTGATCGTCGGTGCAGGCTGTGAAACCAGTCGGGGTGCGCGGGAGTGGCGCGTGGCACTCGCTGCCACTCGCCGCCAACGACACACGCCTCGGTTTACATACGGGATGACTTTAACCTGTCGTATCAACCTTATCAAACACATAATATAACCGACTATAAATATTGCACATAGACTCTGGTAATATTAATTGAATAGATTTTATATGACTTTGTTTGAACTTTTGGAAATTCAAACTACTTTTGAAAGAGGATTTCTTAACTGATCTGGAATTCTGGATCCCCACCATATTTACACAAACAGATCTAATCTTACTTCTTATTTTACTAATATTATACATGCTAAAGTTGGAATGGACGTTAGTTATTCTTTATTATTAGTTACTCTTTCTCACAATAACCACTGAACGGATTTGAATGTTTGATTCACAAATAAAATTTATAACCTAGATTAACACAGGATTTTTCCCGTGTGATACTTTAAGCTGTCCTGCGTAAAGCCATCGCCTGCATGACTAGTTGACAGTATGGACTGAAAAAGTAAACTCTATGCCATAATTCTAAGCTCTATTCAATAAGGCGTTAAAATAAAACAATAATCAATCACACTTAAGGCTTCAAACGCAAGTCGATTCAGCTGCGCACACGCAGTTAAGGCTCTAACAGCGCAATTAAAATTTCAAATTCCAATTTTGGAGTTGGCTCTTTTTGTTCAACGCTGCAATTTCACGGCGGTTTTTGTAATGAAGTAGACAGAAATAGATCATGGCATAGCTGGGTGTTGTCTAGATGGAATCCGCTCGATCGACCTTCGATTATTCGCCATTGCCAGTTGGCACAATAACCAGCGTCCAATTAAGTTCGGTAGCGCCTCTTAAAGGCTCACAAGACAAGTTTTTGTCACGGACCATGCGCAGACGCTTAATTGGCGGATACTCGTCATTAGGTATGTGCAATGCAACTTTGCGGTTAGAATTACTTTTTGCATTTTAATTCGTGTTATATTTGCTTATCTGTTTATTCTGTTGCTTTGTCGTATTTTTCATAACGGTATCGAAGTTTTTTTTTCTGTCGCAATTATCAGTTGCTTTCATTGGCCGCCTCACAGTTTTTAGCGATCGATTTCTCAATTCGTAGAAATCTTTTTACAGATTAACTTCTTTGGTCAATCCGTCAGGCACGAATTCAAGTCATCAAGCCAGTGGGCAAGAACAAATTAAAGAACTCTTGAACACGTCGCCTATTAAACAATTAACATGAACGCCGTTTATGAAATGTCCACATCACGTTTAATTAACATGAGCTTGTTCATACAAAATTGTGGCTTGATCGATGTGGAAGCCCATCCAATTACTTCTCTTGTCGTTGAGATATTATTTACAGTCATCTTGTGTGTATTTATCATGAGATAACGATAAAATATTGCGTGTACAATATAATATACATCTGCGGGATTGTAATTACTTCGATTAAGATGGTATTTTCAGACAAAAAAAAAGAGTCATCGTCTGTATGGGCTTGTAACTAAAAGAAGATATTTTAATTATTTATTTTATGTTTTATAGATTTACTATTTTTCTACTTTATGAATAATAATACTACTTACTCGTATTACACAATAGAAATTAAATCGTTCAAAGGGTGCAGTCAAAATACGTCCTCATATTTTTTTTATTTTGAAAAATTAAAAAACGCAGCCTTCGTTAACACCAGATATAGTAGTCACAAAAACGCTGCTTCTCGCTCTTACTGTTTCAAATCTTTCTTCACCTCGTATTTTTTTTTAAATCTTCGAATGCACAGATGTCACCAAAACTCACAGTTCCGGGTACACATTTATTGTTCATCACACACGGGTTTTGACCAGTCGAGTCTCTCTATTATTCTTTATTTTCTTTGCCAATTTCATCATCAGCACTTTCAGTAGCTGAAGATGTTATCTGTCTTAAATCATTCTTTGTCTTGTGGTATTTTTTTTAATATTCGAATGCACAATGTGTCCAATCCTCGCAATTCCGGTAACACATCCAGGGACTAACATGGTCTGTAACACGGGTTTTAACAAATTTGTCCTTCGTTTCGTTTCTTTGGCAATTTCATCATCAGCACTTTATCTGGATGGAGGTGATATCTGTCTTGAATCTTTCTTCATCTTGCGTTAGTTTAATTTTATCTCTGAATAATGCACAGATGTCTCCAACATTCACAGTTTCTGGTAAACATGTAGTGACCATTACACTGTTTTTTCCTTATTTTCCTTACCTTACCTTATGACCTTGAGCTGGAGGAGATATCTGTCTTGAAACTTTCTTCATCTTGATGATGATGATGATTTAGTGACCACTTGCTTGCATGGGTTTTAACCATTCTCCTTTTTCTTCCTTATTTTCCTTGTTACCTTATGCACTTGAGCTGGAGGTGATATCTATCTTGAATATTTCTTCATCTTGCGTCATTTTTATTCAATCTTCAAATATACAGTTGCCTCCAATTCTCACAGTTCCAGGTACACAGCCAGCGACAAACATACTTTGTAACACGGGTTTTAACAGTTCTCTCTGTTCTTCCTTACTACCAGTTCCATCATCAGCATTAGCTGGAGGTGGCATAGTCGACACAACACTTGATAACAGTAGCACGGCTAGTAACACACTATAGACCTTCATTTTACAACGACCATCAAGTTAAAGTAGCATTTTAATGTAATATTTCATTATTTATATCACAGATATCCTCATTAGAGTCAATAATTGCTTAATCGTTAGCTAATCTATTCTTTAATTTACATTTAAAAATCTTTAGCTAATTTGGTAGTGTCTATTTTTGTTGTGACTTTAACGACATACAACTACGAATTTTGATGTAATTTTATGAAGTCTCAATTTGTAAATTATAGCGGCCATACACCATACTGCCTATCGTACAATCGGCATGACGATCGATTTGATCAAATTGGCAGTTCGTCCATATACACCATACACCATACTGCCTATCGTACAATCGGCATGACGATCGATTTGATCAAACTTCAATTCGGCAGCAGTGATGCCAACTTAGCAACTTTATAGCTAGATCTAGCTATTATTCGGTGACAGACAGCTACAATTTTATAAAACTTGTGGCTTAACTTTTTAGCTACTTTTTTACCGACTTGTTTTATCCCACTAGTGGGAATCAGTTGGTAATACAAGTGAAAGTGAGTTCAATCGATTTTCGACTTTATTGACATTTATGCAAACACCGGATTTTAATGAAGGAGCAATGTTAGCTAACGAGAATGTGAGAAAAAACAAACTAAAAATTTAGTTTGTTTTATCTATTTTTGAATGTCAATAAGGTCGAAAATCGCTTGAACCTGTTTTTTAACTTGCTTAACGATAGCAAGTTAAAAAAAGGTTCAGGCGATTTTCGACCCTCCATTCCATTCCACTCCACTCCACTCCACTCCACTCCATCGCAGTCTGTAAAAAGTGTCGTTACAATTTTTTCCGCCTAGCCCCCTTTCGCAACGCGCCATAAGGAACTTCGTTCCAAAAAAATATACGTTTCGAATTGAGAACCTCCTCCTTTTTTTACGTCGGTTAAAAAGTAGCTACCGAATATTAGCTAGATCTAGCTATAAAGTTGCTAAGTTGGTATCACTCCTGCCGATTTGAAGTTTGATCATTCCGATTTGATCAAATCGATTTGATCAAATTGGCATGATCAAATCGATTTGATCAAATCGGCATGATCAAGCCTATTGTTATGCCAATTTGATGGATTCCACGCCCACACACGGTCAAATCTAACTGATCAAATCGGCAGCGTCATGCCGATTGTACGATAGGCAGTATGGTGTATGGCCGCTATTAAGGGACAGAGCAAGACAACCTCAACACAAGTGTTATTGATTATTTACTGTACTGGAGCTGTTTCATTCATAGTTTTAAATGTAACAGACACAATAAACATTTTAGACACCTAAGTTGCTAACAAAACAATGGCAAGGTAAGAAGCAGTGTGAGAGTTTTTCATAGAGAAGATGATGTGGACTAAGTCGGTTTTTCTTTATCTGTACAAACCATTTAATATTATGTATGTTATTTAAAAGATAAAGCATCAGTCTATTGATAAAATCATAGAAACAAGTAAACTACACTCACGAGCAAAAGTCCGCTCGATCTTGAGAACTCAATAACTTGTTAAGAACAATTAAAATGGTACCATTTTAAAGGTTTCATTGTTAACTTTAAACTGATTCCAAATTAATTCAAATCACGCTATTATGTAAGGAGCTATCTTGGATTAATACCATGTAAGTGATTCCTCGCTAGTGTAATTAGCTTAATTGGACTGAAAATTAAAATATAAAAGGCTTAGAAACTGCTTCTCTAATTCTGGACATAGAAGCGCATAGTTACGTTAATTAAAAGCCCAAGCATACACTTGCATATACAATGACAAAGTAGCATACCTCATACCCCCGGTGCATTCATCCTGAGAATTAGATGGAACAGTCTACGATGATAACGTTATGCAGCGCTTACACAGCGTTAAAACCATAGCCTGTCTTCAGTAGATAGTCAACTGTATGAACTAAGTATAAAGTTGAAAATCTGTTGGAGAAAGACTGCGGTTTCAACGCTGCGTCTTATAGAGAATAGCTCTGCAGGACCCGCTCCAGAGCTCGCTTCAAAGAAAAGCAAACGTGAACGCGTGCGTTTGTCGCTACCGAGCATTAGCCTGTAATGGATATGATCGAAAACCTGCTGCGGTTACATATTATGTCCATAGCTCCCCGAACTGGTCCCAATATCGCTTATTATGTATCGCCTTTGTGTTAATCATATCTTTCGCTCAGTATGGCAACCGTGGCGGCTACCGGCCGTTGGTCTATTAATAAAGGGCAGGCTTCCACTCGACGGAATGCTCGCAACCTGCTATTGTACTCTAGTGGTTGAGGGATTTGTCTTTTTAATCGCACTGCCTCTCCACTGCCCGGAGCCTATTATTAGGTTTAATTGGAATTATTAAAGTTTTTTTCACAGCAACTAGAAGTTTTAGCAGATAGTAGTGATGCATGCGAGATAGCTTTGAGTGAGACGAGCTTTTAGATTAATGTATGGTTAGTGTACATGTTATGGAAATTTTAATAGAGCGAGCTTCGGGAGGCGTACGATCGTGACCGTACGATTTCTTTCACTCGCTTCTTTTTGCATAGGAATTAGTCTTCTAAATGTGTTATAGTAACATTACTACAACCGCATAGAGTACACACTATATCCTCTTTTTTTCTAGAAGTTGGTTACTCGTTTACAATGTTTCAAATTTCTTCACGTAGTCGCGCTTGTTAAGTACAAAATTATACATAATGTTAAAGCTCGCCGTATGTTTTTTCGATCAGTCGATTTTCACTTATTACTGGAGTTGGTCGCATGCGCTGAGTACTGAGTGTGGCGTGTCATTTGCATGATTGTCGTTAATTAACTCATAAGGACCGTGACGGTGTACGAGCGTATAAAACTTACTGTAGCATTTATCATCAAATTGCCCGGCTATCTCAAATTGCCGGGCTATCTCGGGCTACAGTACAATTACGGCCAGTTTAAAATGATTCAATGTCGCCAATCGAATTTGTTTTTATTTTTTATGCTATTGGAAATATTGAACTTTAGAAATAATCGAATGTTACTACTTGCCAGCAGATTATCGAGGTAATGTGATAAGTATGCAATTTCATACTTGAAATGTTGGAACTATAAAGTATAAAAATCCAATAAAAGTCACACGACAGACGCGCATGAAGTAAGAATATAATTTAAGTATACTGTTACATTCCATGTTCTCGCATTAAAAAATCCTCAAACCTTCTTCTGTGTGGATAAGATCAAACAATTAAAAATAACACTTGAAACAATTCAAAACATAACAGCTACTAACAAATACACTATCTCTACAATTCTGAACGTTACAAAAGTCATAATTAAACATGGTACATTAAGATATAATGTATACAGCTTATGGCGACGGCCATAACTTGTTATCTATTAAATCTAAGCTGAAACACTCTTTATCATTAACACAATTTAAATATTTATTTATCGATGGCCGATCCGAAAGTTAATTCAGAAGCGAGTTGGTTAGGGGGCTTGCACATTAGTGACAGCAGACTAGTATATCGACCTTAAGTATCAGGATTTTTTAAGTGTTGTTCCAGCGAGACGAAAGCGTTAATTAGTTAGCGCAGCTCAAACGCAACGTAGCCGTTGTAGCAACGCTACACGGCAATTGAAGCAGCGCTACGCGATCGTTCTACACAATAACTGTAGCAACGCTACGAAGCCGTTGTAGCCACGCTATACTGTCGCTGTAGCAACGCTACAAAGCTGTTGTAGCCACGCTACACTGTCGCTGTAGCAAAGCTACAAAGCTGTTGTAGCCACGCTACTCTGTCGCTGTAGCAACGCTACAAAGCTGTTGTAGACACGCTACAAAATTACCGTAGCAACGCTAGGCAATTACTGCAGCAAAATTAGGAGATTGCATCGCCTTAGCTTGGAAGATTTCTAAAAATGCATACGCCTGCGTAAAACAGGGGCAATAATATGAAAATAATCATAAATATATTTGACCTATTAAAAGTATACAAAATTGTTACCTCACTTAACTGAAATTACTCTTTCGGATAAGAACTACTCGTATCTTGTGCAATTATAATGTTCCAAATGCAAAATGTTAAAATATAATGTAGAAATTCTCCAGCTATTATACAGTCACTTTAACTCCACAGAACACAAAATTCGACACTTCATTAAGGCGAGGCGATACGCTGCGCCCGCGGCGATGCCCACTAGCGCCACTAAAACAAACAACTCTATTAATTCAAACTATATGAAGGAATCCACTACGAAATTATACCGAGACCAATATCAATCATCCGATGTGTCCAAAGCGATAATCGATATACAATCGAATATTCGATTCGAGAACTAACACGGTATGCATCGATTAACAACTCAATTAAAATGAATTATAATGTAATATTTGAAATAGCTTCTTAAAACTGAATCAAGTTTTAATTTTCTCGTTCCTTATGATTGAATAATGAAAGAAACTCGTCAACAAATTCTTAAAAATAGTGATGATGTAAGAGATTTAGTTCTGGCTCCGACTTATGGGTCGTCGGTTCCAATCCAGCCAGGTGCATTAATTTGTGTATTTTATTTTATTAATTTTCATTGAATCCTAGTTTTCAACGCCATTGTTTAGGTATTATTGGTGGTCTCATTTGCTGTTTCATCCACCACCATCACTTCTTTTAAAACGCTGAGGAAAAACATCGTGAGGAAACCGGCATGTCGTAATATAAAAATTCGTAGGCATGTGACATCTGCCGACCCTATTGTGTCCGAGCAGTGTAAACATCAGAGGCTGGCTATACTTATGTTACACTACGTATATATAAAATTATCTTAAACTGGAAATATTTATATGTTCTAGATCTAGATGTTCTAGATCCCATTTACTCGCTACGTGCAGTTTGGAAGATGGATGATAACTTTAGCTATTTTAGTTTATTAATCAGGAAATTAAAAAAAAAAAATCTGCATTCGAGTTGCATGCAAGTTTGACTACATTGCGATATATTTATGATAAATTGAATTCATTGTCCCTTAATAGTCTGCTATGTAGTCGAACTTGCATGCAACATCATGCATGTCTAAATGGGGCTTAATAGTAACCAAATTCTTCAATCAACGACAATTTTCGATTCATAATACAATGTGTTTCAATCGCAGGTGAATATTTTGTGGGAAAAATTATAACTCTCGCCATACGCAAATCTTTAAAACCATGCCGCCATAAAAATGCTCGATATTTTATGATCTACTTAGCACAAATCCGATTGTTGGAACTTCTCTGTCGGTACCTCTGTACACAAGATACGAGCGAGAAAATATGTTGCGAAAAGGATAATGTCTTCATTAAAAGATATTTAACGTCGGATCGCGTTCGACTAAGCTTGATCAATACACTTTCTATTACCTTTTACATTAGTTCCCACATATTGGAATAATCTCAACTTTATTTGTATTTGTAAGGCTATTTAAATATGATATAGTTTTTAAGAATGAATTTTTTTTACACGTAACAATAAAATATTTACATACAAAAGAAACGTAGCCGCCGAATGATAAACGCATCATAAGTGCCTTGAGGCATCTCGAACGGTCGATATCTGGTCGGAACAAATCACTGTTTTATCGTTACTCCCATCGTAAAAAATATTGATATCAACATAAAAAAGTGGTCTAAAAACAATAGAATGGATGGATTGAAAGGATTCCTGCGTCAGATAACGAGGTTTTAAAAAAAGATATGTATTAATAATAGCTTTATAGTGACCAGGCCGAAACGCTGGTCATTCTTTGTTGTTAATGGTGTCATTTTAAACTCTATCGTTGTAAGATAGTTTTGACACTTTCCTAATACGAGACATGATGCTGCTGCAATCTCTATACTTATCTGTTTTTTGGGTAGTCTAATTGGACTTCAAAGATACACTCTTAGTCACTCCAAATGGATGTATTGAAAGCATCGATTCTATTTACATAGTCATAGCAACTGATCATCATGTTACTAGATATCATGACTTATCCTCTGCTTAGGTTTATTTATAATAAGTCATTATTACTTGTACAGACAGCGTCATAATGTGGTTACCCCTTTTGAAAGCACCTACGCTTTTAAGGGGGTAACTACATCGTGACCTAGTCGCAGAGAAATTCTCGAAACACAATCTTATTTGAAAACATAAAATGCACAAATTATGAGCCTTCCACTTGGTTTTATTTTACTGTAATTACATTTTTCTGGAAAGAAAAACAAAAGTTAGTTTTTTAATAACCGCCAAATCATAATGGCCATTATTTATCCCCGACCTACCTTAATTTACCGAATGTTAGTTGGTCGACCACGCGCTAGGCTATCAATAAACACATAATTTACTTTTCAACGACCACATTGTTGTCTAATAACTAATTTGCTTGATTGGATTAAGACGTCAAAGCGTGCTCTTGATTTCACGGTCGGCAGAAAAGATCGTGTTACTATCTGTAAATCTGTAATCGATATTTTGTTTGATGATATTAAATTTTATTAAATATTCCTTTTTATCATTACCTTTTAATCCAGTTTATGTATCTAGTTTTTACAAAGTGCACTTTGTAAAAACTATATTGAAAAGTTACTAATCTTACAAATTGTAATATTTAAGACACCCTAGAACTTTTATTTTTATTTTCCCTTTTTACAACAGAGTGACACATAAACCACAGATCATTTAGAATCGAATATGTAATTGTATATTAATTATTAAAAAAAAGAATTAAGCTAAAAGAGATATAAAATAGTTTGCTTGGGTGTGAGACAATTAATTTATCATTTTCTAATAAAATTATAATAATATATTATATAATATATATTATGTCTACTTTTCAACATCCTTCATAACCCCACTTATCCTACATATCTCCGCGAGCGATTTACTTACGCTCGCCCCAGCTACGCTCTATGCAGATCACACCTTAAATCCCTCCTTAAATCCCATCCTCATAAAACGAGCTATTATTCTTATTCCTTCACTGTACATGCTGTAAGATTATGGAATTCGCTACCGCCGAGCATTAGAGAGTCAAAATCAATTTCTACTTTCAAAAAAACTTTTTCAAAAAAAATGTAACCGCCTTCAAAACAACCATAAAAAACGGTAAAAAAACCTACAAAATTACTTTTCTTTCGGAAGTCGGTGTCTTTGTTTTCTTTATTTCATTGTCTTTTTTGTTTGCCACCGACTTCCGAAAGAAAAGTTATTTTGTAGGTTTTTTTACCGTTTTTTATGGTTGTTTTGAAGGCGGTTACATTTTTTTTGAAAAAGTTTTTATTTTACTCTTTTTAGTATATTAAATATTCAACCCGAATTCTTGTCAAATACAACATGTGCACTAGAATTTTGTAATCCATAACACCGGTAATAACATCGCTCATGTACACAATAAGCTAATAAAATTCCCTATCTCAAAAACTACTGAACCGATTTTGATGAAACTTGCAATATTACCTAAGTTAAATGATACCTAGTACAACAAAAAAAGAATTATTTAAATCGGACTTGTAGTTCCAGAGATATGCGAACTCAAACTAAATCAGTCGATGCCTACTCCTTACTATTAAGGAGTTCTACCTTCCATCATCAGCTCAGGTACATGAAATTATGATTACCATACGCAAGTACTTAAATTACTTCATAAAATTTGCGAGAAACGGTGTGTCGGCCTATGAAATTCATCAGATCCCAACTTGGTGACTATGGGACCACCTCAGAAGTACTTCCTTTCGAACTTCTTCTTCTTCTTCTTCCTGCCCTTATCCCATTCTATGTGGGGTCGGCGCAACACGTTTTCTTCTTCCATTCTCCCCTATCAGACGTCACAGTATCATTTACTCCTTTTTCTTTCATATCATTCCTTAGACAATCCATCCATCTTTTCTTTGGCCTTCCTCGTCCTCTCCATCCATCAACATTCATACTCATCACTTTCTTAGTCACATGGGTGTCATCCCTCCTCATCACATGTCCATACCAAGATAGACGATTCCCTTTCATTTTTTCTGTAACAGGCGCCACTTTCAAACTTCCCCTTATAAACTCATTCCTTACTTTATCCATTCTTGTCACTCCACACATCCATCTCAACATCCTCATCTCCGCTACATGCAATCGTTTCTCATCCATCTTTTTCACAGCCCAGCATTCCGATCCGTACAATACGACAGGTCTAATCACGGATTTGTATATTTTCCCCTTTAACTTGAGGGGCATCCGTGGGTCGCAAGTTGTTCCGGTGACCTGTCGCCATTTCATCCATCCTGAGTTGATCCGGTGTGTTATGTCCCGGTCTACATCGCCGTCTCCTTGGACAAGCGACCCGAGGTACCGAAAGTCGGAACAGACTGGTATGGGCGTTCCTGCAAGAGTAATGGGCACAGGACTGGAGAGACCGCCAAAATCGCAAAACAAATACTCTGTTTTGGTTCTGCTCAATTTCAGGCCAACGTTCTCCAGTCTTTGCCACCACACCTCCAATCTGTTCTGGACCTCTAGGCCGCTCTCGGCAATCAGCACAATGTCATCGGCAAACAGCATGCACCAGGGGGCCTCTTCCTGGATGTCCGACGTCAGAGCATCCATTATCATCAGGAAGAGGTACGGGCTGAGAGCCGACCCTTGGTGCAAGCCAACCGCTACATTGAAGCTACCGGTAGTGCCCGCTGTAGACCGGACTTGGGTACTGCATCGACTATACATTGCACGGATCAACTGTACATACTTTCCAGGTACACTTTTCTCCTTAAGGGCCCACCACAGAACCTCACGGGGCACACGGTCGTATGCCTTTTCCAGGTCGACGAACACCATGTGCAAGTTTTTATGCGCACCTCTGTATTTCTCGCACAGTTGGCGGATAGCGAAGATGGCATCCGTCGTACCCCGACCAGGCATAAAACCGAATTGGTTCTGTGAAATTTCGCTCTCCTCTCTCAGTCGCCTTTCAATAACTTTCTCCCAAACTTTCATACTGTGTGATATTAGCTTTATTCCTCTATAATTATTGCATTCCAGCACATCACCTTTGTTTTTAAAAATGGGCACTAGCGAACTATTACACCATTCGTCAGGTATGGCTTCTTCCAGCATCAGCTTATTGAAGAATAAAGCTAACCACGTCCAACCATCCATCCGCAATATTTTCCACACTTCAACAGGTATTCCGTCCGGTCCTAATGCCTTACCATTCTTCATTCCACTTACCGCATTCCTCACTTCATCCACACTTATTCTTCTTACTAATCCCTTATTTACTGGTTTACTTTCAAGCACACCACTCCAGTCATTCTCCTCATTCATCAGTCTTTCAAAGTAACCCTTCCACCTATTCTTAATTTTCTCATCGTCCGACAGAATCATTCCAGCATCGTCTTTTACGCACTTTACCTGACAAACATCCTTCGCCTTTCTCTCCCTAGCTCTAGCAAGCCGGTATAGTTGTTTTTGGCCTGCTGGAGTATCCAAGGTGTCATAGAGCTTTTTTTGGGCATTTGCTTTCGCTATAGCCACAGCTCTTTTGGATTTTTTCTTAAGAGCATCATACTCACTCTTTCTTTCAGCTTTCAAACTAACATGCTCATTTCCAATGCTCTGCCATTCCTTAAATTTCTTCTTTTTTTCCCTCAAAGCATTCTGTACCTCTGTCGACCACCACCATGTATCCCTATCTATCGTGCCCCTTCCTTTCGTCTCTCCCAAGATATCTTTTGCTGCGCTCCTAATACACTGAGCTATCTCATTCCAACATTCATTTACGCCCTTGTCGTTCATATCACCCATTTCAATCATTTTATTTACAACTCGCTCTCTTAATTCTCCAGCACAATCATTCTTCTCTAGCATATGCCATTTTATTTTAGGAGGAGGGCGCTCTTTATGTTTTAGAAGCCTTATTTGTAAGGCTACTTCCATAACCAGGAGACGATGTTGTGAGACCAAATCTTCTCCCGGTAGCACTTTGCAGTCCTTGACGTGCTTTATGTTGTTGCGTCTAACAAGGAAGTAATCTATTTGTGTACTATGTGCCCCACTCTTATATGTTACTAGGTGTCCATCGGCTTTTTGGAACCAGGTGTTAGCTACTGCTAGATCAAATGCAGTAGCTGATTGCAACATAGTTTCCCCCTCATTGTTTAAATTCCCGAAACCCCATCCCCCGTGTACTCTTTCATAACTTCCTTTCATTCTTCCCACATGCCCATTAGAATCACCTCCAATAATTAATTCCTCATGCACCGGGATGGTCATTAAAACTGTATCAAAATCCTCCCAAAACTTCTCTTTCACTATTTCCTCACATCCTACTTGTGGAGCATACACACTAATCACGTTCAGTACAACATTCCCTAACATGACTTTCACAGCTATCAATCTATCATTAATTCTTTTAACATCCATCACACTTTCTTTCAAATTACTATCTAACACTATTCCCACGCCATTCCTTTTTCCATCACTTCCACAGTAGAAGAACTTGTATCCCTCCCCAATTTCCCTCGCTTTCGTACCCTTCCATTTAGTTTCTTGCAAGCACGCCACATTTATTCTTCTTCTTTTCATTACATCTGCTAACTCTCTAGCTCTTCCAGTCATTGTCCCAACATTCCAACTAGCATACCTCATTCTTTCTTCCCGAGCTCGCTTCTTACGTCGCACCCGCCCGGGTTGGTGCGACAACCCTTGTCCATTTCCCGCAGGGGCCGGGTGCTGCTCCTGCGCGTCGCCTGCGGGGTACGCCCTAGCCCTATCGCGCATCTCATTTCCTCTACTCATGTTGCTAATGGTTTTGGCTTTGATTTTATAGCCGGCCGCCTGCCTGACACTAACCCTCTTTGGGAATGCGTTTGTTGGTGGTTTACCCGCCACCATTCGGGTGACCCGGAGTACTTCCTTTCGAACAAAAAAAGAATTTCAAAAATCGGTCCACAATTGGCGGAGTAATCGCGTAACAAATATACAAAAAAAAAAAAAAAACAACATACCGTCGAATTGATAACCTCCTCCTTTTTGAAGTCGGTTAAAAATAGAGTCATTATCTTTCCTCTCAAAATTAACTAATTTAATTTTTTATCTTCATGTACTTATACATATTATATTAGGATTTTGTATTTATATAAGTACTTATATATTATTTTTAATTTATATGTGTACTAATATTTAATAAGTTAAGACATTCTTTTTTATCTCTGTATTCTTGTTCTCACACACTACTGTCTACATTTCTCTTTTTCACTCTTCCTGTCGCAGGCCTGCTGGTAGAAATTTCTTATGAAATAAGCAGTGCCTTTGTACTATTAAGATTACGTATGTCCTTATATTTTATATTGTGTGTACATAAATGATTAAATAAATAAATAAATACAACCACCCATCCGATTCGTTCCAGTGTGAAAGGTAGTATAGTTCGGGACCCGATAGATGGCGCTTTTGTTAAAAAATTGCAAAAGTGCGAAGTCAATGCAAAAAGCTTGGTAAAGCTATGACTTTCTCCTGAATTAAAAAAAGACTCACATACACATTTCACAACACCCAGATCAGAAACAACTAATCGTCGATCTTACAAATATTTGGTCTGTGCGAGAATCGAACCCGCGATACAGCACAGCAGTCAATCGCTCCGCCACTGCGCCAATCAAGGCGTATGTTCCATCCAATGTATTTAAAATAAAACTTGAATTGACTTCTTGAAAATATTAGACTTGAATAGTAATTTAGACTATTTTATCCAATAACATTGTTAAAATGTTAACAACAAAATAATATTCAAAAACAAAAAAATTGTTTTTAGCAGAGCGTGGTTTCGATCCACGGACCTCTGGGTTATGGGCCCAGCACGCTTCCACTGCGCCACTCTGCTTGTGTTGGACTGCGGCGAAATAATACTCGTCTATCTGTAGTCTAATCTAAGTACGGGTATGACTCAACAATTTTTCATAAATTACAATGCGTCACGTACTTATCTAAAAAAACTGGTAGATAAAAATGTTCTGCTTTTCATTTTTTTAATACTGATTTTCATATTAATAAAAATATTGGCAAACAATTTTTTGCTGACCATAATCAAATTTTTAATAAATTAAACGTTTAGAATTTCCATTCATAGCCGTAAAAAAAATGGTTACTGCAAAAGTAAAAAGACCAAAACATTTCTCGTGATGCTGATTAGAACCTAGACAATTATATCAATGAACAATTTGTATGCAATTTATGACATTTTATTTGCAATTAGCAGTGAAATATCATTCATTATAACTCGTTAAATATTTAAAACAGCATTCGTTGAATCAATGACTTAATTAATACCACTGTCATATTCATATTTGATGGAAAAATATTATTAGTCAGGTAATATATTGCAATAAACACCTGACAAAGGTAGGTAGAATTGTGTCTAATGTTCCCATTTTAATTGGCAATATCATCGTACCTAAATAAATCAATCAAATCATTAATAAACACTTGATTCGTATCGAAACCAGCTGTTTCACCTGATCTAATCCTGATCTGTTCTGACCGTATTAAAACATGTTCCGATTCTGTCATTTCCATAATTCTTTTATTTCGGCAAATCTTGAGAGCATAAAGAACGTTATCGCAAAACCAGAGGCTTATCAGCAGTTCCCTTGTTCTGCGGCGGCAATAAATTGTTTAAATATGCCATAATTCTTTGCTTCCTAAGATCAGGTTCCGATAAGTGTTTATTAGAACACGGGTGGTAGAAAACTTGTGCGATATCGACATAAAAACAGGTGAACAACAAAAAACTGCCGACATTTTTTCCGTTTGCCAAATCTTAAAAAGTGTTCCGAAAATGTTCCGAGCTTGTTCGACCCTTATCTCTGTTTGTTTAGTAAATAATGAGCGGTCGAAAAGTTGTTCACAAGTCCTGAATTTGTGTTTAAACCAAAGATTAGTTGACAGGTAAATATTAAAATGTCTCAAAACTTTTAATTGAAGAAACCCGTAAGTGTTGTCTTAATAACAGTCTTAACAGTGAGGAGCGGAGTCTCCAACGTTATCTCAAGCCGCCCATTTCATAACATGATTACTGTATTAAACAGTAAAGTGGTCAGATATTGTTGGTATTTGCATAAAGGATTGGCGGTTGGGCGTCGCGGCGTGTGTGGCATCCTTCTGTCCCCGCTATATGTCAGCGTTCAAGCAAATTGAGGTTTCAGGAACACTCGTTTTGCGCCCCGAGCTATAAGGATTTCATCGCAACGTGTAAATACAAGTGGTAGTTACAGTCAGAATTCGTCATTTACGCTGTCAAGTACGATGTTTTGAAAAATGCCTTCTCCTAAACTCGACTGCGAAACTCAAATTAAGAAGTTGAAGATAAGGGCGGCATTGAGTGCCATTTTTTCCCTTCCATGTCAATTAAGTGGATTTTATTTAACCGATCGAAATGAAGTTTCAGTAATAAATCGAGACACTTTTGAATAAATGACATAATAAAGATGTGAATGAATTACGATATCGATATCCAGTGTAGTAAATTAACGATGCAGATCGACGCATCCCAAAGATATTTATGAGATAAATTTGTCTCCCGCTTGCGCAGTGTCTCATTACTGCTGCCGACAAAGCTGCGGCCGGCCAGCATTTGTCACACGAACAGTTGCAAATAGCGAAATTCTTTGTAATTTATAATAATGCACTTGTGATTTTTAGTGGCTAATTAGGGATATACCTTGTTTTGCACTCACTGAGAATAACGAGCGAGAAAATAACCTGAGAGCTGACGATAAATCAGTGGGAAAAAAATGACAAATTTCGCGTTTTTCGATAACTGCATCGATGTTTCCGAGTACCAGTAAAGTGGTGTGAGGAATTTGCTGATTAAGTGGTGCTGAGATGTCTATCAAGTTTGATGGAGTTGAGCCGGCGGGGGGGGCGGGGAGCTGGGGAGGCTGCGTATGCGCCTGCGCGACGGCACGCGTTGCTTAACATTCAGTGCGCAGCCGGCCGAGCACCAACTGACGATGACTCGTGCGCACTTCCGCACAAAACTCATTAAAATTATGAGCATTGGGGTTTTCTTACAATAAAAATATAATTTTGAACACTTCGGCTCGTTAATTAAATGTATTTGACCGTATTAATGTGCAACATGTTTTCGATTGCCTCCCAAAAAAGATATATATTTTAGCTTTTTTAAGAGACACGGAACTGGTTTATTTATTGCGATTGCGATATAAAGTGTGACAACAAAAACAGGGAATAAGGAAAGTTCAACAGAAATTGTTGAAGACAATACATTTAATTGAAATAAAATATAGGCATCGAACATAGGACCTCCTCCTTATTCCGATAGCCAAACATTAAAGGAGTCAGCTAAAAAACATTGGGAAAGCAGAGAAAATTATTGAACGGTAAGCAAACCTATACTCAACCATGACCTGTGAATTTATCTAAATTTCCAGTCATATTATTTGTTTACATAAAAAATGCTATCTAAGCCAACCATAAAATGCAATTAACATAAATAACAACAGTAATTTCATGGAAGGAGCAAATACGACAATATTCTGGCACATTTTATTGGATCGAACCTTTTCTGGCTATGACACGAACAGTTCAGTGAGCATAACAGTAATTGGTCCCTTGATTGAGACCTCAATGCTGGTTTTGCAAGCGGCTCTCCCGCGGGCTACGGACTTTTACGTCCAAGCCATGCTCTTCATAATTGATTTTAAAGAACGGGACACCCGCTCGTTTGTATTCATTTGATATTTTTATGTTTTGACTGTCTCGTTGTTGCAAATTCGACTGCTGAGTATAAGGTCTTGGATGAAAATCAAGTCAAGGTTTAGAATAGTGTGTTCTCAGTAGCAAGCAGCTCCCATTGTTGACTAGTCGATGGCAAGTACTCATCATAATCAGCCTTCAATATTCTTATTGTCGGGGCACAGGTCTCCTTTCTGCTAGAAGGAATGGTCTGTAAACAATCACGACGTGCCGGCCCAGTCTGTATGCCATGTCTTCGACTTTTGGTTCTTAGGACGTACTGGTTTTCTGCGGGACTCCACCTAGGCAGGACTTATTTGATGATTTTAAGACCTAATAAAGAAAAAGACACAACAGTTGCCTTATGATGTTTTCTTTCACCGTTGTTAATGAAAATGTAAATTTCTTAAAGTACTTCGCCTGACTTTGAATCCACGACGGCCTTCTTCTCTACGACTTGTAAATCGGGGTTGCAACCACTGTGCCACCACTGTTGGTCTCATTCACCTTTCCTCCGCAAATCTGGCAGAATGTGGTTGACCTTTTAGATACTCCTCTGTCCATCCCTCAGGGATAAGAGGAGTGACCCTATTTGGTCTTTACTAAGTATTTTCATTCATTAGACCAGTAAGGTCAACAAACAAATTCTGAACAACCGCGGCACTTTAAAATCTGCAAGACATTACATCTCCGAAACATATCACCGTCTTCTCACAATGGGATCGAAAAACTATTACCGCCTAAGGTATGAATGTACGTAAACGTTCCCAACAGTATATTGAGGGCATTTAATGCGGATTCCCAAAGGAGTCTCCAGTAAATAAGGCTGGTTTACGAGTACCGAGCTGCGGAGGCGGTATGCCATTGTAGCAGCCTTCGACGACCACACTTTATTGGCTAATTTTATTCAATTAAATTGTTCTCGTTGCGCGCCGACACCCATGCCGAGCTCATTTTAACGCCTCGGAAATTATTGCAATAGATAACATAATACACTGCATGCGTTCGAAGGTAAGTGATTTAAAGACAGCCGCGCCACTTATGTTTCGAACCACTAGTGAATTTATTGTAACGACTTTGACATGCACCGCTACTAGAACTATAAACATAAACTAATACGATCTTATTGCTATCTTCAACTGTCGGCGATGAGTCGATGTATGGGGTTAAAAATTATTATAATATGTTAATTTCGAACAACATTACAAAGCGGGTGGTGGCTTCCAAACAGTGAACGCGCCGTCAGTCCCATGCTGTGAATCCACTAAGATGATGATGATGAGATGCATCACAATATTGTCCAGGGGACAAAACTATTATATGTATCTACCCTTTTTGTTGAGTAAAAAACTTGATTTCACTAAACTCAGTTCGCGTCATGCTGACAAGGCATTTCACAAATCGTTTATAACAGAATTTTATTTTAGCTGGGATGCGTATGCACTCCGTTGATAAGTATCGTGGTTATGAATGTTGACATATGAATAACGAAACTATTAAAAGGGTTGTATTGTTGAAACGTTAGCAATTTATGGGCATGATATTGTATAGACGTCGGTATGTTTGATTCATCCCTATCTTGAAATCGTGACTATTTAATGTTATAAGACGCTTGCCTTGTCTTTTTTGACTCTCTAACATCCTATTAAATCTTATAAACATGACCAAATCTAACCAAAAAAACATTAATTACCTATTCAACAACCTTGAAACCTGTTACAAAAACTATTGGCGACAAGTCCTCGCTTCCTCATCATAAAACACGTCAAACTCCCGCCGAAGTGTCCACATCCATAAACAAAGAGATGGCGTCTACTCATAAATCGTTAGAAAAACAAATAAAATTATATTTAATAGGCTCGTGAGAACTGTCGCCCACCACCCACTGCGTCAGGTTCGTTAAATATTTTAATTGCGACGCTAAAAAGATCCCAAAATTTTATTCGTCGTAAATCAAAGCGGTGTCCACGGTAGTCCCCATGGTTTTTTCTCTAAAATATTCTATGGTTTATATCTGATGAAGAGACACAAAGTAATGTCAGTTCCTCAAAAAACACATTCCTGCTATTACCTTCTGAAGAATTAAAAAAATAAAGGGTGTAATAGCAACGTCATCAGTGAAACGTGAAACGAAATCATACAGATAGACATCGATTAGGATCGCTGCCTACGGTCCGTCAGCCCAATCTTTCGCTTCTAAAATTTCGTATAAAACTTGATATATTTACCGCAAACGGATGAACAGATAAACCTTTGAAGTACCATTCTATAATTTTTGGTAAATGATTTGATTTACCGTAACCATCGGCGACCACCTTGGGCAAAAAGGCAAGATTTAGAAAAGGGGCACAATTTTCTAATAACAAAATTATTGTCATCAATGAAATGACAAATCAGTTAGCTCATTCCTCCAAATCAAACATCAAGATATAATTTAGTGAACGGAAGCATCATTCCGTCAAGGGTCGACAGTCATTCGAAATCCATCATTCATTCGCAACTAGACATTTGAACAAAAATTTCCGATCCAATAAATGTCTCTGTTTGTTTTTCTAACAGGAAACCTATTTAGTTTGGTAAAAAGATTGGTAAAAAAGATCGACCATGTGGGTGGTAGAAGCTGACGACAGTTTAAGTAGTGTAACTCGATACGCGAGTCCAGTAGTTTGTTTTTCTTGCACACTCGAAATTGTCGGAAGCCAATGAGTTGATGATATTATTTTGCCGAAGACCCATCATAGACTTTATGGGCTTGTGTCGGCTCATATAAATATTTACGGAAGCGGTTTTTTATGGGCACTTAACTGTAAAGTTGGTTTTAATGTCGTCATTACACTTTTGGGGCAAAAAGTGATCCGGTTTTGGATCTATTGCAACTATAACACCATCAAGTAGACTAATATCCGTTTTTTGTTAATTGCTCAATTACTATTTTATTTCTTGTCTACTTTTCCAATTGGGGAAGTACTTCACGGTCTTACGATGAAGTGATGGTACAGACATTTGTACAAACATGATCAAATATTGCACCTGCAACACAATTCATCAAAAATAAGCATAAGGTCAGATAGCATTGCTGAATTGCCTCAGGATCTGGAAATAACATTAAATGCAGCATGTAGTAAAATTCACCTGAATATTGTTTCAACTGCATCGTATAACGACGAAATTGAAAACATTCACAATCATGTCCGAATCTCTTGTTTGTTTTCTTTCCCAAATTGTATTCAATAAAATGTAAATATTGACTTCTAAATAACACGCTTACTCAGAATATTAATCATCTTAACATTCATTAATCACCCAGCAATAATAATAATTAAAACAACATCTACAAATCACGTTAATCCAGTACTCAGCCAGTAACAAAATTAATCGCGGAGATTTTTTCTCTAGATCAATAAAATGATCGAGGGTTCCCGTCGATGTATGTGTGCGTGCGCACCGGGGAAGAGATTACGTAGCTGAACCCTCCACAACCCCTATTCATATCTTACATCTCTTTCTCGCTTATAGTAATTTAGTATAATAGAAAAGGACCGAGTGTTCGCTTGTGTGTGTAAAACGGCGCGGGCCCAAACATCTGCCTGGTTCCTGATATTTTTTGGTCGGTTAAGTTAGTCGAATAATAATACTGAATTAAATTTGATTAAAGTTGGAATTGATTTTACTGTAGCTTATCAATTTTGTTACAGTTCTAATGTAGATAACCGCTTGTTAAAGTAAGATACAGATTCGAAAAGTATGATTCGGATATCGATCCGTCGATTTTTTACAAAAATATATCAACTTCATAATTAACTCTTCAAATTCATGGAAAACTGAATCGATCTGAACACTGTTTTATTTTTTGCTCTATTCGTCCTTAGCAACTCTTATTGCCATACAAAAAGTTAATTCACAGCATGTAACGGTTTTGCCATTGAAAACAGGAGACCGAGTTGAACAGAACAACTTAAAGAAAAAACTTGATCTTGAACCTTTGCAAAGTTATCCAAACCACTACTTAAAACAGCATAATCAGCAATTGTATGGGATAATGTGGGGAAAAGAATAAAGGGAGAATTTCATGACTGCAAATGTAATGTTGTTTTATCATAAGAAGTTGGCAAAGAGTTCATTGAAAACGAATGCAGTTCTAAGGTCTTAAGGAAGGGGCAGGTCCAAAGGTCTCGCGTAGTGTTAAACAAAGAGGTTGAAAGGAGTATTATGTCTGGACCACGGTCCAATGAATGCACCTCTTACTGTGCGAATACTTTTTTGAATGTTGGTACTCCAGATTTCGATATTTAAATGCAAAAATGGGGACCAGACTTCTTTTTAAGTCTGGCTTGAAGTTGGAAACTTGTTGGTGTTTGCATCAGACCTTCTTTGTATAGCTGGATTCAGAATAATTTACTAGGGGTTTTTGTGCAGCCAGTTGAAAACTTTGTCTTCATTTCAATTTCACTAGTGTTCCCTAATACTTTATCATTTTTTTTGTTAAAAAAAAAAGTAAATAAACTTTTACTTTCGATTAAACTGGCTCCAATGGCTATCAAAGAAACTTTTGTCGTATTGTTTTCCTTCAGATTCATACCCAATATTTTGAAGCGGATATGCTTACAATCCCCCTTACAATAAAAACGTCTATTGAATGGCTGGTCTAGTCGTCTAGATGCAGTCTAAGGATTCCAGACGTTCTTTGTTATACTGACCTTAGCTTATTTAATTTTCAAGTTGAAGGTTCTCCTTTATTCTTGTTCTTAGTTTCTAAGAATGTGCGTCTGGATTGGGGAAGCCCTCAATAGCCTAGCTAATTCAAGGTGTCCTATATTGAGATAGGTTATAGCATTTGAAGGTAACTCGGTCGACGGGATCTATTCATAACACAGCTGTTTGAGATGAATGTACAGGTTAGCCTTTGTGCGTTTGTTTGGTCTAGACTGGGTTTATAGGATTTATTTTCTGTTCAGGAATTTATTTTAGTTTAGGTACGATTTTCAATAAAGACGGTAGGAACGAGCTATTCATTTGATAATGTATCCTTTGAAGATTAACTTTTAGGTTTAATTGTTTTGGTTCAGTAACATCGGACTCGGAAACAACGTGTTGTAAAGAAAAAAATTCACCCATTGATTGAAGTATATGATTTAGACAAAATGAGTTGTTAAACGTTTTTAATAACTTGGAAAAACAATTATGATTTCAGAATTCCAATATAGGAGTACTTAAATATGACGAGGTAAACCTTAAATGGTAAGTAGAAATCTCCTTCGAATATTATTTCAGTACAAAAACAAAACGCACGACAGCTAAAAACAAAAACACTGTAGTTAGTCCAAAAAAGTTGCTTTCAAAAAGGGTTCGTATGTTTTGACAGATCAATCCACCTCGTTCGAATGCTGTGGCATCTCCGATTCGATACACCTTCCCCTGCCAGCAATTACCATATGGCCTGGCTAAATATAGCTAGAATAGTATGCACCATAGTCACACTTACGCATCCCACATGTTCGCAAGATGTCGGAGCCTTGCTTCGCCTTACTGAGCGGATTGCCGCGAAAAAACGAGACATCTTGAGTTACAGGATGCACTTTTGAGTATTAGGAGCAACATTCGTCTTACCTCACTAATCCAGAGACAGTTTAATGTTTCGTTGTTCGAGTTACGTTTTAATTGTGGCTTTTTTAACAAATGCTCCAATGGGTCTCGCTTAAAAAGGATGTGCAGATCAAAAAACGACTAGAATTTCGAACAAGTAAGAAGATAGTGTTCATAAATGTCAAAATCCTTTGATTGCATCTTGCATCATTGGTTTTTTTCCCTACGGACTCAAACGCCTGTAAGATCTATTGGAACACAGGTAAACTTACCGGTGTTGCTATTCGTTGCATTCTTATTTGAGTAGGCGCTTGAACATTTTTAGCGTTACCGGGCATTTTTTAGTCAAATCATTGCTTTTTTCATCTATGATCGTAAATAATCTTGGCTGTATGTAGATTTTCGAATAATCTATGAGGTTATTTACTGGACTATATACTGCCAAGAAGTTTTTCTGTGTTAAATAAACATTTTAGACGTTAGTTTTCTCTTGAGCAACAAACAGCGAGTCGTAAGAGCAAATTTTAATAAAGACAAGGCGTTTCGTATAATGTTTAGACAAATCCCTGTAATGATAATTATTTATAGAAGTGCGCTGCAACCTGCAAGCCAACTTCTAGTATTTTCAAAATTACAAAAAACTGAGAACTAAAAGAAAGTATCATTTTATTATAAACTAAGTAGTTACCCCTTTAGGCATAAAGAAGAAGCCTTAGGTTAGCAATTAATTAGTTTCTTATTATGTAAACATTCATTACATTCCAACTGTTAATTATACATCCATAAATTGATAACAATTAGAGTAATAACTTGGTTTATTAATACATTCCTAAAGGATAATTTCTTCCCTTTTTGCAATATCGATTTCGATCGCTCATGAGAAAAAAACATTTTATTTTAATTAATGAAATTGTGTTTCAAGTGTACAATTAAACTGTTTTTATCAAACTAATGTAATACTGTTTCAAAATCACTGTGTCAATTTATCAACGAAAACTAAACTGAAAACCGAACCTAGAACCCCTCGCTCAGCAGTCATGCATCGTAAGACTAACCTGCAGTCCTGTGCCTGATCTCTTTAGGTCATGTCGAATAGCAGTGCCATTTTATTTTGAGCGAAACTTTAGAATTTTATAAAAGCTTTACAAAAAAATCAGGGTTTACTTACTAGGATTGTAACCTAAAGCCTCAATAAAGCCTCATTTAGTCGATGCAAGAACTTGCATTGCAAGCAATTTTGACTACCTATCAACTGTATTCATTATACATCAACATCATCATCAACAATGCAAGAGGAAACAACACAGGCCTTCACTCTGTGCGAAGGAGTGACCCATAATCTACCACGCGTCCCCAGTGCGGATTGGTAGATGTTACATGTCTTCGAATTTTTGGTTCTAGGACATGCCGGTTTCCTCACGATGTTTTCATTCAACGTCTTTGAAAGCAGTGGTGATGAAATAAATAACACAAAGTAATGTGGTCTACTTTGGCCCTGGATCTTGAAAACTGGAAATCATGTGAAGAGGCTTTTTCCTAATAGCTACTTAACCTACTAGTACTTCCAAGATATTGATACTGCTAGCCTATTTCATCCAGTGGGATGAAATAGGCTAGCAGTCTCAGTATCAGTAATGCGCCAGGCTGCGTTCGAACGTTGAAAGTCGTGCCGATACCACTGCTCTCCCATTTATCCAGCAACAGTCCACAATGTAACACAAATCGCATGCAAAATCTTGCATCGTCTAAATGAGGCTTAAAACACTGTTCTTTTTCTATACGGAGGCAGTTATCTTCTTACAAAATTAAAAAAAAAATGGTATACGCTGTCATATCTGATGTTATTGAAAGATCTGATGTGATTGAAAGACGTACTACTCCGGTACGGATAGTCATATGAACCTTTATCTCCCATCAAAAATCCCGTTTCAAAATCCGACTATTTCAATATTTTTTGTACACACCAAAAATGAACCCTAACTCTCTTAACCGAAGATTCAAAAAAGTCTATCAAACTGTTATGCAGTTGTACTAGAGATGTAACAATGGTCCTGCTAGGACAGTGGCGCGTGCCACGGCACAAAAGCTAAAGGGCACGCAGCTGGCGTGGGTGTACCTATACACACGCATACATACAAACAGATCGGTTGGAAAAAAAAAAGATTAATTATGTTTTATCTCAGAGATAACTTGTTTTGAACGGGAGAGGTTATTATGGAGGTATCTTTGAATTATTATTTTTTTCGGACTTAAATTCATTATTTATTTGGTTCACCAACAATTGTATACACTAGTGCATCGTGTAAGCAAAGTAACTATAAATAAAGTGTCATTACGAATACAAAATATTGACTTCCACTGAAACATACAAAATTATAGGAATTTCTTTTTTTCCTTCGATAGTTTCAGGTAAGGCCCTTGTTTTGGTGGGTAAAATCATGAAAATAATGAGTCCTCCCGCTGTACTTTGCGTTCTAGAGCTGCAGTGACTTTGAAGACGGTGGGTCCCGCGACCCCGGTGGATAAAGGTGAATGCCTGAAATCACAATTTTAATAAAGGGTCTAACTTTGCATCCACTTTGGAATTACTCAGGATTTATAGCCATTAACAGATATACAATATAATGCGTTTGGCCATTGCAGACATTGAATTCCAGTACCAACCCCCTTGCGTTCGCGCAATCATTTTGGAGTTCCATTCAAACACGCGAACGGTTTTAGCTCGATTACTACACATGTGTGTACTATATATGTATGTGTGCGTATATATGACATAATAAAGGTATGTGTTGGTATGTAACTGCAACTTACACACACATACATACCGTAGTTGGGTGCGACACCCCATGAAAATTATATTGTCCCTTATTCAGTTTGGGTTATGGGGAATCGTTGCTGTTCAGTGATTAAAGGCGAGAACTTTACTGATTTAACAACTGATTACTGCGATTAATGTTTGGTATTTATTGGAAAACATTTTAGTCAAATTATTATGCTTATAAATTTCACAAATTATAATTCAAAAATGATACAATTAATAAATGAAGAAATGTGAATTATGTACATTTATTTCGCTTAAGTTGTACAAATGAAAGTAGGTACATACTGCTTATAAATTAGATCACCTACCGGGAAATAAATTACCAAAGATCTTGTATTGGTTTTTTTTTATGGAAAATATCTGAAAGAAAACGATCCAAAATTATAATAATATTAATTGTGATGATAAGTACTGAGTAGTTATATCATATTCCATTTATAAAATTACATGTAGACTGTTACTGAAACATTAATCATGTTTCAATTTGCCATGCTAAGGAAATGAAACATTTTCAAGGCGAGACAGTAATAAAAATAATTCAAACCTCAAAAAAAACTGAACGGGAACGCTGCCCCATTCCGCCCTTTGAAAGAGCATGTGTGCAACTAGTAAACGTAAGTACCCCTGTTGATCCCCCCGCGGGCCACCCCAGGTGCGTCCGCGCGGCACGCGCCATTCCTGTCGCGGCCGGCGCTCTGACGCCATCGTATTCTCCTATCCCACTTTGCTAGAAAACAGTTATTTTCTACGTGATCCAATCTTACCAAACTCCGCAACTAATCCAAAATAAACAATAGTAACATGTGAAAAGAGCAACTCATCGTGCCGAAATGAGTTCCATCGGCGTCGTCGTCTTCCGCAACTCGCCGCTCGGCAAAGCGCAGGTGCTTCAAGAATCCGTGAATAATACCGTGAACATATCAAACAATGATGCCAATCAAAACTCTCCACGTGAAATTATAATAGTGAGAAAGAAGCCGAAGATTCAATCTCTACCAGCGACCGTTTCAGTGACGTCATTAGTGCGTGCTGCTGAGCCTATAACGTCACAAGGTTCAGCAGCTAAAAAACCCCGGCCTAGTGAAAATAGCGCGGAAGAATCAGTGCGGTCACCGACACCTCTTGCAGTAGCTCGACGAAATGCGCGGGAAAGGAACAGAGTGCGCCAAGTGAATGATGGCTTTGCCGCACTACGTAAACATATCCCTGAAGAAGTTGCGTCCGCCTTCGAAAATGCTAACTCCAACCGAGGTGCCAACAAGAAGTTAAGTAAAGTGGAAACACTACGTATGGCAGTCGAATATATACGAAACTTGGAGAGTTTACTGAACATCGGACATGATAAAGAAAATTCTACTCGGCCATCAATGGAATCGTTTCCGTCTCCAGCATCTTCGTCTCCGAGAGAGAATAGTCAAGAAAGAAGTTACTACACTTTGCATTCTCCCACTGTCGAAGATGATGATATGGACGAAGATGAACTGGATGGGTCAATGCATCTTCCTCAACAACAATATGTCGACTTACAGGCAACAGAACAATTTCAATTAGTGGCTACTCCAAACTTATACGAGGAAGAAGAAGGTGCTGATCAGCCTCTTACTCCATCATCCGACCTTCTTGGACATGAAGATATAAATCCTCATCTGCTGGAAGGACATTTCGCATTCCCGAATGCAGCAGAACAGTTTACAGTGATTCCTGAACGACATTATCTGAGCGAAAATGATGTGCCAGTGAACGAGAGTGATTTTGAAGTGAAATATTCTGCTATAATGAATCAGCAACTGCATCATAATTTCACTGAAGAGACCAGTCTGCCTTCAATTGATCCTGGTTTAATCTTAAACCACAATGAGTACAAATTAAAGGCAGAAGATAATGCTTTCGTTGAAGACCAGTTCAATGATGACATGGAACTAAAGAGAGAACTTCCTGACATTCAAGTGACACCGGAGGACAGAGAACAATTTGAGGAAACCCTAAAATGGTGGCAAGAGAAGACTAGACAAGCACGACTACTGAAAAACAGCAACAATAAGAATTAACTTGTAGTACTAATTGTAGTTTTCTTTGTAGATAAATGTAATTCAAGATATTTATTGCGATAGAAGAATAGTGTAGGACAACGTAACATACAGCTGTTAGTGCCAAAGTCGGTTGACGTGCCAGGCGCAAGGTGTGTCGTAACGGTCGCCTGACGAGCCTGCACTTCAAGCTTTGTACATTGATCGTGTTATTTATATGTAATTCTAGTAATTCTACATAGTTCAATGACTTTAGATCATCAGTTTACTGTAGAAAAAGCTCTTGTGACTAGTTCAAATATTGTAAATATTATAAGTTCCAAAGGGCACCTCTAAATACAAATGGGATAACTTAATTTAGTGCCTTCTATTTTAACAAACATTGTGATGTTAGATGATAGTTATTTTATGACAATAAATAAATTAGTTCCTGTACCTATAATTGTTTTTCATTACCAACCATATTTTAATGAAATTTGTAGAATTTTCTTCTTGCCTGAAAATAATTCACAAATCTTAATATTTTACGGAAGAAAAAGTTGATTTTTGTTTGATTGTAAAAAATCTTGCACCAAGTGATTCTTCCAACTTTGAGCGCCATTTAAAAAAATATGTATAAAAAAAAACATAAATTGACTTTAACTTAATAAAGGCCCCTTTCTCTAATTTATCGATTGCCAATGATCTAGTGAGCCCATTAACAGCACACTCCCTCAATACCAACCCCACTGAGACAAAGACCCTTATGCTAATGCAACCAAATCATTTGACAGTAAATGACCTACTTAAAACGCTTTGCAGCTTAGCTTATGCCGAAACGGTCGACTTCACAATCGTCTAAAGCTCTTGTTAACTGATGATTAAACGGTGTTTAATTATGATTGGATCTTGTTTTAAGACTTAGTTTTTTAAAAGTAAACCCCATGTTACCGTTGCCGCGTTGTACCGTTAAAAAGTTTTTTTTTACTGAATTATCCCATTATAATTTGGTCAATATACTCCAGAAAAGAATTATTAACAGCCCCTTAATTGGAAAAAAGCTTCCAGGGCTTTTATTACGCTTTCAACACACTTGAAACTTTCATTAAAAAAAATATAAAATTTAGTTCCATTTTAATTTTTTATAACAGTGTGTACAAGTTTTTAACATAACCAATAAATTTTTCCTTCGGTCAAAATCTTAATCTAAAGTTAACGAAATCGGTGGAGCCAGCCCAAAAACCCGAGCCGTTAACGGTAAGGCGATAGCACTATTATGATTGTAATGTGCCGCCGTTATCCCGAATAAAAAATACCAAGTTTCAAGGGAGAACCACAAACGGGTTGATTACAACTTGGGTCGAGCTTACAGATTTGATTTTTGTGTAGTTGATTTAACGTTATTCAAGCTCATTCTAACTGTCGTTTTCAATGTTGGTTTGATAAATTTTACATTGTTATAGTAAAATGTAGGTCAGTATTTTTTATGAGGTTTTGCTTTGTGTTTATGGTTGTTAAATTAACGCAACATTAACTCTCCCTGTAATCTCTGAAGGGCTTGGCATGGGGTTTTTTAATAGTCTACCCACAATTCTTGCTCCCATATAAAAGAGGGCATCTAATACCATAGGAAAAATTCCTAACATAAAAACCCAATAACACTTTTGCCTGATCGAACCCGGAACCTCAAGTATAGTAGTCGCGCTTGCAACAACTGGACAAACGACCTCGAAAAACTTTCTACTACAGCGTATTGCTCCAAGATATTCAACCACAATTTACTTTACCGTTTGTAACAACGCTTTCCTTCAGGCAAATAACGGAAGCTTTGCTACCGAAGAATGCAATGAATTTCAAAGTTAGTAAACATGAAAGTTCGCCCATTTCTTCCTTCGTTTGTTTCGTTCCGCACGCTCCTTATATCCGGGTCGGTAAGAATGTTAATTTCTCCTTAATTTTTTCTCCTTTACAACAAAATATCGCCATATTTTATGGGGTAGTTGCACGCTATTTTGACTTCCATTTAAATATTTTCCGCTTCATTCGTCAGGCGCTGTTTCAAATGATTAAAGTTTTTGATGCACGTGGATGAATATCGATCATAGTTAGCGAGTGAGTTTCCGCTTCGTAATAGTGCTACAAAATGTATAAAGGGTACATACACAATAACAGAATATCCCGTTTGTAACTATGGTTAAGTACAAAAAATTAGGTAAAGAATAAGTCACATCACCAATGTTTACATTCAGAAAATTTACTTTTCATAGTAATTTCAGCTTATGTTTACTTCATAGTTGTTTTTTTTAATACTAAAGATATCAACTATTAAGTATTTGGAACCGATGCTAAGTATCACGAAATATGTCTCATCTCATAGTTGCTCTCATGATTTCACAAAAAATTGCTTTTCAATTGACGTAAGTAATTGTATATTTTTGATCGAGACTATTCTGTTGTAAACTCACTGAAAATCTACCTTTTCAGTACATGACCCAAGAAAGTAATAACCTTATCTGATGACTAGTGCAAAGAAAACAATGAAGGAATTTTAATTGCATTATTTGCGTTATAATCTAGGAAAAACATTAGTCAAAGATGTTTAATTATGAGATCATTAGACATAAATTACTACTTAGACAAATAAAACAAACTAGCACAACATGATTCATTTGTCTGACTAACTTTTATAATGCGTTTACCTCAAGACAGACAGTTTAACACACAAATATTTACTTTTTCTCCACTCAACTATGTTTTCCTTACTTTATACGCTTTATGTTCAGTTTTAGTTAATGCATCGAAAATAAAATAATGTTTAACAAAATTGTTATTTCTATTTCTTTATAGAGGTTTTTTTTTTATCGTGGCGGGAGGGACTGTCAGACTTGTACTGACTAAAATCCACGGTGTCCTTCAATAGCCCTTTATGTCCCGGGGTCACGGTAATAATATAAGTCCCGCGACCCCGGCAGGCTTTGGCCCTCTAGAGAGGGGGCCCCGTCATTATGCTGACGCTCTTTGAGGCGCGCGTGGAACACAACGCGCCGTCGACCCGGGCATGGTCCATGGTCGGGCTGCGAGTTGCCCTTTACTCGCCGCCCGCATGCCCGCGCCTACGGTGGCCGGACATCGTCTTGCGACGTCCGTCGCCGTGGGCGTCCACCACCGCGGGTGTGGCGGAGGGAGGACATTGTCCTCTCTCTCACGCGGCCCGCCTCCTCCTCCGCGAGCATGACTGCTTCGCAGAAGGAGGCGACCGCTTCCCACTCCGTCTCGCCCCGCAGCATGGCCGCAACCAATGCCGGGCGCGAGAGGTCTCCGCTTTAAAGAGGATTTGCGAACTGTTACAGCTAGGAGCTATTCTTGAAAAAGGGCAAAAAGAAGGTAAGGAAGCTTTTATTAGGTATTTTAAAAACACAAAAATGCTAGATGTTTTTTTAACAATACTTCGGCAGTTTTTTTAGTAATGGACAAAAAGTTAAAAAAAATGCTCTAAAGGTATATTAAAAATTCATAAAAATAGCAAAAAAGCGTCACAACAAAATCACTTTCGCTTTTACAATTGATCTCTCCAAAAACAACAGTACTCGTAAACGCTTCTCTTTTGAAAACGCTAAGAACACATAGCCACAGATTAACATAGCTTTCTAGCAAGTGGCCATTATCCTTTGAAACAAGTGTCCTCTTAGACGATATCTTTTGTACCGTTATCTGCATTTAAACTTGCATTATCTGCGTAGATTATTACTGTACTTAAAACGCTTTGGGACCCGTTCAGTAGAACCGAACTCCTTTTTAGTAATAATAAGTAACAAGTGCACAATCTATAAATAGTTCCTTTTTACTTTTAAATTACAGTTTCATGTTATTATTGTGCTTTTGCCGTTAATTATTGGTAAAGGTTGAATTTTATTGATTAATTAACACTTTTCGTTAGCCTCTACTTATAATAAGTAAAGTCAAAGCTGACGCATTTTTAAAATTCTGATTTAATTGATGGATCTAAATAAGTCTTTTGATTCCCTCCATCTGCATTGAACATGACCTAATTAGTACTAAATACTCTTTTCTTTAACCGTTTTTTTTTTTAAGTAACAGCTTCCTGCCGGGGTCGCGGGACTGCCTTATCAGGTAACCGTAACCCAGGAACGTAAAGGGCTAAGAACACCGTGGATTTTAGTCAGTACGAGTCTGACAGTCTAGGTGGGAGGACTCGTTTGTGTAGGTACCTACTTTCTTAAAGCAATATATTTATTCACGTGTATTCCATGCACGTGACATAATTCTTCAATGCAATAAATTAAATCAGTAATCAGGTTACACGATGCGTGGGAATGGCGGGTCCCTTGCATCACAAAACCTACAAGGAAGATATCCTGATCGATGCCGCACCGAAAAAAGTCCGTTACGAGCCGCTATGCCTTTTGTTGTCTTGCGTATAGTGTGCGCTACACGACTTGATGCATTTTTCAAACATATTAATGACAAAAAAAAAATGTGTGGATTTTAACGATGATACTAGACATATTAGGCTTATCTTCAGATAATGATTGTTCATGAGTTTTTATTGCCGTTGCACTTATAAATAAAACTATACCGGGCTTGCTTTTATAACTGCAATTTAAACATTCATGTATCATATATTTTTGTTGTCGCATCGTAAATATTGATAAGATCAATATTTTCCTTGTAATCTGCCACCAATTTTATGTGATTACTTTTAATATAAATAATCCAAAATTAGATAGACTGGATATACCACTTCCTACAATTTTTACCTGAACCTACAATTTCAAATTTCAAAGACGTTAGAACAGAAAAGGTCAAGACTATTGCGTCGCACTACACAAAGCAAAGTAAAGTCAAAGAAGCTACCCTATTGTTGTAGAATATTTATTCTTGCGTGGATCTCCCCGAAGTCTTTCAGCGAGGTCGTCGCCATTGTCACAGGGTTCATGGGAACCAGCAAAAAACGGACTTTACCTTTAGGGTACTACCGAATTCACTAAAGAAACTGAATAAGCACTTTTTCTACCCAACGTTCGCGCATTCACGTGTTCCAAGATTAGGATGACGTATATTTTTGTATTTAATAATCTGTGCATCTTATGCAAAGACCCTCGGGGCGGAACGTGAAGTTTTGAACAAAAAATGTGTGTTTGTTTGTTTATTTAATTAACAAAGATGACATTCTTTAGTTCAGCAAATCCTTCTTCACGTGAAGACGCCTTGTCATACTTACGAAGATGCGATCTCAAAAATAAATGTTGCCTCGAACGAAATGTTTCTATGCAGTATCTTTTTAGTGTCCATATCCCTAACAAAATACCACTATTGTGTTCCCGGACCTTTATACGATATATACTGAAGTATTTCCACATTACACCAGTTATTCATTATTTATTTCCATCAAGTGGACGCAAGTCCAAACACCAAGGAACTACTGCCAACAGATAAATGATTCGCGTTGCTGCAAGCGGTTGTAAATGCTCTGTAATCGAAAAGTACCTAGGTACGTGTTTCTGTGTGCAAATCATAATTATTAAAAGAATAACTGACTGACTGAAAAAACACCGTGAATATCAGCGAAGCTTTTGCCGATAGTCTGGATTTAAATTTTAGAATGCCATGGATTACAAATCGCCAGATACTTTATGTTGAAACTGGGTAATTCTTGATGGAAAAATCTGAACCTAGACCTAATCAACCTTGTATCTGTCATGTAAATAATAGATGAAACTTCGGAAAATCTCGTTACACAGTCTTACTATTTTTGAGTGTTTGTCTTAGATAATATCTGTTACATGAACAATCTTGACATTCTGATAGTTTGATTTAACTAAGACGTTGAAGGTCGCATATAGGTATCTACTAATATGTATTTTAGGCTGTTTCTAAAGGCAGATAATTGAAATTGACTGGAATTCACCTTCTTATTGAGCACACAGCAAAGGAGTGGAATTCTCTGCCGGGGTCTATGTTTCCTGATACTATGACTTTCAAGATATTCCTGGTCTTCAATTCAAGAGTGAACAGGTTACTTCTAGGCACGCGTGCTTCACCGTTGACACTTACCATCAGACAAAAATAATGGTGAAAGGTGAATCGCGAACCTATCGCCTAAAAAAAACAATTGTTGATCAATTACAAATACTCAGACTCCGCGTCGCCGGCGAACAATCCTATAAAAACATGAGACTTTCCTGTGCTTAACTTTAATCCTCCAAAATATCAAGAAAAGGTACCTCACTTACCTTTTAAATGAATGAAATAGGGACATATTTTATTTAAATTTATAAACACAAAAGTAATAGAATTCACAAACAGACAACATAATTAATAAACATTGAATCGATAAGACTATAACACCTAAGTATAGTAAATGACATCACTAATTCTAGTGCCTAAGGTTTTAAGTGCTTCCACTTCGTATAATTTACTTGCGAATATTCGAGGTCTTGCAACACTAATTACCATAAAAAAAACAGAAACTTCACGACATTATATACTACAGCTATTGAAATTAACATGGCAACTAATAATATCAAATAAAAAACGGAGTATTTTTAATTGTTTTGAGTTTCCAACACGTATTTCGGCAAGCGCAAGCGCAGCGATCGCGCATAAACAGAAGAGACAAATATCGTAAACTCAAAACAAATAATGAACATGATTCTATCCTAAATATAAGTTCTTGTTAAACAATATCTAAGATAATTTTGTTACCGCCTGTTTGAAAGACGCAACTCTTTTGTCAAAAAAAAAAACTACCGAATTAACGAAACGCAGCAATATATCTTTTTGTGTTTCCGACATGGACCAGATTGTTTGAGATAGTAGACAGTGAAATTACGCCAGGTTCCCTCCAAAGTCTTGGCTGACGCCATACGGCTTGCGTATGCGCCACGCTACCATCTGGCGATCAACGGAGATTCAACAAAAACTTCAAATTAGCTCTCGACTGTAGAGGAAAAAAGTTGAGAGTCACGGTGGCATATGCTTTTGTTTGTTCATAATTAGTGTAATTCGATTGATGGTAAACAAAACATATGTGTTGCTTATGGTTTTTATTAAGTTCATTTTCAACTGCATCAGCCAATTTTCAAATTATTCTCCATGAGTCCTCCCACCCAGGGCAGAGCGGGAGGGACTGTCAGACTCGTACTGACTAAAATCCACGGTGTCCTTCAATAGCCCTTTATGTTCCGGGGTCATGTTATGGTAATGAGATAAGTCCCGTGACCCTGGCAGGCTTTGGCCCTCTAAATATGTACTACCTACTACCTAATACAAATAATGAAAAGGGAAAACTTTCTTCTTGAACAGTGCCCAGAACGCTGGCAGCATTGCCATGTTGCACGGCAATGATATTTCTTTGGCCTAGCTCTGTTGGTTTGCCGATGGAAATGTTTAAAAGTGAGTGTATAAAAACGTGGGAAAATAGGTATTGTTAAGCCTCCTGCAGACACACGCGATTAATCGCGCGGGGCGACATGTCGCTGTCCATTCGCAGTATTTTTAGAGTGGAAATTAGCTTGGCTCGTTGTCACAGCGCGATTAATCGCGTGTGTCTGCAGGAGGCTTTGCGATTATCATAATTATACTACATATTAAGACCAAAATAGAAGTGTTTCCAAATAGTAAAATAAATATTTATGTATTAGAAGTATCGTAAATACTCAAAATCCGTTGTTTACTCGCACAAGGTTATTTTCAAATACTTTTATTTAAATAAATTAGGTACCTATAATCACGATCAACATAAGGACTTATGTAAGTATGTAGGTACTATGTACATATTCATTACAGTTTTCACGAACATACTAAGTATCGAGTGTTTATCTATTACGAAATAGGTAGTAACTCAAAGATGAAAACGCTATTTCACAGAAAATCGATTTCGAACATTGTTTATTATTTGATTGCTCGTGACTGTACTATATTAATATAACACATCAACATAATCAGATTATCGATAAAAATCAAGGCGATCTTTAAATTAGAGTTGTTATCTTTAAAACGGAAATTGAACATAGTTCCCTATTAGAATTGATCAAGTTTAAAGCTGGTTTTTAATGTTAAATGCTAATGTCAGTACTAGACACACCAAACAAGTAAGCAGGTAATTTAAAATAATGATGGCCATCATACCAGGAAAATAGAATAGTTAAAGTTTTATGCTCTCGTCTCTCTTATGCACTTGCAATATGACATTTGTGCGACAGTAATGGAAATAAAACTTTTTTTTTTGTCGTGGTAAAATCATCAAATGAGTCCTCCCACCCCGGGTGGGGCGGGAGGGACTGTCAGACTTGTACTGACTAAAATCCACGGTGTCCTTCAGTAGCCCTTTATGTTCCGGGGTCACGGCAATGAGATAAGTCCCACGACCCCGGCAGGCTTTGGCCCTCTAGAGAGGGGGCCCCGTCATTATGCTGACGCTCTTTGAGGCGCGCGTGGAACACAACGCGCCGTCGACCCGGGCATGGTCCATGGTCGGGCAGCGAGTTGCCCTTTACTCGCCGCCCGCATGGCCGCAATAGAAATAAAACTTAGGGTTTTCAAAAAAAAATAGTGAACACTATTAGTACACTTCATTTAAGAGGTTACAACAGGAGCTTGGTGTCCCAAAATTTCCTAAAAATAATAAAATTAACAGTTTTAATCATGTTTTAAAAGTACATCATAATGTTTGTTCAGTTTCACAATTGGAATTCGCCCTTAGTCGAAACACTGACGAAATTAATGAGTACCGATAGGGATCTACACATATTGGCAAATAACAACAAACGTGTTTTTGAAACGTTATAAGTTAACAAACGTGTTTTTAAACTAAGAATTTATCCCGTATGATAGGTAGTAATAGTAGGTATGAAAATTCAATCTACTATATAAAAATAAGTCGGCTTTTCCTTCCTGACGCTATGACTCCAGAATGCACGAACCGATTTCCACGGTTTTGCATTCTTTGGAAAGGTCTCGGGCTCCGTAAGGTTTATAGCAAAGAAAATTCAGGAAAAAAAAATCTTCTTCTTTTAGTCACCAAACGAAATGTTAAATAAAACGAAGCCATCTGGCGGCGAAACGGAGTTCGCCGGGTTTGCTAGTCTCACATAATTATGCAAACACCCAAACCCGTAACAACTACTTATAGATCATATAAATATTATTTCCGTGTAGGAATCGAACCTGCGACACGCAGGACAACAGTCAATCGCTCAGCCACTGAGCTAATAGCACCAAAATGTTGCGTGTTTCTAAACCATGTGCTGCATTACGAAAGACCCAATTATGGTACTCAAAATAGAACAGACTAAAACGAGTCATGTGTCTCTACGGAAGCATGTTATCCGGTGTAACATGTTACATAAACGTTTGTGGTACTTTTAGTGCCATATGGTAGATTACCATAACTCACATGGACCATGGAGCCATGGTGTTTATTATTCATGGTTTCGAAATACTGGTTTTTAGATAATCGGTTAATTTTTCCGATTGCAACAGTCGCCTACACCCACTTCACTATCGTGGGTAGTAGATTCAGACAAGATTCGGTACATTGCATCTTTCGACATCATAATCTGCCCAAGCCTCTTCCCAACTATGCATCATATTCATATGCATCTGGTTTGGCTGGAAGCCGACTTAGGGTCGGCTTCCAGTCAAACCAGATGCAGCTGAATATCAGTATTTTACATGGAGCGACTGCCTATCGGACCTCCACAACCCAGTAACTGGGTAACACGCGATACCCATGGTAAGACTAGTTGTCAGACTTTAGAGCTTCTGACTAACAGTAACGACTGTCAAAGATCTACAAATGACAGCCGGGACCAACGGCTTTACGTGCTTTCCGAGGCACGGAGGAAACTCGCTATGACAGATGGTCACCCATCCACAGACCAATCTCGGCAAGCGCGGCTTAACCTGGAAGATCAGTCTGTGTGGCTGTTATTATTTAGCCACGAGCTCCTCATCATCTGCATCTTTCGACATGAAACAAAATCACAATTTTCTTTCTTGTTTTGTTGGTATTATCTTCAAATGAGTCCTCCAGCCCTTGGTGCAACGGAACGAATTGCCAGACTCTTACTGAATAAAAATCAATAAGGAAACAGTATATACCTAAGACGGGGACGCGAGGTATAATAGGGACATACACTCTTTAGGCATACTTAACACAACACTAACGTAACGCAAGCGCCATCAGGACGTCATTTGCAAGCGGCCATTAACAAATGGCGTCCTGTTGGCGCTTGCACTACGTTAGTATTGTGTTAAGTTTGCCTTAAGTGTGTGATTTCCCATCATACCTCGCGTCCCCGTCTTATACACTGTTCCCCTACGTCACCTGCTTAGACCGACGCCGGCAGGCATTTAGCCCAGTGGGGGCCCATTTTCCAAACGCCTACCGAGGTTGTCAGTATGCCGTCAGCTTGAGGCGCGTAAGTAACACTACGCGCCGTCAATCCGGGCCTAGGCCTTGATCGGGGGCGAGCTACGCTCTAAACGCCACCTGCAACCCCATCACAATATAATTTATCATAAAAAAGACACCAATTCTTATTCTTTGTTAATTCGTACTAAATATTCATTGTTGACCTACACAATATATGCGACTTATGTAAATATTTCATATTTACATAAGTCGCATATATTGTGTACAACGTGCAAAAAGAGTTCAAGAAACTCCATAATAATTCCTTTTTTTTGCATTGAATGCTAAATTATTCGGTATTTAATTACTCTTTGCGTTTGTTTATACCTGCAGACTGTCTATATGTATTTTTAAAACTTACTTCATAATATAATAATTTATTGTTAGTGTATTCTACCAATCAATCAAAGAAACAGTTCTTTTTAAATAAAAGTAATTATACGGAATAGTTGGTAAAGCGTCTGGAGTACTTCAGAAAGAGACAGGTTCGAGGCCCGCTTGCTGTATTTTTTTTCTTTCCAATTATATATTTTTTAATAATAAAATAGGTTGGCTTATGAATTTTCCTTTACGTGCTTATATATATATATGTGTATCTTAAATTTATTCTTAAAAAATGCAGATGAAGACGGTTCTATGTGAAATATACATAAACCATACAATTAATGTATAACAAAAATGTCATAACAAATTAATTAATTAAATAATTTTTAAAGAATTTTCCTGGCAGACGATGGCTAACAAGTATTAAATTAATTGATTCAGCTAGGTACTCGAAAAACGAATGTCAAGAACGACTATCAAAAACCAAAAATAAACTAGCCTACCTTCAAATTGATCTTCGAACTCATCGACTACAGAAAATACAAAGATTTTACTAATATCGATTAAGTACAACTGGTGGCCTAATACGAGTAGTTCCGCTCAGGGAACAAGATGGCGCTAGACGACTTGATAGCTCTGTCTCTTTCCCACAGCCTACGGGCCACTATCGGCATAGGCACGGCTGAGGATTTTAGGTGATAAAAAGCATTGTACAACTTCATGGCAATAAAGTAGAAATTTCCATGATATACCTATGATCGCAGTAACAAACAAAAATACCGCTACGGTACGCTTGAGGCTACCTGGCTACTGCATCGGCAGCTTTAAGGCTGCTTCGGGATACTTCGGGATCCTTCGGTACGCCGTCGTCGCCGAACGTTGCGTAGGAATGCCGAAGTACCTATCCCTTTTCTTGCCGATGCCGATAATGAGCGCCGGACCTTAAAGCGTGAATAGTTCCGCTCAGAGAACAAGATGGCGCTAGACGACTTGTATATCTCTGTCTCTTTGCCACAGCCTAAAGACTCACGCTTTTAGACGTCATGGTAGGCGACCTGAGCTACTAAGGGCTCCCACACACGGGCCACCGGCCACAACCACAAAACGTCGCCGCCGGCATATTTCCTGTAGTTTTCATACATTTTATATCGACTCGCCGCACACGGTTGACGCCGGTGGCCGCCACACGCTACAATCGTCGCTGCTCGCTTCTTGTGGCCCGTACCGGCCACTAAACGCCGACACAAAACGCCGCCACTCACCACTCGCACACCCCTCTCTCTCTCTCTCACCGCAGTAATGCATTGGTTAAAAAAGTAGCAGCCAGCGACCACAAGTTGCTGCCCCGCGCTTCAGCTTCTGTCTGCTCTGCGTTCCGCGACCGACAATACGCGACGGATGTTCCGTCAGATATGAACCCACCCGGAATTGCAAAAATTAATCCGTCAGCTAAAGTTACGAAAAATAATGTACACATATTTTTCTATTGCTTTAACAATGCATATTTACGATTTACAAAGGTAGAACGCATCAAAATTCGAGACTGGGGTCTCGTGACGTCAGAAGCAAGTAAAAACTGTACATGCTAGTGACGTATTGGCAATTTTAAGAGAGTTGTATATTGGTTGTATATTCGTTAATTTTGTTTTACGTAACTATAGAAAAAATACGTATCAAATATTGTTTGGATATTAATTGTGGGACTAATTAGATTTTGTCAGTCAAATACCTTATACATAGTTGGAATAGCAGTTGCCTGCGGTTTCTTTTCCCCCTTTGCCCTTACATAGTAGCCTATGATCGTCTGTATGTTCTCGTATATCTGTGTACCAAATCATCATCACTTATTCATCAAATCGTTTTGACATAAACATACACAAGTACACACTTTTGCTTTAATAATGTTAGTAAGAATGTAGGAAGTAGAATTAGCAAGCTGGAATTGAGTAGACGCAGACGAAGGTAGTGTGAAAAGTGCCTATTGGCGCGAGATGAATGAAAGGTAGTCATTTCTCCAAGTTGAATTCGAAGAGATGGTGAAATATACCAACACACTACTGTGTCCCGACAGTGTGAACATTAAAGGCGGTTTATACTATTATTCAACAAATATTGCCGAACCGAACAATTTTATTACACGTTCTTTTATTTTTTTAAACAAAAGTGTACATAGTTTTAAATCATCATCATCATCATTTCAGCCTATTGCAGTCCACTGCTGCAGGGAGCGACACAGTGCACGATCTCCGGCTTTCTTCATCCAGCCACTGCCAGCCACCTTCTTCAGGGCATCGGTCCATCTTGCAGGGGGAGGTCCCACCCTACGCTGACTTACACGCAGTCTCCATTCGAGAACCTTCCTACTCCACCTTTCGTCAGTTCTGCAGCAGACATGACCAGCCCACTGCCATTTCAGCTTGCTACAGATTTCGACAATATTTATCACTTTGGTCTTATGCTTTAACACCTCATTCCGGATTTTATCCCTTAGCGAGATCCCAAGCATAGACCTTTCCATGACATGAAGTCGGTGGGCCAGCTTGACTGACATGTTCCACAAGTTTAAATAATGCAAGAAAATTACAATAATTAAAGTGAAAATAATTCGAACCCCGCCGGAATCACGGCTAGCATAGCGCACATGTCAGTTACGCGAGTCGGGTGCATGTCAACCTTGCTTCCTATGCACTCTGCGCGCGCGCACCTCACGTGTTCAACTAAATAATTCAGTGTGCGTTTGCATTAATACATACCTAATATTGCATTTAGGGCTAGGGATATAATTGGTAAAATATTACTCTTGAATTTTAAATAAATACTTACACATGCAAATATGAAGTAAATACCGAAAAAAACCCAGTTAAGTCCGACTGAATAAAATATTCAAACATTATCTATAAGTGCCTAAATATTACATTATCTATTACACAATACAGTCTCAATATATGGTAGATCACTGTCACGCATAAGTACCCTGGCAAGATAACAGAATGTTCAATGAACGACATTGACTTTTTTTCATAAAACCTCGACTTTTTAGAGGTTACAGTAACGATCCTACAAGTGGTACACACTGATACGACCAGTGTAAGACTGGCCATCATCATCAGCCTATTAATGTTCCCACTGCTGGGACACAGGCCTCCTCTCTGTGAGAGGGACTGGCCATATAGTCAATAAAATCATCATCATCATCAGCCTGTATTCGTCCTCTCCCAATGTGCGCTAAGCCCATATAAATTATTTAACAAGCAGAAAAGCGTCTGCCAGGTTTCGAACCCAAGACCTATAAATACACAGAATTTGTAAATCATTAACAACCTTCCATAGGCTGAGAGTACATAAGTACTCTCAGCCTTAACCTTATGGTCTACAACCATAAGGTTGTAGACAGCTTTTACTTTGAAACCAACCCTGAAACTGTTTATAACCATATGTACTTTCAGCAGTTTCAGCCCATGAAAGGTTGTTAATGTCTACAAATAACCCTGTAAAACTCGTAAGTCACTAGCCACAGGCCATCGCTGCTCTTGAACAGTACCAATAATAATAATAATAATAATGATCTACTTGTTTTATTTATCTGTGCTAATTACAAGTTCTGTCTTCAAAACAGTTCTATTAGAAAACAGTTCAAAGGTCACACTAGCAAAATATACTGTTTGTTTATCGGAACAAATGACGAAATTAGCAAATTATTCCGTAGGAAAATAACCAGACGGAAATATTTGGGTCCAATCTTATAATATTGTGATAAGAAATTAATGATAGAAAATTTAGTTCCTCGTTTGTACACTTAAGGGACTTTTTCGTTTTCTATTCAATGAGGCAAGCTTATGTTTTTCCTCCAGTTGAGAACCTTACGGCCCCATAGAGCTTTGCGTGCTTTCTGACCTGCCCACTGCGACTTCAACTTGCTAATTCGCAACTTCGATTTGTCAACGAATCTCTTAATTTCAGAGACTCCGAGCAAAGCCCTCTGCATAGCTTGGTTATCATAATTTTACTAATGAGTCCCAGTAAGAGACCACGTTTCAAGAATAACAGAGTTATTCTGCTATTCCTAGTAAACATCAAAATATTTTTACAAGAAGGTTTTTGTCTTATGTGTAATTAATAAAGAATTTTAATGAGTAAACTATGAGATTTCTGCACTCTTTGTTGCTAGTACTAAACACAAAAGATACAATTTCAGGTCACAGACTCACAGCTATCTCTAATCGCACATTAACACGTCATGTCAATATAGTGTGATTCACTGAAAAACCAGATAAATTCAGACATGACACAACAAATAGTAAATAAATGTGAATATGTGATGCATCGTCTGATAAAGAGAGCAGATACTTAACTCTCTATTTGCACAATAATAACATGTTTTCATTTGTAGACATAATTTTATCTTTCCAATAATACCTCTTTGTACATCTATGAAATCACACTCCTCTTTCTACTTATTCATTTTGTATTCATTAGGAATAGGAACTGACATACCCTAGGAAGTGTTTCTTTCAAGACACCTTGGAATTAGTACTACCTATTTATGATAAGTTTCAATTTCATTTTCTAGATGAGTTTCTATTCACAGGTAAGAATTCTTAGAGTGTAGCTCTAGCAATATTTCTTTCATAACAACATCATTGGAAAATGTAATGGAGAGATCATATTTTAGGCACTTTTACTAGTTATCTATTTGGTTTAAGATAATTATGAATTTATGACACGCAAACACGATGTTGTTTGCATTTTGATAGGCTTCTCAAATATTTTACACGACACTTTTCCTTATTACAAAGATAAGTATTTGCTGCAGTGTGCCAAAACCTATACACACAATACTAATGTATGGTCAAAGAAACAAAATAATACGAAGTGATTTCTCTCGTCGTACTTTTAAACTTCCATCGAAATTATTGACTGTAGGGACCTACGTAGTTGGAAAATAATTAGGTGTGAATAAAATAGTACCTTACGGACTACAGTGCAAATGATTTATTTTACTAAATTGTACAGACTTTAGTGCATCAACCCAACCCGAAAGTTTCCCAATCAAATAATGTGAAACCTTCTGCTATATTGTGATTGAGTTCAAAATCTATTAATATGAGTTTGAGTTATTGAGGTAGGTTAACGTGCTGGCGTCTGTACACACGGCTACGTATCGAGTTATACATGACCAGTATTTATAGGCTTTGCTTTGCACATATTTCTGCACAATGTACGGTCAACGTAAACTGGTTCAGCATAGTTCGATGAGTAGCCGTGTCCATAGGTTCTTTTTTGGAAATACTGATATTGTATGACATACTCGTATTAAATCGCACGTATCTTGTCGAAACGATAAATAGCTTTTTAGTGTCAATAAAATTTAATTTATAACCATGCATTTAAATCGTATGATTACCTCAGTATGACGTCTTTGATTTCAAAAGATATTATTTTTATTGGTTGAATCATTCACTTAAGTCATCATTATAATTTGAAATAAATTGTTTAAATCACTTCTGAAATTATTTGGGCTGCAAAACTCACAAAATTGTTTAATTGCATTTGCAGATTTTAAAAGCAGGTTCAAATAATAATTATTTTGAGGATATTGTATCAATTAAGTATGTTGATCAGTTGTCTAGTACCCATAACACAAGCTCTGCTTAGCTTGGGACTAGATGGCGTTGTGTGATAGTTGTGGAATATTATTATTATTAAGCCTCCTGCAGACACACGCGATTAATCGCGCGGGGCGACATGTCGCGGTCCATTCGCAGTATTTTTAGAGTGGAAATTAGCTTGGCTCGTTGTCGCAGCGCGATTAATCGCGTGTGTCTGCAGGAGGCTTTACTTTACAAGGGCAAACGCAATTCTTAATAGGTGCGTCCCCACAGAGCGCACAGCCTCGCGAGGCATTTTCCGCGCGAAGCAGTTCGGTTGGTGTGGACGTGTCTCGGGCGAGGCAAGTGACAGCGCTGCCGCGGTCGACCGACCAAGCGCCCGAGCCATCCAGTGTCGGCTTTTGTTTTGCTGGCGTAAATTGTTTCGTGGCTCGCTCGAAAAACAATAGATGCGTCCACACAGAGTGAGCAGCCTCGCTTGTCAGTTTCCTCACGCAGCAAATGCCTCGCGAGGATGCGCGCTCTGTGTGGACGCACCTAATGAAAAATAAGCGTCAATTTTAGCACACAAATAACAATCTATGCAGACATTTAACGTGAAATATTTAAGCATTAAAAATATTATGTTTAATTAACTCATGATTATAAATAACACTACAGACCCAAGTTTACGTAATCCGATTAACTTACGCAATACGACATTCAAATGCAACATTTTAAAAGCTGTTATCGCATTATCTAAATCACCTAAATCCAGCCAAGGCCTAACTAGAACAATAGCTCTTGAACTGTTATCAGTTTTATTGGTATTCATAATTTAATACGTGGCATTGAACACCAGACACAACAAACTAAAAACTGAGAGAATCCGCCTAACCCTTTGTTCCCTACGGTGCACAAGCAGGGTTTATATTTATGATTTCGCTTTCATTTTTAGGGTTCCGTAGCCAAATGGCAAAAACGGAACCCTTATAGATTCGTCATGTCTGTCTGTCTGTCCGTGTATGTCACAGCCACTTTTTGTCGAAAGTATAAGAGCTATCCTGTTGAAACTTGGTAAAAAGATGTATTATGTGAACCGCATTAGGATTTTCACACAAAAATCAAAACAAAACATATTTTGGGGGTGCCCCCCATACTTAGAATTGAAACTCAAAATAATTTTTTTCACCAAACCCATACGTGTCTATCTATGAATAGGTCTTTAAAAATGATATTGAGGTTACTAACATCATTTTTTTCTAAACTGAACAGTTTGCGCGAGAGACACTTCCAAAGTGGTAAAAAGTGGTTCCCCCCCCCCCCCGTAACTTCTAAAATAAGAGAATGATAAAACTAAAAAAAATATATAATGTAGACCTTAACCAAAACTACCAACGAAAATTGGTTTGGATGAGATACAGTTAGCAGTTTTTGAGATATAGTACATTTTCAAAAACCGCAAATATAACTTTGCCATTCATACAAATACTATGAAAAACAAAGTTATTTTTATTGTTTGTGTATATTACTTACTAATATCAATATAATTATATCTCTAATCTATGCTTGCTGCTACGGAACCCTTCATGGGCGAGTCCAACTCGCACTTGGCCGGTTTTTTTATAGGTAACGACTCCACCCACTTCGAAGGGTTCAATAAAATTCTAGTCAAGTTTTTTCTAACTATTCCACTTTTAATTGATAGCACGTGCATGGTTTCGGTTTAGACACGTGTCCTATTGTAAATTATTAAAATATTCGTTCCGCTCGGATTCCATCGTGCCCTTTGGAACCGATGATATGATATGCAAGTAGAACAGAACGGGATGGAGTAAAAGGATAAAACCACTTGACATGGAAATAAAGGCAATTTGTTGATGTATGCTTTATTTTAGAATTTGTTTAACGGTAGGGTTGTTCTTATTATTGCCTGCTTATTTGAATTAAGAACGGAACATAATGCATAACAAACTTTTAAGTAGTTTAATCTACATTTGAATGCGGAACCTTGGACCATAGATACGTCGTACCGTGAAACGGAGCACATGTTCATTAACAAGTTCCTCACACTTTACTTCATAAACACTCAAGTCCACTAAAAATAGACTAATCCTGTCTCCAGATGTTTTCCTGGTTGTTTTTTTGTCCCCAAACATGTCGCGTACCAACGTGGGAACTTGGATTCGGAAAAAATCTTCACAGATGTAGCGAATCTTGGTCTCATAGACCACGTGTCAGACAGGAAGAATCGATAATTTATGTTGGAAACGCGTGCCACTTGTGTCTGACTAAACTTGAGTTAACGGACTGTGAAATTGACCCTACTGTTTTTATTACATGGTGCGGATGGACACCCTTCTTGTAAATGTCTTACAACATTTCATTTGTTCCGCTTTTTAGGTAGAAAGAAGTTGCAATTAATATTTGGTAGGTACATAAATGTGTCATGTCATGCTTAATTGTGTTACTGTTGTAATCATTAGTCAAGTATTTACTGTTTTATTGCAACATAAGAACGTAAAGCCAGACACTCAGTGGTAAAGAAAGTTGCCCAAACACTTAAGTGGGATTTTTGGAAACAAAATACTAATTCTAAAGGGTTTTCGATGTGGATAGATGGAGTTTTCAATGATCTACCCACTTTGTGTGTTTCTGACAGTGCCTAAATAGGCAAAGTAAATACTTTGACTTGACTTTCCACCCGTATACTTGAAGGTGGCTTGAGTAAACTTCATTGCTCTTGATCGAGTAAGGTTTTTTCATCATTCATCATCATCATCATCTCAGCCATAGGACGTTCACTGCTAAACATAGGCCTCCCCTTTAGATCTCCACATATACCGGTTGGAAGCGACCTGCATCCAGCGTCTTCCGGCGACCTTTATAAGGTCGTCTGTCCATCTTGTTGGTGGACGTCCTACGCTGCGCTTGCTAGCTTTTCATCATTGCAATGTATAAATGATGTTAAATACCTACTGTTCTACTATTGCTATTCTTGGAGAGCAAGATCAACTTTGATATTATTATCGGGTAGAGGAAAATACCACTGTATTTATACACTTACGTTTTATATTATCAGTATTTTTAAGATCACGTAGCAATTAAACCAAGTCATAACGTTAATTTTCGCAGAAGCATGATAAAACTGAAAATACTTAGAAATATTGAAACATACCAGGTGCTCACAGATATTACGGGTCGATATAATACATCACAGCAAAATTATAGATCACACAGTAACGACTAACAAAAATGACGTATCACAAAAATGGTCTCCATAAAAAAACCATTATTCGGATACATTTTTTTTATTGTAAAACCTAATAGTTTATGTCATTATCATGCAGGTCAGTTTATAGGATCTTTGCCCGAAATATTTTAATCCTTTTGCATATTAAAACCTAAGAAAACCCACTCATTGGGCAAGGCAAGGGGTAACCACCTCACAGAATATCTACAGCACTTTACAGAAATAATTTTATATTATTTTGTGTTGGTATCAAAAACAATTATTGTTTTTCCTAGTGATTTACTTTGGCTCTGGATCGAAGACACAAGTCATGGGGAAAAGCTAGCAGCACATCAGTGGAATGACGCAAGCAAGCAGTATCCGTATTAGTGTTTTCTCAAATAAATAAAGAAGTTGCCAGTCCCTTTGCCTGCACCGACAACTCAAGACAGAAAAGTGTGGAGACCAAAATAAAGGGAAAATAACACTATTTAGGTACTTATTTTATTTTTGATATCAGCTATTTAGAAATAGAACATAAATAAAAATATATAGTGATATAAAAATATGAATTCTTTTCCTGTAGCATTATCTAAGTTTAAAAATATAAATATCATGTAAGTACCTGTCAAGTGTCATAAAAGTGTAATATTATATTTTTACTGCATTTATCGATATTTGGCTTGTTAGTTAAGCACATAAAGCCAGTTCTGGCGTCACTAGAGATAGGTAACATTACAAGAAATGATACCGCACATATCTTTTATTTGTACTTTAAATATTTTACATCAAACTGAAAGTATTTAAAGTATTAGTGACGTCAGACGAGAGATGAAATGAATGATGGTGAAATAAAAATAAGAGAAAATAATATATAAAACAACAAATATATGTACATGCCAACGACGGATTCTCTCCTATTTCGGACACATAGTGCGCTGAGGCGATGAAATTTGGAAATATGTTGGTAACACCGAAGGCAAACGATCGCGCGGTACTTCACCAACTCGATATATGTATAGACCGTTCAGATGAAAGAAAAATCCTCTAAATTCAACTTGGTAGTTAGGGATGCCCTGGACAGAAACTGGTGGAGGTGGATCATCCGCTCCAGATGCAACTCCGAAACTAATTCATTTTTTAACTTTTCATTTTTCATTTTGTGATGTACTGACGACGTCAGCTGATCAACCTACCGCTACCTGGCAAAATGAACATTCTCTTTTTGTGATTAAGTTAAAAATCTATTAAAGTTTGTAAGATCGAGGTAGATTGAACTGCCAGCGTCTACACATACTCAATGTGGTGAGCGACTCATCGTCGCAAGGAACGTCATGGACATTGCCAATGACCCTGCAAATAGCCTACGTGTTGGTTAGGGATGTTTGTTACACTGGCACACAAAAACTTAACGGATTTGGATGAAATATGGTGCACGAATAGATTATACCCAAGATTAACAAATGGGTTTTTTTCATATGGGTGTTTGAAGCACTGAACCAAAATCATACCATCGTAGACGATGAAACCGCGTAAACCCTACGTAAGTGTCGCGTAGGCATCGAACAGGCGCCGCGTAGGCGTATTAAGAAGTTTTCATGTTGATTTTTTTTTATTATTGACATGCGATGTTTAGTTTCTCATATAAATGAATGTCTTAAAAGATATTCAAAAGGCAAAATGACCTATACTCAATGTGAAGGTACCCTTAGGTAGGTACAGTTATTTTGTTTCAATTGTAATTTTGTTACTATTCGAAGCGACCTACTGAGTCAAAGCACCCAATAAAAACAAGGTCATGATGACATATTGGTAATAACAACTATTAAATAATACATTAATGTCCAATGCCTTGATCACTGTTTTTTTTTAACATAAAACAACAATTTAAATACCATCCATAAAATATCAAAGAAGAATCAACTTATTTCAGATAGTAACTACCGTCAGTCAAGTTTTTAATTTATTTATTTATTAGTTTGGGAAAACAAACAGTTTCACACTAGAAATAAACATAACAGTAGGTAGACATAATACATATATAAGTCTGTAACTCACTATGTTATCCACAAATTACCTATATATGACGTACAATTTTGGGAACGTCTACAAGTGAGACACAATTTCAGTATCTTAATAACTAGTTATACATACAAGTCTTTGATATTGTTTTTCAGAGTACTGCGAAATTTACTAGCAGACAGAGAGAATATATCTACATCTGAGAAGTGTGTGCTATAATTTTGTGCCAAGGGACGAAAGTAGAGGTGCACGGACACCAGCATTTGTGCGACAAGAAGACACTGCATTATGGGGACGCGCGCGCACCTCTCGTCATAGGATAAGCTGTTTGTCAAATCCGAACAATCGTAGGGGTCAGTGTATAAGACGGGGACGCGAGGTATGATGGGAAATCACACGCTTAAGGCAATCTTAACACAATACTAACGTAGTCCAAGCGCCAACAGGACGCAACTTGTTAATGGCCGCTTGCAAATGACGCCCTGATGGCGCTTGCGCTACGTTAGTGTTGTATTAAATGTGCCTAAAGACTGTATGTCCCCATTATACCTCGCGTCCCCGTCTTATACACTGTTCCCCTATGTATTAGCGCAAAGGTCATAAAGAAACATAGCTTCCAGAAAAGTGCGCCTGGACTCCAATTTAATTAAATAGTAATTATTGTGAAATAGTAACATAATCATGTCAATGACCCCTTGACATATTACATAATTTATCGTAATGTGTAATCAATTATGTTAATTGGCATACTGCGTTAGTACCTACCTATATTTTTACTCGATATTAGAGAAAACTCTAGCATTGACATTTTAAATATCGTGAGGTAAGTTGAAAGTTGAAGTTTCGCAACTGAAGGTTGGCGCAGTGGTCTGCGTGTCGCGGGTTCGATTCTTGCACGAGTACCTACAAAGTTGTGCCAGATTTGAGTATTTGTGATTGTGAGATTAAATGTTAGTAAATGCACCCATAATACAGGAGAAATTCCTAGTATGGGGAAAGGTTCGTTTCTGAAAACTGTAAGTAGTATGAATGTGGATGGCTATAAGGCGCAATATAGATTGCAACGGAACAAAATGAAAATAAAAACAGTATGAATATAACTCCCTAAAAATGTACTACCAGGAAGGCTGTGGGATTCCCAAAGGCGGTTAATTAATCAATAAAAGAAAGGTAATGTAACTAAAACCAAATATGACGTGGATTTCGTTCAATAACTAGATTTTTTAATAGTTATCCCCCTCAGAAGACTGTACAATAAATTGCCTAAAAGTGTAACAGCGGGATCGTAAGGCAACATAGCATTAGCAATGAAAATATGTTAAAGAAAAATGAACGACATAGCCAAAACATGATCTTGACATAAATATATTATGATCATATTATATTCATAATTGATTGGTGCGTTCATATGAACTGTTGCTCAATAACCAATAATAACAAGGCCATTTTAATAAAACTAATATTTAATATCGGTATTCTATTTTGACTCTTATAGTATCAATACAATCTTAAACATACATCACAAAAGGGATTCAAGAATTAATAAAGTCATAAATTCAATTCATAAAATCTTCTATTTAATAAATTATAGTTAAATTGATCTAATTATGCTCTATTTTATTTATTACATTCTGGACTATCATAACTGCATTTCAACATTTAAACTATGATATGACCAATTTCAATCGATCAATTGTAACTCCGTGGTACTAACATATCTAACTAGGTTAACTAAATCACACACTTAGACATTCCTTCCATCTATATAACACACGCCTTTAATAATTTACAATATAAAATTGTATAGGTATAACACTAACACATTAAACAAAAAATACTTTGTTTTACATAACTCCAATGATAAAAAATAAATACGCCTCCATTGATCGGTCATTCAAACTGACATCTTTAACCTTAGGACTTACGCAATCACATCAGAACGTCACCTAAGAGATCAGTTACAAATTCGTTAAGATAACAATCTAAACAGTCACCCATTCATGTTCTAAGCTCTATTTATATATCTACTTCTTTGCCATCCTTTTTCTTGCCATACCTAAAGTGCTCTTCTATTTGCAGTAACGTTTTATCTTTTGTTTCAGGCAAGCAGAAGTATAAAAACACGGTACCTAGTAAGGTGGATAACCCATAGAAGAGATACGTCCCATGATGACCTATAGTTATGAACATTGAGGGTGCTGTCTTAACTACGGCAAAGAAGGCAAGAGATGTCATCATGACACTGATACCAGAACATACGCCCTTCGTTTCAACAGCAAAAAGTTCTCCTACCATGTTCCATGGCAAAGGACTTATTCCCAAATTAGACACAATAATATAGAATCCCATTAGTCCCAGTGAAATAAATGGTGAAATGTGACGGACCACACCAGAACTGTTAAGATATAGGTACAAAGCTAACGCTATTAAAGATAAAGCAGTGAACAAACCACTGAATATCGCCATAGGTCTTCTTCCAGATCTCCTAAGCATGATACAGGCAGCTGCCAGTGACACGCAACGCAACAAGTCTATACTCAACATAGCAGCATAGGTGTAAGTCCTTGTAGAACTACTACCAATTAGTGTTTCCACCATATCTGTCGTATATGCACAAATAACGTTGACTCCACAAAGTTGCGTTATAACGAAGAATGTCGTCATAATTCCCAACGGTTTGTAAAATTCTGGCTTGTTGATATTTGCGACTAAAGTTTGCATTTTACTCTGATTCTTTGCTTTGGCTGAGAGATCCGCAATCATTTTATCCAGTTCCGTTTTCATGGTTACACTTTTTCCTCTGTACCACTGGAATGAGATTATACAATCGTCGATTCTGTTTCTAGATGCTAACCACGATGGTGACTCTGGAGCGTAGTAAAGAATAATGCCACCGAACAGAGGGAAAAATCCGCAAAGCAACGAAGCTAAACTCCAGTGAAGGAAAGTGCCAAATAGATGCGACATGAACACACCAACTGCGATCCCCAAAGAAAGAGCAGCTAAGAATAATCCTCGGAAAGCTGGAGAACTAATTTCTCCAATGTAGACTGGACCAAGAGGTCCAAGCCATCCTTGACACAGACCTGTGATGAATCTTCCTAATAATATTAAATACATCAGGTCGTTTGAAAACCCGATGATTAGCCAACCAGTAACAAATGTTGCTGCCAGTAATAAGGTAGACAGTCTTCTTCCAAGTCTATCCATCAAATAGCCCGACATCAGGTTACCGAAGAACAGGGCCAAGGATGATATAGCAGCTGAAAAATAAGAGAAAAAGATGGTGAATTGATGACTTTAAGAACCTTTAACAAAGGGTAGATCACAGTCGAGGTATACACGTACCTACCCATGATACCAGTTCCACGGAGAAGGCATGTTTCCCTTTGGCATTTTTCAATTGTGGAATTAAGATGGCGGAGATGCCGGACGTGGCGCCAGCACCGAGAGTGAGCATGAACACTCCGAATGAGATGACTGCCTGGAAGCAAAACTCAAGTTATTTTACAATATTCTAGATCTTTAATCATAGTTTTGCTGACTCAAATAGACATGAATGCCAATGGTTAAATTATATCTTTGTTTTTGTTTACAGATAAGCGTAAAGTTGACTCATCTGAATAAAAGTGATTCACTCAGAAATAGTAGTCATAGGCATATTGTGCAATACATTGGGTCAGATTTAAAAACATTGATCAATAAAGTTTGCTTCATAATAAACTGAAATGAGTGTTTTCATCGATTACTCTTACAAGTCACGTGTTGATTTTCGGACTGTAGAAAAAAACGTGCAAAGCCTTCGTAACGTGATTGTCAGAATACACCGCGCATCCGCACGGTCCGACGGAAGCGACCGACGACGAATTCCGCAGTCGGGCGGTTTACGCAAGGCAATCAATCAGTCTACGCATAAACAAAATAAGCTAACTAAACCGTTTTTTGTACAAAAATATCATACAAACTCAGATCAAGTTATACTGAGGCCTTATCATGAGTTTTCACTTATTGTGACGTAATAGTAAACTGGAACTTTGACATTTAATTTCAAGGAAAAAATAAGTTCCTTCTTCATACACCAGAGGCGCTGTTCCATTTTTCCATACAAGAAATGCTGTAAATACTGGAAAGACGCTGTAAAGTAAAATAGTGAAAACTCGTGATAAGGCATGTATAGCTTGATGTATTGCCGTGCGTAAGCGTGTTATTCATCAACGAATTTCATAGAGTTAATGCGAAAAGTGATCCGCTTCACCGCACGGACTCGCGGACGACCGGTGTCATGTGAAAATGCAATTTATTGAATTTATAATAAACATTTTCCAGCGCATGACAAATTATCAGACTCATCATACAATTAATTGCAATAATTTAATTTATCGGTAGAAACAAAATACAATGTAACAGAACAGCTGTAGTAACGCACAATCTAGTGCATGCACGTGTAACCCATTACTATCTAATAGTTGGTAAACAATACATAATAATTATAATAATGATGTAGAACATTATCAACAGAATTCTGATAATGACTAATGATACAGAAAGTTTGCTTTGCTGTCGACAATTACCACGAACTTTCACGCAAACTTCCATCTTGCAAATGATTTTATAGGAGCTCATGGCAAAATAACAACAGCCAAGTCAGCCGATGGTGGCCTGTGGGCTGTGAACGCGTGACCAACTATCATAGAGAGTTTCCTCCGTGCAAAACACGTAAACACGTTTGTCCGGCTGTCAATTCCAGATCTTTGACAGTCGTTACTGTAAGTCGCTCGTAGAACTGACAACCGATGGGGAAGAAAAGTTCTCGAGTGGCGACCACGGACCGGAAGACGCAGCGTAGGCAGGCCTCCCACTAGGTGGACCGACGACATCGTTAGGGTCGCGAGAAACCGATGGATGCAAGTGGCGAATTGTCGTTCGGCGTGGCGGTCTAAGGGGGAGGCCTATGTTCAGCAGTGGACGTCTTTCGGCTGATGATGATGATGACTGTAAGTCAGAAGCTCGAAAGTCGGACAAAGAGTCTTAGTAATCGTATGGATTCATTCGGCCCAGTTTTCCCATCTAGCCCGTTAACGGGGCAAGGCCATCCCCTGCCCCGTCGAAACTTGTATCATCGAGCCCACTAGTGCCATTGGCAAATAACGGGGTGGAAGGCACAAGATAAATTTGACTTGGTTCCACCCAAAGATTGTGTACCTCTAAATCACTGAACCGATTTCCAAAATTCTTTCACAAAATTAAATAGCAAGCTACATTATCAACAAGTAACAAAGGCTTTATTTTATGTGAAGCCAAGTTGGATGGCTAGATAGTTTAAACAGTTAATTTTTTAGGGTTCCGTAGCCAAATGGCAAAAACGGAAATCTTATAGATTCGTCATGTCTGTCTGTATGTCTGTCTGTCCGTCCGTATTTCACAGCCACTTTTTTATAAGAGCTATCCTGTTGAAACTTGGTAAATAGATGTATTATGTGAACCGCATTAGGATTTTCACACAAAATTGGGGGTTCCCCCCTACTTAGAATTAAAACTCAAAAATGTTTTTTTTTCATCAAACCCATACCTACGTGTGGGGTATCTATGGATAGGTCTTTAAAAATGATATTGAAAATGTGTGTCCCCCCCTGTAACTTCTAGATTATGAGAATGATAAAACTAAAAAAATATATAATGTAGACCTCAACAAAAACTTAAACGAAAATTGGTTTAGATGAGATATAGTTAGCAGTTTTTGAGATATAGTACATTTTCAAAAACCGCAAATATAACTTTGCCATTCATACAAACACTATGAAAAACAAAGTTAGTTTAGTTAGTTAGTTTAGTTACTTTCTAATCTCAATATAATTATATCCCTAATCTATGCTTGCTACTACGGAACTCTTCATGGGCGAGTCCAACTCGCACTTGGCCGGTTTTTTTTTACAAAAAAAAACGTGTTCTCTTAATTTTTAGGGTTCCGTAGTCAACAAGGAACCCTTATAGTTTCGCCATGTCCGTCCGTCCGTCCGTCCGTCTGTCCGCAGCTTAGCTCAGAGACGCCCAGCACTAGAAAGCTGTAATTTGGTGTAAATATACGTATTTGTTGCGTCAAAAAAGTGGTAAAATAAAATTTCGTAAAATATTTTTTTTTAGGGTACCTCCTGTACACGTAAAGCGGGGATGTTTTTTTTTTTCTCGCGTACCCCTTAGTGTGGGGTATCATTAAATAGGCCTTTAAAAAACATTGGTAGTTTCCATCAACAATTTTTTGATAAAAAGATTCGTTTGTGAAATATTAAGCTTTAAAGTGCTAATTTTTGCCCTACTCGAGTGTCCCCCCCCTCTACCAGCTAAACGGTTATGTTTGGGGGTGTGAAAAAATGTACAATAGTAGTATATATAACGAAGTTTAAAAGAAAATTATCATGACTAAGTGGGCTTTACAAGTTTACGAGTAATAGTTGACCAACTTATAAAACGTACTGGGATAACATTTTCCTAAACAAAATGTATCGGAGAACAACTGCAAATGTAAGTTTGTCAACTTCATTTTTACAGCTATAATAGGTAGTGGAGTGGAGTGGAGTGCAGTGGAGTGGAGTGGAGTGCAGTGGAGTGGAGTGGAGTGCAGTGGAGTGCAGTGCAGTGCAGTGGAGTGGAGTGGAGTGGAGTGGAGTGGAGTGGAGTGGAGTGGAGTGGAGTGGAGTGGAGCGGAGTGGAGTGGAGTGGAGTGGAGCGGAGCGGAGTGGAGTGGAGTGGAGCGGAGTGGAGTGGAGCGGAGCGGAGGGGAGTGGAAGGGAGTGGAGCGGAGCGGAGCGGAGCGGAGTGGAGTAGAGCGGAGTGGAGCGGAGTGGAGCGGAGTGGAGCGGAGTGGAGCGGAGTGGAGCGAAGTGGAGCGAAGTGGAGCGGAGTGGAGTGGGGTAGTGTGGGGTGGAGGGTCGAAAATCGCTTGAACCTTTTTAACAGGTTCATAGCGATTTTCGACGTGCCTTGACACCTCTCAAGTTTTTTTTTTTAATACGTCATAAATCGTAAACCTTTCAAAGTTGGAACCAACTACAAGAACTTTTATAGTATGTTATTACTTGCTGCTACGGAACCCTTTATGGGCGAGTCCGACTCGCTCTTGGCCGGTTTTTTACCCATATATCAGTTCACACTTAAGGTTTTAGTCAAGTTTCTCACGTGCAGACGTGCAATACAGGGATAAAAAGTGTCAGCGGACTTTAGATAGCAGATAACACGACTATAGTGCTTTAGATTACGAAATTATAACTTGCATTTTATTATCACAGAAGATGTCTCATGAATTTATTGCTTGTGTAACTAATGTTTCAGACGAGTGAGAAGTTCAAATATTAGAATATAGTATTAATTGGTTCAATTCTTTCCAAAAAGAGGAATCTACTGGGTTCTCAAGCTCGCTAACGGTGCTAGCTACTGTTTTAGTTTGTCACAAAATGCTCGTCGCGTCGTCGGCGTCGTCATCGCAAAAAAGAAATTCAAAATTCAACCTTGTATATTTTAAGTTCTGCTCAAGGGATTAATTTTCATTTTAATAATCTTTAAAAAAAATGTTTTAGAATTTACTTTGGATTTAAAAGATTTTTTAATAAGATATAATTGATTGATAATTAATAATTAAAACAAAAATAATTCTACTAGTGTCAGTGGTTAAATGGTTATTTTGTTTATCGTATGCAGATTTAGTTTTGGTCTGTAAAATATATTTTAACTTCATGCTTTTTGCAAGTTCAAGCCTTTAATTATTATAATTGTAAACAAAGCCAGATTTTTGACAAATATATTAATTTCGCTTTTATCGAATCCTTTTTTTCTAGCTTGTATAGGTACATAAACTCGGCTACATAAAACATATCGTCGCTGATAGTCCAATTCCGCGTAACTAACACTGTAAAATACCGCGTAACTACACTTTCACTGATTTTACAGGAGAGACAAAAAACTAATTTTCTAAAAAACTAATCGACCGATCTTTGAACGAACTTGAGTAAAGGATCGTTTTGTTTTCTTTCATATAATGTACTGATTTTGAAGTCAGTATTACCAATATTTTAAATAGAAAGTCACTTACGCTGTATAGTTTCAAACGATTTTGGATTATAGAAAGTACTTACGTGAAATTAAAAATTAAAAAAATAATTCTAAACATCAATCAATGATTTATTTAATAAATTTAAGTATTAAAATGATTAAATGTTTAATCATAAATACTCGTAGTACATTTATTTCTAAAAGAACAACAAATATATACCAACAAGTATTAACACACCTATTGGAAGTAATAGAGGCAACATTATTACTTTTTTAAACTTCCTCAGCTTATAATTAATGCTGCTAAATTGCAATTATTAACTATAACATCAAATAAAAAATATACATAGTTATTATAATATATAATAAATATTTTTAAGAACAGAAACAAATTAAACAGTATCAAAATTATAACTAACTAAAAATATCTGGAAACAATCTTTTTTCTACAATAATTATCTAAATTTTTAACAAATCTCTCCCCTAATTATCTATATTTGTAACAAGTTAAGTCAATTTATTAAAAATGTAGATAATTATTGAGAGAAAATAATAAGAAAGAGATTAAATAGATGTAAAAAATAAATGGTGAGCCGGTGCAAAAGCCTTACGTTTTACTAAATCCCCGCCAATTTTCATGACTTTTTTCAGTCAATTTATCAAACAAATTAGCTTACTGTTAGCCTGTTATATTTTGGTCTTTGGGAAACAAGACAAATACAAAAATCCTTGGACCTCCAAAACACTGATTCCATTCACATTTCCTAGCGATTTTTGCACATGACTTCTTTCAAGGGAGATAAACCTCCCTGTTTGCCCTGTTTTGACAGTTGTTTTAGCTCAGGGATGTAGTAGGAAAGTTGATTATCATAAATGTTCACTAAAATTTGCTGGTATCTGATCGTCAGGTACCATCTTTCAATTTCAACATGGTTAAGTTTTTGTTCAGCGGTTAACAATCGCGGCAGTTATTTTGCCAACACGTTATTCATTCCTTTTGTTGTGATTAAGATATGAATCATTTACTCTATTTACATCCCTATAGTGTCACTTAGTTCATGAGCTTTCAATATTCGGTCTTATAAAACAATTTTAAATCTTTTTGTTGGATAATTTCTGGTACGAAGGACGTCCACGGTCCTCGGTTCCTCGAGTCATCTTTGCCGCTCTTTCTGCCCTATCTGAATAAAGCTACCCACTTTTTTACCATGGAATACGAAGGGGCAGATCCTCGTGACTTGTTTTTTGTTCCTTACTTGATTTGATATAGCATTATTTTAGTTATGAAAAAGTATTAGTCACGGAGCCACTTAAAGATTTTTTCCATTACCTGACAGAGTAGCAGATTGCCTGAAATAAAATATCTTAAATAAAAAAACGCAATTTACAATGAGACGTGATAATAAATAATCAAGCTATCGAATGAGTACAAATTTATTTACATACTACCCTCAAATCTAGGTTAGGCCGAGAATTTTTCAAACCGAGGTAGTTCCTGTCGTCGCTGTTTACACACCAAATTACTCAATTTTAGAATAATAAACATCCCAATTTAAATAACCATAGCGTATAGAATACGTGAGATATACTTACATTCAATATAATCCAGTGATGCCGTAAAGAAGCAATTTTTAACCGAAGCGTCACATACGCACTGCAAATTCTTATACAAACTGGCGCATATACGCGGTTTTCTGGTCGTAACTTGTTCGTCCAAAGATCCGCGGTATTGTTATTTTTGATTTACTCCTCTGTTTATTGATCAATTCAAAAATTTGTCGCACAGGTCGATGCCAATCACAATCAGTTACCTACAGCCGCGAAATCTCATTTTTGCTTTTTTTGTAGTTACGCGGTTTTTAACAATGGTAGTTACGCGTTATTGGACTATCAACGACGATATTCTGTCTTTTATTTTCAACCTGGTAAAATCATCACATGAGTCCTCCCACCCAGAACAGGGCGGGAGGGACTGTCAGAATCGTACTGACTAAAATCCACGGTGTCCTTCAATAGCCCTTTACGTTCCAGGGTCACGGTAATTCAATAAATCCCGCGACCCCGGTAGGCTTTGGCCCTCAGGGCCCCCGGTCATTATAAAGGGGGGCCCCGTCATTATAACATATTCCGTCTTACTACAAAAATGTTAAACAACGGTTGAAAATTTGTCTAAAACAAGTGTCAATTCTGCAAAACGGCATTCGTCGTTGAAATATAATATAAATTATAAGCACAGAATAATTAATAGTACTATACGTACAGAAGGACTACTCCAAAAAAAAAATCAAACAAATGTAAAATAAAGAGAGAATAAAGTACATTTTAACTGGCAGCCGTACCGCCCACCTACTTTTATAATAGCCTAAACTTCCCGTGCGCAAGCAAAAATGTACTGAATGGTTACGCCCGAGAGTTTATTTTGGTTTATCTGACGCCAACGACATTAAAAGGTTACTATGGGTCAAGCTCAATAGGGTTGCGACTTGCGAGTTTAGGCACAAATAGGTAGGTACCTATGCGTATTTTATGCATTTGCTAAATTACATTATTACCATAAATACCTATGTTCCTCAAGGAATTTTGTTTTTATCATCAGCCTATATCTTTTTGGTTTCGTCATCGATTACTACATACATTATTGATTGTTAGCACAGAATGATAATAGTAGGTACCTACGGCACCTTACGTGAGGAATAATATTTATAATAATATTATCTTTTCTACCTATTATTGTTATATTTTTGAACATTTATCTTACAAAAAAAAAAGAATAATATTTAAAAGATTTTTATCGTCTATGGCAAAATAGCCAGTCCTTATTATTTTGCACTCAACCTAGTAACCGACCAATTACTATCGCATACTGTCACAGGCCCCGCGTTGCGTGTCTTTGTAGGTAGGTAAAAAAGTGGCGCAGCGAATTACGACCGCTGACCTTGAATGCGTAGTGTGGCCATTTTCTGAGTTAGAACTTTTAAACAACAACGCAAACATCTTTCTACTTTCTACCGATCTTAATTCTTAGTACTCCGCTTAAGGTGAGTGAGAGTGTCGTCTTTTTATCTTGGTCGTCCAGTAGGCTCACCCCCCCCCCAATTAGTATCTCGCCTCATTTCCAAACTTGTAACCTCATGATTAGGTATCATGATCAGTTAAGCCCATACTTCACAAGCAGGGAGATAATTTTGTTGATCATTACTAAATATGTACTATATATTTTTTTTCTTCATAATAATATTGTGTTATTAATTTACCAAAAGCACCTAAAGCAAGAAACTTGTGCGTAACTACACGTAACGTAACAAAAATATTAAGGAGACGGAGCGCGTGCGTAACGGGTGGCGCGTGGCAGCCGTAGTGAATGGGCCACGACATAATGGCCCCGCAACTACTTGCAGTTTTATGCCTACACCGCGGAGTGAGACAGGCCTGTTATAAGGGTAGTTTTGCAGTTACACTTTTTTTAGACAAATGTTCAACAGATGTTTCACTTTTTGTCATGAGTTTTACTACATAATTATGCAAGTATATAATTTTTTTGCGAACTTGATGAATGACATTAATTTGAACGAAAATTAAAGTTTATAAATATATTTTGTTTTGAAATGAAGCCACAAATGTGAATTATAAAATGTAACCATAATTTTAACAGTTTCACTGTTCGCGCAGCAGACACAATACCTAAACAATAGTCCTGAACCACATGTGATTCATGGGACAGGGAATGGGTTAAGGATGACTAACGAATTAAATATTTATATATTATTAAACTTCATAATGTAATATTTTTAAAACCTATTTTGTATTTGTTTTTTATTTTGTAAATATTTAGGTTTAATTAATTTATTAATGTATTGTTTTTAAGTTAGATGTAATTCAAGAAAATATAGTACTTTCCTCACAATAAAAAAAAAAAAAATAATTTAATAATATTCTTATCTGCGTTTTTAATGAAATCGCTGTCATGTGACCCTCGCCAGACAAACGCAATAAAACAAATTAGAATAAAGGTATTTAAGTGCATACGAAACAAACTACTTTTTATATCTTTTTGGTATCTATAAAATCAAACAAGAATGTGACATTTGCATGTTATTAATAAATTTCACAAAACACGTATTTGACTTGCCCAAACGGTATCTTTTGCAACATAAATGATAGACTTTATTGATGAAGCAACCACCTACCTATTGTTAGGGTTCCGTAGCCAAATGGCAAAAACGGAACCCTTATAGATTCGTCATGTCTGTCTGTCTGTCCGTCCGTATGTCACAGCCATTTTTCTTCGAAAGTATGAGAGCTATCCTGTTGAAACTTGGTAAGTAGATGTATTATGTGAACCGCATTAGGATTTTTACACAAAAATAAAAACAAAACAAATTTTGGGGGTGCCCCCCATACTTAGAATTGAAACTCAAAAAATTTTTTTTCACCAAACCCATACGTGTGGGGTATCTATGGATAGGTCTTTAAAAATGATATTGAGGTTACTAATTTCATTTTTTTCTAAACCGAACAGTACACTTCCAAAGTGGTAAAATGTGTCCCCCCCCCCCTGTAACTTCTAAAATAAGAGAAGGATAAAACTAAAAAAAATATATAATGTAGACCTCAACAAAAACTTATGAGATTTAGTTAGCAGTTTTTGAGATTTAGTACATTTTCAAAAACCGCAAATATAACTTTGCCATTCATACAAACACTATGAAAAACAAAGTTATTTTTATTGTTTGTGTATATTACTTACTAATCTCAATATAATTAAATTATAACCCTAATCTATGCTTGAGGGTTCCGTAGTCGGAACCCTTCATGGGCGAGTCCAACTCGCACTTGGCCAGTTTTTTAAGATTAAAAATATTGATGAACTCATTTAGATTAAAGTGACAACAACGACATCAAAATTCATTCAATTTTCTCACAAATCACTCATATAATCATGAAGTGGTCAATTCAATAGTACTTACTTAGATGAAAATGTTTGTTTAGGTTAATAATTTCATTCTAATTAATTTCAATGAATTGCTCTAATAAGCATACTATCAAGCACCGATGCAGGTAACTTTAATTTGTTCGCTTCATGAAATATTCAACGAATTACTATAATAACAGTAATGGAAGTTATTAGCTGATATCATGCGTTGAGGATATCTACACTAGAAGATCCGGTCGATAATCTGTTCAATATAAACGATGTAGGTGAGGGTTAACTAATTTTTAAAGAAGAAGTATTTGAAGAAAAACATATCAAACCTGTGTCCATTGTTAACAAAGAAAAACGTATCATACGTCACCCGCGTTCACAAATATATTTTTATTTTATTTTAATTTAACACTTGAATATTTTTTACACACACCTGTCTCCTGAATGGTGCCCGTTGGTCATTATTCAGGTATTCATCCTTAGATGCACTAAATTCCTTCCCGTTGTCCAGTCCATTTTTATGGATCTTCTCCAATTCAGGCACTGTTCCGTCACCCATCTCTGAATGATTCCGTGTCACTGCATCACTCATGATTTCAAACGACTTTATGAACCTCCAACGCTTTAGAGATTGTACTTTATCTTATCACTCACTCAACTTAACTGTAGCTCTGTCGTGTAATGACATTTGTATTTTTGTTACGAAAACTATAATTAAACTGCACGTCGTGATTTGGAATTTAAACTCGTTACTAAACCGGTTTCCTCGTAAACATGAACTTGTATTGCATTGGTTGAGAATGAAACCTCTTTCACTGTCAAATGTAGCGTGGCGACTGGTAAAATGAAGGTAACTTAATATTAAAACAAAATTATGTTACGATATGCTTTAAAAGGTTTTGGATTCTTGGAAAATACCAGCTTTGGAACACGTGTTATTGACGCCACATATTCCGACAAACAACCTAATTAATTCTTTCCCCCTCGAGTGAGAATCAGGTTATCAAGCCAGTTTGAGTTGGAACGTTGAAATGGAAAAGAGTCTGTACGTTGGCAAAGACATCAAGCTTCCCCAATTTTTCAAATATCTTTCATAAATATTCAATTTTATCACAATAGTAAAAGGTTTATGTTCGAGTGGGAATATTTGACAGATTGGGGTAGGTTGGTGACGTTGAAGTTGATGTTACGATCTAATTTTGCTTCATGAAGAATTCATGCTGTGATCCACTATACAAAATTGTGCTTTCATCTGCCTAATCTAGTATTGCAGATTATCGTACAACTTGATAATTAATAGCATACCTCCTTCCTCTTTCCTCTTGTGGCCAAAGAAAACCCGCTAACGACATGCTAATATTTAAGACATTCTATGGAATTAAAATTTCAGTCTAAAAAAATAAACAAATTACTCATCCCAATTCTTCGAATCAGTACCTACTTTGTATTCAACGGTTGCTTCTGTTAGTTAGCTATTTTGTAGTTCTTACCGCTATATTATCAAAATAATTAGCTTACTTATCTTACTATTTAACAATAATATTTATCGATCATGGATGGATGGATGTTTGTTATTCTTTCACGCAAAAACAACAGAACGAATTTGGATAAAATTTCTTACAGTTTATAATCTGAACTAACTCATAGTATAGTTTATCCCTGATTTTATGTTCCGGTAGGATAATTTTCGGGTTGCTGGCGACAGTTAGTATTATAAAATCCCTCAGCAGTCAGTGTAACCTAAGTGCACATTATCTGTACCCTTCTAATCATTATTTAGTATTTACCAATAATACATTAATGGCCAAATATGATTAGAGCGTAATGATAAACTAATGTTAAGTAGTACAGTTTATAATCTTTGTTATCATAATAGCCTAAATTATAATCGAATTAACCGATATTTACTGGTATACTGCTAATACTCAGGACTTTTTTTTTTGCGTGGTAAAATCATCAAATGAGTCCTCCCACCCCGGGCAGGGCGGGAGGGACTGTCAGACTTGTACTGACTAAAATCCACGGTGTCCTTCAATAGCCCTATATGTTCCGGGGTCACGGTAATGAGATAAGTCCCGCGACCCCGGCAGGCTTTGGCCCTCTAGAGAGGGGGCCCCGTCATTATGCTGACGCTCTTTGAGGCGCGCGTGGAACACAACGCGCCGTCGACCCGGGCATGGTCCATGGTCGGGCAGCGAGTTGCCCTTTACTCGCCGCCCGCATGCCCAATACTCAGGACTTAGGTCTCGAATCCAAGTTGTCTTTTAGGAGTAGCTCGCCGCCAGATTAAGGACTAGGCGTGAATCGACGGCGCATCGTGTTCAACACACGCCTCAATGAACTATCAGCAAACTAATATAGCCCATAAAGCCAAACGACTGCCGAGGTCTGCTTTAAAAGAGCACCCTGGAACGCAAAAGGCACCAAAGGAACAGTTAGATTTTTTATTTTGTAAGAGTCTGACAGGTAAGGTTCTCGAATGGAGACCTCGCACCGGCAAGCACAGCGTAGGACGTCCACCCACAAGTTGGGCAGACGATCTTATGAAGGCCACAGGATCACGCTGGATGCAGGCCGCTCACAACCGGTCCTATTGGAAGTCTAAAGGGGAGGTCTATGGTCAGCAGTGGACGTCTTACGGCTGATATGATGATGATGATGAAGAGTCTGACACTGGGTGGATCTCCAAAACGGGCGTATTCGTGTGATCGCTCTGGTGCTTTTCAGATACTGATATTTAATGGTAATCATGTATCTCATAAAAAAGTATGATATTCAAATAGTATATTTTTACTATTGGCCTTCAATTTACACTAACAGTTATGGAAATATATAAGTTTAAAAAATTTCGCTACCAGAGCAATCATAATTGGCGCCAGAGCGATCATAAATGGTCAAATCAATTAAACAAAAATTTAATATTGATAAAAATATTACTTGTTTTGCCGTTTTTAGTCATAGGTATTCAGTATGTACGTGTAACAAGATTATGTATGTAACAGAAATGTATTATTTTAGAAAAAGGTCAAGGCATATTATCAGTAATACATACCTAAATAGGTATCAAAAATACGTTATAATTTCAAACTATTGAATTATAATTTAAAAGTAACAAATTAACATAATTTTAAAAATCAACTTTTGGCTTAGTTTCATTTATTTAGATTTAGACTATATTATCCAAACTTAGCCTACTTTTCTTCCTACGAACCTTTTGCTGGGTTGCTCGTAAGACGTTTTTCATCAATTTATAATTTATTTCGAGGCATGATTTCAATCTACAACGATAGTTGGCATTAAATTTTAGAGAAGAAGTGGGTATGGTTAGCTTTAAATGCCAATTTAATATTATCATCAAGGTAAAATACGTCAAAATCTGTTTATGGGTTTAGGTTACCCAAAAAAACCCAGGAAAGGTTATAAATTAAAGGTTATATAGATAGTTCATCGTTTGTCATTGTTACAGTCTGGTACTACTACTTAAAATAGATTTGTAACGTACAATTAATGCAAAATATCATTGCTCTGGTCTTTTTGGACAGAGCAATCACGTCCATATCGATCAGAAAAAGTCACAAAATCATGAATATAGCCGAATTTAAAAGTAGTAGAAAATTGTCATTACGTCTCATAAAAACCATCATAAAGATCACTTAATTCACATAACAAACACATTCACAAGCTTAATATTTAATTTGATAAACGTGCCATATCAATCAAAAAATTCGAGAACCAAATCCAGAGCAATCATAAACTTGCCTTCGTAAACTTAACTTCGCGGATAAGTGGCACATAGGTATCCTCCTCAACGGTTAGACCACTGCTGGTGTTGCCCAGCGGGAGTGGAATAGAGTGTCTCTATCGCGTAACTAGGGATGAGCGCGATGTTTTATCTCAGCGCAGAGCGATGAGATAAAATGCCCGGACACGATTTTAAATTTAAATTGTGGCAAAAGTATTCTTAATATAACTAAAAGTATTTTATAACAATGAAGATTAACTATTTGTTATGTAATCTAAATAAGTTGTATCATATGTAGCTTCTCATTAAAAAATTAAAAAATATTTTTTTCATTCAATCGGGAGTTGGGACAACCCAGAGCGATCAGGATTTTAGGGTTTAAGATTTTTTTTTTAATATTTTAAATAAACTTATTCATAAAATTAGCCTTGTGCCATGTAGATTAGACACCGAACTGTATATAAAAAAATATTTTGAAAACTTTTTTCGATTTGAAAATGGGTTTATCCAGCCAGACACGAAAAAAAATGCCTCTGGAGATCGACCCCACTCCCTTCCGCTCCGCCCAGAATGGGAGGACTTATTTGATGATTTAACCAAAAAAAAATTGTATAGATGAGATCCATTCCTTGCACGAGATAATGATGGAAACAAGCTCCGAGATTCCAATCCAAGAGGCAACCTCTGCCGATGCTATCATTGAGTTTCTAATCTTCATAACCTAAGGCCATGCGTGAGATTGGTATAACACTGTGTTACGGTATTTTAGTTTTAACAAAATGGCTTGTCAACAAGTTTTTGACTACGTTCGACATCCGATTGACGTAAGGTTTTTAATTTTATTAATTTTTCCGTGTCATTTTTTTGTGATGTGATTGATTTTGTGCACAGTTTGTGGATTACAAAATATAGGTGTTAAAGATACAATAATTATAATTTATGGCATTCAGAATATCGGACAAGTTCGTTATCACACAATTTTGTTAAAAAAAAGTTTTTGGAGAAATGGTTTATATATTTTTTTTAAATCTACCCGATTCTCAGTAAATTATAGCTAAGTAAAAATTAAAAAGTGTTTCAGCTTATCTTGGCAATTCGAGGTACAGTCAACAAAACAGATGATCATGCATGTGCGCCAAATTCTGTGGTCTTATGCTACTTACAGCGCACACAGTGAAACGTATGACACTTGATTTTTATTTAAGTGTTTTGACTTTGATTAAAACTTGAGTAAACCGTTTAAGATCTCACTGTCTTCATAATATTATTATCTCATTTGTTGACCGTACATGCTGCTCTTATGCACAAATAGAAATTTGGGTCATGTTTTCTTAATTTAGGTAGTTCTAGGCTAGGAAAAAGTTTTCATCAAGACTAGTGAAATGAGCCCAAACACGATTTAGGTGCTGTTAACTGTTGAGGATCTCTTGCCCCTGCTTCCCGTCACCATCCTCAGACCCTCTATGGCAATGATACCTCAGCTGGGTCTAAAGTTCTCATCAAGCTGAGTGAAATGAGCCCAAACACGAAATAGCTGTTGTTAACTGTTGAGGAACCCTTGGGACTGACTTCACAACATAACAGGGATCTGGAGTTGATCTGATGATGGTGACGCCATCATGTTATCTTCTCCACATCTCTTCTATATAGTAATGTCCTCAGAACTACATAATGTTAACTTTATTTCAACAGAATCGGTTCACAACTGAAAATTCTGTAGAAAAGTTGACAATTAATTCCTTTTTTTCTACCCTTAGAGGCCGATTTTAGGTTTGATATACTCTTTCCAACAAAAAAAGAATTTTTGAAATCGGACGACGTTAGGAAAACTTATGCGTGGTCATGCATAGAAAAAATAATATACATGTCGAATTGAGAACCTCCTCCTTTTTTTTCGTCGGTTAAAAATTAAATGCAATGCACAATGTGATCTTGAAGTTTACATGAATGTATTTTTAATTTGTGTTTAGACACAGAACTTCTCTTTTACTGCGCACATAAAGAAATTTTCATCCGACGCAATTAAAACATTACTAGATAAAATTTTGTCCTCGTTCATTATTCATTTAATTTGTAAATCGTTAACGGGGGGATTAAAATAAGGGCAGAAAGATGATGATGATGTTAAAAAATCGGTCCAATACGTTTTATAATAGTTCGTGTATTTAATTTCGTTTCATTTAGTTCGGGAAATCATGAGAACTAAATAAAAGATGAAAAAGAAAATTTTCTTCCGTAATTTTAACTTGGCCACGCGCCTGTCTTTTAAACCATAGCAAGAAAAAACCTGTTGGTCGGTTGCTAACAAAATAGTTCAGGCATAAGAAAATTACTACCAGGTATTTCAACAATGTTATTAATAAAACTGCCTTTATCTTTAAAACCTGCCCCAACTTCGCACGGGTAAAGTTCTTTAATGAGAGTACCTAAGTCAAAAAAAAACGATGTGCGGGCCTATAAAATTTGAGGGTAGCCCTCGATTTCCCTGGGATCCCATCATCAGATCCTGACCTGATGATCATGGGACCACTTGGGAAGTATACCCTTTCAAACAAAAGAAAAATTTTCCAAATCGGTCCAGGCGTCTTCGAGAAATCGGGGAACATACAAATAAAAAAAAAATAGATTCCGACGAATTGAGAACCTTCTCCTTTTTTTGAAGTCGGTTAAAAAGAAAAGAAAATATTCGTTGACATAATAAACCCAAAAGGAATTAATGATGATAATTTAGCTCATTATTTTCTGTCCAGCCATTTTCGAGTGTTGCAATAAGAAACACATTTTATTCTTCTTCGTATAGCTGGATCATATACCTATATGATCATTATACTAGCTAGATGTTGCCAGCGGCGTCGCCCGCGTAATAATCGCACGTGAACACAATACCAGGATAAGCAGGATCCTATGCGTTATTCCAGAGTATAAAGTATGTCAGCCAAATTTCATTAAGATCCGATCAGTCGTTCTGGTGTGATAAGGTTACGAACATTCATCTATGCTGATCTCATCTGACAGGCCTGTTGGTCTAGTGGTTAGTGACCCTGACTGCTATGCCGGAGGTCGTGGGTTCGATTCCCACCCAGGACAAATGTTTGTGTGATGAGCACGATCATTTTGTTCTGTGTCTGGGTGTAAATTATCTTCTATACATATAATAAATTTGTAGAAAAGTGGTGTCTGTACAATGTAAATATATTATATAAAAAAAGTAGCAGGGGTTGATATTTTATCGATGCCGAACCCGAAATTGTAATTTTTTTTTTGTCTGTTTGTCTGTGTGTTTGTGCACGCTAATCTTCGGAACTACTGGACGGATTTGAACGATTTTTTGTTGTATAGGTATTAACATTATAGGCTATAATTTATCTTGGAAACTTGAACACCTGATGCAGAACCGCAACAGACCTGCTAAACTATAAGAGATACAAAAATGGTGCCATAGCAAAAATTGTTCCACGTGACGAGCATTTTATGCTGAGAGAATATATTTGAAGATCTGGAACACCTGGTGTGGAACTCCAAGAGCCCAGCTTATCTATAACATATCAAGGAATGACGTCTTAGCAAGAGTTGTTCAGCCTGATGAGCACTCTCTGTTGACGTATAAAAATTGAAGATCTGGAACACCTGATGTGGAACTCCAAGAGCCCCGCTACACCACAACACATATAGGAATAACTTCTTAGCAAAAGTTGTCGGTCTGATGGGCATTTCTTGTTGACTTATAAAAATCGAATATCAGAAACATCTGATGTGGAAATCAAAGCTATCGCTAATTTCACTATACAGGGTGAATTTTTCAACTGGGCGTGGATGGCTATTTCCGAAGCTATGAGGAATATCAAAAAACGTTGAAAGGAGTCTCGAAGCCGATTTTGATGAAAACTAAAACTGCATCATTGGATTTTAGTAAAATTAATAATCCTGTCCAGGAATAGAACCCGCTGATTTTGGAAAAAAAATCACACCCTGTATTATTACACTATTCGATAGTGTTGCTAATAAGGATCAAATTCTGGGAAGTAATCATATACGGCAAACTAACAAAAAAAAGTTTCGGAAATAGCCATCCACGCCCAGTTGAAAAATTCACCCTGTATAATTAATTATAAAATAACATTAACTGGGAGTACCTCCACGCGGTGAAGACGGTAAGACTTTAGGACTGATTTTCGATGACGATGGTATATCATTAAAAATCTGACTCTACTGGCCAGAACTCCCATTTATTATTTACATACACAGATTTTCAGACATTAGACGTTTCAGATCTTCGATTTTGACGACTCCGTTGTCGCTGGCTTAAGCAACAGGATCCGCGTACGAAGTCGCGGGCAGAAGCTAGTCTATAATATTTATGTAGGTCTTTAGAAATATATGTATAAGTATGTTTATCAGTTGTCTAGTACCCATAACACAAGCTCTGCTTAGCTTGGGTTGGGACTAGATGGTGTTGTGTGATAGTTGTGGAATATTAAAAAAAAAGGTAACCGTAACCCTGGACCGAACATAGAAACTCAAATAGGCAAACACCCAGACCCGGAAAAACTACTTGTAGATCATGCAAATATTAAATTAGTCCCGTGCGGTGATCGAACCGGCGACACACTGCGCAGCAGAGCAGCATGAAAAAAAAAGTTTATAAAATTTAAGGTAAACAAATTAGCAATTGTGATTGCCTAAATGGAAAAACGTAAAATATACATAAAATTACAATAAAATTTAGTGATTTCGGTTAGTTTTATCATTCTTAATCCAACTGAACGTGGGGACGCTTACATTTCTGCCAGGTACACCTTTTAATTATTTTTTTCATCTTCAATGTAATTTTAGTGTGTCTGAATTTGGTTAGGTTAGTGAGCTTAAAAGTCTAGTGTGTGTTCTAATTAATAAATCACGCAGGTTCAAATCCTGCTCACAGACGAATTTTTCTTTCCGAAAAAAAGGTTCAAAACTTAAAAAATACGTTTAACTTTTTATTCAATTTGATTAAGTATATCTGAAGACAATTTATAATATTATGCATGTTTTTCTAACAAAACATTTAGACTTCGCCCCATTTGTCTTACCTAATTAAAATATTTTTTAAACAATTTGTTAAAACCTATAGGTACGTTTCGTAACCATTTCTTAAAAATATGGAATTTCAACAATAGTTGGTTTAACTATTAATCAAACAACGTGCCCTAAAGGGTCTCTTACAACTTATTGTTATCTTGTTTATTGTAAAAAAAAAACATTGTTAGCTATAATAATACATGCCGTTTACAAAACATTTCAAACGTACTACTAGTATGACGATTTTAGACGTTTTACTCGTAGGTCGTTTTAGTCTAACCTCATTTATCGTACCTACTAGGGCATTTTAGTAAATTGTCCTTACGATAGAGGGATCAGAAATAGGGAATGGCCTAACTGTTTTGTAAGGAAAAACACTCATGTTTGCCGCTAAGAATGGATATTTTCCTCCACTTTCCAACTTCCAACCTTTTTCTGTAAGTTCTCTCCAGATAGAACCGGATTTTAAAATAAGTTGCACGTGCAGTAAATATCTATCTATACATATAATAAATCTGTAGAAGGGTCAATTCTGTACATTGAAAATATTGAAAAAATAAATAGCGGGGGGTGTTGCTGGATCGATACCAAACCCAAATATGTGATTATAAAATTTTTTGTCTGTCTGTCTGTCTGTCTGTCTGTCTGTATGTGCAGGCATCACGTGAAAACTAACGGTTCGATTTCGATGAAACTTGGTATAATTATACCTTATTATCCTGGGCATAAAATAGGATACTTTTTATCCTGGAAAAATACGTAGAAAAAAAATCTTATTTTTCAGTTTTATTCATAGACGTTGTTCTGTAGAACCGCGAGCACACGTTGCATTACCCGCAGTGGATTCAGCGCCGTAACCTGTAGCGCCGAAAGTCTGATTTGGCTTGAACCCTTTGCGGCACACGCGGGCCACGCCTCCCCGAGTCCTATATAAGGAGCCGCGTTCTGCGCCGCGCGATGCATATAAATTCTGAATTTTGATGCGAGCGGACGTGTCCAGTGTGGCGAGCGGTCGTCCGTGAAATTAATATTGTATGCGTGTAATTTTAAACCGTGCTTTTCAGCGCGCCCTTTTTGATTACTGCTGTACTGATCAGTTATTTGTAAATACAAGGTCGGAATTACTATGAAAAAAATATTTACTACAGAACGCGAGCTCAACAGCTCAATAGAGGGATCTCCTTAATTATTATAGGCTTAGCCGTATTTGGGTCCAATAGATATTTATAAGATGTCATTGTCAGAGTTACTCAAAATGGAGAAATAAACCATCCACGCGAAGACCGACATCCGCGCGGACGGAGTCGCGGGCGGAAGCTAGTTAATAATAATTTTTCATAAAGTCGGCTGTCGATTGAGCAGGATTTGAACGACCGATTGTCTCATTCAGTACACAGGAGTTAAGTGTTAATAAAGACTATAAAAAATCTGTGTAGGTACCAAACAAATCCGTTGGAGGCTTTTGTGTAAAAAATCACAAACTTCGATCGTCACAATCTTTCGCATACCTATGTAAAATGATTTTTATGCCAAAGGTGGTTGAAGAAGCCGAAGCCAAAGGTTCAGTTGAACACAACAAAGTTACCAGCAAAAGTACTAGGCTAGCATACATTCAAGATTTCGAAAACAAATTCTGAGTAGGTTTACTGAAAAGCTTCGCAAAATTACAAGCTTCTGATATGTATCCAAACATCTTGATCGGTCTTGTAGTTTTGTTTGCTACTACCAAAAAAAACCACCTTGAACTCATGCCATCCTAGTACTTTTTGCTAACCGCCTCAGTCGCCAAAAACAGGAATATTTTTCTTTTTTGTTGCTAGGGAGGGAACAATCGGGTTTTTTTTTAACTACCTAAAACCGTGCATACTTTCAATGAATTTATGTATTCTGATTATGTAGATGATTTCAATTGAGCACATAGTTGAATGGATAAAATTTACAAAATAATATGTATATATCACAATATGTATGCGACTGTCCCTTTAAATATTTTTTTATGTATCTTTGTTACCACTACTTAGGAACGTAGAATTTTTTTGGTGACCGTCAAAAGGCCCATGGCCCTTTCGTTTTGGGCCGTTTCAGACTTAACACCCAGAATTACAATTCAGAAAAACAAAATTGGAAACAGTTTTATATCACTGACATTACGCATTGCATTTGTTTCCAAAATGAGTACAGGTGACCTACCATGAACTCTTAATGCGATCCAGTTTAGGCTGTGGGAAAGAGATGGCGCTAGACGACTTGTATAGCTCTGTCTCTATACCACAGCCTAAACTGGATTGCGTTAAGGGCTCTTGGTAAGGCCTCTATACCTATGCATTGTAGAAATCTGCATAATATTTAGGATACCTTAGGTAGGAAGGTGCTAAGATCTGCGCACGGCACGGTTGGAGCAGTGGCCAAGCGATCGACTGCTGCGTTTACGGGTTCGATCCCCGCACGGAACATATATTTGAATGAGCTCAAGTAGTTTTTCCGGGTCTGGGTGTTTTTTATGTAAGTTTGTAAACGCAATACAGGAGAAATTCCTAGTGTGGGTAAAGTTATCCAAAAAAAAAAATTGTAAGGAATTACAAAATAATTATTAACGAGGTGTAAATTATTGAGGACATACCCATTTAAAAACTTTGCAAAATTGTAAGTTTGCTATTTTTAGATATTGATGCTAAGTACCTACTATCATTAGTTGTTCAGATTTTGGAAATTTTAAATGACATGCTAATCAACTGGAATTATTTAAAAGCTGAAATAAATGTTTTGACGATTCACTTTAAAAAAAGTTACCCGCATTCCTTGAAAGACAAGGGAAGTGTTTTTTTTTTTTTTTTTAGGGTGGCAAAATCATCAAATGAGGCCTCCCGCCCTGGGTGGGGCAGAAGGGACTGTCAGACTCTTACTGACTAAAATCCACCCGTGTTCCTTCGGATGCCCTTTACGTTCCGGGGCCACGGTATCCTGGATTAAGAAAAAATCCGCGACCCCGGCAGGCATTTGGCCCCATAAGGGGCCCCGTCGGTGACGCGTGAAACACGACACGCCACCGACCCGGGCTTGGTCCTTGGTCGGACGGCGAGCTTACCCATTACTCACCGTCCGCAAGCCCGCTCCGCTGCTGTGCCCTCTGCTAATCAGAGGGACACGCATTGGAGCTTCCACCCGACAGGCTATTCGCATACGGGCAAAGAAACCCCCTTAGGCACACAGTGCCTAAGGAAGAGTTTTTGCCCGCATCCCAGGGCGCACCGGCCCGAAAAACTGGTCTTCCCCCCGGACGTATCCGTGAGGGAACTCCAGTCCACGGACGCACGTGGAGGTTACCTGTCTTAGCACCCCAAGGGAAGTGTTAAGAAAAAAAAAAAAAAAAAAAAAAACAATACAGGAACTTTGTGGCACTTAATTTCCCAAGATATGATTAGTTTTTTACCCGACTACGGCGAAGCAAAAAGGAGGGTTATGATTTTGACCGGTATGTATGTATGTTTTTAACAAACTTATTTACTGGATTCAAAGATTTAAATGCTATCATCAAATCAATACAAAGTGGTGACCTTCGTTTATTTCTCAAAATAAACAGTTTACCTATGAGTTTATGGGTAAGAACATTTTCTAAAAAGCTTTGAAGTTAGATTACTTCAAAGTAAGCCAGTTTGGAACCCATGTTTTCGGGGTTAAAATTGTTGTAAATTAGGTTAAGTATCACATATTTCAAGGAATGCACCATATTACCAATCACCTGCTTAAATACACAAAATTATGTGTAAAACATTAACAACTTGTCATGGGCTGAAAGTACATAAGGTTATAAACATCTTTTCTCGAACTTTTTTTTTTATCTTTCATTCGTTTTTCTATGTTTTACAAACAACCCTGTATAAACGTACCTATAGTATACTAAGTAAGCCAGTTATAGGTACCTACAAACTGAGTTTTGAAGGTTACATAGGCAGTCAACTCCATTCAAAATGTTTACTTTTAGCTGCATAATAATTTGTGACAGCTACTTAGGTTCAGTTTGTGCGGTACCTATTGTTTTTATTAACCTTTTGTTTTATTTACAAAAAAGTTAGACGCCGTCTTTTATTATCGTGGCAAAGTAATCAAAACGGAAGGGACTGTCAGACTCGTACTGACTAAAATCCACGGTGTTCCTTCAATCATCATCATCAGCCTATAAATGTTCCCACTGCTGGGATACAGGCCTCCTCTCTGTGAGAGGGAGTGGGCCGTAATCTACCACGCGGGCCCAGTGCGGATTGGTAGATGTCACATGTCTTCGAATTTTTGGTTCTAGGACATGCCGGTTTCCTCACGATGTTTTCCTTCACCGTTTTTAGAGCAGTGATGTTGAAATAAATTCCACAAAGTAATGCGCCTGACGGGGTTCGAACCCACGACCTACAACTCGTAAGTTGAGGCCGATACCACTGGGCCACCACTGCTCAATAACCTTCCTAACCTTCCGTTCCTTCAATAACCCTTCACAATTCAGGGTAAGGGTTACCTGACCCTGAATACCCCCTAAACAATCCATCGACCCCAGCAGGCTTTTAGCCCTCTAAGAGGGGCCCCGTCAGATTGCTGACAGCTCTTTGAGGCGCGCATGGAACAGGTTGCGCTGTCGACCCGGGTATGATCCGTGATTAAACGGGAAGTCACCCATTACTGTCTTGCCGTCCGTATGCCTGCGCCTACGGTAAGCGGAAAGCGTCTTCCGCGGCGGCTAGGTCGTGAGGTGGAAGCTGTTCTCTCCCTCGCGTTTCAGGAAAATCCCGAAACATCCGTGTCCGATGAGGACATGTGTCATGCGGAAGGTGAGAACACTAAGAACGCCGTGGTGCCTCTCAGTCACTCCTCCAATAGGGTTCTTATACGAGTATGAGCCAACGGCCGCTTCCAATATCCATCGAAATTCTTCAAATTCAGTTACGTCATTTAGGTGTGATATCGTAACAAACAGAGTTTCACGTTTACAGTATCTATTACTATTTATTAGTTAAGATTTCTGGTTTAAAATGGATATTTCTTTTCAGCAATATGACGTCTTTCGTCGACGATACCAATCACTTGAACTACACGCGGGTCGCATTCTACTCTTTAGTGTTGGTCACAGCAGTTCTCTGGTTGATACATAGATGGCACCAGCAGTCCAGACTCTTCATGTTGGGCAATGTTCTCCCAGGACCTACAGCTGTTCCGTTCTTCGGAAATGCTCTCTTGGCGTTGGGAAAGAAACCTGAACGTAAGTGACTTTTTAAAAAGCTATGGTTTTGTAATGAGGAGGAAAATTAGTTCTTATAATAGATTTTGTACAAAACATCGACTAAGTCCTAACGTTGACCTACGCATGGTCCCTGGACCATGCATAGGTCGACGGCACGTCGTTTTCTTCTCAAAGGGCTGTCGGCAATATGAAGCGGTCCCCATACCATAGAGGGCCAAACTGCTGCTGGGGTCGCGAGGTAGTAAATATATAACCTCCTAGCACTTATTCTCGGCATTTATAATGTGAAAACAATACGACTTATCGGGGTCTAATCCGTCCTATTTTTTTTTCAAAATACATTTTAAAGTTGTTTTTTTTTTAACATTAATAAGAAGATAACGACAGCGTACTCAATCGTAAATAACTAACATTACTTTACTATCCTTACAAACCATATTCATTAATTGCTGTGATATGGCCAAAATGCTTGATCAAAACGCACAGTTGCAACTTCTTGCTATTCAAAAATGTTAGACCACGTAATGTTTTTCAAACACTACCAATCTATATTTTAGATGTAGTCGAAGTGGCTTTGGGATATGCTGAGAAGTATGGGACAGTTATCAGAGGATGGGTCGGGCCCCAGCTAGTCGTATTTCTCCTGGATGCCGACGACATCGAGGTCATTCTGAACAGTCAAGTACACATCGATAAGGCACCTGAATACAGGTTCTTTAAGCCTTGGCTTGGAGAAGGACTTCTTATTAGCACAGGTAATGTTATTGTTTTCATTTTGATATCCTTGAATTACCTCCGCATACCCTTTGAATAGCCTGGGTATGTTTATGTACTACTATTGTGGTCTGTCCGGCTAAAAAATCGGCCTAAACTACGGAATCTACCATTTAAATGTGACTCATTATTAACCGATCTTCCAAACTTACTTCCATAAATACACCGTAGAGATAAATAATGAATTAATTATTATTTCATACGAAAATATCCGCCAAAAAATAGTTCTAATAAAAATAAAGTTACTCTCAACAGGTTCCAAATGGCGTTCTCATCGCAAGATGATAGCCCCAACATTTCATATAAACATACTGAAGTCATTTATTGGAGTTTTCAATCAAAACAGCAAGAGTGTTGTTGAGAAACTGCGTTCAGAAACGGGAAAAACATTTGATGTTCACGACTACATGAGCACTGCTACAGTGGACATATTGCTGGGTAAGTAGGCAGAAGCAACCAGATTTAAATTGCCTACCAATATCATATACCGTCACTTAGTGATCATCAAGAAAATAATATGCTAACTAACTTTTGGTCTTACTTTTTGTAAAATGACGCCTGTCCATCTCTACATCTCATACGTTTTACAAATCACGTATTCAGAATCTCATTTGTTTAAATTCATGCAACAACCACCATAATTTTACTAATCGTTTTCAGAAACTGCAATGGGAATAACAAGAAAAACACAAGATGAGTCTGGTTTCGATTACGCAGTGGCTGTTATGAAGTATGTTTGCTCATCATCTTCAACAAATAATAAATTTGTTTTGTTTCCTTCAAATCAAAAGTATTTGTTTAACTCAATGCTTTCAGGATGTGTGACATCATCCACCAGAGGCATTACAAGTTCTGGTTGCGTTTTGATGCCATCTTCAAATTCACCCCATTCTTTGAGAAGCAGAAGAAACTCCTCAATATTATCCACGGGCTGACTAATAAGGTACGAGCAATACTCTTCTGCATAAATTGATTTCACGTGTTTGTAGATAATTTTAACATTATTAATCTGGATCATAACAAATGTTCGGGAACGCCATTTTTATCCCCAGATTACAAATTGAAATGAAACCCGGACAATAGTTTTATTGGTACCACCTTTTTCATCGATTATATAACAGTAATTGTTTCAAAACAATATGAATATTTTAACAGAAAATGATAAAACTTAAATTCCAGGTAATAAAGAGTAAGAAACAAACTTACTTCGAAAATAAAGCGAAAGGATTTATTCCACCAACACTTGATGAGCTGACACGAAGTACTGATGATGAAAATGTACTTTCTTCTGATAACAAAACTCTTTCTGATACGGTATTCAAAGGATACCGCGATGACTTGGATTTCAATGATGAAAATGACATTGGTAAGTAAATGATATTTCACCATAAAATTAACTGCGACAAAATCTTTCAAAATCTAGTAATCTGTGAAAGGTAAACAGGGGTGAAGAGATAGATTTTTTTAGAACAGATTAAATTGTAAAGTAACTTAATCTGAGATAGATAAGCCAAAAATTTTATTCTGATCTAACATAATTCGTATCTTTCCTTTAGGACTAAGTGTTATGATCTAGGTATCCTACTTAATATTATAAATGCGAAAGTTTGTGAGGATGGATGTATGTTTGTTACCCTTTTTCGAAAAAACTACTGGACGGATTTGAATGATTTTCTTTTTGGTGTATAGATATAAAGTTTGGCCAACATATAGGCTATAATTTAACTTGAAAACTTGAAGACCTGGTGCAGAACCGCAACAGACCAGCTAAGCTATAAGAGATACAAAAATGGTGCCATAGCAAAAATTGTTCCACGTGATGAGCATTTTCTGTTGAGAGAATAAATTTGAAGATTTGGAACACCTGATGTGGAACTCAAAGAGCCCAGCTACACTATAACATATATAGGAATGACGACTTAGAAAAGTTGTTCAGCCTGATGAGCACTCTCTGTTGACGTATAAAACTGAAGATCTGAAACACCTGATGTGGAAATCAAAGCTATCACTAATTTCACTACATAATTTTAAAGTAATATGAGGTGGGGGAGTACCTACATGCAGTATAGGCGGTAACAGTTTAGAACTTTTCGATGACGATGAATACGTATATATGAATAAAAATTTGACTCTACAGGCCAAAACTCCCATTTATTTTTTACCCGGGCTCTTGAAATTGAACATCAGAGTTATCAGATGTTCGATTTTGACGACCCCGTGGTGCTGGCATAAGCAACAGGATCCGCGTACGAAGTCGCGGGCAAAAGCTAGTCTCATTATAACCCCAAAAATAGATGACCCCCTAATTTATTCTTGCGAACAGGCTGTAAGTGTAATGTTGGCATTTAATGCTACTACAATAAAATAACAATAATCTTTTTTCCAAAGGTGAAAAGAAACGCCTCGCTTTCTTGGACCTCATGATCGAGTCTGCTCAAAACGGGACCCATAATTTAACCGACCATGAAATTAAAGAAGAAGTGGATACCATTATGTTTGAGGTAAGATTCAAAAGTATTCTTCTTTACCATCTGCCTACTTTTAACTTTTCCCTACTATGTTGAGGACGGCTTCCAGTCGAACCGGCAATTGTATATCAGTATTTTACATGGAGCGATAGCCTATCTGACTTCCACAACTCAGTAACTGGGTAATACGATACCCTTTGGTATGACTGGTTCTTAGACGTTCGTTCTAACAAGCAGTACTGACCGTCAAAGCAAAAGTGTATAAAGTTTTGTTCCTAAAAGCATCAAAAACTATACATGAATAAGTATGTACGTGTCGTGGTGGGACTACCTCCCACAAAGCTGGTGGTTTCCACCACCAGCTTAGATATTAGAAATGTTATTTTATTGTCCTGGTACTATAGGTACAAAGACTTGCACGAAGCAAAATCCATGATACAGGAGAATATATTCTTTAGAGATGGAGATATTCTTGTTTCCTCAGAAGGTCACTATCAAAATTGAACAAACCCAACCAAACGTTTCAGGGTCACGACACTACTGCCGCTGGCTCCAGCTTTGTTCTATGTCTTCTGGGTGTTTACAAGGACATCCAAGCGAAGGTTTACAACGAGCTCTATGAGATCTTTAGTGACTCAGACAGACCAGCCACCTTCGCCGATACTCTACAAATGAAGTACCTTGAGAGGGTCATCCTGGAGTCATTGCGGTTGTACCCACCAGTGCCTGTCATCGCAAGGAAACTGAATCGCGATGTTATGATTTGTAAGTAGCTCTTTTGTAACGGTAACGGTATTGTAATTAAAAGAGTTTAGATGTTTAAAGAATTCATGAACTTCAACGAGACTTTTGGAATGTTATTCATTTTCTACTTTTATTTCTTTGTTTATAATCCCGTATAAGCGTTATTATTAGTTTAAGTATTAGTCTGTGTATGTACTCGTATGTAGCAACGTAGATCCTAGAAACAGATTTTGATTTATTTTTCTTTTACTTTGTCGAAAGTGTTCTTAACATTAGCTATAAATAAGACGTGTGCTATGTGCCAATCATAGATCATTAAAAATACAGCTACTAACACTGGAAATTTATTTATTCCAGCTACAAATAACTACATTATTCCCGCTGGTGCCACCGTCGTCATCGGAACCTACAAGATCCACCGTAGTCCTAAGTACTACAAGGACCCTGAAACCTTCAACCCGGACAACTTCTTGCCTGAGAACTCCTCGAACAGGCACTACTATAGCTACATTCCCTTCAGTGCTGGACCCAGGAGCTGTGTCGGTGAGTACCTACCAGATTTTCCAGATTTTTGGAAACGTTTTTTGTTTCCTTTGTGTTGAACATGAAGCTGTATTTACTAGGGGTCATTTGTTCCGCTACTCTGTCGGTCGACAAGAAATAGGTATATGGGTCGCGCCAGGTTGTCCGACATCACTAGCGACATCTACGGGTCGTGGGACTTGTCGCAGGTCCACGCTATAACCTAAGAGTTTTAGGCATTTTGAAACCATTATCCCTTTAAAATTGAATATAAATTAATGTGCCCGATAATTTTGTTGGGTTTTACACCTAGCCAGGCGCAAAAACATGTAAAAAAAAAACATTTTCCTACCATTATTTGAATAGCAACTATGTAGTTACGCCCGTGTTAGACTGGTAAACAATATAGTACGTAGTAGGCGCTAAGTGTAACGCCTGAATGAAATACACATATTCTAACACACGGGCGCAACTAGTTGCTATTTCCAAAATTTCAAAACAGCTCTTACGACATCTACGTGTCGTGGAACTTGTCGCTAGTAAAAACTTGACAGTATGAAGTATGAAGTGGTCATGCCACATAAAAGTTCGGCAACATGTCCAGTGAGACGCGGCTTTTGTATCCACAACTTCACTTATTTCACTCCCTGAACTTATTTACTTGTCAAGTTTATTGATTGTAGCTTTTACTCCACATCCACTAGTGAGTTCAAATTCACCTGTAGATTAAAGACGAATTAAAAAAAAGGTTTGCTACGTCGAAGCTATTGTTTTTCAATTAAAAGAAAGCAGGTATATATTACCAAAAGCTGGACAGAACTCAGATTTGGTGATTGTACAACCCAAAAAAGGAATGTTTCATACAAAATCTAATTATGCTATTTATATTTTCAGGCCGCAAATACGCCTTGCTAAAGCTCAAAATTCTTCTATCAACTTTTCTAAGGAACTACGAGTGTACATCCGCTGTACCTGAAAAAGATTTCAAGTTGCTTGGTGACATTATTTTAAAGAGATCTGATGGATTTAGAATTATTATTGAACCTAGAAAACGAGTACCAGTAATTATAGCTTAGATTTAAAACAGCCGTCTTACTACAAAAAAGTTAATCATCTGTTGAACACTTGTCTAAAAACAACTGTCAACTGCAAAATGCCATGCAACGTTGACATAAGGGTCGTATTGCATTTCTCAGTTTTTTAGACAAATGTTCAACGGATGTTTAACTTTTTGTGGTACGACGGTAAAAGCCTAATTATGTGATAGTATAGTGAACAAAGTTATGTATGACTTCTATTTATTATGGTTTAAAGTTTTAAGACTACTTACATGCATACACGATTATGTGTGTCGAAATCATGTTATGTGATTTGTGGTTATGAGAATTATATTTTATTGTTGGTATATTAAACTTTCTAAAGAACTGTAGGATGACTTTTCATTATAATAGGTCTTTACCTATGAAATTGCCGTTTTGTATGAAAAAAATTAAACGAATTTTTTTCATGTATTTTTTATTTGTATAAATCTTCTCTCTGGAAATCTGGAAAAACTAGTAATCTGTAGGCGCAAGGTCGGGTGAGTAGGGCGGATGATGGAGAGCTTCCAGCCCCAGTTCTTGCACCTTTGAGACCGTCTGCTGTGCAGTATGAGGTCGCGCGTTGATGTGCAGGAGCAGCGGAGACGAACGATTGATCAAATATGCTGGTTGGAGTTGTGCCAGCTTCTTCAGTTCTTCACAGTACACATCTGCAGTAATGCTCACCCCGTTTGGTAAGCTGTGATGAATCACATCGGCGGCGCTAGACCACCAAACAGTGACCATCACTTTTCTAGGGGTAAGTTTTCTTTTATGCATTGGGCAGTATATGCATGGGCATTGTTTAGGTCCTGAACCAGGATCCAACCAACTTGCTGAGCGCTTGCGGTTATCAAAAATAATCCATTTTTCGTCGCAGGTAACAATGCGGTTCAAAATTCCTTCATTTGTGTGTCTGTTGAGCAGTGCAAGGCACGTCTCGACGCGTACTTCGCGCTGGCGATCATTGAGTTCGTGGGGCACCCATTTGTCAAGCTTTTTTACCTTGCCAATTTGACGCAAATGGACCTATATTGTTTTGACGCTAACGTCGAAAGCTGCTGCTAATTCAGCCGTAGATTGTGTATCATCAGCTTCCACAATCGCCTTTAATTCGTCATTGTCGACCAAAGTCTTCGGACGACCGCGAGGTTCATTTTTCAGGTCGAAATTTCCAGAACGAAAGCGAGCAAAACCAATAACAGGTGGTGCGTTGGTTTGTAGTGTTAGCTCCGTAAACGTCGCTGATGTTGCGTGCCGCTTGTACCGCATTGCTGCCACGACGGTACTCATACTCCATAATTACTCGAATTTTTAACGTATCCATGATGACGAAAAAGATTAAAATGCGATTAAAATGTAACACTAATCAATAAACAAATGACTACTTTTGGAAAAAAAAAACCATGTTTTTAAAATAAAATTAATTTGAAATTAGAATTCTTAGCCAAACAAAAATTATTTTGATTTGAAATGGCCAGTACTGCAGAACGGCAATTTCATAGGTCCTAAAGACCTAATATATCTTTATCCTCTGTGGGGTCGTGGGACTGTTTGGGGACGTGGGACTGTCTGGGGTTGCGGGACTGCCTCATCAGGTAACCGTGACCCTCGAACGTAAAGGGACACCGTGAATTTTAGTCAGTATAAAAACCGGCCAAATGCGAGTTGGACTCGCCCATGAAGGGTTCCGTAGCAGCAAGCATAGATTAGAGATATAATTATATTGAGATTAGTAAGTAATATACACAAACAATAAAAATAACTTTGTTTTTCATAGTATTTGTATGAATGGCAAAGTTATATTTGCGGTTTTTGAAAATGTACTATATCTCAAAAACTGCTAACTGTATCTCATCCAAACCAATTTTCGTTGGTAGTTTTGGTTGAGGTCTACATTATATATTTTTTAGTTTTATCATTCTCTTATTTTAGAAGTTATGGCGGGGGGGACACACTTTTTACCACTTTGGAAGTGTCTCTCGCGCAAACTGTTCAGTTTAGAAAAAAATGATGTTAGTAACCTCAATATTATTTTTAAAGACCTATTCATAGATACCCCACACGTATGGATTTGGTGAAATATAATTAATTTTTTTTGAGTTTCAATTCTAAGTATGTGGGGCGAACCCTCAAAATTTGTTTTGTTTTGATTTTTGTGTGGAAATCCTAATGCGGTTCACATAATACATCTTTCTACCAAGTTTCAACAGGATAGCTCTTATACTTTCGACAAAAAGTGGCTGTGACATACACGGACAGACAGACAGACAGACATGACGAATCTATAAGGGTTCCGTTTTTGCCATTTGGCTACGGAACCCTAAAAACTGACAGTCACTCCCATCTCATTTGATGATTTTAACACGATGTATAACAAAAGTCCTTTGTATTATTCCTTTTCTATTAATGATCTTGAGATTCCACTCTGCTATCTTGGAAAATCATCCTGTTCCTGAAAACTTTTAACAGCATAGGGATGGTATTGGCTTTGATTATAGTACCTTTAACGATTATAACAACAAAAGATAGTCATCTCATTATTGTATTAATTGTTATTCATTGCAAAAGAATATTAATTAAGTACACAAGCTTTTACTTTATATACTTTCTAGACTTTATTGTTTCATCAATAGTTGATTAAACTGTAAATTAAAATGCGATACGAATTATTAAAAAATGTTAAACACTTTAACAAATAATTTCATCTTCAATTTTTTTCAAAAAAGGAGAATGAGCAGCCGACTATGGCACTTGGTTGCGCTCCTTTTTGACACTTATAGTAGTGAAAAATGGACACAAGTAAGGGTTATTGACATACATGAAAGCAAAGTTAAATACAGATTGATATTTTGTGGGTTTTTTCCAAAAAACATTACTTACTCAGGATTTTATTTGAGGTTATATCAGGCGTCAATACAATATATTACAACATATATTTAAAAGATTAACCATAGCATGTGTTGCCTCTCTTATTTGGCGATTAGGCAGTGGATGCGATAATAACAAAACACAGTTCACACAGCACGACACATTGTTTAGTATCCAGTAGAAATCAACGTAGACGTATTAATTCACTATAACAGCGCACTACAAAAAGAGTCCAATTGCTCGATGTATATCAACGTGGAGGTATCCTAAAACTCTACTCGACACGAATATAAGTTTACTAGCAGAGAAAGGCAAGAAATAGTAGTTCGCCGGTAATTAAGAAATCAAAACCAAACAAACACGAAAATCATGAGTTTGACTTTGACAAATCACCAAAGACACCTGATTGACACTTCATGGAATAGTGCTGTGACACATCAGTCATTACGACATCTAAATATAATCGATTATATCTTCACTTTTGTTATAAGACCTCAATATGGGTTATCATAAAATAAATCATATTAGAGTTTATAGAAAAGCAATAATAACAGCTTTTAAGGTGGTCTTTAGGGACACTAGTACATTTTTTAATTGTTTTACGACTATGTTCTTTGTTTAATCGATCGATTCTGGTAACGTAGCCCTTCACTATACCGGAACAAAAATATAATAGTAAATACTAATAATATTGAAAATAAAAACCCCACAAATGTTAGTGAATTTATGCTAAAACAAAATAATAACATTAATTATAGATTTGCTTAAGTGATCATACACCTCAAAAAGCGAAACCATGAACGCTCATTCTCCTTTGTATCGTTTTAACTAATCGTCAGCTTAACCACTAACCAGTGATCCTACAACAGGGGATTACTGCGTTAATATGACTGGCACTATCTACGTAAATTACAAACAAGGCGATTGTTTATACCAACAATGGTTAATTACAATGCAAAATTAATTATTGTAAATGTATTCTATAAAAACAAAACTAAATCTTATTAATATTTAATTGCTTTCTCACCAATACTTACACACAAACAGTTGAGTAGATTTTTCATCATAATTTATGTGATATGCGTGTACTAATTACCTATTGAGTGATCGACTGCTGTTCGATCCCCGCATAGAATGTTGCTGCAGATAGTTGTTCCGGGTCTGGGTGTTTGTGTTTGCAAACACAAACACAAACACTTTTGCTGATTTAACTAACCAAAAAAAATAAAATTGAAATATAAAAGTTCATCATAAGCCTTTAATATTTCCTCTGCTTGGACATTGGCCTCCTCTTAGTGAGAGTCAGTGAGCCTTTATCCACCACGCGGGTCCAGTGCGGATTGGTAGATGACACATGTCTTCGAATTTTTACCCACAACCCAGAACCTAGTCGTAAGTCGAAGCCGATACCACTGGGCCACCAGCTGCTATCAAACAGCTGAATATCAAAAATGCCTACGTGACAAATAAAACCTAAGGAAAATTAAAAGTTCTTCTGATTGGAAATCGCAAGACAATGATAACGTTGCTGACAATCGAATAGGTTAAGTCTCATTTCCAAGTAAAATTTTCTGCGTAAGCAAAATTGATTTCAACATTTTTATAATATCTGTGTTGTTTATACACAGTTATAGGACTCATTTGGGGTTTCAAAACTTCTTCAATTGGCACTTAAGAGTTGAAATTCCCAATGCATTCATTATTTTAAGCAAAATAATACTCATCGTCTACCAAAACCTCTTTAACTACGACCCAAATGCATCTGACTACTAGAATTTGACATGGAGCGACTCCATATCCAAATATAACACAAGAAGAAGATCAGAAAGTTGGTCTTTTCTAGCTTCTGGCTCATCTTTTGGTCTAAGATATAGAAATAACAGCCGGAACCAAGAATTTAATATGCTTTCCATGGTAATGGTAATGGTAAGCGAAGATCAGCCATCCACGAAGCCGCCTTGATAAGCGTTGTCTGAAAATGTACAACATTAATGGTAATAAAGGCCTACAAAATGAACCATAACAGAGAGGCACTAGTTTTGACAAATAATTATGTCTCGACAGAACATCTATATCAATCTGCTCCGAATATTGTTTGACTAATACTTCACTTCATAGTCCATTATGCAAGTATTCTTGCCCTACAAACGGTGGGGTAGTTTTTTTTAACCGACTAAAAAAAGGAGGAGGTTCTCAATTCGACATGTATATATACAGGGTGTTTTTTTTTATTTCCCATAACTTTTGGGTTATATTGTAGACGTAAAAATAATACAAAAACTCCTACATTATGTGGTCCAAAAAAGCATATATTTGTATGATCACGCATAACTTTTCCTAGCATGATTTGATTTCGCAAGACGATCTCCGGCCACCGTAGGCGCGGGCATGCGGACGGCGAGTAAAGGGCAACTCGCCGCCCGACCATGGACCATGCCCGGGTCGACGGCGCGTTGTGTTCCACGCGCGCCTCAAAGAGCGTCAGCACGATGACGGGGCCCCGCCCAAGAGGGCCAAAGCCTGCCGGGGTCGCGGGACTTATCTCATTACCGTGACCCCGGAACATAAAAGGCTATTGAAGGACACCGTGGATTTTAGTCAGTACAAGTCTGACAGTCCCTCCCGCCCTGCCCGGGGTGGGAGGACTCATTTGATGATTTTACCACGCTAAAAAAAAAAAAAAAAAAAGCATGATTTGATTTCAAAAATTCTTTTTTTATATTAAAGAGTTTGGTTAGGCTCTTGTGTTTTCCAGTCAGGGTCACCAGGCACTCCAGATCTTCGATTATCCTAGTTTTTATAGTTTTTTATAGCTTGATGTGGCCAACCCTACCACTGTGCAAAATTTCAGCTCTCTGAGTTTATGGCAAGTACTAGATCTATTCTGATGATCATGAGTGAGTGTTGTAAATGCGAAACTTTGCTTTCGCTTAAATTCGGAACTAAATGACCTACAGACTTGAAATTTTGGATTTTAAATATGTGATTATACATAGTATACTGGGTGACGAAAATTTCTGCGTTCTGGTCTTATCCAGAGGTTCTCAAATAGGGGCCTGAAAATGCGGCGAAATGGTTCCAGTAAAGGATGGTACGGCAGTGTTTGTTACAAAAGGTGCAAGAGGGAGAAAATTTAATATTTACAAAAATCATCTACCTACGAGTACCAACCGCTAGTGGCTTCGTCCTTGAGGAAGCACATTTTGGGATTGAAATTACCAAAAATCTTGAAACTTGAAACACTTATTTCATCAATTTAGTTAATAAGTGCACCTACATTCAAAGTTTCAAGTAAATCGGATGACATTTTGCCGGTAATGTGGGTGCGTGAGTGATTGTTGACAGAAGGGGCGGCAAAATGATATGCGTGTTCTCGGTTTGAAGTTTATTGGACGACTGTGTCGAATGTCTGACTCCAGTGAATTTATACAGTAACATGTGCCTAAGACTAACTAATTATATTATGCCTACGCGCTACAGTCCTCCCCCCTTAGTTGAAGCTAAATTTTATTGTTGAATCCCAATACTAAATTATAACTAGAAGTACAATATATTTATGTCTACGAAGATAAAAGTACTTAAACGCTACGGTTGTCGGACACTATTAGCGCGCACTTTTCACTTTATGCCTCACTATATGCTGTTTTAGGGTTGACGCACGGGTGGTTTGTCTGCATGATGGGCGGTGCTATATTGCTGGCGTTCTGTGTGATGGTGCGGCTGATTCTTGTCTCTATGGCGGTTTAGACGCGACGTTTGCAGTATCGCCACCCCACGTAGAGTACGCAGAGGTTTACGCCTGTGCCGATTAAGACGACTACGGCCAAGGGCATCTTGAAGCTGTTGCTGGAGTTCTCGTCCTCAACCTTGGCTTTGCTGCTCGCAGCTGCGCTGTTTTGTGCTACGATCATACGTCATTTTGCTGGCTGGTTAGCCCATTATAGAGTCGAGGTGTTTTTTCAGACTTGGGTGATGCGTGCTTGTTGTCGTGTGGCAGTGAAGTGCTGATGTGGGCTGTGGTTGACGACGAAGTGACGGTTCACATGTTGAATCTCACGGTCTTCTTAACGATGCGACCTGATCTTGTAACTTGCTGTGAATCGGGATTTGCGGTGTCGGATGACGTCGTATCGCTTGGCGGCTGTGGAACGGTCTTGAGTGGCGTCTTATCGCTCGGCGGGTGTGAAGTGTCGTTATGAGTGGTCGCTGTGCCCTCCGGGCGTGGGACCAACACGTCGTCATACCTTAATAAATAGGCTGGTTTTAAGCGATCAAGTGACACCGTGATTTGTTTACCTTTACATTCCAACTTAAAGAATTTATTATGCCGCGATAAGACTTTGAATGGGCCCTCATACGGTGGTACTAAAGCTCGCCTTGCCTCGTTTCTAATAAATACGTGAGAGCAAGCTGATAAATCTTCGTGAACGAATACGTTATTGTTTGTGTTGCTATGTGAGCTTGAAAGACTAAGATTTGGGACTGATGATAAAGATTGCGTTAATTGTTTTATAAATTCGCGATCGTTAATATTGGATGAAGGTTTAGATTGGAATAGGTCGCCTGGAAGTCTTAAACTACTACCATACAAAAATTGTGATGGGCTGTATCCTAAGTCTATTTTAATCGCAGTACGTAAACCTAAGAGTATTATAGGCAATTCATGTACCCATAATTTACTATCTAAGCATTTTGCCATAATAGCGGCTTTTAAAGTACGATGTAGTCGTTCGACCATACCGTTCGCCTTTGGGTTGTACGCTGTTGTACGGATGCGTTCGATACCGAGTATTTTCAATAATTGTCGAAACAAATCGGATTCGAATTGACGACCTTGGTCTGAAGTTATTCTTACTGGACAACCGAAACGAGCGATCCAATGTTCGACGAACACCCTAGCAACTGTTTCAGCTGTTATTTCTTTTACTGGTATAACTTCAGGCCATTTCGTAACTCTATCTATAATGGTGACGCAATATTTGAAATCTTCAACAGGAGGTAAGGGTCCTATAATGTCTATGTGTACGTGTTCAAAACGGTTTCCAGTGTTAAATTCGCCTAACGGAGTTATTGTGTGGCGTTGAATTTTACTTTTTTGACATGGAATACACGTTTTAACGAAGTTTTTGACATCGGTGTTCATATCACTCCAAAAGTATCTAGATTTAACTAAACGTTTCGTAGTGGCGACGCCGGGGTGACTCACGTTGTGCAATGTTTTGATTGCGAGTTCCCGGAATTGTTTAGGTAGATAAGGACGTATATCGTTCGTAGATGTTTCGCATGCTATTTTTATCTCGGTGTTAGGCATAGTAATTAATTTAAATTGAAGATTGTTACGTTTGCGTAGACTTTCTAATTCAGAATCGGTTTTTTGTAATTCAGATAATTTTTGGTAATCGAATAAAGATGGCATGGTGATCTCTTCAATTCTAGATAAGGCGTCGGCTACTGTATTTTTATCGCCTTCTATATATTTAATATTATTGCAAAATTGAGAGATGAAATCTAATTGCCTCAAACGCCTTGGTGAATCTGATGGTGAAACTTTCTTTGTTAGTGCGAAAGTCAATGGTTTGTGATCCGTTAATACGGTTAGTTCTCTACCTTCTATCATATGACGGAAATGTTTTATTGACATGTATATAGCTAGAAGTTCCCTGTCGTAGGTACTATATCTTGTTTGGGTATCTGTAAGCTTTTTTGAATAAAATCCGAGGGATTGTAATTTTCCGTCAACTCTTTGATTTAAAGCTGCGCCTACACAACTACCAGAAGCGTCTGTCATTAATACTAAGGGTGCGGTTGCGTCTGGGTGGGCTAGCATGACTGCATTGTTTATGAGTTGTTTACATTGACTGAACGCTTTTAGTGCGCTTTCGTTCCATGTTATCTCAGTTTTGTCGCGTTTTTTTGAGTTATGCAGGTACGCGTTAAGTGGTGCTTGAATCTCTGCAGCTTTTGGAATGCTTTGCCTGTAGAAATTCATCATGCCGAGAAAACGTCGAAGTTCCTCAATTGTTTTCGGTTGTGGATAGTCATTAATAAGTTGTGTTTTTTGAGCACTCGGTTTTACGCCCTGTGAATCAATATGGTAACCGAGAAAATCTAATTCGGATTTACCAAATTCGCACTTATTTGTGTTAATTGTTAAGCCATAGTTATTTAAACGATTTAATATTGTTTCTAGATGTTCTAAATGCTTAGGTTTTGATTCCGATGCGATAATAATGTCATCTAGATACGGGAATGCGAAATCTAGACCTTCCAGTGCTTTATTGATTAATCTTTGGAAGTCTTGTGCTGCATTACGTAATCCAAAGTTCATTCTTGTAAATTCGAATAAACCGAATGGAGTTATGACTGCAGTCTTGGGAATATCTTCGGGTGCCATGCGAATATTAAAATAGGCTTTTCGCACGTCAATTTTAGAAAATATGGTTTTGCCTCTGAGTAGATAAGTGAAATCAAGTAGTCGCGGTAATGGGTAACGGTCGGGTATAGTTTGTGCGTTGAGTCTACGATAATCTCCGCATGCTCTTATTTCACCGTCTTTTTTAGTAACACACACAAGTGGGTTAGCCCAAGGACTATTTGAAGGCCTACAAATACCTAATTGCATCATTCGTTCGAATTCAGCTTTCGCTATTTTGTATTTCTTCGGATTGAGTGGACGTACTTTTTCATGAACCGGGGGACCGGTGGTGTAAATGTGGTGTTGTACATCATGTTTGGGGTCTGTCATAAAATTTTCTAGTTTGGTGATGCTAGGAAACTTTTGTAAGATAAGATGGTATTCGTCATTGACATCTATTGTACGAATACTCGGTTCGTTGGAGGATATTACGTTTGTGGTGCGCGATAACAATGTGACTTTGTCGACTAATTTTCTACCATGTAGGTCTACCAAAAGTTTGTTTGCGGCTAGGAAATCGGCACCTATTATCGAACTATGTACGTCGGCTAATATAAATTTCCATCTAAATGTACGGCGTAGCCCTAGATTGACCGTAATGACTTTTTCACCGAATGTCTTTATTTTTGTGCCGTTTGCTGCATATAACACATAGTCTGACGTCCTACAGGAGTTTTGCTTTTTTGCGGCTAATACAGAGACGTCGGCACCTGTGTCGATTAAATATCGCACACCTGTTGTAGTGTCTGTTACGCACAAACGATATGAATGTTCGACACCGGCGACATTATTTATTCGTGCCGGTGTCTGAATTAGTTTTCCGAATTTTGTGTAGGATGTTTGCGGCAATTAACGAGATCTCCGCATTTGCGCGCATTATTGCCGTAGACGTAGTGATAAAAACACAGAAAATTTGAATCGCCGGGTTTCGCGGACTGGTTCAAAAACTTTTCTCGATTTATTTGTGAATTTTCGCGACTTTTGGAACGCGGTCGAGACGGGCCGGGATTATGTCGGTTTCGTTCTCGCGGTTCATGATGATTTTTTCTATTGTTTTCGCCTAGTTTGTTATTTAATGTTGCAATTTCCATTTTCATTTTGTTTAATTCATTTAATATTTCGGAAGTATTATTTTCTAAATTCTGAGAAGGCTTCGAAACAGAAGCTATCTCAGACGGTTTGGTATTCTCCATAATTTTATCAGCGATTTTGGCTAGACTATCTAATTTTACTTCACCTGAATCACATGCCGTTAAGACGGCTCTAACGGAATGTGGTAGGCGCCCGGTCCACAATAATTTTAAGGTTTCATCTGGGACTCGGTTTTTTCCTAGGTTTTGCATTCGTCTAAGTAGCTGTGACGGCTTTTGATCCCCGAGCTCTATCTCGTTTAAGAGTTGGTTTAATTGTTTTGTTTCCGACTCCTCGTAAACGGAAATTAGCCTGTCTTTCAGCGTTTCGAATTTATTTGATTCGGGCATGTTTTCTAAAATATCACTAATGTCACTTAATTCGCTTTGTTTTAGCCTAGCTATTAAAAGTTGACTTTTGTGGAGGTCACTTGCCTTTTGAGGGTCTACGATGGCGCTGAATTGGTGGAACCAGAGTCTGGGCCGGTCTCGCCAGAAGTCCGGTATTCTTGGTGTGATGGTAACTGCCGTCATCTGCTGTGGCTGCTCCGGGGTCGGTGATGCAGCTGTAGACATGGCTGCAGGCTGTGGTTGAGCAGCGGCTTGATATCGTTTATCGCGCGCGGTTAAATTAGGCGAGAGTTATAAGAGGCGCGCGCACACGTCGGGTCACCACTTTGCCGGTAATGTGGGTGCGTGAGTGATTGTTGACAGAAGGGGCGGCAAAATGATATGCGTGTTCTCGGTTTGAAGTTTATTGGACGACTGTGTCGAATGTCTGACTCCAGTGAATTTATACAGTAACATGTGCCTAAGACTAACTAATTATATTATGCCTACGCGCTACAACATTAAATTCATTTTCATACAAACTTTCGACTTTAACGAAATAAAAAATGACGTAGGTATATAATTTATACCTACATGACAATGAGATATGACATGTAAGTAATTGTGACCCCTGTAATGCAAAAATCGCAAACACTGTAGATATTGTTTTTGACGTAGTTAAAAAAATGACTTTTTCACTTCAGTAGCTCAAACATGTAGGTTTTGCTGCCTGAAATCAGTGAGCAAAATGCGATTTTGCTCACTGAGTGAGACAAAGTAACTTTTTAATTTTTGTTTTCAGAAAGCCGCGAATATCTTATTCAGCCTTGTATTAATCATACAATTCGAAACATAAAATTTACACTCCATCTCTTTCGCGCTATTAGAAAGAGAGAGGGACAAAGACCAGCCCTTTCGAAATTCCGATTTTGAATTCGATCTCAAAGACAAACACGCTCGGTTTGTACTGGTTTGTACTAACGAAAGAAATTTTACAAAAAGATAATTATGTCTTAGTGTAATTTATTGAATTTTTAACTTATATGTATACGTAATATTTGAACGAAAATAAGTATTTACTGCAAATGAAACTGATATTTAACCTGTAAATATTTATTTCTAGTTTCAATAATGTTACGTAAATATTTTGAATAATAAAATATCATGGGTGCCATAATTTCCGAACACGCCTTAATTTAAATAAAAGAGCGGGAATAAAATTTCGTGGCTGGCGTAAAGAGTTGAATAAGTTAATAGTTATTTCAATCTATTCCTGTTTATTATTTTATCTCCTAAAGTGTTCTCGCTGCTGAAGTGAAAAGTTATGTGTGTTACACGAGAGCAAAGTTTTTTACATCTCGTGCCTTTGAATCCCTCGCCACACTCAGGATTCAACTTTAGAATCACTCGCTACGCTCGTGATTCAATCGTTGAATCCTTCGCTTGCTCTGGATTCAAAATCAGCACTCGCAACAAAAAACGACTTTGCTCTCTTGTTGCACAAATAACTATTAGGAATGATTCGTGCGTTTAAAAACATTTAAACTCACTAACACAAACATCCAGACGCGGAACAAATCCTTACAAAAGTTTGTTCCGTGCGGGGGTGGTGCGGGTATCGAACCCGTGATACGCAGCCCAGCATTCAATTGCTCAGCAACTGCGCCGTCAAGGAGTTGTCAATTTTGTTCAAATTTTGGTCTAAATATAACCTTAGCAAAGATAATATAAATGCAACACCGTAAATACTACAACTGCACTGACCAACGTAATAAAATAACCACTTACATTTCGTCTACACCAGGGTTTCTCAAAGTGGGGTACGCGAACCCCTAGGGGTTCGCCATTCGATGGCAGGGGGTTCGCGACAAGATGGTGGTTTGATAACTGGCAGGCAATGCAAGCAACATACTTATGTGAGAGTGGGTTTTCACACACCTGGTCATAAAAACTAAATACAGAAAGCGTCTTGATACCGAGTCAGTATTGAGGTTAAAATTGTCCAAAATTACTCCTAAAATTGAATCCATTTGCGACAAAAAACTAGCACACCCAACATATTAATATTAAAAAGATATTTCTTTTGCACTTTATTAATTTGTTACCTTTTTTTATTCAAATAAAACCTTATTTTCTTCAACAGTCAATTTTATTATTTTCTTTGGGGGAGGGGGGGGGATTTAATTAGTTAGGGTTCGCTGACACGTGGAAATTTTAACTGGGGTTCGTGGAGACGAAAGATTGAGAAACCCTGGTCTACACCTACTAGATATTAACCAATAGGGTAACATAGTTACGAACGTAATTAAAAAAAAACGTAAGTAGGTGACAGGGTCGAAGTTTAAATAAGCCTAAGCAAATTACGCCGATTTAATGTGGATGACATGTAATTTATTACATTACGTCTTTACTACTGTTGTATCAATTAAAATAGGTTTTAGTTGTCCCTTGTGCAATTATGTTCCGTAGCTTTTTTATTTATCTATAATTGGGCATGGAAAAAAACGGCAAACGACAATCTTCGCTGGGCCTGGATGGCTAGACGACTGCCGCGGGAAGCGCCCACGACATCAAACGTCGCTAGATGATTTCCGAGCCTCTACCTTGAATAACGATACTCGATCCTACGCATCGACCGCGTTTGGCGCTCTCATTGGTTGAGAGTTCATACAACCTTGGAGGGAGCCAATGAGAGTGCCAAACGCGGTCGATATCGATGATCGAGTATCGTAATGGCAACTCATGGTATGGGTACTGGTAATCACAGGCGCGGGCGCACGGAAAGTAATGGGTGACTCGCCGTCGTGGACTATGCTCGGGTCGACCGCGTGTTACACGCGCGCCTCAAAGTACTGTCAGCAATCTGACGGGGTCCCCATAGAAGGCCAAACGCCTGCCGGGGTCGCGAAACTGTCAAAACGGGAAACCGTGACCCTGGAACTTAAAGGGCTATTGATTTTAGTTAATAACTTATAATTATTGACTAATACTTACATATTGAATCCATTTACGCTCCCGCACCGCGAGCATTCACCTGTAATTTAACGTTACAGATTCGAGCATCTCATGTGGAAAACAATCGAGCATCACAATGCGCACCTTGTATCAAATCTTCTTCTTCTCTTATAATAAATCTGTAGAGAGGTCAATTCTGTACATAAAATATATTTCCAAAATAACTATCACGGGGTAATTAGGGATCGATACTGATGTCAAAAATGCAATCAGTAAAATTTTTGTCCGTCTGTATAACCGTTATAGAAACAAAAACTACTCGACGGATTTTAACGAAACTTGGTACAATTATTTTTCATACTCCTGAGCTGGATATAGTATACTTTTCATCACGCTACAATCAATAGGAGCCAAGAGCAGAGCAGTGAAGGGATTCCGGTTGGATTTTTGCAACTCAATTTTGATTCACTTCCCGATAAGCTAGCAGGCTGAAATTTTGCACACGCTCTGAGTACTGATGAAAATACATGACTAGCTAAGAAATATCAACAAATCCAATATGGCGACCTCCCCAAGATGGCGGACTGGCTGTTTGAAATCCACCCCCATGATATGAGTATCAAATGAAAGGGTTTGCTGTCAGGAATAAGAAAAAAATAGTCAGGTAAGGGTAAATTAAATCCAATATGGCGGACGTCCAAAATGGCAGACAGGCTATTTGGAATGCACCCCAATGATATGGATGTCAAATGAAAGGGTTTGCTGTCAGGAATACGAAAAAAATAGTCACGTGACTTAAATCCAATATGGCGGACGTCCAAGATGGCGGACTGGCTGTTTGAAATCCACCCCCATGATATGGGTATCAAATGAAAGGGTTTGCTGTCAGTTATACAAAAAAAATAGACACGTAACTTAAATCCAATATGGCGGACGTCCAAGATGGCGGACTGGCTGTTTTAAATCCACCCCCATGATATGGGTATCAAACGAAAAGATTTGCTGTCAGGAATGTGAAAAAAATAGTCACGTGTCTTAAATCCAACATGGCGGATATCCAAGATGGCGGATTGGCTATTTGAAATGCATCCCCATGATATAGGTATTAAACGAAAGGGTTTGCTGAATGGGATACGAAAAAAAATATCACGTGACCTAAATCCAACATAGCGGCCGTCCCAAGTTGGCGGATAAGAAGTAAATTAAGTTTGAATATTAAGAAGACTAAAAAAAAAGTATAATTTTTAGTGCGTGCTAAAAGCGTGTTTTTCTCACGTTTTGTCGTTCCGGTTGGATTTTTGCAACTCAATTTTGAGGCACTTCCCGATAAGCTAGCAGGCTAAAATTTTCAGGGTAGCTTCAAACCCGATGAACAAATATAAGAATAATAAAATAATTAATAGATTTAAAAAATCTAAAAACCCACATTTTTAAATTTGTTTGTTTTCAAGAAATTAAAAGGCACCCATTTAAAACAACACTCATGATAAAAACAGTTTTAGATAAATATTTTACGAAAATTGCATTATGAATGGGTCATCTTGGTGGGTCTTAGAGGGCTTTTGTGGGGTTTCAAACACCTCTTAACTATTTTGCAGAAGTTACGCCCAGCAAAAATAAAACTAAAGATTCACGGTTATCTTTTTTACATAACAGCATACAACGACATGCATATTATTTTTACCCGACTACGGCAAAGCCAAAAGGAGGGTTATAATTATGACTGGTATGTATGTTTGTATGTTTGTCTGTTCCCTCATAACTTCTAAACTACTTATCATTACATGGCAAATGAGGTGTCGTTAGAAGCGTCTCAGTTGTCCGCTGGTTATAGGGGTAGCCGAGGTCGTGTGCCACCTGCTAGGTGGCACACGACCACGGCTAGCACAATATCGGTCAAATTCGTTTATAGTTTAATGTCTTTGGGCCAAATGAATATTGTTCTTGTTTTATACTTTTCAGTGCGCGTTTTTTTCGTAGTCGGGTTTTAGTTATTTTAACTTATTTATTTATTTTATTTTTTTGTAAAAGGTTGCAGGGTAATTATTACAAAATTATTCTGCAAAAATCGACAGAATAAACGTATCCGTGAAAAGAAACCACTGAATATTTTTTTGCTGATTGACAATATTGGTTAGTTAATTATTCACAAAATACAATAGGGAAAGAAATTAACAACTATAATCAGTTTTAATATAATGAAGTGTCATGCGTAGCTCATGTCATCCATGCATATATATATAAAATTGTGTTTATTTGTTAATCGGTTAATTGTGTCTGGACCACGCGGTGATAGTTTTGACTGAACTTAGAAATAATTTAAAAACAAGTAAGTGATTATTATCGAAGTTAATATTTTATAAAGGGTGAAAGTTTTTCGCTCAGATCTTAAAGTTCAAAGCGATTTTTTTTATATCTGAAATTCAGGAAATTGTTGAAAGTTAATTGGTGTAAGTAATTGTTGTCTGGTGTTGCGATTAACCGATTGATTGCAAAAGTATTAAATTGTAGTGGGTTCAGTACAGTAAGAAAATTCACTTTTTTTATACCCCTATACAGTGTGTCCGGACACGAGTTAGCGATACTTGAAGGAGATATTATAGATTCATTTTCATCGACAAAACTGCTTTTAAAAAAATTCTTACTCCAACACCTCGCGAATGGCGGCCATTTTAGTTTTTTGATTTCTCTAACTGTGGTATGTACAATAAAATGCAAATATCTTTAAATCCAAGAGACCTAAAAACATGCCAATGACTTTATTGCAAAGTTAAATGTTAAGGCTTTTCAAAAACTTGCGAAAGTTTTCTAAATAATATGTAAAAAGAACCAAAAAACGTGGGCAAACACGAAATTGTACACAAAAATTACTGAATAGTTTCACATTTTATACTCTAGCACGAAAAATACCCCTGTATTTTGCTTAGGTTTTTGCATGAAATTAAAAGTATTTGAGTGAGGCTATAAAATGGTATCAAAATTATTTCTCTACGTCAAGTACTTTAGGAGTTATTCTTACTTGAACATAACCCTTCCTTAGCGAATGTACCCCAATATTACAGGTGTCGCATTCTTTGGGCGAGCTAAATCGTTTCAGTGTAAATTTATGAGCTGGCATTATTAACCACCATGCAAATGATCCCAACTAATCACCCATAAACTGAAATGGCCCATTTTTTTTAATTTATTCAAAGAAACCGATTTCATAAAGTAAAAAAAAATGTATTATTACAGTTTAATGGTGATTCGCTGGGATCATTTACATGGTGGTTAATATGGCCAGCTCATAAATTTACGTTAAAACGGTTTAGCTCGCCCAAAGTATGCAGCTTCTGTAACATTGGTGGTACATGCGCTAAGGAAGGGTTATGTTCAAGTGAGAATAACTCCTAAAATACTTAACGTAGGGTGATAATTTTGATATAATTTTATAGCCTGACTCAAATACTTTTAATTTAATGCAAAAACCTAAGCAAAATACAAGGGTACTTTTCGTGCTAGAGTATAAAATGTGAAAATATTCAGTAATTTTTGTGTACAATTTCGTCTTTGCCCACGTTTTTTGGTTCTTTTTACATTTTATTTAGAAAACTTTCGCAAGTTTCTATAAGCTTTAACATTTAACTTTGCAATAAAGTCATTTGCATTTATGTAGCTCTTTTGGATTCAAAGATATTTGCATTTTATTGTACATACCCCTGTTCGACAAATCAAAAAACTAAAATGGCCGCCATTCGCGAGGTGTTGGAGTAAGAGTTTTTTTAAAAGCAGTTTTGTCGATGAAAATGAGTCTATAATATTTCCTTTAAGTATCGCTAACTCGTGTCCGGACACACTGTATATTTCCAAAGGCCCGAGCCCTTCATGCAGTTTAAGGGTAGATGTTTGAGGCACACTAAAAACTTTTCGAGTATATCTTCACTTATCCCTAAACACAGAAATGCAGACCTGCCTGATAAGCAATAAAATTGACTCACACCAGAATATCCTTGAGGCATTTCGAATTCATTAAGTATTTCTTTGAATCATTTAGTCGGAATTTATACCTCGCCTGGCACTAAAATCCTATTCATATCAACTTTAAGCACCCGGCCCGTGTGATCACCACAAGTTGCCATTAGTATTATTTTTTCCACTCTTTAAATAATCAGTTTCAAGGAACAAAAAAAATATCTTTTAAAAAGTCTGGCTTAGCAGGTCAGTATTTCTGTGTTTAGGGATAATTAGAGATGTATTGGACAAGTTTTCAGCGACGCTCAAACACCTACCCAAAAATCTCATGTAGCTCTTCAGCCACCCAGGACAGTTAAAACAAAAAAAAAAACAATTTCAGCACAATGACGTCGTTGGTCGACGAGACCGAGGTGCCGAGTTACAACACAAGACTGATCTTCTACCCCCTCCTGCTTCTCGCATCCACCGTGTGGATCTTATACAGATGGCAGCAACAATCGCGCATGGCCAAATTCGCTGAGAAGATCCCAGGTCCACCTGCTATACCATTTTTAGGAAATGCCCTTTTAGTTTTGAGAAAAAAACCCAGTGGTGAGTTGAAGATGTTTGTTTTTAATTGTTTGCCCTTGTTCTTGAACTAGCCCAGAAGTAAATATCCAGAATACAGACCCAAGATAGAGTAATCTCACACAGAAGTAACGGGAACTCCAGCGCACCGACCGACGGAACAAAGTAGCAGTAACAAACTAACATGTCCCAATTTCTTGGAAAATCTCGCTTAAATATTTTATTTTTCTACACAAATCACCAAAAGATTGATATTCCAACATGAACTATTTAACGATGAACTTTTGAAGTACAAGTAGACCTCTCCCAGAGAGACTTACAGCTTGTTGTCTCAGTGCTAATTGCGAGCTGATAATTTCGCAGAACCATCTTTAATTGTCTTCTTCATTTCAGAACTGGTTCAGTTTGGGCTAGAGTACGGACAGAAGTTCGGCAACGTCGTCAGAGTGTGGTTGGGATCAAACCTGATCGTGTTCCTCACAGACCCCAACGACGTGGAAGTTATCCTCAACAGCAATGTCCACATTGACAAAGCTTCTGAATACAAATTCTTCAAGCCCTGGCTTGGAGAAGGTTTACTTATTAGCACAGGTAGGTTAAATAGAAACTTAACATTTCATTTCATTTCTTCAAAACCCTGAGCAAGTCAAAGGTTTTTTTTTTATTTTGTTTTACTTTAGGCTATTCTCTCTTTCTTTGCAATAAAATTAGTTTTAGGTTGTCAGATTGGCAACCATTAACAGTACAATACCAATATTCAGATACTAGCTGATCAGGGTGGAACCCGACCCCGTCTTAACAAAGAAACGGCTAGCTAGGCAGCTGGTGTGTAAACTTCTCAATAGCAGAGATTCAGCAACATCTGTTATTCAAAAATTTAAGCACAACCAATTCTCGCACCATTTTTCCACATAAAAACGAGTGTTTACCTACTGTATATTTTTAACACTGGTTTCCCCTTTTGACCTATTCACTTATGTTTAAAAACTAAAATTATTTATTTATTCTCCTATATGAATCGAATATGAACATTATAACTATTTCTCATTGTAGGTGACAAATGGCGCTCCCACAGAAAGATGATCGCCCCAACATTCCACATCAACATCCTGAAGTCGTTCGTGAGCGTATTCAACCAGAACAGTAAGAATGTGGTGGAGAAGATGCGGCCAGAGATTGGCAAGGAGTTCGACGTTCACGACTACATGTCTGGTGTCACTGTTGATATTCTACTTGGTAAGATCCATAATTATCTAACTTCTATTAAAAATGAGGATGTTTGTTATTATGGGTGGTATTTATCAGACTCAAAAAATGTATTTTGTACAAATTATAGGACCACGAGGTGACCCACGAGTAATGTCTGTTGGTTACGCCGATGCTTCCACATTTAGCATTTCCCCCATCTCTGTTAACAACAGAGATAGAGGAAAAATACTTTAGGATTGTAAAAAAAAATCATGTCAAGAATTATTGTATTCTTCTCTTCAATTCAATTCAATTAGCTTTTTACTCAACATTTAGTAAAGTTCAACATTTAGAAGTTACTGTACATCGATTGTACCTGCAATGTATGTTCTTTCTAATTATGTTTCCATATTCGAAATGCAATTCAGTACATGGTTTGTATTTTCTTTACCTACCGACACAATCATAAACTTATTTATTCAAATCAATTCGTCTTTTCGACTCTTCCTCGCTTTGTTATTGTACATTATAAATAGGCGCATGACCTTTGCAAAAGTCATTCCATAAACTACTTGACTTTCAAATAACTTACCTAGTAAGCATGACTTGTAGAAAATAACAGTAGGTAACAATAAAATTGTTTTTTTTTTTCACAGAAACTGCAATGGGAATTACTAGGAAGACTCAAGATGAATCCGGATTTGACTACGCCATGGCTGTCATGAAGTGAGTTTCAATATATCAACGTTATTTAAATTATGATTTTGGCAAACTCTTCGACTATAAGATTATGGTCGTCCACCAAAACCTTTCATAAATATAACCTAATGAATCTTGATATACATTATTGTGTTTTATTCCACTTTGTTCACCTTTTACATGATCCTGTTCTCCTAGTACAATTTAAATATTAAGTTGTCCGTTGCTTTTTACAAAGGTGATAAAAGTACACTACATCGCGGAAGAAAAGTCGCCTTTGTTCACCCAGGTGATATTTTTCCGAGGTGAACAAAGTGGACAACTTTGGTGTCCGCAATTCACCTGGGTGATATTACTCAGGTGATATTTTTCCGAGGTGAATTGAGGACACCAATGTTGTCCACTTTGTTCACCCAGGTGAACAAAGTGGAATAAACCATTATCTTCGATATATCCTATCACTTTTGCATGCTAATATACTTAGGCTGTACTTCATTAATGTTATTTAACTTTTAGGATGTGCGACATTATCCACCAGAGGCATTACAAATTGTGGCTGCGGTTCGATGCCCTCTTTAACATCTCTCCCTTCTTCAAACAACAGAAGAAACTCTTGGATATCATCCACGGACTCACCAACAAGGTATGCATCATAGTTAACGATTTATCTCAAAGTTATTTATAGTTCATCCTCATCACCATCATCATACCAGCCGTAAGGTGTCCACTGCTGTACATAGGCCCCCCTTAAGATTTCGAATAGGACCGGTTGGAAGCAGCTTGCACTTAATGGTCTTCATCAAATCGTCTGTCCACCTTGTGGATGGACTTGGACGTCCGCGCCTGCGCTGCGCCTGCCAGTGTTTGGTTTCCATTTAAAAACCTTTCTGTCCCATCAGCTTTCATTTGTAAGTTCATTAAAAATTAATAATTTCGCAAAAAAATATCTAAAATTATGGTATTTAAAAGACAAAACTATATTAAAAGCAATAATTTTGTACCATTAACATTTCAGGTCCAAAATGTAACGGAATAGATTATTCTTATTAACGTCCAAACGTCTTCCACAGGCCCATTGATATCTTAAAATTATTCTTGATAGCTTTAACTTTATCTTCTAAAATCATTTAGGCCTCTTCCTTATTACTATTTTTGTGTGTTTAAAGGTTATCAAGAACAAGAAAGAAACATACCTTGAAAACAAATCTAAAGGAGTGATCCCACCAACTATTGATGAGCTCACCAGGACTGTTGATGACAATGACAGCGTTTTGGCTAACAATAACAAGACTCTTTCCGAAGACGTTTTCAAGGGATACCGTGATGACTTGGACTTCAACGATGAAAACGATATTGGTAAACCTTATATTATTGCTATAGAAACAAATATTAACATAGTAAAACATTTTCAAATAAAACAGACAATTTTTGTCTAAACACAATTTTAACTCAGCTTAATATTTCTTTCACAGGTGAGAAGAAACGCCTTGCTTTCTTGGACTTGATGATCGAATCAGCTCAAAACGGTACTCATAACATCAGTGATCACGAAATCAAAGAGGAAGTCGATACTATCATGTTCGAGGTAATCATCTCATTAAATGATCTTCAACATGTAAATGCTGCAGAAACAGCCGTCACAATGCAAATATAACAGGATTTAATCTCTAATACGTTACCATTTATAGATATTTATGTTTATGTCACACACCTGCATGATTTTAGTAGTCTCTGAAATGCAGCTACGTCAATCATGTCTAGTTCTAGTAAGTCAAACCGTCACGGAAGATTACGTGGAATTATTTTGCCTCGTAATTGATCACCTGAAAACCATTAATCAAGCACTGTACAAAACTAGGATTTAAGTAACAGGAGGCAGTTACTCCATGAAGAATTCTAAGCGATTCTGAAAGCCGAAATAGCTAACGAGAATTGGGAGAAAAATTATAGATATGATAACGTTACCATCACTTTTATTCCTAGGGTCACGACACCACAGCCGCTGGCTCCAGCTTTGTGCTCTGCCTCCTTGGTGTCCACAAGGAGATCCAACAGAGGGTCTACAATGAACTGTTCGAGATTTTTGGTGACTCTGACAGGCCTGTCACCTTCAATGATACTCTGAATATGAAGTACCTCGAGAGGGTCATCCTCGAGTCACTCAGGATGTACCCACCAGTACCCATCATTGCCAGGAAGCTTAACCGTGATGTTAAGATCGGTAAGTGTTATGATTACTTGCTTCGCACTCAGTTATGTATGCAACAATGTGGTCTTTAAGTATTCAAAATAATCAAATATTGAGTGTTTGAGGCGCGCGTGGAACGGGCATGGTCTATGGTCGGACAGCGAGTCGCCCAATATTCGCCGCCCGCATGTCCGTGCCTATGGTGGCCAAAGATCGTCTAGCGACGTCCGTCGCCGTGGGTGTCTACCACTGCGGCTGGGTTGTGAGGTGGACGCTGTCCTCTCCCTGACGCGTCCCGCCTCACAAGGTGGGCAATAAAATTGAATCGTTGCAACGGAGGGTAGGGTTATGTAAAGCAAATAACTGCGACGGCAATGACTATTTTAAAAACGTCGAACTAGGAAACGTTTTCGTTCGCAATTTTTTTTCGGCAGATCAGTAGCCGGTTGATCGCACGCATTGCACACATTGTGGTTGATTTCTAACGTCAACCGCACACTCATCGAAAAAAAAGGGCGGGAGCCGCGCGCCTAGTGGTCCGCTATCATAAACATTTATTGCCGGTCGCTCGGCGTACAAAGGAGCATTCAAGTGTTGTTTTTATGAATGCTTATGAATTGCCCATTCATTCTGTGTTGAGTGTTTTTTGATAATTAGTTTCTCTATTTTAAAATGTAGCTGTAAACATTGACTACTGTTGAAAAAAAACATCACGTAAACTTTAAACAGGATTATTTTAAAAAGTAAATGGTCAACGCATGTATTTTATGACTTTTATTGTTGGAGGGTTTATATCTACATACGATAAAATAAAAAACAACATGCTTTACAGTACAAAAATATATATTTACAGGCGTACAACTACCTCGAAAAATTAGATGACGGTTAAAAAATTTTCGCGGAAATTAAATAATTTAGTACAACTATACCTTTTCACAAACATTCAAAATATTGTTATCATCTGAAAGCTAAGTTAATATTGTAACTACTGTGTAAAAATTATGTTGATAAGTTTATCTAATACAGAAAAATATGATATTGATTGAAGTAATACCCACTCGTAAACTGCGTTTTTACATTTCTTGTTTGTTATTGTTCAGTAAAGTTAGAGTAGTTAAATCATACGTAACTATTTTCTACAATAAATATTTTTTCCAATGATGTATCAAACTTGTTAATCAATAATCATTGAAAAATAATAAAAATTATGAAATTTCACAATCCGGGAAAGTTTGTTTACAATGGCCGCCATTTTTGTTTGTTTACGTTCGCAAAAATTCTAATCGTATTCTAAATTTAGTATCTTTTGTTTATGTTTTGGCTGAAATCTATTGTCGAGTAAACATTCAATGCGATAGTAATTACTTTTTACTCCGAACTGGTCTCACAATTTAATAAATCAAGATAGCATTCTGGCAAAATTCAAGTCTTGTTACAAGCATTACGAAAACAACCCAGAAAAAGTATTAAACTCACCCTCAGGTTAAAACTCACATGCACACACATTAAATATAAACTTATTTCACCATTAAATCACTGCCCGGTTTCTGGTGTCCTTTTGTCGACAGTTTATCAATTCAATAGCGCTATTGGTTAGATAAACTACAAAAATGGGTTTCTGAACACCGCAAAGTAAGATAAACTTTACATAAACTAAGTTCAAGTTGACTGACCAATCTTCGCCGTTTGTCGGTTCCATAACTATATTACGAGGTTGAATTTTTTTGTTCTGACCTTTTTTTACAAAGGGTGGTCAAACATCTGGGATCAATACCCAGTACTTATGATTTTCATTTTAAACAAAATTGAATTATAGTGTAATATAAATAAAGCTCACTTCTTTCTCTTCATTATTTTTACTGTTGGCAGTTATTTATCCACACAAAAAAGATGCAGATGATGATTAAAATAAAATGTACTTCTTTGAACAATCACCTGTGTTAGAAACAAAAAAAAAACACTTTAGGTTTACCCACAGTTTAGTAGTATACCTAAGTTTTTAAACTGGCATGATCACTAAACTATAATCAGAACTATTATAACCATGTTTATTACTTATTTTTATTATACCTACCATATTTCAGCATTGTTGATGATGGGTTTCAAACGTTTCAAATCAACTTGGCAAGTAACCAGTTTTAATTTCTAATAAAAATACATTACTTTCCGTTTTCAGTTGTAAAGTAACTAAGTAGGTACCTATGACACCGGTACTTTCCTTTTTTTATTGAATATAATGTGTCCAAATGCTGGGTAAAGGGCTTTCATTACTCTTGTAAAAGTATTTTATACATAAAACTAGTTTTAACGACGAATTGTAGTAATAAAATCCATTTTAAACTTTATTTATTAAACAGACCCATCTAGTGGCAAATTTTGGAACTGGCTATTGGTCTCATAGTTATGTTATCGGTCCGTGTGACATCAGAAACCCAGCTACAGTTAAGCTAAGTTTAACTGACCAATAACTTTGTTGAAGCAATAGTTATTGAGAGGATAACTGGTGACACCAGAAACCGGGCATTATTCACTCAATAACACTCATCAACAACGTAAAAAACAATTTTATTTCATATTATTCGGCAGCCATGTCAACGCGGAAGCACAGACTAACTTTGACATTTTTTTTTTTAATAGAATAATGCCCGGTTTCTGGTGTCACCAGTTATCCTCTCAATAACTATTGCTTCAACAAAGTTATTGGTCAGTTAAACTTAGCTTAACTGTAGCTGGGTTTCTGATGTCACACGGACCGATAACATAACTATGAGACCAATAGCCAGTTCCAAAATTCGCCACTAGATGGGTCTATTTAATAAATAAAGTTTAAAATGGATTTTATTACTACAATTCGTCGTTAAAACTAGTTTTATGTATAAAATACTTTCACAGGAGTAATGAAAGCCCTTTACCCAGCATTTGGACACATTATATTCAATAAAAAAAGGAAAGTACCGGTGTCATAGGTAGTTACTTTACAAACGGAAAGTAATGTATTTTTTATTAGAAATTAAAACTGGTTAGGTACTTGCCAAGTTGATTTGAAACATTTGAAACCCATCATCAACAATGCTGAAATATGGTATAATAAAATAAGTAATAAACATGGTTATAATAGTTCTGATTATAGTGTAGTGATCATGCCAGTTTAAAAACTTAGGTATACTACTAAACTGTGGGTATATAACCTAAAGTGTTTTTTTTTTTGTTTCTAACACAGGTGATTGTTCAAAGAAATACATTTTAATTTAATCATCATCTGCATCTTTTTTGTGTGGACAAATAACTGCCAATAACAGTAAAAAATAATAAAGAGAAAGAAGTGAGCTTTATTTATATAACACTATGATTCAATTTTGTTTAAAATGAAAATCATAAGTACTGGGTATTGATCCCAGATGTTTGACCACCCTTTGTAGAAAAAGGTCAGAACAAAAAAATTCAACCTCGTAATATAGTTATGGAACCGACAAACGGCCAAGATTGGTCAGTCAACTTGAACTTAGTTTATGTGAAGTTTATCTTACTTTGCGGTGTTCAGAAACCCATTTTTGTAGTTTATCTAACCAACAGTGCTATTGAATTGATAAACTGTCGACAAAAGGACACCAGAAACCGGGCATGAACCGTTCAGAATCGCGTTTCGTATCTAGGGATGTATTATTTTATGACGGACCGAGTCGAAAAGAGTCAAATGGAAAAAGGAACCTTAACATAGAAGGAATAAAACATAATTTGGAGGTTCACCGCGACGGGTTGCCAAAGTGACTAGAGTCCCTTTGTGCAATCTACGGAAAATTCCGCAAATCATTTATTCGTATTTCTATACAAACAGTATAAAACAAAGTCGCTTTTCGTGTTTCTCTTTGTTTGGCCGCTTGGCTGCCGACAATGGCTTAGATTTTCTCACTATGGAAATCTATGCCATTTTCATAAGTATTAAGGAACTTTTCATTATACACACATCAAAAGTGTCTAGGGATCAAGCATTTTTATGCGGATTTCTTGAGACGTAAATCTATGGATTTACTTACGTCATTAGCATTTAACCTTAGGTAGACTGTATAAATTGTTCAGTGAAATTGAATTCAATTACAGGGTCGGATTGCGTCACTGTTTTGAATTCAATTACAGGGACGAATTGCGTCACTAGTCTTTAAATTCAAATTATTGCAAGATATTTGTTCATTTTTCAGCAACCAAAAACTATATTCTGCCTGCTGGCTCCACTGTTGTGATTGGTACCTTTAAGGTCCACCGCAACCCGGAATACTACAAGGACCCGGAGACTTTCAACCCTGACAACTTCTTGCCTGAGAACACCTCGAACAGACACTACTACAGCTACATTCCATTCAGTGCTGGACCCAGGAGCTGTGTCGGTCAGTACCTACACTTAAAATACGAAAGCTTTTCAATGGCAGACCAACGACTAGATCCTACTACCGCTACACTGATACCTATCTAGTTCTTGCCAATATGTTCAATACCTTTATATCTCTAATAAGATTATAAACGCGAACAGTTTTGTTTGTATGTTTAAAAATAGTTGAACAAATTTTCAGACATTTTAGTACATAGATGGTACCATAAACACGGAGGAGAAAAAATATTCTTCAATATCAATATCTCCCCGCGTGGTAAATTACGGCCCACTCCCTCTCACAGAGAGAGAAGGCCTGTGTCCCAGCAGTGGGAACGTTTATAGGCTGATGATGAATATCTCCCCAAAACTTCTCAAAATCAAATTTTTAACGTATCTTCACCCAAATTTCAGGCCGCAAATACGCCATATTGAAACTGAAGATTCTGTTGGCTACAGTCCTTCGTAACTACAAGGTGACCTCAGACGTGACTGAAGAACAGTTCAAACTACAAGCTGACATCATCCTGAAGAGGACTGACGGTTTCAGGCTGAAAATCGAACCGAGACAGAGAGTGGCTACACCCGTCGCCTAATCTACCAAAGAAAATTCCTTATCTCATCTCGTTATACTTATACACATTGGTGTTGAATTAGAAGTACTAAAAGATGCGATATTAAACATTCATTATGACATTACACTATTATTTATTGTGATAAATTTTATTTATTTAACATAAAGCGGGGGTGAAGGGCTGTCTTTGATTTTTTTGGAATTACTTAGTTAAACAAAACGTTAAACATCCGTTGAACACTTGTCTAAAAAGTGTAACTGCAAAACGACTCTAATATCAACGACCAATGCCGTTTAGCAGACGACTGTTTTTTTAGACAAGTGTTCAACAGGTGTTTAACTTTTTTGTAGTAAGACAGATATTCGACTAGTGTAAAAATAGCCTTTCTCCTCTGGATATTGTATCATATAAGAAGTATATAAAAGATATACTAACATGTAATTATCTTTATGCGATAAAATCGATTAAGTAAATCATTGGCTTCTATTGATGAGACATTAATCAACTATGACTGTGTGTCTGTAAAACATTTATTAATCCTTATGGAATAAGGTTCATAAAATATAATAAAAAACTACCTTTTAACTATGAATAGTAATGGATGGTGTTTTTATAGATCCTTATCTATAAACTTGTTGTAAGAAAATAAGATGAATACCTAATATTAAATAAACTTCAAGCTATTTTTTAGTATCTTTACCATATAAAACGAATTAATAAAGAATTTAGACAGAAATAGATAAATTTAAGGTCTATAAGTACCATCAAAGCTTTGGATTACTTGCCGGAACAAGGAACGATGAGGAGGTCAGATAGGCTCATCGCTCCATGGAAAATACTGATATTTAGCTGCATGCGGTTAGACTGAATGCCGACCTCAACATAGTTGTGCCAAATTATCTCACTTCAGACATCCACAAAAATAATATTATCAGGCTTGTTACACCCCAAGGGTGAGGCAGGGGCGTACACAGGTAGGTTTAAGTCACGTGTAATAGGAGGCAAGCGCCTTTATAGCCATTAACCGAACACAAATTACTAATACTAAGAATTAGGCTTCAATATAGAGAAATTCCTAATAGCAAAATCTTGTGTATTGCCAGTGATGACAATGGCACTATTCAACTTCTGGGATTATGGATCTAAACTTACTAGACGGGATCCCACTAGGTTGACCGACGACATCGTGAGAGTCGCTGGCAACCTATGATTGAATATGGCGAATTGTCGTTCGACGTGGCAATCAGAGAAGGAGGCCTTTGTTCAGCAGTGGATGTGGAAGACATCTAAGTAATGACTATGATGATCTTCAATCTCTGAATCAGAGAAGAGATTGGGTGCGTTTAGCCGATACAAAATCTTGTCAGCACTAAAAGAAAAATGGCGACTGCTTAACAGCATAGTCTGAGGAGGCTGAGAAATGATAAGTGGCTATATTCAGATTGAATAGATACGTGGTATTATAAAGGGCGCTACACACGGCTAAGATACTATAACATTTTATTTTAAGATACGATAATAAATTCTTATATCGCTCTCTATCATAAGATACGAAAACATGAAATATATTCTATCTTCGTCGTGTGTGATGGTCCATTGAATTATACGGCGAGCGATATGGTATCTTAAGATAAATAGTAGGTATCTTAGGCGTTATAGCCTTATAATCGGTTAACACTGACAACTATCCGGTAGTTTGACATTGACAAACTCAAAAAGTAAAATGACGGAATATTCAAGCTCTAATTGCTAACTCCACTCTCGTCTGACCTCAGCATGGTTTCAGCCGATAATAGTCAGCATAGCTGACTGTTCAGCATATTCTGTCCAGATTTTGTATCGCCTAAACGCACCCATTGTCTTTCTTCAACACAAATTGCTGATGGCTGAAATCGCAAATCGTTTTTCCGTGATTGCGTATGAAGAACAGAGGATAAATTTCCGCATTACTCCCGATTCTTCGTGATCGCTTGCTGGCCGTCTTCCCTTTCCCTTCTTGTGCCGCACTAATGACTTAGCTCAACTCTTTGGTCGAACAATGTAAAAGACTGGTTCAATAAAAAAGAACCCAAACAGTGTATACCTTCCTCCCTTCCAGATATTTAGCTACATTAGCGCCTGATCATTTTACAAAAGCAATTGATCTAAATACGCGATGTAATGGACGTAACGCGTAGGAATAACTAGCATAAGCTGTCGTGTTTTTTTAAATTGTATAGAGAAACTATTGAACTGTTTAATTCTCTTTAACTCATTTTGGTTCGAGCCGGGTAGTTTTATTCTTCTGGAGTTCCTCAATAGCAATTCATCGGGCCTATATCCGAAATTATGATGAATATCGAAAAATATTGAGAAGAAACAAGGCTGATTTTGACGAAAACTAATACGTCATCCTTTCATCATAGGCTTGAAAAAAAAACATATTATTATTAGATTGATTGATATTACATATTTCTTTGGTTTTCGAAAAAAAAACACACTATTATACCATCCCATACTATCGCTAACAAGGATCGAATTCCGGGAAGTATCTGAGATACGGCAAACATAAAGACATGCTCGACATAGGACTAGGACATTAAAGCAAAATGAGGGTGTGCAAAAGAAAAAGAATCATCCTCGCCACTACGACATAAATAAGACATAAAACGTGTGGTTGTCTATGGTAAGATGAAAATTAACAAAAACACGCTAGCCAAGACGACGTCAAGTCAATCGAATTGCATCATTATTTCGGAATTGCAAGGTCGATTTTCATTTCTTTTTTTTTTTTGTGGAAATTGCAAGTCGCACGAATCGCGTCATGGTAAACTCCCAAGAGTGAATTTTGGTAATAACAAAAGACACCATTAAGTATGTTAAAGCCATTCTCGAGTTTTAGCGAGACTAACGAACAGCAATTGATTTTTATGTTAAAGATTGCTGGCACGTTAATAGAACCTCTGCCTGTCTTTTGAAATACAACACACGTGTGAAGAGTCAAATCAACCAGTCAATTAATTATTGGTTTTGATTGATCAATATTACATAGCAACAATCATGTCAGCAATGGTCAACATAGCGCCCATTAGTCATCAATACGAATCGTTTTTAAATTTTCCTAACGTCCAATCCAAATATTTCTTCAGCGATTTGTACAAGTTCACACCGAGACTATATAAACGCGATGTGACGCTGTGCCGTGACGTGACGCGATGTGACGCGACGATGCTGTTAATGAGTATCTGTAAATAAAGTTAGATTTTGAGTCGCGTCTCGGTGTGTATTGATCCTAACACATTCTTAATACGCTATTAGGTGCGTCCCCACAGAGGGAGCAGCCTCGCGAGGCATTTGCCGCGCGAAGCAGCTCGGTTATGTGGACGTGTCTCGGCCGAGGAAAGAGCGCGCGCTGCCGCGGGCGATCCATCGAGCGAACGCCCGAGCCATCCAGTGTCGGCATTTGTTTTGCTCGCGTAAATTGTTTTGTGCCTCAATCGAGAAACAATTGCGTGTCCAAACAGAGCAAGCAGCTTCGCGAGGCATTTGCCGCGAAGCTTCACGAGGCTGCTCGTTCTGTTGGACGCACCTAAAAACGAGTCTGAGAGTCCGCTCCACTCAGGGTGGGAGGACTCATTTGATGTTTTTAGCCGAAAAAAAGTGTCCTATCTATCTTTGAGGAGTGGCTATAGAAACGGCACGGCGAATTCAACTTCCGCTTGACTCAGGTCCTCACGAGACACGGTTGTTTCAGGAGATTCTTATTTCGGATTTAGCGGAATGATACGTCGCCTATTTATGACGGAAGTCAGCGTAGTTTGCCACATGTAAGTAGGTTAAAGGACTGTCAGCATTATCAAAGATTTTTCTTTGGAAAGAAAAATTCGAACCACGGACAGGATTCGAACCTGCGACCTTCGGATTCAGTACATCCGACGTTAGAAATGGAAGGAAGAATTCGCCGCGGCAGGTGAGAACCTCGGTGGCTCGGTTGGAAATGAGCGTCCGATGTACTGAATCCGAAGGTCGCAGGTTCGAATCCTGTCCGTGGTTCGAATTTTTCTTTCCAAAGAAAAATCTTTGAAAATTCGCTACGCATGCGTTAATGCGTTTAATATAAACAAAATGTCAGCATTATGCCTCCCAGGGTCGCGATAATCTCTTAAAAAATACCGCGGCCATACAAAGGGCGGTCAAAGGAACAAGGGCGGGTTTTAATCACTTCGAATCTGACAAACCCTTCTGCTCTCTCCAGGACGGAGGACATCCCTTGAAAAACGTACAGTTATCTCCAGAGAAAACTCACCCCTTTTGTTAGTGAAATCAGTACCAAAGGGGGTGAGATTTCTCTGAAGCTGACTGTATAATACGACAAAAAACCAACTAACGGGAAAATAAACCTACTTTGACAGTTTCTAAAATGCTGCCACGACTGTTGGACTGTTGGGAGGCTCGTCTTTAGGTGCGTCCACACAGAGCGCGCAGCCTCGCGAGGCATTTTCCGCGCGAAGCAGCACGGTTGGTGTGGACGTGTCTCGGGCGAGGCAAGTGACAGCGCTGCCGCGGTCGAGCGACCGAGCGCCCGAGCCATCCAGTGTCGGCTTTTGTTATGTTCGCGTATATTGTTTCGTGCCTCGGTCGAAAAACAATAGACGTGTCCACATAGAGTGAGCAGCCTCGCTTGTCAGTTTCCTCGCGCAGCAAATGCCTGTGTGGACGCACCTAATGGCCACCTTTATATGTGTTAGTAACAAAGATCTTAGAAAAAATACGAAAGTTATCGACAAAAGTGGTGGAGCAATGGAGTCAAGAACCCTCTCAAAGAAATAGAAGTGACCTGGTAAAACCTAAGAGAAATTGCTGAATGTGGTAAGAACCACTCGTTATTCTATTCTTCGGGGAGATTATTATGTACAGCATTTTGGCTGAACGAATAATTAAATTATTCGTCCAGGAAGTATCAAAGTATAGACGCGTCCCGGTCCGCCTAGATTAAGCGATCCCTAACGAATAGACAATGCTAAATAACGTTCTACACTCAAAAGGTCAGATAATCTGAAATATATAACGTAAAAAGACAAACATTAAATAATTTTCTGCAAAATACATTAGGCTGTCCGTTTTATGTACCGATTTTGGGCCTGTAACACGCACAATCTAAATATCATATATTATGATAGGTCACGATTTTGTTTACAAATAAATCTTACAACCCAGAATAGATCATACCTACTACTAAGTGCTACTAGGTAATTTGAAATTGTTTCCGAAACAATTGATCACGTACGCATGTAGCAGGCATTTAAAATAAATTGCCTTTTCATAGTCTTTTCATCAAAAAGAAATCCCTTAAAAAAATGTGATAGACTATGATTTTTTTTTATTTACAATAGTTTAATTTTTATTTGAAATAACTTTACATGCCACTAAAAAAATAAATAATCAATTTCGAGCGAAAATGTAAAGCGAGGATACATTAACACTGACATGTGGTTTAAAAAAAATGGAAAAAAAAACATTATTATTAATATTGAAAACGAAAATGGTACCGCAGGTACTTAATACTAGTTTCGAGTTCTGATTTCTATATATCTTTAATTTTGTGCCTTAATGTTATTATTTAATTTTTCTGCTATTCATGCAATGTGAAGAATACTTTAGTTGAACTGTCATCTGTTGCCACGGCTTTGCCCGCCGTAACTAAAAAATATTATCCCACGGGCACATAAAATCAGGATAAAAACTTGTGTTGTCAATGTGTTAATCCATTAACGAAGGCGTAGTCGCTGGCAACAATCTAAAAAAATAAGCCTTACTACTACTACTTAAGGCTTATTTTTCTTTGCATTTTTTGCGCAGGTGTGCCTTTTTTGCTTAAAGAAGGCAGTCGAGTTGTATCACTTTTCACTAAGGGTACATACTATTTCCACTATCCTATCATAATATACTTCCTACTAATACAAATATTATTACAAACGTGAAAGTTTTTTTGGATAGACGTTTGTTTGTTACTCTTTAACACAAAAACTACTGAACGGATTTGGATGAAATTTGGTATACAGATAGTTTATAATCTGGATTAACACATAGGATAGTTTTTATCCCGATTTTCCTGGGGTAATTTTCGAATTGTATTTCACCGATGGCAACAGCTAGTAACGCTATAATGCTACGTTTGCGTATGGGATAATTCATTTTCAAGTACGGGGAAACTGGAGTTTATAAACTATCTGTGTACCCATTGAAATCCATTGATGATGAACAAAATGAAAGACAAAACGCAATGAACAGCAAATATAAGTTTCTAATGTTTTTTCTGTTATACTGGGTGTAAGTACAGCCCTCCGCAAACTTTCAGGGCTTGCTCAGTAGACGAAACTGAACAATCTTCCACAATGTTGTTTTCATCAGGAAATGAAAAAAAAATCAGCCTCACCATAGAAAATTATAAACTTGATTGGACAGTTTGTATGGAGAGGCTGATTTTTTTTTTCATTTCCTGAAAATAAAAATTGTAGGAGATTATTCAGTTTCGTCTACTGAGCAAGCCCTGAAAGTTTGCGGAGAGCTGTCCCTTACCCAGTATACATAGTTATAAATTACCTAATTACGGACTTATTCCTTTATTTGTAGTGTAAGCTTTTGCTTCTGGCCAAATTTCATGATTCTAGCTCAACAGGAAGTACCCTATAGGTTTTGATTATACCACGAACGTCAAAATATGCAGCAAAACAGAACATAACCGTCCGTATCTTTTGATTGCGCTAGACGTTTTATTTTTTCTCTGCTCTAAGAGATTGTGAACTTGAATTTTGATATTAATTTCAGCTTGATTCTCCCATTGCTCCTGAGAAAGAGGGTTTTGACAGACGGAAAGAAGGATAACAGAGTTGTCCTATAAGAGTTCCGTTTTTTTTTTTTAGGTACGGAACCCTAAAAAAACCACCACACCACCACTAGTGTGATAAGGTTAAAATTCTATTAGAGTTTGACATATTGTTATTGAGGTAGGTTGATGTGCTGACGTCTGTACAAATGCTAATTTTGATATGTTACGTCATTCCTAGCCTAGAACTGAACCTGCGACCTCAGGATTCAGTACATCCCACGCTCTTACCTTCTCGCGATCGAATGTTTAGATTTTCGCGGAAAATCTTTGAAATTCTCAAAATAGATAAGCAACAACTCAAAAGCATTTGATTGTCCCTACATTTTAGAAAAGTATTCCCGCATTTCCGAAATAACTAGTCTTTCATTTAAAAGACTGGTGATTCAAAATGACTGCGACATGTTTTATTTGCGTATAAATAAAATGAACACAGGTTCAGGGGAGTTTCTCAGTAATAGTAACAAAGTCCTAGTGATAACATTTATAGTATAGTTTTTTTTTATAGAAATTTATATTTATAAGTAACATCACTTTTGCTATGCATTTTCGCTTCTAATCCTTATTATTATTGGACAATCAGGTAAATTTATAGACTCTCAAAACCAAACGCCTTCAAAGTCAACCAATTTAAGCCAGATTTTTTTTTAATATTCTAGTAAAATAGGTATAACATTTTTTTTCATATTTTATATATTATGCTTCGCGGCTTCATTCTTTGCGATTTACCTTTAACATGGTGTAGTAGCGCCATCTACCGTAAGCCTTGCTAATAGGTAATATAATAATCACTTTATTATTCTGATAACATGAATCCAGATTTATAGTAAAACATAAACAACTTAAAACACTAGTATTAGCACAGAATACTTAATAGTAATCTGTGGTTTTAGTTCAAATTAATTAATTAATAACCATGACAGAATAATAATCATAATAATTAATACATCATTCACAATTATCAATAATTATAATTAATATGCTAATCATCAAATGTCACAAATAACTAGATGCTAAAAACTACTTTATGGCATTTACTTATACACTTTTACGCAATATTGTATTATTAGCACTAACGCTTGCAAAGCAAAAAGTTTGCAGACGTAAAAAATTTGAACACGAAAGCAATGTCACATACTTATTATACTACTAAATACATTACTTGCTTTAATTTACCAAGTTTGATCTTTGTACTGAGACATTATTCATTACTTTTTTATTGTGAAGAATCTAAAGTTTGACATGTTCGCTTTGCTGCGCCTCCTCTTCCCAGATATAAGAATTTTTGAAGGGTTTGTGAGCTATTATTTAAATCCGCCTAAAAACTGTAAAATTCTCTAACGAATAAATCTTAACATCCTCTGCAGCAAAATGACGTCTGTGGTGGACGTAAATGTGGATAATGGCCATGCTACAAGGATGTTGTTCTATCCGTTGGCTATTATAGCGTCATGCGTCTGGATTATCCACCGGTATCAGCATCAGTCCAGGCTCTTCAGGATGGGTAATATTCTTCCTGGCCCTACAGCTGTTCCATTGTTCGGTAATGCGCTAATGGCGTTATTCAAGAAACCCGAACGTGAGTACCCTTTTTTTTAGCGTGGTAAAATCGTCAAATGGTTCCTCCCACCCAGGGCAGGGCAAGAGGGACTGTCAGACTTGTACTGACTAAAATTCACGGTGTCCTTCAATAGCCCTTTATGTTCCGGGGTCACGGTAGCTAGTTACCTAATCTCACGACCACAGCAGGCTTTGGTTCTCAAAGGTGAGTACACTTAGCTTTTTTTGAGACTTGCAGAACAAGTGGAGTCAGCAAAATATAATTCAAAAGATTTTAAAATTGAAAATAACATGAATGTTATATTATTATTTTTAAAGAAAACGGGATCATCGGTTTTTTTTACTTTTTTAAAAAAACGTTGCCCACACTAGGTATATATATTCGACTGGAAGCCAACCCTAACATAGTTAGGAAAAGGGTTGGCAGATAATGATGGAAACAAAACGAAAATGTATTAATTTATTTACATCTAAACCGTAAAATTTATTTACGTTACAAAATGTTCTTGTCAATGTCGAGGTGACTCTTCTCAAACCCGATCACGTTGTGTGACCCTTGTAACATAGCAATTTTTTTAAGTTTTTTTTTTTAGTTTTTGTCGAATTTCAAATACTGAGGGACCACAACTTCTAAAAAATCTGCCTATGCATTTTCTCGAACAATTTTGGATCTGATTTATGCAATGCTGCGAAAAGGGGCAAAGGGGATATCCGCAGCATGACACATTGCTATTCCTAATTATATGTAAATTAGGTAAAAACACATTTATAAAAGCAATGTCTTTTGTACCTATGTATTCACAGGTCTTTTTGTTTTATTCATAAAGGTAATAATTAAAAAATAGTAGTTTTAGCTGGGTACACTACGATAATACGAAAAACTTTATTCCGAAATTCATAAATACGAATTTCAAAATACCTATTTTCATAATTCCGAATGATTCAAAATTCCTAATATAACAACTCCGATTGATCATTATTCGTATTTTCACAATTCCGAAATTTCAATATTCCTAACGTTTATAATTATTATTTTCAAAATACCGAGTTTCAGTAGACCGAATATCAAAAATTCCGACTTAATAATTTTCCGAAACATCAAAAACACGAACTCCGATTATTAAAATTCCGATTATTAAAGTTCCAATTAATTAGAATTCCGAAAATTTAATCGCTTTTCAGAGAAAATTATGCTTTTAAAACGCCTTGTCAAAATCCCTGTGAGAAGAACGAAACCTGTCCGAGTCGGGTGCCCCAAGACACACTTTGCTCGCTATCGCATCCTGAGTTATATTACCGCTAAGGTGGTTCAACGCTCGCTCTTGCATCCTTGGTCAATTTGTTGACTACCACCAACCAAGGTAGATCGACGGAGCCCCGCTTCGCGGGGCTCCTATTTCTGTGAGCAAGGTTTAAAGTAACTTAGTCTTGTGTCCCCGAGTCGGGGTGCCCCAAGTCCCGAACTCGCTTCGCTCGCTCTTGGATCCTAAGTTCTCCTAATAACAATAACAATCCTGAAGGCAAACAGTCAAAGTCTAGAGGATTCACCTCGCCACTCCGCGCCTACACAGGCTTAAATAACTCTCTAAGAGTACGGTAGACAAAACTACGTGGAACCGGTTTTGCAGCAATACGTTTCTGTCACTGACTTTGTAGAATGAGAAACGAAATTCCGATTTTCAATATGCCGAAAAAAACAGCTTATTCGGAATATTGAAAATCGGTATTTCGTTTTTCGGAATGACAACTCATCGAGTATTACATTTTTCGAATATGTGAAAATCGGAAAACGAAGAAATCGGATATACGACTATCGGTTTAATAAATTTCGTGATTCTTAATAATAGATATTGTAATTTTTAGGTATTATGATATTCGGAGTTTTGAAAATCGGAATATCGAAATTCGGAATAAAATATTTCGGAGTATTTTGGTGTTCCCGTTTTAGCTATATATTCCTATTCCATGTTTAGATTACTTTTTATTTTGATTTATTATTTTTTTTTATAAAATTATTTCTTCCATTTTGCGTACCTAACACATATTTACGTGGACACGAAGTTAAAACCTGTTTATTATTTGTTTCAGAATTTATTCAGATTGGTTGGAAAATCTGTGAACAGTACGGCTTCGTGGTTCGAGGTTGGTTGGGTTCAAAGCTGATCATCTTCATTGCCAACCCTGAGGATGTGGAGGTGATCTTAAACAGTCACGTCCATATTGATAAGGCTTCAGATTATAAGTTCTTCGAGCCTTGGCTTGGCGAAGGTCTTTTGATCAGTTCTGGTAAGTTTTATGTTATGTAATACCTTTTTTTTACGAGGTAAAATCATCAAACGTGTCTTCCCGCCCAGGTTGAGACTGTCAGACTTGAACTGACTAAAATCCAGGATGTTCTTCCAATAGCCCTTTGCGTCCCGGAGATACGGTAATCTGTTTAAACTTTGAATGGGCATACTTCTCAGGTGATCCTATGATCATCAAGTCACAATCTCATGATGGAATGATGGAATGGAAGCTCTTAAATAAATGATAGCAAATCAGTGGCGATTGCTGCTATCTCGGTTGATGCCTTATGGACTATGGTACAATATACATCTGCAGGGCCGCGCCGAGCCCTGGCAGCGCCTGTGTGCAAATTCTTTGTGGCGCCTCTTTTTTGGTCGCGTTTCAACATTTTTTTATATTTTTTCCAGTTTTATTTAATAGTAACTGTTGACCGCAGACACCCCTAATATTTTAAATATTTTTCCTAATATTATTTGATTTTATAAACTTAATACATGTATATTTTTTAACGTTGCCCCACACTTTATCATGGGTGCATTTACAATCATTGAAATTCACATACACAAACACCCAGACCCGAAACAATTACTTGCAGATCACAATTTTTGTTCCGTGCGGGAATCAAACCCGTGACACGCAGCGCAGCAGCCGATCGCTCGCTCTATTGATCATCAGCGATCCAGCCACTATACTACGCCAACCGTGTTGACTATATTAAATGTTGCTCGTACAATTTTATAAAGGATAACAGCTTTATTACTATTGTATTTAAAACGCAGAAAGAACGGTTAGCGAAGTGGCTGAGCGATTGGACTGATGCGCAGCGTGTCGTGGGTTCGAATCGCGCACGGAACAATTAATATTCTCGTTCGTTTAATATAATCGTTGTTTCTGTTCTGGGTGTCTGTGTTTGTGAGTTTCTATATTTGTAAACGCACTCACGACATAAGAGAAATTCCTAGTGTGGGGCAACGTTTTAATTTAATAAAAAATAATCGTCAGGGGTTTTGTAACATATTGTATAGGAAATTACATAAAATGTACATACCCCTGCTTGAAGCATTATTTTTATCACTTTTACCAGTTTTTTTAGAGCCGTAAAATATTGAATTATTTTAGAAGTATTTTTATCCCATTCTTCCTCTAGTCTTCTTTTCCTCAACAAATTCTGGTACCCGATAATTTCTTTTTTTTTTTCTTGCTCACTACCACTCACCATGAAAACACATTAAAAAATCTTAAACTTATTTTTTTTAATATTATAGAACGGGACGTTCATTCAATGCGCACCTAGCACCCACTTTGGATGAAATATTTAAAATTGTTTATTTATACTAACTTATTCTATCGCCTCCGCTGTCTCCGGGTCGCATCATATTCCTTTATAATAAACTGATGATCCACGGCTCGGCTTTATCTATTGTATTGACTGCGGCGCTTCTTTTGATTTTAAAACGCAGACGCAGCGCTTGAAGTTCGTGTAAACTCATACCCGAAATATAAACAGTGGGTCAATTCAAATAGTGCTTGTGTCTTGGGAGACTTGTATCTACTTACTTATCGATACTGAGGTTTTATGTATGTTATATGAAAAAAATATTTTCATTAATGGGCTTTGGCGTCTCATCCGGCGCCCTTATAACCCTGGCGCCTGTGTGCACCGCACACATCGCACACAGGGGCGGCGCGGCCCTGTACATCTGCAACAAACTTGGACCAGCGCCCCTTGTAAAAGTGACGTTCTCCTGTATCTTATTTACATATCTAAACATACTTAAAATCAGGGATGTATCTAATCTATCAAATTTTATTTGTTAATTGATGAATATCTTTAAATAAATACAGGTTCAATTATTTTATGTAAATTCATTTAATTGAAAAGCCACAGTCATTGTTACATCAATACAATGCATTATAGTCACAATTATACAAACATTTTTCAAGGATTATGAACGGTAAAGAAATACTAATCCTTTTTATACTTTCTAGGACAAAAATGGCGAGCTCACAGAAAGATGATTGCCCCGACATTTCACATAAACATCCTGAAGTCTTTCGTTGACGTCTTCAACCAAAACAGTAAGAACGTCGTAGAGAAGATGCGTCCTGAAGTCGGCAAGACTTTCGACGTTCACGATCATATGAGCGAAGTTACAGTGGACATCTTATTGGGTAAGATAGACTTTTTAATTCTAAAATTAATAGATTTAAAAAAATCTAAAAACCTACGTTTTTTTTTAAATAAGAAAATAGCCCTACGGGGCTGAGAGAGGTCCACTCAAAACGTGGGGGCGTATATTATTTAAGGGATTATTTATGGGATATATTTACATGACGTGTATAGATCGTGGGTGAAACTTGCAAACATACGCCCTCACGTTTTGAGTGGCCCCTCTCTAATGAGAACTCAGAGCGTGTGCAAAATTTCAGCCTGCTAGCTTATCGGGAAGTGCCTCAAAATTGAGTAGCAAAAGTCCAACCGGAACGACAAACAAACAAACAAGAAAAGTGAGTGTTTAAAAACGTGGGAAAAACCGACCAAGTGGAGTCAGATAGACTCGCGCACGAAGGTATCCGAACTATAAATTGGTACGGAACTCTAAAATGGACCTTATTAAACCTTCATCATCAAAACTTTGCAGGCATCTACATAAAGAGGAAAGATTTGTATTTTTGTCGATGTGTATGTTTGTAATGAATAAACTCAAAAACTACTGGACCGATTTCAACAATTCTTTCACCAGTTAAAAGCTGTTTTGGTCCTGATTGACAAGGGGGGTGGTGAGCCGCTGGCAAAGCTAGTCTAAAATAAACACTGTGAAGATTGGAAGATTGATTTGATTGATAGCATTGAGCAAGCTACCTCCCCTTTAAGTTTATACAGACCGAAACCGGACTCAATAGTAGGTAATAATAATAATAATAATAATTAGGGGGTTGGATCAAGGGCCTGATTCAGAAGGCAGTGCTCCTCGATACGGCTCGCATTGTGAGGAGGTTCCTGTCTCTGGAGCCCTAACCACCGGTAGCTTGGACCCTGCTCCCACACCGGTGGATCACTATTTTTATATTTTTAAATGTTTTTTTTTATTTCTTTTTTGTAAAAATATTTAAAAATGTATTAATAAGATTGTAAAAATGAATAAACGACATAATAATAATTAATATTCCACAACTATCACACAACGCCATCTAGTCCCAAGCTAAGCAGAGCTTGTGTTATGGGTACTAGACAACTGATAAACATACATAAATATTTCTAAATACATACATGTTAAAAATAAAGGTAATTTTATCAACAAAAAAAGAGCATTTACCTACTGTTCAAAAGTAAAATCGCAGTTTCCGTGATTGCCCCGTAGGTACGATTTCGTTCGGAAAAATCCAAGAAAATAAAATGTAAACAACTGTTAAACCATAAATTATGTGTCATGTTTAATGAATTATTTTAATGAAGTTCGGTTACGCTCGTGTCCATGACCTTGCACCGTTTATTGTTTGCCTAGCGTGATATAATTATTTCTTTCTACTAATTATTCCTTACTAGGTCTTTTTTTACGTGATAAAATCATCAAAATGACTCCTCCAAACCAGGGCGGGACGTGAGGAACTGTCAGACTTGTACTGACTAAAATCCACGGTGATCCGTCAATAGCCCTTTACGTTCCAGGGTCACGGTTACCGGATGAGGCAGTCCCGCGACTATTTCTTATCTTCAGAAAAATTCGGGCACGCCGCAATCGCGGCGGTAAGACCCCTCTTTGAGGAGTGGCTGGAAAGGCGTCACGGCGTCCTGACCTATCGGATGACGCAGGTCCTCACCGGACACGGATGTTTCGGGAGGTACCTGTGTCGGATGGGGAAGGAAGAAACGCCGGGGTGTCACCATTGCGAAGATCGCCCGGAGGACACAGTAGAGCATACGGTGCAAGACTAGCCCGCTTGGGCAGAGCACCGCCGTGTCCTCACGGCAGCGATAGGCGGAGACCTCTCGCGCCCGGCATTGGTCGAGGCCATGCTGCGGGGCGAGACGGAGTGGGAAGCGGTCGCCTCCTTCTGCGAAGCAGTAATGCTCGTTAAGGAGGAGGCGGGCCGTGAGAGAGAGAGGACAGCGTCCTCCCTCCGCCCCACCCGCAATGGTAGACGCCCACGGCGTCGGACGTCGCAAGACGATCTCCGGCCACCGTAGGCGCGGGCATGCGGGCGGCGAGTAAAGGGCAACTCGCCGCCCGACCATGGACCATGCCCGGGTCGACGGCGCGTTGTGTTTCACGCGCGCCTCAAAGAGCGTCAGCACGATGACGGGGCCCCGCCCAAGAGGGCCAAAGCCTGCCGGGGTCGCGGGACTTATCTCATTACCGTGACCCCGGAACATAAAAGGCTATTGAAGGACACCGTGGATTTTAGTCAGTACAAGTCTGACAGTCCCTCCCGCCCTGCCCGGGGTGGGAGGACTCATTTGATGATTTTATCACGCTAAAAAAAAAAAAAAAAAAAAATCTTCAGAAAAATTAACCTCCTTGGGTAGTGGTGTCACTGCCAAAAGGAATTCGTTTTCTCCAAAGCTGACTGTACTATTGGTTTGCAGGCCTGTTGGTCTAGTAGTTAGTGACCCTGACTGCTATGCCGGAGGTCGTGGGTTCGATTCCCACCCAGGACAAATATTTGTGTGATGAGCACGATCATTTGTTCTGTGTCTGGGTGTAATTTATCTATAATATTTATGTATTTAGAAATATATAAGTATGTTTATCAGTTGTCTAATACCCATAACACAAGCTCTGCTTAGCTTGGGACTAGATGGCGTTGTGTGATAGTTGTGGAATATTATTATTAGGGGATTCATTTTGACTGTACCTATTATTACTCAGTCGGGGCCGATACCACTGGGCCATCACTGTTAGACTTACGAGAGCAGTGGTGGCCCCGACTTACAAGTTGCAGAGTTGTAGGTAGTGGGTTCAAACTCAGCCGGGCGTAATTTATGTAATTTATTTCATCAACAATGCTCTCAAAACTGTGAAGAAAATAATATTATAGGTAAACGTAAAAGTTTGTGAGGACGAATTTATGTTTCCGTGGGATACCTAATTTTGCTGGCAACAGCTATTAATTATTTTTTCAACACATTTGCTCGAAAAATGCATTTACAAAGCCTGTATACATTGTTCGAAAGTTAAAAATTACGCACCATACAACGGAACGTGCGGTAAAATAGGTACTCTCACATGAGTACCTATTTTACGGCATACCCCGTTGTACAGCACCGTGCGTTTTCCTTACGGTTTTTTTTTTAATTTCCATAAAAAAAAATAAGAATTCCACCAAAGAGTTTCAAATTATGAGAATAAACAACCTGACTGATCGAACCTCCTTGGAAGCGCTTTTCCTCAATACGTTGTCTCACTTTAATACTAAAGAGTAAATGAGACGAAAGATGTAGTTCTAATTTTCACCACGTGCATGTGGCGCCATTTGCAAATTCGCGCCATTTTCATATAAGAAACTTCAAAAATTGTTGCGACTTTCCCACTGTTAAATAAAGTTTGTTTAATTACATATTGTACTGTTTTCTCGCAAATGTGTTGAAAAACATTGTATGACACACGTGCAGAAATTGGTATTTACAAACTCGTGACTATGGTAAGCCCTACATTCGTCTACTCGTTTGTAAAAACCAACTTACCGCACTAGTATCATAAATAACTATTTTTGTTTATAGAAACTGCTATGGGCATCACAAGGAATACACAAGACAAATCTGGCTACGACTATGCTATGGCTGTGATGAAGTAAGTTGATAACGTCTTGTTAACTACATAGTTTTATTTACCTAATCTAAATCAGTGACGCATAAACCTACTATGAAATTGTTACAATCTTTGCAGTAACTCCATATGTAGTTACTTAGTGATAATTAAATATTATGTCTACAAAGTAAACTATTCAAATCCTCCATGATGAAGATACTCCATGACCTCATTTAAATTAAATGCTACTTAACCTTCACTGGAATAAAGAAAGAAAATATCTTGCAGTGGCCATTTTTTGTCACCTTTCTAAAAAGTCTTTAAAAAGTTCAAAATTCCACTGTGTGTGAAATGCTGAGGACGGGTAAAGTGGCTCAGCAAGAGGCCCAAGTCCAGATATGGGATTCTCCTCTCTCTATAAGAAATCATATCGCTGATCTCTACGAAAATATGTGCTCTTCGATGCGACTTTGAGATACTTAGAGCAGAACAAATTTAAAGGGCCAAAGCCTACCGGGGTCGCGGGACTAACGAATTACTTACCGTGACCCCGGAACGTAAAGGGCTATTGAAGGACACCGTGGATAGCACCGTCAGCACAAGTTTGACAGTCCCTCCTGCCTGCCCTGCCCTGGGTGGGAGGAGTCATTTGATTTTATCACGATAAAAAAAAGCGTGGCGTGAGCGCTGGGGCCGCGCAGTCACAAGGCTGTGTTGGAGAATAGCACTGTAGCAGTGGACTGCGATACTCTGAGGCACCATCTCCACGAACGAGAGAATCGCGGCGATATTATCGTCGTGCCACGTATTTCCATAATACTCTCTATGAACGCGTCTCCATATGGCGATGTTATCGCGGCGATGCGACGAGTGACAACGTACGCGCGTAACGTCGGCGTGTCGCCGCGGTATCGTCGCACTGGTGGCGCGCTACCGGTAGCGAAACAAAACAAAACTATTAACAACGCCTCGTGGCGGGCACGCGGCGATTCCGTTGCGAGTCGTGACGATACGCTGGCGGAATAATCGCTCGTACGTGGAGATTCTCCGACGATAGAAGCACGGACTCGCCGCGATTCTCTCGCTCGTGGAGATGGCGCCTGAGATGAGGCATATTGTGTCCATTTCTAGCAAGTAGTGCCGTGGGTTCAATTCTCAGGTATATAGTCTTATACCTATCGTGGATGTTCTAAGAGATAGTAGACCTCTGCCTAACCTTTCTGGGAATACAGGCATGATGTTATATTATTATTCGAAAACATCGTTTCAGGATGTGCGACATTATACACCAGAGACATTACAAATTCTGGTTACGATTGGACTTCTTCTTCGAATTACATCCATTGTATAAAACGCAACAGAAACTTTTGGATATTATTCATGGACTAACCAATAAGGTAGGGTAAAGATCATGTGGGTAACTATAATTTACATTAGGTTAAGTTCAATTGGTATTGTCTTCACTAATAGCTAGCTATTTTGTAAAATAATTTGTGGATATCGTCGTTAATAGTGTATAATTATGCTACTCCTGTTAACTAAGTAGTGTGATTACACTAAGTATTATACGCTACTGTTTGCTATGTACCTACGTATGCGATTTGTATGCCCACGTTCGCATGTAGCAAAGTTCACGTAATTAATACAATTGAAATCTAAAACATACGTTTCCCAGCTAGAATTAATATAAAGATAAAAAAAAAAAACATCGTGTTTTCCTTCACTATAATATCAGTAATGTCCAAGCTAAAGTTTAAAAGTACATAATATGCATTGAAAAAGACATAATAGTACTTGCTCGGGGTTGAACTTACAAGTTTTCTTCGTGTCTAAAAGGGCAGGTGTTATAAAACTCGATGCCATCATGTAGATATACCTAGAATTTAATGTTCATTAGATAACTCCTATTGCTCACCCTTCATGACCTTCTCGCAACTTTGTCCATGTTACGGTCTCAAATAATCCCATAGAAACGTTTTAAATACAGTCAATGACATAGAAAGATTTTTCGGAACTGGTTTAAGAGTTTCAAAGCCACCTTCAAAGTAAGAAACTTAATATTACATTCTTCTTTTCTTATTTCAAGGTTATCAGTCTAAAAAAGAAAATCTACTTCGAAAACAAGGCCAAAGGTATCATTCCTCCCAGCATACAAGAGCTCACGGAAAGCAAGGAGCCCAGCAATGATAATGGGCGAATTCTGGCCAACGGAGGCGGAGGCAAAACACTGTCAGATACCGTGTTCAAGGGCTACCGTGATGACCTGGACTTCAACGACGAAAATGATGTTGGTAAGCAACTTATCTCTTAAAATTCATTGAAGCTTGTGAGATCACCGCAGTGGTAGACGTCCCGCAGTGGTAGACGCCCACGGCGACGGACGTCGCTAGACGATTACGCCTACCGTAGGCGCGGGCATGCGGGCGGCGAGTAATGGGCGACTCGCTGTCCGACTACGGACCATGCCCGGGTCGACGGCGCGTTGTGTTCCTCGCGCGCCTCAGAGAGTGTCAGCACAATGACGGGGCCCCCCTTTAGAGAGTCAAAGCTTGCCGGTGTCGCGGGACAAACGAATACCGTGACCCCGGAACATAAAGGGCTATTGAAGGACACCGTGGATTTTAGTCAGTACAAGTCTAGACAGTCTCTCCCGCTCTGCCCTGGGTGTGAGGACTCATTTGATGATTTTAACACGATAAAAAAAACCTTGTAAGATCAGCTAGAACAGCTACAGTCCATAGAAGACGAATGATCATCATTCTCCAGCCCATTACCATTTGTTAGCTCTTGGTCTCAATCTAGCCCAGAAGCAAAGATGAGACTGAAGATGAAGCGAACTAATCCAGAAACAGCTGGAACTCTTGCACACCAACGAAACTTAGTAAAAACTGATTGGCATCGGACTCCGACAGGCAGCTGTGCCTTGTGACCACCATTCTGTCACCATTCTGTAGGGTCACCATCACCACCCTAGTGAGGCCTACAAGCGCTAGTAGAATTAAGCCTCCTGCAGACACACGCGATTAATCGCGCGGGGCGACATGTCGCGGTCCATTCGCAGTATTTTTAGAGTGGAAATTAGCTTGGCTCGTTGTCGCAGCGCGATTAATCGCGTGTGTCTGCAGGAGGCTGTAGCCTGTGGTGCGTTGCCGAGGGAGAACATACGCATACCATATTTTAACTTCTCTAATATTCGTCATGTCAGCAGTCACTTTCTTTCTATATACCACCCTTCACACAGTATTATCCATCGTTATTTGGTCCTCTACACTTGTACCTACCCACATTCAAATTTTTCTCACTACATTGTCCTCCACTGAATTGATAACTTTGATCTGATGTCTTAAAATCCATAACATAACAGAACAATATCATATCTTGAACCCCTCTGTGCCGCAATACCTTTATTGTGCCAAATACTGAAGCAATTCAAAAACGACCTTTTATTTTCCAGGTGAGAAGAAACGCTTGGCCTTTTTGGACTTGATGCTTGAATCTGCTCAGAATGGCACCAATCAGATCACAGACCATGAGATCAAAGAAGAAGTCGACACCATCATGTTTGAGGTACCTATGCAACTATGTATTTTGTCATCTGACTTTAAAGGTGCTAAACACAGCTGTTATATAACATTGTTTAACACGTCAACATTTTATAACATTGTGTAACATTTAGTACTTTTCTTTTGAAAAAAGTTAGACAGCAAAAATGTTATGAAATATTGTCTAACGTTATATGTATAAATGCTGTGTGAAAACACCCAATTTCGACAAGTCAGATTAATTCAAACAGTATTTAAGTGTAGTTGTTATATAATAGTTCAATTAGAAACGCAAATTGACTTTCCAAATCATATGCTGAAGTTACTCAAAGACCAGTCTGTAATTCTTCAGGGTCACGACACAACAGCAGCCGGCTCCAGCTTCGTAATGTGCCTACTAGGGATCTACCAAGACATACAAGCGAAAGTGTACGATGAACTGTATGAAATCTTCGGAGATTCCGACCGCCCAGCCACTTTCAATGACACCCTTCAGATGAAGTACCTGGAGCGAGTGATCTTGGAAACCCTTAGGCTATACCCACCTGTACCTATTATTGCGAGGGAGTTGAAAACAGACGCTAAAATTGGTAAGAGAGTTTTGTTTTGATTGCCTGGAGTGCGTCCTTCCAGTCCTAACCTACGGAGCCAAAACGTGGAACATGTCAGTCAAGCTGGCCCACCGACTTCATGTCACGCAGCGTGCTATGGAAAGGTCTATGCTTGGGGTCTCACTAAGGGATAAAATCCGGAATGAGGTCTTACGGCATAAGACCAAAGTTACAGATATTGTCCAAATCTGTAGCAAGCTGAAGTGGCAGTGGGCTGGTCATGTCTGCCGCAGAACCGACGATAGGTGGAGTAGGAAGGTTCTCGAATGGAGACCGCGTGTAGGTAAGCGTAGGGTGGGACGCCCCCCGGCAAGATGGACCGATGACCTGAAGAAGGTGGCTGGCAGTGGCTGGATGAAAAAAGCTGGAAATCGTGCGCTGTGGCGCTCCCTGGGAGAGGCCTATGTCCAGCAGTGGACTGCAATAGGCTGAAATGATGATGATGATGATGACTAATTTATCAATTTTACAAAAAAAAAAGTTCTAAAACAAAAAGCAATTTTGTCGGTGAAAATACTCGCATTCAACGGGATCGGATCCAACGGGAATAGTTTTTTGGGTTCAATGGGAATAAAACGTTTTTTTTTTGTTATGGGATTCAACGGGAATACATTTTAACTTTTTGTGGGATCCAACGGGAAAAATATTCAAGTGGGATTCAAAAGTGGGATCCAACGGGAATAATTCTAACTAAACAGATTTTTAACTCATTTATGCAGTAAACTACCCTATTAGAACCAAGTTACTTACCTTCATCATCTTCTTCATCCAGTAACCAACAACTACACACTTCCTGCGGGAGCTACCGTGGTCATCTGCACCTACGGCATCCACCGCCACCCCAAGCACTACAAGGACCCTGATACCTTCAACCCTGACAACTTCTTGCCTGAGAACTCCTCGAACAGGCACTACTACAGCTACATTCCCTTCAGTGCTGGACCCAGGAGCTGTGTGGGTTAGTACACTTTTTTTTGTCACCGACTTCCAATAATAACTTTTCATTCAAGCAAGCTTACCTAGAAGTAATCTATTCACTCTTGACTTGAAGACCCCAAGGTCATAGCTATCAGAAAACACAGACCCCGACAGGGAATTAAACTCCTTAGCTATGCGCATAACAAAACTATTGGCAAAACGCTTTGTACCTACCGGAGGGGAGTCCACCACGATTACCTTAAACAAGGGTTGCCATCTCTAAAATTTGGAAACCAGAACAAGACGCGTGAAAACCCCGGATTTTAGAGTCCAGAACACGGACATGAGTCCATGGGTGGGGGACGGTGAATAGTGCGTGTGACGCGGGTGGCCCAAGACTTTAAATTTTTAAACCCGGTCTACAAATGAAGCCCGCCCCGGACGCTCCCCGGACGCCCTCTAAACTAGGACAAATCCGGGGAAACCCGGACGAATGGCAACCCTCCCTTACACGGACAGTTATTTAAATTCAAAAAGTGAGAGAAAACGAGATATGATCGTCATTTTCCATAATTATTTAATTTAACAGCGAGCAAAGGTCAATTTGAGTACTGCACACGGGATCAATATCGTCTCAACTACCATGTGAGATTTGAGTTGTCAATTTCTCTTAACCCTTGAAATGTTGAGCGGGCCCATTGGTCCGCATAACAATTAAAGAACAATTACAAAATGGACGTCCACAGTAGATGATTTAACTTAAAAACTATATATGTATATAACTATATCATTTCATGTTGTCCCACTGTTGGCCAAATGATTTCCCACTTCACTCCTTTCACTTGTTACTTCTGGGCGGCCAAACTCATCTCGCCATTTTATTATACTATTAAATGATTCATATTTTATTTACATAATTTGTATAACATTTCAGGACGTAAATACGCTCTTCTGAAGCTGAAAATCCTTCTGTCAACCATTTTGAGAAACTACAAATGTGTGTCTGACGTCCCTGAAAAAGACTTCAAACTGACTACTGACATCATCCTGAAGAGACATGACGGTTTCAGGATTAAGATCGAACCAAGGATCCGAGTTCCATCAACTGCTGCCTGATTTGACATTTATAGGATAAGTTAGTATTATCGGTATTTAAGAAGTCGTTAACATTAAGGCAATATTATAACAGAAAAATAACAAATGTGGCTTTGAAAGGTTGTCAGAAAGAAACTGTTTTACCTAAGGTAGTTGTGTCTTTGAAATATTCAATTATTGTTTTTTTAACGGTCCTTAAAAATTAGTAAGTTTTATTGACGGTAGCTTATCGGTTCCAAAATAATTTATTTTTTGTTGTCTTATATATATTCTTGTCTTATAATCTACGTCAGTTTGTTTATTGTAATGTACAGACGCCAGCACATCAACCTACCACAATCTGCCTTTCTTCAATAGATTTTCAACCTTATCACAATAGTGGAAGGTTAATGTTCGATTGGTAAAATCTGACAGTTTCGGGTAGGTTGACCTGCTGACGTCTGTACAAAGAAAATGTTTACAACAAAAACCTGTTAAAAAAATCAAAAATGGTAACAACACGATTGACGATATTTTTGGACAGTATTTATTGGCCTTCAAGTCCCTCGCATGTTTCTTAAATTAAATTGTTAATGATTTATAAAAATAACAATAAATAAAAATACATTTTATGGGAACATCAACATGTTCGTGGAACTATAAAATCTATTTTAAACCATAACTAAATGTAAATACAACAAAAAATAAAAAGGCTCATGACAAAAACCTTTAGCATAAATAAATTACCTTGTCATTTTCAACAGTGTAACTCGATACAATTAATTAAGCATGTCAAGATTATTCTGACGTCAGCACAAATAAAAATCAGCAAAAATAAAAATTGGGTAATTGTACTTAGGTGTAATATCGAAATGTTGCATTGAATTGTTAGTATTTATGTATAACAATTCAAAATCAATAGTAACGTTTTCTTTATGGCACATCAATTAAATAACTGAATTAAATTCAAAACTATTGCCGATTTAATTGCACAGATTGTCTCTTTTATAATTAATTTGTTAAATTACAATCCTTATATTATTTTTATTAACACGGTAAGTATTTTAATAACATGTCAATTTTGTTGCAAAAGGTATATAACTAATCTCAACAGCAACAACAACATAATTATTTTATTCAATAATAAATTATAATCTTAAAACAAATAATAATTATGTTTTTTTTTTTAATTTTATTTAAAAAATTGTTTAAAAATACTCGTACAATTAATTCAATCAACATTAATATAGGTACGATTTAAAATCACTGTTTTCTTTTTTAATAAAGTTTATATTCCAGTTATTTAGTAAAAGGTATTTTTTCAAAATGCCGCATATACCTAGTTACTAGCTGAAAGATTTGTTTTTCACCCATCTCGCAAAGAAAGTAGTATAACTCGGTAAGGGAACACACAATACTAACGTAGCGCAAGCGCCAACATTATTTATTTTGTTAATGACCACTTGCAAATGCCGTCCTGTTGGCGCTTACACTACGTTAGTGTTGTGTTAAGATTGCCTTAAGCGTGTATGACCCCATTATACCTCGCGTCCCCGTCTTATACACTGTTCCCCTACATTTATGCCATTGGCAGACATTAAGTAGTAATATAAAATTATCTTTGGTAATACTATAATATTAAATTACTCTATTCACATTCCTTTACAAAAACACATAGCACGATGGAATGTGATAGCGAAACGTCACGAGAAGCTGGAATGGCAATTAAATAGTTATATTTTTAGTCTCGTGTCACTATTTCATGTTTAGATTAAACCTTATGCAATATTAGCAGAAACAGGTGTAGTCAATACTCGTTTATGGAAAATAATAAACCTGTGGTCGCACTGACGCACAGTAAGTAAATAAAAAATACAACTGATATAAACCTTGTCTACACACATCAAAAAAAGGTTTGTGATCGAAAGCTGATATTTTTTTTAATTTTTTGGAAAAACTTTTGAATTGTTTTATATTCTAAATCTATATTTTTAAAATCTTCCGTACATACATAATATAATAATTTACCGTAAAACAGATTTCAATTTTTCAAAGTGATCGCAAACTTTTAGTGATGTGTGTGAGAATTGGAAAAGTTTGTGTGTTGACGAAACTTGAAACTTGAAAAGCTGGTATCAATGACATCTATCGTTACTGTACGGTAGCTATCTTATTCTAGTAGGTATTATTGAGGAACATTCAACACTATCAAACTCATCTCATTTCTTAACAATATTCACTTTAGAGTAATTTAAACCTAAGAATCTATAACTAAAGGCATATTTTAGGATCTACTTTTACCTTTCCGATACACCACGTATTCAATGGTCCATAGAGCAACACACACTAAACAGCAGAAGCTCATGGCGAAGAAACAGTACACATAACTACCGGTTGCTTCGTAGAGGACACCTGTAATGAAGAAAATATAGGATAGAATCAATTAAATTAATGAATCAAAAATGTGAAAACATGAGATATCCCATCACACCAACTCGCATCCCAAATCGAACGGCATTTTTAAAAAATAGTTTGAATTAAATGGTCGAATTTTATGGAACTTTTTTGAGTTTCTTTTTTTGTGGATGATTAAGTTAAAAAAATCGACGTCCGTAAGGAGTTTTTATTTTATTTTCAACTCAGTTTTGGTTTTCTTTATCGTCTTGAATGAAAACAGGTAGGTAAAATGAATATGGTGTTATTGTGCGAACATTAAACACCAACTAGATTGGTTTCTGTTCATTATTTAAGAAGAAATGCTTTTTAACCTTGCATCCCTACACCTTTAGGAATTCAACAAAAAAGTCCCATAAAACACCATAATTATAATCTTAATTAATACCTCCTTTCTGTCTAATTTCACTGAACTACTGCGCCCACAAAAAGGCCTGTGTCAGTTCACGTCAGATCTTTACAAGCTGTTTATGGCTCCGCAACTTTGTAATCTAACATAACCGATTAAAGTTCCATGTTATGCAAATGTAAAAATACATCACTGATACAGGTTGGGACAGAGGACATTAGAGACAAGTCACATAGTGTGCATCTATCATTAACATTTTAGATCAGTCTAATGTTCGTAATGTGTTCCTAAGGTAAAGCTGCGTCTACGCTAGAAAGAGACAGAGTTATACAAGTCGTCTAGCGCCACCTCGTTCACTCACGGGAACTACTCTGGCTTCAAGGCGCTGCACATAGCGAACACTCTGTAAACGACTAGTTTTTCGTCGCAAAGATAGCCGTATCTGTGCATGCCACAAGGCAGAAAAAAATACAGTGTATAGTCAAATGTATGAAGTAGTCTTTAACAAAAACAATTCACAAAAGTGGTCTAGAACTAGGAAAAAAAATTGTCAATATGACCACGAAAAAAAATATTTCGTCTCGAAATTCTCAATTTTTTCAGCGGTAACCATTATATTTTTTGTAACTATAACAGAAGAAATTTCATATACTAAAGACATATCTAATTTTTTTTAACTCAGACATGTAATTGTTTAAAAATTTTTTTTTACATTTTTTCTTACAATTTGCCCTCGCGCGCAGCTGCTTCACCCCCGCACACCTTTTCTAAATAGAGCTTGGGTACAGCGCCTTAAGACGTCATAATACGGCCCCTGCTCGTGCTCCGCTCGTGCTCGGCTCGGCTAGCGTAGACGCAGCTTTAGATTTCAACGGCCGAATATTATCGACGTAGGCCACAATAAAGAAAGTGTAAGTAGTAGAAAATATATCCCGAACCCTTCAAGGATTGCAGGCTTGATTTTATGTTAACACAGTTTAGTTTCAGTTATAAATAATAAAAATACTGGCTATAATAAAGATAACTAATCAATTAATTAGCCAACTAATTATAAATGAATATGCAATCAAATGTAACTTTAATCGATAATAAGAACTAGGGGTTATTGATGCCGAATTGCCGACTTTAATGAATTATGCCTTTTAGATAGGTATAGATAATTGATAATGCATGATCAATTTTCAGTGATAAAGATAATGGATTTAATGACCAAACAGATTTTTTCAAATTTAATCATACAAAATATTTAATTAATGGCTTCAGTAGATTAGAAAATCATCTAGAAATGCAATTAAGATATCAATATGACTAATGTAATGTTTTAAAAAAAAACAGATAGGTACAAGATAAATACAGGATCCAGAACCGTTGACCTTGACAATGTTATCTTTGAAACATCTGAATCTGATAGAGATAGAGATCATTGCCGCGTAGATTGATTATAAAAAGCTGCTTTTAATAGAGTTGCCAACGATACTGTAACTGATTTTATCTATATTTAAACTAATTTTATAAAGCTGTATTTTGTTGAACGCGCTATTCTCGAGGAACTACCAATTCGAATTGAAAAAATATTTTTGTCTTGGATAGCCCGTTTATCGAAGAAAGCTTTAAGCATATGCTACGACCGATAGGATAGGAGCCAAACAGCGGGTGAACCCGCAAGGAACAACCAGTGATAGATAAGTAATTAAAGTATAATTTGCAAACTCACCAATCATAGGATCTGCCAACATCATAAGCGTGCCGGAGAATAATATGTGTAGTGCTAATGCTGCAGGGAACCTGTCTGGTGCTGCAGTGGCCAGAACTAGTGGAAACAACACCTGGACCGAACACCTCACCAAACCAGATATAGCGGTCACCGTAAACACAAACCAGACCGCGCTTGAAGTTACCAAGGCTGTAAACAAAGATAAACAAATTTAAATCGATGGCATAGATAAATTTAAAAGCCGTGTCGTACCCGGCAATGATTATGTCGATATGCCACATCATAAAACTATACAAATTCATGGTAATAAAGAACACATAGAAACTATATCCATAAGTTATACTATAAATTGTCATCATTATACCCCTAGCAACGTTCGGTAGTCCAAGGTTCTTAAGGAAATAAAACTGTATACCTAATTGACTTATAATAGGATAACCTAAATGTTTGTTTTAAGGTGCTTATAAACTTGAGCATTCACTTGAAAAACAAACGGGAGCGTTAAAGCGAGCATTCTAACGAACGTTATGGCGAGCTTTTTGCTGAGCCGACTGTCAAGTCTGACATCTGCATGAAGAAAATTTTGACAATCAAAGAGCGTTCGATAGAAATATTGTGAAAATGTTCGTAGCGATGTTTGGCTCTATGCTCTGCTCTATTCGTTGTTCAGTTTGGCAAAATTATAAACACTAAATGTTTCGTTCTTTTGTTACAAGTGAATGCCCGAGTTCATTAGCACCTTTATAAATATCGACGGATAACAAAGTTTTTAGTGATCAGGGTGACGATTCAGAAACTTTTATAAAAAAATAATTACCAATTCGAAGGAAAACGGTGATACATGTGCCTATGAAGAAAATTAACCGACTGTCGACTTCGAAGAAATATGTTACTACAGCCAATGTCAATCTCGCTAGTAAATCTGATATGGCGCCGACCATCACACATGTTGCCACTTGGATCTGAAAATGAAGAAGAATTCTGATGCGTTAGTAAATCAATAAAATAAAACCCTAAGGCCGGAAACGCACAGGACGGTGGCTTGCTTAGCGCCTAGAGCCTAGCGAGTCACGAACAATCGAAAATGTTCGTGATCGGCGCTTGACGACTAGCTAGGTGTCAAGCGCGCAATGCGGCCGTTCACGAACATTTTCGAACGTTTGTTATACTAAGGTGACTCGCTAGGCTCTAGGCGCTAAGCAAGCCACCGGCCTGTGCGTTTCCGGCCTAACGTATAAAAAAGTGATGACCTTGAAACCGATTCCAATAAAACATGAATAGAATCAAAACCTGCTATCAAAAAAAAAAAATACCGGATTGAAATTTCGGTTTACCCGTTTAAAAGTTACGGTGTCACAGACTGACCAACAGGCACACAGTGGAAACTTATAACAACCGTCGATTTGCATCGGGTGTTAAAAATGACATTTTGTTGTAGACTTTGATAATGATGTAAAATCTAGAGCATCGTCTTTAGCATTAACCAAAAGTATCTAAATCTATGGATCAAATTCAATTAATAGTAATTGAATTTCATCCATGGATTTAGATACTTTTCCTGGAAAATTTTGGAGTACCGTAAACTATTAACAGCAGATATAGCTGTACTTACCTTAGAGAATCCATACGAGAACAGAAGCATTGGTTCCATAGCTAAGTATGTTACATCGGAAACAAAGGCAAATCCTAGCCCAACTAGGGTGCTCACGAATTTAGGATCCTTAAGTAAATCCATTTCTACATTCTCACATATAATTTTTCTGAAACGAACGAATCATCTATTTATTTCAGGAAAAGGTTTTGAATCGAAAATGTCAATGAAATTACGTTTATGGACATTATAAAGATAAGCTAGCTTATCTCAGGCATTGTCATCTTAAATAAATGGGTCACTTCGGTGATCGAAACCGATACTGCAGCTATTATCTGTTTTTAGCAATCTGCCAACTTCTGTAAAGTTCCATTCTTCTTCAGTTAATTAACTTTTAATGCTTACACTATATTCATCTTCATGGACTCTTTTTTTCTTCTCTTGAGACCTTTTGTTTCTAAGTCCTCATCACCGTTTGGTACCATTCTCACTGAGAATTCATCATAGTTTTCCACGTTCTTCTTTTTTAAACTACTAATTTCACTTAATTCTGAAATAAACAGTTACAAATTACACCACTCAACATTTGGCTAAAAAAATATGTAGGATAATAACTGTTTGTTGTCAAATTATGGAAATGAAAATACCCTTACCTTTCTCAACCACTTCGTCTGATTTAATCAAATGCCATTCAACTGGGTGCATGACTATCATAGCAAAAACTAAGTGTAAATCCACAGCCATGATTAAAGCCAGAGTCCATCTTAATCCGTACTCCGACAGTAGAAACGTAACCAGCATTGGGAAGGTGATGGAGGCCAAACTGCTCATAGCTTGGTTAGCGCTCATCATAGCTGTTCGTTTCCTGGTGAAGTAGCAGTTGAACGCTGTGAAAGCTACTGGTATCATCATGCCAAAGCCTGCCCCTGGAAAAACAGATAAAAAACTTTGGCATATTTTTATGTTAGAGACAAGAGACTTAATAAGACCCCTTCGTACACAACGCGAAGCAGCTATGATACCTGATAACTTATCCAGACAATACCAATACAATACAATACAAATTCATAAAGATTCTTGCACAGGCATGTGTCAATGGATACCAAAGTCGTAAAGTATCGGAGACTTGAATCGCGTCGTGTATGAAGAGCCGTAGAATGTAGTTGTTTTTCGTCAACTAAGCTGCCTTTTCCAATGTGATAATAATAAAATATTCTTACCCCTTATAACTCCAAAAGTAAAAACTAGTTGATATGTCCTCTGTACGAAAATCGTGAGCGCGTCCCCGAGCACAAAGAGTCCAGCTCCAACGAGGCCCACTTGACGAAAGGAATACCGCTTCAGAGCTATCCCTCCCAAGAATCCTGTAAAAAATGACATCTGCTTATTTATGGCTATTTTTTTTTTTTTTGAAGGATGACGAATTTCGCCCTCTTTGTGGACCCTGTCAGTGCTGACAGCGCGAGGAACTTGATTCGCGCCTGAACTGGATGTCGACTCGGACATGGTCCTTGATCGGACGGCAAGACACTCATTACCCGTTGTCCGCATGCATGCGCCTACGGTGGCCGTGGGCGTCTCCTGCGGCTTCCTTCTGTCTCATATTAACTTTTACCTTAGAACTACTTCCACCCAGCAATTCATCTCTAAGAATATATAAATTAAAAATTGACCTTCGGCAAAATTTTGTGACGATGGCCTATTAATCGCCCTCGATAACTCAACCAGTCATGCAAATAAGTGAATTTGAGACAAATACAATATTTAAATAAGGTTTCCCGAAACAGGTTAGATCATTATGAAATCAAAGGTGAATAATGAATAGCATAGCAATACATTACAAAAGCCATATCGAGACACACATTATACTCCAAAGTGGGTGAATACATTTAACGATGGAATATCTTAAAATATTCAAACCAATGCGTCTTACATAATAAACGTTTTATAATTAATTACATAATTAAAAAGCAATATATCTAAATAATGAGTAAAGTAAACGCGATTGTTACAAAATAAAATAAGGCATAGATCCGTTTCAATCAGTGTAGTAATTCACGGAAATGGTGTAATTTACACTTGAAATAGTATCGATTTACAGATTTAGTACGGTTGGACAACACTGACAATATCATAAATGCAAGTTTGATATTTTATTTAAAACCTAATTATACGTTTGTTTAACAAAATAGAAAGTGAAACGAAAGTTTTAAGTTTTTATAGTTGGCCTTTTTTTGGGTGTTCGCATCATGAGGCCATGCTGCGGGGCAAGATGGAACGGGAAGTGGTCGCCTCCTTCTGCAAAGCAGTCATGCTAGCGAAGGAGGAGGCAGGCGTCGTGAAGGGCAGGACAGCCCGTGAACATGCAGACGGCGAGTAATGGGTGACTTGCCGTCCAATCATGGACCATGCCCGGGTCCACGCGCCTCAAAGAGCTGACAGTAATCTGACAGAGGGCCCTTAGTGGTCCAAAGCCTGCCGGGGTTGCAAGACTGTCCCATCATCATAACCGTAAGGTTACCCCGAAACGCAAAGGGCTATTGAAGAACATCTTGTATTTTAGTAGTACGAGTCTGATAATCTCACCCTGAGTGGGAAGAACTCATTTTGATGATTTTGCCAAATAAAAAAAAAAAGTCCGGTGTCCTGTCTCGTGACGAGGCTTCCGGCGGCTGGGACCGCAATAAACTGACACCGGGATCCCAGTTGCCGGATGCATTTAATTTTAATATTTGTATTCCGTCGACTGGGACCAATTCATAAATGAATAAAAAAATCTATTGTTCATGCCAGAACGGTACAGTCAGACGAAAAAGTCTATGGAAATTGTCTTGTTCAATATAAACCAGCAAAAGTACTAGGCTAGCATAAGTTCAAAGTGGTTATTTAAATATTTCTGAGTCGATACAAGACAATTTCAGGTAACCTATTCCTACCGAGAATAATAAATTTTAATACAGACCACTTTGAATCTGTGCTAGCCTATTACTTTCCTGGTTTGTATTGAACAAGAAAATTTTAATAGACGTTTTTCGTCTAACTGTACCGTTCTGGATCAATTTATGGTTCGATCCCAGTCGACGGAATACAAATATTAAAATTAAATGCATCCGGCAACTGGGACCGCGGTGTCAGTTTATTGCTGTCCCAGTCGCCGGAAGCCTCCTCGCGAGACAGGACACCGATTTTTAGTAGCATATTTTAATTTACCTGAATCTGCATACAGCTACTTACATGACGATGAAAAACAACAAATAAACCTTTAGCATTATTTTAAATGCCCTGAATTACACGTACCGCTATTGTCGAAGATTGATCATTGATAAAATAATGCCACGTGGAATTCCAAATGGAATCAAAAACGAGGTCAGTGAAACATTATAGAACTCCATCGGTCTCTTTGCCCAATCCGACTTGATTAAACGATTTGCGCTGTACTGCATTGACTATCCTTAATTAGAAATAGTAACTTGAGCCGTGGTCGATACTTGAACTGACCGGGTTTACACATAGTTCAGTGCATCCGTCCAATGATACAATTAGGTTAAGTATTGTGCGCTCGACTGACTATTTGGGGGGGTCCTAAAAAGTAGTTAAGACGATGATTCATTGTTTCCTATGTTAACCAAAAACTTGTATGTTGTCAAATAGATGGAAAAGAACTCGGGGTCCACACCGCCTGGGCCACGGCTTCCCGGCGGAAAATTATCCCATGGTAACGTAATACTACATTTTCTATAATATGTACGTCTTGGTGGGGGGGCACTGTGCCGTGCCCCCAGATATCCTGCTGAGCATAGCAATCAGCAAGTTTTTTTTATACGTTACCCTACACTAGGAATTTCTTCCTGTATCGTGGGTGCGTTTACAAACATTGAAACTCACATACACAAACACCCAGACCCGGAACAACTAGGTACTTGCAGATCATTCAAATATATTTTGTTCCGTGCTGGGATCGAACCGGCGCGGGCGACACGCTGAAGAAAAAAATCTTAATGTCGTGTAAAAAGTGAAAAAAAAACTTAATTTCGTACATACCAGCAATGGAAAGGGCTCCATTGTACACTCCTATTACAAGAGGAAGACCACTGCCACTGCCCTGCTCGATGAAGAAGTTGTGGAACAGAATGCCGAATGCGTTGGAAGAACCGAAACCAAACATCTGGAAAAAAATAACATGTAATTGTTTTATTTTCTTTTGCTGCAAAAACTTTGTAAGTATAATTATGTAATACATTTTAATAAAATAAGAAAAAAATTAGATGTCGGCATGTGTCTAAGTATGTTGTAACAAAACGTCTAATCTTCAACCAACTTCTAAAAAAGGAGGATGTTCTCGAGACTGTATTTTTTTTCATCGATTTACCGCCAAGATCAAGAAAATTCGTTGGCAAGAAAGCCAAAGACTTAAAAAAACAAAGAAAGGTTATTCCGAATGAAAAGTTATTTTCGACATTTTCAGGTTCATATTAAAATTCTTTTTTTTTACAAAAAGTGCCAAGCACGGTATTTTTGATAAATACTTTCAAAGTAAAAACATGGTTTTAGATCAATACGGAATAGGTTTGGACAAAAAATACCTTAATCCTTAGCCTTGGCCGACTAATTTGTCAAGGTAGGCTGTTTGAGGGTTACATCGACACTGAATGATCAGTACGTTTAGGATAACATTATTTAATTAGTGACGTAGGTCGTAACTCCATAATATGCTTTATTAAGTACTTATAGAGAAGTGTTTATCGTTTCAACAAAAAGAAAAAAAAATTAAAATCTTGTATTTATTATTTATACTCAGCAATAATTTGCTTACAGCTACACATAATTGAAGGCAATTGAAGACCTTTCAAAAACAATGATAAAATACATAAATCCTCGTATGATACCAGGACTTATGTATTTTATCATTGTTTTTTTAATGTGTTGTACCTACCTATTGCCAGTTATTTACAACACTTCAATCAAATTGTCATCGACCCCACAATTTATATTACTCGTAATTCTTTACTCGCGTCGTACAGAGATTCCGGACAGTAAATAACTGACTTCATTACCTACTCAGTAGCGGCCACGGAGCCTGGATATCTGCCAGTTTTTTTTTTTTTTTGCGTGGTAAAATCATCAAATGAGTCCTCCCACCCCGGGCAGGGCGGGAGGGACTGTCAGACTTGTACTGACTAAAACCCACGGTGTCCTTCAATAGCCCTTTATGTTCCGGGGTCACGGTAATGAGATAAGTCCCGCGACCCCGGCAGGCTTCGGCCCTCTAGAGGGGGGGCCCCGTCATTATGCTGACGCTCTTTGAGGCGCGCGTGGAACACACCGCGCCGTCGACCCGGGCATGGTCCATGGTCGGGCAGCGAGTTGCCCTTTACTCGCCGCCCGCATGCCCATCTGCCAGATTGATAAATTTTATTTATCCTTTATTTAAAAAAAAAAACTAAATAAGCTTACCCCTTATGGTAGATACCAAGCTGGTAAAACGTGGGTGTGAAACAAAAAAATCGCATTTTAAAACATCAAGGAAACAGCTTTCAGAAGAAAGAGTAAGGTTGAAACAACATACTATAATATCTATAAATATGTTTGGCCCAGCGAATGATACGAGGCACCCGAGCAACAAGGGCCTCTATGTAACAAGGGCCCTCGAAGTGCGAAGTAAAAAAAAATGTTGCTCTTAAAATGAAAACTTATCGCGGTCCAGAAAGCTCTTTTCGTGCTCGCATCCTGGTCCAATTTTCTACCTCTTTTTACACGCTCTTCTCGCTTTACGCGCTTTGTTCAATTTTCTGATTCGCTTCTACTTTCTCTTAATGGCATCACAAGCGTATTCTTAACGAGTCAGATTTTACAAACAAACCCGCGACTACTATAAATTCACCGCACTGTATGATGAAAATAAGTTTGTTTCCGTATTGAGAGTAATAATAGCATAAGCCTAAGCAAAGCCAGCTTATAATACTCAATGTAAACTTGCCTTGAGCTATGATCAAGATGCTCAATTTTATAGCTCGCTTCTACATCATCTTAGAACAATAACAACTGTAGTGTGTACTGAAGATAATCGAATCAAGGTGTTGTTGTTATTTATTCTGTAAAATAATTATCATCTTTTATCTTCACCGCAATCGTATTTAAAGGGCCCCTATTTTTTTTAATACAGGGCCCCTTCACTTCTAAATACGCCACTGGTTCGGCCATCATTACATAGGTTTCAAGTTTCATCTATGCCTCAGAAAGCACGTTGAACCGAAAGTCTGTCTGACAATCAATATTACCAAGAGGAGTATCGTGTTACCCACATACTAAGTTATGGAGGTCACATAGGCAATCGCTCAATAAAAAAAAAATGGATTCGGTTAGACTGGAAGCCGACTTCATTAAAGAATAGAATCATATTTATTCAAATTAAGATAATACTCCACAACAATCACATAGTTATAAAGAAGTTTAGAAGACAAAAAAATCCAAAACATAAAAACAAGACAAGGAAAAATAAAAACAACATACAAAAAGGGTTACCAATTCAGCTTTTGCTGCGCGAAGGATACCCAGCGATGGTTTTCAGTTGGCACCCCGCAGTGACACACGGACGAGGGTGGGCAAATACAGTAAAAAAAAAAAAAAAAGTGGAAATAAATAGTGCATGAATAGATTATATGGGTGTATTTGTTAAGTCTAGGCTGATGATGATGCTCGAGAAGTGGAAACAAGGTGTGTTCGCATCATCAGTCTCCTAATTTAACTGATATAATCATTTATAATCCTGCCCATCACTAACCCTGCTAATTTTCCGGCATATATGACGTCAAAAAAATTTAAAAATTGCAGATTCAAGAACTTATCGAATTTCTATGATAACACAAAATGTGACCTCTTAATTTACGCATAGATATGTATTTTATAGTGTGTGCCTACGTCAATGTCTTAATCGTTCTAATTTTAATAACTTGCATTAATTAACATCGCAAATAAACTATGAAGAAGGTTTTAGTTACTGATATCTCATTATCTTTCGATTAATCATTGTTAGTCGTTTATGATCAGCGGTTAGCAACGCGAGGCACGCAGACCACCTACTATATTTCCGTTTTTAATATAAGAATTGCGACCCGCTATAACTTGATTTTACCACTTTGTGGCCCTTGCCTACCAAAAGGCTACCGACCGTTGCTTTAGATTAATTGATCTTAAAATCAAGTATCTTCGCAAGACGATCTCCGGCCACCGTAGGCGCGGGCATGCGGGCGGCGAGTATAGGGCAATTCGCTGCCCGACCATGGACCATGCCCGGGTCGACGGCGCGTTGTGTTCCACGCGCGCCTCAAAGAGCGTCAGCATAATGACGGGGCCCCCCTCTAGAGGGCCAAAGCCTGCCGGGGTCGCGGGACTTATCTCATTACCGTGACCCCGGAACATAAAGGGCTATCGAAGGACACCGTGGATTTTAGTCAGTACAAGTCTGACAGTCCCTCCCGCCCTGCCCGGGGTGGGAGGACTCAATTGATGATTTTACCACGCTAAAAAAAAACTATCTTTGGACTTTACCTGCCAGAGTTGCAGAAATGTCTAAAAAGTTTACCCGTCGTCGGTCAGGGAACACAAAAGACAACTGAAGGGTCAGTCAAGTCACAGTGCTCCTCGCCCCACACAGAGTAGGGTCCTTGACATTGATTTGGCATTTGCACCCCAAAAGAAGACTTTAAAGGTGGATCAAGGACTCAGGTACCTAGCATGACATATTCCACGACCTGTGTTGGTTTTTAAAAAAATCAAACAGTATACTCAATACTCAATTGTTTATTGCATTCCATATGTTACAAAAGATTATTGTGGACACTACATCCTAATTCATTCTTTCATTAGTTTGTGCGATAACTTGTTTGGTATTAAGCCTCCTGCAGACACACGCGATTAATCGCGCGGGGCGACATGTCGCGGTCCATTCGCAGTATTTTTAGAGTGGAAATTAGCTTGGCTCGTTGTCGCAGCGCGACTAATCGCGTGTGTCTGCAAGAGGCTTTACACAATTATCCGTCCTACGTGACATAAGTTGAATGTTTTACGAAGTTTTTACTGAAAAACGCTAATGGTACAATATTTTTGATTACTTTACAATAAATGGACGAATATTGTTTGCAAAATGAATATTGTTTACAAAAACGCAATTCGAGACCGTGAAAATAACAAACAATAGTAATAAACCATATACGAAATTAATCAATCTATATTATTTCCGAGAACACGTAACTGGATAAGTAAAGGTATTGTATAAATATACATATAACAGGATGAAACTGCTGAAAGAAAAACTAAGATAAACCACTGTACAGCTCACGAAACGACGTAGGTACACTTTTTTAGAGTTCCGTAGCCAAAAGGCAAAAAACCGGCCAAGTGCGAGTTGGACTCGCCCATGAAGGGTTCCGTAGCAGCAAGCATAGATTAGAGATATAATTATATTGAGATTAGTAAGTAATATACACAAACAATAAAGATAACTTTGTTTTTCATAGTACTTGTATGAATGGCAAAGTTATATTTGCGGTTTTTGAAAATGTACTATATCTCAAAAACTGCTAACTGTATCTCATCCAAACCAATTTTCGTTGGTAGTTTTGGTTGAGGTCTACATTATATTTTTTTTTTAGTTTTATCATTCTCTTATTTTAGAAGTTACGGGGGGGGGACACACTTTTTACCACTTTGGAAGTGTCTCTCGCGCAAACTGTTCAGTTTAGAAAAAAATTATGTTAGTAACCTCAATATCATTTTTAAAGACCTATTCATAGATACCCCACACGTATGGGTTTGGTGAAAAAAATTTTTTTGAGTTTCAATTCTAAGTATGGGGGGCACCCCCAAAATTTGTTTTGTTTTGATTTTTGTGTGAAAAACCTAATGCGGTTCACATAATACATCTTTCTACCAAGTTTCAACAGGATAGCTCTTATACTTTCGACAAAAAGTGGCTGTGACATACACGGACAGACAGACAGACAGACAGACAGACAGACAGACATGACGAATCTATAAGGGTTCCGTTTTTGCCATTTGGCTACGGAACCTATTATGTGAACCGCATTAGGATTTTCACACCAAAAAAAACAAATTTTGGGAGTTCCCCATACTTACTTAGAATTGAACCAAAAAATTCGAAGACATGTGACATCTACCATTCCGCACTGGGCCCGCGTGGTAGATTACGGCCCACTCCCTCTCACAGAGAGGAGGCCTGTGTCCCAGCAGTGGGAACAATTATAGGCTGACGATGATGATGATGACTTAGAATTGAAACTCAAAAAAAAATTCACCAAACCTTTACTTGTGGGGTGTCTATAGGTCTTAAAAAATTATATTGAGGTTACTACTATCATTTTTTTCTAAACTAGAATAGTTTGCGCGAGAGACTCTTCCAAAGTGGTGAAATGTGTTCCCCCCCCCTGTAATTTGTAAAATAAGAGAATGATAAACTAAAAAAAAATATATGATGTACCTACATTACCGTGCAAATTACCAGTGAAAATTGGTTTGAACGAAATCAAGTTATTAGTTTTTTTGTTTAATAGGTACTTTTTTTTTTTAATCATTTATTTAGAGGCTTGCAGCACATTTGTACGAGGTCAGCCTCGTAAGGTAACGCATATACATTTAAAAAATAAACTAAAATACTATCTATAAACTAAAAATATTTAAAACACAACCACTACCTAATTTACATAATTACCTATATAAAAAAACCGGCCAAGTGCGAGTTGGACTCGCCCATGAAGGGTTCCGTAGCAGCAAGCATAGATTAGAGATATAATTATATTGAGATTAGTAAGTAATATACACAAACAATAAAAATAACTTTGTTTTTCATAGTATTTGTATGAATGGCAAAGTTATATTTGCGGTTTTTGAAAATGTACTATATCTCAAAAACTGCTAACTGTATCTCATCCAAACCAATTTTCGTTGGTAGTTTTGGTTGAGGTCTACATTATATATTTTTTTTAGTTTTATCATTCTCTTATGTTAGAAGTTACGGGGGGGGGACACACTTTTTACCACTTTGGAAGTGTCTCTCGCGCAAACTGTTCAGTTTAGAAAAAAATGATGTTAGTAACCTCAATATCATTTTTAAAGACCTATTCATAGATACCCCACACGTATGAGTTTGGTGAAATTTTTTTTTTTGAGTTTCAATTCTAAGTATGGGGGGCACCCCCAAAATTTCTTTTGTTTTGATTTTTGTGTGAAAATCCTAATGCGGTTCACATAATACATCTTTCTACCAAGTTTCAACAGGATAGCTCTTATACTTTCGACAAAAAGTGGCTGTGACATACACGGACAGACAGACAGACAGACATGACGAATCTATAAGGGTTCCGTTTTTGCCATTTGGCTACGGAACCCTAAAAATCACCTCTCGCCAAAATGCCGGGCACCCAGCAACCCAATGACAGAGCCTACCGACATAATCGATGGCGACATGTACAATGGCAGAACCCACGCCATACCTAGGAAACAGCCCGGTAATAGGTACTTACGTCATAAATCGTACTTAAACCGCAATTTACTTTTCAAAATTACAATCAACTGTTCAAAATTACAATCAAATGTTACTTGCTGCTTCGGAACCCTTTATGAGCGAGTCCGACTCGCAATTGGCCGGTTTTTATAACATTAGATTCGCGTTTGACCGCTATCTCGCCTGATGGTAATCGATGATTTGTGGTCGACGGTGAACTTAGAAAAAACCGGCCAAGTGCGAGTTGTACTCGCCCATGAAGGGTACCGTAGTAGCAAGCATAGATTAGGGATATAATTATATTGAGATTAGTAATATACACAAACAATAAAAATTAACTTTGTTTTTCATAGTGTTTGTATGAATGGCAAAGTTATATTTGCGGTTTTTGTAAATGTACTATATCTCAAAAACTGCTAACTGTTTCTCATATAAAACATTATGTATATTTTTTAGTTTTATCATTCTCTTATTTTAGAAGTTACAGGGGGGGGGGAAACACATTTTACCACTTTGGAAGTGTCTCTCGTGCAAACTGTTCAGTTTAGAAAAAAATGATATTAGTAACCTCAATATAATTTTTAAAGACCTATCCATAGATACCCCACACGTATAGGTTTGGTGAAAAAAAATTTTTTTTGAGTATCAATTCTAAGTATGGGGGGCACCCCCAAAAATTGTTTTGTTTTTTTTTTTGTATGAAAATCCTAATGCGGTTCACATAATACATTTTGTTCACATATACACTTTCGACAAAAACTGGCTGTGACATACGAACGGACAGACAGACAGATAGATAGACAGACAGACAGACATGACGAATCTATAAGGGTTCCGTTTTTGCCACTTGGCTACGGAACTCTAAAAAACGTGTACAAAGTTATAAACTTTGACCCCGAATATTTTCCAATAGCTAAAAAGTTCCCAGCACTTTCGATTTCGTCAAGGGATTTATTACACGAATGCTCAAAATAAAGGATTGTTATGTTTTCAGAGTTCATGGTATATTTGTAAGCCTCTTTAATTCTACCATAACTTCTGAACACCTGAACAAAACACAATTTATTTGTTCTTGAAATAGGAATTCCGTTAGGTATTCACAATGTGTTTTATTTCGATAAACTTGTTTAAATAATGGGTCCATCTGCAGATGACGCTTATAACTCGTTTCCGAAATCTGCACTTGTTTTTGTCCATGAATAAAGATGAGCGTCTCTCACGAAAGTTATTGTAAGCCACTAAACGTCAATTTATTAAAATGTCAAGGGTGATTCTTCGGTAACGATTGAATTAATTATATCATCGCCCCATAACCTGTAAAACAATGCAAACGTTTAACTTCAATTATAATTATTTTATAAAAACCGAAACTGTGAATTTCTGAAGAACTGCCTCATTATAATGACGTGGAAATCAGTAAAGGAGTATTTTTGCAGCACTTATAAATGTTTCCCTTTTTTATGAACTAATTATGTAATCTTAATTCGACAGATTAAAGTAATAAGATCTTATTGTTACTGATTCCTTACATAAACTAGTTAAACAGATACAATAAAACTTTATCATGTTTATGCAATTTCTGTTAATGCGCTTTTTCTGCTGTAAAATTATCTAAGATCAGATTATGTCACCCTGAATCACAATAAATTTTATGATATTGTTTTTGCATCAATAATCTAGAATTATTGTACCTATTTTTCTCACAGATAAAATAGAAAACTCGTTTGAATTCATGAAAAAATAAAACCTAACTATAAAAGTATAGAAATGGTCATAATCACGTCAAAACAACGTGCTTTTCTTGTGTACATCCTTTACCTAACAAAAAAGTCTATGTATATTTTCGTTATTATTCAAAGCCCGTTTTTACGTCCGTAAGCGCATATTAAATAAATCTTCTCATCAAAAAGCAAGAAATCTTAAAAATTAACAAATAAATAAACATAATTTTATTTTAAAAAAATAAGTTGATACAGTCTTAAAAACAACAATATGCAAACAATAGGTACCTAACTGATGGTCAGATTAGGGACCACACGTATAATTTCTTGGATTAAAGTAAGATTGATAAAAACGAAATATCAAAGAAGTGATAACAACAAAGGGTAATTGGGTTTTTTAACAGAGATTTTGATAACAACAGTTTTGTTCATGACTGCTACCATCAATGGACTATTTATTTATTAATGCGAATATTTGGATATTTGGTAACACACTCAAAGTCAGAAAAGGCATGTTTACTTAAGCATCAATAAATTGTAAATTGAATTAGAAACCGTCAGAAAAACTGAAAAATAATGGTCACGTATTTATTCTTTTGTTGAATTAATGCATAGAAACAAAGATGATAATGATCAAAATTCGAGAATCAGAAGCAAGTAAAAACTGTACTTGCTTGTGTATCTTCGTCAAATACCGGTAGAACGGATCTTGATGGAATTTAATTTAGAGATAGTACTTACATATATAGCCAGAATAACACCTAAGGTGCCATTATCTTGGCATCATGATCCCGTGGGATAATTTCCGGGTTACCTACGCTAGTAAAACAATTTAATTCGAATCAGTGGGCATTTCAGCATTGTCAGATATAAATCTTAGTGAGCCATTAATTTGCAGATAGTCATCTTAGATCTGCAAAAAATGATAAAGATCAGAACACGACATCCGATTCATTTCAAGTAACCGATCGTTAATTCGTTATAAATGTTTAAGATAGATAATGTTTCGTGTTTTCATCGTTACTCAAACTTTAATTTTCCACGGTCACAGTGCCCGATTGCCCAGATAAGCATTATTATAATCTATCAATTAAAAGGGTTTAGCAGTATTAACATGCTCATAATCGTAAACAACCGCTCCATATCAAATAGGTACCTACTGTTCTTCAGCTTTATCCAAAAAATCTGTAAAATCTAAATCGGTAAAATCTTCGGTACTTTCACAGTTTTTATGTCTTGTGACTGGGACTGTAGCACCTAGTCTGGTAAATGAGTGCTCAAAAGGGGTGTGTGGTTGGAAAAGTCGAAAGCAGAAAATCTGACTTATGAACTTTGTTTGGACTAGTTAGAAGATAAACATATTAAAAGTCCTGACCCCTCCGAGGTGAGCCCGAGGGAGGGGGGGGCAAAGAAGGTCCCGTTTTTTGGTTTTTTGCTTATATCTCGAAAACGATGCGTCGTATAAAATTTTGTTGTACTACATAATAAAACCTCATAAAATTCTCTACAACTTTGTTTGTCACACTTTTTATCTATCTCCAATATTTGCAAAGCTGTGAGCTCCGAAAAATGACCTATTTTGAAAAATGTGTTAAATTTTCTGTCTCGTTCTTTCGTTTTTTTCGTTCGCAGAAGTGTTTTCAAACCCCTCTTCATCGCATGACGACATAAGAAAAAATGGAAACTTATGCTTTTTAAGGTGGTATGGAGCAAAACAGAAGGAGACTTCTCTTAATAACTATCGCTACCAGCGTTTCCTCCAGTCAGTATCAAATGTCAAACCAGACATTTCCTCCCTACCACCAACTGAGGGAGCAGCGATGGAGCTTTCTTTCCGTACTTACCATCAGGTCCAGGCTTGGCTTAGACAAGACCTTTCTGAGATAGATATTAAGAGATGTCTGCTTCTGTTTTGCTCCATACCACCTTAAAAAGCATAAGTTTCCATTTTTTATGTCATCATGCGATGAAGAGGGGTTTGAAAACACTTCTGCGAACGAAAAAAACGAAAGAACGAGACAGAAAATTTAACACATTTTTGTAAATAGGTCATTTTTCGGAGCTCACAGCTATGCAAATATTGGAGATAGATAAAAAGTGTGACAAACAAAGTTTTAGAGAATTTTATGAGGTTTTATTATGTAGTACAACAAAATTTTATACGACGCATCGTTTTCGAGATATAAGCAAAAAACCAAAAAACGGGACCTTCTTTGCCCCCCCCCTCCCTCGGGCTCACCTCGGAGGGGTCAGGACTTTTAATATGTTTATCTTCTAACTAGTCCAAACAAAGTTCATAAGTCAGATTTTCTGCTTTCAACTTTTCCAACCACAATCATTATTCTTTTATTTACTTTATTATTATCAAAAGTGCCTGTAACTGGCCTACTTGAAATAAATGCTTTGATTTTGATTTTTTATTTCAATCCAATAAGACTGGTAGTCAAGCACAAAGCCGTTGAAAAAAGGCTAGGCTAGGCAGATGATTTTACATCTGCCAAGTTAGCCCCTTCGTACAAAACGCGTCGCAACTCTCCGATACCTTACGACTTTGGTATCTAGGCGACTATCGCAATACAAATCCACAGGAGTTCGTACACAGGCACGCACCTATGGATACCAAAGTCGTAAGGTATAGCGGACAACGTACGTGAATTTTTTTATACAGCCAAACAAACGCAAGTGTTTAGCTGGTAGATAAACAAAAAATTAGCTTAATATTTAGCCCAGTCAACGAATGCTCAAAATAGGGTATAGAGGGAAAGTCTTGGAACACAATTTTTGACTTCATAACTTTGTTTAGCCTAGTTAGGAGGTAAACATATCAAAAGTCCCCGCCTCTAGCCCTTGAGCTTTGGGAGGGGGGGGGGGGGGTTCGAAGGTCTCATTTTTTGGTTTTTCGCTTATATCTCGGAATCTATGCGTCCTAGCGACATAGTACCACGGAACAAAATAAAAGCTGATTAAATTTGCTACAAGTTATACTAAATAAGCATTTCGATATCTTCTTCAGTTTTCGAGATATATACTCCTGAAAGTCTGTCATTTTGAGAAAATGACAGACTTTCAGGTACTATGTCGCTAGTACGCATAGGTTCCGAGATATAAGCGAAAAACCAAAAAATGGGACCTTCAAACCCCCCCTCCCAAAGCTCAAGGGCTAGAGGCGGTGACTTTTGATATGTTTACCTCCTAACTAGTCTAAACAAAGTTATGAAGTCAAAAATTGTGTTCCAAGACTTTCCCTCTATAATCATTCGTTGACTGGACTAATTTCAAAAACAAACTTTGTATGTTTTTTAGAGTGCTATCGCACTCTATGGGGTTCGCGAGGAAAATAATAAACATCCCCACTGCACAGTTTGTCGGCGGAACTAATCTGTATTTTCATGCCAAATTAACTAGCTATGTAGTAGTTCTAATACCAAGCGTTTCTATACTATGACTGACAGACAGACAGACGGACGGACATGGAGAAACGATAAAGGTTCCTTGTTTTCTATACCGAACACTAAAATTGTATGAAGAGAACAGCAAAATTAAAACTGCAATTATATATTTTTTTTTAATTATTATGGAGTAATGGAGTTTTCTTTCAAAATTCCGGCTTTTTTGTATGAACTTTTCTTTCGAAACCATATTCAAAACTCATTCCGGAATCAGCACGTATAAAACAGTAAACTTTCCAAAACGTAGGGTTTAATTGATGTCAGTTCTACAAAATTAATTTAAAAAACCTTATTAATAAGATTTTCGTCAAATCTTATAGATTCTACGATAAAAATCATTGAATTTAGTTAAAAAAAATAGAATTACTCTGTTACTACCAAAGAAATATTTTAGATCAAGTTTCGATAAACTTTGTTATCTATTTGACATTTTAAAAAATATTCTTTACTTCCATGTATTAATAGACCTACCAAGGATTCATAACAATTTTATGAGCTCTTAACTTTATTTTTATGCCACAATTTTCCATGCCCAGTACTAATGCCCTTGTAACCTCTCCAAAATCTGCTGCGTTTTTCATATGATATTATAATAGTCAGTACATTGTTATCCAAGGGGTGAAAATGACTTATTTAGTCCCGAGACGGGTTTCGGCACCCGTAACGTATTGAGGGCGCTTATAGTTCGAGGGACTAAATAAGTCAAAATAATAAATAAACACGGTGCTTTTCGTAACGAATATTATTATGAGGAAAGTAAAAATAAAAACATAAATTGTTATTAGGTAAAGAAATAATGAGTGTAGATTGGATTGTTGCTTTCCCGTTTTTTTTTTTTGTCCTATGGTCATCCAGCTATGTATAGAGACAGTATTTTTCATTTTCACTTTTAAATAAAATGGAAAAGATTGTGTTCAAATCTATGTTATTTTAAGTTGGCCAACAGTGGAAAATCCGCATCCATATCAGATACGGAATTAAACTTTCTTAGGAACCTTTAGTTCTTTTTTCATGGTAACGATTTTGGCTTATTTATTGTTTTGGTCAAGTGTGAGTTGTCAACAAAAATGAATGAAATGGACCAAAGCTTTTTTAATGCCTTTCGATTCTGTTTCATGTAAAGAAACATTTCATTGTAAGGGAAGAAAAACATCGGGACGGTGGAAATTGGCATGATATTTTTTCATACAAATTGTATAAGTGAAAAAAAAAACATCTAAGTATTTTTTTATGATGCTATTTGGTTAAGTAAGTATATCATGTAAGGATAATTTCATTGCCCATAGAAACGTTTATTTTATCATCATCAGCCTATAAATGTTCCCACTGCTGGGACACAGGCCTCCTCTCTGAGAGAGGGAGTGGGTCATAATCCACCATGCGGGCCCAGTGCGGGTTGGTGAATGTCACATGTCTTCGAATTTATGGTTCTAAGACATGCCGGTTTCCTCACGATGTTTTCCTTCACCGTTTTGAGAGCAGTGGTGATGAAATAAATTACACAAAGTAATGCGCCTGGCTGGATTCGAACCCACGACCTACAACTCGTAAGTCGGGGCCGATACCACTGGGCCACCACTGCTCTCGACTGATGCTTAGCAACGACTATTTGACACGGCCTCAGACTCACTGACTACTCGTAAAACCTACTTTATTACTTTAATTGCCCTTTGCGTTCACTAACCTAGCCTAACAACCAGCCGTACGACAAGATGATATATTGATGGTCAGGGCCATTAGGCCAAGATTGAAAAGTATGTGAACATAAATCAATAGGCCCAATAATACATATTGATGAGTTTTTGTGACATCGCACTCATAGAAGGCAATTATTTAAACTATTTATAAATAACGATTTTGAAAGTAAAAAAAAAACCGGCCAAGTGCGAGTCGGACTCGCGCATGAAGGGTTCAAATTCAAATTCAATTTTATTTGCATTCCACAATGTGTACTTAGGTGGTAAGTTAAAAATGATAGATCATTATGGACCCTGTCGGGCACAGCAAAATATAAAAACCGGCCAAGTGCGAGTTGGACTCGCTCATGAAGGGTTCCGTAGCAGCAAGCATAGATTAGAGATATTATATTGAGATTAGTAAGTAATATACACAAACAATAAAAATAACTTTGTTTTTCATAGTATTTGTATGAATGGCAAAGTTATATTTGCGGTTTTTGAAAATGTACTATATCTCAAAAACTGCTAACTGTATCTCATCCAAACCAATTTTCGTTGGTAGTTTTGGTTGAGGTCTACATTATATATTTTTTTTAGTTTTATCATTCTCTTATTTTAGAAGTTACGGGGGGGGGACACACTTTTTACCACTTTGGAAGTGTCTCTCGCGCAAACTGTTCAGTTTAGAAAAAAATGATGTTAGTAATCTCAATATCATTTTTAAAGACCTATTCATAGATACCCCACACGTATGGGTTTGGTGAAAAAAAATTTTTTGAGTTTCAATTCTAAGTATGGGGGGCACCCCCAAAATTTGTTTTGTTTTGATTTTTGTGTGAAAATCCTAATGCGGTTCACATAATACATCTTTCTACCAAGTTTCAACAGGATAGCTCTTATACTTTCGACAAAAAGTGGCTGTGACATACACGGACAGACAGACAGACAGACAGACAGACATGACGAATCTATAAGGGTTCCGTTTTTGCCATTTGGCTACGGAACCCTAAAAAGTAGGTTTAAAAGTAGGGTTCCGTACTGTTACCTATAACAACGCCAAAAAAATACGTTTGTTACAATTATCTACTAAAAAATTAAAGGCGTTCTCATACAGAACGCCTTTAATTTTTAGGGTTCCGTAGCCAAATGGCAAAAACGGAACCCGTATAGATTCGACATGTCTGTCTGTCTGTCCGTCCGTATGTCACAGCCACTTTTTGTCGAAAGTATAAGAGCTATCCTGTTGAAACTTGGTAGATAGATGTATTATGTGAACCGCATTAGGATTTTCACACAAAAATAAAAACAAAACAAATTTTGGGGGTGCCCCCCATACTTAGAATTGAAGCTCAAAAATTTTTTTTTCACCAAACCCATAGGTACGTGTGGGGTATTTATGGTTAGGTTTTTAAAAATTATATTGAGGTTACTAATATCATTTTTTTCTAAACTGAACAGTTTGTATGAGAGACACTTCCAAAGTGGTAAAATGTGTCCCCCCCCCCCCTGTAACTTCTAAAATAAGAGAATGATAAAACTAAAAAAAATATATTGTGTAGACCTCAACAAAAACTTCCAACGAAAATTGGTTTGGATGAGATACAGTTAGCAGTTTTTGAGATATACATTTACAAAAACCGCAAATATAACTTTGCCATTAATACAAACACTATGAAAAACAAAGTTATTTTTGTTGTTTGTGTATATTACTTACTAATCTCAATATAATTATATCCCTAATCTATGCTTGCTACTACGGAACCCTTCATGGGCGAGTCCAACTCGCACTTGGCCGGTTTTTTAGTAGGTAATTGTTGTTGATAGCGGCAACAGAAATACATAATCAGTGTTTTTTTTTAACTAAAGTATTACGGTTCATAACATACAGCCTGGTGACCGACAGACGGACAGCCAGGTTTTAGTAATAAATCAAAATCCAATGTTTTAAGTATTTTCACATACCTAAAACATTTGATTTTGAGAGTCTAAGGACAGGGTACAGAGAGAATAGAGTCCCATTTCACCCTTTGGGTACAGAACCCTAAAAACATGTTTCATACTATACCAGAAACAAAACCTTACTCAACGATTACTAATATTCATAGGTAATGGATATTATGATAATAATAAAATGATCATGGCCGCCGCCGGTAGCTTGGAGCCTTTTCCCGATACCGGTGGGACACTTCTTCTTCCTGCCCTTAAGTATCCCATTCTACTTGGGGTCGGCGCAATACGCAAAAGTTCACTAAATTGGAAGACTATTGTTAATATTTCTTTTAATGTTTTTTTTTTAATTTTATTTTTGTAAATATATTTTAAAATGTAAAGAAAAAGGAAACAGGATGCAAAAAAATAATGTTTATAATATCTCTTTATGTGTTACTACGAGAAAGTAAAGATAACACAGATTTCATTCATACATTTTTTCTGTTAGTGATTAGCATTGCCAGTCAATTGGCAACAGATTCCTTGGACCTGACTCTCTGACCCTGTCCTTATTCATTTAAATACGAATCAAGACTTCGGAGAGTGCATTTCAGCGAAAGAATGTTTTGCTAAATCAATTCTTATATCGCTGAAGTGCCTGCTAAAGATATAAAATGACAGAAAAGGACAAAAATACTTACAAAGGTAAATCCAACGCCAATGCCGACCACGTAACCCCAACCCCCGTCAGGGGGTACCATCCCCTTCTTAGTTTTCTTTCCATCACTCTCAATATGCGCGAAAGCCTCATCCATTTTTTATCACTACGAAAGTTCACTAAATTGGAAGATAACAATAGGTAACTTATCAACGAATTTACTGCTTTTTTTTTAATTACTTAAAGCTATTATTATTTTTTAGTTCATTTATTTTTTATGGATATACACGTATCCATTTGTAGAAGATAATTACGACGCTTGCATTTTGTTCGAACGACAGTGTTCAGCGCACGTCCTCACAACACTGTGTTCACAATGTAAATACTCTCAGAGAATGTACAGCATATCGCAACTCTAATCAATTTAATTTGAACTTAAAATAGTTACCTTAATGATCATTGTTATTTAAAAAACAAGTTTCTCGTAAACCCTCATGACGCTCCATTGCCACTTAATTAGTAATAAATGATCGTAAACATCAATTTTTGCATGATTTGGAGTTATTGTTTCTATTAGTAAAATGGTAATACGCACATATTTTTTATATCGTGGTAAAATCATCAAATGAGTCCTCCCCATCCAGGGGGAGACAGTCTGCGTCATAGTTAATAAAATCCACGGTGTCCATCAATAGCCCTTTATGTTACAGGGTCACGGTTCCCTGATAAGACAGTCCCGCAACCCAAAAATATACACATGGCATTTGATTTGTAACTCTCACGACTCTGTCACATAAAATATAAATATTTTATCATTATATCATACACTAAAATCATAGAATTGCAAATATACGGAACCGGAACATGCATTTTGATGCGTAATATTTAGTAACCACAAGTTCAATGGACAATTGAAAGCCAAATAATACTTAATACCAGACCAACTTCTTAAGTTTGAAAGAGGCCTTTTACTTTTATACATACCAAGCTTCGATCACATAAAACAACTAGATACACAATCAGCGACAAAAAACGTCCTCACCAAAAGAATGACCAAATCAGAGATCGGTCATCCTTTTGGTTTAGTACTGTTCTAACGCTCGAAACGTAAACATGCTCGTTTAAAAAGTGCAAAAATCACTCTTCCAGGACCGAAAAAAAGGATGTAATTTCATTTTTTCAGTAAGTACTAACATTACCAATATATAATAACTATCACTGTACTATAAATACTGATATTTCGTTAAGAAATCGCCGTAAAACATTTATTTTTAATTTGACGAAATTATCAGCCGGGTTTATAAAGCACCTAAATAGAAAAGGCTTTTACTAAACGTACAGTTCGTAGTGTCGCATGGCTACTTGATTTAGTCGGGTAACATGTGTTGATTCGAGTCGCGGTCGTAAAATTTAATATGTTTTTATGACCGTTCTAAATCCGACTTTAACTCATTTGAATAAGGTTTAATTTCTTTTGGTAAAATATGTTGGCCAGTTATATTTCTTTCTGTTTTCTTTCTCTTTCTATTTTACGACCTACTTGAGGACAGTTTTTAGTTCGTTTTTGTACGGGATTGTGTATCTAGTTGTTATTAATGATCGAAGATACCAAGTTAAAAATAAAACTAATAAAATACACACATAAAAAAACTAGACCGATTAAATAAATACAACAGAAATTAGTGAAATCTGAAACTTAATTAGGCTCTGAATCATTACAAAGGTTATTAGAGATACTAATAATTTCAATAAGTATTGCAATACTAGCTGTAGCCAGTGGCTTCGCCCGCTAAACTCGAATATTAGAGGCCACAGGAACAAAAATTCGAGATAAAAACTAGGTACCCTATGTGTTAATCCAGGTTAAAAGTATGTGTGCACCTTTCATCCGAATCCGTTCAGTTGTATATACGTGAAAGATTCACAAAGGTACATAGGTACATACCTACATTTATTCATTCTCAAAAACTTTTAATTTAAAATAAATATTAGTAAGAAGTAAGTTTGGAGACTTCCAACAAGGTTACGTTACGTTATAGAAACCAAGACCATCAAATACCTCGTTGGGCGTGAACCCAACGAGGTATTTGATGACAATACCGTAAAAAAATCGTGGAAACCACCAGCCCGCGTAGCCGGCGTAGCATGAAATTCTAAAAACTGGACGGAAGAATATACAAATCGATAGAATATAGAAAGATTGTTAGCGTCCTGACATAGTGATCTTTAAAGTGTAGAAATATTTCTAATCTTCAGTCGTCTACGCCTACGGGTCGTATTCGGGCAAAGGATTGTCGAATTTTATAGAAATAACTTTGCCTATTCTTGAATAGGACAGAGATAAAATTGGTGATAGGGAGGAATTACGCACAGAACCAGTAAGTGTGACCAAGGTTTTTTGAGGAGGTTCTCAATTCGGCTGTTTTATTTTTCATTGCTATAGTGTCTGGCTTAGCATCGAGAAAGAGTTTATTTCAATGATTGTTAATACGTAATTAAGGCGGCTTTTCAAACGATTCGATATCATGTTGCATAATATTATGTTACTCGTCTCGTGCCTAACAAATAAAAATAAAGTGGTCAATCAATCACCTTAAATATAGTTCAAGAGGCTTGAAAAACTCATTTGGCAGAATTATATTACGGATGTTTAGGGTTGCCGTATCTAATATTTGGAAAGTCATTGGGAATTTGTGGCTATTTACGAATTGTAACGTGATTCAATTAATTCAATATTAAATATCAAAATACCTAATTATGATTCTGCTAGGTACTTATGTGGCCGTTTTAGACCCCCAGACTTATGCATCAGCGGAAATAACCAAATATTGTGTGCTCATCCAACAACAATTTAGGTACCTGTTTCGCAAACAGATTTTCGAGCGATTTTCTTTTTTCAAAATTCATAATACCTAATGCAATATAAATTGCAAATATACTTAAAAGCACCGGTTTTTTTTCAAAAGTGCTAGGTATTTTTCTTTTTTTTTTTCATAAAATGGTATCTAGCTTAATGTCCTTCTTTTTTGTAATCTTTATTTTAATCTTGCTTTATTCTTTTTATAATCATGCTTATGATAAAGAAAAGCTTGGTAGTAAGCACCCCTTGAGAGTCACAAACTGTGATTTAAAATAATTAAACGGACTAAAGGCTATTTTCATAACTTAGGGTCAATTCACACGTACCACAACCACACCACAGCCACAACCACACCACAACGACGCCATGTGGTCGAGCGTATATTGTGTATTGAAAATGAATATTACAATTTACATGTACCACATTTTGCCGTTGTTATCGACCACCTGTGTAATACGACCACATCGCAACCACATCGCGACGGCAACGCCACCACCGGTGGCGGTACCGCGGCCACAACAGCACGTCATTACGTCATCAACATCAGCGCGCAAGGAGCAGACTGTCGGAGGACTGTGCAGGATAGCAACAACAATCTTTCCTCCATGACTACGTTCAGTCAAGCCGTGTTTCCTCTACGAAAGCCGGAGTATAACTGCACATGACCACGTGATTATCACATCGCAACGACAGCGACAACGCAACCACATCGACATTTTGTCGGTACCATAACGCAATTGCAAAAAGCCGCTGCGACACTATTCACACGTTACCACAGCTTGACCACATTTTGTCGCTGCGACGTGGTGTGGTTGTGGTACGTGTGAATACACGCTTAAACTAAACGCAATCAACATCTAAACCGCGTTCAAGAGCTGTAGAGCTAAATATACAAGTAATAATTAAAATGAGTTAATAGGGTTCATTTCCGGCGAAGTTTGAAAGTGGCCCCTGTAACCTCCTATATCAGAAAAATTTAAAGGAAAAGTCGTCTGTCTTGGTATAATAGGTTCTTTATAGAAATATGTGCATACCTACTGTGGTGATAAGGGTGAATTGAATCTGCTATAGAGTTTCGATGCGCTTCCACTCTGCACTTGTATATTTCATTCATACCGAGAAATTCAGTCATTACTAGTTTCACCGACAATTCCCTTCGTGAGTTTCCTCCGTGCCTCAGAAGGCAAGTAAAGCCGTTGGCCCGGTTATCTTTTTTAAAATCTTTGACGGCCGACTGGTAGTCCTACCTAAGAGTATCGTATTATACAGGTGCCTGGGTTGTGGAGGTCAGATAGACAGTCGCTCCACTTAAAATACTAGTACTCAGCTGTTTCCGGTTTGACTGGAAGCCGACCCCAACATAGTTGGGAAAAGGAGAGGCCGATGATGATATAATATCATCGGCAGAACTTAATTTTGTACAGTTAACAGATTTTACATAGTTACATCGATATCTTTCACCGCCATTGAAAATAACGTTAAAGTAACCGTATCCAATTACGTAGGTACCTATTGAAAATTAGGTGTCACATGAAGCGTGAACGGGTGGGAAACCAATAAAAATAAGTTAATCCGTTCTAATATCATAGACCTATCACTTACTAAGTTACTACATACACTAACGTAAGTATGTATACGTGGGCGCCCGATATTAGTTAACTTAATACTTAGGTACTTTACAAAGATGTAGATTACAGTTCACTGACCTTATAATTATTGATATAAGATGTTCTGAATATTTAAAATTATCATCGGTTACATCGACCATCACAATTTGTTCTCAGTCAGTGAAGCAGTACAGCTTCTACTAAAAAAAAGTTTAAAAGTATGACGATCTACTTCAGGTGTACGGTGAGCCCTGACTGGGACCTGAAAGAGCCAAAAAGGCCTCGCAGAGCGGATGTCGCCGACAATCACATTTGGTCTAGTTCTCTTCCGCTGCCCGCACGAGGCCCAATTGTTGCAATATGACTAGGAAAACTTAGACATCTTAAAACAAGAGGGAGGGACCTGGGCACATGGCATGAAAACGTGCAAAAAAGACTTGAAAACGAGGCCCTTTCCTGGTACGTATTGCCCTACTCTAGATTACCTCTCGCTCTCCTCTCCTCTCGCCACTGGATTCCAAGTGTCATTGATTTCTTCCATCAGGAATTTCTCAGTAGCAGTCCGAACTACCTATGTGGTGCTTTTACATAATTATAGGCAGAATAATAATAGATTACGCAACAAGGGAGTAAAGCATTGCCTTACTTCACGGGCGTATTGAATCCCGAAGCGACACTAAGGATTCTGGGGGTGAACCTCCGTAGCGCAGCGAGGAGGTTCACCGAATCCTTAGTGTAGTGAGGGATTCAAGTTAGCCCAAGACAAGGCAGCTTTACTCCCGAGGAGCGTACTCTGCTTTTCACACGTACTGCGAGGAAATAAATTCGATTTTTGAAATTTGATGTGGTACGAGTACGACAACCTTCGAACGTGAAGTTGGCACCACTGTTGTAGTTGGCCGCCATTACTGCTACAACTCCTTGGTAAAAGTTTTTATATGTACTGTTTTATTTGAGGTTCCAAATTCAAGTCACATTATTCCCACTTCTTCTTCTTCTCGTTCCTCTCCAATCACTGGAGGTTGGTCATCAGACTTAAAAATCTCTCTTTATCCCTGGCGAGGTGGAACAGCTCTGCAGCGCTCTTGATTCCAGTCCATTCCCGAATGTTGCGGAGCCAGGACTTTTTTCTTCGGCCAACTCCTCGTTTTCCCGCAATTTTTCCCATCATTATGAGTTGCAGCAGTTCGTACCGGTCATTTCTAAAGACATGACCAAGGTAAGCCACTTTTCTCTTCTTGATGGTCTGCATTAAGTTGCGCGTTTGACCTACTCGCTTCAGTACTTCAGCGTTAGTAATTTTTTGAGTCCAGCTAATAGAAAGCATGCGCCGGAATGTCCACATTTCGAAGGCTTCCAATCGTTTTCGGAGGTCCTCTTTGATGGTCCAAGCCTCACACCCATATAGGACTATTGGCCAAGTATAGCAATGAAGCAGGCGAGTGCGCAAAGGTATGCTTATGCTTCGACTGGAGAGTATTGATCACATTTTATTAAAGGCACAACGGGCGATTTCGATGCGTGTCTTAATCTCTGTTTCACTTTCCCAGTCATCTGTTAACTAAATGCCTAGGTATTTGTATTTACGCACCACGTCTAGCCTTTCGCTGGAAACACTAATGTTAGGACTCAAAGTACGTTTTGAAATGACCATAACTTTTGTCTTATGTGCATTCATTTTAAGTCCTGCCCTCAAACTGCACTCATTTAACCTATCCACTATTTTTTGAAGATCCGACTCAGTTGACGCCATAAGAACAGTGTCATTGGCATATCTTAGATTGTTGACGATACGGCCATTGACTTTGATGCCGCAATCTAGGTCTGTTAGAGCTTCGGATATAATAGCTTCGGAATACAGGTTAAACAGTGTGGGCGATAGAATACAACCTTGTCTGACCCCCTTCTGATAACTATGTCTTCAGTTTCTTCGCCTTCCACGCGGACTGCCGCACGTTGGTTCCAATACAGGTTCTGTATAACTCTGATGTCTTTACCGTCGAGACCAATGTCATGTAGAATGGATGTTAAGGGATCGTGCAAAACCCGATCGAAGGCTTTCTCGTAATCGACAAAACAGAGATAAACGTCTTGTTGCATATCCTTACATTTCTGTACCAGAACCTGTAAAGCGAACAAGGCCTCCCGCGTTCCTACCCCTGCTCTGAATCCAAATTGGTTATCACCTAGTTGTTCATCACATTTTACCCTTATGCGTTCATGTATGATAGTGAGGAATAACTTGAGCACTTGACTCATAAGGCTGATGGTTCGATATTCCTCACATTTCTTAGCATTAGGCTGTTTAGGCAGGGGAATAAGTAATGAAATTCAGTACAATATTATTGCCCGGCTCGAAGGGGGGGCAGCAATGACCTGCTTTATTCCTTGTTTGCATGAAATTTATTTTGACATTTACGGGATAATGCTGACTCTAGGCATGGCTAAGATTTTTATTGAACAGGAGGTGTATAGGTACTTAAATGATGTTATGTCCGCATTGGAGACTTAAAATTAATATATCTAGACTAATATTAGTTTATATCTATATCTTTAATTAAGTAGTACGCAAACGTGTTTTTTTATGTTAATTTTTATACACGAAGATCAAACGTGCATCTTGTTAAATATTTGCATAGTAAAACAATAACATTGCTTTATTTTTTTACCTATCTCGTTTCGCAGACAGACTGGAGCAGGATCCACGATGAAACGAATTATGATAAGAAGATAGGCCAGTTATACTTTACAATGTATTTTTATCGTGGTAAAATCATCAAACGAGTCCTCCCCCCAAGGCGGGAGGGACTGTCAGCTTCGTATTGACTAAAATCCACGGTGTTATTCAATCGCTCTTTACGTTCCAGTAGGGTCACGAATACCTAATGAGACAGTTCCGCGACCCCGGCAGGCTTTGACCCTCTAAGCAGTGAGTGACGGATTAACCCTTAATCAAATTAAGCAATTGCTTAGGCCATCACGTCTGGGGGGCACCAGAAGAAGCACAAAAGAAATTCGTCCTTAGAACATCAACGTCTCACTCTCACGTCACCAAAAACTTACTGAAACTGGTTAATTTTTCTAGCTCGCTATTCCATCGTGAGTTGGTTACCTTATTTACTGCATAATGAAGAAAGATGCAAAAAAAACGAGCTCGCTTTCCTCGCTCTTGCATTTCCTTAGACTCTGTTTTACCTACTCAACGAAGTACTTCCCTACATAATTAAATACCTTCCTTATCACCAATTAATACCTTAAAAAAATTAAAGGCAGACACTACCGTGGATAAGTGGGAGACGCTCACGGCAACGGACGTCGCGAGGCGATTTCCGGCCACCGTAGGCGCGGGCATGCGGATGGCGAGTAATGGGTGACTCTCCGTCTGATCACAGAACATGCCCGGTTTATACAGGTATATCTCTGTCATGTTGGGGTCGGCTTCCTGTCTTTACCGACTGAAAGGCTTTAGTTGCATAATGCCTTTTTTTGTGTGGTAAATAAAATCATCAAATGAGTCCTCCCGCCCTGGGTGGAGCGGATGGGACTGTCAGGCTGGTACTGACTAAAATCCGTGTTCCTTCAGTAACCCTTTTCATTCCCAGGGTCATTCATGGGTACCTGACTAGACTCATACAGCCCCACGACACCGATGCCTAATTCACAAAATGGCACCCTAGTCTCCTGATTCTCGAAGACTATTTAATTCCCAACAGGACTTATTCGCGAAAAGTCAAAACTTTCTAGGCGAATCTTTTGAAGTAAGTACCTACTGACAGATTTCAGAGCTTTGCTTATTACGGGCTTATTACTTCTCTTTCCGTAACAACTGAAAAGTTGCAATTACAACTAAGACAAGGCGTGCCTAAGTCTTGTCTATAACCATTAATTTCGACCGCTGCAAAAATTGCTATTTGAATTTAACTAGCGCCTAACTACGATGTCATATTTGGTTCCAGCCACAGATCAGTGCTGCTCGCGGGACTAACGAGTTACTGTGACCCCGGAACGTAAAGGGCTATTGAAGTAGGTACACCGTGGATTTGTCAGTACAAGTCTGACGGTCCCTCCTGCCTTGCCATGGGTGTGAGGACTCATTTAATGATAATACCAAGTTAAAAAAAAACGTGTGGCACTCGAGGACTGCCGCGGTAAAGCTATTGCATAGCATTTTTTATCAACTTATGCAAATATAATTATTTATTCATTATATTTATTACTGTACAAATTAGGTTATGGTCAGCCACGTCAATCAAGTGAAACGTCAAGAAAAGTTCTCCTCCCTCTCCCTCTCCCACAATAAAATTGCCCCTTGCTTAATAAAAGCATGCTTTCCTGCTAGTAATGAGCACGTCCTTCCATACCTTTATGAGCACGTCTGTCCGTACCTTTATAATTGCCGAAGTCTCCCGAACTGAAACGACGTTAGACAGACGGTGTCAGGGATTTCCCTTAGGTTTTTAAGAATTTCTTGATTCGGTCGCCGCGCTCAGACCCCGCGATAAAAGCTATGCAATAGCTTAATAAAGCCACATATCAGTACTTCATTACTACTAGATGGTTAACCATAAGTTTAATCTTCAAGCAGTCATCGACATGTTAGGTACCTACTAAAAAGCAGGATTCCTTCATCAAAATCTCATTTGACCGCAGCTAGACTGTCTTCACTATTATGTAGTAGGTATCAATATTTCTACGCAGCATAAAATTGACATCATGACTTGCACTTTTAATACCTATGCATAATAAAAAATAACAATTGCAGAATAAAGATATATGAAAAATATAAATGTCATCAATAAATAAAACAAAATCTCTCGGTAACCACCTTTTACTTTAATCAATTGTCTTTTTTCATTCTTTTTTATAAAAAATGTTTACATAGTTAATAAAATAGGTTAAGTATATAACATACAGGCTAAGTCTCGCACCATCCATAAAAGTTTAGGACATCTGCTTATTATAATACAATATCAAAATTAACTTGTACTTTCTACGTCTACAGAATATACTTATAACTATAATGAACATGTTAGTGCTTAAGATACTAAGTATCAGAATTAATACATGAACGCTTAAAGCATGCGGAATTATAATAAGCAGACATCCATTTATTTAATAACAGATTCAACTGATTTTTAAACAAAGCTCGTCAACAACAATACGACTAAATACCAAAAACTCAACAAAATTATTGTCATATAAAATTAAATGAGACAATCGTACGACAGACATAGTGTAGTCCGTCAAGAATTATCGATATTGAATTAATAATGAATTTTTTATTGATAAATTACCATTTTTATGTTAAAGCACTTAAATTCAATATCTGAAATACTTTATTTGGCAATAAAGAGGAGTAAGGAATGTCAGGTTGTTTCATTTATTTTGTAGACAAAGCTAATATACTATTATTAGCCTTTTTCCTAGAATCACAGACAGAATGTCACTCAAGGAGTATGCCGATCACGTGATACGTACATCTGGCGAGTCACTTATTTAAATTGTGGTCATATATGTATCGGCATTGTATATGTCAAATGTCATTTATAATTTATAATATCTTGGAATAATAATTAATTAGCTGTAAAGTGCAAGTTTTTTTGCGACACAAAATTAAGATACCGAGTCGTTTAAAAAAAAATCTTTATGGAAATTAATGACACTACATTTTTTATTTGACATCGTAATGCTGTAGTAAATAAATCGATAACAGTCGACATTAAATTACTGTGAACAAGGTCAATAAACCAGCATTAAAACAATTACCGTCTGTCCATAAAAAGATAAACATCTGTTGAACACTTGTCAAAAAAAAAACTGTTAACGTCAAAACGACTTTTCACGTTGATATAAGGGTCATTTTGCAGTTACACTTTTTTTAGACGAGCGTTCAACAGATTTTAATCTTTTTGTAGTAAGGCGGTTAGAATTTATGTACAAGTAATAAAATGCATAGGATTATTAAAATGTACGTTCATTGTTTCAATCCTACTTCCATACAATAATTATAATAAGTACATGATTAGTTGATTACATTCATTTAATAATTGTAAAGTTTCTAAATATATAGGTATCTATTTTATGTAATTTCATATACAGATTTATGTACAATTGGCACATACGTTTAAAAATTGATTGCATTTATTATTTAAACAACAGACGTTTGATGGCACTCTTATCATTTCTACACGAAGTCTAAAACAATAAGAGTTATAAGTACATACAATAACTGCTTAAGAATTCTTATTATAATGTAAGTACTACATTTTTACTAAACGTTTGTAAGTACACGATATATTTGGTCAATTAAATCACACATCAAAAGCGCACGTTTAGGATAAGACCCTATTATAGAATAGTCCTTGGAAGACGAAATATTGGAAGTTTCTTTTTTAAATACTAATGGCCTAACCACATCTAATCGGCTCTGATCAACTTATGTCCATAGAAAACAATTATTTTGTAGGAAATGCACGCCAAAGGCTACACAGATGCGTCATTTACTGTGCGTGCTGTTCACCTTTGGAATTCTCTTCCTCACACCTTACGCGATAGCTCGTCGTTGGAAGTTTTCAAGAGAAAAATTAGGGAGCATTTCCTGTCATCATGACCTATAGGTATGTATGTATTATGTTTATACACCTATTTGTTTATTTAAATATGCATTAATTGTTATTGTTAAATGTTGTACACCGAATATCTGTCCGCGCTAAAATAATAATCTGTCTATCGCTATATGGTTTGCTGTAAGAAAACCCAATTCTTGGTTTGTCTGTACAACAAAGAATAAGAATAAGATGCGTACGCATCTCCTACAAAACACAGTTGTTCTATAAATAGGCAAAAGCTGAATATGTAAGTATGATTAGTCCATAAATTAGTATTGGATCGTGGGACCTTAAAATGTTACTCTTACATTCAAATATTTTTCGTCAGCTCATCCCTTTTTATTAGCCATATTTTTTCATTATACGGCTAATAAGACGGAATGAGCCGACTTAAGGCCTTTACCCACCGAGCGCGACCTATCCCGGCGCGGCGATGCGATCTCAGTAAAGGCAAACGCTGGCAGTGAGCAAACACATAATAGACATCCATAGGTTACAGAGATCGCATGGGTTCAGTCCGTATCGCCAGATTGGATTTCCGGAATTATCGCGCTCTGTCGGTAAAGACCTTCTTACCACTAGAAAGATAAACATCTTTTGAATACTTGTCTAATAAAACTATGAACGCCAAAACAACAAGGGTGGTTTTGCAGTTACACTTTTTTTTAAAAAGCGTTCAATAGATGTTTATCTTTTTGTAGTAAGTCTTTTGCTGACTTAACCGTATAGACAGTTTTACATTTAAACAAAAGAGGTTGTCAAGTATATATTTTTTAAACCCTCGACTACTCAGCGCATGGCTGGATAGTCGGCTTTCCCGAATCTTTCATCTCTGCTAATAAGTCCAACTCTGGTCACAAAAAAAATATGTATCTATTTATGACCAGAGTTTAAATTTACGATATTTCTGACCTAAGAACATAACTAAGATTAGAGTCAGCTCATTTAAATCAAAGTAAACATTCACAAATAAACCTTAATTTGCACATACTAGCCATATCATATCCTATTGCATGATCGATTTACGTGAAAAAATACTATGCAGTCATTTATACAAAATTATGAATCTTTGCAAAATGCTAAAGTTAAATTACTCAATATTGCTATATCAGGTTTCTATTATTAACAGTAAAATGCTAATTATCATTAGGAATGCTATAAATTAAAAAATATGTTTCTAGTTTCCGTACAACAGTTGATTATAACTTGTACAAGTTTCTTGATAGAAATATCACGTCGTATTATTTAAAATTTGGTTCTAGGTATGCTATAAAGTCATAAAAATAAGGTTTGCATACAACAGTTCAATTACCTAGGCAATAAATTGAAATTATTTAGACTATGTTTTTTCTATATTCACAAGATCTCGTGATTAAATAAAATAGATTAAAAAAAGAACTTGACAGTAATATCTTTTAAAACGACCCCATAATATGCTAAAATAGTTATCCTAGTAATGATTTAAACAAACCACAAATTGAGGTCATACATTATATTCCTTTTTAATTTTAAGTACAGTCATGAGCAATAAAAAATACTTATCAAAATTCAATAGTAATTTTCTAGTGAAATATTGGTTTCTACTTTGAAATAAGACCTATTTCGTAATGTACGTATGTTTTCCAAAAGGAGAACATCGCTTTTGAATTTTGCTAATGTTATAATTGCTCGTGACTGTACAAGTATCTAACCATTCGATTATGGAAAAGTAAGTCATCATCCGAAGTCATAATTTAAAAGTACAAAAAGGAAATGCAGTTCTATCATTATGAACTCTCATTCATCTACATTCGTTGACAAACAGTTTTTAACCCTATCAAGGCTCTGAAAAATCATTCGTCAACTCAAAACCATGACATAAAAGTAAAAAAAGGAATGCGGTAAAAAAAAGAATGCAGTTCCATCATTCAACTACTTACCTCTAACAGCCTTACTACAAACAGTTAATCATCTGTTGAACACTTGTCTAAAACAAGTGTGACTGCAAAACGGACACATGGCCGACACTTTGTTCCACAGACATTTAACTTTTTTGTAGTAAGACGGAAAAATGTATAAAGACATGATTTAAAATTAATAAAAAAAAACAAAACGCAATTCAATCAATATGAACTCTTATTAAATCTAAGAGAGTATAAAACCTCTTTTGATAGAACTTTCATCTTAAGTTTAAAAGACAGATCCCTACTAAGTTACGTGTATAAATTAATATCATCTAAAAATACACACCTACAAAACTTTCCGAACTACAAACAGCCGTCTAAAAATATTAATCGTTAAAATCAATAAGTATCTAAAAGTTACGTACTAAGTAACTACATAGTGTCTACAGTGTTCCACTTTCTAAATTCACTGGTTAAACATCTAAACTTTGACACATTTATAAGGAAGATTATGATTATCATGTCTTTAGTATTCTTAATTTTTATATTATGTCGAGTATGGGTTTTTATATACTTGTTAGTAACCCATGCCATAATTCGATAAGTAACGTCTGTACAGTCATGGCCAATTCTGTTTACATTTTAGAGAGCTACTTATGAGAGGAATTTTACATATTTTGGATATAAAATTATGGCATGGATACTACAAGCTGCCCTTCTCTAATAAATTCTACATACAAGCATAGCATATGAGCAGAGTCCACTAAGGTTAATCAATATCTACATTGCTAGTTTTATACCCACCAATGTCAATTCCTCCATTTCTTAAACGAGCGGACTTTACCCTTTATGGACACAGTGCAATCAATCAACTCCATTTTCAGTAAAATCAACTTCAATTTGATATGACTTTGATATGGACTGTACTTTACTATAGTTTCTCGATTAAAAAGTAGTCTTTATTCTGATACCTATTTGATACGCGATAGAATAAATTAACTGCACTGTTCTCTTATTTGGCGTTGCCTGTTTACGTCTTAAGATATGACATGACTCAGTACTTATACAATGTGTTCGCAATTTCGGTCTGTACAAACTTGAAGGGAAGGTAGCTTCCTTAATTCTGTCAATAAAATTATTCTACACGTTGCGTCGGAACCCAACCCCCACTGAATGGTAGCCATTTTTGTTAATAAAATAAAACATTGTTTTTAAGTCTAAAGCCATGTCAGATGCCTGTGGGTTTCTCAGAAGAGGCTTAATTAACTCTAATAACATCAGAGAGCGGTCACAAATCCTCTCACGAAAAAGAAAGAGTTAATTATATTGTACTTTTCCAAGCATAAATATACAAGAAAATAACTTGTCTGAATATTGGGTTACCCAGATAAGTATTACATAATACGATGAGCTTCTATTACGTTCCTCAGTCGGAACGGTGCGGCCACTAGATCTGCACCACTTTTCTGCGGCGCGTGAAGGCAAGGGCGTACTCTATGCCCCAGACAAGGACGCACGACATTATGAGAGCATTTTGTACGTGGATGCAGGTGGCAAAGCTACCAGTGTAGTCTCTCACGTAACCTGAAAAAAATGGAAGGGTATAGGATATTTTTATTTATCTATATAATTATGTTTATTTTTATGTAAATTGGTGATTCATAAGACGAACTTCATGCTGCAAGGCAATATCAACCTTAAAAAGGGTGAATTTGTCAAGTAGGCACTAGGCACGCATGGCCGAATCGGAAACTAAGAGGAATAGCGAAAATTACTCATAGTAGTCTCGGTCTGAAACAAGTCTGACAGTCCCTCCTGCCCTGCCCTGGGTGGGAGGACTCATTTGTTGATTTTACCACGATAAAAAAGGAGTCTCCGTGCCAATTTTGGCAAAAACTAAGTCTGAGAATTTTTGAAATATAGACAAGAATGGAATAATAACACTGTATTTTACGCGTTTCTATAATGTCGGTATAAGAGATCAAATTAATTGTCACTGGCAATGCATACCATTATTTAACAATGGTCATGGTCATCCCGTTTCGACAGAGATATGCAAGGACTAGTGTTGCCCAGACCATAAAGCGTGCACTACAAGGGAAAAGTTTTCATTTAAAGTTATGTTTAAGTTCTTACCAATAATAGGACCAATAGCCACAACGAACACTCCCTTGCTGACCATGTGAAGTCCAAAGGCAGCGGGCAGCTTCTCAAGAGGACAGTACTCCGATATGGTCAGAGTGAAGTTACTCAGACACATGCCTCGGAAGAAACCACAGATTGACAGCCAGATCATTAGAGGCACCCAGTCTGTTTGTTCTGCTAACACTGTAAAGAGTAGGGAAATTGTCATTCAGGGTTTAAATGCTGGCGAAAGGGGGGTTGGAGTAATTTGGCTTGCCGAAGGTTTTTTTTTTTTTCTTCAATGTTCTGGCAAGTCATGTGACCTGTATAATAAAATGGCTGGTAATAGTATAATTAAGTATTGTTGCAGATAAATTCTTCCAAGGCGTCACGTTTCAGAGATATTGTGAAGTATAAATTATATTATATATTGATTGATTATGATATTGTGATGTATTCATTCGCTGACGACATTTTTGCTATCCTTGCCTGCATATGCATAAAATTGACTATTAATAAATATCTGGCATCGATTTTAAAAACAATTACAGTAGTAAAAAAAATCTGAAACAACACATAAATTGGAAATATAAGATATCAAGGATCTTCCGATGTTGCAGAATGGGGTTGTTGTAAAGGGGTTTGAAGATTTGTGGCATACCTACCGCCGCCATTTTGATTTTTTTTCAAAATCGCGGCCAGCTATGAAACCTTTTTAAATCGATAGCTGACATCAATAACAACAAAAAATATTATGACACCAACCCTCGTAAAGTGTCCGGTTTCTGAGATAATAACCGTGAAAGTTGATCACGTGACATTCACAATTCTAAGCTAGTGTATGTGTTCGAATGTATCAAGATGTTAAAAATAATAACTTTTTGAACGTAATATGTATGTTGCATTATATCTGGATGTTATTTAAACATTATACGTCTGACATAATCTACTTTTTGAACTTAATAACTTATTTTTAGACCGTCTACACTTGTTTGAATGTAATATCTTCATATGATTTAACTATTAATACGATAGTTATACGATAAATTTCAAACAATGTAAATGTAATACATGAGACAGGTTTAAACATTCAGTCTAAAATACAACTGACAGTACTCGTTACATTTACATTGTGTGATGGTTCTGTGGTTACTACAATTTCTAATTTTAAGCATATAACGTAATAAACTGACGTCAACTTGCGAAAATTGTCTTCTATTAGTTGCATAAACCTGTCTCTCTTTCTAATATACTGGCACAAATAGGGATAGAAAAATTAAAAATCCGTTTTAAGAACATTTTATTGCCTATCAAACAATTTTAGGCGTCATGTTTTTGTTTGATAAATATAACCATGGCATGTCACCTTTACTTTTTGCAATTTTGGTAGGGATGGTTAGATTTTGCCACATTTTTAAATATCGAATTTTCTTGTTTGTACCTGAAGCCATAACTTAGCCGTTACATTGTATCCCTATCATCAAAAATTATGACCACAACAGACTTGGATTGGCTTGTACCGGAAGTGTATTTACTTCGCGTGTAAAAAAAGGAGATATTTTGATTTCTTTTAATGAGTCCGCGCTCGAATATTCTCGCAGTTACAGGTAATACAAAAAGTAAAAAAATGCCTAATTGTGCCGTATTGAGTTGTAGAAACAATACACAAGAAGTGGGACGACTATGACGAAGTTTGTATACTAAATTACAGTTGTATCATCAAAATATCTGTGCAAAATATGACACGCTCGTCTCGATACAAATTGAAGAACATATTGCTTCTATCCAGATATATTGGTGTGATGGCCACAGTAAGCAGAAACATCATGAGGGATATCATCATCATAACAGCCGTAGAAAGTCCACTACTGGACTAAGGCCTCACCCAAGGATTTACCATTGGATGGTTATTGCCATACTCGCCACGCTTGGCAGGCGGGTTGGCGAGCGCATTTATTTCAGATTATTAGTCTTCCAACGCTGCTGCCCATTGAAAGAGTTTTAAACTGAGGGGCTATGGATCTTACATTTTGCCCTATCCCTCGACCGACTTTTACGGTCTGCCCGGGAAGAGAAGCAGCTGGCACATTCTTCGTTTTTCTTTTTCTCCCAGACCAGGATTATCAATTACTAAAATATTTTATAAAAAAATATTAAGCCTCTGTTATTCCGAATTAATGTGGCCAACTTTAACACTTTATATCTCAGAAACCGGACACTTTACGAGGGAGAATTACACTTTACTTTACTAAAAATAAGTTATTAAGTTCAAAAGGTAGATTATGTCAGACGTATAATGTTTAAATAACATCCAGATATAATGCAACATACATATTACGTTCAAAAAGTTATTATTTTTAACATCTTGATACATTCGAACACATACACTAGCTTAGAATTGTGAATGTCACGTGATCAACTTTCACGGTTAATAACTCAGAAACCGGACACTTTACGAGGGTTGGTGTCATAATATTTTTTGTTGTTATTGATGTCAGCTATCGATTTATAAAGGTTTCATGGCTGGCCGCGATTTTGAAAAAAAATTAAAATGGCGGCAATAGGTATGCCACGCTCCATAGTAAAATCTTCAAACCCCTTTGCCACAAAGTTAATTCCCCACGAAACAAAGTATGTATAAATTAGCCCAAGGTTTTTGATTTTTTTTTTATTATTGTAAATTCGCACCATTTCTTTTTTCCGCACGTATAGCAGGACAATTAAATAATACTGCACAAAACTACCGAAAACGAGGACACAATGTGGAATCTGAACAGAAAGTAATAGGAGAACAGGATCAATACTTTTTTTCGTGGGGAATTTATTTTGTGGCGAATTTACAACAACCCGAAGATTGTAACTTTAGTAGCTTATATCTGAGAAATACTAATACAGGTCAAATGTACGGCGTGTAAAAAAAGTGACGGAAGTTAGACTGGCCACGGCCAGTTATGTCACAAAGATATCCCAAGCCATTTCATGAACATGACAAATCAATATTTAAACACGATATAACAAAGTACTAATACGGCTACATATCAAGCTATACGAAACCAGTTTTCCGTGGTTTCGCCTGTTGGTCTAGTGGTTAGTGACCCTGACTGCTATGCCGGAGGTCGTGGGTTCGATTCCCACCCAGGACAAATGTTTGTGTGATGAGCACGATCATTTGTTCTGTGTCTGGGTGTAATTTATCTATAATATGTATGTATTTAGAAATATATAAGTATGTTTATCAGTTGTCTAGTACCCATAACACAAGCTCTGCTTAGCTTGGGACTAGATGGCGTTGTGTGATAGTTGTGGAATATTATTATTATTATTATATGACTTTTCCACACATTCAACGGTCAGCTTATATTGGTTTTGGTCGGTGTAGCCGTGTGTACATACTTTAATACAGTTATTAAGAGGTCAACGGCCGCATGTATTGAAGGTACCTAAAATTTACGACTTTTTTGTTGTACCGATTGGATATCGATACAGAGTCCATGAACTCTGTATTTTTTATACTACAGATTCTATACGCAACTTTGTTCGCGAGAAAATAACATTTTAATGTCTATGGCACGCGACCATAGAAGCAAGGTTTCTCATCAGTTTGGGATGAGAATTTTCAAACACTTGTCCGATTTTAATACATGCAAGGCTTACCTATTTCACTTATAATATTAGTACGAAGACCTTAATGTAGCGCGAATATAAACGGAAAAATAAAGATGCCAGAATATGTAACCACTTCTTTTAGCCGATTCCAACTACAAGTGAAAATCATCCTTACCACTACGACATAGGTCATAAAACGTGCTGTTGTCTACGGGTAGATGAAAAACAAAAAGCGCTTGCCACGTCGACCTCAAGTCAATCGAATTGCATCATTATATCGTAGTAGCAAGGACGATTTTCATTTTTAGTTAGTAGAAATTGCAAATCGCACGAATCGCGTCACGGGGAAGCTTTGATTTCAATTCATTTTGTAATTATGAATACATCAACTAAAGTGTAAAAATAGTAAAAAGTGTAAAAGTAGTGGCGTGCAGAATTATGCAACAACAATCAAAGAATAATCAATGCATTTACGACTACATGACCTAGCCTCGTAAACTGCAGTGTATTTACTCGTAGGTAAAGTTGATGATGTCATGTAACTAGTTTTTGGCCAATAAACTAAAACCTTATCAGTAACTTGCCTTAACCGTGAAACTAGAATAACTTCTTAAAGTGTTTTGTGGTTTATCCATATATGTGGAATAAGGGCTAAAACAAAATATATGCCACGACGACATCATGCGAGTGGTAGGTTGACAACAATTCATTGACAGGCCTCTTGGTCTAGTTGTTAGTGGCCCTGACTGCTAAGCTGGAGGTGGGTTCGATTCCCACCCAGGACAAATGTTTGTGTGATGAGCACGATCATTTGTTCTGTGTCTGGGTGTAATTTATCTATAATATTTATGTATTTAGAAATATGTAAGTATGTTTAATATCAGTTGTCTAGTACCCATAACACAAGCTCTGCTTAGCTTGGGACTAGATGGCGTTGTGTGATAGTTGTGGAATATTATTATTATTATACTAAGGAATGTCATATTATAGGTAATACTAAAAGGGCTGTGGAGCTCAGATATTCCAATAATTTCAGTTAGACTGAAGGTCACATCCAACATAGTTAGAAAAAACAAAGCATATAATCACTATTTTTCCACAACGCATCGGGACAAGACGTCGCAACGTACCAGATGTCTGTTTTAGCCCTAATTCTTTAAATACAGTAAATATTGTAATATAACTCACCAGACCTCGTAGCCGCTAAGAAGAACGAAGAAATAAAGAAAATCATCTTCTTCGAAATAGTAGTCCTGTCGAAAATAGGCGGCAAAATCAACCGCACCAAAATATCAGTTATGGCAGTCATTGAGAGGCAAAACGCCGTTTCATTCATATTGTAGCCCAAACTTCTTATAAAGAATGGCGTCAACATCCTAAATTGTAACTCCCCGCTCCAAAATAGCGAGAGGCCTAGTAAAAGGTTCAAAAATGACCAGTCTTTGAGTAAATCTAAGTCCATAAGAGCTATAAATTTTCTAAAGAAGCCCTTTTTCTTTTCCACCGGTTCTTCTTTACTTTTCTTGATTGGCTTCATTTGTATAGCGTCGTCATCTACTGTCTGCAAGTATAAAGATTAACACGTTAATAAAATTTTAATTATGCAATAAATAATTATTTATTTTATGCTTCATAGTTGATTATTATGTAAACTGTGGTGGATGTAAGCATAAATTACTTTTGTCGGTACTTCACACATGATGTCTTTTTCACAGAATGATATATTATGTACCATTTTATGTATGTGTGTTATCAAGTGGGATTTTGGCCCAGAATTAGGATGGTATTAGACATTTTTTAAAGCGATTTATGTCTCACTGCTGAGTACATTTTTTTTTTATTTAGCGATATTTTCGTGTTTGGCCTCGCCGGATTGTAAGCGAAGATGTAGTCGACAATGAAGAATGCTTGCCTAAAAGTAACCTATTAACTCTGGACTTGAAGACCCCTAGGTTATAGCTATAAAGAAATACATATTATTATCATAAATACTCACATCAAGATACAACTGCAAGTAACTGCCAGTGAAGTCCATGTTAGAGATATTGGAAATGACTGACACTTTTCGCTTCCTTGCTGCTTCACTCATACTCCCGCTCGATATAACTCTTGGCATCGCTGCAACTGACGCAGCAGTCGTCAACCCAGGGAACAACTTATTGTTTGTCTCAAATTTCTCAAATTCCTGTAGAGGTTTATCACAAGTTTTCGCCCTTGGCAACCCTATCGTTCTAACTGAAGGGTGGTTCATGTTTCCATGGGAACGCTGCTTTATTATCTTTGGCACTGGGGGTGAAACTAGCGGGTTTATTTCAAACTTGTCATCATTTTCTTCTTCACTTTCTAATATACACTCCATTTCCTGAAATTTGTAAAAGAAATATTTATTAGTATTGTGTGTTTACAATCAAAAAGAGCGTTATAAGGTCTTGACTGGGAATGTGAAATAATTTTAAAAGCAATTCGGACTCCCTTTATAATTTTTTTTTCATGGTTCTACATATGAAATTGCCCTTGAGGTTAGTCAAACTTGTGTCTTCGTAAAAGTTACAGCCAACGACCATACAGTCCATTGACATTAGTTGTTATAGATCTACGCTTTGGAATGGGCATATTATGTCTTGTGACTGAGACTGTAGCACCACAATTTTGTACTACTTTATTTTTTTGTCTTTTGACAATTCAAAAGTGCCTATAACTGACCTTGAAATAAATAATTTGATTTTGATTTTAGAAACTTATTAGGACGACAGAATTACAGTAATCTACAATATTTACCTTTACAGTCTGCATTTCACAATCCACCGGCTCATCAATCAGATGCCATTTGACCGGCTGCAGAAGACAGGATCCTAGCACGGCATGGAACGCCAGACCTCCCAGGATGACAACCGTCCATCTGAACCCATACTCTCCTAGTAGGATCTTGACTAGTTGAGGCATGACCATCAAACCGAAGCCGGTACCAGCCATTGACAGACCTACGGCTTGGCCACGCTTCTTTGTGAAATAATGGTTCAGGGACACAAACGATGATGCTGATGCGAGCCCCGTTCCGAAACCTGGAATAAAGTTGAAAGTGGATCAGTCTTCGATGTAAGTGTAATACAGGATGGCCTTGTTAGTCTGGTGGTAGCAATCGCGACTGCGAAGAGTGAGGCTCGATTTCCAGGTCGTGCAAAGCGTTATTGGGTTCTTTCATTAGGAAATTCTCAATCATAGACGATTCAAAAGTGGATGGGATTGAACCATGTCCAAGGCACTGAGATAATCCAAGAAGATATATCGATGATTGATGAACATTACAGATAAGTACCTATTAGTAGTAGGCATAAGGTTGAAAACCCTTATGCATTTAGACGTTGCAAGAAATTGCATGCGATATGCCTTACATTGCGAACTATTGATGAACAATAAATTCAGTTCATCAAACAAAAAAATACCACAATGTAATCAAACTTGAAAGGGGCGTTGTTTTATTAGTTGAAAGACAATGGCAGAAGACAATAACAGAGTGTTTTTTGATCGCAAGTACAGACCCAAATCTGTTAGGACGATTTTCCTGGTGGTAAAACCCAATATATTTGGTTCTACTATTTGAATAATGATTCTAGGAATTAACGCTTAGCAGTTTATTGTTATGATAAACATCTTTCTTCAGATATCATTTAATGCAAATCTTTTTTGGGGAGGAAGATCATCAGATGAGCTGGGAGCTGGGACCGTCAGACTAGTACTGACTAAAAACTAACCAGTGCCGCTATAGGACCGCGGTACCCTTATTGACAGTTCCACGATTATACTGTAAGCTTAGGGAAACTTTGCACATTATTTTTATGCCACTATGACTAAACTTACTAGCATTATTTTCTTTTACTACTCTTCAACGAAATAACCTTTTATTACCTAAGTAAAATGAAGTAAAAGAACGTTTAAATGATCTAATCCTTACTCATGAGGAAACTAACTTTATTACCTAGGTCATAAGAAACTCAATAAAGCATTGACACAAGCTAATTTTCTACGAATTGCATAAGGAAAATTGGTTTTGCTTTGACAATAATAAATTACATTTTTGCATGTGTTGATTTGTAAAGATCTCTACTTATATAAAATTTATTTGTACCACATGTCCGGTCCCATTGTTTTGTAGTTAATTTAAACAGTAGAAAAACATATGTACGAGGAAAAACAACACATGCTTGTAAATATCAATGGCAATGGTGTATCTCTGAAGGACGTTCGGGTCTTTACTAGTTATAAGAACTAAGTTCGTTTCTCTGTTACAACTTCTCGCCTAAACCACTGCATGGATCATCCGAAAACGTTATGGCAGATTTACATTGAGTCAGTAACTGACGTCAGTGCTGGCGCCGAAAACTGACTCGTGCTATTTACACGAGGTCAGTATTTCAAGAAATCAATTTACATTATGGCAGTGCCAGGTCAGCACTGACTCGTCAGTGGACCACAGACTACATATCAGTGGACTGACGCCAGTTACTGACTCAATGTAAATCTGCCATTACATTAAACGCTGTCAGGATTACAGAAACGGACATAAGGTAGCTTACGTCCAGAAAAAAAGTACTGTTTCCAAGGAGAGCAATTATAACGTTTTTATGATAATAGATGGCGCCACGTGTATTACGAATAACGATTGAATTTTTAAAAGCACCTACATTACAACCGCGCCGTGCAAAAGCTAGCGTGACCGTGGTTTTTAGTCAGTACAAGTCTGACAGTCCCTCTCGCCCTGCCATGGGTAGGACTCATTCAATGATTTTACAACGTAACAAGAAAAAAAACACCTGCTTTCCTTATTGGTAATACATCAAGTAAGACCTCCCGCCCCAGGAGCAGAAGGGACTATCAAACTCGTACTGACTAAAATCCACCGTTTTCCTTCAATAGCCCTTTACGTTCCAGGGTCACGATTACCCTCTTCAGAAGCGTTTGGCCCTCTATGGTATTTACGGTATAAGGTTAAAGTTTCCCATAGAAGATATTTTTATAAAGACGATTTTTCATGTCTCAACATCAACACCAATGAGTACTTAATCAAACAAATGATGTGTATAAAGTAGGTACAATGAAGTGCATTGTAATCCTTATTGCACAGGTGCAATATTTAATTAGTCTGCCATTACAATCAATTAATGTTTGCACAGTCACACGTCGGTCATTATCAACTCGGGTTCGGACATTAATTTTTATATTTTCCTGTTCTCACACACTATTGGGACATTTTCCAATTGTTGAGGATAATGATTAATAATAAAAAAAAAAAAAAAATTAAGGATAATGAAAAACAAATAGGCAAATTATTTTAATTACACTTACGTTTAAATGTAATTAAAATGATTTATAAAATTTGGTTTTCATTATCCCTAATTTTTTTATCATTAATCATTATCCTCAACAATAGGCTATTTATTTGACAGTATCAATAAATTATAAATCTAATTAGTCCGTTATTTAGAGTTTTGAAAAATAACGGACACATGTTTTTTCTTATGTAAAATCAATAAATATTTACCAAGATGTAACACATCAAGACTCGAGAGTGGGGGCTCGTGACGTCAGAATTCAGTAAAAAATGTAGGTACTGAATTGTGACGTATTGGCAATTTTAAAAGCATCATATCTCCGTCAATTGTGGTTTGCGTAAAAAAAGATAAAATACAGGTCAAATATTATTTAATAATCTAACTGACGGACTAATTAGATTTTTTTAGTCGAATAGCCTATTGGAGAATGGAGCATATTCACCTACAACATGCAGGTTCAAACATTTTAATTACTGACATCAGGAAATCATATTGGATTTTTGGTATTCGTGGAATAATTAAATCAGTATTAGCTAACTGCATGTTATGTAAGAAATACAGAGTGAAACAGATGCAAGCACCTGTTGCGTTATACTACATTTCTCTTTTCATTATTCTTTTCACAGGTCTGCAGGTAAAAAAATATTTTAACATAGCACGCAGAACTGATGGCCGATGGGGCAGTAAGGTTCTCGAATGGAGAACGCACCGGCAAACGCAGCGTGACAGACGATCACGACCGGCAGACGATCTGATGTCACAGGATCGCGATGGAGGCAAGCCGTTTCCAACCAAGAAATCTATGGGGGAAGCCTATTTTCAGCAGTGGACGTCCTACGGCTGATATGATGATGATGATGATGAGTGCCTCTCTACATACTCATATCCTTATGTTTTACTTTAACGAACAAATGCTTGCACTAACTGGACAGATCATCAAATCTGTGCGGTTCTTTCCTCAATCAAAAGACCATCTCAGACACCCGCATGGTCCTCGTATGACTATACAATATCTGGACTTTAAAAGAGACCTCTGAGTTTGTTTCGGTTTTTTCTGTGGGTGATCAGGTACGAAGCACTGGCCTCATCTAGCTTTAAAAATATTGGTTGTGAAGTGTAAAAGATTTTTTTTAAACAAATTCCAAAAAAATATAATTTATATTGTGTAACTTCTGCAAGAGTATATGGAAGGCGTTCATTATAATAAGATTAGTTGGCGTGAGGATAAAGTGTTAACATAACTGTGTTAAGTTATGAACTTATGACTCAAAGAAAACACTCAAGATTTCCTTCTATTTGCATGTCTGTCTGTGTTGTGACTGCACAAAGATAACTTAGTTAAATAGTTATATCCTGGGTCTTACTTCTATTATTTGCAGTGGACAAATCAAGATGATTTAAAACTTAATTGCATTGAACACGGTGCCAAATTGCTTGGCATTTCTCGAAGCAATAGTCAATAAAAGACAAATCTTTTATTGACTATTGCTTCGAGTGGTAAGGAAAACCCCTGGTAAAATTTAACAGACAACAAAAAGTGCACGTGAAGTATACAATAAATAGCACCAACTGTGTAAGGCTATAATCCTACCACCTATGAGTAATATCCTTTTTATAGATTTGAATGACACTCAGTCACAAATGGAAAGAAATAACCTATACTGAACACGACGTATAAGGCATATGAGTGAGTAATATAAATTACTGGGGTCCGCTGGAAGAAATTTCTTTAGATATAACCAGTACCCTTGTATCGAGTTCATTAATATTTAGGCACTGTCACGGATTCAAGATATTGTGAGCGTTGGAAAGGTCAATAAATTTTATAATCCTCATGTAACGGTCCAATAAATATACAGGGTGAACTTTCCAACTGGCCGTGAATGGCCAAATCCGAAACTATGAGGAATAACGAAAAATACTGAAAGGAGCATGAAAGGAGTCTCGAGGCCGATTTCTCTCTTCCTTAGCCTACACGTACAACACAACACTGCTTATAACTACCCAGACTATTTGCTCAGACTTTCCGTTTATGATTTAATCTATGAATCGGCCATCTTCCTTTGTTACTTAATGGAAAAAAATAACGATTTCGATGTCAGTCTTTTTGCAGCCGACTATTCGGCCAGTCGGTAATAGTCACAGTTTACTATCTCTAGTTGTAATTTTAATTATGTCGCAATAATTATCAATTAGTAAAAGAAAATTCAGAAGGAGGGATATCTTAATGTCATAATGTTATTCAGACGTAAAAAAGCGACGTCACATACCAAAGTACGTCATTTTACGTTACGTGACATCAGACATGACTATCGAAGACGCGTGAAATCGGTTACACGGCGGCAGCGTGGCTACCTTGAACGTAATTTTATGCACCGTAGAATATAATGCTAAGAATACTTCATGTAATATGCGGAAAATGTGTCTGTACTGAATAGATCGTCTTTTAAAAGAGTCAATAACGTGAGAAAGGTATAGCTTCCTTCTTTTTTGGCACGGGGAAAATCACGAGTACATTGCCAAAAAAAAAACATGTTGGAAAACCCCAGTAGTACTTTGTGCGACTTTGCATGTAGCATGAGCTAAATATTATCCCTAACTTACGCCTTCTTGGACAACCAGCCAAGTCAAAAGCCAAGATTTAAGCCCGGGTTAAAAGATGCCTACAGGAATAGATTACAGTCTAAAATAAGACATAGGCCAGTAATACGTTCCCGTGGAATGATTATTCGCATTAAACCGGGCGAAACCGTGGACAACAACTAGTAAAGTTATATTGGGAAACAGGGCAGTATATTGTCCTATGCAATGGTCATCCTAATTGATAAACTCGTAGGTACACAATACCCAGTAATTGGTAAAGGAAATATTAATTACTTGAAATAATAATGACGTTGATTAACAGCTACTGTGTAAATTACATGAATCGCAAATGACGCAAGAGACGGAATTAAGTAATGAAAAGCGTAAACGGACCATTTACGTTACGACCTATAAAACTGTTTATTACTTCTGAATTGTTTGCTTTTGGGAGTCACACGACATGACTTTAATCCCAGTCTGCAGTACATGAGCAAGTAATGTCAAAATCATTATCATTCTCCTACCCTCATTACAATTTATTTGACCGCAGCAATTCTTTCTCTTCTGTACTTTTTGCATCGTCGTCTACCTAGCCTAGTACTTCCAATAAGCAAGATGACTGAAAAAACCAAATTAGTCATAGTTCGTCAGTTAGATTATCAAAAAATAAATTAGCCTTTTTTTTTCCTTTTGACACGTAAGCCAAAATTGACGAAGATCAGACGCTTCTCAAACTCTCACACTTCTTAGTTTAATTTTTACTCAGTTCTGACGTCACGAGCCCCGAGTTTTGATGAGTTTTCTTTGCGAATATTCATCGATTATAAAAAAAAACCTGTCCATTATTTTTCAATGCCCTTAGTAACGCACTAAACATATTTGCAATTTATTCATACTGTCATCATGATGAGTTAAGTAATAGATTATGTGGAGGTCGGTTTCCAATCTAACTGGATCCAGCTTTATTACATGAATCGCCTGCCTATCTGACCTCCACAACCCAATTGACACTGGGTAATACGATACCCCTTGGTGAGACTGGTTGTCTGCCATACTTTTCTATTAGTCATTTAGTCGCCATCTCATGAGTCACCCTCTTTCTAGCTATATCATCTTTCACATACTCCATCTATTGACAAAATTATGTCCCAATTTTCTCTACAAAATAATTAATGTGGTAGCATGATAAACATTATCATTGAGAAGTCACTAAAGCCAGCCTCCTTCAGACAACACCTATAGCGTTGAATATAATTATGTAAACAGTAATTATGTAAAAAGTCTGGCGAAGAAAGCCTAGCAAAGCCCTTATTTATACAAGTCCAATATCATGAAGAGAAAGTATTCGAGGCTCTAAAAAGTCTTAATCAAAATTATGATGTTACCATATCTCAGGATTTGTCCTGAGAACTCAGGATTTTTACGGTTTTCTCAGGATTGCGGCCGGATTTAAGCAATTTCAGGAAATCTCAGGATTTTTTCACTTTTCACAAAGAATAGTATTTGCAGATTTTTTTATTAGACGATTAGACAGAAAAATAATAATCTTTATACAATAACATTATTATCATATTGATACTAATTTTAAAATCGATTGTGGTCTTCTGGATTGCATATTTAAAATCGAACCTTAAAATCTATGAAACCTATGGGAGAGATAGATGGTAAAAACCTATCCGCACACACTGCGCACACGACAAAGTTGTAAAACTCGAGAAAATCTTTGGATTTTTAATGATTGAAATTCAGAACTTATCTCCAGACTTTTAAATTTTCTATCTGGTAACCCTATGTGCAACGCGTGAGCGAAATCCGCAGTGTATGACTAAACTAAAATTTTACGACATTTTAAATTGTTAAGTACGTTTGAGAGAAAATTTTCAAACTGTAAAAAATCTCAGGATTTTTCAATGGAAATCAGGCCTTTTCTCCGGACTTTTGATTTTTTCATCTGGTAACCCTAATTGCGATGCAATTCGTAAAATGGAATATCCTATTCTATTGCTCAAGCCAGAGTAGATAATAGATAAAGATTAATCTTGTTCAACTGCATTCTGTTTAACTGGAAGCCGATCCCAAAATATATGTATAGTTGGGAAAGGGCTGGGCAGATTGACGATGAATAATGTTATCGCGATTCGAAATTATGATTCTGCTACAGTTGTGTTAAGGTGTTTTAGATCCCCTGGATAGAGATTACTTCACATTTAGACTTGGGTTTGACATATCTTTCATCTAGAGTAAAAAAGAAATCTATCGACGTCTTCTTAAACTACGTAACATAGTTGCGTAGGGGAACAGTGTATAAGACGGGGACGTTAATAATCGCGAGGTAAAATGGGGACATACACTCTTTAGGCATACTTAACAACACTAACGTAGAGCAAGCGCCATCAGGACGTCATTTGCAAGCGGCCAGACGGAAATAGCGTCCTGTTGGCGCTTGTGCTACGTTAGTTTTGTGTGAAGCTTGCCTTAGGTGTGTGATTTCCGTCATTCCTCGCGTCCCCGTTTTATACACTGTTCCCTCGTAGGTATTCGGTTCCCTTATCTACCTAGTCGGTACTAAGTCTAGGACGAGAGGTTAACTGTCTCCAATAGGCGTATCTAATCCGATTACATTGCAAATTATCACTCTGAAAAGAACATTTTACTCATGGAAGTTTTTAACATCAAGGGTTCTAATCAGGTCGCGGGACTGTCTTATCAGGTGACCGTGACCCTGAAACGTAACGGGCTATTAAAGGACATCGTGGATTTTAGTCAGTACGAGTCTGAACAGTCCCTCCCGTCCCGCCTTAGATAGGAGGACTCGTTTGATGATTTTACCACGATAAAAAAACCGGCCAAGTGCGAGTTGGACTCGCCCATGAAGGGTTCCGTAGCAGCAAGCATAGATTAGAGATATAATTACATTGAGATTAGTAAGTAATATACACAAACAATAAAAATAACTTTGTTTTTCATAGTATTTGTATGAATGGCAAAGATATATTTGCGGTTTTTGAAAATGTACTATATCTCAAAAACTGCTAACTGTATCTCATCCAAACCAATTTTCGTTGGTAGTTTTGGTTGAGGTCTACATTATATATTTTTTTTAGTTTTATCATTCTCTTATTTCAGAAGTTACGGGGGGGGGGTGACACACTTTTTACCACTTTGGAAGTGTCTCTCGCGCAAACTGTTCAGTTTAGAAAACAATGATGTTAGTAACCTCAATATCATTTTTAAAGACCTATTCATAAATACCCCACACGTATGGGTTTGGTGAAAAAAATTTTTTTGAGTTTCAATTCTAAGTATGGGGGGCACCCCCAAAATTTGTTTTGTTTTGATTTTTGTGTGAAAATCCTAATGCGGTTCACATAATACATCTTTCTACCAAGTTTCAACAGGATAGCTCTTATACTTTCGACAAAAAGTGGCTGTGACATACACGGACAGACAGACAGACAGACAGACAGACAGACAGACATGACGAATCTATAAGGGTTCCGTTTTTGCCATTTGGCTACGGAACCCTAAAAAGGAGGCCCGTACGAAAACTTTTGAGTGAACCCTACTCCCTATTAGTTCTGAATTTATAAGTTCTGAAATAAAATCGCAAGTCGACACAACTGTCCACTCATGTTGTCACAATTTTTTTGTTCGTATCACTAAATAATCTTATGTCCGTAAGTGACACTGATAAATAATAAGAAACGCCCGAAACGTCGGCCAAAGGTACGGGTTTAGATATTACTGTAGCACCCCTGAATCAGACAGATTCAATCTAGAATGTTTCGTGACGGGCGCGTGACGAAAGGACGAACATTTTTAGTACAGATTAAATACTTAATTTTACTACCTTCATCCACATTTTTATACATACATCAGGCGCAGGAATGTTAAATAATAATATATTGGGTCATCAAAGGTAAGCTATTCGATTGCGCAAAGTAGCTTCATAGGATTTAATACGCGCCAATAATTATGTTTTTGGACAAAAGTTATCTGTATCTTCATTATTTTCAGAGCAAAAGGTTACAATACGGATATTTATATACATGCTAATGAGAGAGTAGATAAAATAAAGAGATTATAAACTATAGAAGTTATTCGTGTATAGAATTAACTGGCACGTTTAATAAAGTACTAAGTATTTCATTTAAATCATCATCACCATAAGCTTAAAATGTTCCCACTGCTGGAACACAGGGAGGAGTTCACTTAAATGATGTAATACAAATGCCAGCTGTGTCGAGTTAAGTGAAAATTAAATGATAAAGGAAAAATCCCATGAAACCTTCAAGTCACTTAAGAAGGTTATAATAATAAGCGTGAGTGTAAAGTTTAATGCACTGTCATGAGTATTATAACTCTATCAAAATAAATATATTAATTCGCCGACTCGACAAAAACATAAGGAAACAATTTGCAATTGTAGGAATTTTACAGATACCAACATATCCAGTCACAGTGACTAGATTTATCAAGAAAAGATTTCAATAAAAACCAAAACACAGAAGATGGACCTCTAAGTAATGATTTCTATTCGTGGAACATACATAACTCAGCTACAAATATACTCGTTACTCGTACAGTCATGTATAGGTCAATAACTCTTGAACGTTGGCAATAGTTTAAAAATGGATGACCTTCGACAATTCATCTATTTAATTTCAATCAATCACCAATATTGTCAAAATTATGTGCACTATGTTTTGCCAACACAAAGGACTTAAAAATCAAAACAAACATAAAATTACAACTGAGGTGGCATGTCATAACCATTGCAGTTCATGAGCTTCCTTTTCCACTATTCTTTTCTATATCTTGGTCAAATTCGTTGGCTTAATATTATTTCAGCCAGCTGGTCTTGCCCTTGCTATTTACTTATCTTAGCCTGCATATCTTATCAGTACTTTACAAATATAACTAGAAAACAAAATACACTCACCTCCCAAAATACTGTAAGTAGCTAAAATATGCCCCATGCTGGCAGCAGGTGCAGTGAACAGCAAGCCCATGGCACATATTGCTGAGCCCACGAAGCACACCTTCCGATAAGAGAAGGTCTTTATCACAGGTCCCACGAAGAACCCAGAGAAGTTGACCACTGAATCTAATGTACTGGCGATGACTGAAGCCCCTGTGGTGTGGACGCCGAGGTCATCCAGCAAGTCTTTGAACAGTAGACCGAATGACGGCTCTAGAGAACGCGTCGAAAACTGAAATTGATTAAATGGGCAAGCTTTAGATGGCAAAAAATATTAACCTTCCTTCTGACGCGGGTCGGGTTATGCGAAGGGTTAAAATGGAAAAGGTGTGAGTTCTTAATCCATCTCTTTCATATTATTGATGAATACGACGCGCGCCGTTTCTAAATGAAGCTGAGATAATATTGATAACGATCGTTCAAGCAATAAAGACAAGTGAAATCTTTAGCAGTTTTTAATATAAAATTCATAAATCATAGAAATTGTTAAATTAATCCTCTGATAATTTAGATTAAAGCATTTGAGCCTTTATACATACGTAATTTCGCAATATATAAATTCTTTTCACATCTTCGTTCGATTAAAAGTAAGTTATTCATGTGGCATTTTGATATATTTAGCATTCGGCATTTTTACAATCAGAACAACATATTTATTCAAGGCATGAGAAGTTCAAGGTCAATGGCAGAAACCCATTCAAGCAATAAATAAATGTCAAACTCATCGAGATTATCCCACAAGCTTACATCATGTTTAACTATCCATGAAAAGGAAAATCAATAAATTGCTCTGTTAGTTAGTTGTGCTAAATAAACTAGAGCAAAGAAGTTAGCCTGCAGAGATTGGATGAAGAAAGCTCAGGACAAGGCTCAGTTGGCAGTTGGGAGAGGCCTTTGTCCAGCAGTGGACTAATACAAACTAATAATGATGAAAAAAGGGTAACTTCAAACAATTTAGGTAGGTACTCAGGCTAACAAGTGATGATTCAATTTAAAATGATTTCATAACAATGTGTGGTACTCTCACTTTGAGAAGATAAACAAAAGATATCGATCTTCTTCCATAGTTCAACACAATCACTTGAAGTAGTAATTGTGTCAACGGTAGGAGAGCATGTGACTAGTTAGGCAATCATAATTATTGTGTCGAGAGTCGAGACTTCGAGATCCCGTCACGTACGCATTGCACTGCCCTTCAATAAATATCTGATGGTCGTATATTTAAAATCGATAAAAGCATGGATAGTGTACCTCTATTGATTTTAAATGGTTACACGGAGACAGATTTAATTATATTTCATTGCTTTAGTTTGTTGTTGCTACTGCGACAATACACATTTAAATGAATTAATCATTAAATGTTTTGCTCTTGGAGTACCATTCTGTTTCGACAACATCAACAGGTGCTTGAAAGTACATGCAGCATTAAAGCGTTATATTTCAGACTGACTAGGCAATGCACTCTACTTCAAACCATTGTTAAATAAAATCAGTTGGACAACACATTGCGCCATTACATATCCCTCGAATTCAATAAGCCACCTATAGTTTGAATGTTTGTTTATAGAAGGTTAACCATTTAGATTTTTCAGAAGATTTGATGAAATGTTTTGACACAAGTCTTCGTCTGTATTATTTTAATTAATCGTTCTACGATAATGTAGGTTATATGCGAAAGCGGTGCTTGTTTTCCTTAACAATCGTATATTTATAAACTTAATGTTTTCGTTGAATGCAAATGAGGTACTCCTACGTACCCGTTACTACTTTAATAATATGTTGAATTGAGTAAGACGACCTTACCGTTTTAATTTACAAAGAACAAAATTCATATTTTTGGAATCTATGTCTGACTGAACTGAACATCAAGACACTGACACAATTTGGACAATGGTGATTGTTTTGTAGTTATAGCAATTATAGGTAACTTCACTATGCAGACATTCATCTAACCGAGACATACGCATCCCAATGATGCGTATGTCTCATTTACAATTTAAAGACTACCCACAATGTAGCACCTTGAGGGACTCCGACAAAAATGTGATATAGAACAAAGGCGAACCCTGAAGACTTTATATCGAAAACATTTAGTCTACAGTGAATTTTGAGTACCGCGCACGAAGTGGCCATACACGCGGATAACGCTCAGCTTTGTGGCAAATTACACTTCGAGACCTTGTCGAAGGCTTTTGTTAAGTCTAAAGTAACCGCTTCTGATTTTACTTAGTAGGTACTGGGAAATAACATATACAACAGTACAGCAGTTATAGTTCATGTACTATATTAATCTAGCATACTACTAATTACACAACCTTTTAAAGATAAATAAGCAAAACGTCATAAATTAATTGTGAAAGTGATGCTAAGCAAAGTTAAACGAAATGGCTAAAAACACTATCATCCGCAGAATACAGATAGAGATACTACACACTACTAGATACTACAGATACAATTTAATTAATTACATAATATTGAACTATACAAGTTGTACAAGGCCAGATGGAAGTGAATACCAGACATAAACGTTTAAGGACGCACAGCGGTCATTAACCTTTGTAATTAGCTTGTTTGTACAGACAAAAAAAAGCTAAATTCATCTGTTGGAGTTTGATAGATTCTGAGAACTGTTATCGAGGGACTTCCTGCGGTTGCTTAGTCAGCAGTTATTTCAACGACACAATGCATAATGCAATCAATACGTTTATCAGAATATTGCCTACGTAGCAATGCAAAGTGCAACATTTATTTCTGTATGGATATCCCCACAGTTTTCCTTTCTGATTGAAGCTATTCAGATAATTAACCAGGATTGATGGGTGTATTCGTATAATGCAACCTTTGTAATGGATTCTTAATACTCGTATTTAGACAGATACTCACATTAACTAAACTGACTCCTAAGCAGACCATCCACGCCCACCCTCCATCAGGGGCCACCTTCCTTGTCGCCGGTGGCTTCTTCGGCTCTAGGCCTTTGCTCTTCTCCACAGTCATTTTCAGCCTTTGTCACCTCGCCTGAAACAAATTGAAGCTATCCGATAGAGATAACATTGAAATGATGATCTAAATGTTAATTATAAGCTCTGTTAAATATTTTAGTTCGATCCAATACCACTTTTACGTGAAGTGAATCCTAATTTTGGAGATGATAGTAGGTACGTTAATTTTCTAATCTATATCAAAAAGCTTTTGTATATTATGCCACACTCGTAAAACTTATCATAAACCAATGGCATGACCCTATTCTACCTATATATTCATCACACACATAAGTGTCATACATGTTCTATTAAACGCCTACTCTATCACAATCAAATGAAGTGTCGATGTTTAGACTCATCGCGGCATGTCCAGTTATCAGCACAGCGTTGCGATAGCATGTGTTTTGATTTGATTGCAGGCCAGCCGCCGCAGCTTGGCAACAAAACAGTAAACATTATAAGTTAGGCTTCATAAGAAAAAGAACCACGATGGCAGCACGTGCTTACTGCGATCCACTCAGTGACCACGTGCAACGCGTTCGGCCACCACACGCTGACTTCATGTTAAGAGAGAGACAAAATGTACAACGATTAAACATTACAAACTATGTACTAACAACAGTTCATATTATGTTTGTATAATTCATTATAACAGTTTATTCACGTCTATTTGTAAAATACGTAAACCTGTCAGTTAATGACTTAAAAAGGTTACCAGGATTGTGGGTTTTCAATATTTTCCTTTAGTGTTCAAGAAGGTTCTTGGTATTGTGATTGAGATGAATAACACGAGTCGATACCTTCTACTATTAAAAAAACATTCCATTGAAAGAAGTTCTTGTGTACAGTGTGTGCATTATTGATGAAGCAGAGAGAAGCAGGCCTTGGGGTTCACAAAACAAAACTACAAACCAATTTCGATTCCAATTTTCATTTAACCTCGTGGATAATATACATGCTGAATTCCAAATTAAGGCAATCGACCATGAGTGACAAAATGACAATACGTGGTCCATATTAACTTAATGCAACCCCACCTGTTTATTTTAAACTACCGATAGTGACTCAAAATTAAACAATAACATGGATAAGCACGCCATTTTCCAGATAACAGCTTTCGACTGTAAAAAACAAAGTGTTCAATGATGTAATTGGATACATTGTTTTTAATTACACAATGATGTGGGTTTTTATTAGCTTTTTTACTTACGACGCTCATTACAGTAGTGGCACTCTGTTCACCATCAACCTCAGTAATTTACTTTGGCAATTATCAAAACATCCTGCATACAGAAAAATAAGACTTTCTATTATAGCCTGTCTAATTCTCTGATCCATAATTTACATAAAAGGCAAAAATAATTTGATAATCCTTAATCTTTACCCAAAAAAGGCAAAAGAGACAAATGCATTGTGTAGCATTTTTGCATTCTTTGCACATTATGCAAATAATGGGAATGTTGATAAAGTCACCACATTGCCAGTCATGCAACCGCATTATCGTGCAAGGCATGCTCAGGCAATGCATATGGACATTTGTCCAGTCGATGAGGCCTTACAAAGGTCGAAAGTCCACGTGATCGTTGAGAAAATAAAATATAGGAAAACTTAAGTTTTGTTGCGTCTTAAATACAGTAGCATACTTGTACAGTTTACTTAAAATAGATTTCACGATCCCATATAAATCCGCATGTGACCTCGTATTGATGTTTGTCGCAGTACTCAACAAACACATGAAACGATTTACTAAGTCACATGTGAACTGCCGACCACTCTTATCTTCTTTATATCTTCTAATAGTGGAAGTCCAATACTTCACGTGACTGAATCTAGACAATATTCTTTATAGTTAAAGCATTACTAAAGCAACTGCCTCTAATTTATTGGATGTGTCGTGTCGAAGCTTTACAATGTAGAATCTCTTTCAATTTGTACAGCACAATCTATCATACATTCACAATGAAATTATTTATCACGTGTTGACATAATAATGGACAACATATTACAGTACATGTATTTGTAGAAACCAATTATTACTGTTACATTATTCATTTCAAGAATTCCAATTCATCACTCTGAATGTAATAAGATGAGTAGATTCATAGAGAGAGCCATGGAATTCAGGACAATATCAGTCCAACAAAATTAAGAAAATGCTAATGCAATGACGTCAAGCAAAAACTCCCATAACGATCACACAATCTCCAAATAAGCAATTCAATGGAGAGCAAATAATGGCTAAGTATGTTGGACCTTGTACCTTGGCATAATACATATTTTAGCATGCAAAGTTACGTAACGATCGTGTGGAAATAAAAAACTGCCCATACAACTTGAGGCAGGGGCCGATAACCCAAAACTAACAAAAAACACTGAAGATCGCGTGCTTGTAAACTGTTATTCAAGATTGCTATCCAGAATCTTTGGAGCGAATGTTTTATAGTAACAATGATTGAAGAAGTTTTTAGTTGAAGTTATGAGTATCATTTAAATATACTCGTAATATATTTCAAGCAAATAAAATAACTGGAACTTGCAGCAGAAACGATACTGCCGTCCATCTTAATTATAATAATCATTTAATTCGGACATAATTAAAAATCCATAATGAGTTAGTAATAGAAAAACTTACAACTATGTTAGTAACCTTAAGCCAATTCAAAATACGGCATCTATGAAAAAGTTAAACACTGAGACGAAGATCTACACGTAAAAGTGCTAATTAGATCATGCAAACAGACAGTCCGGAAACTTTAAACTTATCCTACAGTTTTATGATGTCGAAAGTTTACCTTAGTAAATAAATAACAAAACCACTGTTGAAAATGAAGATGATGATAGATCGAATATACATAATCACATTTCTAAAGATAATGTTCTTGTGATTAATATAGCGTAGCTATTTATAAGATAAATTGCCAACGAAATCGTAGGAATACAGCTCATTTGTTGCGTTAATCACTCTTACAAATCTCGGTCAATTGACTACTTACGCTGTCCTATCTTCAGGACAATACTGAAGTATTTTATCAACTGCGATAACATGATTTTTATTGTAAAAGGTAAAATCATGTCAAATTATCTTTATTGTTTGCTTTAATTTGCTGGATAAGGATTTGTATTACACTTGGCCTACATGTTGATTTACGCGGCCTTCAGAATTAGATGTTTTAATGATTATATTATGTACACTATACTGTAAAACATCTGCCACGCTTAGAGACTCATCAGAAACAGTAGGTATGTTTATCTACGTATATAAAATTATGGCAATGAATAGCAAAATCATCCTTAATTCTGACTTATAAACTGTCCAAGAAGTTATATTAATTTTTGAAATAGCGAAGTTTGGGAGCACAAAGCCAGCCTTTTTCCTTTGGAGACAGCTTCCGAAATATCTAGATGAATTTTGTTCGATAATAGATATCAGAATTATAAACTGAGCGTCTGATTTCTGACCCCAAAAGGTAAGACTAGTATCAGCAGCAGATATAAGGACCATTTGGAGCAGGTGAGTGCCTGTAACATTTGGAGCAGTTTAATTGAAATACTGAAGGTATTTTTAGCCTAAGGGCTAGTGTACTTGTCCCTAGAGACCGGTCGATCAATAGATTGCCACTGCTAAAACCCTTTCGGTTCCGAGCCAAATACGTTTTTGAAGAAAACGAAATAATGTATTTTAACTCCCGATTTTAAACCCCTACTTTTGAGTCGGGAGGCGGTTGTAAGTTTGATCACTATAATTATGTAGGTACGTCTGTCTGTGGCCCCGTAAGTCTTGAACGGGACAACCAAATTGAAGGGAAAAAGCAGGTTTTCTAGCGATTGTTCTTAGCTTTTTCCAAAGGTCATCCGATCTTTTGCTAGACGTTGGGTTATATTAATCGATTAACTTGTCCTACTTATTTATTCAATCTATGAGGCTTGACAGTTTGGACCTGGGAGACTAATTTGGCCGAGAAAGTAAAACACGGAGAGTTGAAGGAAAATGGAGGAGACCTTTGCAATGGAACAGAAAATGCTTAAAAAATTGGACTTTGCACTAGATGACAACCACAGTTGGTAATGGCAGTTAGAGTCTAAACAATGATGCACAATTTCACATGCAATTCACACGACGTTTAAGTCACCAGAGGCGGGCCAAAATAGACCTGCGGTATAAAACCGTTACATAAAAAACTGTTACTTCTTAAATAATTAGGTACAGAGAAAACGAAGCGGCTCAATTTTTCCGAACGACTGCACCAAATCTGAAACCTTGTGAATCCAGGGTGGGCCGCTAGTTATATTTAAATGAACAAAATAATTTGTCTATTGTGTTAAGTAAAATATTCATTCAAGTAAAGAAAATAAATAAAGACATATTTTAGCTACGTCTTGTAATAGAACACACTTAGATTAGAAAGGGTCCAAAAACGTTTTCTCTGGCACTTGGCTTACTCTTCCGGGATAGCTAAAAAGAAACAATCGTATAAAGAGAGACTCCTGCATTTCAAGATGATATCTCTACAAAAAAGAAGAGATTTATTAGATGCATCGTTTTTATTCAAAGTTCTGCGATATCAAATTGAGTGTCCGCAGTTACTGAGCAGGTTCAAACTCCGTGTGCTTACAAAAAATCCACGAGTTCCTATAACCCCATTACGTCCTCCTTTACGCAGAACCGTTCTAGGCGCTAACTCTCCTATAGCCCGTCTGTGCAAATTATTAAACAGCTGCAGTAATCTGATTGACGTGCACTCGGACTCACTTACTAAGTTCAGAAATAATGTGTATATTAAGTAAAATCTTTCCACGAATTCATTTAATTTCTATTTATTATACCTATGACTGTAATTCTAGTATGTTATTATATTAAAATTTTCGTTTTTAATTTTAACTGTAATTCTGTGTGTAATTTCATTTTTATTTTGATTACGTTTCTGTCTGTTTTTTTTTTATTTTAATTTAATTTGGTTGTGATAATTATCTGTACGAATTTATTCGATTACGTTGTCGGTTATTATTGTTATTAATTGTTTTTAATTATTATTCTGTTTAAATTATTTTGATTATGTTCTGTTGAATGTTTATTTTTGTAGTAATTTTATTGTTTAATTTATTAATTTTTAATAATTATTTTGTATTTAGTTTACTTTAATTTTAGTACGATTTTAATTCAATTAGGCTTTATAATTTTAATTTTATTTCTTCCTCAATTTTTTGCCTGTGACCTTTAGGTATGTTTTTTATTTCAATTTTTTGTTTTAATCTGCCACGAGGAGCTTGATTGTTCCGTGTATCAAATATCATTTTACGTATACATTTAATCAATAGGTATGTAGTGCATGTTGTGCTTACCTATAAGAGATTGATACACTAGACCCGAATTGTATTAATGTGTGTGAGTACTTTTCCTTCAACTTTCCTTGCTGGAGTTTATTTTGACTTCATGATTTATCGTTACTTACTTCTGTATCTTTCTCATTGTCATGTCTCTTACTCATTTTGTTTGGTCAGTGGCCATCTTAGGGGTTTTCTTTGTAATCTTGTCATGACTGTATTAATAGATAAACCTACACCTGAGAGAGATACCTAGTTCATTCATTTATTGCAAGACCTTCCGGGTGGTCAACATGGAACCATACCTAAAAAAAGTGGTTCTTTTTGGAAACTACATTACAGTACTACTACACTGTAGTTTGTAACGTGTTAGCAAGAAATGAACGATCTAGTTTAAAACAATTTTCGGCAACCTAACAGAAATTAGCAAGTTCACGCTATTCATTGTGCCATGTAACGTCGAATACCGGTACTTACCTAGGTATTTACAAAGAAAAACACAATCATACATACTCGCAGTCTTAATAGTGTATGTAGTCAATGTAGGACTCACAGTTTCTAGTAACTTTCTCTGTATGTCGCATCAGCACAGATGGATTGACTGCATACGGTCGCACACTTGAGCATTTCTTTCGGAACCGTTATCTTGCTTTTCAAAGTAAGTTCACTACAAGACTTTCTGCACGTACCTATGCGTATAAGAAGCTCATGAGTCACTGTTTCTTTTACTTAGAAACACACGCACGAGAATGAAAAAAATTATGAGGAATAACTTTTAAAATAAGTACCTATTAGCAATGATATTATAAAGTCATAGATATGTTATACACTTACAAAACAACAGAAAAAAATGCTCCGCGGCGAGAGGCTGCACACATACACACTTTTTATTCACACATTATATTTCACTACAAGTAAAAAGGATAGCGTGATAAAACCAATAAGAAAAAAAGTGACAGCTAGATGTTGTCAGTGCCAATCAGCGCTCGTTGGCATCATAGAGAGATAGAGAAAGAGAATTTGTTGTCGCACTCTTTCTTTTACGACGCCATTAATATAGAAACGTAATGTTTTATTATTTTGGGAAAATATTAAGAAAAATAGTATATAATATTTACGAATGATATGTGATTGCTTGACTTTTAGAAGTCTTGCTTGTATAATTTGTACAATGTCTCATTTCATTTTCAATGGTTTTGAGTCACTTTTACTTTTGATTCACTCTGTTTACGTGACGTGCATCCGTTGACGCCGGCAACGTCGCACTGAGGTCAAGGTTTGTGAATCAACCACATTTGAGCGTGTTCTTTCTGAGCGCGTATAACGTATCTACACCTTTTTACTTATAATATCATTGCCTATTAGTTATTTATTTACTCACAGAAGTCAATTTAGTGAATTTATCGAGGGGTCGCCGGGTAGCCCCCTTCCGTCTACCGCCTTTTAACACACGCACATAGCTGAAGCCATAATTAAGGTACCTACTATGTACCTACCTATTGAAATGTAAAATAATCTTCTAATTTTTGAAAAATTGCCAGAGGATTAGTCAGGTTTCAAAAAGAATTTAACGATGTTGCCGCCGCTTTTGGTGACTGTCAATTTGTGCTATATTAGGATAACACGTGCTATAAATTAATTGTTACGTATTCTTGTCATTAGCGGCGAGTTAATTAAATAGACATGTTGTATTTAAATAGACACGAAACAAGGTTTTATTTTTGAGAGAACATCTCTGAAGTTATCTCAATATTATGCCATAAAATACATTCATAATATGAATGTATTATACGGCATTTCCTTTGGATCTTAAGTGATATTATCATTTAACATCTAAAGAAAATGTGTTGTAGAAAAAATGGGCAGAAATTGTGTGCTCTCTGTAACATTATACAACTAAGTAGGTAGGTACTTAAACAAATAAAAATGTGAAACTAATGTGCTACTGTTAACAAAGAAAACATTTTTTATATTCAAGCTATTATTATTTAAATTTGAATAATAGGTACCGATATTGGTAGCGTAGCTCATTTATTCTATTTTAAAAAAAAGCCATAAGATTTAAAATTTAAATGTGTATCTCGTTCTGAATGTAGTTTGAAACTAAATATACCAGAAAACTGAACATGGCAGGGTAATTTACAATAATTCTAAAACAATGTACCAGTTTGGTTTCCCATTACAGAAACCAATAAAAGATTTATTAGAATTCAACAGCTGGCTGAATGGTGACAGACACAACAGAATGTTATAGCTATGTCACAAACTCAGAATGGACTTGGCAAAAGAGGTACCTACCTAGTACCTACAGTAATAAAAAAATGTACCAAAAAGGAAAATGAGTAAGTGCCTGTAACTACTAGACTAGAAGCTTTTATCTAAAGGATATTAATTCAATACCAGACACACCATAACTGACCTACATTGACAAGTACTGAACAAAAATATATGAGTGATCTAATGACCTGAATAATTTCAAAGGAAATTATGGCAATGACTAAGCAGTTATAATTCTTCTTATTCCTGCCCTTATCCCATTCTACTTGGGGTCGGCGCAACACGTTTTCTTCTTCCATTCTCCCCTATCAGACGTCACAGTATCATTTACTCCTTTTTCTTTCATATCATATTATTTTTAATTATAACTAAGCAGTTATAATTAAAAATATTTATGATGGATTTCAAACAAGGTGAAATTTACTTAAATTTTTCATCGTGTTGCGTACTTACCTGAATACTCAGATTAAACATTGTGCAATTTATATTTTGGAAGAACCACAGAGCCTTATGTAATTCGCCATTTTTTTAACAATGCATGATCAATCATAAATTAAATTAATACTTAAAAAATGTGGCTCAAAAAATTATTAAATCAGATTGAGAAATATTCAAAAATTATGTACCACCATAATGCTGGAAAGCCATGTTAATAATTTTCAGCAATAAAATTGTTAATTATAGAAGCTATGAAAGCAATCACCAGATAAATTTTATACTGGCATTTAACTATTTTGCTAAAGTTTGTTTGCCCCATGCAGTTTGGTTTTAGTTTTGTTAATAGTAAAGTTTTACTAATGTCACTAGAACATTTATTTTTGTAAGAATTGTACATGCTGAACTAATTCAAGTTTCTTGTCTTACATTCTTGGATTTCGTTTAATACCCATATTATTATTAAACAATTAATTGTGAATTGAATACAAAAAAAAAATAATTGCAACTAGTTGCCCGTCCCAGCTTCGCACAGGTATATTAAGAACCGCTTGTCCCATTTTGTGCAAACTTCACATAAAGCATCTTCTGAATAGTTCGAACAAAGCCTAAACATTTGGTGTGGATAGGTGAGCCTGTGGCATTGATTTTTATATATTAGATAACAATTTTTAATATAATGTACAATGGACCAATTCAATTCTTTGTCAAAAATAGTACCTACTGTAGATCTCAAATCAGGAATGAGACTTCTTTTGTCTGTCTACTAAGTTTTCATGACAAAGATAATTAGCCAGTTTGACAAAAGATAGTGAGATGGAGCATATTGTTGCTGCATTCTATTTTTAAATGTTTTAAACTAACTTTACACAGGCAAATAATAATCAAACTGAAATGATTAAGTAATTTCAATTGTTTTGTTAGCACAACAAAAATACATAGCATTGGTGACTGAATTATAAGCTGAATTATTATGATAATGGTTGATAAAAAAAAAAATACGCTGTAGCTAAAGCAATTATTGTTTTGATGAACAGATTTATTTAAAATACCTAGGTTCTTTTCAAAAGTCGCTTCTAAAGCTTTAAAAGTTCTTTCAGAAATTGTGCAACAAATCAGTTGTTACATACCCAAATAAAAGGCTTGTGTAGAGCCTAATAAGCACTGTTTTTAGGTAAGAAGTTATATTTTCGGACACAACTTTCCTACCTACTTTTACTAGATTTTTTTTTTTATTAATCACATTTATTTAAAACATATTTAAAAGTTTAGGGCCTGTTAACAATCAAACATTTCAGAAAGAAATAAGTGGAGCACAGTACCTGGATTTTTTAATACGATCTATTGCAGGTATTGCTTCAAAACTTCCAAGAAACGAAACTTGCAAGTAGGAAAACGTTTAAAAAATAAAGGTCAAGGGATTGTCCTTACAGTAACTGTATTAGATCAAAGCACTCACCGTTCCCAAGATATTTCCCATAAAGTCTCTTCGAAATTATTGCAATATCATAGCACCTTCTACAAGTGTGGGAAAACAAAGAATTTCACTTGTTTCGTATTCTTTATACAAAAAAATAAAGTTTTCGTACTTATTTGATTATAAAATAACTGTTCTAAGAATTATGATCAGCGTGTTATTAATTAAATAATATATCAGAAACACAATTAAGTAACCCAATGCAACACTTTTTTTTCTAAAACAAAACAATAATCCGTGTTCCGACTGAACGGCGAGCTACCATCACTTTTCTGCTTATGCTTTAAATTATGTCAGTGTGAGTGCCGTCTGTATGTTTACATGGTACTACATTGGCACGTCATAACATGGCTCACAAATAGTGGCACAGGGGTACGTCCATGTACCTACCCAGTTTAAAATTTGTACTGACTAAACGTCAAACACCCCGTTCAAGCACACCGCGAGGTCAAAATTTAAACTGACTAAAATTTAATCTGACCCGTTCACAGTCGTCCGCTGGTATAAGTTTTCGCCTGACTAGGATAAATTTTAGCGACCTTTTTACCTCGCTAAATTTTATCCTGCTGTCAGATTGACATTGAGTTTTGTTGTAAATGCTCGATTCGCCCCGCAAAAATTAATATTTTTATTTTAGAGAGTACTTAATTCATCGTCGAGGTGAATATTATTTGTGGATCATGGATATAATAAATATTACACCGGCAAATTGATTTTTCATGTTCCGGTCCATTTTTACTAATAATTTCGAGAAAAACTACTGTAATAATTTCGAGATCACAAGTTAAATCCTAACTTTACGGAGATTACAACAAAATATTCGGACTGTTGAGTTGAATTGAATTGTTAATTGTTTGATAAACTGAGCTGTCAATTGAATTTGACAGCTAACATTGATAGAAACCTATGACTCCGTTCAGCGAACCCTCGCTAGTTTAATTTTTATCCGGCGAAATTTTCGCCGGCTTACTTAAACGCACCAAAGAATCACCAGAATGATGTGTGATGAATTTTGACAACAAAGTAGGAACTAAAGCTTAAGAGCGCATATTCTGAAAGTTGGCAATGTCGCAAATAGTTGTCAAATATTAACAAGTTTTAATTAATTTAGCAATGTTACTGTATGGAAATAAGAAATATGGCTCTGTAGTGCACTAAAACATTGATATAGGAATGCAATTAAAACACTGAATTTGACGTTATAACCGTTTCAGGTGTAAGAAAAAGCATTTGGAAGGTTTCCAAATACTTTTTTACATCTAAAACTATATATTCGGTGATACGATATAAATTATTGCATTCCCTAATCAATGTTTTAGTGCACTACAGAGCCATATTTCTTATTTCCATACAGTTTTACCAAATTAATTTAAACTCGTAAATATTTGACAGCTATTTGCGACGTTGCCAACTTTTTGGTTATGCACCCTTAAACGTGACCACGTCAATGACCTCCACCTGTCAACTGTCACTAGAAAATTACGTCTAGCAAAAAATACTACTGTGTGCCATTGAGATAAAAAGGATTATAATGTCTATGCTGTGTGCAAGTTATTTTTTTTTTCATGTTAAAAATGTAGTGAAACTTGGGGAAGCCATTGCCCAACAGTGGACTTTGGAACAATGTGGGCACACTTTAAAAAAAAGCTCGTTGGAACGAGCATGCAAGTTTTAGAAAAGCATGCATGATTTCACGTCATTATAGCGTAGCGCCATCATGACTTTCACCTATAGCGTGGTCGCAAAGCAATATTTTTTTGGCTCGTTGGACATATTCGTCTCAAGATAAGGGTGCTTGTACACGGTGCATGTAACCCGCGCTAGTGCCTCAACATGCTGAAGCTACATGCACCGTGTACAAGCACCCATTAAAAACGTGCGGGTCCAGCGACTTGAGCATGTGCCAAAGCGAGCCACCCGCGCAACTAATCGCGTGCTCTGCGGCGTGCGCGGGTTACTAGTGCATGTTACTTGAACAGTTTAAGACATGTGTAAGTTTCATAATTCCGGCAAAATTACGTTTTTAACAATGTTTTTAAAAGAATTTTCGTTCGTCGAGACATCTTGACTCGTCATAAAGCTACCGCGCGAATAGCATGCACATGTAGCTCTTGACCACAAACAAATAACTTGTACATACAGCTTGCGCAAGTAGCCCGCGTCTTTACTTGCTCCAGTCATTTGCACCTTTTACAAGTACACGCGATTAACTTGATCAAGTTGCTTGCGCATGTTACTCGCGCGGGTAACCCACACTTATACTTGCGCGGGTTATATGCACCGTGCACAAGCACCCTAAGCATGAACTGTGATTAATCTTTTATCAGAACAAATTGGTGATAACATGATAACACTATGCTCGTCAAACAAGGTAAATTTATGAAATTAATGCTAATTTATTATTAGACGGAGGACTTGTTTTATTACATACATTTAATTAGTGAATCTTAATAAAATAAAATTGTTATGCCACTATTTTTAGCACAGGTTATATTTTGACATTTATCATATTTCCTTTGACTACAGATAACATAGAACGTTCTCCACGGAAGAATAATAATTAATAAAACTTAATATTTTTTGTTTGATGGTTGTAATAAAGCGTTATATTAAGTGTATTTTTTAATAACTTCAAATTAAATAAATCATTACTACACGGATCCACATGGATTACCTATAGCAAAGATAATCTACTAATAGTATGTAAGTCAATGACATTGACAGATGCAAAGATTTAAAATATGGACTGCGCCTTCTTTAGCCAACTGATAAAATAGGCCCTCTTCTGGAAAGAGAGCCACTACGTATCGGTATCTCTTTCCCGTAACAGAGGACCCGCTCTTTGATTCCTCTCTTTCTAGATGAGTTGAGTTTTTAGGCAGCTATTGAATAGTCCATACTTTAAGTCTATGGACATGGGTGCGTTCATATTATGCCGCGTACACACCGGGCCGACGAATTAGTCTTGCTGGCCTCTAATGTTCCTGTATGGACGGCTTACCGAACGCTGGCGGTAACATCAAAGGAGTTATACATTTCGATCGAACTTGGTGTGGACGGTCAGCGAAGGCGTTCGTTGGCCCGAAGTATACGCGGCATTTTTAAAATATAAATACTTACTTAGCCCCCATTCATTACGGGGGCCCTCTTTAGAGGGCCAAAGCCTGCCAGGGTCGCGGGACTAACAACTACCGTGACCCCGGAACGTAAAGGGCTATTGAAGGACGCCGTGGATTTTAGTCAGTACAAGTCTGACAGACAAGATTTTACAACGCCATCCGATCATGGACCATGCCCTTTAAAAAGAGCGCCAAGATAGAACAAAATGCATTCCCATGTGTTTTTTGCATAAATGCATTCCCAACTTGTTCCCAACTCAGCGTTCGTGCGAATGGGAGCTAAACTCAGAGCTAAAAATGTTTCCATAGACTTAAAGCATGAACTGAGCCTTCCATAGTCAAATGTCTAGTAAAATTGCCAATTTCTATAAAACGAAATTTAAAAACAATGATCTTTAACTTTCTTTTACATTGTGATTGAAATTATATTTTTAATACAGTTGCTCAAAAAGTGGCATATTGCAGGAAAGTGGGCTTATTACACACTAGTGCGTTCTCTTTCCCAACTGTCAAAATAAGTCTATTATAAAGAAAAACCTACCATGAAGTTTTTACTAAAGAGTTTTTGTGCAAAAACGTTTATGTATTTCTAAAAAGAGCTACTAATTTATTTCAATGTCAGATTTAATGATTTAATTGAATGAGTTACATTAGGTTTAATTTCATTTCATCTCATTTTCATTTCATATCAATAAAAAAATCTACTGAAGACTAAGCTGTAAGCGTTCCCTTTGCCTACCAAAATGGATGAAGAAAAAAAAACTCTGCTTATATTCTACGGTTGGCGTCATTTACCAGAAATTTTCTTTGCGAGTTTAGTTTAATATGGGTTTTCATTTAATTGCTTAATTTTTTGCTGATAGGCCTGTTGGTCTAGTGGTTAGTGACCCTGACTGCTATGCCGGAGGTCGTGGGTTCGATTCCCACCCAGGACAAATGTTTGTGTGATGAGCACGATCATTTTTGTTCTGTGTCTGGGTGTAATTTATCTTTAATTATGTATGTATTTAGAAATATATAAGTATGTTTATCAGTTGTCTAGTACCCATAACACAAGCTCTGCTTAGCTTGGGACTAGATGGCGTTGCGTGATAGTTGTAGAAATATTAAATATCTAAATTATTTTTTCGCAACTGTATTAAAAAATAGTCGTTCAGTACACGTGCGGAACCGTCATTGCAACTTGTTCCAACTGTCAACCCTCGCCTTCGGCTGCGCCTTGGCTCGGGTAGACATTTGTCAGAACTCTTTGCAATGACAGCCTTTCCGCACTTGTAATGAAATATAATATTGTTCTACAAACAAAAAAGATACATTTTAATGGTCGTTTGATTATTGTTTTTCTTTTTTCAAAATATAGGCAGATACAGTCTGACACACGAAACATGAGCCTGGAAAATAGCGGCAAATTCAAAAAATCTACATCTGGTATCACTGCATTTAGTAAAAAAAATACATTTTGATACTTGAATTTACATCATGGATTACTAAGTAATCCATGATGTATGTAAATTCAAGTATCAAAATGTATTTTAGATGATATATAGAGATTTTAGATGTAGATTTTTTGAATTTGCCGCTATTTTCCAGGCTCATGTTTCGTGTGTCAGACTGTATGGTATGCATGCAGATAAGCAGGCACACAGGCAGATAATGAACGGTCCATGCTCTACGTTTTCTGTTAGCCAACATAACAAATTTTGAATGGAAACTGGCGCGAAATTTAAACAATGTGTTTAGAAGGTTGAGATGTGCTTAGAAAAATAATCGACGGGACTGCCAATGAAGGGAGCGCTTTTTAAATTATGTGTAGCTTATTTCAAAGATATAAAAAATATTTAAATTGGAACATTGTTTAAAATTAATCTAATGCCGTGATAATTTATCAATCTACGAATTGGGTATTTTTTTATTCACCTTTTTTTCTTTTCATTAAAGCATTAATTGTTATTGACAGCGTTATCTACGCTGAGTTACCAAGAACTGTAAATAGGCACAGTTTTATTATTCAGATATTTAATTTGTCATTTGCCTTGACTAAATCTCTTTATGAGGTGCGGATTATTATTTACGACTAGTTAATAAAGTACCTAAGCATCAGTTTAGCGTTGTAAATTCATACAAACGCAGATAAGTAAACTTTGTAATTCCGTGTTTCATTTTACGGTTGCACGCACAAGAAACGTGTCCTACGTCCAAAAGTACGCTCTCGTTAATTTATTTTTTCTAAGTATAAAATATATGTTTACGACGAAATATTATTATATTTTTAGTAGAAATTGTGAACATAAAATATAGGTATTATTTTACGGAGTGCGACACATTTATTTCACTGCATTTTCAAGGTGAGTTTTGGTAAATTATTATTAGGTATTGTATTTTGCGTTATCGTGTTTGCGAGTTAGCACTATTTATTTATTTTATTTTTATTATTTTCAAGCAAAGTTTATTATTATTATCATGTATGTTAGTTTTTATTGGGCTTAAGATCACATGTTGACAAGGCCGATAAAATAAAGTACATAACCGATTGAATAACCACGCTAGACGAATGGTGTTTTTATAGGTAATTTATTATATACTTAATTTACTATAGCTGTTGCCTGTGGCCGGCTACAACTCGATAATTATTCCACGATAAGATAAAATCAGGATAAAATCGTAACCCTATTTTTGTTTATCCAGGCTATACTTAAACTATCTGCGTACCAAATTTCATTCAAATCGTTCAGAATTTTTTGCGTGATATAGTAAAAACATCCATCCATCCTCACAAAGTTACGCATTTAAAATAAATTATGAAGTAAAAATGTCAAATTGTAGGTAGGTAGGTACAGAATTCACTCGCGTACGGGTGTTTCATTTGTAGAGATACGTTTGCCTTTTATGCTATAAACCTAGCTATCTAGATAAAGAGGTAGGTCATACCCAATTATTATTATACACTACGTTCTTGGCTACACAAAACATACGAAATGCACTTGCATAAATGACGTATGTGCTATTAAAATTGCACCTGTATCTATCTGCTAATGCCAACGTAACTCTGGTATGATCATGCATGACAGATTAGGTACCCTAAGAGTTCGTTATCACAGGAAAAACTTCATTTGAGTATTGGGACGTGTTCATTTTAATTTATGCCTTGACAAATTACAATAAACCTGTACCTACCTGTGAAAAGATAAATCAATACCAGTCTGCTGTAGGTACCTACTTAATTAATGCACTTTAATGCAAAGCAATTTACTAAATTATCTTCTTTACAAATTATGAAACAGAGTCGCTTATAGTCTGTCTGTGCGCGCAGTTTCCAAACGATTTTTTATTTTATTTTTGTGTAAAGTAGTTTTGGGAAATTTCACCGGGAAAATCGAAAATTTGAAACCGCGCGAAAACCGATCGAACCAGGATGGGATACATAGTGATGTGATGACCCCATTAATGGGGATAGTGTGAATACATCTAACGGACAAGTCAAAAAATATGATATTACATAGGTTTACCCTATATTATGTGTAGTATGAAATCGCAGTTTTAGAATTAATAATCATGCCAAACACAATGTGCCGGGAATCTAGGACCATGTGCTGAATTTATCGTAACATTTTTGTATTTTTCATAAATTAACACGGCATTGTTTTAAATAACGATAAAGCCGTGACATTTTAGAGGTTTTAAAATTCTACACTATGTAGATAGATAGATACCTATTCTATTGTTTTGAATTCACGATAGACAAGCTAACGTTATCTCGTAAGCGTGTCGTGCTGACAATATTCATATCTGCTAACAATTAGGTATATTTTTGATAATTTAAACTGACTGGTGACCCCAATATAATTATTGATATTCCTTGGCTATACCTACTTAAGTTGCCACGTTTACAAAGACTGATAGGTAGCCTAAGGGCGTTGCTCAATTACTACCCGATAATGATAAGCTGATAAACAGTAAACAGACTGCGAACGATATCTATTATTATTGTGATTCTCGCATGCAGCTACAGAATATTTTAAATTGACATGTCGAGTCACGTGGGAAGCTTGACGCATCTTTTGTGGCAAAGAATCACTATGAATAAGTATCTATGTAGATTATAGGTGTAGGGCAATAAAGTAGCTACTAACTAGTACATAGGTCTGTCATTGGTAGCCATGCATGAGGTAAATGTAGTTTACTAACACAGATTTACACAGTGCACGCTTAGATAAGACTAACAACGGATACACACCGGCAATACAAAACACTCAATGGTTTAGTCATTCTATTTAATATGTTTGCATAGTGAACTACTCTCTTTGTTCCAGGAAACCTTGCCAACTCATTTGATTCATTTTGTCATATTAAAGTGATTACCGTTTCGAAACTTATCAGTTCTGTCCGCAACGTAAACGGAGACTGTAGTGGGCTTCTTATGTGAGACTTGAAAAAGATAAGCTTGAAAATGACGAAAGCTAAGCAAGTTAATACGAAGTTGAAGAAAGAAGGGGATTTCATTCCTCCCGATGGTGGCTGGGGATGGATGATCGTCATTGCAGCTGGATTCTCTAATGTAAGTACTTTTTGTTTATACAGTATTAGCGTCAATTAAAATAATGAAGACACATAACTAGCCTACCTACTCATCAAGGCACCATCATTTTGTATAAACCTTCTCTTGGCACTTACCTATTTGTTTATTGCATACAACATTGTGCCTTTACTACGAGAGTTTATGGGTTCGTGTGGTGTTTATTTTTAAAAAAAGTACACACATTCGTGTACTACACATTTACATTGTGTCTACATGCAACTGTATTTCAGGAGAAGTAGTTCTCAGAATTATCATTTACACCGTATTTAATTACCTTTCTCCTCTATAAAATATTACTAATAGGTTTGTATTTCATGCTTTTTAGTTATTTTATATTCCGCAAAAAAAAAATCTAAACATATTTATGGACACACAATATGTCAGTGCTTTTATATTTTCTAAAGAGATAGAGTATTCTATCTCTATTTCATGATACAACACTAGCCAAATCGATGTTTCTAAACAGAGATATTCTTCGATTCTGAAACATATCTCCTACAAACTTTTCTCCGCCGAATGAACCGCCGACAGAACGTTTTGTTGATGATTTTTTCAACGACATAACCTTTCAACAAATTAGGTTTAAATACAGAAAACCATAATTGATTTTCGTATGGCTGACGGTGCTGCTAGTGACATTGGAAAGAGTGAGCGTAGCGAGCTCGGAAATTCTAACACCTCGGTTAGGTTAATATGTAATGTATTTTTTTTCTACTTTAATTTCTTCTTCTAAATGGAAGTTGTTTTGACCATGTATTTAAACAGAAAGATTTAGATAAAAACCTGCAAGAGCGAGTAACTTCGAAATTTATTGCGTCCTATCAAAGAGAGGCAGTTTGGTTAGACCGATCAATTCGATTTCATTTGTACGTAATATCGCAAGCTTGTAGCATTTCTCAAAACATGATATAGGTAATTGGAACTGAATGTTGCCTGTGCTCTCCTTTATAGATTACACAGACTTTCATGGAGTTAGTGTACCTATTGACAGTTCTGTGGGACCTGTGAAAGATAGCTTACAATACTATTATGAGAAGTCATTGTAAAGGTGCAGATCAAAAACTGTATGTGCGAATTGAACGTACTTATATCATTTTCGCATTAGGCACGTGTGCGTTAAAAAAATATGGTTTCTTATCAGAAAATCAAGATAATTGCACAGATCTGTAGCAGCTTAGTGTAAATGTGCAAGATATCAACGATCAATGTGTAAAATGGATTGGCATGGCACCCAATAGTGTTTACGAACTTAATCTTTGTTTTTTGTATTTAATTAAGGATAATTGCTAATTTATCATGAAAGGTACGTCAGCTTTGCGTCAAAATATTATCTAACACAACTTATTGCAATTTTCTATGTCTGAAAAAAAATGTCAACACACACAATAATTAGAATCTAAATAGTAATAATAAGAATCTATAAATGCCTTATTATACTTAAAGGTAAACGTGTACCAAGGTACACTGTACTAGGGGTGCTAAGACAGGAAACCTCCACGTGCGCCCGTGGACTGGAGTTCTCTCTCTCGGATACGTCCGTGGGGAAGACCAGTTTTTCGGGCCGGTGCACCCTGGGATGCGGGCAAAAACTCTTCCTTAGGCACTGTGTGCCTAAGGGGTGCCTCTTTGCCCGTGTGCGAATAGCCTGTCGGGTGGACGCTCCAACGCGTGTCCCTCTGATTAGCAGAGGGCACAGCGGCGGAGCGGGCTTGCGGACGGTGAGTAATGGGTAGCTCGCCGTCCGACCAAGGACCAAGCCCGGGTCGGTGGCGCGTCGTGTCGTGTTTCGCGCGTGCCTTCGGGGAGTAGTCAGCAAACTGACGGGGCCTATTTATATGTCGATTTACGGTAGGTAAGCTGCAGCGAAAAGGAACCCATTTGGTAGAGACATTACTACCAAAGGGGGTTTACTACATTTTCTCTGCAGCCTACTGTACCACGACACAAAAAGATGAAAAAAACGTGTACCGAATAGGTATATAGCGATGAAAGTCAAAAGTCCCATGTATGTAATTACATACTAACCGCAGCTAAATGTATTCGCACGTGACTTGTGCGAGTAGCTAATTGCATCGCGATATAGAGAATCCTTATGTGCCACTACGGACGGAATAAAATAATAATTACTTGACAGAGACACTGTGCAAATTGTACGTTCAGTGAATTTATTTACACAAATTACTATAGACTCAATTTATGGAGTTATTTACCTACCTACTTGTCTCGTATATTGTTATGGTAGACAGGAAAACACATGCTACACAAACACATGTCTTATGGTGTAGAATGAGGATTTATGGGATTCAGATCTCCCCCGAAATATCTGGGAACTAAAGAAACCAGCTTTTATAGGTGATATTTTACGACACTAAGAATTTCTTCCTGTATCGTGGGTGCGTTTACAAACATAGATAGGTACTCACATACAAAAACACCCACAAAAATTACTGAAGAAGTATTAAAATGCGTTTATTTTGTGACAGATTTTCATGATCACGCGCTAGTAACACGTGATACTTGTTTCTCCGAAAGTGCATGATGAGACATAGGTACTGATGCCTGCCGGGATCACCAGTGAAGTCCCCTTTGCCCCAGCCATTGTGGAAAAATGAAAGTAATTCATAGAAATGTTAATAAAGGTCTAACAGTATCTTTATAAACTTTTGGAATTATTAAGGAAAAAAAAGAAACCATAGAAAAAAATACGCATTACCTACATAAAAAAAAAATATCCTGTATAAAATGCGTAGCTGGTAAATGCTTTTTTCAAAAGCTCTATTTTTCCTTTAGTTTTTACAATCCTCAGAATCTTTAGCATCGAAACAAAATTATGGTTTTACGGATAACGGATCTGATAGTTCTGGGGCGTATGGTAGGTACGCCCACTTACACGTTTATAAGAAAATTGTTCACCTAATATTGCTTTTTTCACAGGCCTTTCATTACAAGAAGATAAACATTAATACTTGTTCATTATATTCCAGCTGTCAGCATTGCCGATACTGCAGCAGTTCGGGCTCCTGTTCCGGGACAAGTTCGCCAGACTCGGCATCAGCAGCTCAGAGACAACCACTATAATCAACATGAACTCTGCCCTGACCTCTTGCGTCGGTGCGTGACGCGCCTTGCATGGTAACTCTCTGATACCATACCCGGCCCCTTCGTAATTAGCTGTCATTTTTACTATTTATCTTACTAGGTACTAAGTAGTTTTTTGTCTATGGCTTCGCACTAATCCTCTATTCATAGCCTATGACCGTCTCAAGGGTTCGAACTATCTCTGTAACAAAATATAAATAAATAGGTAATAAATTATGGGTTAGGCGGTTTATGATAAGTAAATGCGAAAGTTTGTGAGGACGAATTTATGGTTGTTTGTTACTCTTTCTCGCAAAAACTATTGAACTGATTTGAATATAATTTGGCACACACATAGTTTATAATGTAGATTAACAGGATACTTTTAACCCGATAGTAACTTTGATGCCGTGAGAAAGTACCCGAACTACAAGCGGCTGAAGCCGCGTGATTAAACTAGTGCCGCCCGCCATAATTATGGACAAATACATTTACATGTAATTGTTTACAAAATTTGTTTATTTACCCTGTTCAAAGATTTAAAAGTTATCTAAAGTTATCAATGTGTAGGTACTTGTAATTTCACAGCAAATACATTAAACATTGCATTTACGTAAATCTATCGGGACAAAGAGCAAAAATGAAACTAAGTATTGATAAAAAGAATAAAATGTTTTTGAATGTGTCACTATCAAATTGCTTTCGTACTTTTCCTTGTATATTCATGCAAATATTATGAAATGTTATATTGAGGTTTAACTTACCTTTCATCTACTGTTGTTTCAGGTCTTGCAAATGGTCCTTTGTTCAAAACATTCACCTACAGACAGGTGTCTATGACTGGAGCAATATTGGTCTTCATATCTCTGGTTTTGACTACGTTTTCATATAACTTCATGACCTATCTTGTGTCATTCTCAATCTTATACGGTAAGATGTTTCTATACTCTGGTGAATTAAATAATCAAAAGATAAAACCTGACAATTACCTATTTATGTTATTTGCATGTTTTCAGGTGCCGCCTATGGTATAAGTAGTTCAGCAAATGCCCTCGCATTAAATACTTATTGGAAAAACAGAAGACGACTGGCAACAGGATTATCATGGACGACAACAGGTCTAGGGCCCATCATGTGGCCACATATTATCACTGCCCTCTTTGCTGGCTTCGGAGAAACGGGAGCCATTCTTATCATAAGTGGAATTTCCTTACATGCCTTAGCTTGCGCTCTTTTATTACAACCAGTAGAATGGCATGCTAAAAAACCAAACGAAGAAGATCAAGAGAAACTCCTAAAAGCAGACACCAAAGTTGATAAGGTTGAAGAAAAAAAACCCGAGAGCGGATATTTTAGTCAAGTTTCAAAGTTCAAAAATTTAAGTACTTTTTCAAGTCAGTATCTCTACAATGAAGACGACCCAGTCAATCCTGGCTACGAAATTACAGACCCTGGTATACCTATGATGTTACGCGCAAACGACGGTTACTTCAGTAAATCTAGGCAGTCGAAAAGTCGACTCTCTTCAAGAGAAGGATCGAACAGAAATTCACAAATGAATTCACGACTAAACTCAAAAAAGCCATCAATGACAAACTTACTTGAAAGTCGTTCCCGTAAATCTTCAACATTGTACCTAAATGAATCTAAGAAAAACTCTTCAGCTAACCTAGGAGCTATGGGTCAGGAACGTGATCGTTCTCGTAAATCTTCTACATTGTACTTAAATGAGTCTAAGAAAAACTCATCAGCGAACTTATTAACTGTACCTCAAGAGCGTGATCGTGATCGTTCTCGCAAGTCGTCAACATTGTACTTAAATGAGTCTAAGAAAAACTCAACAGCTAATTTAGGCGCTTTGGCTCAAGAGCGTGATGCTTACAAACCAAAGCGGAAAACTTCTATTACATTAGAGACACAGATTCCTGAGTCAGAAATAGAAGACTGTCCTACGCTTAAGGCTCCTCAAGATTTGAAAGCCGACGAAAAGGCTGTTGTAGAAAAGATAGATCCAGCTGACGCCAAAAATATTGCTGACAGAGCTGATAAACACTTTGTTGGAAGCAAGAGTATTAAGTCTTTTAAAATGGATGGTCAATATGGTGAAAAATATAATAAAGACAACCACAGTAATGTCTCACTTAAGATTAAAATTGATAATGATGAAAACGATGAAAAAAAATATTTGAAAGACAATCACAGCAATCAGTCAGTCCGTACACGACACAGAAGAAAATCAAACAACTTTAATTACGAAAGTGAAGTACTAAAACAAGCGTCTTTGAAATTGGAGCAATATTTGAAAGAAAGCGAAGACAAAACTGATAAGGTGAAACTTTTGTTGACACAGATGGAAGAAAATGACGATGAAGACGATGATGTATTTGAAGAGAAGAAAAAAGTTGAGGTCGAAGAGGAGGAAGATGAAGATGAACAACTTACATTTTGTCAAAAAGTTTATTTGTTCTTTGATTTAGATTTATTAAAAGATTATACTTTCATTAATCTGATGTTGGGAATAACACTTGCTAATTTCAATGAGCTCAATTTTTCGATTTTGACTCCATTCATTCTTGGTGACTATGGGAAAACTAAGACTGAAGTGGCCCTGTTTATGTCACTTTTGGCTGGAGTTGATATTTGTGTGAGGTTCTGCATACCGTTTGTAGCCGGTAGAATCGGTTGGGACAATAACTCATTCTTTCTTTTTGGAGTGATGACTATGGCTATGGGAAGAGTAGGTAATATATTCTTCATTTTTATTATTTGATGACTAAGAATTTCATTTAAGTACCTAATTGTTCATTCTCAAAATTTTGAAAATGTCTCTGATATAAGAAATGTTTTTTTTTACTTGCACATTGCCTTATAGTAATTAGTACGATTTTTTTTCAGTTTTGGCGTACTGTCAAAAGTATTATGTGGTCCTTCTCGTGGCTGTGATGATTGGCTTCGGGAAGGGTCTCCGAACGGTGTTTATGGCCCTGGTCATACCTACCCACGTCCCGCTGCATAAACTGCCAGGAGCAACAGGCATACAACTGCTAACAGCTGGAATGGTTTATCTTTCTCTGGGACCTGTTGTTGGTAAGAACTTTGATTTATCTTTTGAATATTTGCTTATGGCACGTCTCCATGCTCCTTTTTGATTGTGTATTTTTTTTGTTTTTTAAACCTGTGTTCGATCATGCCTTCCCCAAATTCCTCTACGAGATGTTTCCCGCGCTACACCTAATTTATTATCTACATTCCAAATTGATCCTTAACCTTTTTACGCCGTGACATAAGAGTCAATGGATGTCATTGATAATGAATTATAGAATGTTCTTTCTTTATGTTTGTAGGTTGGATCAAAGACAACGCTTCAACAGCTGTGACCTTACATTGCCTGAACATATTCACATGGTTGACCGCCTTGTCCTGGGGTCTGGAGAAATTCATTACAGCAAGACGACACAAAATTGAAGAGAACGAAATTGTTAAAGCTTAATTAGTTTTAGTTTATTTTATACTTATTTTTATTATATCGATATTATTTTTGTTTTTGTGTATTATTTTACTGTCCTGTTGTACCAGCCGTCGTTATAATCATTATTCGAAAAAATCTAGAGATGAAGCTAGCATAGAAACGTCGAAATTTGCAAGAAAAGACCTGCAGTTATACCCAGTTGTTGCCTGTGGTTGAAGTCTTAAGGCGGCGGTTCGCGCCGCGACATAGACCGAGACAGGAGACCGCGACACTTGTCATTGCCTAATGTTAAGTACTGTCTGGGTCTCCTGTCGCGGTTTCCTGTCGCTGTCTCCTGTCACGGAACCGGCACCTTTACTGCTAACAAATTAAGCGTCGATATTAATTTTAAGAACTCAAAATGGTTTAATGATATCGTTTAATTACGCCGTAAAATTAATATCATCGATTCCACTTGACCTAATAAAATATCCTCGTGACATGTAGTAGATAAGTAAATATTTTTTAATTGTTTATTTACTCACAAATAACGCAAACCAGATGTAACAGATGGTTGATAACGAAGATAAGCGAACCCCAAAATGATACGAATGGTCACAATATTAGTTATTATTATAGTGGTGGTCATGTTTTCAGTGAGTGATCGACCTGTGGTATCCGGGATTACAAGGTTATCATTCTAAACGGTCTGGTTTTCGCGGACATTCATATGCGTTGATGTTTCATGAAACTTTCCCTGAATCAGCCAGCACAAGGATTATGTTAGTGGAAACAACGTATTTTTCTACTCCTCCACTTTTCGTCGACAATTATATTCATTCTCAGGGACACGTTGAACCTTATTGTCACGGTGCTTTGGTAGTCGCCACTGTCGATGCTGGCTTCCAAGAGTTGCAGTGATTTGGGTATAATGCGGCAGGATTGTCCCAACAAAAAAAAAACCCTAAGATTAGAATTAGTTTATTTTATCGTTAATTCTGATCTGATTTAGCAATCGAATCTGTTGATGAATCCTTTAAAAGTATTGATACCTCCTCAATATTTCTAGCTCGCTACTTCGATATTTATAACACGTATGAAAAGGTGCCGTTTGTTGGAGGTTTGTGGTTTTACCCCCTTGTAAGGGGACTTCCAGACTAAATTGAAAATAGAATACCTCAGAAAACACAGATATAATAATAGATATAAAAAATAGCAGAAGAAGAGAAATACTATAAAAAATGTACCATAAATGACAAAGGGCAGAGTCCAAAAACTAAGAATGGCTTTCTCCCTCTCAACAATTAGAGTTATAGCGAGATGGAGGAAATAACATTAATTGTGTGACCACTATAGACCAATGATGCATCATTGGTTAATAGCCGCCGGATTTTGATTAACCCGTGTCGCCCGTACTCGAGCAATGACAGCGTTAACAGGTCAAACGGAATTCGTCAATGCGCGGACGCATATTTGACGTGTGTGCCTTTGCGAGTAACGTGCATTTAGAAGTAAATGACAAGTGCGAACATTTTGTTTGTTGATTTGACATAATTGAGTGTGGTGTCTTGTTAAGTGTGTAGTTGCTGTAGTGTCCAAATGTCAACAGATTGTTATAGGCATTATTTTTAGAAATGGTGATACCATATCTGCCTTATTAAATCAGAAGAAATGTCCTATATTATTTAATAACTGTCGTTTAGTACACAAAAAAGGTATGTGTTTGTGCTATAGTCGGAAAGCGCCTGATTTTCTAACTTTAGCAATCAGTTACATTGACTCAGTCGGCTGTGCCTATACTTATGCGCCTGTTGGGTTCGTACTTAGCAATATTTTTCTAAAAGGTTAATAGCTAAACAGTATTGAATATTTATTTGCCGTTGGCATTTATCATTCCAGAACTGGACATAGGTAATGGGGTAATCTGAACTCGTCGTTGATTCTGTCCAGCCAATCCCGTAAGAGGCCTTTTTTTTTTTTTTTTTTTTTTTTTTTTTTTTTTAGCGTGGTAAAATCATCAAATGAGTCCTCCCACCCCGGGCAGGGCGGGAGGGACTGTCAGACTTGTACTGACTAAAATCCACGGTGTCCTTCATTAGCCCGTTATGTCCCGGGGTCACGGTAATGAGATAAGTCCCGCGACCCCGGCAGGCTTTGGCCCTCTAGAGGGGGGCCCCGTCATCATGCTGACACTCCTTGAGGCGCGCGTGGAACACAACGCGCCGTCGACCCGGGCATGGTCCATGGTCGGGTGGCGAGTTGCCCTTTACTCGCCGCCCGCATGCCCGCGCCTACGGTGGCCGGAGATCGTCCCGCGACGTCCGACGCCGTGGGCGTCTACCACTGCGGCTGGGGCGGAGGGAGGACGCTGTCCTCTCTCTCTCGCGGCTCGCCTCCTCCTTCACGAGCATAACTGCTTCGCAGAAGGAGGCGACCGCTTCCCACTCCGTCTCGCCCCGCAGCATGGCCTCGACCAATGCCGGGCGCGAGAGGTCTCCGCCTATCGCCGCCGAGAGGACACGGCGGTGCTCTGCCCAAGCGGGGCAGTCCTGCACCGTATGCTCCACCGTGTCCTCCGGGCGATCCCGTAAGAGGCCTAATTAAAAAAGAATAATTCCTAGTCATTTTGTAAATAAAAACATAAAAAAAGAACAAAACGAAGAAGTTTCATGAATCCCAAAACTTTTTTGAAACTTCAATGAATTTTTTTACGGTTTTCCCCAATTTCTGCTTGTAGGTTCCAATATAATGTGCAAGATTGCAAAATGAGGTCATAATTATCAACTACAATGATATGAATTAGTTATTAGTAATACTTAAAGGATTTACTGATAAAACTATTTCAACGTTAGGTACGTAAGTGAAACAAGATAGATAGATAATATACATTTATGTGTAAACTTGTACATAATCTAAGGTAGATACGAAGCAAACTATAAGGAGTAACAAAAGGGCCCAAAACATGTGCCTAAAAAAATGCAAGAAAATAGATTGTATCATTAAAACGATTATCCAGGTTAAAGAAATATTCATATAAAATTTTATCAATAGATTAAAAAAGATAAAGAAATTAACACCACGCGTGACCGTTTAATCAAAGATTAGGTAAATGAGAATACAATACTAGCTCATTAGTCATCCTCCATCCATCAATTTGAATGCTAATTGTGACCTGTATGAGCAAACGTTGTTTCGGATTTCTATTACAGTTTGGAATTGTCACCCGAATACCTTTTAGCAGCGAAACGCTCGTATTGTTATAAAATAAGTAGATATTTAGACAAATAGCAATATTGAGTAGGTAGAGCAATTGAATTACTACTTACCTATAATTTAAATAAAATATTAACCGTCGTACCACAAAAACTTTTAAACGTCTGTTGAACACTTGTGTAAAAAAAAGGTCAGATTATGGCATTGAAATAAGGTCCGTTTTGCAGTCACACTTTTTTTAGACAAGTGTTCAACAGGTGTTTAAGTTTTTGTAGTAAGGCTGAATGTATTTTTAGCTTATTTTTTCTCTTCTTTCTATCTACCAAATCTTTCCACTTTTTGCGGTTTTGTTTTATGGCTATCCATTTTATTCCTACCATCTTCCTACTTTAATGAGATCTACTATCCACTTAGTCGATTGTCTTCCCTCATTCCTGTTTTCCGTGACATGGTCTCTACTTCAATATTTTCCTCTCCCATCTTCCTTCCAGTCTACGTCATAAATGGCCCGCCACTTCCACTTTCATTCTGACTTCTTCCACTGAAATTCTTAGGGTAATTCTGAAAATTTCAGTTATAAATACTACTATCTACCTATTCACAAAATCTAAACACAAAAAAATATTCAAAAAGAACTGTACCATTGTTTAGCTGTTCTAAGCTGGTTAACTGGGGAAAACCCGAGAGTCGTTTTTTTTAAAACCCTTTAAATAATTCTAAAAGTACATTAGCTAGATAGATCTACATTGATTCTGATAATTTACTAAGATAGACCCAAATACGTGTGAGCACGTAATAACATTTTAACGATAACGAGACACGTTACTAAAGTCAAACCGATAACGAATATTTGCTATGCGCCTACACTGTCTGTCATTAGCACAACATGTACACAGTGGCACGAACATTCATGTATTTGTTGCAAACAGTTGCCTGAACTAAGGATCAATAATCTCTGTAGGAAAAACAGAGATCACCGCCCAAGTGATGAAAACTGTGCTTCGTTTGTGAGTTGGTGTTAATTACAAAAGTTATGTAATATTAAGACAAAAGTTTTGATTGAAGAAATGTGATTAGTGATTCTGAACTGAAAATGTCGAATGTTGAAACAAATAAGGTCCCCCCTGACGGGGGCTACGGGTGGGTTGTGACCATAGCTTATGCTATGAATAATGTAAGTATAAAAACAATTTTTTTTTTCTCTATTTATTATCGCAAAGAAAGTCTGTAAGTTTCTGACGGGGACTGAAAAGTAATCAATCGCCTGCCGGGGTCAAGGGACTGTCTATACAGACTACTGTGACTCTGGAACGTAAAGGGCAATTAAAGGAACATGGTGTGGTGGATTTTAGTCAGTACGAATCTGATAGTCCCTTCCGCTACTCCCAGGGCGGGAGGACCATTTAATATTATTACCACCTAAAAAAAAAGTCTGTAAGTTTGGACGTAGAAGAAATTCTTGCGCTGAATTAATACTGCTGTTTCATCGGTTACGTTTCATGTCCTAGTTCATTTAACTTAACTTAAACATACCTACTGTCCCATTCATCAAGTATCATGGTGTCAAAGAAAATCGCGTTTCCTAGCAATACATTAACATCGAGTAAGTGAATTAAAAAATTTTCATGCAGAGTTCATTTTATGTCCATTTTTAGGGTTCCGTAGCCAAATGGCAAAAACGGAACCCTTATAGATTCGTCATGTCTGTCTGTCTGTCCGTGTATGTCACAGCCACTTTTTGTCGAAAGTATAAGAGCTATCCTGTTGAAACTTGGTAAAAAGATGTATTATGTGAACCGCATTAGGATTTTCACACAAAAATCAAAACAAAACAAATTTTGGGGGTGCCCCCCATACTTAGAATTGAAACTCAAAAAAAAAAAATTCACCAAACCCATACGTGTGGGGTATCTATGAATAGGTCTTTGAAAATGATATTGAGGTTACTAACATAATTTTTTTCTAAACTGAACAGTTTGCGCGAGAGACACTTCCAAAGTGGTAAAAAGTGTGTGTCCCCCCCCGTAACTCCTAAAATAAGAGAATGATAAAACTAAAAAAAATATGTAATGTAGACCTCAACCAAAACTACCAACGAAAATTGGTTTGGATGAGATACAGTTAGCAGTTTTTGAGATATAGTACTACTATGAAAAACAAAGTTATTTTTATTGTTTGTGTTATATTACTTACTAATCTCAATATAATTATATCTCTAATCTATGCTTGCTGCTACGGAACCCTTCATGGGCGAGTCCAACTCGCACTTGGCCGGTTTATTTATCTAGTTAAGTCAACAGTAAATTAGGTCTACATTCATGCTATGCACATCATAGTTACATATTTTAATGTCTGTTATCTCAGAAACTTATCAGTTAAATACTCTGTGTTTTACTTGTGTACCTACTCTCTTAAATTAGAGTTACCCCTGCTTGTAAATGTATCAACTTTGTTATTCATTCCTTAGCCGTCATCATCGTCATCTTCAGCCTACAGCACACACTGAGTGGCATTGGCATCTTAAATCTGAAACTGCATGCTACTCGACTCATCTCTCGGTTAATCCCATCCAGCTGTTTTCTACACCACTCTCTCTTCTTCTCTCACTCCTTCCACCTAACAATCACCATACGTATGTATATCACTATTTCCACATGAGGAGGCATCTACCCTTATAGCCTGAGGCCTTATCATGAGTTTTCAGTTATTCTGACGTAAAGTAAACTGGAACTTTGACATTTTCAATTGACAAATTTCAAGGAAAAAATTAGTTCTTTCTTCGTACACCAGGGACGCTGTTCCATTTTTCCATACAAGAAACGCTTTAAATACTGGAAAGACGCTGTAGAGTAAAATAGTGAAAACTCGTGATAAGGGCTCTGTACAGTTAATATGGCCAATCAAGTTGTGGTAGGTTAGGTCGCCTGAAATGGCCATTTCATATAACCTACCATAACGTCTTATAGCAATATTGTTTAATCTTATTCCATACTGGGAAATAAGTGGAACTAAATGTTGCTGAGATGTTGACACTCACAAGGAAAGCCGTAAACAGGGTCCAAGTAGTACAGAGACCCATGGATCATTCCTGCTCGGCATAAAACTAGTAAACCGAGTTCCAAACGCCGAAATCAGGCGACGCATGAAGGTTTTAGAAATTGGAAACCTCGTTATGGTCCTCAAGTTCAGTGAAGCAGGACGTCTATCAAGACGCGGTGGTGGCAAGTGAAGCACAATTTTACCCTTTCATATTCTGGGAGGCCTCCCAGAATTGGAAAGAGGATTGTCGGCCCTTCAATGGCGAGATGGGTAGATGTTATACCAATGTGGGTATTTCCTGGATGTCTCGCACAGGAACGGATAACTTGACACTATCGGGGAGAGGCCTATCCCCAGCAGTGTATGTGTTATGGGCCAAGTGATTAATGCGGGCAGTATTCATAATGCCCGGGCATTATGAATAATGCCCAGCCATATCGGCCCAAGTGATTAATGTGAATAATAAACTAGTTCTTCGAAAGGTCGAGGGGGGCTCCTACTTCTGGGTAGTTTAAAAAAAAATTAATCACTCGGGACTCACCATATCGGGATATGGCTGGGCATTATTCATACTGCCCGCATTAATCACTTGGCCCATGCATTGCTGTGTGTGCATTGCTCTGCTCTACTTCTTTCCCAGTCTGGAATAAGATTTTACGGGAACTCCTCAGCCAGTCTATTCTGTAAGGTTTGCCGACAACTTCAACATATTCCTCATTTATTTTAATAGCAACTCTCTTGAGACTAAATTAATATTTGACCTGGTCAAACTGTATAACACAGGGTAACACCACCACGGGGTGACACAGTACCAACTAGTAAACGCAGCAGCTATTAGCTCAGCCACTGCGTGTACCACTCGGAATACACCGTGTTCTTCACGTTATCCATAAACTTTAGCAAATACTTCTATGGCTTTTACAAATCAAATCCAACAAAGGAAGTAGTACTTAAAAAGGCTTCGTTACAAAGATATTTGTAATTTCATTTAATGAAATTTAATTGAGCTATGCAGTGAGAAAGTTTCTTAATTTGAAATCTATCAAATACTATTTGCATTTCATTTGTTTCAGCCCGCCAAATGTTATGAATGACGTTGCCAATTCGGATAAAGAGGCATGCATATCGGGTTATTTACGTCTAGGTATTTAGTTTGTATGAAAATTAACAAAAAATAAAAAATAAGAATTTATTAATGTGTCCATAATGAAAAATGCTTACTTCCGTGGTTTGAACATCTGGTCGAAGTTTATGTATATCGTCCGGAACACGGTGTATAGTACATATTATTATAATGTTACTTCGTGGGGATAGGAAGAAGCTAAGCGAGATTTAACTCATGTTTTCATTTGTTCAAACTAAGTATTATATTATCTTTGAAACTACCATGTTTTTAACAGTTGATCTTATCGGGCCGTTATTACGTTATATTGTGGAATATGGTTATATTATATTCTTTAGACTGTTTAAGGTACCTAGCTTTAAACGAACAGAGGCCTACAATTACTGCATTCAATCTAGTCTAGACGAACACAGGAAAACATTGAAAACGCACATTTTTCCCTATTGTTGATATTATTGGTATAAATATCTAGATTATATTTTACAATATGATAACTTAGTCGCCAAACTATTTATACCTACTTAACTCAAATATTTTGAGCACGATAAGCAGCATCGATTTAAATATTGATCCATTGTCTTCTCTCAATATAATTATAATGCTTTGCTCACGGCCATAATTATAATGACCATTAAGGCTGCGTTTCCACCAGAGATGTGAAAGGATGCGTAGCGAGGGATGTGTTTGTAAAGAACCGATAGAATCGCTTCATTTACCTCGCCTCGGTCAGCACAGCACTGGTGGAAACGGCTCAGCGGAGCTGGATTTTTGCGCATACAAAACAAGCGAGGGATGTGTACTTACGAGGGATGTGAGAGAGGGATGTGTGCGAGGGATGTGTTGCGAGGGATGTGTGAGTGGGATGTGTTGCGATGGATGTGTTGTGTCTCCGCTCCTACTACACCGCACCCTCGTCGACACATTTCACAGCTTCGCAACGCATCCTCGCACCACACATTAATGCGCATTTTCACAGCTCCGCTACACATCCTCGCAGGCACATTTTCATCGCACATCTCTGGTGGAAACGCAGCCTTATTCTGGTTAAGCAGCTCACAACCCCCGTTGACCTGCGAGATGCCATTTAAATAAAAAATAACGATATATGCATATGGCTATCCGAAATCAGAACCACCGGACATTTGCTTTGTTTAATCAAAATGCCATTCCTAATCTTTTAAACTGCTTAGTTTCTATATCGTTAATGATTCAATTATATGTTTATCACAGCAATTACATAAGATCACTTTAATCAGCACACATAGTCCATAATTTTAGTTTTTTAGAACTGCTCAGCATTTTCAGTCGACCAAAATTAGAAAAAAAACCGGCCAAGTGCGAGTTGGGCTCGCCCATGAAGGGTTCCGTAGCAGCAAGCATAGATTAGAGATATAATTATATTGAGATTAGTAAGTAATATACACAAACAATAAAAATAACTTTGTTTTTCATAGTATTTGTATGAATGGCAAAGTTACATTTGCGGTTTTTGAAAATGTACTATATCTCAAAAACTGCTAACTGTATCTCATCCAAACCAATTTTCGTTGGTAGTTTTGGTTGAGGTCTACATTATATATTTTTTTTAGTTTTATCATTCTCTTATTTTAGAAGTTACGGGGGGGGGGACACACTTTTTACCACTTTGGAAGTGTCTCTCGCGCAAACTGTTCAGTTTAGAAAAAAATGATGTTAGTAACCTCAATATCATTTTTAAAGACCTATTCATAGATACCCCACACGTATGGGTTTGGTGAAAAATTTTTTTTTTGAGTTTCAATTCTAAGTATGGGGGGCACCCCCAAAATTTGTTTTGTTTTGATTTTTGTGTGAAAATCCTAATGCGGTTCATATAATACATCTTTCTACCAAGTTTCAACAGGATAGCTCTTATACTTTCGACAAAAAGTGGCTGTGACATACACGGACGGACAGACAGACAGACAGACATGACGAATCTATAAGGGTTCCGTTTTTGCCATTTGGCTACGGAACCCTAAAAAAGTATTTTAAACCGGTATGAAAATTATCCACTTCAAATCTTAGTTGTGGCCCTAAGTTAAAGATACAGGACTTATAATCGATAAAAGGTGTGACTTTATAGAAAAGAAGTTTAAAAAGCGCATGAGGTGACAACTAGAAAAGTATGAGAGAAGATATGATGCACCAACCCCAAATACATATAATCTGTTATAGGGGCAGTACAATGATGAGAAGTAAGGAACAGGCACAACCTAACGAAGGACATAAAAGGATTTTTAAGGAAATTTTACACCTCTCTCTCACTCTCCTGTGTCATGTGTGGGTTAGCAAACATTGAAACACTGCACTAAAATCTGTCTTCGCTAAAAGTTAAAATAATAATCTCTATATCGCTCTAAGATTTGCTGTAAGAAAACCCATCGCCTTTGTACATAATTTACCCTTATGTGAAATGTTATTTTAATTATGTGTGTACAATTAAGAATAAGAGTATCCACAAACACCCAGACCCAAAAACCAAATTAGCTTACCCGTAGAAGCAACTATGGTGAGATTATAATTAATTTAGGTCAGGTGCCATACTACAAACTTATGCTAAGAAGGAACTAAGCATTTAGCCAATCAAATCAATTCTAATCTAAGTTATTCTGTCACTACTTACCTCATAGCTCATAGCTTGATTTCATAAATCTTTGAAAATCGTTATATTCATCATATATAAAAGCTTTTTCCATCTACCTAGTGGTAGATGGAAAAGGTTTTTAGGGTTCCGTAGCCAAATGGCAAAAACGGAACCCTTATAGATTCGTCATGTCTGTCTGTCTGTCTGTCCGTATGTCACAGCCACTTTTTGTCGAAAGCATAAGAGCTATCCTGTTAAAACTTGGTAGGTTGATGTATTATGTGAACCGCATTAGGATTTTAACAAACACACAAAATAAAAACAAAACAAAATTTGGGGGTGCCCCCCATACTTAGAATTGAAACTCAATTTTTTTTTCACCAAACCCATATCTGTGGGGTATCTATGGATAGGTCTTAAAAAATTATATTGAGGTTACTAAAATCATTTTTTTCTAAACTGAACAGTTTGCACGAGAGACACTTCCAAACTGGTAAAATGTGTGTCGGGGGGGGACACACATTTTACCAGTTTGGAAGTGTCTCTCGTGCAAACTGTTCAGTTGTGTAACTTCTAAAATAAGAGAATGATAAAACTATAAAAAATATGTAATGTAGCCCTCAACAAAAAATTTCAACGAAAATTGGTTTGGATGAGATACAGTTAGCAGTTTTTGAGATATAGTACATTTTCAAAAACCGCAAATATATCTTTGCCAAAGTTATTTTTATTGTTTGTGTTACTTACTAATCTCAATATAAATATATCCCTAATCTATGCTTGCTACTAGGGAACACTTCATGGGCGAGTCCAACTCGCACTTGGCCGGTTTTTTTTTCTCATTTAATTATCTGCTGTCAACCTTTAGGCTATCGTTCACTACCTTTTATTCTAAATAATTTCTCACACATTTCATTCATTTCTCTTTGGTCTTCCTCTCTCTCCGTCTGTCTACAACCTACCTACTTTGTCATTTCGATTTTATAATGAATTATATATATTTCCAGGTTGTTGTTCTTCCCTTGATCGCTGGTTTCGCGTTGGTGTTGAACGATACCGATATGACAGCTACACAAGTTACCTTCGTTATTGTATTAAATCACAGCATTGGAATGCTCTTGTCGTTCTTCGGAGGACCCTTATTGAGAAGCTTCGGGTACAGAAAGATTGCTGTAATCGGTGCCATATTCATATCATCTGGTCTAATGATTATGTCAGCAGCAACCGACTTCTGGCAATTTATTTTATCTTACAGTATTATATGTTGTAAGTAGTCATATCTGTTCGATAAGATTCATATGTTTAGATTTCATTACGTTATGAGTCCTGATGTTACTTTTAATTTCAGCGATGGGTGTAGCTGCTATTATGCAAGCATTCACACTAGCAATAAATTCATTTTTCAAAGAAAAAAGAGGAAGAGCCGTTGGCGTAGGCATGTCTATCACTGGATTGGGATCCATATACATGCCTCTTTTGATGAGTTTCTTGATGTACACATACGGATGGAGATATGCAGTATTAATTTTGAGTGCAATTTGCCTCCATTCACTTGTAGCTGCCTGTTTACTTAGACCCGCAAAGTGGTACTTAAGAGATCCTCCAAAATCAGAAGAAGCGATGCCACTGAACAGTGAACCAGACGAGCTTATAAATGGCAATGCAATTTCATCGTCTACAGTTGTTGGTATGATTGTTTTGAAATCCGTATATTAATTATTATGTTCAAATAATGTAATCACGCATTGTCACCAACATTGTTGCAGGTATTGCCTCTCTACCGCCACGACTGGAAGAATCTGCGACAAATGGTGTAATTCCGATAAAGAGTTTATCAATGCGATCTCTTAATAGTAACACTAGTCTTCAAACTCGAAATGCCATATCACACCCTGATGTTCGAAACAAATCGCAAGAGGCGCCCCTGTTAGAGTCTCGTTATAAGTGGTGGGAGTCTCAAGAAATTAATCTCGGTAGTTCCATTAATATATTTAACGAAAAAGAAAATTTGAGACACACAAAAGCTAAAGAACAGGAAATTGTTAAAGAAGAGGAGAAGAAAAAGGGTTATATGAGCCATTTCATTCAGTTCTTTGATCTGACACTATTGAGTGATCCAATATTCGTCAACATCGTATTTGGTCTATCAATAGCTGCTTGCGTGGAGACGAACTTCTCACTGTTGTTGCCTATAATTCTCAAAGACATGATGAAGTTTGAAACAGCAGATATAGCAAAGCTGATGTCAGTCATAGGTTTTTCGGACACGCTGTTTCGATTTGTGTCACCATTTATTGGAGAATGGTGCAACAAGTCTCCACGTGTCATGTACATGGTCAGTTTACTTATGATAATCTTCACCAGATGTAGTAAGTATCTTTTCATTTATAAAAATTTAAAGCACAGTTTCAGAAATAACATCATTATAAATATTTATCAGTACAAGTGTAGTGTAAATAACCGCCTGTATCATTGTTCCGAGTTGTTGATAAAGGCATCAAACTCATACAAACATTTCTTTATTTCTTACCATTTTATGTGCACTAATGTCATTTATTTATAGGTTGATAAACTCTTTATGTGTAATTTTTTAAAATGCTGAAATATCATTGATGATGATGAATGACGAGCAATTGCGTCTTTTTAGATTTATAGACTGATAAAATTCGATTAGGAAAGTGGTCTGTTTGTAATCCTAGGATTTATCACAAATGGCTGTTCAAAGTCACTCTAATAAACAGAAGCAAAGAGTGTTTTTAAACGTTTCAAGTTTCAGTAGTTGTTAATTCTTCAATTGCGCTGTTGCGGAACTTACAGTAGGTACTTTTTCATTTTATAGGTACTCGACAACATAATAGTATTTATTAATAGTAAAATTACATTTCTACAAATCTTAATTACTCGATTGACAATTACTGTAGTTCCAGTAACTAATAAATCAAACATAAGAAACAGAACTGCAAACCCAGAGTTAATTTTGCAACTACCTAGAACACCGGATTATCGACGTCAACTATAAATACTTACTCATTGATTGATTGTTCTCAAAACACTAACAAAGATACAAATGTAACTCTTCTATGTCTGGAGGAATATTTGAAAATACATTGACAATCTTACCAATGCAAATCAACGGGAGATTCCTAGTAGATTCCTTCCAAATTCTCTTCTGTCCTCTATTTCGTACCTGCTGTGTTTCCAAACAGGAGTGTTTTAAAAATATCTTCAACTTTTTCCAGTGATGCTGTTCACAACCTCCTTCATGGGCATGCTGTTCGTCTCACTGGCTCTGGGCATCACGAAGGCAATGAGGACAGTCTATGTGAACATTGTGATCCCGAACTACGTACCGATCCATCGACTGGCCTTCGCTTCTGGGATCCAAATGTTCTTCAGCGGCATCACCATTTTCACCATCGGTTCCTTATTGAGTAAGTGTACTTGTGTTTCCGTTTACTGATTAGATATTATCTATCGGTTATTGTTCAATTGGTCTATTTAATAGTGGATGTGTCTGATGTTCATGTGCGATTAAAAATGTATGCTCTAAACTTCAGCTTGACGTATTTCACGGCGAAAGGAAAGATGTTATCTGATCTTACTTTTTTTATACGGGCTTTTAGCCTTACTTATACACCGTGTTCTTCACGTTATCCATAAACTTTAGCAAATACTTCTATGGCTTTTACAAATCAAATCCAACAAAGGAAGTAGTACTTAAAAAGGCTTCGTTACAAAGATATTTGTAATTTCATTTAATGAAATTTAATTGAGCTATGCAGTGAGAAAGTATCTTAATTTGGCCTATGCTGCCGCTTAGTGCAAATACTATTTGCATTTCATTTGTTTCAGCCCGCCAAATGTTATGAATGAAAATACGACGTTGCCAGTTCGGATAAAGAGGCATGCATATCGGGTTATTTACGTCTAGGTATTTAGTTTGTATGAAAATTAACAAAAAATAAAAAATAAGAATTTATTAATGTGTCCATAATGAAAAATGCTTACTTCCGTGGTTTGAACATCTGGTCGAAGTTTATGTATATCGTCCGGAACACGGTGTATAGGTACAAACGCCCAGCCCAGTACTTGTAGAATATAGTGCGGGAATCGAACCACTATACTGACGTTTAGAGAATGTTCTGCGCATAACATTATAAAAACATCATACCTGTAGTCCTCGAAAGGAGTTTAATAGTACCTACTTCCATATTTAAGTCCCATTTAAAAGAGGACTTGCCTATTGCCAGTGGCCATCAACCAAGCATTGGCCAAAACTACGTGGCTGAAACAGACAAACTCGTGATAAAAAGCTTTTCCTGATCTGGGAATCGAATCCAACAAAGAATCTCTTGTTCAGCAGTTGCACCTGCCACCACTAGATCCTAGCAGAAAAAAAATATATTGACGGTTCCTTGTTTGTGCAATTAACAAACATCATCATCATCATCATCATCAGCCGGAAGACGTCCACTGCTGAACATAGGCCTCCCCCTTAGACCGCCACGCCGAACGACAATTAGCCACTTGCATCCATCGGTTGCCCGCGACCCTCACGATGTCGTCGGTCCACCTAGTGGGAGGCCTGCCTACGCTGCGCCTTCCGGTCCGTGGTCGCCACTCGAGAACTTTTCTTCCCCATCGGTTGTCAGTTCTACGAGCGATGTGGCCTGCCCATTGCCACTTCAACTTGCAAATCTTACGAGCTATGTCGGTGACTCTGGTTCTTCGCCGAATATCCATGTTCCGGATTTTATCCCGCAAATAAACTCCGAGCATAGCTCTTTCCATCGCTCGTTGAGTGACTCTTAGTCTCTCTAAAAGGCCAGCAGTCAGAGACCACGTTTCAGAGCCATATGTCATCACTGGCAACACACACTGGTTAAACACCCTTGTCTTGAGACACTGTGGGATTCTCGATGAGAAGATATCACGTAGCTTCCCAAACGCTGCCCATCCGAGTTGGATTCTTCGGGCGACCTCTTTCTCGAAGTTGGATCTACCTAACTGAACAATCTGTCCAAGGTAAGTATAATGGTCTACAACTTCGAGAGTATCACTCCCAACAACAACCGGTACGGGTGCCACATGGACATTCGACATGACTTTCGTCTTGTCCATGTTCATTTTAAGGCCGACCCGTTGGGAAACGATACTGAGGTCGCTGAGCATAGCATTGAGGTGCTCCAACGATTCTGCCATGATGACTATATCATCGGCAAAACGAAGGTGAGTGATGTATTCGCCATTGATGTTGATGCCGAATCCGTTCCATTCCAAGAGCTTGAAAACGTCCTCCAACGCGTTCGTGAACAGTTTCGGAGAAATAACGTCTCCGTTAACAAACGTTTTTGGGCAATTTTTATTTATTTTGCTTCAGACATAATTTCTTATCCATATTTTTGTCAGTAATTTTGCAATACCTATGTTTATTTACGACATAATTTTGTATGCAGTATGTGTAACTAAGGGTCACGACTTTGACTCTCACATGAAACGAATGTTTTGCTACTTACTGATAAAGTGATAACACATGTCCCTACTTGGAACACAAAACATACGTCGAACGAAAATGGTTTAAAATATGCAGGCCTGGAAACATCTAATTAATCTGATATAGCAAATTACTTAATAATATTATCAAACTTGACAGTCATCGTCTCGTTTTATCTTGAACGCTTCGTAGCTGTTTGCTACTAACTGCTATTTAGAGGATCTGAGTTCGATTGCTAGGTGGACTTGGGTTGAATGGAAAATGTTTTCTCCTTGTCCAGACAAAGATTTGGAATTTCTCATTTGGCATTGTGAAATAAGTAAAAAATATACAACATTATTTATAGTATAATATGCGAAACCGAATATACACTCGAGAGCAATGAATCCGGGTCACTTAAAGAATCCTAAAAATCTCGGAAACTAAAAATGCTAGGTTAATGCAATAAATTGTATTTAATAGACAATGTAATACTCCTTAAATGAAGGTATTAAAACTTCTTAGTTATTGTAAAGTTATATCATAAAAAAATCAAATTTGAAAAAGGGCCACTTTCGAAGATGGAACTACGAAATTACAGCATTTGGTTTTGCTTTTGTTTGTAATCTGTCATTTATGTGGGTACATAAACCATGTTGATAGTGCTCTATATTCATTATTCAAGCTGAAATTATGTCGCTTACGCCTGAAGAATGCACCAGAATACTTACAATGCTGGAAACCGGCCGGAGTCAGCGCGATACAGCCAGGACTGTCGGTGTGTCGCTGTCAACAGTACAAAGAGTTCTCCGACGTTACGAAGAAACTGGTTCTAACCTACGCAGACCAGGAACGGGCAGAACCAGGTGTACCACAGCACGAGAAGACCGATACTTGGTGAACACCATGCTTCGAAATCGCTTTCTCACAGGAACTGAACTCACCAATCAGTTTCGACGCCTCGGAGGAAGTAACCCAAGTGCATGGACAGTAAGACGTCGGCTTGCTGAATCTAACTTAAACCTGCAAACGGCCCTAAACTGGAGCGTGGGCATCGTATTTCAAGACTAAGATATGCCCAGAGCCACGTAAATTGGAGTATTGAAGATTGGTCAAAAGTTATGTTCTCCGACGAATCAAAATTTATGCTCTACAAGCACGATGGAAGACACAGAGTGTATCGAAGACCAGGGGAAAGATTCAAGCAAGCATGCATCGAAGAAAAAGTAGCCCACGGTGGTGGGTCTGTACTTGTGTGGGCCGGAATTTCTTCTGAAAGTCGCACAGAGCTGGTGATCATAGAAAACGGCTCTTTAACTAGCGTAAGATATGTGGAAGAAATCCTCAATGATCACGTTGGTCCATTTATGGTCAATTTAGGTGAGGATGCTATATTTATGCATGACAATGCCCGACCTCATACAGGTAGGATTGTGAATGACTACCTTCAAGAGATGAACATTACTCGTATGGAGTGGCCAGCGCGCAGCCCGGATATCAACCCGATCGAGCATGCTTGGGACGAGCTAGGCAGATGCGTAAAACAACGAAACCCTCCCCCAATCACGCTTCGTGAGCTCAAAATTGCTCTCACAGAGGAATGGGAGAATATTCCCCAAAATCGTATAAGGAACTTGGTGTACAGCATGCTAAACCGCGTAAACGCAGTAATGGAAGCACGAGGAGGCAATACGAAGTATTAAAATTCAAGAAAATCGTAATAAAGTTCAAAAATTTCATGTTTCCTATTTTTGTTTTAAGGAGAGATCAGCAGTTTTTTTCTTTATGTAATTTTGTGTTAATAAAATGTATGGTGACTCATATTTTTTTTACTTTCATTTAAGGAGTATTACATTGTCTATTAAATACAATTTATTGCATTAACCTATCATTTTTAGTTTCCGAGATTTTTAACATTCTTTAAGTGACCCGGATTCATTACTCTCGAGTGTAGTTTGTTCAGAATCAGTAACTGATTTTTTTTTTTATGGTACGGTTAGGTACCTATTGCCCAACTACGAGTATTATCACGAGTGTATAACACAGGAGACGCGGTTTACGCGGGTGTACCGCGAAATGAGCACGTTTTTGAACGGACAACCGGGTAATATACAAGCTTATAACTTTGTGATTTTTTATGATACGGTTTTAAAATTTTGTACATAGATTCTTTACACAAAAACAGGTGTATCGGCTTTCGCATCAACAAAAAATAATGTTGTATGTGAGTAGCGGCAAGCCCCGGCTACGTATGGTTTCAAATTTTCGACACACGTGTGTTTCGAACCCGGTGGAGAACTTTCCTATACATATACAAACCTGATGAAGACCACAGGATCGCGCTGGATGGAAGCGGCCTCCAACCGGTCCTATTCTAAATATTTAGGGGAGACCTATGTTCAGCAGTGGACAACTTACGGCTTATATGAATATGATACAAACTTTGTCGTGAGAATAACGATCACACCTTTTTGCATCTAGTTGTGATTCATTTATTTACTTAGTACCAAACCGAACTGTTTTGTGACTTAATTACCAACCGCACGCTATCAGTTTGTTGCTATGATCTTTGAACTTTGTTTAGCTTCGAGTTCATAATATGTCGGACAACGTTGGGTACTGCTTATAGAGAATCTTCTAGTCCTAAGTACCTACGATATGCCCGACCAAAATTCAGTAATCTAATTTCCACTCTCGGCGTTTAACAGAGCGTCGATAATTCAACATTTCGGTTACATCGAGTTGTCGCTTAGTGTTAGTCAATAGGTGCGTCCACACAGAGCGCGCAGCCACGCGAGGCATTTGCTAGGCGAAGCAGCTCGGTTGGTGTGGACGTGTCTCGGCCGAGGCAAGCGAGCGCGCTGCCGTGGCCGTTATTTTACTCGCGTAGGTATATTGTTTCGTGCCTCGGACGAAAAACAATAGAAGTAGTATATTATTGGGCATTCTACCCCACCTGCCGTTCCTACGGCTCACTCCGTTCGCCTTCGTCACTGGTGGGGTAGAATTCCCAATAATATTTCTGATATCGATGGTTGTGGAATAGAATTTACCTGTCGTTCCTTCGTTCACCTCTGTCAATTTCAGCTGAAAATTGGAGGGTACGTTTTGACGTTTCGTTTTAAGAAACACGAATTACCGCTCAATATCATAGCAGGATTCTTGGTAAACAACACATTTTTTATAACGGTACCAGACGGTTCTTATAGCCTTAAGACGAGGAAAACTTTGCTTGCGCGATGTAGGATTTGTTAGTTCATCCGATGTGTCATAGATGGAGCTGTAGTACTTTTTGTAGTGGAGGCATATTTTTTGTGTAAATCGTTTCATAGAATCAACTACCTTGCTACCTCAGTTTACCTTGCTACCTTGATACCGTGTTACCTTGAGTAAATATTATCTCATCACGCCGTATAAATGTTTATGTAATTGTTTAATTGACCCATTATTGATAAACCGTTTCAATGAGTCACCATGAAATTTGTAAAACAACCACAATCGTTACATGTAAACAAACTCTGCGTTCAGACTCGGGAGGAATCTGGCTTTCGGCATGGAGAATTATTACCTAAATCCATACGATGCATTATTTGCGGGCCGTCAAATTGTGGAAAAACCAATTTATTAATTGGCCTTCTTTTGCATGAGAATGGTGTAAGATTTCAAAATGTTTATGTATATTCGAAAACCGTGCAACAACCTAAATACATTTTTTTAGAAAAAGTTTTGCAACGTGTACCGGGCATTACATTTCATAAGTATCATGAAAATGAGCAAGTACTTAGTGTTCACAACGCAAAATCGAATTCTGTAATTATATTTGACGATGTGGCTTGTGAAAATCAAAGCAACATGCGTGATTATTTTGCAATGGGAAGACATAAGTTTATAGATTGTTTTTATCTAAATCAATCATATAGTAAAATTCCTAAACAGTTGATAAGAGACAACGCGAACCTAATCGTACTTTTTAAACAAGATGAAATTAATATGAGACATGTTTATGAAGAACACGTCAATACTGACATGAGCTGGAGTGAATTTCGTGAAATGTGTTCAAAAATATGGAGTGAACCATTCAATTATGTCGTAATTAATAAAGATTGCTTCAAAAATAAAGGTTGTTATAGAAATAAGTTTGACACTTTCGTAGTCTTTGATTAAGGATACAAATATAAAAGACTGCATCTACACGACTTCACTATTCTTCACACGACGCTACACCGAATAGGGTCAATTTTACTAATATGGATAAATCATTGAAAAGACAAATTGTAAATGCTGCAGAAGCTGTAAAGAAGAAAGTACGCAAAATGCGAAATTTTGAGATTGATACTAAGCAAGCGCTGGATACAGTTTTTAAGCCTGTAACAGAACCTCTGAACTTAATTGCTAAAGCTAGCAAGCAAACCCCTTGTCCACGTGCTATTGAAAATGAAGATTCTGAAGTCCCTTTTATAGATGAAACTTTGCAGAAAGAAGGATCAGAAAGGGATGAAGATGAATCTGAATTTTACAGTGACTCTTCGTATGAATCAATAGTTGATCAAAATCAAAATACATCATCCTGGTCAGTATCTTCAGAAGCGTTGTCAGACATTCCATTTGGGGTCAGAGTAGAACGCGATAAACTGATGTTAGGTTCTGCTCCCATAATAATTAACGATCAATTTATAATCGTGGCTGGTAATAAATATAAAAATACATCCGGTTTAAAACAACTGCTGCTGAAAAAAGATCCCGATTTAAGTTTGGTTACTGAAGACGATAAACAAAATTATAAGTTGATGTTACTACATACAAATGCTCATAGACGTGACTATGATCCGAAAAAAGCTATTAAGAGTAACAAGGGAAAAAAGTATATGGATGTAATAAAACCTTTATTTACATTGCAAAACGATTTAACAGAAAAAATTAATATACCTAAAGGGAAAGGCTTGCTAATGTTGAAAAAAGTTAATAAAGATACTGATTACATATATTGGGATGATCCTAACGAGTTAGTTGAAAGATTAAAGCTACTTATAGCGTCTCGTGAAGCTGGAAATACAGGAGTAGATAACGAAATATTATCCATCATAGAGGAACTACGTGAAGGTCATTTAATAAGTAAATAAATATCTTGAAAAATAAATATTGTTTTCATTTTACTTGAAGCTTTCATTCTGTAAATACAGTCATAATGAATATAGATAAATTTGGTCATCATGTTCACAAAAGAATGCGTTTATCAGAACTGTTCGAGTTTAATGAAAATGCATTGATTAAATCAGAAAGTGGAGAATTTGATTTAAAATCGACTAGATTGAGAGGAATTAGATCACCCATAGAAGCTGATGACGCTGCGAATAAGAGTTATGTAGATCTGATAAATGCGAATACGTTGAAAGAAGTAAATAAGCTAATCGGATCATTGCGTTCTCAAATCATAAGAGACGCACAGAATACAGTTCAAGCTACTTTAAAAGCAAGGATACCAGAGGTTTTAACTCAATTGCAAGATAAGTTTGACCCCAAAGCAGGTGTAGACAAAATACTTCAGAAAACTCTGTAATGGCAAAAGAGCAAATTGTAAATGAAATACACAAAGCGGCACGACGAAATTTTCTCCGGCGTTCTGTTATTTTGAAAGGAATTCACGATTTATGGCAAGCGGATTTAATGGACATGCAAAACCTGAAGAAGTCTAACAAAGGTTACAATTACATTTTAGTGGTCATTGACTGCTTCTCGAAGTATGCGTGGGCTAAACCGATAAAATCAAAAAATAAATTTGATGTTACTCGTGCTTTTGAAGACATATTGCTTAATACTCGTAAAAAACCTGTTAACTTACAAACCGATAAGGGAACTGAATTTTACAACAGCACTTTTCAAATGCTTATGAAGAAGCACAACATAAACCATTACTCATCGTTCTCCACTAAAAAGGCATCAATTGTAGAGAGACTTATTAGAACCTTGAAAAATCAATTATATAAATATTTTAGCCTTAACGGGAATTACAAGTGGTTTGGTCTACCATTGGAAGATATATTGAATAAATATAATAACACAAAACATCGCACTATTCAATTTAAACCAGTTGATGTGAATAAATCCAATGAATCAGTAATTAAAAAAATAATAACAAAAACAAATAAACATGATTCAGTTCAATGGAAGCCTAAATTCAAAGTTGGTGATTGTGTTCGCATAAGTAAATATAAACATAATTTTGAGAAAGGTTACACTCCTAATTGGTCCACTGAATTATTTGTTATAAAAAAGGTTAATAAAACCTTACCAGTAACATATCACTTAGAAGATCAGCGAAAACAAAACATATTAGGAAGTTTTTACGAGCAAGAACTTCAAAAATCGAATTATCCTGATGTTTATTTGATAGAAAAGGTTTTGAAAAAGAAAGGTAATAAATTGTATGTCAAATGGTTAGGTCTTAATAGCGCAGAAAACAGTTGGATTGAAAAAGCTGCAATAACGAGCTAAGATATTATAATATAATCATTTCCTTTTTTTATTTCTGTCATTATACTTTGAGTAATGCAGGGTGGTGGACTAGTCAACGACATAATTAATAATTTACCATTTGAAGTTCATTTGCCTGGCTACAATTACTGCGGACCAGGTACTAAACTACAGAAACGCTTAGCACGAGGTGACCGAGGTGTAAATAAGCTAGACGAAGCTTGTATGCACCACGACATTGCATATGCAAACCATCCAGATTTAACAAATCGTCACAAAGCTGATTTACAACTACTTAATATGGCTAAACAAAGATTGAAATCAAAAGATGCGGGGAAAGGTGAAAAACTAAGCTCTTGGCTAGTGAGCAAAGTCATGAAAGCCAAACTGAAGTCTGGATCTGGGGTCAAAACATTTAAAAGCTTAGTTTCAAAAATAAAATCAAAAATTAAGAAACTCAAATGCAGCGATAATAAGACTTTGATAAAAGCAGCATACTTAGCAGCAAAAAAAATATTTCCAAACGCCTGTCATCGAATTCGGGTACCACGAGTAATACCTCTACCAAAGACTGGAGGAGTTCTGCCTTTGATCCCAATTTTCGCTGGTTTATCGGCTTTAGGAACTTTAGCTGGTGGTGCAGCGGGTATTGCAAAAACCGTTAATGATTACAAAGCCAGCAAACAACATTTACAAGAATCGGAACGTCACAATAAAGCTATGGAGGCTTTAATGGTGGGCAAGGGATTATACATAAAGCCGTATAAAAGTGGTAAAGGCCTGTTTATAACATCTTCAAAAAACTGAAAAATATGCTGCCCGATCGCCCTCTAACTAATGTGGACATTCAAAAGTACTCAAGAGACATACCATATTTCCGTGGGGTATATATGAAGGATCGGTTACCTAAGAAGCCGAAACAGATTGAATGTGGTATCGTTAACTTAGATGATTCTAAGAACAATGGAACGCATTGGGTAGCTTATGTCAAAGTTTACAATTATTGTGAATATTTTGATAGTTATGGAAATTTAAAACCACCTATGGAGTTGATACGATATTTCAAAAATTGTAATGTGTTTTATAACTATACAAGATATCAAACATTTAATTCGGTAAATTGTGGTCATTTATGTTTAGAATACTTGTCGACTTTTTGGAATAAAATTATGTTATAAATTATATGCTTTTCTTTAATTTCAATCATTTACAAGATGTCACTCACTTTGTCTATAACTGGAAACTCGTCAGTGTTATCTACGTACTATCCCAATACGTTACAACTAGATGGAGAGTATGAGTGTGCATTATTGCACTTTTCAACATTTAATGCTATTCCAAACATTGATAAAAGTAATAATAGATTCTATTATGGTTCTAACGAAGTTATTGAAATACCAGAGGGTACTTATGAGTTGCAAGATATCAATGATTATTTAAAATCCAAAATAAAAGATGCATCGATTAAGTTACAGTGCAATAATAATACTTTGAAAACTACTATCTTCTGTACAAAAGACGTTAACTTTATAAAAGAAGACTCTTTTGGAAGACTTTTAGGATTCAACAAACAAATCTTGAAAGCAAATAAATTGCATGTGTCACAGTCTCCAGTCAACATTCTACCTACGACCGTAGTCAGGATTGAATGTGATATTGTAAGCGGTTCATACATAAACGGTGAACCAAGCCACATTATTCACGAATTTGCACTCAATGTGCCACCTGGTTACAGGATCATAGAAATCCCGAAGAACGCAATTTACTTTCCAATCAATCAAAACAACATAAGCTGCATACATATCAGGCTATTGGATATAAACAAACGATTAATCAATTTACGTGGTGAAGAAGTGCAGGTATATTTACATCTTAGAAGAAAAAAATGATTGATTACAATAAAAATGTGTCTCAACAAGTAAAGAATATCAGTTCTGCTCAAGCTACCTATCAAATAAGACCTCTATCTAAGAAGATAGGAAATAAGAAGAAAATAAAATTAACAAAAGACAATAAAGCATTTCTTAGAGCGATCGGATTGCTAAAATGAATATCTTAGACGTTTTATCAGCTCCGACCTTTGATAATACTATAGAAGGAATCGAATTTCATTCCTACAAACCATATGTAACGAGTTTCAACAGGAACGATGAAATCCGCATACCCATCAATCAACAGGACTTATACATATTACCATCAGCTAGCACCCTATATTTGGAAGGAACTGTAATCGTAAGCAAAAAAGATTCGAAGGACAAAGCCGCTAGTGTTAATTTCACGAACAATGCTCTACTCTACTTGTTTCAAGACATTAGGTATGAGCTAAATGGAGTGGAGATTGATAAAATAAAAAATGCTGGTATAACAACAACCATGAAATCACTAATTTCAATGAACGAAAGTGAATCAAAAACGTCTAATGCTTGGGGGTGGAATATTGATGGCATAAAAAATGTTGATGGAGGAAGATTTTCAGCTTCTATACCACTTCGTAACCTCCTTGGGTTTGCTGAAGATTTTAAAAAAGTTGTAATAAATAGTAGACATGAACTGATATTGTTACGAAGTAATACTAATTTGAACGCTGTAAAACTTAATACTGGCGAAGTAGTAGATGATGTTCAGATCAACAAAATCATATGGCGCGTACCGCATGTTAAAGTATCAGACAAAGAAAAAATTGGTTTGTTAAAAGTATTAGAAAAAGATCGTCCACTTCAAATGATATACAGAAATTGGGATCTGTACGAATATCCAGCTTTACCTAAAACTACAAAACATACCTGGTCTATCAAAACTTCATCTCAAATAGAAAAACCAAGATACATTATTATCGGACTACAGACAAATAGGAAAAGCAATGCAAGTTCGGACATGTCTCAATTCGATCACTGTCATGTTCGAAACGTTAGAGTATATCTCAATTCAACTTATTTTCCGTATGAAAACTTAAATGTGAGTTTTGCTAATAACAGAATCGCTTTATTATACGAGCAATACACCAGATTTCAACAGTCGTATTACGGACGTCGTCCGGAGCCCATATTAAGCGAAAAACAGTTTAGAGATTTAGCACCGCTGTTTGTCATTGATTGCTCTAGACAAGCGGATAATCTAAAGACAGGTCCGGTTGTAGATGTGAGAGTAGAAATTGAGAGTGATTCAGAGATACCAGATCAAACTTCAGCATACTGTCTCATTCTGAACGATTGCATTGTTGAATACAAACCATTAAGTAACATTGTTAAGAAGATATCATGAAGGCGGATACTATTATAGTGGAACTCCAAGGATTTAAAGATTCTATAAATAATTTTATTGTCAAAGAATTGACCATTGCGAGTCAGGATCATACACAGACGTTCTTGGTAAAACCACCATATTCATTCCATTACCTAACACAAGAAGAAAAAAAACAGGTGAGGTGGCTAGAAAGAAATCGAGGAATTTACTGGAGCGAGGGCTACATAGACTACAAAGAGTTTCAACGCGTTATTTTACCATACTTAGAAAACAAAAAAATTATCACGAAGGGTTTGGAAAAGATTAAGTGGATTAAAGAGTTATGTACAAACTGTAAAGTGATCGACATAGGTGAGAAGGGATGTCCTAATTTTTCAGAATTAAAAAGAAAGTTTTGTAAAAATAAAACTGATTTTAATTGTGTGAATCATAAAATGAATTGTACATTGAATAATGCTGTCTGTATAAGGAAGTGGTATTTTTATAATAATATGTCTGTATTTAATTTGTTTTAATTATTATTGTGTTCAACATTTAATAAAAATGTCTATCTAATAAGAGTGTTTTATTTATTATAATCAGGGTAACCTACATAACAGACTTTAAATTAGCTGCAGCAAAATGATATTTCTTATGAATTTATGATAAAAATGCAAATATAACATGATTTTAAACGAATTATTCTAATAAAAATACTGAAAGCAAATAACCTACAATTATTATCATTACACTAGAGCTAATTTAGAGTTCGAGTATAAATAAATTAATGATAATACAAAAAAAAACAATTTAAATAATGAAACAATTTATTTTTATGTAGTTTATTACAATATATAGAATTTAAAACTTATATTGAATAATTATATTATACTTACTAAACTTATATTAATTATAGTGAATATTTATATATTCAAAACTTATACAATATAAAAACTTAAAACGTTTACACATACCTATACGTCATACATTCCTAACAATAATATAAGTACCCATTAATAATTATGATATAACTTACATAATTTATTACTGCTTATTACTACAAATTAAATACAACAACTTATAAAGTAGACACTTACAAAATAATGATACCAGTTAATAATAACATCTATCCCCACAAAGATTTTTTGATATTTTATTAATTAACGCATGCGTCTCGTCCATAACATGGTCCTCCGATTCAGTCACTACATATTGAGCACTTAACATTACCACGTCATGATTGTCACTTGTAGGTTCTTGTTGTTCGCTGATATCCAACACTTGTACCTGGATCAGTCGTAAACCTTTTTTCTTCTCATTGTTTATGACGAATGATTGACTTGTAGGTAGAGATGACTTCTGTTTTAGACACTCCCGCCTTGTTCGAGGCTTCTTGTTGACAGGTCTGCAGTCTTGTCTTGCCCTAGAATCCATGTTGAGAGGATTTTGTTGTTCTGAGAAATCTGGGATATGCCAGCTTAAACTCGGGGTCGGAAAACGTTGAGCGTATTGTGAGTAGTCGATAATATCTGGAGAATCACACATTTTTGATGATCTGAAATAAACAAAATAGTCATTAATATTATTTAATTTTATAACAAAAGAGGAAATTTATAAAGATACACAAAACAGAATATACTTACGAATTATTTGCTTTGAACCGATGTGTCCACTCCAACAAGTGACTGCGTAATGAAATGACAGACTATCAATATTGCTTATGATGTATGAATATTCTGGTGTAACCATAGTCTGTACAGTACAATTGAATTCGACAAGTTTGAACCTGTATCCTTGTAGACAGCACGAACACCTGATAAGTGTTGTATTTCTCAATGCAGCGCGCCTGTGCCGGCGCGTGCTTAGTCATCAGGAATTGTATAGATTTTATACATACGTATATAATTTTGCTTAGTACTTGCTTTATTACTGCTAACCAATTTCAAGTTTCAACATGTTTGAACTCGTGCCCGAGCACCTGTTCGGTGTCAAATTCTACACCGCGCATGCATCTTCAAAGCGATCCAGTATTTTGTCACAATTTCGACGACACATTTGGCGCATTGGTTATGAGCTCGTCATCGCGTCACAATGGTAAGTATTAGTATATGAATGTGCCAAATTCAGTGTCGCGGGTTCGATTCCCGCACGGAACATTAAGTATTTGTTCCGGTCTGGATTTTGTTTTTATGTTTTTTTTCGTCATTATTTTATTAAATATAAAAATAATACTCTGAAAAAATTAGCAAATATGAGCCTGGATCAAAACATCTGTTGATGTACCTTAGGTGCATTGTTATCAATCAGGAATAGAAATGAAACAGATTTATGAACATAAAATATTATTTATTTAAGTATAATTATATTTAGTAGGTGTACATAAGTATCAATAAAAGTAAACTTATATAAGACCTATATAGGTACCTAAGGTTGTATAGAGTATTCCTAAACACTGTAGTATTCTTAAACACTGTTTAGCTCTAACTAGTACAAGGGACACCAAGAATACACACATTTTAGAATTGCATACATAATAAAGTCAGGTTCAAAGTAACTTCTGTCGATACTATTTGAATTACATTACACAAAAATATTACATTATTCACATTAAAAGAATAACAATCATTTTATAATAGTAGGTAACACAGTAGGTAGGTTGAAAGATTATCTAACTATCCATTCAGGACGTCATAAGTTTTATCATTTACAATCAATAAAATACATATTAAAAATGTAACTACTGTAATTACATTTAAATTGTGGTAATGCATTACATAAATATAGTTGCGTTACCCCAGGCTAAAGTAGAAACTTTATCAAACGATAGCATTCGTTTATCATCATTGCTCGAAAGTGCTATTTTATTTACGTCCTGAGTGAATATTTCATGTTTTATTGATCTAAACAATACATTTTTTTTGCGAATAACATTGCAATTGTACAAAACATTTTTATAGTCTAACATATTTAATTTTTTGGTAATACATTTTTTTGTACCTTTTGCCTTTTGAATTGTTTTGTTTAACGTTTTAATACAATAAAGCTTTGAGCGCAGTCCTACGAATTCTTTGATAATGTTGCCCCCCATTTCATCCTTAAATAGTCCTGGAACCTTCTTATTAATAATTGGTAAGTTATACTCATTGCTACAGTCATAATTGCTGGTATCTAAATATTTTAGAAAATGGAGCTTGAAGTCTTTATAAACATCATTACTCTGTACATCATATACTAGACTATCTGTGTCAGTATAGCACAATTCAATTCGGTTACCATAAAAAGGTTTTATGATAGAGTAGTGAAAGTCGTACATGTGAGTCTTAGACAATTCTAATACTGCAAACCCTATGTAAATTGGTTTATTAAGTATAATACGCACAGGCTTCATTTGGATTGCCACTAGATCATCAGAAAATACAGAGGCGCTATGAAAATATGGGCTGGCTATCAATTTTTCAGCACAAGTAGTCTTTTTTGTTTTATTGTTTGAGTCACACCACTTGTTTACTAACTTTACGTCTATTCGATGTTCATTATTTTCCAAAGTCTTTCCGAAAATACTATTGTTTAATAATTTGAAAAAGTCTTGTTCAAACGTTGACTCTGCTTTTTGACGTAACTGGGTGTTAATATCAATATACTGCTTTAAAAAACAACTTTGCTTAAATATAATAGCGCGATGGATTCTTCTTAATACTAAACCGTGCTGTAAACATTTTTTTAAATGTACGTAATGAATAACATAGTGATATTTATCGTACAAATTAGGTATTAGCTTTTTATTCTTACCACCAGGTGGCAAGCATTTTTCTGGACAAAAGGGAAAGTCATTGTGTTGCATGTGCAAATTCTCCGGATATATTAAATCAACCTCAAGAATGTAACCGTTTTCCGCAGTATCACTGATGTTTGCTAAGTTCAATTGTAAAAAATCAATTTCTTGTCTATTCATAAATTTAAAATCGGAATAGGGTAGGGATTGACACATGCTATAACCATATAAGTTGTTACAATCTAAATATATGATAAATGAATTTGGACGTGTTGGATCGTAAGTATCTAAATATTTATGATTGGCTTTGACATGTCTTTTAGAACACATACAAACACCTCCTCGAATACCTTTTTGTATCATTCTAAAAATTTCAATATCACTAATCAATTCTAATTTAACTCCTGTTTTTAAAAGCATTGCATCAAAAGATAGACTTGGTGCTGTAAGATAGAACGCGGGATCGAGATTGTAATGTAGTTTACAAGTTTTTCGAAAATTTTCAAATACATCTGTTAGCAATAGAACATCTGTTTTGAGATACAAATCTGTGTACATACCCATGTTTTGAATATTAAATACTGACCAAACAGACCGAGCATGTTCATAGTCTTCGTCGGTCACTGTCTCATTAGTTATGGAGTTAAAAAAATATTTTTTAGATGGTAAACATATATCTTCATAACGTTCCCATTGAGACATATAGTCATATGGATACACTCCTTTACGAGTCAGTAGGTTAAATTGTTTTTTATTAGGAAAATAAGATTTTAATTGTTTAAATTCTTGTTTTTTCATGGTATTAACCAACTTTTCTAAGCTAGTTCCTAAAAACTTGAAAGAATCTACAAACCGGACCTGGATGCTTTCCCCGGTAGAAATCGGAATAAATTTAGTGAATGAAATATAGTTTTCTTTTGTTTTAGGTATCACTTTAATAGATCCAGGAGCTTCACCTAATTCTTTTATGAAAAGGTGGCAATCGTATCCGGACAAATTATGAAAAAATACTGGCAAAAATGTAGGTAGTTTGTATTGTAAGTTACAATAACTATGAGCTGCGCCACGATATTTACCAGTCAAGTGACAATGATCGCGAACCCTATCGCCAAACAAGAACTGCTCACAAATATAACATGTTATCGCGTTTTCAAAGTCGTGAGCATTATCATTTGAGTAAATCATAGGAGCATTATTTTTTAAAATATCGTAAATTTTTTGTGCATCTGTATAGATAGACTTCACAAAATTTGATACACAATCCGAACCGCGATAAGAAACGTAACGATTGTGGCTTTCGTCTAGCGTACACGTAATATGATAAGCGAAAGCTACAGGCACATGTCGCTGTCGCGTTATAGTACTCGCCTTAGTAGGGTCAGGGTCACAAGATTCATACCGTTCTAGCATTGTCTCAAAATCTGCGTATATAACAAATGGTACAATTTGCTTTCTATTATAATTTTTAAACTGTATAAAAGAACCCATTGGAGGTAGTTCAGTGGCGACACCTCCACAACTATGCGAACTAAGATCATCGCATGAATTAAAAAACATTAAACAAATGTCACAAAAGTACAGTTTACTGTGGTGTTTTGTTATTTGATTTTTAACAAGTCGCGGCAAGTCTTTAATGAGACAGTAATGTGATAAATCATCTCTTTCTAAATAAAGTAAATGAATCACCTTTCCGTTCAAGGTTTTTGGTTTGTAAAGCGGTCCTATAACGGTATTATTTTTTAAACCATAAATGTAAATGCAAATTTCGGGGTTATTCACTTCGAATCGCGCAATATCTGAGAAATTCACTGGAAATGATATATCCTCTACATTTAACACATTACGAAAATCAGGGTAAGAAGATACTCTTTCAGGATGACTCTTAGCTGGATATAAAGCAGCAACAACAGACCATAAAAAACAATATTCGTCATTATTGTGGATATTAACACATGCTTTTTTCGATTTTATTGCAGACGGCAATTCGATAAAGCCTGAACCGCGCAAAGGCTGATATTTGTTAACATTTATTTCCAAATGAGAACTGCTCAAGAATGTCCATCCACTGTCTCGGTCCTGAAATTCTTCTATCTTTTTTGTTAAAGTGTTTTTTACTTGAGACAATAATGAATCAAATTCATAATTCTGATGTATAGTAACGTTTTTTGTGGCAAATGATTTCATCTCTTGAGAATCATTTTTAAACATTAAAAACAAAGCAAAATATTCGAAATTAACTTTTAGAGAAGTATGTTCTTTAAGAGACATGTCAATTAACGTTTTAATTTTGCTCCAAATATTGTTAAGAAATGGATCTAGAGAATAATTCTCAGACGGATCGACAATTCTATAAGAAGCTATACGATTACGAAATGCAGAATGTATTATTTCAACACCTTCGCAAAAATACGAAATATTTTTGTTTTTATGATTAGTACTGCGTAGGTGACCTGTCCACTGACTGCGCTCAACGGATGTATTGCAAACAGTACAGAAAGGCATTTTTGTATATTATTAGACCTAATGTCCACGTAAAATAGAGTAAGTTTTAGATTAACAGCACAAACAAAAGATACTAATGATCAAAGACTTATAATTTTAACCTAACCTTAGAATAAACTGTTAACAAAAATATAAAGTATATATAATTATTATATTATTTTATATTTATGTTGTCACTGTAAAACACGGGCTCCGAGTCTTGAAAAACTACATAGACCCGTCTCATAAATGTCTGCAGCGCGTCCCACTGCGGAGTGTCTTTATTAATTTGCACTTTAAGTGCAACTAAGGCTTTCTTCCACCGTTCAAGTGGAGTCGTGGACGCTGCATCGGACTTATTGTATACTTTTACCTCCACGTAAAAGTCACCCTCAATGTACGACGCCGTCCGCCGCAACTTCCCGTTAGCAACTCTGCTCACGAGAGACGACGTGAGCTCCTCGCCGCCGGTTGCTGGTGCGCGTTGCTCGCTATCCTCCAAGCCGAAGAGGTCCGAGCGATGTTGTTGTGGTTGTTTTTTACTGTAAAAATAAAATAATATAAGTACCTTATCATTACAATAACAGCACCTTGTAAACGTTCTATCAAAAAAGAACCAATGGAATTATGAATCATTGGATTGTGGTGTGGTTTTAAGTATAGAAATAAATCCACTACTAACGTATAACACTCCTATTGGAATAAAATACATAAATACCTAAAGACAAGAAATAATAGAAATTACCTTGATTTAGATTCCGATTGCGAGGTGGAGGTGCTCTCAGAAGCTTTACGCTTAGGAGATTTCTTTTTGGACTGCACCTTTGCAGCCTCAGGTGCGCGACGTGGGTATTCAGATTCGGAGTCAGACCTGTAATCGAGTAGACAACAATTAATTTCAAATAAAAAAAGTCTGTAAAGAAGATTAGAACAATTGAACGCTCGACTTATGAAACACAAGGACACTGAAATAACATAATTATTTTAAAAAAATACTTACGTACATTTTATAGAAGTATTCGGTATTCGTAATTAACAATAAACTTAAGTGGAGCTTGTCACTAGAAGACGTTGGAGCGAATGTGAATTTTCACATAAATTAATCGAATTTAAGTAAAGAAAAATACCATCTCAGCAAATTTAACCTCATTACAAATTAAACCTTAAATCTTAGTATTACAATTGTATTACTAACTTATGTCAGTTACGTCCATTTAAATCATAATATTGATTCCGTCAAAATGCAATTTTATCGTGAGAAATGAAATATAAAACCAGCATTTGTCCGGTACCTTGCTTAGGTATCTATGATTACTACTATTTATGTAATTTCTGTATGTTTGTTTATTTAAAAAATAATAACAAGACATCATTATGCACGGTTGTAAAATAATAGATTTTTTAAGACGCATGTGAAAAATCTGGAACAAATATTTGGTGATTATACTTTATTATATAATTATAATATTTAAGGTAGTACTAACGCTTGCTGCACGAATTTATTAACTTAATTATTAACTTATAGGAAAAGGGATTGCGATAGGGATTCGAACCTGAAACCTGGAAATATACATAAGTCTATTTATACCAGGGGTATTCACAATCCTGTTTGCAGAGTAGAATTTAACCTGTACTTTGATCATATAGGGATGACGCCAGCGTCATCAATCAATAAGTTACATTCGAGATAATTTATGTGTAGAAAAGTTTTGAACGGATACGCGTAACAAAACTAGTTTATTACGTAATACGAGTATGTTGCAGTCAAACTGCAAATATTAAACCATCATCTGTAATAGAAATATAAGTATAGTATATTAATAAAATCGTATATAGTAGAAGTTATATTGATATCTTACAATTTTTACAATATAAATAGTATTTTTAAACAATCCCTAGACAAAAAAGTTAGTCATTAAAAATATTTTTATACACATTTATTTATTGTAACTACAAAGTCATAAAGGTTATAATTATTACAATAAAGTAATTTCCAAGATGAGTGTGCCGTACCGAAACTGAAGTACCTATTTTATGAACATAGGAAGTCCTGTATAAGACAAATTTAAACTATGTGCGCAACAAGCGTAGTGCTTATCATGCATATTATTATTATGGTTCCCATGGACACCTTACATACAACAACATATGGTCAGCAAATTATTGCTACTTGCAATTTTGCAGTTTCACAGACTGTAAAGACTCATTTACACTCACTCGTAACAATCATCTGATACGGTCGATTCCAACGTCGCACTAAGGAGCATTTTGACTTCAAAACCGAACAAAAATGACGCTTACAAATTTCTGTAAATGTCACTCAAATTAGGATTTTATTACACCTAAGTAATGGTACTATCATAAAACGGTCCTAACTCGGAACCCGCATCATACAGGATTAAAAAATGAAAATCGTGTATGTTTTTTTTACTAATTAGTACTTTTGTAATAGTACCGAGTTATATCGGGTTTTAAATTTACTTTTGTGGTAAAACAGTAAAAACCTTTTCCACATAATTCCACCACTTTGAAATATAGGACTTTTAAAGTGATATAAGAATACTAGCTGATCCCCGTGGTTTCACCCCGCTGCTCGGCTCCTATTGGTTGTGGCACGATGTTATACAGCCTTCCTCGATAAATGGACTATGCTACACAAAAAGAAATTTTTCAACTTAAACCAGTATTTCCTGAGATTAGCGCGTTCAACCAAACAACAAACTCTTCAGCTTTATAATATTAGTATAGATTTCAATTATTCAGCAATTTTATGAACTTTATATAAATATATGATTTTCTTTATTCACTTACGTATTTTTATTCATTTCCAAGCAAATAAAACTGCTAATGAATTTTGTCCGGAAGAATACAATATAGCGAAACTGATCGGACGTACACACACCGAACGGTAAATAATGGTGTAAATGCACCTTAACTCAGCGCGACGTGCGGTTGGATAGCAATCAGTACCAGACGTAACGTGTTCATTATCAAGTAAGTAGTGTCGTCTGGGTGAATTTAATTAAATTAAAATTTCGGATGTCCTCGACACATAATCTGAGTGTGCGTTGAACCTCTGGGGTAAAAGCGCTATCTCTAACTTTGTGGAGAGACATAGTGACAATCTGTCCCAAATTTTAGTTTAATGTATACGGTAGCCTAAAATTCAGATGTCCTTGGTGCCACTCTGGCTGCAAAAACTGAGTGTGTGTTGAACCTTTGCGGTAATGCACTATCTCAAACTTTGTGGAGAGACATGAGACAATCTGTCCTGAAGTTTAGGTCATCGGTTCAGACAGCCGACGCATTTACTTGTTTAATAAACGTGTAAATTTTCATCTATATGAAACGAAATTAAATTAAAATTTCGGATGTTCTCGACACATAATCTGAGTGTGCGTTAACCTCTGCGGTAAAGCGCTATCTCTAACTTTGTGGAGAGACATAGTGACAATCTGTCCCAAGTTTTAGTTTAATGTATACGGTAGCCTAAAATTCAGATGTCCTTGGTGCCACTCTGGCTGCAAAAACTGAGTGTGTGTTTAACCTTTGCGGTAATGCGCTATCTCAAACTTTGTGGAGAGACATGAGACAATCTGTCCTGAAGTTTAGCTTACCACGTTTCATGTAGATTTAAATTAGGAATAAATTCAGTAGTGGTGAAATGTGTAGTGAAAGAATGACAGTAAAGTAGTGTAGTGAAACAGAGTTGTGATCACAAAAGGTTCTTCTCAGGACCGCAAATTCGTGTTTCTTAAAACGAAACGTCAAAACGTACCCTCCAATTTTCAGCTGAAATTGACAGAGGTGAACGAAGGAACGACAGGTAAGACTAGTTTTAAAACGCGAATTTGGAATAGGAACTATTGGGCATTGAATTTTAGAACTGAAAGGTGGAATAGGCGCCGAACCAGTATTTTTGTACATTCTATTCTATTCCACAACCATCGATATCAGAAATATTATTGGGAATTCTACCCCACCAGTGACGAAGGCGAACGGAGTGAGCCGTAGGAACGGCAGGTGGGGTAGAATGCCCAATAATATACTACTAATAGACGAGTCCATACAGAGCAAGCAACCTCGCTTGTCAGTTTCGTCGCGCGGAAAATGCCTCGCGAGGCTGCGCGCTCTGTGTGGACGCACCTAATAAAGGCATTAATGTTATGCAACATGAGACATACCTATCTTTATTAGCTAGATTTCTAAATGAGCACAATAATTTAATATCAAACATTGGTTTGCTGATATCCTCAAAAAACTTTCACAATTTGCGTGAGAAGATAAACATTTGTGTCTAGATTTATCACAGTATTTGTCCTTCTTTCCGTAGAGATAATATACCTTATTGCTTGTTTAACGTTTTTATCTTTTTAATTTCAGCCCGAGTGCGGGAAGCGTCTGGTTCCTACATCATGCCGATCATCGTGTTAAACTTCGTCACACTAATAACAATTATCTCTTGGAGTGCCGAGTTCCTATACTTCAGAATAAAAGACAAAACAAAACCTGAACCTGAAACTGTAACATAGTACCTACCTTTTTAGATTTAAGTTTAAGTATATTTTATCTCGATCAAAGTTAACATGTGTTTCATTTGGGACATCAGGAGCCTTACCACGAGCTCTTAACGCGATCCAGTTTAGGCTGTGGGAAAGAGACAGAGCTATACAAGTCGTCTAGCGCCATCTCTTTCCCACAGCCTAAACTGGATCGCGTTAAGAGCTTGTGGTAAGGCCTCAGGAAAATCATCATCATTCTTATTTGTCTAGCCTTTTCCTAACATATTTGATATAGGGGTTGGCTTCTAGCGAAAGATGCAGCTAAATATCAACATACACATCTATCTGAACTCCACAACCAATTACTGGGTAATACGATATCGGTAAACTTTCGAGCTTCATACCAACTTCTGACTGGTAGATCAGGAAAATGTAGTCACGAATTCACAATTCATTCTTTTATTTACATTTCAATCAATATTTACAAAAACATACTTATTTATTCTAATACTCAGTTTTATAACATTTTTTGATATTACACATAATACTTCAAATCATATCTACTTAAATTAAAGCTAAAGTAATAATATATTGGATATTGAATGATTACATTTAAAATTAATGAAATGATATTTAATGAAGTCCCACTTTGGTTAACTTTACCTATTTCTAGAGTTCATTTACACTGATGATAAAATGTGAGATCAAAATAAAAAGAACGAAAGAACTTGTTTACGTTCTTTTTAATTTGTTCAGTTTCAAGCACTACTCTGCAATTTTACAATGTATCTTTAAATTGTATGTCACTGTCACTTGTATCACTTTTTAGTTTCAAACACAATCAGCGATTTTTAACACTTCAGCCATTATAAGGGATTGCAGTCGTGGCTGTGTTTTCCTCCTGAAAAATTAAACAAAAAATCAGTTTTAGATAAAATGCATACTTTGATTTATATCTTATTAGTTGAAATATGAGTTATCTTTTAATAGGGTTTACGATAGAAGCAACTTGTTCATTAGTTATACATTTGTAATCGTGTCAGTTTCAAGAAACTTGTGCGTTTATATATTTATGTATATGTGGCTTAAGTCTTAAACATTGTTAGCGTATATAAATAATTATATATCTATTTACAGTCGCTGAATACATTATAACGTTATGATTAACTGTTTATCATAGTGGGGCAGATGTTAAAAGTTATCATACTTAGGTAGGTACTATCTATTTATAAAACGTTCATTTTAACTCTTATCACACAATTTCAAATTGAAAGTAATACTTTGGCTAAAGTGAATCTTTGTGAACTTACATAAGAGACCTGGAGGTTGCAAAAGGCTAAATCATTAATCTTAGGATGAATTGCGATAAAATTATAATTCATCTTTTTACAAAAATCGCAATTTACATAATCATTCCGTTAAAATGGCCTTTTTAGATCTTCTGAATATTGCAAAATATTGCAGAATGTGATTAGTCCTTTAAAAAACCTCGTCCAAGTTAGTGGTAACGTTGTGTTGGCTAGCCTCTGGCAAGGACGTACTATTGCTCTCCTTTTGCGTCTCCAGCTCGTTTACTGAAAATAGAAAATCCATTTAACTAGTCCTAATTTAATCAAAAATACAGAACATGTTTCAGTGATCATCTATACTCACTGCTTTGGTACCAGCTTTTAGAAAATCCATACGATGAATCAGACTCAATCTTTCCTCCCGAAGTAAAGCCAAACGATGGTCGATTCATAAACCTTGGAGACTTAAAAGGAAGATTATTAGACGCTGAGTACTCATTATCGGTACCCGTCTTCTTAGATTCAAAGGGAACTTCATACCATTCTGTCGACACATTTCGCGTGTCTCTCCAAGGTTTGGAAGTCACCACGTAAACTTTTTCTTTCGTTAAAGGTGATATAGATGTTTGTATTTTGCCCCATGGTGCTTGAGTAGTCGTGGTGGTGGTAGATGAACTTGTGGTTCGGAAAGACGATGCTGCTGTGTAAATGTGAAGTTTCTGCACTTCATCCAATTCTTCATTCTTGCCACTGTTGTGCCTATTTTTCGTTCTCTCTATTGTGTTGTATTCTTTTCGTGGTTTACTGTAAGTATTATTGCTTTCATCAGTGACGACATTTTGAACACTACTTGAACCTTCGTGATCATAGAATTCATAATTATAATTGTTTGTTGTTGTGACGTAATTGTTTGGCATGGTAGTCGTAAAATAATCATCAGGGATCTGCTTAGCATGCTTTTCACTGCTATGTGTTCTTTGCGGAGTCTGGTATTGTTTAGAATATTCCTGTTCCGTCCAGTCATCTATAGTGTGCTGCAATTTAATTATATCAAACGGTGGTTCTTTCACATCGTAGAAATCCTTAGATCTGTCAGAGTCATAGTTCTCCATTACTTGTGTATCTTCAGTCGTTGTTGTTACAGTATTATAACTCTCTGTTATAGGACTGACATACGAGCTTTCTGTGTTTGAAGGGACTTTACGAGCTTGGAATTCATCCTTCGGTGTAGAGGGCCAATCTTCAGACATTTGTACGTAGTCTTCGTTTGTTTCTGCCTGCTTCTTTCCTGTAGTATAAGGTACTATAATTTGGACAATCTTTGGTGTGTACGTATTTTTTTGTACATTTGATTCTTCTTTATAGTCAGTTCTACTTTCATCCCAACTAGTCGTAATCGTAGGGGGCTTTGGTGCCACAGTAGTCGGAAAATCATCATAGATTTCATATTCATTCTCTGGCACAGGCGATGATATAGCTAATATGAAGTTACCATGATTTTTATGTGGTGTACTTGGCTTTAGGTATAGAAGAGGTGAATCAATGTTTTGTAAATTACTGTCTGTACGGTATTTGTCAACAGCGTCATCATTTACGCCTCTTAAATCGGCAAAGTTGAATTTATGGTTTGAAGGAACTCGAGATACAGGATTTAAATCTGCAGGTACACTGTTGTCATTCAATTCATTGCCGAAATCGCTTCCTGTGGTTTCAAAACTAGCATCAATTGATTTGGTTGCTGAAACATGGTCTTCTGAAGCCTGTGACGATATATCCCTAATTTCATCTACTACGTAACTATTAGGTATGTTTCTATATGCTTTTGATTGATTGAAGTTAGATGGGGGTGGTATTTCAATAATAGGCGACTGAATTATAGTAGCAGGATAGTCTACAGAATGGGTGAATTCCGCAAGAGGTATACTTTGTTCTACATGCACATTATTATTAGAATGCTGCATCTGATTGATACCCTGCAGGACATTTTTAGAAAATTGCGGTGCTGGGTTTCTAAAAGGTCGAGCATTAAATATAGGTGGCAACGGTGAAACACTTAGATTAGGAAGTGCAACAGGCTGTAGCGTATGAATATTTCTGCCTCTGTTTAATGTAAATGGAGCTGGATTTGCCAGGGCAAATGACGTATTTGGTGTGGATGTTTTCTTACTATCTTGTGGTAATACTTCTGTTTTTATCGATTCAGCTGCCGTAGCTGACACAGGATATGAAATATCAAAAAGATGTGTATTCGTTATAGGTTCACCGTAAGAATTCTTAAACGTGGTTGGATGTGAAACTTTTGGCAATTGTAATTCTCCATTTGGTGTTATATTTTCCAATAATTCTACGTCATTTTGAGGGGGCAGTTCTTTATTCAGATTGCCTGGCTCGTATTGTGGAGTGACTGGTTGGAAGGTTGTGATAACCGGACGAGGAGTTTCATACCCTGGGGAAGGGGTTCCGTATGATGGAGACGGAGATCCATACAATGGAGATGGAGTACCATAAGATGGGGAAGGAATATCATACGACGAAGATGGAGTTCCATAAGATGAAGAAGGAACTCCATATGATGGTGAAGGAGTTCCATAAGAAGCAGAAGGTGGTTGGAGGGTTGAACTACCTACATTATAAACATTGTTTGAAATACCTTGAGATGGAGTGGATAAGAATTGAGAATCCAATGAGTTACTGGGTAAACTAAATGAAGAACTCGGTACACCATAAGATGAACTTGGTTGAGAATATGTAGAACTCGGAGAAACAACGTCTAATGTATGAGTTGCACTTGGTGGGCCATAAGTTGAGCTGACAATTCTAATTGCACCACCATTATAGGAAAGATTAGGTACCCCATAGTTTGCATGTGGCACTCCAGGTAATAACTGCGGCGGCCTTTTATTTTGACTTTGTGAATTGAAAGCATGTGGATGTAGTTTTAGCATATTAGCATAAGCTGTAGGACTGGGCGGCCCGTATGTTGGCAAAGAATTGTGATATACATTTTTAGCTCCTAAATTGTATGTAATTACTGGTAACCATGGCACTAAATTACAAGGATTGCAATCCTTTTTTATTGGACCTACGTAATTAAATACAGATGACCCTGCATAACTAGTTTGTTGAGATGGGAAAAGCCATCCTGAGACCTTTTGGAATAAGCTTGGCGATGAAGTAGTAGAAAACGGTTGGGGAGGTGGGACGAAGTTAAAATTATATTGCTTGTAGAAGGGAGCTGGGAATTTGAAATCACTAGATGCTAGCGGTGGGGGTGGGGGTGATTGATATTGATATCCAACGTCTGAATTGTGCCGCTGATTTCTTTCTGGGCCTTTGTGGAAAGGCACGGGCACAGGAGATAGCGGCGGTGGCGGCGGTGGCTTGAGCAGCGTCCCGAATTGTGATGCAGTGATCCCGCCATTTGTGTTGAATCCGTTTCCGTGATCGCACCTACATCTTGTGACCACAGCTATCAGCAACACCGGAAATATCTGAAAAAATAGAGAAGAATATATCAATAAAGGGTAAAATGTTCCTTTTGGGAATAATAGACATTCTCAAGTTCAAAGTATATTTAATTTAACAATTAGAAAATATAGTGAAACACTCGTCGTGACATATCGGGGCCATTGTAGAAGCTTCCCACGAGTTGCCATTCTTTGCACTTTTCTCTTTTCTCATAATATACCGTCAATGGTCGCGATCGGAAGACGCCACGTTTTGAATTGAATTATGATCTAGATGTTTTCTTATAGAAACCTATTACCTACAGTTTAATTGTGAAAAATATACATAGAAGTAGGTAATTACTCAATCAGGTAAATATGCAGTCGAAGACATTGAATTCCTATACATACAATTATGCTTACCACTTTTACACGAACAAGAACGCACGTAGCTTAGTTATTGTTATGAGAAATGCTCCCTATTATAATGAAACCTTTGCATCTGTTTACCATGATGTTATAATCAAAGGTCAGTACCGTGAGAATACTTATGAATATTGTACTTATGTAATTGCTTTTCAGGGGGCCTAGACTAGTGGCAAACGATAAATGAAATTGCTCTGTAGTGTTTATGAATACTGTAGACTAGAGCATTAGGCCCTCTGGTGTTTGTCAATTACGTAAGTACGCAAATTATTAACCAAGTGACCCTACACACAATTGCGTAACTTGAATAACTTGCAGTATCATACACCACTGTTGCATAAGTCTAAGATTTATTACATTGACTGCTTCAGTAAATTCTGGGTGCGCCCAAGTGCTTCTGAAGTGAGATCACGCGCAAACGCATGTTTTGGCACCAACTGTAACCAAATCGGCAATGATCTATTCAGAACTCGTATTGCGTTCGATTTTCGAAACTTCTCTACAATTATATGCTACCCACATGCTTGTGCCATCATCATTTAAATAAATACGTGTAGAAAAGTAAAATCGTTCAGGGAATTCTTACGTGGGTTCATCGTTGAACATAAATTAAAACATTGTTAACTTATTAACCTACATTATTTCTTTGGGTTTATTCTATATTTTACACCCTCAATCGATCGTTTCTTTGGTCGTCCCCTACTCTTTACATGAGAGAAGTAATTAACATAACTAAATATTTTTATAGAGAAGACGATTTCTGCGTGGTCAGAAACTCTTTCCAATCGAGCCATCGCAACCCTACTCACAGCTTCGAATTCGTCATTCTATTATTAAAGTCTAGGTGACGAACTTTTCGTACCATACCAAAAAAAAGCTTTAGTAATATTTACTTCATTCATCTCAGTCACTAGGTGACTGTCTCATAGATAACAGTATGACTACGATAATAATAATTGTCATCTCCTCTCTAACATAAATCATACATCATTCATTACGAATAGAAACTGTAATGAGTGCATAAAAAGTGAAACAACAACTAGCGGCTAGACGTGACATGAATAAATGACCCAGGAAACGTTAAACATGATAGTGACAGTCTATTATTTTATTTAAATATACTTCTGGTATTATAACTATATGAGATGAGATATATATAAGTATTATAACTTTATCAGTAGCGGTACATAATGAACATTTTTGCCTGTAAATAATCTGGCTAACTCTTTTCCAACTCTGTTTGGGACGTCATCCATTATCCAGTCGGACTTAACGCAGCTTACTACCAGTATTTTACATGGATCGGCAACCTGTCTGACTGCCACAACCCAGTTAGTACTAGAAATAAAACACTTCTTAAAACTGGTTGACCAGTAACTATTCATCTCAATGTTGATGGGGTTTTCCAGTTACATAAGGGCACGAAAGTTACAAGTTGTGTTCTAATCTCAGACACTGACTCACTTCTGGTCGCTGAATTTGCTGAGCCAGAGCACTAAGTTATTAATGTGTTGACCGAAAGCGCTTTTTACATTGCCAACAATTATGATACGTCATTTGAATATGAAGAGAATTTTGCTAATTATGAAATGTGCTTAAAAGAAGTGCTAATGCGAGTTAATGAGTCAAAAACTATTCTTCACGACCAGAGTGACAATAAAAATTAATAAAATAAGAATAATAAAACCAACACAAATAATAGTAAATCCTTTGTTAACATTAACAGGTCATTCATCATTGAAGAATTCCGAACTGACAGTTCGCACGCTCTTGGTAAGAGAACTTTTACTTAATAGCCGGTCAAAAACGCAACAATGCTTTCTTCCTCTGAGTATGACATAAAACGGTGATGCTATTTCTCACAGACGAAAACAAATGAAAGTGAAAATGAACTAAAGTAGGTCAATCGAGTTCGGTTTGAAATTCTTAGATCACTGCTAATTTGTATAATTGGATCAGCGTCTTTAATCGCAACAGTATGTTTAGGAACAATTTGTATAGAGGAGTTTTCTCTTTATTTTGTAATATTAAAGTCATTGCAGAATCTTCTTTTACTTTATCAGTATTTGCATGAGTGATTAATAATTTATCGTTAGTAATATGGTATTGTCCTGATTAGTAGATAGCAGAAAAGCTCTTCTCAGTATACACTCTTATTTCATCTTTCTCACGTTTTATCTATCGCTTCTTTTGTGTTTTTTAATTCTCTTAAGCACTCTGTCACATAATGTTAATATTAATTTCTTCACCCACACACCGCCCAAAACCATTTCTCCCGTGAAGGTTGTTATAATTTTTGATCTACAAAATGCCCAAGATATTCCTATCCGTCAGTTAACATTTCAATCAACGCCGTTTGATACCCCGACACAGAACTTTTATGTACACAAAGTGGAAGCGACAATAGGCTCGTTGAAAGCTGAAGAGCCGGTCAAAATTATCGTGACTTGATTTTTTAGATGACAATCGTGATCTTCATCTCAATTTAGTATATCGTCATCTTTGATGTCAGAAGTGATTTTGTACTTTCTTTGAGAGCTTTGTATACATTTTTTTTTAATTTACTTGATTGATTGCTTTTGATCAATATCACCTGATGTCTAAGGATGATGCATTGCATTAATCTCAAAAGGAGAAGTCATATTTTAAGGAATATCCACAAATGTATTTAACATATTTATCTGCAATATAAGATCCCAAACCATTGATTTTATAATGAAACTTAGGTGGATCCTACTGTGAATGCCTGCAAATGTTCCTGGACCAAAACAAATATCGAACACATTTTTATCGTGATTATTGAACTCTGTGTTATCATGATGCAACTAGTTGGCAAATACCTTATTGAAAAGTAAGCAACATGGACGAAATATTCCAGTTGAAAGAACAAAAGTGACTTTGTGTTTACACATACTTTCTCCAGGAAGCAAGGAAACTGCCAATATATCACGAAACATCACTATACACATTAATACATAGATATTTATGCTTAATACACATGTCAGGTGGAAAGTAAAAGTGGTTAGTATTGTTCCACTGACGTTTGATGTTAGGACCTGCCCAAACGGTTCATCATTTGAATATAATGGTCGCAACGTCACCAAGCAATCAAGATACTTTGCTATCTCATAAATATGTAATTTCGATGTTAAAATTGTTTTAAAGCAACGTTTATTTTTTATCGACAGTTGCAAAACTGGTTTGAAATGGATGCTTAAAAAATACCTACTCAAGATGTCTAATCTTATTTCATTTAGAAATTTTTTAAGGAAATTTCTCGCCGACTCGACGCTTCGCGTGACCAGAGGGCTGGTTCTTTCTTTGGTCAAAGAATAAGCATTGCCATCCAACGTGGCAATGCTGCCAGCCTTCTGGGCACGTTTCCAGATGACAGTGATGCGGAGGAGTACTTTGACGCCTGAGTGTCTTTCCCTTTTTGTGTTTTTTTTTTGTAATTAGGTATTTAGTTTTAGTTTAAATTTAGTATTTTGTTGTAAATAGTAGGTATAGTATATTTAGTTTTATTTATTTTTATTTTTCTAGTTTTAGTTACATACTTATGTAAATAATTAATTAAGTTGGTATTAATAATTTTGTACACATTTAGAAATTAATTCATAATTTAAAGAAAAGAAAACTTGTAAGAACTTTAATACCTAAACAAAAAACAACTTAAAGGTGGAAATTGAATAAAAACATATAACCATAGTAAAAAAATAGTAAGCAAAGACTGGAGATGAAAACATAAATGATAATATAGAGGACCTCAAACTATCCAAGAACGTTCTAAATGCCAAAGAAAGTTCAAGATAATGGTGAGTGGCTTGCTTTAGAGATTGTAGGATAAACGCGTTTCATGGCGAGGGGCAAAGGGCTAAGCACAGCGGGCACCGTGGAACCGCCATTACCACTGTTTTGTAACTTACTGTCGCAATATAAACATACTCGTCCCCACTTTTCGTATCGTAGAGATAAGAGGTTTAAATCCTCTAATAATATTTTATTTATTGTAAGAATTTGAAGCGTATTCAAAGCGAATTCAAAGTAGTGATACATCTTACGGTATTTGGGTGAAATTTATGATTTATCAAAAAGACTTGAAAATTCAAAACTGTTTTATTTTTTTCATGATAAAAGGAATTCGGTGTACCAAAAAAAAACCTGCAGCATTTAAAATAGCCATAAGATATTTATATATATCATTAAAAAAAAAAGCTTAACTACCATTAAAAAACCTATTGCCCCCAATTACCTACTTACGGACTTATTTCGCGACATGGTATAAAGAACATCAATAGTATATAATTTAAAAGAAATGGAAATTAAAACTTAATTTCCATAAAAATAAAAACAAAGCCACTAATTACGGCATATGTAGCAAACAGAGGCCTATGCTCGACAGTAATGACGTCAAAGATTTGAAGGCGATACAAGTAACTGTTACATCAAAGGTATTACCTGCCTACACGAACATCGATCGAAACAATTCTTGCACAACTTGTCACGAAAAGAAAACCCAGTGATGATCACGAACACTTCAAACAAGGGGGTCATTACAAGAACATTGTTAACGAAATGACAATACTATTGTGATCCTTTGTCAACAAAGTGACGGATGTTCAGTCCACAGGGTGGGAACTGCCAGAGAAAGCAAAGCGCGTGACTAGGCGAGCGATAATGCGGTGAAGTTCACATGTCGCACTGTGAATCTTAGACCTGTAACCTCTGATTGTTAACTATTCTGTGTTTCGAATACTTTAAATAAGCTTACTGAAGATTTCAAAAACTAAGCTTTGTTGAAAACGGAGAAGGCTTTCTGGAAGACGGACCGGCACGATCTTAAGAATAGAGTATGGTTCTACTTCTTATCTTTCTTCCTTTCCAGTCACTACTCACACGGTATTTGATATTGTTACGAGTAGCTTGGGTATTACCTGTAATAGCAATTGTATGTGTTAATGAAATAAATAAATAAAATATATGTTTTATTTTCTATATTGTGCAAAATGCCACCTTCAAGTCATCTGAAATAATATGCAATACTTTCCGGTGTCATCCACAATGCACATTCTTTGAAATGATGTGGATTTTTTTGTTTCATTTCAGTATTGGATTGGTTTTGGTCCCTGCAAATGAGATTCCCAGTTCTTAAAAAAAATGAACTTGACTACTATACACTGACTCCCCATTGTGTACAGACTTACTCTTCAACCATGATTAATATTTTAGATATAAACACGATAAGCTACACTATAATAAAAGTTACAACACAAATATTCAAAAGAATAATTTTAAAACCTTCAATTAATATTACCAATGCACAATTTATTATCCGAACACCACAATTACTGAAAGCGATCCTATAAATCACAACTGCATAGCGCCTGGCCTGAACGAGTTAGAAAATGAGAGTGGATTCCTTATATGTGTGGGTGTTCTCGTATTCCGATCAATATCGTACTCTAGCTGTTCCCCGTGGTTCCATTCGCTTGCTCATCTCTAGTTTTCTTCAAGATTCGGCTATCAATACAAAAGTTGTTTTTTTAATCCATAGGTACCTATTCCAGACATTAGAGTTTAAACAAACTTTTAGTTTTGTTGTCCTTTACTTTGCTTCACTGACCAAAAGTTATCCTATTTAGCTAGATCCTGGAAGCAACGGTACACATTCATTTTTTTTTAGATTGTTTGCGTGGTTTCATAGACCTATCTACCACAGATAAAATAATTAGGTATCTACCAAAAACCTTTGGAGGCGTCAAAGAAGAACCTACTAAAGTTTTGTCACAATCGGATCAATACCAAGGACAAACATTCAGATATTCATCTACCTATAGAAGATCAAACATTTTACAGATTAACATTGAACTTGATCATGATTCAAAATTCTTGTTTGATTACAGCATGTTATGCCTCCACACATAATACGATGATTGACAGATGCATTGACCCATGATCGAATGACGTGAGTTAACTCTATGCCGCAACGTAATTATGCCGCCGGAATCGAAGCCATAGATAATCTTTTTTTTTTGGTTCCTTATGTGTCCGAAGATGGGCCATATGAGGTGCATTATTGTGCCGAGACCACAGGGAAGGCATTGTTATATGTATTTTATTTGTAATCAAAATTTCAATTGAGTCATTTTGTGGATTGTGTTTTTTTCTGTCGATGTTGTCTGTGATGTCATGGTTAATGTGTAGTGAGGAGGAATTACGTAAAAAGGAACAAAAAGTGAAAACTATAAATGTACATACGTGGATGGAGATGAAGAAGAAGACAAAGAAAAGAGGAATGGATTTTTATGAGGGCAGACAAAAAAGAAAAAGGAGAAAATAATAGCTCGACGGCTGATAGAAAATTAACGTATTGCGTCGAACTCAAGTACCTAAATGGGGCAGGAAACCCTTACGTCCTAAGCTATACATACGAACACACACCGATTATTTAACATTTCATAGTTAATGACAACGATTATATCAATGTGTTTGATTTACCGAAGACAATAATAGACAAATGAACGAAAGCAGAGATATTAATGATGTAACATTACGGGGTTGTGCGTGTGGAATATTTTGAGTATCATTTCCTCACTGGAGGTGAAAGGTCTCAGATCTTGATGGTGATATGTAATTCTGTAGCAAATTTTATTTTGTACACGCTCTTACGCCCAAATTGTGTCTTTTGATACACTCGTAAAATGGAAGCTACAATATAATAAAAACTGATTTTGAATTTAGTCAAGATTTGTTGTCGTCACAGGTTTGTTTTCAAGAAAGCTAATATCTCATCGGAAGATCTTCATAAAATCTATTGTAATTCTTCTTCTAAAATACATTCCAAACCCGTCATTTTGATGCCATGAAATGTATGAAACTTTACTTTAGCCATTCATGTAACAGTAGAGTTTGCTAGAGTAGTGTATGATAAGTTACCAAGTTTAAATTGAGTTTTGTCTAAATTGTAAACCGAATCAAATAACAAAGCAAAACCATAACTAAGTAGTTTTACTTAAAACTCGACAACTATTACTACATGAACATCGAAAAAGTTGTTACTTTCTTAGCTCCATAGACACTAGGTACTTATATCTTCCGCATAAAACGATATATGATCAACTAGATAATCGGTTGACCAACGATACTGATTCATCGAGTCGGAAGCAAGTAGGTATTTGTTCGGGTTTGTGCGTGCACATCGTGCACATAGACACTAAATCAATGTATACATACATGAATACACGGTGCATCAGCTGTAACTACTTCAAATGGTCAAAACAAACCATTAAGTTTTTGACTATGAAGAATGATACCATGATAAAGTACTGACTCGTATCTTCTAGTCTTCTTCTACTTCTTCATAAAGAAGAAGTTCCTAACATCTTGAAAAATACAGTAAAATAAAAATATGATGACAAATAAACTGGGATTTTAAAAGAGAGTTATAACAACAAAAACATGAAAATCAATGTCTCAGTCTCACAAAATACTGAAATATGTATGCCAAACCTGTTAAAAGTCATTCAGGTCATTAGGAAGGACAGATAATGTGTAAACCTTCTTCCGTCATTACGAAAGACGAGGCCAAACGAGAGACAATCATCCTTCGCACACTCCAGCCGCCACAGGAGAAGTCCAGGGATCGCGAGATGATTTCCGACCACCTGAAAACGAGGACTCGCGAGCGGCGAGTAATAAGTAGTTCGCCGTACGATTAAGGAGAGGAGGATCACGCATAAATGTGAGAAAAATAACTCGGGAATGTCTTTAGAATTTACCTAATTACAGTATGAGTCTGGCTGTCGCTTTTGCTCCACCGAAAGCGGAGGGCTACATTGGGTGATTTTCCAAATCAAAAGAAAATACTTCTCAGTATGCTATATACATAGTCATAAATAACCCAAGTGTATCGCGGTGACAGTGTTAATTACGAACAACTATTAGACGGTTGTTAATCACACATTTACGACCATTATATGCATCGTTCCGTGCTTTGTTTACATTTACAATATTACGTTACATTATGTAAAATTGTTGAATGTAATCAGGAAGCTGTCGCATTCCGCCATATTGTGTTTCGATAACATCGTGACTGACACTTAGAGTATATTAATATTGCTGTATTAATAACAATGTAAAGTAATGGGGTAACTATTTCAACTATATCTTTTAAACTAATTTAATAAAATGGAGTTTTTTTATAAGATAAGATATTCGTCGAAATTCTTCGATTCAAAAATTATTTCGCAAAAAGCTAAACCAGATTTACCAATTTTAACTGAAAAAAATCTATACTAATAATTATTATAAAGAGGTAACATTTGTTTGTAAGTTTGTATGTAGGGGGTAATCTCCGGAAGTAATGAACCGATTTTAAAAATTGTTTCACTGGTAGAAAGCTACAACCATGAGTGCTATAGGCTATAAATTATAAAGATATCTTGCACATTAGCCGAACTATCTCAAGTTTTGTTTAACCAGGCGGAAAAAAATTGCTCTTCTAACAGACTTATTATTAGCATGCGCTGCCTTAACAGTTGTATAATATGAACTGGCAACCAGTCCTATCTCAATTTTTTGATGATTTCACTTTTAAATGCCATTTTATACTATTTAATAATCCACGTCGTTGCAAGAAATCCTAACTCAAATACATTTAAATTTGGCGCCAGAATTGGCTTCATTCAACTTGTACTATCTTGAACGCGCAGTGAATGCGAGCATTTAATCGTCTATTGTCTTATCTCGATTTTAAATTGGAAGGAAGCATTATAATGTTACTTTTGTTTCTAATAACATGTGCAATAAACATATTAAAAAAAACTACGTATTTTTATTTAAGAAATCAAATACCGTCTATATGTACTAACATGTTTTTTCTTCATCCTGTAAAGTTGTCAAAATTGAGATAGTACCGGTTGCCAGTTCACAGTCGATATATTATTGAAAAACAATGTATGGCAAAAATGTCCGCTTTGAATAGAGTCTGGCCAACGAAAGCTGTCCACGCAAAAGGGCGGGAAATTCAAAAAAATCAAGGCATGACAACCCCGGCTACACGCTGCCGAAACGGAGTTGATACTTGTTATTATTCAAGACCAATAAGGGATATTATTTATATCAGTATTTAATATTGTTAGACTACAACCGTAAAAATATTATCAAATAATGCCCTAGCAAATCCAGGATTATGGTATTTTTAACTTCTGCATGTATTGAAGTCTACATCTCAAATTTCCTGTGCACGACATATTATATCGAAAGGTTGAATAAAAAAAAAGTGTTTTACTTAACGTTTATTTGAGGGAATAGTTACCTTTGACAAGGTTAAGTTACAATAGTTAAATCAACACAACACAGGGGTTACGAGTCATAATCGAAATCGGATTCTAAGTACTCTATACCTGATACTGTATAGTTTTGTTTCCTCGTCTTCGCCGTTAGTATTACTTTAAAAATAGAAAAACCGTGAAAAAAATTGTATTATTTTGTAAATAAATGCAAATGTATCAAGATGTTTCACCTATATGAAAGTTCAGTGATTTGACAATATTGACAGTCCAAAAACATTGCCATATCAAAAGTTTAGAAAATAGGTCGTGGACAGCTTTCGTTGGCCAGACTCTAGTTCTACAATAAAGTCCGTGACACCATATTTCTATATTTAAGCAGATATAGTAGCTTTTATGAGTTAAAAAAATTATTTTTAGACGTACTTACCTTTGGACGATTTTTTAAACAACAAAATATTAAACCTTATCAAAAAAAATATTATTATGATTACAAGAACATCATAGAGATACGATTTGCCTATGCCGCCGTCCATTCACGAACCGCATTAGAGAACGTGCTTTGTACGGACGTTTTATGCATTTACCTATCGATGGCGTTGTGCAATTACGTGTTGGTCTTTAAAATTGTTATGGTTGCTCTACCGCGTTTTTAACCGATTTCTCATTCTTCGAGTTCGAAGCTGTGGTAGGTATTTATGTTTTTGGGATATCGGACAGTTTCAGCGATTGTTTATCATGCCTAAAAGGAAATCACAACTTTCCCGTCAAACATCCCAGACAAGAGCAGCTCGAGTACGCCGTACGGAAGAGTCTGCTCTTGAAAATCATCAGCGCCTCTCGAGGAATAGAGAAAATATTTCGCAAGCACGCGCTGGGGCATCTAGCTCCGAGCGTTCACAGCGGCTTGCCAACCAAAGCTGGAGAACATCGCAGGTGCTCGGGAATCTAGCGCTGAACGTGCGCAGTGTCTCAGTGATTTAAGGCAGCATGTCTCTGCAACAAGGGATAGGGAGTCTAGCGCTGAGCGCTCGCAGAGGCTCGCTAGCCAAAGCGCGAGAACATGGCAGGCCTGTGCTCGGGAATCTAGCGCTGAACGTGCGCAGCGTCTCAGTGATTTAAGGCAGCATGTCTCTGCAACAAGGGATAGGGAGTCTAGCGCTGAGCTCTCGCAGAGGCTCGCTAGCCAAAGCGCGAGAACATGGCAGGCCTGTGCTCGGGAATCTAGCTCTGAACGTGCGCAGGGTCTTAATGATTTAAAGCAGCATGTCTCAGCAATAAGGAATAGGGAGACTAACGCTGAGCGCTCGCAGCGGTTCGCTAACCAAAGAGTAAGAACATCGCAGGCCCGTGCTCGGGAATCTAGCGCTGAACATGCGCAACGCCTAGCAACAGAAAGACAGCAGGCAGTTACAGTCAGTATGCAATAAAAACAAAATCCTCCTTTTGGTAGTCAGGAAATAAATCATAGCACTCAGTACTAACAGAACCACAACTCATAATTTCATCACAAGTTAAAATGTTTACCGCCCAACGAAGTGGGCACGGGCCAGCTATACTTTATACCTAGAATAAACATGTCAGCTATGTTGGTCAGGGCCTTTGATCGACAAAAGACTTTTATACATTTCAGACCTCTTGACTCAAGGGGGTCTGTATATAAAAGTCTTTTGTCGAGCAAATAGTCTAAAGTCGTAAGCTGAAAAAAAAGCTAGTCTAAAGCTGAGCTGGAAAGAAGTCTGGAAACGATTCTCAATGTGTTGCGCTCACCACATCAGACTAAAACATAGTTGACAAAATATGACTGGCACACTAACCTAACCTTTAGCGGATTACAGACAAGATAATAATATTCATTACAGAGAGGATGTAACGTTAAAAATTTCTCTCACCAAACTCCCACTAACATAACAACTAAATTGTTAATAAAGAAATTACACGCATTACCATTACAATGAGCATACAAAATACTTGAAATGATCACCTTAACATTGAATGTAATACCGTTTACTATGGCTGTGAGAAACGGCGCGGGCGCTTTCACGAGGAGCTTTAATGCAGATTCACAGACGTAACAATTGCTCGGAACAATGATCTGTGACTGCTGAACACTGACTCGACATGTGACGTACTGAGTTGTAGGTCATTCTGTGCTGGGGAAATGCCGTTAATTTTCTCTCTTATAACTGTTATGAAGTTAACTTTATCACATCATCATCCTCATCTTGCTCTTGTTTCATATTATTATGTGCTACAGTCCTCTGTAGCGCAGCTTCATTTTTTTAATATTTAATAGTACCTGTATTGAATTCAAAGCTTTGAGTTTCAATGACCTAACTTCAATAAACCATTGTTCTCTAACCCTTGTCGATATTTAATTATTTTTCTGTTTCTTTTTATACTAATTCAATTACATAATTATTTCTTAAGTCTTCATCTCTTTTTTATCAAAACTTTATTCATCACTACCTAGTCAAATGCCTCTTATTCAGTTGCATCACCATCCTTATTTTTTTTTTTCTCTAGCATGTGCTACTTCCATTCATACTTCCAGTAATCCTAGTCGTAATTATTACTTACAAAACCTTACTATTTTCACTCACAGATACATTCAAAGTTATCACCAACAGTTGTACCTACGAGTAATCGGAACTGCCTCTACTACAACACGTGTTTCCTCAATTAATTCCACCAAATTATGTTTAACATACACAAACAAGTAGCAAATGCATTGCTTATTAAATCATGTTAAAAATGTCAAGCAGGCGGTAGACATTGCATTGGGGAATTCTAGAGCAAGCAAATGTATCGAAAATGAAAGTGAATCACACGCAACTCACGCGCGCTCGTATCGTTCACGTTTGTAGGATGCGCAGGCGCTTACTACCGATTGACTATCGGCTTATTAATATGCATTGAATTGATACTTGATACTTTATTATTTATATAATATTCAAATAAAACATTCATTTCCATTCTGATGTTATTTAAAAATCGGAAATAGAATAAATTACCTACTTATTATGCTAGTCTAGTGCATCTATAACGTTTGCTTGTAAGATTTTGAATAGCTATAGCTATATTATAATGATCTTGTTACCTACTTTTATAGACAACATACGAACATTCGTGAGGATGGATGTTTGGCATACCTACAGATAGCTAATAACCTGGATTACCTCATAGAATAACTTTTATTACTTGCATGCAGCACAGATTACCCTGCGGGTTAATTTTCAAATTCCCCGTAAGCGAAACCGCAGGCAAAACCGGTATAGATTATAGTCGAATTTAAATCGAAATACGCTTATAGTTACTCGTATAATGCTTTGTTGGTTGATCGAAATACTATTGCAAGCGCCAAGCGATCCTTTCTCAGTTTAAAGTTCCTATCACATAAGACTAATTTACCATTATCGAAATTGCATTATACATGCAATTTCGATAATGGTAAATTAGTCAAAGGTTCATTACCAACATCAGCAGAAAACAAGCCGACCGGTAAGAAATTATGGAAGATGATAACTTATTAAATTAAGATTCACAGAAAGTTGAAGAAATTCAATGATGACTCAAAGAGTAATAACCGGATCTCATAATCTGTTTTACAACGACAGCTGTGTTCAAAATCGAAGCATGTTCGTAAAGAAAACGCTCATGGTAATATTGAAATAGAATATGGAGTGAGAAATATGTAAGTTCCATGAAATGACACTAGAGTTGAAGCACGTGCGAGCATGACTCTCTGAGCAAATACTCGTAGTGCAGTCACAACGAATAGTAACCGGATACAAATTAAACAATATTAAATTCATTTATAAATATGGAAAATATTTCAATATTGGTCTTGTTGAACTAGTGATCCCAAGCGCGACTGCTGAACAAGAGGGTATATTTGGAGGGTTTATTTCTCAAAATGTTGGAGTTGTTGCATCAGAAATTACTCAGTAGCAGCCACGGAATCCGCATCTGTGCCTGATTGATGGCTATTGGATGGTCCCTTATTAATTACATGGGACTTACAGCATAACGTGCGAAATGTAAGTGTAGTACACCTTGTCACTCTTTTGGGAATTACAGGCGAAATGCTTGTTCTAATATCATTAGAACCAACAAAAATTCGATGACATGCGACATCTACCAATCTGCACTGGGCCCGCGTGGTAGATTACGGCCCACTCCTTGTCACAGAGAGGAGGCCTGCGTCCCATAAGCTGATGATGATGTGATGAGGAAAACAGGATTTCGAAGTTAGGTATGATTCACATTTCGAAAACGTTGCAAAATCTCCACTGCTGGGCCAATGACCTTTGTACTCTCTATTAGAGGTCGCTACCAACTATGCTTGCTAAAAATACTTTTATATCTACTACTTTCATTATATGTATTGGTTATCCTCAAATTCATTTCCTTATGTAACAACAGTTATAGTAATATGAAGAAATCTCCAATATTTGAATAGCACTTTTCTCCACAACAGTATCAACATTTAAGTTTATTTAGATGGGCACTTCTCGTTCATCAAGAGCTCAGGCAAATAAAACTGGTTCTCAGATTTCACTCGCACTGTCGTAGAATTCGTAGTCTAGTGTCAGAATATGGGCGGGAACTGTGACGGAATTTGTTATGTTCTTATCAAAACTGCTAATTTTGTTGTTTATTTGTATGTGTGGATATTTGTATTTGTGACAGTGACAACAAATGTCTAGAGTTTTTGATCGCCGCAAAGTGTTGTTTTGTTTAGAGCTTTTGGATTTGAGGAGCTAGCAAAAGGTATTGGGATTTGATATCACGAATTTATACATATTTATGTATTGTCATAATAAATAGTAGTTTTGATTTGTCGACAGGAGCAGTAGTTCGTATTAAGCTCACTCGCTTTTACGAAATATAACTCTCGTAAAGCGTGTGTGCACTACCACTGCGTAACCATTCAGGAATTTCAAGATTGGTTTTATAAATCGGTGGTTTTCCAAAAAGAAGTGTTCCACACTATCGAACAGAACTGTTTGTTTATCAACCTCTTTGTTTCCTTTCAAGTAATTAACTTATCCATGTCCATCACAATAGCGTTTAATACCCCTGCGTGCGTACTCCGGACAATCAACAAAGGCGTGGTAAAGAGTTCCATTAGATTTAGTCGTAAAATTCTTTCCGTGTTAAATACAAACACAAACAGAGTTATCAGTGACTCTCAAAGCCTTCATTGGAATCTCATCAGTGTCACAAAAAAGGGTTGTGTTTACTTTTGGGTTCCGTTGTCGCTGTCCTGATTTTGTCACCTGATGACATGACAGGGTTGTCAACTTTTTATGAAGTAATAGGTATCTTATTTCGGGATGGAAAAATAAAAAGCACTTACTTTTAAATAAGAGTATTTTTTGTAGGTTAATAAAATTTCCGTAGTTTTTAAAATTACCGTTAAACTATGAGTCGTGGCGAAAAGACAGATTCATTGAATCCTGATGTAATAGGGTTTCATTATATTCAATTCGGAAGAAAAGTCAATATATAGAATATTTTACCGCACTCATATCTTCACACAAAAATACTGTAGAGAATGATATACTGTAGAGATACTGTTAGAGTACCTACTGTTGGCAACCCTACCTGTCAAGACGAATCACTTGTCCAACATCGTAAGATCTTCAAACTCTCATATTGTAACCTTAGTAATGCTTACAAATAACTTTTTATTTTCTACTGCACTACTCAGCTATAACAGTTTGTTTACCAATGTTTGCCGAGACAGTTTTTGATGCGTTCACAAATTCTAAAGCGTCAATTGTTTAAAATGCATTCGACAACAGGTGTGGTGTGGTGTCATACTAGAAGTGAAATTCTGAACGAGTTTGTCATCTGTCCGCCCCCAATATTCAATTCAGGCGGCAACGTTTTTAAAAAAGTATTAACTATTTATAAATTCCATAAGGCCCAGGTATTTTTGTCGCGGGACCACGGAATTACCATGGTAAAGGGCTATTGAAGGACACCGTGGATTTTAGTCAGTACAAGTCTGAAGTCTGACAGTCCCTCCCGCCCTAGTCTGGATGGGTGGACTCATTTGATGATTTTACCACTATGAAAGAATGCCTAAGTACCTATTAATTAAATTCATTTTAATCAAAGAACCAGCATCTAGACTTATTTATTGGTCTATTTCTGACACGAAAACTTTGGGAACTATTTACTTTACCCCTTTACCGGCAATATTACAAAATGTTCATAAACACTCAGCAGATTACCTTTATATCAAAAACAAACATCGTTTCTGGAACCGGTTGAAAGACTAGAAGACCATAGACGAACAGTTCTAGTTTTCAAAAATGGTTCCTTACTTACGTCACTAGAGCCTCATAATATCATCCGGATATAAGCTACATAAGCATTAAAACAGTCACAGCCTTTCCTGATAACGTCCACTTTACACCCTGATTAAGAAAACCGCTGATAGTTGTAACAGCTCGTTAATTAATCAGAGATTAGACAAGCAAAGCTTAGAAATTATCCGTGAACTACCGTCGTAAAAATAACGGAAAACGAGTAAGCTTGTTTCTCAAATACGCTGAGTAACTTTGTTTGTTTTTTTTTTTTAATTTCATATTTCACTTATTGACAACTCGCTCGTTTGTATCATGTTTCCTCGTTATGACAATTTTATGTTCGTTTTTATTTGTTTTGTTATTGTTTGGAACATGACATGCCCCTAATTTTGACACAAGTCAAAGTTATGTCATGACTCATGCATATTGCTTATTGTTGTTTTTTTTTAATCCTGCGGGTCTAGTATATACAGGGTTACTTGTAAAACATTAACAACAATTCACGGGCTGAAAGTACTTGTGGTTATATACCTTTTACTACAAAAAAAAACATGTTTTTCATTCTTGCCAACGGAAAAATATACCATTTTGTTTTAGAAAGAGCTTCAAAAGAGTTCATCATTCCATATCCACCCAAAGGTTGTCTTGAAATATCTCGTTTAGCGATGAGACTACCCATTATGTTACCCTATTTATTTATAAGATCTGCTTTTTAATTAAGAATAGGATGTAGGTTGTCAGTTCACTACATTACTTACTCGAGAGCATTTGAATCATTAGTTGAACTAACCTAGGTCGTTAGGTGTCGAAATATAAAGCACGTTGAATAAAAAAACATTTCAAGTTCAATTAAATAAGGCGGATATTTAAATTAAGTTTCAAGAGCAACTTATTGGAACTCATCAAACTCTAATAGCTCCAATCGAAGTGTAAAATCTCATAAATAAAACTGTTCGGTAGACTTACTGGAAGCTTAATTAAGTTATTTATTGTCACTCCACAACTAAGTTATTTCAATGAGAAATCAGAGAAAACAGTGCGATAGACAAAGAGTGAAAAGTCCAATTAAAATCATAATATCTTCAAGAAGCTATTTAAAATAGGATATTAATAATTTTAATCAACTCATCGTGATCAGCATCTAAACACATCACAGGTAATGAAGAAGTATTAATTTCAACGCTTTTACATTTTTAACTGAAATTCTGATCATTAAAGTTTCACATTAAGCTCGAGATGAACTATTAAGTTATAATAGTTAGTTGGGTGTAACTTACCGGCGCGACGGCCATGTCTCCTGTTATCTGTCAGCAAGATCCCAATCACTGTGTCTATTTGATCATCACTCAACTTTCACCAGGGAACGTCCGGGAACATCACCCGACATGCCGACAATCCTCAGTTTTCATATCACAGTCACCTTCTTAGCGATAACACAAAGCTCGCACTCGGGAAGTACTCGCGTACTCGTAATAGCATAACGTGCGGTCTCCACCGGCGATGTAGATGAATGACGCCGCGGGTAAAGCACGAAGAAGTCAACAGTTCCCACGTGAGAGAAATGCGCGTGGCGAACAATGGTGGAGGCTGCGCTGCGCGTGAGTCGAAAGGTGGGCAAAAAGCGAATGAGCGCAGTCGCGGGCGCACACACCACGCCGCCCCGCCGGGAGCCCGTACCTGCTGACCCATTTCAAATGTTCACCGCAATCATTGTTGGAATTTAAACCCTTATTCGATTTTGAGACCGCACGGTTTCGGAAAAAAATCACAGAATTTTTTGTGATAAATTTTAGAAAGTAAGAGGTCTTTCCTGCTCACTGCGTTAAGTCTAACGAATCTTCTTTTTCTAAAAACACAGGACCTGTTTTCTTAATGTTAATATTTCTGCGTTTTCTGTGAATTAATACGCGTACACATTATACGTACTAATAACGCAGTTGATTTAAATAAAATGTTAGGGAACGCCCTTACTTAACTCTATTTCTTCCTTTTTTACTTCCATTTGTGGTTACTTACCTCAGAACAAAACAGGATAAAAGGTTTTAAATAATTAATAATCTACATCAAAATCATTTATTCAATAAATATGAAACGATTTTATCTCAATGCTTAGCTGGTACGTGATTGATTAATTAAAATATCGAGATTATTGAATATTTTAGCGATACACATTACGTGTCCAAAATGAATTGAGATTATCTATTAACAGCTGAGAGATAAAGTCTAGGTCTTCAATTCCCTTTCGCAGAGAGGAAGACTGTGTCCTAATCCCAACATTGTACGGAAATTATGCTTAGTGCTATACTTCAGTTGCTGGGTCTTTTCTATAGGCAAAGAACTGACTAGGATTAATTTAACAGGGACTTTTGATCCGGGCTTTGGAATTAAACACAGCTGCATGAATCTAGTCCACATTTCTTGAAATAAACCTGTTGTTCCTTCTCTAGTTGTTCTTAAATGGGAAGATGCAGTCAAACAATAATATCCTGATCTTGCATAAATGACCCTTAAAGTTCCCGGCTTCTAGGATGCACGCCTGATCTCTATGGGACGGTATGGGTTGTTATCCACCACCCAGGCGTAGTGGGAGATGCTGCATGTCACGAATGTATTTGATACTCTTGGTCCTATAGGAGTTGCCGATTTCCTCCATCGTTTCAGCAGCTGCAGCGCAAAGCAAATCCCCAGCTTGGACTCGAGGCGTTACCATTACCATTATTCTAGCCTTACTAGTCTGATATTATTATCGTATTCCACGCCCACTTTAGTTGTTAACAAAACTTGTGTACATACACAATTTTCTTACAAGATCCCAAATAAAAAATGATGAACCATACCGTAGCATATTTGAAAGATACTCGTACCTCAAACGATGTTTATCGTTTGCTTTTACTTTTATTTTCAACGCCAGTATCACTGTATAAAGCTGGGAATTCACTAAACAGACATGCTCGCGGGCAAGTCTGCAGACATGCCCGCGGGCAACTCTACACACATACCCGTAGATGGCCAACGGTTCTTGCTTCAGGTCCCCGGTCCGTGCAATCTTTGTAAGTGTAGGACCGTCGTCGCTGTCACTCTGGCAGACTTGCCCGTTGCTCATCCGCGCGATCTCATTTTGACTGCGCGGTCACATATCGCTGCAACAAACTGATGGGTCTGTGTCGTGTATTGTGGCAACAGGCATATCCGTACAAACTGCCCGTGGGCATGTTCGTTGAGTGAATTCCCCGCCTAACACAAGGAAGTTATGTCAGGAATGTAATAGGTGTTCCTACTTACATAGGATAATAGCAAAGCTTGATAAATGGTTTCCTAACCCACTATGCTTACACTTAAACCCTTTTACGAGCTCAAGTTTTATGAGATACGACTAATGATGATCTAGTAAAATATTGCCGGGAAGGATAAGGCAGTTAACTTAGTTCGATTTTTAGTTCATTCGAGGAGTATTAAATTTTTTAGAGCAATAATCCATTGACGAAACAAGTAGGATAAGTTTTTGAATGTTCGCTTTTTTATAACTAGAACCGAAGAGAGTGTACAGGAATACCAGACAAAAAGGAATGACTGTGTGAAGGCTGCCATGATATGGCTATAGAAGTGAAGTGACTGCTGAAATGACCAGTACGACAAGTAATATGGAAGAAAAAAAGACATGCTGCGCCGACCCTAAATGAGTTCGGGTAAGGACAAGAAAAGAATTATGATATCCAGAAATTAATCGTATTATTACTTCGTCCGCACTAAGTTTTTGATTAGATTTCCATCATTCAATACTTAGTTCCTTTTTGAAAACCATTGACGAGTTTTTAACTTTAATGGTTACCTCCTACTTTGCACGTTTTACACGTATTTATAAACTTTATTTTACTACTTTCCGCTGTTAAACCCGCGATGGTTTGTGCGGTATGTTGTATTTTGAACAAAATGTATTTGTAAATGTTATTGGAAAATAAATGGAAAAAAAACTTATTTATACCCATTTCAAATTAATGTAGCTTTCAGCAGATAACAAAACTAATATTCGAGCTTTAATCTTAATTCCATGTCCAAGCCCGTTTGTTCTGTGGTGTGGAAACTATACTTAATTGCTGTTAAAAGATAAACGAGAGTTAATTTGATCCAGTAACGATTGGTTATGTTTATGAGCAGGAATCTAACACAAACCAGAATTCAATGTTCCGCCAATTATCTAACGACTGTAGATTGATACTTTATATTTTTGTACTGTAATTTTCTCGTTCTGAGAGTGTTTCCTGGATACTGCTTTCCTTTTTCCGGTATATTGTACTATTTAATTAATATAACACGAATATGAGATCCCAACAAAGTCAAAACATTTATTTCAATGAGACCATCAAAGAGGCACTTTTGAATGTCCAATATAAAAATGAAAGGAAAGGGAATGGCATTGATTTCTACACAGGACACTTAATACGAATGCGGTATTCCTGGCAAAAAACATGTGACAATGTATCTGTGAGGGCTGAAGGTAAATCGAGTTGGATTTGATTTGATTTTGAATCTTGAAAGTTAATTTAAAAAAAAAGAAGTAAGAATATTATAAGGTCAACCCAGTAGAAGACATGGCGTGAGTTCTCGACATCGAGCGCAAGTTAAATTCTAGACTGTCAAAAGAAAACCAATATCCTGTAGTTCCCAAAACGGTTATCTACGATTGATTGCAGCTTTGTAGGTCGGTCTCCTAATCGGAGGGTGCGTAGCACGCATGATTGTCCAGCTACAGCCTCTGCAGCAGCGGTAATTTGGATTTTGGGAGTATGCGAAGAGTCCAACAATCTCTAGAAGTCTAAAGAACGATGTGTAGACTCTACCGTGTAGAGGTAGACCATTTCTGAAAACCTAAATAAACTTTAACCAGTTGGAAAACATTGTTTTAAGTCTTTCAGCTACAAAATCATATTTCTTTAAATAATTTCATCTTAACATAGGTTGGTTACACTATACAATAAGGTATATCCGGCCCATATTTTCAGATCTTTGTTCCGTCTTTACCCTGTTCTATGATATCAGACTTTATTCCGACCGATTCTGCTTGCTTTCTTCAATTTCCGACTTAACGAATGACTCAAAAGATTAATTAATTCTGCTAAAAAAAAAACACGTTGAAATCAATCAGCTGACAAAATATTTATGTAATCTACTCATTCACGCGACGCATCACTCATCGATAAAAAGTAGTGCGATATATTGTATGAAAAAAAGTACATTATGTGCAAATTGCTGGCATATTAAACGTTATTTATGAGACATCGCCTTTCCGTAACGATTGCCGGAAGACTAGTAGTGTGCACACGCATACATCACATCAATCGATCTAATAACTTTGAATGAACACAGCTGTTTAGGCGCTAAAAGCCTAATTCGCAAAATGGCAACCGAGGCGCAAAGGCAATTTGCCATTTTGAGAATCAGGCTTTTTGAGAATTGGGCATTTTGATAAATTAAGATTTTAGAGTATTTGCCATTTTGAGAACTTGGCCTTTTGCGACTCGGTTGCCATTTTGCAAATTACGCTTTACATTATGAAAAATTGTGTTTGTAATCGGCGAAATGTATTGTTTTTTTTTGCTTATTCGGTGTTGGTCGCACCGTCAAAGTTGTTTATTAGGATAAGTACAATGACTAAAGAAGATTCTGGTGAATAAAACGTAAGTTTGATATGAAAATTTTATCGCAGCTCATAAAGCCTCCTGCAGACACACGCGCGGGGCGACATATCGCGGTCCATTCGCAGTATTTTTAGAGTGGAAATTAGCTTGGCTCGTTGTCGCAGCGCGATTAATCGCGTGTGTCTGCAGGAGGCTTTAAGGTACAAAAATCATCATCAGCCAAACCAAGGTGCAGTTAAATATTAGGTATATCACTGGTATATTACATAGCCATTTTCACCGCCACAAACCAGTTACTGGGTATTATTGTATTCCTATATTGTTGGTAGTTTTCTATAAAGGTTACACTTAGATAACCAACATATTGTGGAACGAAATAATTTGCGTCATCTATAATCAATTAAATGGATGTCTCGTTGAAACTTTTGATCATTTCCGCATTGTCTAATTGTTATTATTTTTTTGACACAATACAAACAGATATGGAAAGTGAAATTTGTAAATTTTCGAGACAAGGAAGCTAGACGAAGTCCCAGAGAATGATTTTAACTATCTTGAATCCTGAAACGAAAAGAAATAAGAAAATATGTAATTTCCGCTTCCCTTCATATCAAGCAGGCGATATAACAAAACAAAGCCAATAGGCACAAAAAGACGTTTATCAATATGATAACATGGAACCACGGATAACGTCCTAAATTGTGTTTTGTATGCTGCTATATTTGATTCCAATAATAGTGAAGCATGGGGAAAACACTTGAAAGCACGGAAATCAGACTAGTCTTACTTCATCATCATCTCAGCCATAGGACGTCCACTGCTGAACGTAGGCCTCCCCTTTAGATCTCCACATATACCGGTTGGAAGCGATCTGCAGTCTTATTTAACGCAAAATAATTTCGAGTAGACGTAAAAGCCATAAACGACTATGCAAAAGAATGTCTGGCAGCCCTGCGGCCCCAAAGTTTAATCTGGACAATCACTGAACTTATATTAAGTGGATGTTTTACTGCCCATTCAAAAAACTTACATTTGGAGTCACTTTAAATTTATACATTTATGAGTATCTTTGCTAGAGGAACAATATAAATGGACAGATACGATCAAACAAAACTATACAAGTCTGAGTATAAAGCCGTAAATTAAGTAAATCTATCTGTTACGAATTTTAATGACATTTACGGGCACAGAAGTTCAAAATCAACTATCAATCACGATACAGGATATTTTTATTCCAGCAGTACATTTCTGTGGGTTCTGTGGGACAACTAACGATTGCTCCACAAATTATAAATAAAGATGCTCGGGTAAAGGTGCCGAAACAAGATGTTAGCTAATGATTAAATATCGAAAACCCACAAGCGGTTCGAAAAGCCCCAGATGTTACGAAACATATAATTACTTAGTATTCCAAGATACGACGTTATTCAGAGAAATTGTTAAATTTCGAAGAGCAAGTACGCGGTTTATTTACAAAGCAACTGGCTTTCGCAAATAACGGCCGAGACTGCGCATGAGTGGAATATGAGTGAACTTTTACTTGAAGACATTACTTTTGCATTCTTTGATTTTGTGCAATGCTGCATCTTTATTCATGGTCATGTTTTTTGGATGTTCAGAACACGTAACATGTTGTAAAAATGTTTACACGGTTGCCTTGTATTCATTTCAGGACATTTGTTTTTGGAGATATAGTCTGTCGTCCAACATTGTATCACGTCTCATACTTTACATTTCTTTTTAACATCTTTGGTTATGCAAAAACTTCGCATGTAGTTAAAAAGGGTGGTAAATTTTTACGTGTTAAAACGCTTCAAGTTTTTAGAATAGAAGAAAGTCTTTGTCACATGACTGTTTTAAATAAAATATGTGATTGAGTCTTACTGGACTCAGAGTCCCTACAAGTCTTCTAATCTTACAATAAAGTTTACAAAACAAGTCACTGGATAGAGCAATAAAGTGCTAGCTTCTACACATGAGTTGCAACTTTATACCTCGATTACGCAAAACCTGCGCCTGCAACGATGTGCGTGACATCGTTAGCAAGCAGGAAGGTAGACGACAAGAAACACTACTGCGACAGTTAGGACGTGCCAAGCCAATTCTGTTACTTAAGAAGCTATCAGCAGTTGCTGGAATAACACCCGGATCTGATGAGGTGATTCTGTTGAATTTATTGGTTACCTAATAGAAGGAGGTACTAGAAATAAGACATTACAATTGAGACATTACGTCAAAGCAGGCGATTAAGATACTGTTTGTGACTACAAATAGTATTCAATCACCCGGTAGAATACTATTATGATCCTCATGGACTTTCGCAAGTCTATCCGCTTAATTAAAGATGTTTTTTTAATTCCTGTGATTTTATTGTTCATCTTCTAAGCAGGAAGACACAGGACAAGAATAACCGCTAAGTAAATTAGGGCTAATCTTTCGTAATATCTAGATGTTAAAGTATCACATTTTTTTTACATCATGATCTTACTTTTGTAAATCATATTTTAACGACAGTACCTTTGACCACAAAAGTACAGTTAACAAATTAAAGTTATGTAATGTATAATATTCTCTACGATCCCACATTAACCTTTACAACATTAAAAGAACATAATTATGCAGATTCGGATAAACATCATTTCACCGTGTCTGATCGCTGTACTTAGAAAACACGACACGAAATCTTGATGTTTCTATTCCAATTGTTTGGGTTGTACCTATAAATCGTTGCGTGTGCCTGTACTTTGCCCGAATGACCGATGACGGTATCTTGGTGACGCAAACTATCTCTCGAAAGCGAGTCTTAAAATGTACTGCCGGGTTTAGAAATTAACATTAGGTAGCCCAGACAAACGTTGGAGACTGCGTGACAGAAAATATGGCTGGACATCTCTAAAGAGGTCTGTAAGATGATTTTAAAATAAAGTACCTATAATGGTAGAAGGAGTCATGCTACAATCTCAAATAAATTAGGTTAAGATCAGAAGAGTAATGATCCGCTCAAACGAGACATAGGTGACATATGTTATGAATGATATTCAAAGAAATAGGAGTAAAAATGATGACATGACATCTGAGGGAGAAAAATAGAAAAAGGAATAAACCGTGTTGTGCCGACCTCAAGTAGTATTAGTATGGTTCAATTTATTGGAATTTCAGACAGTGTTTATGGTAGTGTTAAGGAAAGAGATGGTCATACAATTGCCTTTCTCTCTTTCTAGAGGACATGACCAATTATGTAAAGGCTAGAGGCGCAGTCCATCCTAATAGGGGAACAGTGTATAAGACGGGGACACGAGGTATGATGGGAAATCACACACCTAAGGCAAACTTAACACAAAACTAAAGTAGCACAAGCGCCAACAGAACGCCATTTGCGTCTGGCCGCTTGCAAATGACGTCCTGATGGCGCTTGCTTTACGTTAGTGTTGTGTTAAGTATGCCTAAAGAGTGTATGTCCCCATTATACCTCGCGATTATTAACGTCCCCGTCTTATACACTGTTCCCCTACCTATGGTAAGTTCACCCTCATTTAAGTAGAAGTCCCATGTCATGTAGTAGTAGTTCGATGCAATCCACTCCAGCTATTTTCTCTTAAACAATTCACAGGATAAAAGGCATTTAAAACATTTCGATATCAATTTGTAGTGTAGAAGTCAGGCGAGTGAAAGCGCATATCACAATATTGCTTCTAGGTAAACAGAAAGGAAGCGGAGTAATCTGACGACTCATTTTTTGGAGTAAGCGTGTTATTACAATATTATTTTTTGCTATTTCAGTTCTTATGTCTATTAATACAGAGACCATTGCAGTTCCCAAAGTATAAACCTTTGATCAATAGTTATGATTTCTGCTTTACACTGTATAAAAATCGTTTTGACCTCTGTTTGCAGTCGGGTAGATAAACAGCTTTGTTCATCATCATCATCATTATCATCAGCCTGTATTCATCCAATGCTGGGCATAGGCCTCGCCCAATGTACGCTACTGAGCCGGGTCTTGAGCATTCCTCATCCAGTCTCTTCCGGCTACCTATCGCAGGACGTAGCTTCACCTGACCGACGGGATTTAAGTATTAAAAATAAAGTCAGTGTTACTATTATTTAGAATTTTGATAAATGTGAAAAATGTAACAACATTCCGAGACCAATATTTTCATTTTTAAAGACCGCATCTTTTATTGCCTACAGCTTTTCTTTACAACGTTTTGTTCTCCATTGCTTTCTTGTTCGTTTACGGAAATAGCAATTAAGAAGCGTGTGCTCGGTGGCATTGAAAACAATAACAGCATCGGGAACAATCTCAGACTCTTTCTTCAGTTTGATATAAGCAGACACGTCACATATGAAATCAATCTTAAAATGTAAGTAAATAAAGTTGATCTTAGTATAACATGCTACGTTGAGATGCAAAGTGTATTTGGATGATTTGCCAGACTAATTTGACCTTGATTCCGCGGTATGGGAGCTGACTCTCGACGCCCATTGTGTGATTTTCATTCACTTTTTACTAAGAGTTAAGACGCGATAGTATCACGCTTCTTTGCGTCGAGTCATTTGTATAAGAATATGTGATCTCATCCTTAGTACCTGCTTTGTTACCTAATCCCTTTACCATTACAAAGCCTCACTAAGGGTCAGTTCAGACCGAGACACAAAGCGACGCGACGATGCGTGAAGAGGCCTGTCATTTCACGATGCGCCGCGCTACGCCTCGCGGCGCCGCGATGCTCCTCGCTGCGCCGCGAGACGCATCGCAACGTCGCGAGGCGCATCCAGACGCCGCGCGGTGCAGCAGAACGTGTCTAGATTTCCACGTGCTGCCGCCCCGCCCCGCGTCCTCCCGCATTTCCATTTGCAAATGGCGGCCTGAGCTACATAGTCCAGGAGTTAGAGGTAGTTGAGTATGCAAAATCCGAGTGACGGCAACTATGACTGAATTCTTATCTATACATATAATATAATAAATCTGTAGAAGGGTCAATTCTGTACATTGAAAATATTGAAAAAATAAATAGCGGGGGGTGTTGCTGGATCGATACCAAACCCAAATATGTGATTAAAAAAAATTTTGTCTGTCTGTCTGTCTGTCTGTCTGTATGTGCAGGCATCACGTGAAAACTAACGGTTCGATTTCGATGAAAATTGGTATAATTATACCTTATTATCCTGGGCATAAAATAGGATACTTTTTATCCTGGAAAAATACGTAGAAAAAAAAAATCTGTATCAAACCTTATTATGGAACCACTGGCGACACCTATTATCAAAGTAGAACATTACGCCACGCCTGCCTCCATTGATTTCTAAAAAGGTTCCACCACTCACCACTAGATGGCGTTGTGCCTATGACGCGCATTTCTGAATCGCGGTGTTAAGATTCTCCGAAAGTTAATGACTACCGCGACTTTATTATTTTTCTATTCCATATAAATTCTGAATTTTGATGCGAGCGGACGTGTCCAGTGTGGCGAGCGGTCGTCCGTGGAATTAATATTGTATGCGTGTAATTTCAAACCGTGCTTTTCAGCGCGACCTTTTTGAATCAAAAAGGTCGCGCTGAAAAGCACGGTTTGAAATCAAATAACTGATCGGAAAAGTAATCAAAAATTTTGATTACTGTTCCGATCAGTTATTTGTCAAGGTCGGAATTGCTATGAAAAAAAAACTTACTACAGAACGCGAGCTCAACAGCAGTAGCTCAATAGATCTCCTTAATTATTATAGGCTTAGCCGTATTTGGGTCCAATAGATATTTATAAGATGTCATTGTCAGAGTTACTCAAAATGGAGAAATACACCATCCGCGCGGACGGAGTCGCGGGCGGAAGCTAGTTCATAATATTATTATGCGTTTTATCTGTCCCGCAAAAAGCTGTGATTTGATTTTTCTATAAATTATTACGGAAATAATCATTAAAATGATTTTAAATCATGTACTCGATACATTCCGTTTACGATTAAGAGGAGACGGCGAAAAAAATAAACCAAAAAAAATTACAAGTTCTACATTGTTATTCTTTGACCTTTTCTTAACTTAAATCGGTTGGCGAAATTCGTTACTCACAATTATGCATGCTCCCGGTCTTCACCTCGCATCGTGGAACGGCCGCGAGCGGCGTCAAGCGGCGCCGCGCTGCGTCGTGCGGCCTTGATAGGCGCAGCGCAGCACCGCTGCTTTGAGATGCGTCGCGATGCGCCGCGAGGCGTCGCGCGGCGCATCGCTGCGCATCTCAACGTATTCTAAATTCTCATAACGAAATGTGTATCTTTTAGTGTAGAAAATAAAGTCGTATATTGAATGGCTCTTAAAAGTGTGCGCGCATCGTCGCGTCGCTTCGCGTCTCGTTCTGAACTGACCCTTATGCGTTGATTTAAAGAAGTACGGAAATCGATACTTTTTGGGCGAGAGGTACCTACCTACTAAATAGTTACTAACAGGATAATTCGTGAGAAAAGAAGGAAAGTGTCAAAGAAACTGTCAAAATGACGCGTAATTCTTACTGTGAAACAGTTTTTAATGATTTCTTTGATTACAAGATATATCTTATTTATACAATTAATATTCAATAGCTTCACAACATTTTCGATAAGTGTTAAAACATTCCAAGTGCGACGCATTAATGAATCCACTTATTTAGTAACAAATTTACCTGAATTCGAAACCGATAATCATAAAAGATTTAGCATTAAAAAAACTAAAAATCAAATAGTTCCTCTCAACGTCAAGAAACATACTGATTACTATGATTCTACAATGAGCAGCGTGACTGTTGGGGAAAAAAGAGAAAAATTAAGACATAAACCCGTTTCCGCAAAGTTCATCCAAAAGGTCAGAGAAAGATACTTCCGCACATATTATGCGACGATCAAGAAGAACAGCAGTTTGTTGCCAGAAAGACTAAAACCCTTTTTGCTGGATATCACGAATTCTAGTACTATTATCACTGCCAAATTCCAACATAATCTCTTAACGGCAAGAAAAATCGCTTTGCTATTATTATCTCAATGTCAGTCGGATGTAAAGAAAAGAGATATTTTCTCTGATGTGATTAAAAGGAGAAAACGGAAAATGTGTAAAAAGAGACGAAGGAATAATTCATTTCTGTCAGGTTGGTCTTGGAAACACTATACCAGAAAACCAAAGAGACTTACCGTACTTACTTGAGGCAGTTTTCCTACTAATATCGTCTGTAGATATTTTTTCCAATACTTTCTTACTCTACTAAATATCACTTTTTTAAAACCTCTGTTCTACTGCTAGTCAAAGATCTCCCGCATAACCTTCCATTCCATTCTATTAGTAGTTTTCTCTGGCTAATCAGCTTACGGTCAGTTCACACCGAGACGCGACGCAACGCGACATGCTGCAACGATACTGCAAATGTGTATCTTTTCGTGTAGTAAATAGAGTTAGATATTGAGTAGCTCTATTGAAATGTGCGCGCAGCGTCGCGTCTCGGTCTAACTCAGTAGTTCCCAAACTTATTTTTCTCGTGGACCACTTTCAAAATTTTACTGGTTTCGGTGGACCCCCTGCTGCTACATTTCTACCACATTCATAAAGTCGCCAAAAAATAAATATTGTGTCGCTTCTGAGTTCTGTCCCTATATTCCGATAGGTAAAATAAAAACGAAAAATGGTACATTTTATAACAATAATTAAAAGAATAGAATACAAGAAAAAATTAATAAGGTAATATAGGTTCAGGTCATAATTTTAATTACCTAATAGGAAGGATGTAAGTATTTGATAGAGTGTCAGTAAACGATCAATGTTTGGCTTTATTTTAGTGAGCAATAACCGCAAATCCTGTGTGATTTTTAATTAGCTCCTTTTTTTGTTAAGAGGTTTGTAACGGCATGGCACTAAAACTCCTTTCGACAAGGTATGAGGAGGGAAAAGCTATTAAATATTTGACCGTCTATCTAGTTGATTTTAATGATCGAAGGTAATATCGAATACGCAAGTTTGGACAAGTAACAGTCGCTTGCCTTATTAAAATATTATCTGCTTAGTTAGGTACTTAAAACAATGTAGGTAGGCCCTTATAAAAACTATGCTTACATTTTTGCTCTTTACTATCAAAAGCAGATAAATTTACGTGGACCCCCATTAACATCTTATGGACCCCCATTTTTTGTTCACGCCTACTTAGACCCCCAGCAAGTCTCCCGTGGACCCCTGGGGGTCCACCTGGACCACTTTGGGAATCACTGGTCTAACTTAACCCTTACTGAAACAAATTAATTGTTCGATAACTTGGTATCAAAATTACCCGTAAACATAATTTTAATTTAAAAATACATTTTCAGTATAACATAATTATGTAGAAATTAACATTCTTTCATTATGTTTTTACATTATTATTCAGACAAGGTTTTCACTGGTAAAATCTCACTACGTAGGGACACATAGTTGGTTAATAATATGCTTTACAGTATTGACTGTGTACTGATAAGTAACGAAATATAGGTACTAAAACATTTTAAATATATAAATATTTATTATATTATATTTTTAATATAATAAGTGCTTTTAATACAGTATTAACGAAGTAAGTCAAGTATGTTATGTAACAGCAAACAGTATTTTGAATATTCTAAATAAATATTTTATGTAATGTTTCTTTGCTTTTATTTAAACATTCTTAATCGTCACTGATTATCTACATTTTGAGAATCGAATCTAATATCTATTATTTAAACATTGGAATGGAGGTTACAATCTTACAACCTACTTCCTAGTTCCTTATTAACGCGAAAGTGTATGTTTGTTTATTGTGTATAATATGTTTATTTTTCATGACAAACGGCTTGGCTTAGAGATAGATGAGAGAAGCTACGGGCAACAGCTAGTAGTTAAAATTAAATATTAAGTATGTTTTCATATATTTTATTACAAACAATGTTTAATAAGCGAATCAGAAAAAAAATCATTAGTTCTCTTTACGGGTACGATCTCACTGTCATTCCTAGACATTAAACATTATTTTGAATTTTAATTTATTTAAAAGTGTCGCACACATAGATATAATAAAGAAGGAGATATGGCGTGGAGTTCAAAATGTATAGAAAACCGATGAAGCCACAGTTGCCCCTCCATTACGCTAATATTACGCGCACAGTTCTGTCACAACAATACTACGAACAAGTGCACACACGCGCCATCGATAGCTCAGTCATTTAAATATAAACCTTATTCTTTAAACCACAGCGTACTTTTTTCGTATTATTTACTCACACTAAAACAATTATCATTGTGTGTTGTCGGGACACGGGGGCGGATACGACTTCATACGACAGTGCTTGACTAAATCGAAGTGTTATCGATAAACATATCGATAATTTTTTACAAAGGTTTTGGAAATAAAGTAAATGAAAACAATATGAAACCAACAATAACCAATATATTAAAAAAAAATACAAATCAAATGACACAGTTACATGTAGTTCAAAATCAAAGCATTTATTTCAATTAGGCCAGTTACAAGCACTTTTGAATAATTGTCAAAGACAAAAAAATAATAATTAAACACTACAAAATTATGGTGCTACAACTACAATCCTAGTCACAAGACATAATAACTGTGAAAGTGCTGTAGATGCTCATTACAAGGAGTAAATCTCTATGGAGAAGAACGGACAAGAAACTCTATGGACACTCTTTTTGGATCGCCAAAATTATTACAGATACTTTGTTACACCATTCATTTTGAGATGGTACGTTATATGGTACATAGCATTTCTATCAGCGATATAGTCGCTCAGTTTATAATATGCCTGGTTACAAAGTGTGCGTTTAATGCATGTTTTGAATTTAGTTTCATTTAGTTCAAGAACGTTTTGTAGTAGCTTATTACAGCATTTTAGACATTACCCCATGAAAGAAGGGTGCAAGTGATAATAAAACTTGCATCACGTCACAATATAGCGTCTCCAAAACCCTCCTTAGAAATTCTGGGGCATAGTACATCAATAAGACTATTGATGCTAATTATTATAATGCATAGGAAGCTAATGGTGCATTTATGAAGATTTCAGTTAAATATCATAACCATAACAAGTGACGAAACCCAAGGACATTCTATAGATTACTTTACTAAACATTAATGAACTTATTTCACGATCTTTGGTAACGCACTACTACGCTGTAAATTAATAAAAACCGGCCAAGTGCGTGTCGGGCCACGCACAGTGTAGGGTTCCGTAGTTGCCCATCAAAATATTTATGCGAACTAACTAAACTGATTCGCTGAATTAGATTTTAATTTACGCATTAACATTTATTAGGTACCTAAGTGATAGTGATTCAGTAGCCAACTCATAACGTCTAAAAACGGGCCCACATAGGACGATGGTAACTGTAGAAGGAGTTATAAATACCAACTTCATAGGTAAAGTTGGAAAAGATGTTGTCTATTTGAGTACCACCGCGTGTAGTGGGAAGCGGCTGTAACAAAGATTTAAAACCAGCGTTACATAGTAATTCGAATACATCGCTTCAAGAATGATTTAAAGAGTTCCCACGATTTCTCCAGGATTCCATCATCAGATCCTGACTTGATGATCATGGGACCAATTGGAAGGTGTACTCTTTAAATCAAAAGAAGAATTTTCAAAATCGGTCCAATTTTTTTTTAATCTATTTTCCCCGATTTCTCAAAGACGCCTTCTTTGAGAAATCGGGGAAAATAGATAAAAAAAAATTACGACGAATTGAGAACCTCCTCCATTTTTTTTTAAGTAAGTTAAAAATAGTTGACAATAAAAACCTACCTATCCCCAAAACATACCCAACTATCATTAGCTGTAAAAATAAAGTTGACAAACTTACATTTGCAGTTGAAGAACATGTTCTCCGATACATTTTGTTTAGGAAAATATTTTATCCAAGTATATTTTGTAAGTTGGTCGACTATTACTCGTAAACTTGTAAAGCCTACTTAGTCATGATAATTTTCTTTTAAACTTCGTTATTTATACTACTATTGTGAATTTTGTCATAGAAAAAAAAACATCCCCACTTTACGTGTTCAGGAGGTACCCTAAAAAAATATTTTACGAGATTTTATTTTACCACTTTTTCGGCGCAACAAATCCATATATTTACACCAAATTACAGCTTCCTAGTACTGAGCGTCTCTGAGCTAAGCTGCGGACAGACGGACGGACGGACATGGCGAAACTATAAGGGTTCCTTGTTGACTACGGAACCCTAAAAATGGGTAAAAAAGCATAGAACCACATCGGCCTTCCAACCGGTCACAAGAGTTAATAAATTGAAGAAAAATCTGAAATAGTAATAAAACATTCGCAGTCGACCTTCTTGTCGATAGACTTTGTCAAACCTGCACGAGCACATCACTAGTCGCACTCAAATACGGCGGACCGGAGCAGCGGAGGCACCATGCGACATTACGGTTTAATGATGTTTCGTTATGTCAGCTTTACATTGCTTGTTCAGTCACTCAGTGACAGACTGAGGTGGTTGTAAAAGAGCAATGTATTTAATGCAAACTAAATACAGTCGGAGTAATACAAGAAAACAAAAATAAAGTAGTACAAGTCAGATATATTTTAGGGATTGTTGTTTTTCGTGATTTTTAAGTCAAATATTGTAAAATACTTGTACTTACCTGTGGTAACTGATGCCATGACTTCTAAAATTTTTGTCTTGGCATCTATTTTTGCACGAAACCACCGAACAAGACGGCATAATCGTTTTTTTTACGAACGCGGTTGACAACACACTAACTCGCGGTGACGGCCATTTTTTCACTAGCTGAGCTATACGCTCAGCACGACGTGGCCGCGGACACGCCCCCTTGCCACTTCTCCTGTTTTTAATATTTCTGTGTGTCGCACAAATATTTCATCACTGACATGTTCACATAACAATACTTTTCCAGTTCATTATTAACCAGGTATTTTTTTTAAATAGGTATTTAAGCTCCACAAGTGTAGACTGTTGTACAATACTTGTTGACCGGGTCAAATACTGAAGTACTAGGACATGTGTACTCATTCAAGGCGTAAGTTCCATCGCCCAGTAACACACAGTTGTAATAAGTTTGGCATGTACTGTCAGCGCTGTTAGCGAATCTTCCAACTGACGTGCACGAGAATGTACTCGAGCTTGAATCCGATGATCCCGCGCAATTATATTTGGAGCTACATAGAGTTGTATCAGGATCGTAACGAGAACCGTCGGGACATGTGTATTCACTCAAAACGTATGTTCCATTACTTAACAACACGCAGTTGTAGTAAGTTTGACAGGTACTGTCAGCACTATTGGCGAATCTTCCAGATGAAGAACACGTGAACGTACTCGATCCTGAATCAGATGAATCCGTTGGACATGTGTAGTCGAATTCGCAATTAGTAGTATCAGGATTGTACCGAGAATTATCGGGACACGTTGTTTTTATTTCTGTGTAACTGCCGTCTTCATTTACAATACATTCTATGAAACCAGTACAATCAGTGGAGTCTTGATCAGCAATAAAGCCTTGTGCAATGCAAACAGAAGTAGAATTTGTAGCGTCATCAGTAGAATTTGAGCCGTCACTTGTATCTGTCGGACATTCATAGTCGAAGTCGCAATTAGTAGTATCAGGATTGTACAGAGAATTATCGGGACATGTTGTTTTTGTTTCTGTGTAACTGCCGTCTTCATTTAGAATACATTCTATGAAACCAGTACAATCAGTGGAGTCTTGATCAGCAATAAGGCCTTGTGCGATGCAAACAGAAGTAGAATTTGTAGCGTCGTCAGTAGAATTTGAGCCGTCACTTGTATCTGTCGGACATTCATAGTCGAAGTCGCAATTAGTAGTATCAGGATTGTACAGAGAATTATCGGGACATGTTGTTTTTGTTTCTGTGTAACTGCCGTCTTCATTTAGAATACATTCTATGAAACCAGTACAATCAGTGGAGTCTTGATCAGCAATAAGACCTTGTGCGATGCAAACAGAAGTAGAATTTGTAGCGTCGTCAGTAGAATTTGAGCCGTCACTTGTATCTATCGGACATTCATAGTCGAAGTCGCAATTAGTAGTATCAGGATTGTACCGAGAATTATCGGGACATGTTGTTTTTATTTCTGTGTAACTGCCGTCTTCATTTAGAATACATTCTATGAAACTAGTACAATCAGTGGAGTCTTGATCAGCAATAAAGCCTTGTGCAATGCAAACAGAAGTAGAATTTGTAGCGTCGTCAGTAGAATTTGAGCCGTCACTTGTATCTATCGGACATTCATAGTCGAAGTCGCAATTAGTAGTATCAGGATTGTACCGAGAATTATCGGGACATGTTGTTTTTGTTTCTGTGTAACTGCCGTCTTCATTTAGAATACATTCTATGAAACCAGTACAACCAGTGGAGTCTTGATCAGGAATATAGCCTTGTGAAGTACAGACAGCCATAGAGTTACTTGAATCATCGGTGTCAGAAGAATTGGAGGTAACTACTGTTAATCCAACTGACGTGTTTGTTGAATCACTCGTAAAAGTTGTATTTGCAATATCAGTCCTTCTTACGGAAGTCGTGGCATCTGTACTATTCCTAGATAACAGAACCGTCGTAGAATTTCTTGTATCTTCAATTGATGTCGTTTCTATAATATCAGTACTATTCAAAGTTGTTGTTGCAATCGTCGTTTCGTTGCCTTTAATAGTAATCGTGGTTATTGTAGTATTAGTGAAGATGATTGTGGTGATTGATTCCGTGATATCTGTTGATATTATATCTTCCGTACTATTTGTGTAACTAGCTATGTTGGTAACAACAGTTGTTTCTGTTATATTTGTAATATCGTCCTCAACAGTAATAGTCATATTCGTTGTAACAATTGTGATAACAGTCACGTTATCAGAAGTATCTGTAGTAGTCGTGGTTTTTGTAGTGTCAGTCTTATTTTGAGTAATTATAGAAGTTTCTGTATCGATAACTTGAGTAGTATTCCTAAATGCGTTGGAATCGGTCGAATAAGTCGTTTCTATATCATCTGTAGTAGTTAAACTTGTTGTGTCTTTACTAGCGATTGAATTTACAGAAGATCCTTCTGAACTACTTGAACTACTCATGGGAACCGACGAACTGGATGAAGATGTACTAGTTTTTGTTGAAGTAGAGTTAGATAATTCCTCAATCGTATTAGCAGTGTTTGAACTATCACTAACAGAACTTCTTGACTCCGCATCTACGACAACATAAGTCGACTTTAAAGATTCTGATTTTGCAGTTGAATTTAAATTAGAAGTCGTGCCTGATGTTATAATTTCCATTTCATTTCCAAAACTTGATTTATCATTAGTATCTGTGGTAAGTATGGAATTTGTTGAACTAGTGTTATTAGATGTGGCCGATATCGATGCATCTACTTCACTGGATGAATTCCTCGTGGTTTCTGTGTTATTTGAACTTGATGAATGAACTAACTTCAATATTGACGAATCTGAATTTTCAGTTACATTTTTTGAGTTCGTAGAGTTTGCTGCAAAAGATGAATTCGAAGAATATGATGTCTCTATCTGAGATGATTCTGAGGAATCGTTTGAATCAGTAATATTTTTTGTTTCAGCGGATGCAAAATTCTCGGAATAGCCGCTATTGTGTGAGCTATCAATGGACATAGTAGAATTTTCAGTTTCAGAAGTTGATATTAGTGTTACATTTGACAAGTTTGAAGAAAATGTAGTATTTAAATCAGATATTGAATCTGTTGAACTACTTGAATTTGACGATGATGAAATAAAAACATCTGTGGTATGAGATGAATTTGATACATTTTCTGCATTAGTCGATTTCGTGGAATTCCTTGTTTCTAAAATCGTAGAATCCGAAGCCTCTGTTAAGTTAACTGATTTCTCATTCACATCGGCTGCTGTCACATTCGTTAAATATTCGGATTCTGAACTAGCAATGTTTGTAGAATCACTAAAATTGGTAGAACTGAAGGTATCTTGAGTCGCTTGCGTAGCTTCAGTTTTTGTTTTTTCTGTTTGGTCAGTTGAGCTCGTTGTATTTGCAGTTTCTGATGTAACATTATTCGTGGTCTTGATCGTACTTTCTGAACTTGTACCTTGTAAAGCGTACGTCCCATTCGTCGATATGGTAGAATTTAATTCCGAAGAAATCTGAATATCACTTTTATAGGATGAGTTTGTAATCTCTGAAGTGTCTGATAAGCTTGTTAAGTTTGAAGATATTGAAGCAGAAGAATTTAAAGTCTCTGTTAAGTTTGCAGAATTTTCAGACTTTGTAGCAAATGTTGAGTTAGATGAGTATTCAGATTCCAAACTAGAAATTTCTGAAGAATCGCTCGAATTTGAGGTTTTGAATGAATCGAGATTTGTTGTATTACTTTGTGTAATGGAGTTTTCCGTTAGTTCAAACGAACTCGATGAATTTGTAGTGTCTGATTTCGAATTGTTCGTCGAACTTAGAGAGTTTATTGAAATTGCGCTTTCAGAATCAAATGTACTATTGGTGGATTCCGAAGAATTTGATTCGGTAGAATAACGTAGATCTGTCAATGAAGATGAACCATTTATTTCTGTAATATTCGTTGAATTTGTCTGCTTTAAGGTTTCCACAGACGTACAATTTGAATTTTCTTTTGAGTTAACAGAATCGACATTGTCAAATTCATATTTTGTAATTGTAGAATTAGCAACATTCGATAAAGTCGTATCAGAAGCATCTTCAGATGTTGTAATATTCGAACTTTCAATGTTAGTCTTTGAAGAATTATAGTTCACATTGCCAGTGACGTTTGTGGAACTTATAAAGTTCGAGCTATCAGAAATTTCTGTCTCTGCAGATATCAATGAACTTATAGAATTCTTCACATCTGAGTCAAATGCAGAGTTTATTGAGGTGGTAGTATTGGCTGCAGAAGAAATTAAACTATCTGTGAAAATTGATGAATTTGAAGCGACAGATGCACTTGTGGAATTTGTAAAATTATGTATGTTAGAAATGGAGGCATCTAAATTTTCCGTTAAGTTTAAATAACTTGAAGACTCCAAAAGCGATGTAAGATTTGATGAACTTGTAGAATTCAAAGCAGAGTTTTCTGTGCTATCATCTGACGTTTTTTCAACAGTTAAATATAATTTATCAGTCGTGTTTATAGATCCTTCAATATTTAAGGATGAAGTTGTATTTGTAGAATTTGTCGAACTCGTTGTGAGTGTACTCAAAGTATCCGTAGATGTTGTAGAATTAGCTATGTCCGTAGTAGACGCAGACAACAATGCCGTTGTAGAGTTTGCTTCCGATGTAATGTCAGTATTTGAAGAATTAACTGTGCCGGTTAAATTCTCAGTGGACGAAAGCTCTGTCGTATTGGCAGAGTACGTAGTTGATGCATCGTCAGTGTCTGATGCATCAGTCGTGTTTGTGATTTTCGTAGCATTTGTCGTGCTCACTGAAGTCACATTCGTTGTGAAACCAGTTGAATTCGATACACTTGTTCTGTCTGAAGATGACTGACTATTACCAGACGAGGATGTCTGAATTGTAGCAGCGTGAGTATTCCATACTGTTACGAATATCTGAAAATAAAACTATGTGTCAAAAATCAAATCTGTTCAGAAATAAACTCTTTTCTTCTTACTCTATCTTCTTCTCTTTTTGTGTGAAAATGTGGCCACACTCTGGTCCCAGAGTTAATTAAGCCGTCCCTAAGGCCGCGTCTCCATTATACAAGTAACTTGTATACATAATAATTATACAAGTTGCAAATTATATACAACTAGAACAAACCTGCATACAAGTTACAAGTACGAAACTTGAACTTTAGATTGTGTTTTTTTTTAATTTAAGCAACTTGTATCTACACCAATATGACGTCGTACTTGTATGCAAGACTTGCCTTATAGAAACACGCCTTATGCACTCCACAGGGTTTCAACTTACAAACCAGTTTATCAGTTCTATTTTCGGTGTTGTGAACCAAGGAGGAGTAATGTGACAACACATTGTTTAACAAAAGTAAAGTGACGTCAGCTCGGGAGAGTTTCGTAATGCTGGGTCTACATTAGTGGGCGAAGATTAGTATCGCGTTGGCGCGCAAAACATCCGTTGTCGGACATACACGATGTTCTTGTCTACATTGGCGGGCGACGATTCAGAAAGTGGCATACGGCGAATATTCGTTGTTTAGTTGTGCGGCCGAGACGATGGAAGAAGCAGTGGCTTTGCATTATACCTATGTCAGTAAATTATTATTTATTACATTTGTACGAATATCAGGTACCAAATAATATAAAAAAGAGAAGAAACAAGAGCGTCATTCCCTCTTCAAAGTCTTGACGACACTGAAGTGAAGTAGGTGTGGCCACTCAAGCGACAAGTCCTTTGAAGCGCGCCAGTTTACCGACAGTGCCCCGATGCTAAATCGTCTGCACGCGAATACATCGCGTTGCAATGATGTACTCGGCCACATACATCGCCGTAGCCCGAATATTCGCCGTAGCCCGCTAATGTAGACCCAGCATAAGAAAATATTTGTCTAACTCACGTCTTTTTCAACAACACTAGGCAGAAACTACAGAATGCCATTTCTTTCACCCCGTTGACGTTCAGGTCAAACACGCACGCCGGTTGCAAGTGGTACTACTACTATATATGAAAAAGTAATGTTTTGAGAAATTACGATCTAGGGTAAGTGCTCCAGTGAATGAACATACCCCAGTGAATGAACAAAACGATAGGCCTGTTGGTCTAGTGGTTAGTGACCCTGACTGCTATGCCGGAGGTCGTGGGTTCGATTCCCACCCAGGACAAATGTTTGTGTGATGAGCACGATCATTTGTTCTGTGTCTGGGTGTAATTTATCTATAATATGTATGTATTTATAAATATACATATAAGTATGTTTATCAGTTGTCTAGTACCCATAACACAAGCTCTGCTTAGCTTGGGACTAGATGGCGTTGTGTAATATTAAAAAAAAAAAACCGGCCAAGTGCGAGTTGGACTCGCCCATGAAGGGTTCCGTAGCAGCAAGCATAGATTAGAGATATAATTATATTGATATTAGTAAGTAATATACACAAACAATAAAAATAACTTTGTTTTTCATAGTATTTGTATGAATGGCAAAGTTATATTTGCGGTTTTTGAAAATGTACTATATCTCAAAAACTGCTAACTGTATGCCATCCAAACCAATTTTCGTTGGTAGTTTTGGTTGAGGTCTACATTATACATTTTTTTTAGTTTTATCATTCTCTTATTTTAGAAGTTACGGGGGGGGGGGGACACACTTTTTACCACTTTGGAAGTGTCTCTCGCGCAAACTGTTCAGTTTAGAAAAAAATGATGTTAGTAAACTCAATATCATTTTTAAAGACCTATTCATAGATACTCCACACGTATGGGTTTGGTGAAAAATTTTTTTTTGAGTTTCAATTTTAAGTATGGGGGGCATCCCCAAAATTTGTTTTGTTTTGATTTTTGTGTGAAAATCCTAATGCGGTTCACATAATACATCTTTCTACCAAGTTTCAACAGGATAGCTCTTATACTTTCGACAAAAAGTGGCTGTGACATACACGGACAGACAGACAGACAGACAGACAGACAGACAGACAGACAGACAGACAGACATGACGAATCTATAAGGGTTCCGTTTTTGCCATTTGGCTACGGAACCCTAAAAACGGACTTTTTTTCCAAAAAATAAGAAATTAAGATATTTCTACCCAACGTAGTATTTTTTTTTTCATAATAGCAAGTCCTTTTCCCATTAAAGTGGCTAAATACATTCCTTATATCACTGTTCGTTTCAAAATGTCGAGCGTTTAAAGTTTGCAGTTTGTTGTAACAGTGAATTTGTTCGGGCAAGAATTTAGGACTCGGGTAATAATAATAATAATAATTCTTTTATTTCAAGTGACAAGACTCATATAAAAAAACTTAAAAACAGATACAAAATGTGACACATACAGACAGGACAAGAAGCACATACAAACAATGAAACAGTCACTGAGTATCAATATGTCTGCTACAACATTGCCGGATGTAAGGGCAATCCGCCCTGTTGGCTATCATCGCTAGGACGTAAGACGCAACTTTTTTGTTAACACATTGTAGTCGAAATTGAAGTAAGTAACATAAGTTTTTTATTAATTTGAACAAAGAATAGTTATGCTATATGTTTCAAATCGATTTCACTGCAATTTTAGCCAGTTTTAAGTACCTAAATTATTAGGTGTCCCAGCATTGGAACTAAAAAAACGTTTGAAATCCAGTAAATGAACGACCGTTCATTCACTGGACAAACGTCATTTTCATGTTTTTATTAAAAAATGTAATCTATTTTTATGCCATAAGATTCACGTTTTGACAGTAGGTAGTTTTATAAAAAAGTTTAAAAAAAAATCTAACCGACTTCTAAAAAAACAACCACGAAAAAGGGTAAAATAACCTACCAAAAAACTTTTCTTTCGGAAGTCGGTGGCTTTGATTTTATATTTCATTGACTTTTTTGCCACCGACTACTGCATCGAACAATAATGTGGGTGCCATGTTCTCATCAGTATAAATGAATTAAGTCCAAATACAAGACAGCTGCTATAAACCGTTGAGGAGTTCCCTGAACTGTTCTTCGTCTTCATCATCAGAACCCTAATGACAGTTACAATTCATCTAGGTGTAAAGTTCTCATCAATATAAATGAATTAAGTCCAAACACAAGGTAGCTACTGTAAACCATTAAGGAATTCCCTGAACTGTCCTTTGTCTTCGTCATCAGACCCCTAATAACAGTTACATCTCATCTAGGTGTAAAGTTCTTATCAATACAAATTAATCAAGCTCAAACACAAGATAGCTGCTGTGAATCGTTGAGGAGTTCCCTCGACTGTCTCTCGGCTCCATCATCAGATATACTCCAGACCTTTATTAAATTGTAGTGCTTTGAAATACTTAATGAAAAAAAAATAATTTACTAAATCAGTCGATACCTACTCCTTACTGTTAAGCGGTTGTACCTTCCATCATCAGCTCAGCTACATGATATGATGATTACCATACGCAAGTCCTTAAATTACTTCATAATATTTGCGAAAAACGATGTGTGGGCCTATAAAATTTGAGGGTTGCTCTCGATTTCTCCAGGATCCATTCATCAGATATTGAAATGGTGACAATGGGACCACACGGGAAGCACCAGCTTTCAAATAAAAAAAGAATCAAGAATATCGGTTCACGCAGTCGCACGTTATGAGGTAACAAACATTAAAAAAAATACAGTCGAATTGATAACATCCTCCTTTTTTGAAGTCGGTTAAAAAATAGATTTCTGATCTCTAAGCCAGTATTTGGACAGGCGTGTTCATTCATAAAATCTAGGGAATGAACTAACATTTTTCCACCATGTTCAAATGTAGGTTTTCTTCATGAAGAAGGCCAAAACCAGTGAAACCAATAAATTGAGTGAACACAAAAATTTAGGTTAAATTTCATGATTTTAAGACCTAATTATGGTCGCTTTATTAGATTGATTATTGGACTGCATTTATTGTAATAAACTTAGATTTTTTATATGTGACTAATAAAACAAATGTTGTGTTTCATTTACTAGACATTTTTGTTCATTTACTGGGATTTTAGGGTCTTTTTCATTTTATTGCTAAATATCTAAGAAAATATACAGATTATTTCGTAAAAACAAGTCAAAAAATATTTTTTAATACAGTCCTACTAACACCAAAATATAGTTTTGGACCGTATCGTACATAAGCAAGACACTTCAATATTTTTTTGAAGTTAGAAGATCGTTTAAGTGTTCATTTATTGGATCATTTACCCTACATGCCTACATGCTACCTGCTTGCTAAATAAACATCCTCCCAATACGTTACATTTCTCTAGAATATTGTAGAAAAATAAGGAATCAATACGATATCACACTGCATAGTCTGTACCTACCTGTAATACGACTCAAATCGTTTTCACATTTATCCTTTTTACTAAGGAATTTTTAGTAATTTGTGCAAGATATGTCATTTTGTCTCTCGTTCCAACACAATCTAATCGGAATAGACTCAAAAAATCAAATTGCACTGTTTTTTTTTTCTTTTTATTATTTTGTACACTGCTAGGTGTTTCTAAGGGATTGTAACCCAACTGTATACCTATCAATACAAATTCTAAAAAATATTAAGTTTAAACGCCATAAATTAATATAATGTATCTCTTTCACAATCTGGATCCCGATCTTTGTAACCAATCAACTTTCAATTCAAAACACCACTCAAAGAACACACATCAGGATTTGGATTGAGATATAATATTATTTTCGGGCGTTAGGCTACTAACAAAAAAAAATGTACTTACGAGAAAAACAGCGACTGTAATCTTACTTTGCATCGTGAATTTCTAAAATATTTTCTTCAAACTCTGAATATTATATACTAAGCTTGTGAGATAATATAGTTATCTCGTTATTCTTATGTTAACAACATTAATAAAAAGATTCATGACGTTTCGGTATATGTCACATTGTCTGACTTTTAAATTATTATTTTCAAAAAATGGTGAAATTATTCAATTTAAACTTTAATAGCAGAACTAATAAACCCTTTTGTTTGTACATTAAAAGAATAACTGTAGTTCCAACAAGGATGTGTTGAAATGCAGAACTATCATCTCGAATAAGTAGTTTTTTTTCCACGTTGCAAAACCCAAAGATATAAATATCTGATAACAACAAAATATCACCTTTAAACTCCTATGTTTTAACTAAAATAACCGAGTAGAGGAAATATCAATTTAACATTATCTAGCACGTTATCAAAATATGGTATCTCAGTCGTAATTATGTATTCAATATTGACATTACACCTACTCAGCAATAAATTACTTCTGGCACATTGCTTTCTTGTTTATGCATTATCAAATATAAGCGTTAAATTAAAGCACGTAATGACAAACAGAATTCGTTACGACAAACAATTTGTAATTGTGGAAAAATGACTTTAATTTGTCATTACGTTCAAAAACAACAGTTTGTAGCGGTCGTCCATTTCGATAAAGAATCCATCGGTGTACTTTATTTAACTTGGAGAATACATCAACACGTTGTATAATACAAAGTTCTTCAGTTTTCAAAAACATCATCTAAAATCTCTTAGCAAACACATTAAACTACGAACTATACGAAAATAAATCAACAGGGGGCCTAAAGGGCCACTAATCATAATGAATTGCAATACAATTCGTAAAACGGTCTATTCTATTCTATATCATAATAAAACAGAAAATACTATTTTAGGAATTTTAGTGACCTGCATAGATTTGCTTATCCATTTTTGCTATCATTGCTTGAATACATCAATCTTGCAACAGATTCCATATAAAATCTTAGTCTTAGGATCAGTATTGTTAAAACGTTCTATCCAGCGTTAGTGGCATTAGTAGCAGTACTAGTACACACATAGTTGGTAGGAGAGGTGCATTTACCCTTCATTGGATTGAACACAGATGTACCGGGACAGACGTAATTATATGGAATGAGGGTTTCGGTGCCGTTAGCGTACTTCACGAAGACGCAGAGTGTGTAGTTCCTGCAGTTTTGTACGGCTTCATCGGGGAACCGCCCTGGCGCACGGCAGGTCGCAGCGGCATGAGCTTCCATAATCAAAAGATGCAGCACCTGAAACAGCAGTAACAGTTTGAAAATTTTCGTTCGCTAGAAGTTTAGAGAAGAGTAAAACTGCATTTCCACATTTTTTCAAGCAGTGCCGCTTTCTACTGTCAGCCCTGTTTCTAGGTTTTAACTTTTAACAGCTTTTTAATACTGGCCAATACCTGCTGGGCAAAACCCTCCAATGGGCTCTAGTTCCGCAAGACCTCAAACATATTTTGGTTAACGCCTGATTTCATTTCAACATTGTTTAATTTAGATAAAATAAAGATACACAACCTGCCCGGCTGCTTTGGGCAACCAAATAACTAGTACTAGCTTCATGTAAAATATTCAGCTACAAAATTTACCTAGACTGAAAGTCATCATCATCATCTACCTACCGGAAGACGTCCAATGCTGCACAAAGGCTTCTTCCTTGAATCGCCTGCCCGAGACTCTCACGATGTCGTTTGTTCACCTATTGAGTGGTCTGCCTACACTGCGTCTTTCAATTCGTGTTCGCTACTGGATAACTTTTCTTACCCATCGGTTGTCAGTTCTACGAGCGATGTGGCGTGCCCGTTATCATTTCAACTTGAAAATTTTAAGAGCTAGCTACTGGAAGTAGAGTTCAGGAATCCCAATATAACCGGAAGGGTTATTCAGATAACGACCTCCTTCTTGGCAATGCCAAGCTATTGACAAAATGTTGATACAACAACAATATTCCTAACACAAACATAAATGCTGAATACTTACAAAGAATAGTACGATGGTTTTCCTCACCATCATCTTTGCTTGGTTACCTGAAGAGACTGAATAATATTCAGGCAGCGTATCTATGACATTTTATAGTAAAACGGAAACAATGGATAATAAAATTAATAGAACCATTAGATTAACCTCGTATAAGTACAATTTGATAATCTTAATCCGTAATTTTGTATGTTACAGTAACACTAAGTTTACTATTGTAAATTCATGAAAATAATTTACCCTTTTAGGCGTAATAAGTTCTTGTATTTCGCTTATTTATTTTTAACGTAAATGTTTTAAATAAAAACCCTGTATTTTAGAGTTTTCACTGCAGCTCTCAGGACCACAAAATATGTAACCTCATTTTAATTTAAGTAATTTGGAACATAAAAAAAGATTCAGATAAATTGAAAACCCCCTCCTTTGTTTAAGTCGTATAAATCGTCGTATATAATGCAAGTTTCTTACTTAACACTAGGCATCTCTTCAACTAGTAAGATAAACAATTCGAATAAAATGGGACAATCATAAATATTTGAACATAATAATATAACCTAGCAAAATTGTCTATCTTTGAATCATAACATGGTATAATTTCGAAGCAATTCTTGTTCTTGCTGACTATTTCTATAGTTATCACTAAAGAAGAACATCATATAATTTAATTATTAAGAAAATTAACAGTGATTTTAATTAATCTCCCAACGGCAAGCAAAGTTTAGTCAGAGCATGAAACATCGTATCAGCAGGACAAACGAATTCAAACTTCGCAAACGTTCCATTGTACATTGGAACGCAGAAATAATACTTGCGACAAGTGGGGTCCAAGGTATTGGCGAATCTGCCTGCAGACATACAAGAGAACCGATGCTTACATTTGTAGAACGGATCACATAAAGTAGTATTTGGGTTATAATATGTGGTAGCCGGACAAGTTTGTCTTATTTGAGTAAAGGCACCTGAAATATTCACACATTGAATGTAAGTACACACATCAAAAGTGTCTAGGGATCAAGCATTTTTATGCGGATTTCTTGAGATTGAGATGTGGCTTTGTAATAAATTTATGATTTTATAAATTTATATGGATCCTTTTTGGTGCATTTCATAATTTGAATCAGGAACTGTGAATCAAATTCGAGTAAAAGATGAAAATCAGCTGTCAATATTTTCCCTATAAAAACATACAACGCATTGAAGACATTATTAGTGCTACTGTTTCCCTACTACTGATTAAAACCAACGTTATTATGGAGCGGCGACGTCATTTAAGCAGGGAAGAAATGCTCAGAGCCGTGGGAATGATAGAAGCTGGTTCCCGGCAACGTACTGTGGCTTTAGCTCTGAATACAAGTCAGAGTGTTATCAGTCGACTTTGGACACGTTACCGAAGCACTGGTACCGTGGCTGAGCGCCATGGAGGACGGTATCGCTGCACCACACGGAGACAAGACCGATACATTCAAATCTTAACTCGAAGAGCTCCAACAATAACCGCCATGATGTTAGCCGTGAGGCTTCATCACTCTTCAGGGAACTTAATTAGCGACCAAACAGTCAGAAACCGCTTGCATGAAGTGAACCTTCATTCCCGAAGACCGCTACGGGTACCACCTATAGCAATGCACAATCGTAGGATTCGATATCAATGGGCTCTTGAACACAGAAATTGGGCAGAAGAACAATGGCGTTTCGTGTGCTTTTCTGATGAGTCTCGTTTCGGTATGAGACCGGATACAAGACGTATACGACACTGGAGAACCCCTGGACGCCAACAGCGATTAAAATCCTGCCAGGAAGTCCATCCTTATAGTGGTGGAACCATCATGGTATGGGCGGGTATTTGGATCGGCGGAAGAACTGAGTTGATTTGGATCAGAGGCAACCTCAACGCTCAAATTTATGCTGAGACGATTGTATCAGACGTCATCGTTCCTCTACAAGTGCAAATCGGTCCCTTATTTCAGTTAATGCATGATAATGCACGACCGCACACCGCAAGAGTTGTAAGACAGACTCTCGCCGCAGCTAACATCAATGTCCTGCCCTGGCCTGCTCAGTCGCCAGACTTGAATCCGATTGAGCATGCATGGGATATGCTACAGAGAAGAGCTCTGCCGAATATGGAGGGTATCCAGTCGCAAGAAGACCTTTTTTTGTTGTTGCAACGAACATGGGCGGCCATTCCACAGCGTGATTTGGATGAACTCATTTTGAGTATGCCAAACCGATGTTCTTGTGTTGTTAGTGTTCGCGGTAGAAACACGGATTATTAATTGTTTAAGTTACCCAATAAAATTTTAAAGAAAACTGTTATTTCAGTCTTTTTTTCGAACTTTTGTGTTAGTGGTTCAAATGTCAAAAATCCCTTTATTAGGAAAATGGCAAATTTCTTTATTAATGCAAAGGTGACTTGGTTTATCGTTACTGTGACAAACGAAAACACTTTATTTGATGAATCCTTAAAGAAAATTTTAATTAATATCAATCAGGAGAAAAGTTATTGCAAAAATATATGTTGATCCCTAGACACTTTTGATGTGTGTAGTACAGTTCGTGATGTCAGGATCTGCGATGTAGCCGTCGTAGGAGCAGATTTTGAGCTGGTCAGGGTTGATGGCAAGAGGAGTTCTTTTGCTACAGACATATTTGTCCGGTGTGGTACATTTGGAAGTTTTTGGGTCGAACACAGTAGCGTTGGGACAGACAGTGTTGATCATGATGAAGAAGTCTGTGTCATTCACGTAGATGCATATTGTGTAGTTCTTGCACTTGTCATCCGCTGGGTCTGCAAACCGGCCACTTCCAGTTTCACTGCAGTTGACGGCAGCCTGTGCCACCCAGGCCCCACACAATATCTGGGAAAAATGTAAGTGGATTCCATAAGGCCCTTCATTTACCGACAAATTGTCAAATAAATTACAATTGGTGATTCTCATTTCCTTTTTAAAAAAGTAAAATTTTGCCGGTCATGACTGTGTTATCTGAAAGGATCTGACACAAAAACAAATAATATTTCACCAGTTAAAAACCACTCGAAAAACTAACCACCACTATGAATTCTTAACGTTGCATAACACAGAATCAACAAGGCTATGTTATCATCAAATGAGTCCTCCCACCCCGGGCAGGGCGGGAGGGACTGTCAGACTTGTACTGACTAAAATCCACGGTGTCCTTCAATAGCCCTTTATATTCCGGGGTCACGGTAATGAGATAAGTCCCGCGACCAACAAGGCTATGTTATAGTAAAATAATAACTCACCATAAAAGGAACAAAGATCCTTGCCACCATGGCGAAAACTTGGTAAAGACTGAACTACTTGGGAAGGAAAGGGTTGCACTTGCATTTTATTCTTTGAACAACAGAGGACCATTATTATTGTCACAATAGATCATCTTACAATCAAATAGATTTAATTGTAGTTATTTCTTGAAAATGTCTTTCATAAAATCGTCAAGATACTCGTATATCTCATTCTAATCAATAAAAAAATCAGAATGTAAATACATACACAATCACATAATTATATTCGACTAAAACAAAAACTCCATGCAAGTCTACAACGATCTCTGATGCAGTGTCTTTATTTACCAAGTTAACTCGATCGATTACATATCAATCAATTGCCGTCGACTGCTAAACGTAATTTTATTTATATCAGCCCATAGTGCCCATAGTGTCCCACTGCTGGGCAAAAGCCTCCCTCCACTCTATCCACTTCTCAAGGCTTTCTGCGACCGTGGTCCATTCCTTCATGAAGCGGTCCAAGTCATCTCGCCATCTTCGCTTGGGCCTGCCACGACGTAGAGTTCTCGCTTTTGGCACCCAATCGGATGTGTTTTGCCCAGTGGCAGTGATTTTATGATGGCATTCGACATACGTGGCCAGCCGAGTCCCATTTCAGCTTGACAGCTTTTTCTCCCACATCGGTGTGATGTAAGCGTCTCCAAAAAGGGTCAACCTTTCCAATAACTCGATCGATTTTGATGCGTATTTCGATGTTTAATTATATCAAGTTTAAATCAGGCAGTCAACGCCTGTCTAAATGGCTTCACGATAAAGTTCCCTACTATAATAGTAATCATATAATGGACTACCTTGGTAATGAGTAAAATACAAAATAATAGAGCAATAAATATATTCGTCATTTCTTCAAACATAACTAGAGGAAATGTTTGAAATAATTACATTAATGTAGGGTGTGCTTATTCAAAACTTGGGCAACGTTAACATGCAGACACTCAGGCCATTTGGCAAACTATATAACGCCACCAAAAACACGAATAAATAATAGAAAAATAGATCCATTATTTTTTGCATAGCATCCCCAATAATAATCGATGTCAATTAGTACATGTATAAGTTGCAGTACACAGCGCCGATGCAGGATTGAACAATGAAGTGCTGGGACAGGTGTAATTGTACTGAGTAAATGCCCCAGTACTCAAAAGTACACAGTAGAAATAAGTTTGACAGGTTGTATCAGCCGTATTGGGAAATCTACCGGCAGACGTACAAGTAAATGGAGATGTGCAGTTGTAAGTAGCTTCACAAAGGGTTGTATTCGGGTTATAGAAAGTACTATCTGGGCACGTTTGCGTTGTTTCTATAAAGGTTCCGTTGATGTTCACACATTGTATGTAAGTAGAGCAGTTTACGGCATTGGGATCGGGGATGAAACCATCGGCTGTACAGATAGAAGTTGTAGAGGTAGTATTAGTGGGGCAGGTGTAAGAGGTGGTGCACTGGGCGATCGTGGGGCTGAAGAGTGAGGTCGTGGGGCAGACGTAGTCGTAGGACAGGTAGCTATTGTTGGTGCTGACGTAGATGCAAAGCGTGTAGTTCTTGCAGGTCGGATCCGCGGGGTCTGCTGTACGACCAGGTCCGGCAGCCGTGCAGTTCACAACAGCTTGCGCCTGCCATGCGCACACTGACAGCATCTAGAAAATCAACAGAAGTAGAAGAAGTTTAGCCTTTTCAACTCCTTGGCATAGGTATTTGTCAGGTATTGGCACGTTCAGAAAATTAATAAATAAAATTTGTTTCACCTATCACCATATATACCATATATTATAAACGTTTAAATTGAGCTTTAAAACCTCAATAAAACAAATATAAAAACACAGTGTAGGAAAGGAAGGATACTCACAAAAACTATAATGATGATCTGTTTAGCCATTTTCGTGCTGTGAATAAAATTATGGCGGAATTCTAGCTTTATACCAGCAAGGATTATAAACTTGGATACACAGAACTGTATAAAATCATTAAATCGGATTGCCTCAAAATTGTTGGATTATCCGATGGTTTATCTCCTCTATTACCTTCGTAGCTTAATCCACTAAAAATGACTAACCTTGACTTTTATTCGTGACGTGATCTTAAATTGCAATCTATCTCGAAAAATGCCTGATTGCTCACATTCCTGCTTATTTAATGTTATAAGTACCTACTTAGTTCCATAACCTAAATCGGGAAAAGCTCTGAATCAGAGTAGAATTTAGTCGGCTTCAACGTGAGTCTTAGAATGTTATTCGTGGTGACTTGGAGTCGGCCAGAGAGACTGTTGACTGTTATAACGAAATGACAAGTGCTACGAAGGACTGCCACCAGAACACTTAGGGCTGTTACAAAGATAGCATAATAGTTATTTATGATACTAGTGCGGTAAGTTGGTTTTTACAAACGAGTAGACGAATGTAAGCCCGAGACGAAGTCGAGGGCTTACCATAGTCACGAGTTTGTAAAAACCAATTTCTGCACTTGTGTCATACAATGTTTTTCAACACATTTGCGAGAAAACAGTACAATATGTAATTAAACAAACTTTATTTAACAGTGGGAAAGTCGCAAAAAAAATTGAAGTTTCTAAGATGAAAAAAATGGCGCGAAATTGCAAATGGCGCCACATGCACGTGGTGAAAATTATAACTACATCTTTCGTCTCATTTACTCTTTAGTATTAAAGTGAGACAACGTATTGAGGAAAAGCGCTTCCAAGGAGGTTCGATCAGGAAGGTTGTTTATTCTCATAATGTGAAACTCTTTGGTGGAATTCTTATACTTACATTTTTTTATGGAAATAGAAAAAAAAACCGTAAAGAAAATGCACGGTGCTATACAACGGGGTATGCCGTAAAATAGGAACTTATGTGAGAGTACCGAGAGTACCTATTTTACCGCACGTTCCGTTGTATGGTGCGTAATTTTTAACTTACGAACAATGTATACAGGTTTTGTAAATGCAATTTTCGAGCAAATGTGTTGAAAATAACTATTGTTTAACTATTTTTAGCGACGCATCATAACGACATGAGTCCTGACGCGGACTCTGAGACTCTACCAGTGCACTTTATTTTTCATCTAAATTTATGAATAATTTATTTTTATCGCATCTGCATTACACAAATAATTCACAGTTACAACAACACAATTAAGATAAGCTTTATTACTAGTTGGATCAGTTCTTTTGTACCTACATATCTACATTTGCAGTTCATAAACACAGATCGACAAGAAAATACTTACCAACATTCACTTCAACGGAAAAACCGCGTTACGCAGTTATGTACAACTAACTGTTGACAGCAGCTTCCCCCGCTAAATCGGGATAAAAAATTATTCTATGCGTTAATCCAGGTTATAAACTATCCGTGTACTCTTACCCATCAAAATCCATTCAGTCGTTTTTGCGTGACAGAGTAACACGTATACATATTATTAGTACTTAGTAGGATAGGACAGGACAGTCACAGCTATCCAAAATTATGTATGTTCCGTTTTATTTTTGATGACGTCGATTTTGATGAATTTTGGTACAATCATAGATGCGACCATAGAGACGGTAATAGGTTAAGAGGAGGGCTAGGTGAGTATTATATTTTTTAGCAATGCATCGGTGAAATCTGCATTGAATTCCATGCAGTGGTACTCGTACCTACGTGATGTCCATACAAACATACAGACACACAAAAATATAAAAAAAAAATGTCATTAAGCTTCTGTTGCTCTAATAAAGTCCCGCCATAATAGATTTAAGAGACCTAACTTAACCTTTTCCCATTGAGGTAGGCAGAAAGTACAGAAAGCCATCTAAGATCCTTTTTATTGCGTGAAATTATCATCAAATGAATCTGCTCTCCCAGGCCCCGCGACCCCTGGAAAAATTGCTAAGATCCATACCACCTGACTGGCTCGTCCAAATTCATACATCATATGAATTTGAATAGATTAAAGTCATCATCATCATCATCTCAGCCATAGGACGTCCACTGCTGAACATAGGCCTCCCTTTAGATCTCCACATATACCGGTTGGAAGCGACCTGCATCCAGCGTCTTCCGGCGACCTTTATAAGGTCGTCTGTCCATCTAGTTGGTGGACGTCCTACGCTGCGCTTGCTAGTCCGTGGTCTCCACTCTAGTACTTTTCGACTCCATCGGCTATCTGCTCTGCGAGCAATATGGCCTGCCCATTGTCACTTCAGCTTGCTAACCCGGTGGGCTATATCGGTGACTTTAGTTCGTCTACGGATCTCCTCATTCCGGATTCGATCACGTAGAGAAACACCGAGCATAGCCCTCTCCATAGCTCGTTGAGCGACTTTGAGCTTTGATGATGATTTGATTAAAGTGTTAGTTAGTAATTCAGGAATTTGAAGGCCCGGCTCGATTTATCACGATCCTGTTGGAGCCCAAACAGTTTTGGCTGTATTCCATCGGTTTACAAGAGTTTCATTCTCATTTTCATAAAATTTCCTCCGGTGAACTTTGCTCATCACTTCTGACTTCTGAGCTATTTGAGGCCGCCCGTGGATGACAGAAGGGCATGTCAGAAGACCAAAGACAACGTAATTTTATGTTATTAAAAAAAAATACAATTAAATATAATTTTGTAACATTGAGTTTTTCTTTAAACATAAAGATTACAACAGTTTAGATAATTCTTTATATAATCTTATAATAATGAGAAAACAATTAAAATATCTTGATCTGGATCGCAGGGTTGTTGACATGTACGGGACGTGAATATACAGCGGTCATTGTGGCTATAGTCGTGTCTGCCAACAGACTTAATTGCCAAGAGCCTCGAACAACATCTGAGGAGGCTCTCGCTTGGCAGCTGGATCAGGCGCCTGACTCAGAAGGCAGTACTTCTGGACACGGCGCGTATTGTTACGAGGTTCCTCTCTCAGGAACCACCGACATCCCGGACTCTGTTCCCGATGCTGGTGAACTACTATTTTTTATATTTTTAAATGTTTTTTCATTTCTTTTTGTATAAATGTAATGAATAAGAAAAAAAAAGAATAAAAAGGAAAAATGTTTTGATAATATTTTACCAATATAATTATACCTGAGACTATTATTATTCTTGGGCTGATGTATTGATATCACAGATCTTGGGGTGACTTCTAAAACATGCCTACGCTGTACTAAATGTTTTTTATAATAATAAGTAAATAAATAAATCTCAAACCATATACGAGTATATAGGCCTTACATATATGTCGAGCACCTGTTTTCGAAGTTCTATAAGTGTCCTCATTGGCCTATGTGAAATAAAATATTTCATTTTAATGAAAATATAATATATTTAGAAATGCTATAACTTTGACGGCTCAAAGCGAATAGTTTTCCTACTCTGACTATTTTTACTCATCTCGTAATATGGCACAACTATCTCACGGTAGCTTTCCCATCTAAAAAGAATCAAGCTTTATATATGAGCGCGTGTTCTTTTTTTTTTCAAGTTTCCAATTTTTTTTTACATCTTAAACATATATTCGGTGTTACGGTATTAATTATTGCATTCCCCTATCAATTTTTTAGTGCACTACAGAGCTATATTTCTTATTTCCATACAGTAACATTGCTATAAATTAATTAAAACTTGTTCATACTTGACAAGTATTTGCGACGTTGCCAACTTTCAGAATACTTTATTGCATTCCATAATTTTATTATAATTATTACAAAATGGTAAAAAAAAATAGTAAAAGATCAAATATTGACTGTCGGGCATTCTAAATTAAGAGAAAGGATTGATAGGATTACAGCTGGTTTTGTACAATGTAAGTACATTCTTTATCCAGTGGCACTATTGGGACAAGTATAGTCAGTGGTACAGAGTCCTGTGTTAGGGTTAAAGAGTGACGTCAAAGGACACACATAGTCGTAAGCCAGGTAGCTGTTGCTGGAACTGATGTAGACACAGAAGGTGTAGTTCTTGCAGGTCGTGTCTGTGGGCTCCACGTAGCGACCAGGGCCAGTTGCTATGCAGTTTGCAGTCGTGTAGACTTGCAACACGAAACATGCCACCTGTATACACGGAATAAATAATATGTTTAAGCACATTAACCGTAGCATACCTACGAGTACATCCAAAATAGTTATTTGTTAAGCAAGGCTGCAAAGTTGTTTTTTGGTGCGACTACTTGAATCGAAAACTGAGCAAACGAAGGATTCTAGGATTCTGAGGATAGAATTCTGAGCGTAGCAAAGTTTTCAAAGGTACGAGACGCAGAATAACTTTGCTGCCGAGCGCAACACACAACTTTTCACCTCACTACAGCTAAGTAATGAAATAGGGCCCGCTCGCCTGTCAGTGTAGAATGTAGAATGTTCGAATTTTAAAAAACACTTCCCGCGCTAGCGCGGATAATGGAGTTTTGCGCTCAGATTTCAAATGACAAATAGAATCTTTCCGAGCGTGTGAGGTGAAAAATTTATTTCCTATTTTTTTATTATATTGCTAATACTTTAATAGTTAAATTGGAAAATTGGGCAGAACTTCACGTGGCTGCGATATTTTCCTCCCCTCATAATCACACTGGCCTTGTGTGTGATTTACGATTGGCAGAATAGGCAAGGCGACTGAGAAAAACGGGCTAAGTGCGTGTCGGACAACCCACAGTGACAGTGAACATAATTCAATGAAAATCGTATTATTTAAAATGGTAGACACTTACAATGATCGTTAGAACTGCAAACGTAGTCTTCATGATGGTTTAGTGAATACGATTCGAACAAAACTTTATCTTTTATACCAAACAAGTGTTAGTAAAGTTAATAGGCTCCATAAGATTAATACAATCGTTTAGATAACAGATAATGGACATTTTGTGGACAATTGTATTTGCATATTGCCATTCTTCTATATTTAAGACTTTACTTTGTAGATTCTACATTTCTTTCTCCAAGGTTCAGCTTGTAGTACTTAAACTTCAATTGACCTTCATCGTTAGTGCCCTCAATTCATTGAAGCAGTTTGCTTTGCTACGTTGTGCAAGACTCACACCAACATGACTCCAAAATTATCATCAATTTTAAAAGTAAATTAAAAATCCTTTACTGCTAAAGCATTTACGGAACTGAAAGAAGGCACTGTTGTCGCAGTGGTTAGCAATTTACTCCTGCGCTGCGTCTCGCTGATTCGCTTCCCGCACGGAACAAAATATTTATATGATCTACAAGTAGTTGTTCCGTTGGACAAAGGAAATTGATAAAGACCTTCTTAAGAAAAACCTACATTCAGAGGCCAAATATAAGGGCCAAGCTAGGAACAAACTAGACATACCTATTCTGTGGTATTTTAATGAGAAAAGGTAAGTAGGTACATCCAGTTAGACAGGAAGCCTTAAGGTCGGCTTGCATAGCTGGGAAAAAGCTTTAAGCCTCCTGCAGACACACGCGATTAATCGCGCGGGGCGACATGTCGCGGTCCATTCGCAGTATTTTTAGAGTGGAAATTAGCTTGGCTCGTTGTCGCAGCGCGATTAATCGCGTGTGTCTGCAGGAGGCTTTACAGACGATAATGTTGTGGTAACAGCGAACATCTTCTTGTTTCTTGAAAAATAAAAAGAAAGTAGAACAGCACGCATCTAGTGGTAATTATGACAACTTATTTTTTCAGCCTGTTAAGTTTTTTGTTGCAATAAAAACAAACCTCAGGCTGCAAACTGTCCCGGGGTCGCGGAACTGCTCTAACGGGTAAACCGTGACCCTATATCGTAGAGGGCAATATTGAAGGAACATAGGATTTGAGTCGGCACGAGTCTGACAGTCCCTTCCGTTCCACACAGGGTCGAAGGACATATTTGATGATTTAACCACATAGAAAAGGGCTACGGCGAAAGCAGATGACGTTGAACTCGGCCACAGTGACTCGGAGTCTTGCTGCTGTCCCTAAACTTTTAAGGCCAGATTTGAAAGCAAATTACAGAATCAGTACATCAGCAGATGTATTATTGAACCCAATAATGATGAGGATACTAGGCACCAAGGCTGCATCATCGTCACCGGAACCATGTGACAGCCTATCATTCCTGACCTCTGTGTCATTCTGTGCTCATCGCTTTTCTCAAACAGCTCTGAACAAACAAACGTCTGCCATTAGGAGATCACACGGTTTTACCATTAACAAGCGAAGTAAGCATCTTGATAAACTAGAGTAGTAATCAAACAATATTATCATTTTTATCTCGCAACAACATAGAGATGCGACATTCATAAGTTTTGCAATACAATTATTTAAAAAGCTGATATTTATCGACATCTTAACCATCATCAGCTTACTTTGTGATAAACAGGTTTTTACAATCGTAGCCATACATACAACTCGGCACTTTAGCAGATGAGGTCTTGATAGCCCCTCTCATCTAACTGGTAAGCCGAGAGGAACCTCCCTCTTTTTAATCCCAAGAGATTTTGCTCGGCGTTTATCAACCTTCCTAAGGCTGCTTTTCCACCAGAGATGTGCTATGCTACGTTGCTATAGATGCGTTTGATATCCACCAATCATATTCATTGGTGCACAAGCACATAGCACAGCACTGGTGGAAACGGATTCAACTAAGATATGTTTTTTTTAAGGAAGGATGCGTGCTATGGTTGTGTGCTATGCATGTGTGCTATTACGGTTGAGTGCTATGGATGTGTGCTATGGATGCCTGCTATGGGTCGTCTTCCCTACTATCGATACATCGCATAGCTCGAGCTGCGCATCTTCCTCGCGCAGCTACTTTGCGGTGGCGATCTTCATAGCACATTTTACTCGCACCGCTACATAGCTTAGCATCAGTGGAAACGGTCACATTGTTTCGTAGCTCAGCTTTTACATTCTCGCAGCGTAGCTGCATAGCACATCTCTGGTGGAAAGGCAGCCATACACTTGCAATCCTTGATACCGGTTCGACAGGTCATAAGTTCTTCTCTTCAGCTTGCATTATTCGGACTATTGCTTGGTCATTGACAAGAGCTCGATCACAACCTTATCTTACATATATGTCACGTAGCGTGCAGTAGAAAATTCTATTGCCAATTTATGGAAAAGTAAGTAATGAATTGCATTACATTACACACGAATTATCTATGATAAAAATGTAGAAAAAACACATGTGAGTTTTCTCTTACTAGCTACAGTTTTCTTTTAATTTGTTAATATAAAATTTTAATATTTTTATCGATAACTGGAGTGTAGTTTACACCTCTATTTATGGCCACAACGGGGGAATAACTAGGTACCTACTTTATTCTCCTTAACTTGTAGCAGATAGCAATACACCCATAAAACTGAGTTAAACAGACAACTGTACGGTCGTGAATAATGAAATAGTTATTGTACTAACATATGTTTATTGCTTGTATAACATTTTTATACAGTGGTGTGATTGAACTTTGCACGATGCAGAAGAAATACTTTTTTGTTGTCATTTTGTTTGTTGTAAGTAATACAATCATAATGTCTACCTTTTATTTATTCTTAGACGTTATTAGTGTAACAAATCCTTCATGTACCAATTACACTTCAATATAAAAAATATTGACTTGTCCTCGCTTCAGAAGGATTAGATGGAATGTAAAACGTTTTGGTCAATTTCTCAACAGCTCATCTTTGTACCTACTTTAGGAAACGTTTAAGAGGCCTTCATCACAACTCGCGTGTTCATATAGCTCGTTATCTTTTATGTGAAAAGTTGTTAAAGTCTTAATTCTAGATAACGGGTAATTTGTTAGACACTGATAAGACACATTTCTTATTACAGGGATTATGTCACGGGGTGAGCAAAGCGTCTGAATGTACCGCGAGAGGAAGATTCCCGAACGATGAAACTGCAGACTGTCGGGGCTACACAATGTGTTTATTGGGCGGACTGACAAATTTCACCCAGTACAAGCTGAAATGTCCCATGGGCTCTGTATACAGTCACATAGAAGAACAATGCACAAATGCAACAAATTATAAATGTTATCCGGACTTCAACTGCACTAGTGTCGGAAACTTCGCGGTTCCCGAAACTACGGACTGCTCTTCGTATGTCGCCTGCATCGAAGGTTTGAGCAACGTAGGCACTGCTAGAGTTGTTGGATGTCCTGAAAACACGCTTTTCAATTCTACTGCTGGCGTTTGTGTTAATAGTACTGAATTTACTTGTCCAACTCCTAAAATAAATGTTAATCATAACGTAACAGTGGTGGAACAACCACCAACTGGTCGAGAAGAAATACCGGCTGCAGGGGCATCGGGCAATGCTAATTTATCATTTTTTATGTTTTGTTCCATTATTTTGCTGCAATCAGTTTTAAATAATAAAGAGCATTAAAATAATATTTAATAAATCTTACTATTTTATTTTATTGTTCTACACATAAATAAATGAGCCGCTCGTCTATAAATAAATGTGTTTTATTTCACTGTATCTAATACTATTAAGCTACAACCTATAATGTGATTAAAAATCGATTTTGCGATGTAGCCTGCCACATCAGCAGCGAAGCTTTCTGTTTTAAGTATTCAAAGCCCGAAACTCAGCGCTGTGTTTAGAGTCTATCTTACTAGCCTCGAAAACGTTGACAAGAAGACTTCTACGCATAAGTCAATCCAAAAATTTAGTAGGTATTTTTTTTAACTTTGCCCTACACTAGGAATTTCTCCTGAATCGTGGGTGCGTTAACAAACATTAAACTCACATACACAAACGCCCAAACCCGAACCAACTACTTGTAGATCAAACAAATTAATATTTGCTCCGTGCGGGAATCGAACCCGCGACACACAGCGCAGTAGTCCAATCGCTCAGCCACTGCTCTAACCGTCTGCCGGCCGTCAAAAAATTGAAAAATGGAAGCATGCATTAACTTTGATACTTTGCTCAATATTTTGGCCTGACTGCTTTACAGAGGCGTAGCGTGCCTTGGCGGGGCCCCGTGTAAAAAGCCCCGTATAGGTAGGGTAGATTTATCACTCAAGAAAAAAAAATGCTTTTCTCTGTATCTACGCCGAAAATGTGAACAAAAAATTGGACAAAGGTCATAAAAAAAATTCATTAAGTACAGCTTGGCAAAAAACAGTAGAAAACCGGAAGTCGCCACTGTCTTCTCGCTACCAGCACTTTGAATGATTTTATTTTATTATTTTATTTTCACTTATTACGTTAGTTTTATGGCACAATAATAAATCTTACAAACCTGAGTCTTTGTTTACATCAAATATCAAATATTTTAAAACGTTGTCAGCAAATAAAAATATTAGTTCCGTTTCAAGACGTTCTGGCCAAGCTGTATGCGACTGATCAGTCCAGGCAGAGGTCGGAATTAGGTAGGGAGTTATTTTAATACTTGCATCGAAATATTGATATTAATATGGATCTTCCCAGGATTTCTAATAGACAATCTCGTGCTTAAAACAGTATTACATATCAATAATAAAAACACCAGAGCTAGATTAGACGAATAAATTATGTAAAAGTAAATAACTATTTTGTTTAATAAATCATTAAGTTTTTATTATTTTTTGTTTACGCACGTTGGAGGCCCCTGTGGCTCGGGGGGCCCGTATAATTGATACGGCAGATACCGCGGTAGCTACGCCCCTGCTGCTTTAGCCTACTTGGCCCTATTTGGCAGCTTGGCATGGTAGGCCCTGTGGAGGTTCTAGACGATCAATGTGATGTGAGTTGAATCCACGATTTTATTTGATTGACGTTCAATCATCAGAGTAAGTTTATGACTACAAATTGTGATCTAAATCACTTCGATTGAAAATTGTTATTCAGATTGATCGTCAATGAATGTTTTATTAACCTGTATTAAGATTGAAAAAATATGGCAATAAACACATCAAACGTCAAAACCAGTCAAAACAAAGTCTAAGTCTAATGTCACAGTGGCATTTGAAATTGAGGTTATGTGTATGTATTGGTGAAGAAATCTGTTTAATAAAATAGCAAGCAATCATTTATAACTTTAGCAAGCAAAGAAATAATATAATACACGCCATTGCTTAAAATACACATCAATGTATTCAAACATTATTGTTCCAAGGTAAGCGAATCATGACTTTTAGGTTAGAGATCGCTCATAAAATTACCTTTTTATTACATAAAATGTATTTATTTACAGACAATGGACAAGGCTAGCGTGTCTTTGTCGTTCAGTGTCATCTTTGGAAGGGCAGAAGCTTCCTCAGAGTGGTAAATCCAGTGATGGAATCTCACCTCCGCCGCGCAAACCCAGAGGACCCACCGACCTCCTGCAGGCTTTAGCAGCCACTGTTGGAACTGACCCAACAGCTGCACACTACAAGTACTTATAATTTATCACACCTTAACGCTGAGTAAAGAATTGAAATAGGTACCTAGTACTCATTTTATTACAATCGAAATAGGTACCTACTTGTCTAAAAAATAGAACTAAAGTTCATCAAATTAATTGATTGATTTAATCTTAATTTTGCTTAATTTTCAATTATTTTGCAATTTTATTACATAAACTAAATATGTTTACAGATACCATGATGACCCATATTTAATACCACTATCAAACTTCCGCAAGCGATCCTATGCGTTATCAGCAGAAGCTGGACGCAAAGCTGCTGCCTGGATCCGTGATGAACATGCTGAACTGTTCACTACAAGAGTCTGGGATCCACCCACAAAGATTAAAACACCATATTTTAATGCCGATCCTGAGATAGAAGCATTTGCACCTAAGCCTATTTATAATGATGAAAGCAAGGTAATAAAAACAAATAGCAATATCGTACCCTTATTGCAAATACCGATTATCTGCATTTTTTAACCAATTTTTAGTTAAATATAGAAATCGAATCCTCAAGTCACGATGAAGCTAAAGGTAAAACCCATTATCGCTCGAATTTTGATGCAGATAATCGGTTTTTGCAATAAGGGTACAATATGTTTCATTATTCTGATTTACTTTTTTTTACTACTCTTTAACTTTTATTTATTCGGTTTACTTTCTTCCTTTCCATGACCATGGAAAGGAGGCATTTGCTTGAATATTAAATATTGGACTCAAATCCATCATTTATTTTTTAAATTCATCATTAGGCTGAAAAATAGACACCCACATAAATTATTAAAGCTAGCAGATGATAATGTTTTTCCAATTAGTGCATACTTTTATTATGAAAATGGAATTATGAAATATCAAAAACTACTGAACGGATTTAGATGAAATTGGTAAACAGACAGTTTATAATCTGGATTAACACATGATACATATTTTGTACCACAGTATATTGTTCCTGTGGGGTAATTATTGAGTTATACATGAACAAAGTCACTGGCAACAGCTAGTAATAGTTATACCAAGTCAATAAGACCAACTTTTCTTTTTTCAGGTCACAGAAGATGACCTAAAGTACACAATCCAAAATGCTCTAATAGATGATTCCATAACAATATTCCAACTGCTTGGAGGTACAAGTGGAGTCAGTGACGAGTTGAAACTGCAGTTCTTACAACTGTTATGTTTCTACAATGAGAAGGAACCCGATTCCATGGAGTGGCTTGAAGAGCGGTGGTTTGCGGCTAATTCTAGAGACAGACAAGCTGCTACTTGGAGGTAAACTTGTTTATCCATGAAAAATATGATAAAAAAGTGATTTGTTTTTTTTTCTATAATGCATAAACTCAATCTTCTTCCTATAAAAAGCTGCATTATGAGCAAACAAGTAACTCTCAAATTGCTACTTTGCAAAGCCAAGGCCGGATGCTTGTTAACTAGTTATCAAGTTGCAAAAGTTTAGAAAAGACCCAAAAAAAGTCAACAGTGTGGTTTATTTTCATATAATCACAACATTAAAACATTGTGATTATCTTTAATTATAATTTTATGTTTACCTGCTGGCAATTGAAATACTTAACATAAATCCTTTTTATGTTCTTTTAAGACTTGGTGGACTTGCTGATCAGATCTTCGAGTCAATGGACCCGAAAACGCCAGAAGCATATTGTGCCATGATTCAGGGCATGGCTAAATATTATCAGGTGAATAGCCATTCATTTATATTTTATTTATACATTGCTAGTTAACTGTAGCTTGTTAGTTACCTTCAAGTATTTTTATAGCCTTCTCGTAAAATACGGCGGAATAGATTATGGTGATATTTAATTACAGCACCATGTAAGAAACCACATTTGCAAAAAAATAAATACACCTTAAATTACTTATTTGTATTCAAAAAGAAATAAATTTATACAGGGCCTATTGCCTACTTCCCGAAACAACAGGGTACATTGGATAGTCAGTCCTTATAAAATATAGTAATTTTTGTAACAAAATAGGTCGGATTTCATAATAAAACATTTTCTATAATATTTCAGGCAGAAAGAGCTCACATGCTAACCCAGCAGGCAATAGAGAAAGGTATTCCTCTATCCACCAGCGTCTACAACTCTCTGATAGCGTGTGTCGGATTCCTGCGTGAAGGAACTGCTCTGCGGGTCGAAGCTCTTCGGTCTTTATTAGGAGAGATGCATGAACAGGTGAGAAAATATGTCATACTTAATAGAATAATTGCAATAGACGCAATTTAGGACCTTGCTAGAATATTGATTTATTGAAAGCTGTATTTTCTTTGGTCAAAAGTATGTCTGCAATTTTCTAAACCTTACCTAACTTTTATTAGTTGAAAGATTTCAAAAATACTCACAATGGGAGATCCATTTTGCTAACCACCATACACACTCAAAATAGCAGACTAAAACTTTTGAACTGATTCATGCCTTCTTTGTATCAAAAGAGATCCATGGTGTTCCTTCAATAGCCCTTTACGTTCCGGAGTCACGGTTACTTGTTTAGACAGTCTCGCGATCCCGGCAGGCAACGACCATTTATATCTAGACGCCTCATGCACGATCTGACTAACGAAAATTATTCTGCCAAGTCGCTGAGGTACTTACGACGTAAGCGGACGGGGTACTGCGTTCTGATTGGCTAACGCGACGGGATACTGCGTTCTGATTGGCTAACTCAAGGTCAGTGCGACGAGGGGACTCACAGGAGTGGTCGAGTCACGACGGTTATAAGACTTTTTTACCTAATGTGTTAACAGACATCGGTCGCCTGTGATTAGGAGTCTAGATATAAATGGTCGTTGCCGGCAGGTGTTTGACCCTTTATGGGGGCCCGTCAGATTACTGACAGCTTATGACGCGCGCGTGGAACACGGCGATTTGAATTGAGATAGAATATTAATTTCGGGCCTTACAAAGCATAATTCTAATTATAATAAATTTATTTTACCAGGGGTTAACTCCAAATGACGAGACATTATCAGCATGCCTGCGCTCCTTATCAGCCTGGGGAGGTGGCAAGATTCTGCAGCAGATGGCGCTGCAAATCATCGCTGAGTTCAAACGCTTAGACATTCAGCCAGGCCTTGCTGCATACTATTACTTACTGTGTTTGTTTTGTAAAGAAAGTAAGTATAATGCTTAATACTTTATTTGTATAGTATACTAGAGGTCCGCCACAGCTTCACCCGAGTTCAAACAAATACAACAATCGTTTGGAATTAGTATGCATACACAGACTTAAGGGAATTAGTTTTATACTATGTAAAAATAAAGATTCTTTGTTACTGTCGTAGTGTGTATTGTATTAACACTAGAAAAGGTCTAAGTGTGGCGTTGACCGACTGAAAAACGGCTAACTAATCAACACATCTCTAATTTACGACTATGCAAAATCCTTCACATCACTACACATAAATAATCTTACCAACATAAAAATATGCAATATTTCATTTAAAAGTTATATGTCTAGTGTCATAAAAATATGTACGTGTCATTGCAGGAGGACCTCGTTATGATATACTCTCGACAATATTAACTGAGTTGGAAAAAAAGGAACATTTAGATGCCAAAGACCCTGCTGATACCAACTTCTTTATAACGGCTATGGGCGTTTGCAGTGACCACTTACAAGTAAGTTAGAGTACTATGGAATATGGGTTTTTTTTCTAAAGAATGCCGCGCCGTTATAAAAGGATTTCCAATGTAAAAATTTTAGGAATACATTATACTAGTTAAGCATTTAAAAGTCATCAAAATGTAATTAGTCTGAGAGTTAGATTATAAAAAAATATTTGAACCGTATTTTTTCTTTTATTTGACGAAGATAAAATGCTTCTAAAAATCACAATACGTTACGCGATCGGTATAATTTTGCAGGTGTTATGACGTCACAAGCTCTCCCCACTCCCGAATTTCGAAGCGTTTTTATGTTTGTCAATTAAATAGTTTAAAAAAAAATGTGTGCACTATTTTCAAATTCTCAACTGAAGTACTAAACAAATTGTTAATTTATTAAAGTTGTATTATAATAAACACTCAATAAGACATTGAACTTTTTCAGAATATTACGATGGCAGAAAGATTGCATGCTTTACTAATGAAAGGAGACAACTACAAATTAGTTGGAGATGCATACAAAGAAAGTATTTACTATAGACACTACATCACAGTTGCTTGCAGGTAATAAATGTTATGAGCCTTTGTAACTGTTTATTCCCACTGGCGAGATATTCACGTTAAATGTATTGAAATCTCGATTTTTTTTTTCCCATTTAAATTGAAATATTTTTATGGTTAAGTATTTCTCGGAGTTATTAACATTGCGCTTACTTGACAGGCACGCACCCTTCGAGAAAACTCTAGAATTACTAGACACGTTGGTACCGAACGTTTATGTTCCTGAACCATCAGTTATGGAAGAGGTAAGATTAACACCAAAAAACGTACGTCGAAAAGAATAATATCAACTAACTTAATCATTAAATTATTTTTCCCTCTTATAACTATAACGAAATATAAACTGAATCATGTAATAAAAATAATGTTGAAAAATCTAAATAAAAATGCCAAAAGAATTTGTCAGAAGTGGGATTCGAACCCACGCCCTCAGAGAGGACCAGAACAACTCAACCCACGTTCAGTGAGCAAGGGAACCTTGAGTCTGGCGCCTTAGACCGCTCGGCCATCCTGACAGTTGACGTAGTTGTTGAAATTATCGATCGGTAGCTTGACATATATTTCTTCTCTATATAAAAATCAATTGCTGTTCGTTAGTCTCGCTTATACTCGATAACGGCTGGACCGATTTGGCTAATTTTAGTTTTGAATTACTTTTGGAAGTCCAGTCATGTCAATCTGAGGCGGTACGAAGTTTGCCGGGTCAGCTAGTGTGTTATAAATATTGGCAATGTAAACATTTTTTTAAATATAAAATGTAATCATTAAATCAAGGACACAGTATAATTATTTTGAACAGTCGTGTAGGTGACACAATTTGATGAATCGACAATTTTATTAAGTTACTAGCTACCGATTTATGTACCTACATAATTGGTACAAATTGAATACTTGCTTACATATTTACACATTATTTTCTTACTCAACAAAGATTTATATTTATCAATACTCTTTCTCAACCAGTTGATGAAATGATCAATCATTTGGCGTTAGTTGTCGATGAATTTCTTCTGTAGTTTGAACTATACTTTGTAGATGGCACTGCCATTTGCTGTTTATCAAAGAATCTGTCACACAATGATAATGGTATATTACCATATTTACGTATTTAAAAAAACTTTTTTTTAAAAAGTACCGACTTCAAAACAAATACAAAAAAGTTTAAAATAACTTTTCTTTCGGAAGTCGGTGGCAATAGTCAATGACACAACAAAACAAAGCCACCGACTTCCGAAAGAAAAGTTATTTTAAACTTTTTTGTATTTGTTTTGAAGTCGGTACATTTTTTTTAAAGTTTTTATTTTACCCTTTTTAGTTTATTTATTACCTACATATTCAACCCAAATTCTTGTAAAATACAAAATTTTCTTACATTATGCACTAATCTTATAATCCGTCACAACATAAAAAAAATCCATATCTCTAAAACTACTGAACCGATTTTGATGAAACTTGCAGTGTACCCTAAGTTGAACAATACCTAGTACAAAAAAAAAAGAATTACTTAAATCGAACTTATAGTTCCGGAGATATGCGTGCACAAACATAAAAACATACATACATACATACACTTATGAAATTTGGCACATTTGTTCAGACGCTGATATAGACTAACATATATGAAAGCTGGGCAGTTCTGATAAAATTACATACATACGGGTCGAATTGATAACCTCCTTTTTTTTGAAGTCGGTAAAAAAATTGATGGACTGGTTTCCGTTTCAGTTTGAATCGCTGGGAAAGACCAGCAATTAAAAATAAATAAGTAGGTAGTGTTAGAACTGCACAATTTTTAGGGCGGCAAATTCAATTCAAAACAGATTTATGTAGTTGAAGAATGAATCTAAAGCAGTAAGCAGGCAGTACACAAATAATGTTCGATTTGCAATAGACAAGTGCCGATCGGTAAACTCAGTTCTGAATCTACCTTCTCGGAATCATGTACTGATCGTCTCGACATAATTTAAATAGAGCCGCGATAAGCGCATTTCGAAATTGTATATCTTTATCGTAAAATTCCATTTGCTATAGTGCTAGAAAACACAAAACTAACTTATCCTCATTTTCTTCACCACAGATAATAAAGACCTTAGAAGTGGGCGGTGCCGGGGACCGTCTCGCGCAGGCGTGGTCTCAGCTCGTCGTGTTCGGTCACGGGAAGCGAGCGCGACTGGTTGAGAGACTACTAGATGCCATGACCAACACTTACCCCGGTCAAGGTGAGAACCACAGATATAGATAGACCTAGATAACGCAAGAGCAACTACTTCGCGTGCCAAAATCCGTGCTAGTTTACGACCAAAAATCTTAAGTAAACTACCTATTAAAAACAAAAAAATAAAAAAATTGGAAAAAACCGACGAAAAATTCCAACACGGGGGGGTCCAGAATCATGTCCTGGACCCATGGTATCCGTTTGTGCATCGATGTCTCTTACACCCTGTATTATATCTGTGGTGAGAACCAATAAGAGATATTGTATTTATGTGTAGATCTACTTTTATACAGCTTGAAAAGTTGGAGGAGCTCGTGAAAAAATTATTACAGCCGCACAGGTAGATTTTCCAGGTTAAGCCGTGCTTGCCGAGGTTGGTCCGTGGATGGGTGACCATTTATCACAACGAAACGTACCTCGGAAAACACGTAAAGCCGTTGGTCCCGACTGTCAATTGTAAATCTTTGACAGTCACTACTATTAGTCAGAAGATAGAAAGCCTCGACTACCAGTCTTAGCAAGAGATATCGTGTTACCCATTTACTAACATCAACGTAGCTGCTACAAGTACATATCTAGCGCCCGTCCTGTGACTTATTCTTATAGATATAAAGTTTAAATTACAATGATTGACACAATTGGTTTTTTTAGAGGAGGAAGTGAAAAGTAAAATGCGTGCTGCCGCCGCTGATATGCTCAGCTTCGGACAAATTACTCCGGAAGAAAGGGAGCAGCAAGACATCAGATCTCCTTTACAAAAGTATGTATTAAAATGCTTACAAATATCTGTCCCTCCAGTTTTTTTTTTTGTTGCTGAACTTATTGCAAAATATGTGAAGACTTGTTCTGAAAACGTAGGTTTGATACTCTTTTTTTGCAACTTGAAAATGTTCACTGAATTCCAGTATACCTAAATTAATCTATATTTAACTTTAATATTTCTTCAACTGTAGAAAGCTGCATTGATCCTGACTGACACAGCCTATAAAGGGAGAATTGAATAAAAATTTATTCGATATTATCCTTTCCCAGCGGCTTCAACCGCTTCGAATTTAAATAAAACTGCCTGATTTTTAAAATATATTTTAGAGCTTGCAACAAACCTCCGAATGTTGAAAGATTCTGTCGTCGATGAGCTCATAAATCAATTGTTTTGTCGATGAATTGTTCAAGGGTCCTACTACCCAGGGAAAGAGACAGACCTATACAAGTCGTCTAGCCCCATCTCGTTCCTACAGTGGAGTGGCTAGACGTCATGGCCGCCTATACATTTGTATCGGCTCATTCGGCGGAGAGACGTTGGTCGGAGTTTCAGAATCAGATATTCCAATCATATATCCATCATTTAATTTCCACCAGACTATCAGCATCAGCAGTCTGCAACATAATAGAGATGTGTGCGGACACACAAGACAAGGCAGACCCTCACTGGAAGAACGTGGAAGAGGCGTTACAACGACTGCGACGTGAAGAGGCTGCGGGCGTGCCCGCACGGCCGCAGGCGTTAGCTGATGTCGCTAAGAAAGCCGCCACTATTGGATTACCAGGCATTGCTGCTGTAAGTAACTGATGTCATTAAAAATATGTAACCGCCTTCAAAAGCAAAGACACAAAAATATTAAATAATTTTTTTTTTTTTGGAAGTCTGTAGTTTTTGCTTTTTCGTATTTTTATTTCATTTACTTTTTAGCCAACTTTCGATCGTTAAGTCGTTATAGTCGGCATTGCTGCTGTAAGTAAAATATTCCGTCTCTTTGTCCAACCGACTTAAAAAAAAATAGTTTCTCAGTTCGACCCATATGTATGTTTGTCCGCGTTTATCTCGGGTTTGGCTGAACCGATTTTGATTTTTGGCTCCCGAAGTAAGTAAAAGATACTTGTATCTCAGGAGCCATAGTTCCTTACAAACGTTGACTATGAAAATTTAAATGCAATTAACAGAAATTATTGATGTCCTATCACCATAACAAGCAATGATCCTTTTCATTACTCATACTCTGAAAGTAGGCCAGATAGAGGAGTATTATTTCGCCGCAATCCAACACAAGCAGAGTGGCGCAGTGGAAGCGTGCTGGGCCCATAACCCAGAGGTCCGTGGATCGAAACCACGCTCTGCTAAAAACATTTTTTTGCTTTCGAATATTATTTTGTTGTTAACATTTTAACAATGTTATTGGATGAAATAGTCTAAATTACTATTCAAGTCTAATCTAATATATAAAAATCAATGCCACTTTTCGTTGTAACTTTATAACTCAAGAACGGGCTCACCTATCCAAACCAAATGTTTAGTTAGGCTATTTGTTCGGACTATTTAGTAGATTATTTATGTGAAGTTTGTACAAAATCCGTCGAATGTTTCTTCATTTATCACATTTTTTGTAACACGTAGCGAAGCACGGGGCGGGCCGCTAGTATTTTCGGGAGAATCGCTTTCAACTGACAGCTGCCAAATTAACAAAAAAAAAACTAGTTCTATTTTGACATTCCTATTGAATCATGTTTTAACTTTTTATACAGCCAATAAATTACAGCACGATTTAAAATAAAATTAAAATAACATAAAATTAAGTATTATGAATAAATATTATGACTTTAATAAAATTTAGTTTCAACTATTTATCCAAAATATCATAGATCTCGGAAAAATCTCTGTAATTTTTTTTAATGATGAACATAAAAATACTGTATGAATGAAGTGAATAATGGTCGATGGCCACAGGAAAAAATAAAAAACCACATAAGCGGGAAATCCGATCAACACTCATTTTTTCTTTATCATTTTTGTTCTTATTTTTACTTTCCTCTTATTCGTAATGAAAAGCACAGTGTTTACCTCGGGTAAATTACTTATTTAGCCCCTCGAACTATTAGCGCCCTCACTACGTTACGGGCGCCAAACCCCGTCTCGGGGCTATGTAAATAAGTAACTTTCACCCAACGACCATTTATATCTAGACGCCTCATGCACAATCTGACTAACGAAAATTATTCTGTCAAGTCGCTGAGGTACGATGTAAGCGAGGGAGACGGGGTACTGCGCTCTGATTGGCTAATACTGCGTTCTGATTGGCTAACTCAAGGTCAGTGCGACGAGGGGACTCACAGGAGTGGTCGAGTCACGACGGTTTTAAGACTTTTTTACCTAATGTGTTGACAGACATCGGTCGCCTGTGATTAGGAGTCTAGATATAAATGGTCGTTGCTTTCACCCCTTGGATAACAATGTACTATTAATCAACAGACCGCAGTGACATACTTAGCTGAATGCGGCTTTGAAGAAGCCATGCCTGCGAGCATACAAGTACTGGGCACCATGCTGAACAGGCCAGAACAGGAAGTAGAGACCTTACTCACTGAGGGACATTCGAGCCTAGCCAGTTCTCTGCACCCGGCTGCCATGGCTGTCGCGGAAGCTTATAGTTTGTGAGTATTATATCTTACTAAGTAAAGAGCAGCGGTGGCCTAGTGGTATCGGCCCCGACTCACGAGTGGATTCGAACCCAGCTCGGCGCATTAGTTCGTGTAATTTATTTCATCACCACTGCTCTCAGAACGGTGAAGGGAAACATCGTGAGGAAACCGGCATGTCCTAGAACCAACAATTCAAAGACGATGTGACATCTATCAACCCGCACTGGGCCCGCTTGGATAATGGCCCACTCCCTCTCACAGGGAGGAGGCCTGTGTCCCAGCAGTGGGAACATTTATAGGCTGATGACCATGATGATATCGTACTAGCGGGAACCGATCAATTTACCGAATTTTGTTTGTTCGAATTTCATTACACCGAAAACTATTGACCGACATCTCTTCTGCTATATGCATTATTTGACATATTTTCAGTTCATCGAAGTATCATTAGCCATAAGTATTATTTTACCGAAGTATGTTCCGCCGATTAACAAAATAACTTTTTACTATTGACCGAAGCCTCTTTTAAACTTTTTTCAATTGCCAAATGATTTATTTGCCATATTTTCACCATACCGAAATAACATTTTACCGAAAAATTAAATTACTGTCATAAAAATTCAATATATTGCGCTACAAAACTTTGTGGCGGAAACGAAATGCTGCAAAGCCGACTTTACGTAGTCTTGTCTGCCCTACCCCTAGAGTGTAATTTAAAATCGCGTAGGCGCGGAGGGGTGGGGTGGCCCGCGAGCTGAGGAGCAGGTGGTTGGAACGGCCGCCGCCGCGGCTGTGGCTGGCCGGCGAAGCCGGCCAGTAAACCGAAGCTGCGGTGGTGAGCGTTCAAATCATCTGCGACGATAAGCTCGCGTGGGGCCACTCAAAACCCCGTAGCGCCGGAGCCATGACAGAAACAATGCTTGTTGCATGCTTGCTTGAATGCTGTGTGTTTGCTGAATGTTGCATGCTGCGTGCTTGCTGCATGTTGCATGCTGCATGTTGCATGTTGCATGCTTGCCTACACGCTACATGCTTGCTTGCATGCTGCATGCTTGCCTGCATGCTGCATGCTTGCCTGAATGCTACATGCTTGCTTGCATGCTGCATGCTTGCTTGCATGCCGCATGCTTGCTTGCATGCTGCATGCTTGCTTGCATGTTTTTGTGGTGCTTGTTTGCATGTTGCATATCTGTTTTTATGCTGTATGCAAGTGTATCACAATACAAACCTTTTTAGAAACACAATAACAAAAGAGTATCAAGAATCACACAAAATCCGCAAAAAGATTCGGACACACGTGCTAGCCAGAACACCCCTAAAGGTGAAATCGCACTAGGCGGAACTGCACTGCAGCGGAACTGCGCGACATGACGCGTCAAAATATTCTTTATATGAAATTATACGAGACATCACGCACTAAGCGGCAACGGAACTACACTGCAACCGAACTGCGTGGCAAAGAAAAGTGTCGTGACGCGCAGTTCCGCTGCAGTGCAGTTCCGCCTAGTGCGGTTTCACCTTTATAGTCCAACTATGTAATTAACAGCAAATGTCATTAATGATAATACAATACCCGTCGAAGCCCGTCAGAGTTATATTATCGTATATGGCTTTTGTACAATTGTTTTGTATTGTCTACCTACATTTCGATGGCGCCTGCTAAAAATGTAACAGCAATAATTAGTGTGCACAAATTTCTAGGTCTTTGGTGAAATGAAAATATGGCAATTAAAACAGTGGTATAATGAATGTTTGGAAACATAATACTTCGAACAACCGTCATTTCGAGTAAGTGTAACATCGGTAAAAAGTTTTTCGGCCAAATGAAGTGTTGGAGTAACGAAAAAAAGCGAATAGATAATAGGTTAACTGAAACAGTGGCAAACGTGACTTCGATGAAGTAAAAAAAAACCAAACGATAATAGTTGAAAAGTTTTAGGTCAAATGAAATTCGGTCAAACATTTTTCGATCTTATGATAGGTAACCCGTACTAGCTGTTGCCAGCGGCTAATCAGCGGATTTGCCCGCATGTAACTCGATAACTGTCCCACGGAAACGTAGATCCGGGATAAAATATATCCCATGTGTTAATCCAGATTATAAACTGCCTTCATCCAAATCCGTTCATCAGTTTTTGGGTAGAAGTGTAACACAAAAATCCGTCCATCCATCATTTTGGCATTTATAATATTAGAAATCTTACTAATGTTATAACCGAAAGTTATAGTATTTTTTATAAAATTTGTAAAAAAGCAACCCACAATTAACTCCGTTTTTCAGGGCCCTCGAAATCAAAACCCTTGGTCCTTTCTCCTTCCATTGATTTTGCAGCAATCAAGAGATTCAGTAAGGATTAAGTTTGTCATTCAGTAATCAATAGCTAGAGTAGATAGAAGTAATATTAAAATAGTAATATGTCACACTGTTTAAACATTTTAAGAAACTTAGCTTGGACTGAAAATATCGTAATGGCATTAAAAAACATTTTTTACTGATATTGCCTTGATAGGCGATTGTGAACCTTCTATTAAGTTTTTCCTATTTTCAAAACAGCGTAACTGACATTGCCCATATCAGACAACGTATTGTTCTTTATTCAACCTCAAACCAGTCGGCGCAGTCATCTTGTGCTCTTTGAGTAATCTAAGGGCGATGAGGCTTTAGATTTAAAAGTGTAATTATTGGAAAATCCATAAGCAGTGCGCACATTTTGACAAAATAAACAGTTTTTTGTTTAATAAAAGAAGTAGACTTCGCGGGTGTGGTATTATGACAGAAACTTGGGTAAGGCTCAAAAGGATAAAAAGTTGAGAACCACTGATCAAAGACCCTATTAGTCACCACACTCAGTAGTCACTAAACCAGCAATGCTATTCTATAAGAACACATTCTCACGCGTTGAAACCACAACCTGTAGGGGAACCGTGTATAAGACGGGGACGCGACGTATGATAGGAAATCACACACTTAAGGCAAACTTAACACAATACTAACGTAGCACACGCACCAACACGACGCCATTTGTTTATGGCCGCTTGCAAATGACGTCCTGATGGTGCTTGCGCTGCGTTAGTGTTGTGTTAAGTACGCCTAAAGAGTGTATGTCCCCATTATACCTCGCGATTATTTTCGTCCCCGTCTTATACACTGTTCCCCTACCTAATAGATTTTCAACTTTATGTTTAGAGTATAAAGTTCAAAAATCCACTAAAGACTAACAGCAGTTTTTACACCGCGTCCTTCCGTCCGCGATAAAAAATACTCTACAGCAAATAGACGCCTTGTTCCTACCCTGTATCACGTTGTTATGGTTTTTTCCACAGAATAAAAACCGGCGCACCAATGTCAGGAGACTCTGAGAGATCATCCTCATCATCAAGTTCGGACAGCGACAGTGATTCTTCATCGGACGATGAGTAATGTTATGTTATTTTGTATACATCAGTATGATTTAGTTTAATAAATGCATTTAGGTATTATTTACACTTATTTATTTACTTTTTTCTGTGATATCGGAAAACAAAATACAGCCTTTCCTTAGGTTTTAGTCAGTACAAATCTGACAGTCCCTCCCGTCCTGACCTGGGTGGGAGGACACATTGGATGATTTTACCACTTAATAAAAAGGCCTCATAATTATCTGCTTTGGGCTAGATTGAGGCCAAGCTCAAACCAAACATCACGTATTTAGTAACATGCATACGTAAGAGACGATAGATAAATAAATACCTTAATTAGACTTATTTATTATAGATGGCAAGAAGATACCTTTTACTCTTATATATTTATCGAGTAAATTCTTCTGTATGTTCACAATAACAATCAATTGATTTTGAGACGACCTTTATTTCAAAGCAGTAAGGGCGATTATCGTAGTTCAAGAGTTAAAAATAAAGTAATGTTAACCGTATACTGTAACTGTTCCATTATCCATACAAATACTGTTGACACAGTATCAACCTTTCTGAGAATAGATAGTAGTAAACACGTTGCCGTTTACGTATGACACATTACTACGAAATGCTGAAAATCAAGTGCTGCAGTTTGAATTTGTTGACTTATACTTTCCTGATTTTCTTAAGTATAATAATCGACGGTGGTGGACGCCCACGGCGACGGACGTCGCAAGACGATCTCCGGCCACCGCAGACGCGGGCGTGCGGGCGGCGAGTAAAGGGCAACTCGCTGCCCGACCATGGACCATGCCCGGGTCGACGGCGCGTTGTGTTCCACGCGCGCCTTAAAGAGCGTCAGCATAATGACGGGGCCCCCTCTCTAGAGGGCCAATGCCTGCCGGGGTCGTGGGACGTATCTCATTACCGTGACCCCGGAACACAAAGGGCTATTGAAGGACACCGTGGATTTTAGTCAGTACAAGTCTGACAGTCCCTCATGTACTCATTTGATGATTTTACCACGCAAAAAAAAAAGTATAATAATCGTAATGTACAGACGCCAGTAGTTCAACCTACCAGAATCTGTCAAAGTTTACCAATCAAATATTAACCTTCCAGTATTGTGATAAGTTTGAAACTCTATTTAAGAAATTTGCTTAGATTGAGATAAGTTGATTTGCTGGCGTCTGTACAAGAAAAGCGCATCAACGGCAATTTGCATAGTGAATACAGATATCAACGCAAAATCGGCTTGAGCCAGCCTAGCGGGTCGTAAATGGCCACTTAGCAATATTCCAAATGATTCACTTCGTGAATGAATAGCCAGTGATGTTGCTGGAAATGCACGAAGTGAATCATTAGGAATATTGCTTAAAGTGGCCGTTTTAGGTCTTCAGAAAAAGCTCTTGCATATAGCGTTTTGTACAAAAGCGGAAAGTACGTCATCTAACCCATTTTAGTCTCGACATACTGACTCAAAACTCAACTCAAAGCATTTATTTCAATTTGACCGTTACAGGCATTTTACATTGTCAAAAACAATCTTAATCTTATAATGAAGCTACCTATACCTACAGTGCCGCAGTGGTAGACTTCCACGACGCCGTAGAGGATCTCCGGCCACTGTAGGCGCGGGCATGCTGGCGGCGAGTAATGGGCGACTCGCTGTCCGACCATGGACCATGCCCGGGTCGACGGCGCGATGTGTTCCACGCGCGCCTCAAAGAGCGTCAGCATGACGACGGGGCTCCCCCTTTAGAGAGCCAAAGCCTGCCGGGGTCGCGGGACTTATCAAATTACCGTGACCCTGGAAAGTCACAGACAGTCCCTCCCGCTCTGCCCTGGGTGGGAGGACTCATTTGACGATTTTACCAGGCTAAAAGAAAACCTACCTACAGTCCCAGTCACAAGGCATAATATACTTGTGAAAGTACCGTAGTTGCCCATTCCAAATCGTAGATCTTTATGTAGAAGAATGGGCAAGAAAAATGAAAAAAAAAGGCACAGACACTTTCCATCGAAACACCTATTCCGCGATGGTTACCGTGGTTGACACCTTTCAACTGCATGCAAACAGATTAGATTCGGAATATGTGGAATATAATTATGGTCCAGTTTTTTACATAGTGGGGTACTATGTAAAAAACTGGAACAATACAAAACATTATCGTTTATCACCGCAACCTACTTCTAAGCCCCCATGCAGCCGAATACCGTTAAAAACATAAGAATTTTTCGGAGTATCCGTGACAATGTGTCACCCATTTCTCCACATACCCCAGAGGTGTTAAATACACTAAGTGACAGCTAACTGAATAGCTTAAAGAAAGCAGTCATTGCCCGTTAGTCGTGTCCAGAACTTCGTGAAGATAACATAGTGAGTTAAAGTGGAAATTCCAAAATGTTCAGTGCGAAATTTATAAAGGCCCTATTAACGGTAAGTGCCTAAAAATATAACGTACTATAAAATTTTATATATTTGCCGTAATTTTGACAATGATAAGCAGTCGTTGAGGACTTCACATTTTTCCATTCGGCGTTAAACAGGGATTATGGTATTTGTATAGAAGATTACAACGGTTTACCGTAGAGTCATGCGAGGATTTTATTTGCACATGTATTGTCACGTGACAGTATTTAATTTAACACCTGAACAGCCTAATTCCTACCTCCACACCGGCTAACACATAAAAATGCCGGCGTTTTGGACTCTTAGCTTTCTTTTTAGTTTCAGCGCTGAGTCGATACTCGAAAATCCATTTCTAAGCATTATTTAAGTATATCTAGGTTACTGAAAAGTCATAAATCACTTCCTAAAGAAATTTTATCGCAAAAAAAAAGCTGCCCCTAAATAAACAATCCATTTTTTACAGATATCAATATGCAGCAATCTAACAGAGGCTTACTACATCAATCCAAATTATGACTGCGGCCAATATGGCTTCACATGCGAAAGAAACAACCGAGTAAGATTATGTGAAGGTACCAAATCAATAGGACCAACCTTCATCTGCCCCGTCGGAACATTCTGCAACGAGGAATCTACATCAGTTTGCGAGGATGCCATCAATTTCATAGATCCTGCTTTAACAAGAAGACTACGATGTCATCGAAATGAAAGGATCGCAAACCCTAATGTCCCGGGTTGCAAAGGCTACATTCTCTGCGTCCCTAATGGCAACCGCTTCCAAGGCATCAACTTTAAGTGTTCGGGCAACACCATATTCAACGGCTTCACCCGATCTTGCACTTCACCTCTAAAATATAAATGCCCCGTCAGTAACAACACTAAATCAACTCCTGAATTGTATGGGTCAGAGAATCGGAAGGATCATTTCCACAGTGAAGAAAAGTCTACGTCCAGCTTGGGCAATCGATTTTCAGCTCAACGACCGGCATCAATAGAGTGCAAGAATTACAAGTTCAGAGTGACACAAGACGATACTCCGAACAGTGTGACGTATTTCTGTCCCCCTCGACCTGTTAGAGGGGAAACTTCAGTTCGATGCACGATATTTTCCAATAACTTCTGTGTTACCTTAGAAAGAGATGATGAAGATCAGTTTATTGTTGATAGTGGTGCTCCCGCCCGAAGACCACGAATGTAAAATAATAAAATAGACAATCAATTAAGTAAATCGAAGACTGAACATAACAAGGTCAGAAATAAAAGATCTGCATTTATTTAAGTATAAGTTGTAACAGGTACTTTTAATACTTAATAGTGTTTATTTGTGAGAAAATAAATTAAACTAATTGTAATACAGACAACTTACTTTATTTTGACTACGAAATGCGCAAACTTGTTGGCCTTAACATATATTTAGAATTCAACATGAATATTTCTACACATTGCTGGGCCCAGCCATGTTAAAAAAATAAATAGACTTCACAAACACTTGAATCGTAAGATGAAATCTTAAATTAAACAACTAACACTCGCCACTATCAGATTCTACACATTTTTTCTTCTTTTTATCGAAAACTTCATCGCTAACGCATTTCTTGATCTTTCGCCGAAAAACGTTTTTAACCATAGTACATTCGTAATATTTAATGCAGTCTTTAGCATATGGAAATTTCCCTTCGCTTTCGCATTCGAAATCATCTGTACTGACCTTTTTTTCCGATTTAGGTTTAGGCTTACTTTCATCATTGTTAGTCTCACTAACTGAAGACACTGATTGGGTTGATATCTCTTCATTTTTCTCACATTTGACCGAGTCTTTATTTAAATGATAATCAGCTTGGCATTGTAGTTTATATCTAATAAAACCGTGCATTCTATTTTTAACACAAATGTAATAAATGTTATCTTTAAAGAAGTCACTAAACCGTCCCTCAAATAAACAACGGAACTGATTGTTTCTTACGCAATGCGATAAGTTTCTCGTACATTGTTTGTTAATCTCGCTAAATACTGTGTTGTTTGGGCATGTTCCTAATATAGGTTGTAGAGTACCTATACAAGTATAGAATTTTCTGCAGTCTTTTGTGTCAGCGTATTTTCCACGAGTATGATTTGTACAGTTAAAAACCGAAGCAGGAACTGTAATAGCAATAGTATCTTTACTGCTTGCGTTTAATTTTGTACTTGTAAGATCTGGGTTGTGCATAGTTGCATTTACTGTTAGCTCATTCCTAGTTTTATTACTTTGTTTGTCACTTTCATTCAAATGACTTTGGATTTCTGCTGTAATTGTATGATTCGTTGATACAAGATGTTGTGCTAATTCGTCATTAATAGTACTGTTTTGTTGAGATAAGTTATAATGTGATGTGGTAATATTTGCCTTCGTATTATTTATATGAGTGCTGTTAGATATGTTTTTAGAATCAGCTGGAACTTGATATTTTTTAACATCAATTATTGCAATATTTGCATTTCCCGGGTAATTAATTTCCGTCTTTTCATTTTTGGGGGCTACAGTTTTAGATTGCAATGCATTATTTTGGGAAACTGATTCAGATCCATTGAAATTTGTCGTAAATGTAGCTGTAGTAGTATATTCAATCTTATTGGTTGCTGTGCCATCTTTGGGTTCAATTTTAGATTTTATTAAAGAATCTAATGCCGGAGTTTTGTTTTGAACATCTATACCAGACTTTGAAACCGAGGATTGTGAGTCTGTTTCCTCAATAGAGGACTGCTTTATTTTAAGAGTGTCTATATTGACGTCTGATGGCATCCAATTACTATCTGTATGGTTCACAACCTCTGCTCTATTATTATCCACTGTAGTAGTCTTAGAAGTAGTTCGGATAATTATGCTTTCGTGATCAATAATGTTTTTAACACTATTATCAGCTTTAATAGCTGTTGGACGACTGGTGAACGTAACGCTACTCGGAATTGTATCACCAACTATGTTTATAGTTTCTGCCATAGAATCTGGGACAGCGAGTGAATCAATAATGGTTTCTGTTGTTATATCACTAATAGATTGAGGGTTTTTATAAGTTGCTGTTGTCGTTACGTATTGTGGCAAAGTTATTATTCCAGATGGAACATTTTGTTTTGTCTTAATAGTCGACGCTAATAAAGGCATGGTTTTAGCGTACACATTAGATGTAGTATTTTGCGAAGCTGACACTCCTGTTACTAAGGATGACATTGGTTCAGGGCTATTGTTGGTCACTACTGCCACAGGCTCTGGTAAATTTATAGTTTTAATTTCAGATGGAACATTTTCTGTCAACATATTAATTGTATGTTGAGTAATTTGTGATGCTGCCCCTCCTGTAGGTAGCGATGGAATCGATTGTTGATTATTGTTGCTGACTATTGATATCACATACTGTGGCAATTCTGTTTTTATTTCAGTAATTACATCTTGATTCTTCTTAACACCTGAGGCCTTTGGCGTAGTTTGTGCAATTGTCAATCCTATAGCTGGCATTGTTTGAGGATTATTGTTATTTACTGTTTGTATCTCATATTGCGGCAATTCTGCACTTTTAAATCCCAGTCGGACATCTTGATCAATCGCAGTTTGAACAAATATTGCGGCAGGTTCTGTAGTGATTAGTGAAGGTGTAACTTCTGCTGTAGGTAGCGATGGCACTGATTGAGGAATATAGTTGTTCACTGTTGTCATTACATCCTGAGGCAAATCTGTTGTTTTTATTCGAGTAAAAATATCTTGTTTCATCTGACTTATTGTGGGTGGTGGAGTAGTTTGAGTAAATGTTGGTGTATAGGAAGTCACAAAATTATTTTTTGTAGCTGGAACTGGTTCTACAGGTAGCGCTGACATCACATACTGAGGCAAAACTGTTGTTTTTATTCCAGTAAGGATTTCTGAATTCTTCGGACCAATAACAGCTGATGGAGTAGTCAATACTGTTGCATAGGTAGGTTCAATTGTAACTTGTGCGACTGGTAACTCTAATATTGGTGACGATGACTCTTCATTATATTTAGGGGTTTGGGTCTCCAAACTTTGATTCACTTTTAACTTTAAAAGTGGAGATTCTGTTCTCTGTATTATATTAGTATCTGTAACTGCTCCTGGTGATATTTCTGTCGAACTCATTATAAAATCATTATCTTTTATCGTCGAAACTTCGTCGTATACCGGTGCTATTGTGGAAACACCATGTGTTACAACCTTGTCAGGTGTTACACTTCCTGATTTAGACAAAGTTTCTGCTTGCACATTGGGTACTTTATTAGACTGGCTTAACATTTCTTCTGTTGGTAGATAATTGTTTGTTTTCTCTGTTACATAGTCGCCTACCGTACTTGCAGGATTGGCTTGTTCGAAGTCTACGTTGCTAGGAAAATTTGCTTCAGTACTAACATATTGAACATTTCCAGTATTTGTTTCTATAACTGGCAGTGTAGTTTGTGTAGATACTGCTGAATTCGAAATCTTTGTTGCTGTTAAAGACACTGTTGCGTCTCGGATTTTCTGGCTAACTGATTCGTAATGCACTAAATTATAAACATTATCAGTTGCAGTTACATAAATACCCGAATCTTGTGACGCAGTTGTTGCGACATAATCATTTGATAATGAAGGATTAAGACTTGACGGTTGCATCGTTCCACTTAGCATCACATTTTCTGCAGAATTAACAGAATCCAATATTGACATAATCTTAATACCGTTATCCTTGTTAGTATTAACGCCAGATGCGTTATCGTTATTTTCAGCATTTATCTGGTCAGCAGTTTCAGTTTTGACATCTGCATTTGTATCTTGTACTTTAGAACTTACAGTGTCTATGTTGGCTGTATTTTTCCAATTAGATGTATTCAAATCTATTAAATCATGTACGTCATACCCAGCAGTTGTAACAGTTGTTAAAACTAAATCACTAACTGTTTCAATGGGTGAATTAGTATTATTTAACTGCTTTACTGTACTAATTATTTGGCTAATTGATTGTTGCAGTGGCAGAGCTGTAATTAGTACATCTGGGACGTTTTCCGCATTAATAGCATGTGTTACAGCTACAGGAAACTTAGTACTGGTTTCAATGTTACCTGTCGTAGATGTTCTGTAAAGATCGTCATTTCCTGGGTTGTGGGATGAAACTAGTACAGGTATTGTCGTTGAATCTATGCTTATTGGTACTGTTTGAACGGTCTTTGGCGTCGTACTGGCAAGTTCAGTCACATAATCTACAGTCACAGGTGCTTGGGGCAGAACTGGTTTCAGTACTTTATGTTCAGAATTCGCAACATCTGAAGCCGTGACTTTATCCTGCTTAGTGGATACGACAATATCACCGTGACTAGTGCTTTCAGTGAAATCCCTTGGAAATGGCGTTATCGTTATTCCGACGACTTCCTCAAGAATTTTATAATCAGTCAGATTTTTCAGGACCGAAATTATACCCGAATTTTCCGATTGATTTAGAGACTTGGAAATAGCGTTTGTTTTTTGAGTAGTTCCTTGTGTAGTGATTTCAGGAGTAAAATCTGTCTGTTGATCTTTTTGTGATGATAAATCCATCCCTAGTGTATGTGTAACTAGGTCCGATGTCACTTTATAAGTAGCAGGTGTAGTATGTACACTCAAAAGTGTATTAGTCCCATTATTTTCCAATTTGGGTTCATCAACTCCCAGCGGGCTATTGGTTGCTCTCTCTTTCAACTCATTTTTAACTTCTATTGCTTTAGTCACAAAATCATTTTGTAAAGTTTCAGCAGTTGATAACTCAATCGTAGGGAATTTTGTAGTAATTGGCATTGTTAAAGGGGATTCTGTGCTGCTACTATTAAAAACTGTGCTTGAAGTATTTAACAGTGTCAAGTCATTTCCAGTCGTAATTAAAGTATTGAACGTTTTATATATTGTGTTATTTGTTACATTGTCTTTTTGCTCATTGAAATTACTAGATACATTTACTACTGGCGACTCAATTGTTACTTCTAATCCACGTGGTGGAACTACATTCACTAAAGTTTCAGTTGACATTATCTCGAGAGGAGGTTCTTTCATATTAGATGGCAAAGGTAAGGCATGTTCTGTATTTTTTTCCGTAATTATACTTTTACTTGTAGCATTAAACACTGTGCTTTCCTTATCAGTAGTATTTATGGTATCACCTGTAGTATTTTTTGTTGTTATCAATGTTTGATTTAATTCTCCGTTTATCTGATATAAATTATCTGTAACTACTATTGGTGAATCTGTAGCTATGAATACATCTAATGGCTGAGAAATAATTGTTTGGTTCTCTATGGGTGAGTCATTGTTGAATAGAACTTCAGAAATTGTTACTGGTTCTGTGTTTATAATAGAGGCTTCGATAGTTCTTGGAACAAAAGTATGTTCTGTTGTAGCTACCAGTATTTCTTCAGCCAAGGGTACCGGAATAGAATAGTTTATTTTCAGTACTGGTACTGTTTCAACCGCCATAGTCGAGTTTAATTCAGTGAAAAAGTTATTATTTATGTTACTTTTTAAATCATTTTCCACAACCGTATCTATTTCAGAAGTAGTGCTTATTAACTCGACGGCAATAGGTTTTAAACTTAATGTTGTTTCTAGATTAGTGGTATATTGATCATTTGTGCTCGGTACGCTTTGTTTCGGATCAGTAGTAATTAAATCAATTGTTCCTGAAGGAACAAATGTGTTTTCCGTCGTTGTTTGAGGGCTATCAACCACAGTTACAAGTTCTGAAATATTGTCAGTTGGAGCGGAAGTTACATGCACTGTTGTGATTTCTGGTACTGGTTCAATAGTTTTGTTGCTTTTAATAAAAGTGTTGCGTTCGGTGATGTTTTGGTTACTGATATCGGATTTGTTTATATTTTCTGTACTGTTATGTATATTATTTTCATTATATTTATTTACCGCGGGAGAAGTGCTTACTACATCAAAAATAACAGAACTGTCAGTAATTATAGCTTCTGTTAAATTATTTATTTCATCCGTAGCATTGTCTACTGTCTCACCAAGTGTTGTCACTTCTTTAGTGCTATATTCCTCGGTCGTAGTAGCTATAGTATCAAATGAACTATTTACGGAAGTTAACACTTCGGAATGTGGCTCAGTATTAACTACAATTGGCGAATCAGCAGAAATTAAATTAATAAGTCCTGTGACGGATGTGGTCGTATCATCAGATATCGATTTATCTATTAGGGAAGTATTTACTGATTTATCTATTGAAGTTTCTACAGTTGGGGCAAAAGTTTTGTTGTTATCAGTAGTGGAATTTATTACCGTCACATTACTTGTTTGTTTGTCGTTGAAAATTTCATTTTTAGTGTCGATGAAACTAGAGGTCACTTTAAAACTCGTTTCAGTATTGTTATCACTGTTAACTCTAACGGGGTCCTTAATGTTTTCTAGTACTTCTAATTTCACTACTGCTACTGGTGTCACATCTTCAGGTATTGGCAAAGTTGTACCAGTAAGATTTTCATTAAATGCACTGAAAATTTCACTTGTTGGCGTTACACTATTAGTCACTGTAGTTGGTTCACTTGTATCACTTTGTTTATAAACAGCAACAACTTCAACTGGAGGCGTAGTAACTACTTCGGGAAAGTCACATTCAAAACTGTTGTTTTCATGACATACTGTTGTGGCTGGACATGGTATGACAAAGTCATCGATCGTGGTGGACAGACCACCGCCCAAGTCCACGCATATCATGAAATGTGTGGAGTTGACGCAGTGGAAAGCTCTACCATTGCAGTTAATATTCGTGGCCGCTATCATTGGAATAGCGAACAATACCTAGAAAAGATAAACTAGTTAAGAATCAAGGATTATAATACTACACTGTCAAAAAACATTTCATGAAGAATTTTTAAATTTGTATTTTCTTCAACACCAAATGAATACTCACCAAAATTAAAATTCCTTTTAGGTCGTTAGTTTCGAATGCCATATTCGCCATTTTAATGCGTTAGTGGCAAAATCTCGTCGTTTAAAATTTCGTTTACGCTTGTCGTTTATCTCATGAGGTTTTCTCGCGAATGTCGGTCTTGTGTTTCTCCCAACAAATATGAATGACGGCATAAAACAAGCTTTGTTAACATAAGATTCGTTTACTCACATCACGATGTAGATTAGACCGACAGGAGGCAAATAATGTTGACACCTTATTTCCTGCGGTTTTTACTACGTATTGTTATTGAGATAGTAAATTCTCTTCTAGAGTGCGATCAAAAATTTGTTTATAGCAGCTATTGACTGTGTAGATGTAAATATAGTTACAAAATCAAATGGAATCTGCTTTGTTTCTTCGAGGAATAGGATAGACCATAAGGTTTAAGAATACAGATTCAAACATACATTCGACTCTGGTTAAGTAGGTGGAACTGAATGCCTTGTGGCAAGGCGCTATTGAAACTAATCAGAAGAAAGCATTAAAATGTCCGTAACCCCAGGAGATACGTAAGGTAGCTCTTACTTTCGAAAACGAATTGATATCTAATCAAAAACTAATCACAGAGGAATCTTAAGTAACCCCCTTTTCACGCATTCCCATATACCAACATTCTTCAAAAACTTTTGAGTCATTACAATCTTAGATAGGTAAGCTGTGTTGATAACAGCGCAGAATTCAGGGAAAATTAGTGATTCAGTATGAAAAAAATCTGTGCTACCTACATCACACTTAGGTAGCCCACATGTGACGATATTACTATCATCATATTATAAATAGAGCTTAGTTATTTTAATACCACGCATTCCTTGAAGGGGTAGGTAAGACAAAATATATTGGACCTACTTTTAGGCAATAGGTTTGTTTGTTTAGGTACATACATGCAAAAGAATGTATGGTCAGTTCAACAAAAATCCTATTTTTATTAAATCAAGGATTTTTAGTAGAAATTAAAACATAATACCCGGCCAAGTAGCGAACCCTGAGGCAGCCCAGCTAATCATTACCGAAATATGATTAAAAATTGCGTCAAATAAATTTAAATTTCGTTATTTACTCAAGTTATTGTCAAACTATTTCAAGATTACCTCACCATTGTTAATAAATACAACTAACTTGAAATAAACCACAACTGCAGTATATGACGCCAGGTGGTTGTTTGCTACTGATAGTACTAAACTAACTATGGAATACCTGTTACTTTATATGTAGGTATATGCATGTTGCGGCTGCCTGTCTGATATGACAGGTAGGCTTTATGTAAAATACTGGCATTCAGTTGCATCCGGTTACATTGGATGCTGACCCAACATAGTAAAGGCTACATACATAGCATTTGCAGAATGTCAAATAAAAATATAGCTTAAAAAATATAATTTACTGATTAATTACACATTACAATTACTTATCCACCTAAAATTTGATATCACAACTTTACAAATGCACCACACATATTAACCGCATCACTGTTCCACTTTCGTTGTTTACCGCACAAATGAGTTTGACCTTATTATTTGCTATACTCACTTCAACATATTAAAATACCCACCGTTTATTTAGCCTTACTGATTTTAATTTGGTCATGTAGATGTAAGCGATCGCTATTGTCAACCATACGACGCTTATAATAGATAATATAATGGCTAAAATATACATAGCGAGCTGTAAACCTCTATCTTGATCGACAATGAAAGAAATTCCTAGTACAAAACCAGCTAGTAGAGTACCCGAGATCGTTTCTAGAGGACTGTGGAGTTTCGGCCATTTTCTTGCACCTACGAAGTCTTGCACTGCGGTCTCCCAGCAGCATGATACGGCACCATATCCGAACCCAGTTATGACGCACCCGATGGAGAAAGAGTCATGGTTGTCTGCCTCTGCTAAAACTGCAACAAATAAAAGAGAGTAAGCCTGCAGTACATTTTTTTTCTGAAAAGACGAAGTCCGAGACGACGTCCTCAAGACAAATAAAATCAGTGTGTCCGAAACTTACATAAGTAGTAGATCTATATTTATGTAGCCAATCGAGTATCTTAATTTTAACTAGGGATAGCCGTCTAAGTATATGTTATGAATAAAAATATAATAACATTTTCGAACTTACCATAGCACCCTAAGGTAGAAACCACCAAACCAAAAAGTGCGACATACTTGAAATTCCTTTTCGGGGTTTGTGCGAGCCATGGCGTACTCATCAAAAAACATATCCAAGTAAATCCATACAAAGTCATTAGGAAGTTTGCGTCGGATATTGATATCTTCGGGTGCATTTCAGAGGCAATTACAGACAACGACACCATCATTACTGACGTTAAACTCAATCTAGCGAAATACAACATCAGTGACGGATAGAACTTCCAACACGACAACGATCTAGTCAGTGGCTTGATAAAAGTATCATTAATGTTATACATGAAAAAGATCAGTCTCCTTCGTATCGTGTAAATTCTATATGACGGCATCCATATTCTTCTTCTCATACTAGCATAGGCGGACTGACAACGAAAACTAAAGGAATTAAATATTTTTTCTCTTTGAATATCTGTCACTGGCGATACATTATCATAGGTCACTTCAACTTCAGAATATTCTTTCTGTTCGCCACCATCACGGTCGGGCAGCGAGTCTCTTCTTGATTGTTTGCTGATACAATCATCAAAACTATCGCCTAATGTACTCAGTCTCTTTATCATGATGCTAAGCCGCTTTTTACTCTTACTAGTATTTTTGTCTGGCGGTTCCTCACAATCACTATCCTCACTCTCTTCTGGAATTTCTGGAAGTATTTCTACGCCGAATATATTTCTCCTCTTTTCTTCAGGACTAGGTGGTGGTGTGATTGTGGCGACTATATCACCTTCTTCGTAATCAAAATCCTCAATGAATTCCGGTTCCATGTGTAGATTATCATCTGATGGACTTTTCCAACTTTTTTGGCCTAAGTCATGTAGCGGTAACTCAGTCGTGTAGAAATTCTTATCCATACCTTCGTTACTGAATACAGCATATGTTTTGGCTAAATCGCTATATCTAGAGAAGGAAATTGGTCTTTGTATACTTTCGTCTACTCTCATTAACAGAATTGCTGGCAACATTTGAAGCATTATGGCTCCCAATACTATGTACATAAAGTTATATCCATAAGTGTCTATCAGTGCTGTTATGATATGAGGAAACGTCGCTTGTCCGACTGCTTGACCGGCGAAACATAATCCACGGATAATTCCCAGCCGACTGTCGTACGTATCAAATACTATTGCGTCGACTTGAGCTGATATAAGCGATGAACCGAAACCTGAAAACCACAATTATGGAAATTGATTAACATAACATCTAATTGCACTGCTTTTTTTATCAGAAATTTCATGAGTAGAAAAGATCCTTACCTCCAAGGATTCCATACACAAATGGTTGTAGATGATAAGGTATGAACGCACAGGTAAGAAGACTAGCTACCACCGTGGTGAGACCTATGGTTGACATCACGCGATACCCGGTAGCTCCGCCCCAGGAGTCTGCTGCTTCCCGGCACCAGCATTCTGGAAACAATTTTAAATAAGACGTTAATATAGGGAGATAGTACAGCAAATTTTCAACATACCACCTACGTAGAAGTATTCGATCTTTGGCACTTGAGGCTTTCACGTTTAATACTGAGCCTTATATCAAAAGAGTCAATTAAGTAGCTCATAACCGGTACTTCAACTGAGGATGTTAGAGAAATGCTTATGCTAATGCAATGAATAAATCATAAAACCCTTACGTGTAAGATTGTAGACGAGGATATAAATTGCAGGAGTGGAGATACCGAGCCATATCGGCACGTGAAGTTCATCCAAATGTACTAATATTACTCCATAAGAGTACACGAGACTCGGCAGGCAGATCTGGAAAGATAATAATTCTATAGTAACTATAGATAACCCTTTGTAAGGGGTATCGGACATAGCACTTCTCAATGTCGTGATTTCAAAGTCGAATCTTTACAATATTGACATTTACATTGTCGTTACTGTTTTAACTTGTTTTGGTTTGTATGTGCCTTTGTCTGAATTCGTGGCTTCTTTATCAATGCTAAGGCAAACTAGTTGATGTCTTTTGATGTTAATTGTACAATGGCTAATCGATAGTTTCATAACAGAACAGTAACCTTAGTTGTCAATGCCCTATGATAGATTCGCTTGAGTGAGTTTATTTGTAGGATATTTCTGGAACTAAATACTTAATAAATATTCGAATTTCGTCGTCTACAGATGTGAATTTTTCAACTAGGCGTGGATTGCCCAATAAACTACAAGCAATAAATACCAATAGTAATCTCGCAGCGGATTTTTATGAAAATCTATAACAGTATCATTGGATCTAAAAATCAATATGCCTGGCCAGGCCGAACCCGTTGATTTAAAATGCATAATGCTGTATTCTTAAACCATTCGATAATAGGTATCTCTAATAAGGATCAAATGTGAAATAAGTATAGCGAATACGGCTTTTTTTTTTTTTTTTGTTTTGTTGAAACAAACTATAATCACATAACGACAGGGGCGTAGCCTTAGATATAAAGAAAAAAGGCGTAGCTACCGCCGTATCAGCCGTATCAATGATAGTGACCGCCGAGCGACGTGTAAAGGAAAATACCACGTAATCTTATCTAAAATTTCAAATCCTTAATGAGAGATCTGTAATTAATTTAATAAAAAATAAGTTAAAAATAACTAAAACCCGACTACGAAAAAAACGCGCACTGAAAAGTATAAAACAAGAAAAATATTAATTTGACCGATATTGTGCTAGCCGTGGTCGTATGCCACCTTAACCAATAAAGATTGTGTGATACAACCACAGGTGATAAGTCTTCGATCAATGATCAAAGTGGTCAAAACTGTAAAATTTTTAGAGCTCGATTCGCACGCATGTTTTTCTATATTTTTAACCGACAAAAAAGGAGGAGGTTCTCAATTCGACATGTATATTTTTTTACGTATGACCACGCATAACTTTCCCTAACGTGGTCCGATTTCAAAAATTCTTTATTTTTTGTTGGAAAGAGGGTATCTCAAAGTTGGTCCCATTTAAATTTCAAAACTAAAATCGGCCTCTAAGGGTAGAAAAAAAAAGGAATTAATTGTCAATTTTCCTACAGAATTTTCAGTTGTGAACCGACTCTGTTGAAATAAAGTTAACATTATGTAGTTCTGAGGACATTACTATATAGCAGAGATGTGGAGAAGACAACATGATGGCGTCACCATCATCAGATCAACTCCAGATCCCTGTTATGTTGTGAAGTCAGTCCCAAGAGGTCCTCAACAGTTAACAGCACCTATATCGTGTTTGGGCTCATTTCACTAGTCTTAATGAAAACTTAAGACCTATAGCTGGGGTATAATTGTCATCGAGGGTCTGAGGATGGGGACAGAAGGCAGTAGCTAGAGATCCTCAACAGTTAACAAACAGCAACTATATCGTATTTGTGCTCATTTCTTTCATCATGATAAGAACTTTAAACATAGTTGGGATTTGACAGTCGTTGACAGTCTAAGAGTGGAGTTTTTAGTTGCAAGTTACAGGTCCTCAACAGTTAATACTAATTACGGTGACGTTGACAATTACAAAAGTAAAGACGGGTTTTTCCATGTGTTAAAAACTCTAATCATTATATACAACTAAAAAGCTGAAAATAATACCTTTTAACAAAAAAATCAAACCGGTTAAAGATCGAACTGAAAAGCAAAAAAAATAAATTGCGAGGCGGCGCGGCGGCGGGCGGCGCGGCGGCGGGCGGCGCGGCGGCGGGCGGCGCGGCGGCGGGCGGCGCCAAAGAAACAACGAAAAGCAACCTAGCTACAGTGAAATTATTCTTCGCTTCAAATAATTAATTTAGGTATAATTAATGTTTGTTTGTTTGTTTTGCGTGTGTTGCGGGCACAAGTCTTTAAATTTTTAAACCCGGACTACAAATGAAGCCCCCCCCCCCCCCCGGACGCTCCCCGATGCTCTCCAAACTAGGATAAATCCGGGGAAACCCGGACGGATGGCAACCCAATAAATACGTACCAAAACGCAAAATAAAGACTTATTCGTCAACTCGCGCGCAATTAACTCGCTCGCTCGAGCGAGTTGGCACATTCCGATTTTAATTATTTTTGTTATCGTCAACTCGCGACTAGAGCGAAAAATGGTACAGTCATCTATAAAAGTGTTATAATAAATTCAATATAGAAACCTACTTTATAAGTATAAGGCGTTGTAAGATTTGAATATGAAATAAAAGAAATGTAGTTTTTTAACCGACTTCCAAAAGGAGGAGTTTATATACTTATATATATTTGTTTTTAATGTTTGTTCGGGCATAACTCCCGTCGTTTATCAACCGATTTGAAAAATTCTTTGTTTTTTTTTTTTGTTAGAAAGAGGTATACTTCCCGAATAGTTCCATTAAAATTTTACCGAAATCGGACTAGCACTTTTTGAAAAATCAACAAAAACCTAAAAAGTTTTCAACATTGTCTACACCGATTATTCCGAGGTTTCTGGTCCGATTTCGATGACTTTTTTGTTCGATACAGTATATCTGCCATTTGGTCCCATAAAATTTTCATTTAGTTTGGTGCAGTCATTGACTTATACAGTATGGACAATTGGACAGGTCCTGCCAAACAACGAAAATGGCACCAGTTTCAAAAAAGTTCAAAATGACCTACAAAAAAACTTTTCTTTCGAAAGACGGTGAAAAAAAGTCAATGAAATTAAAAAGAAAGTCACCGAATTTCGAAAGAAAAGTTTATTTGTAGGTTATTCTGAACTTTTTTGTGGGAACTCGGTAACATTTTTTTTTGAAAAAGTTTTTTTAATAGATAATATAATACATTCTGTATTTATAATTTAAAACATAAAGAACTACTCATATTATGTTACCTACATTTTGAAGATTATCAACAATATCACATTTTTTAAAGATTTTGGTTAATAACCTAGGATGTAACATGACTTAAACTAAACAAATATAACAAAGTAAAATCAACAATATCAAAAAAATACGAGTATACCATTTGGCTAATTAATTATTAGGGTACATATTTGAATATCGAAGATTAAAATATCTATGCTTAAAATATCGATGTTCAACACATTGAAAATGAAAATATCGAACGACAATAAAATCGAAAATTAAAAGACCCCGCCATCCTCTTCGTGTTAGGTTACTTTAAACCTTGCAAACAGAAATAGGAGCCCCGCGAAGCGGGGTTCCGTCGACTTAACTTGATAGGTGGTAATCAGCAATTTGACTAAGGATGCAAAAGCAAGTCCGACTTTTTATCCGGTTTCTGACCGATATTTCAACTAGTAGGTATTTTTAACGTAGATATTATGAACTTAGATATTATGAACTTCGATGTATTAAACGTTGATATTTTGAACTTAGGCATAATGTCATTCGATATTTTGAATCATTCGACATTTTAATCAATCGACATTCCAATCTTCGACGTTTTAAGCGTAGATGTAACATTTTTCGATATTTTGCTACAATCGATATTAAAATTTTCGATGTTCTGAACATCGATATTTTAAGTATGGACCCTATTATACATGAGATCATTGAGTCATTTCGCCAAATGGTAACTTAACAAAAGCTTTTCTTTGGAAAGAAAGATTCGAACCGCGAGCAGTATTTCACCTCTAAGACGACCTCCTGACAATCAGTTAACCTACTCTATACGTTTCATGTCTTAAACATGTGAAGTAGGCTCAATTAAATTAAATGTTAAATTTATAAAAACACTTTTGTAGACGACTGTAAATTTTCGCTGAGTCGCGAGTTGACGACAACAAAAATAATTAAAATCGGAATGTGCCAACTCGCTCGATCGAGCGAGTTAATTGCGCGCGAGTTGACGAATGAGTCAAAATAAATACGTACCCTAATGGCATTAGGTAATGCGTTTGATACTTATTCGTTTTTAATCACAAATGTCACGTAAGTACTTAATGAATTTAAAGTCATTAAGTAATCAATCATAATTATTATTGTGTACATACCTACTTATTTTAAGGCAAGGAGATATGTACCTACAAGTAGGCAGGTGGCAGATCTCTATACCTACACATGTACAAATAGGACAAATAGGTCTCTAATATGTGATTTATTTCTCAATGTTTCGATTATTTTTTACGAATTTTCTTTACAACTAAACTCTCAAGGTCTACACTAATCGGAAATTATAGGAAAACTACGATATAGTGTACTTGTTTTTATCAAAGCTGATGACTTTGAACGTTTAAAACATAATTGCAACCACTTGAAAATATATTGCATGGATAGTACCTAGCAATTTACTTGTCTGAAAATATTACTGCAGCTGCAATATTTTCGTTAGACAATAATTTTGCAGACATCGTAAATAAATCTAGATAATATGGTTGTAGATTACCTATCACATCGATATATTTTGACAGTAGGTAGGTATTCATGTTGTATTGTCGCGTGACGAGTAAATCACGCAATATTACCTTATCTTTCACCTGTAATGTGTGCATCTGTAGCATGAGTGTTTTCTCACACAAACGCGTATTTGACGTCACTGTGGCGTGGCATTGGTATAATTCATGGACTCTTAACATCTGAATAGCCGATCCAGCAAACGCTGCCTAAGGATAAGTGAAAAACTACTGGACCTTCATGGAGTGTTTTATATTTTTATAGGCTAAGCACACTGTCGGGTATGGGAATTAATGATTTTCAGATATACTTAATTAAATGAAAAAAGACTACCTAAATAAATATTTACCCAATAATGTTTAGACAGACTTACGTTCAAAAGCACGACAGATAGCAGTACAGGCCATCGCCACGTCGTCGCGCCATGCGCTCTTGCATTAAAATCCATCTAGTCTTCTTTTTCCTGCATTTTCTGAAGTCGTAAAATGACATTATCCATATAAAATTGCACTTAACGTAACAGACGTTCAATCACATGGTTCGACAATACTGTTTTACAACACCACAAACTTAACCGCACTAAGATCGCAAAGATGTTTTGAAATGAAAAAATATGTTGTTTATTTTAAAACTTGTAGTCGTAAGAGAGCATATCGTCGTATTGACAGCATTCTATACATCAGTGGTGTTATCAAAAGGCCCCAACACGTAGTTACTTTGTCTTATCTTATCGTCTCAGTGAAAGAAACCAATATTAGTTTCTAATTGTTTTTATTTATTACCCGACTACGGCAAAGCCAAAAGGAGGGTTATGATTTTTGACCGGTATGTATGTATGTACCTATGTATGTTTGTCTGTTCCCTCATAACTTCTAAACTACTTATCATTACATGACAAATGAGATGTCGTTAGAAGCGTCTCAGTTGTCCGCTGGTTATAGGGTCCAAATCCAAAATGGCGCCCTCTAGGGGATGTAAAGTCGTAACCGAAAAAAACTAATATTTTCGCACACGGAAAAAAAAGATCTCTTCTGCGAAGAATATCAATATTCTTAAAAAAAATGTTTCAATCCAAATAAATATTTTCTTAACGTAAGTAAATGGGCTCAGTCGAAGAAAACCTGTTTACTCAAATTAAGAATAATAAATACTTGGTTTTAATTCTTGACGTAAGAATACAAGATGAAACTGCCCTTTACGATTATGTATACTTAGAACGTAGGTATTGTTGCTTTTATCTATAAAATAATGTCTATTTTAGTTAGATAATCACAAGTATCAGTAGTCAATCAACAGTAGCGCTCTGTTTAAACGCATGCCCAAAAGTTTCTTAATTAACACCTCCAGTCTTGAATGCTGAAAGAAGTGGACGCATTCCCTCATCATCATCATCTGCTTGGACACAGGCCTCCTCTCTGTGAGAGGAAGTGGGCCGTAATCCACCACGCGGACCCGACCGGCTAAGTAACAGACCGTGTGTTGTCTTACGCTTATTTATTATTCATTAGGTGCGTCCACACAGAGCGCGCAGCCTCGCGAGGCATTTGCTTCGCGAGGAAACTGACAAGCGAGGCTGCTCACTCTGACCGAGGCACGACGGGACGCACCTAATAGGTGCGTCCCCACAGAGCGCGCTGCAGCCGAGAAGCAGCGGTTAGAGTGGACGTGTCTCGGGCGAGGCAAGTGACAGCGCTGCTGCGGTCAAGGCACCGACCGCCCGCTCCAGTGTCGGATTTTGTTTTACTCGCGTATATTGTTTCATACCTCGGTCGAAAAACAATAGACGCGTCCACAGAGTGAGCAGCGTCGCTTGTCAGTTTCCTGGCGCAGCAAATGCCTCGCGAGGCTGCGCGCTCTGTATGGACGCACCTATTGACCAGCTAACGTTCACGGTTGAGACCTAAGGTGGATCTAGATATACAACTTATCATAGAATATTTTAGACTTCTACGTTAGTAACACTCACAAGTACAGACGCCAGCAGGTCAACCTACCCGAATCTGCCAAGTTTTACCAAACGAACATTAACCTTCCATTATTGTGATAAGGTTGAAAATCTATTAAAGAAACTTGATAGATTGAGATAGGTTGATGTGCTGGCTTCTGTATACATATAGGAACTTATACCTACAAAAGCCGGGGTGGCTTTGTTTTTTATTTATATTTCATTGACTATGGCCACCGACTTCCGAAAGAAAAGTTATTTTACACTTTTTTGTGTTTGGTTTTATAGTCGGTTCCCTTTTTTTACAAAAAGTTTTTTATTTTCCCCTTTTTAGTTTAGATATTCAACAAAAATCTTCTTAGTTATAGTCGGCGTCTTTGAAAATCTACAATCCTAGTAAGCAACAAAGACGGATCTATGCGGAAAACTTCACGAGATATCCATTATTGTTATATACTTAAACCTTCCCCAGAATGTAACGAACTCTTTTCTGAAAACCGCATCAAAATCGGTTCAGCCAAACGCGAGATCATCACGGACAAACATGCAATCGTCTCTGAAAATCTACCAAATCCAAATCTATCAAATCCAAGTAAGCAATTAAAAGAACGGATCCAAGCGGGCAACGTCACGGGATATCCATTACTGTCATATTATATACTAAAACCTTCTCCAGAATGTAATGAACACTTTCCTGAAAACCACTTCAAAATCGGTTATGCCAAACGCGAGATTATCGCGGACGAACATACGTACAGGTCGAACTGAGAACCTACTTGTTTTTTTAAGTCGGTTAATTAAAGAAACTTGATAGATTGAGGTAGGTTGATGTGCTAGCTTCTGTATATAGGAACTTATACAAAAGCCGCTTGCGTGTGAGACTATGTTTAAGTCGATTATATATTTAGTTTACCAACATTGTGCACGTTACACATCTAACAAGCAATATACCTATTTATTACATAGAACCATGATGAATAGAATGATGATGATGACATAAAATGCAGTTAGGTATTTAAAAGCTTTTTGGAATTCAAATTGAGTTGAACCTTGCTTTTTTAAGTATGCAACACATAAAAAAACGGGGTGATGGCAGGCAGGGCCAAGTCGCGTCCATGGAAATGAAAGAGAAGTGTTGGTCATCCGCATTGAGATGAAAGTATATGGAGACGCCCCGATGTTCTATACATACATTTTGCTTATACAAATATGAGTCAAACATGAGACAGAGAGTGAAATATTGGTTTGTCTCTTTCTTTCTAATGCAGTAATCATATTTGACAAAAGAGACAACAATATTTCGGTTGTTGCTCAAAATGGAATATTTTGTTGGGATATTTCCCACAGTTACAGAAACGTGCCCATTTCGCCATTTTATGGGCCGAGTTTCGTGGTAGTTCTGCTGTCAAATAGTTGTTTACTTTTTGTTGAATTTAGATTTTTGAGTAAATTACGGAGTGTTTTCTTTTAAAAGTGCGTGTCACCATTAACAAACAGTAATTCAACATGCCTGGATGTTCCATTGTGTCTCGTCGTGCCAGAAAAAAGAAAAATCAGCCTGAATTGACTTTGCACAGGTTAGTAACAGGTTTTCATGCAAAACTACATGAATTAGAACAATTTCGGTAAAGAAATCGCTATGTGATCATATTTTCATGGTTAGAGTATTAATATTTGGGTTTATTTCCGCCCTACAGACAATATTTTTCATTTCTTATTTTCGTTCGTTTGTTTACAATAATAATAGTGTTGTACCGTTGCTGTAATAGTTCCCGATACTAGTCCTTCGTTACACTGAAACTGTTACCAAATGATATATTGATACAAATATAGGACTAATCATTTACAGGTTTCCCAAAAATGAAAGATTGAAGAAAAAGTGGTTGGACTCTATCGATGTGGAAAATATTAGTCCACGAAGTAAAGACTGGCTTATATGTTCACTTCACTTTGAATAAAAATGTTTTAACAGAACACTTGATGTTATTAGGTTACATAAGAACTCTGTACCTACAATATTTTCGGTGTGTATTAAAATTATTGTTAAATAACAGCCTGGTTTTTTAGCCTAAGAAGTTATATAGATAGTAATGTGTATTTTTTTTTTTCAGACATCCATTAAAAAACAACTTCCAGAGTCATTTGTATTCTGTGAAACAAGCAACACTCAAGAATCTGGTGTTTCTTGTACATTTACTGTAATAGAGGAACAATCTAGTGTAATAAAGTCCTCGCTGCGGTCTCTCTATAGATTCAAGCATTTCCTCCCATCTAGCACCAAACTCATTCTTGTCCAGTCACTTGTGCTTCCCATTATTGACTATGCTAATGTTTGTTATTCTGATCTATCCCAAGAACTTCTTAACAAATTGGATCGACTTCTCAATAGCTGTATTCGCTTCGTTTTTGGCCTTCATAAATATGATCACATTTCTTCTTTCCGTTCTCAGCTTAAATGGTTGCCTATCCGACTCAGGAGATCCCTCAGATCTTTCTGCATGCTTTTCAAGATTATGAACGATCCACGTGCTCCTGATTATTTAAAAACTCAATTTAAAGTGTTGGGCAGTTCTCATACTTGTAACCTTCGAGCTTCCAAAAAACTACTTTTCCAAATTCCTTCACACCGCACCGGTTTTATGTCTAATTCTTTCGCTATAGCATTAAAAAAGCTGAAAGCGATTTCACTTTAAAAAAAAATTACGTAACCTCTATTTAAGTCACAATAAATAGCTCTCTTCTTTTTCTTTTCAAGTCTAGTCATAATAGTTATTATTAAGTTATATGTATATATACACCGTGTTCTTCACGTTATCCATAAACTTTAGCAAATACTTCTATGGCTTTTACAAATCAAATCCAACAAAGGAAGTAGTACTTAAAAAGGCTTCGTTACAAAGATATTTGTAATTTCATTTAATGAAATTTAATTGAGCTATGCAGTGAGAAAGTATCTTAATTTGAAATCTATCAAATACTATTTGCATTTCATTTGTTTCAGCCCGCCAAATGTTATGAATGACGTTGCCAATTCGGATAAAGAGGCATGCATATCGGGTTATTTACGTCTAGGTATTTAGTTTGTATGAAAATTAACAAAAAATAAAAAATAAGAATTTATTAATGTGTCCATAATGAAAAATGCTTACTTCCGTGGTTTGAACATCTGGTCGAAGTTTATGTATATCGTCCGGAACACGGTGTATATATTTTTTTTTCATTTATTCTACTAAATTGTTTAGTTTATTTTATCAGTAATATATGTATTAGTATCTATATTAATTTATATATGTCTTTGATTTTTTTTTGTACCCTACCACAATATTCTCTTATTTAACCCAAAGGTTGACTGGTAGAGAATGCCTTGTGGCATTAAGTCCGCCCTTGTACCACTTTATGTACATGAAGTTTAAATAAATAAATAAAGGAACCGTCTACCGTAATGGAGGCACCATTGCAGTTGACCCATCAATGTGTGGGAACAGTGTGGGAACAAATTAACGCTAACACATAAATATATAATATTTAATTACAAGCGATAACGCAAATGTGAAAACATTATTTTTACGTAACTACATGAATTATAATTCAATCGTGGTATCTAGTCGTAATACTATTATGTAATCCTAAAAGTACTAGGGATACTGGTATCGATACTCGTTACACTAACACAATGATTCTTGATTGGCACAACCCTAGCATTGGCCGCCATTTTATGGGACCAGCGAACTTGTAGGCATACACGTTTTTGGTGTAGGTATTTCCAGTCCATCATTGTTGACATCGTAGTGCTGGCATAGATAAGGCTGGCACAGAAGCGGAGAGATACAAACAAACATCTACAGATCAAAACAATTACTTATAATTATTATGTCTTTTAACTAGTAGTGGGTTTAGTAAGGCAGAGATAATGAAACTTAACCTTACCGCATTGATACCCAGATATGGGTACTTAATTTGAACCCCTCAGAAATAAAAACTATGTTACTTATTGCTTCACTGCATATTGTGGCACATTCGGGAACATCTAAACTTCATTATAGACACAAGTGCAGCCATCTAGTATTACACGTTACAAAAAAAACTAGAACTTGTCAAAATCAGTCGACGACCGTTGAGATTAGCGCATGTTTTAAGCGAAACTAGACTGCGTGACTTGCATGCAGTCTGCTTATTTGTGAATATCTGCTCCCCTGCATTGTGTCTTTATGTATTTTGCCTAGGCATAGGGAGAATAACTAGAAAAGGTATTGGCACTAGAACTAGGAATTTATAACATTGAGGACAATGTGAATAAAAGAAAATTAGCATCATCAAAAGAACAAAGCCCTCAAAAATTACAGCATAATATCCTCTCCTCACCTTTTTCATTCACAAGTATTTTTCATTTTATTGACAGAAAGTTGGCAATACCAATAATGTCATTTTGACAGTGACAGTAATGTCAAACAGAAGTGACAGTCGACATGCAGTCGACTTGGCAAACAGATGTTGATGTTTTGAAAACGTTGTATCAGCTTGATATTAGAACTTAATTTATTTTAAATTCATCCAATTTTAATTATTTTAGTATAAATGACTGTACAGCCATCATGTCGAACCATGAAGTGATACAAGAGTATGCAAACTCTATAAAAAATCTCAGGAAACAGTGCGGTGACGCTGGCATGAGTGAAGATGAATTTAGAAAATTATATTTTAGGTCTCTTCAAACATTAGAGACTACTGGACGCCCAGAAGTTCACACTCCACGTCGATTTATTACCAAGTTCAGAATTTTAGTACTCGGAATTTTAATTGGAGTGTACATTTTTTACAACCAAAAGACTATTTACAGCAGTATTGTGTGCAATTTACAAGAATATATTTATCCTGGTTTGAAGTTTCTGAGGAAGATTTCAATACCATTAATATCGTTATTTCCATCCTTGACTGGTAAGTACATTACAAAATTTCATTAACACCACACCATAGAGTTACAACCTTTTAAGTTTATCCACTGTCATAGTGTCATGTAATAAGTACTAACATCACAAATCCAGGCTTGGAGCAACTACCGAGAGATTTACAAAGAAAATATGCAGTAACACTGAACAATCTGTGAATCAAACCCAAGCTCTTATGTTGAGAAGTAGCACTTTCAGTCACTGGGACATAGTAATGACTAATGTTACCATACTGTGTTATTTCAGATTTCTACCATGAAACATGCTTGATTCAGAACCCATACTTTTCTGTGGTGGACATGGATTGTTGGCCATGCAGCACTGTCAATAACATCAGGGAAGTGAATGATCCTATACCTGTTAGCCAACAACAAACTGCTCCTTTTATTTATGAGGTTAGAGTTACATTTTTCTTGCAAACTAATCTAGGAATACTTGACTATCATCATACTCGCACTGCTCTTATTTATCTGTTGTTTCCAAAGTTACGAGTGAACGGACTTCTTCTGGATATATTGACATATTTTAAAATTTACTTTCAGACTGAACAGCAAGTTATTAATATGGAAGCATTGGAAAAAATGTACCTGAGAAACAGATATGTATTTGACAAAGAATCTCCAAAGATCTTAACAAATAATAAATATTACCTAAGTCCCAAAGATTTATTTATTAATAGACCAGTAGAAGATAAGAGTTTCTATGTATGGTATGTTGAAAATTAGAAAAACAAGTATTTTTATCCTATTGTATTTTTTTTTTTCGTTTTTAATGGAATTAATTTCCTCATTTCAGGAAATTCAATAACATGAATGTAGCAAAAGTGTTACGCCAAGTCATACCAAGACCAAAAGTTGTTCCCAAATTTGGACAGAGTACAGAAAGATTTTTAATATTTGACACAAGTCATCAGAAATTTAAAATACCAGACACAGAATGCAGCTTCTCATTTCTGTTAGCATTAAGTGGATCTAGAGAAATACATTTAGTACCAGCTGAAGAATGTAAACATCAGTGCAAGTCATTGATAGTAGAACTTAAAGAAACTTATTTATGTAAGTAAAAACCCAATTCCATAATTTTTAAATAGAAACATGGATTTTATAAAGAATAGCTACTAAAATAATACTGTTTATTTTTTGCAGTGTGGTATAACTGGTGGTACTGGCGACCTATTGTACAGAACTCTATGGGAAACCACACTTTCGTAGCTCATGTTGGCTCCTACTGCTAAATACATAATCACACCAAAAAAACACATGGAATGGAATGTACAAAACACCAATTTATTGAATAAATAAATAAAATTAACTAAAAATCAACTAAACACTCTCATTCAAACTTTTTTTGCAACTTGTCTTTTAAGAATACTGGTATTAGAGAGATTAGTGCAAACAGACTAAGCACAGTAATTGATGTCCATGACCATGCGTCACTTGTGGATGTCAATGTGTGTAGAGTTTGTCCTGCTTTAATAGCAACAAATGATGGTGGTGCTACACCTGAAAACCAAAATATAATTAGAAAAATAATAATAATAATATGGGGCATATATATGCGCATATTATGGGGCTACAGAGGGAGGAATTAACCTTACGGCGTACCGAACCAGGATGCTCTCTCTGTTTCAGGTGCTTGAGCCCGCTGTCAACGTTTCGGCCCAACGATTGTCGGATCAGGTGCGCGTGATTCAACGTAGTCATAGGTTGGATGATGCTACACTTGATCGGCTGCGCTCGGAAGTGCAGAAGCCCTGTCGACAACCCTCTCGCAACACAGATAAACACCCATTCACCTGTCACTGCGCGAGTTAACCAGGATGTTGAAGAGGAGGCCGACAGGGTTATATCTGCAGATAACCAATGCAATATGGAAATAAGGAGTGCTTTGGAGGATGCGATTCGTGAGTATCGGTTCACATCACCTGATCTTAGACCGCGGCTACCCCGTTTGCCCATGAATAAAAAAAAACAGAGCCCTAGTGTGTGTCCTGGATGCGCTGTTACCAGATTTTATTGAGAGCAGCGCAAACCTTTGTGATACACACTCAATCTTGTATTGTACGGCTGTCGCGACATGTCGTGTAGCTCATGTCAAATTTCCGAACACAGAAAGAGCTGCACGACCGAAACTTGCCGTGCCAGCCTGGCAGTGCAGGATTGAGCGTCGTATCAATGAGGCCAGGGTGCTCATTGGGAAGCTCATCTGCTTCAGGGAGGGAAATAAACGCCCAAGGGTGATGCGCTTTGTGAGGCGGGCGTTCTCGGGAACTGGTATCAGTTGTCGAGATTATATGTCCCGTCTCACAGAGCGCATTGACTTCCTGAAGCAGAAAGTTTATGCATGGGCGAACCGCATCCGCCGGTATAGGAGAAGAGTGGATCGATACACTCAGAATCGCATGTTCCAAAGTGATGAAAGGTGGGTATACAGAACATGGGAGCGACCCATTCTCAATCAGGGTGTTACTGACGGGCACTTGCCAGATAATGAAGCTATGAGTGCTTTTTGGCGAAGTATTTGGTCGGTGCCCGTTGGTCACACTGAGGGTGACTGGATGCGTGTGGTTGAGCGAGCGTGTGACTCAATCCCAGAAATGGAAGAAATATCTATAACCTCACTTGACGTGGCCCATGCAGTCCGTCCGTTACCTAATTGGAAATCTCCAGGGCCGGACGGACTGCATAATTTTTGGATAAAATGGCTACGAGGGTCGCACGCTTGCTTAGCTTCACAATTTCAGTCATCTTTAGAGACAGGGTCGCTACCAATGTTTTTTACCACAGGTGTTACCCACCTGCTCTATAAATCAGGTGGTACCGCGGAACCAAAAAACTATAGACCAATTACGTGTCTACCGACGATCTATAAAGTTCTAACATCCATTCTGAGAGCAAAAATTGCTTATCATATTGATAGTAATTCAATTATGTCTGCTTCTCAGAATGGATGTAGAAATTGGTCCCGCGGTACTAAAGAGCTGCTCCTTATTGACATGGCCGTAAGCCAACAAGTTCGTCGATCCCGGAGGGATCTGTCGACGTGTTGGATAGATTTATAAAATAAATGCAACACTTCGCACCTTCTTGTTGTCATGTATGCGGCAATGGAGGACGTTCCTTCTCTATCCGGGACGTCGGCAGATTCTCGGGAGCGACGAACCGATTAGGATTGAGCGAGGAATATTTCAGGGTGACAGTTTGAGTCCGCTTTGGTTTTGCTTAGCCCTGAATCCTCTTAGCACACTGCTGGAGGATTCAGGTCTAGGCTATCGGTTGAAGAGAGACGGTCAGGTTATATCTCACCTCCTTTATATGGATGACCTGAAACTTTTTGCCCCCACCAATTCGCAGCTGATGGGGCTACTGAAGATCACTGAAACCTTCAGTAGCGCCATTATGATGGAATTTGGTGTGGAGAAATGTGCGGTCATGCATGTAAGGCGAGGGGGAATTATGGAGTCTGAGAGCACCCAACTCTCAGATTCCATAAACCTTAGATCCCTTTCAGCAACCGAAACCTATAAGTATTTGGGTATGTCGGAATCATTGGGCATCAATGTTGCTGGCATGAAGCAAACATTGAGGGAGCGCTTCTTTGGCCGCCTGAACAAAGTGTTAAATAGTCTTTTATCAGGTGGAAATAAGGTGCGCGCCTTCAATAGTTGGGTCATGCCGGTTCTGATGTATTCTTTCGGCATACTCAAATGGACTCAAACGGAACTTGACGCCCTAGATAGAAAGGTCCGTACACTGCTGACTGCAAATCGGATGCATCACCCACGGTCATCGGTGATGAGACTATATATCCCGCGGAAGTGTGGAGGCCGTGGCTTACTCAATGCTAAGACCTTGCACAACCGCGAGGTATGCAGTCTCAGGGAATACTTCCTTGAAGCCGACGTGGGGATGCATCGAGATGTAGTTTCAGTGGACAAAGGCCTTACCCCGCTCTCCTTGGCTAACGAGAACTGGCGCAAACCTGTGGTATTGGATACTAAAGACCGCAGGGAGGTATGGCAGAGCAAGGAACTACACGGACGGTTCTACAAGGCCCTTCACGGGCCTGATGTAGACTTTTTGTCATCTGTAGCCTGGCTACGTTTCGGTGACCTCTTCGGAGAAACCGAAGGTTTTGTCTGTGCGATTATGGATGAAGTTATCATGACGAACAATTACCGGAAATATATTGTCAAGGACGGTACGGTTGACATCTGTCGGGCATGCCACCGTCCCGGTGAGTCGATCAGACACATTGTTTCCGGTTGTTCTCGTCTTGCTAACGGCGAGTACTTGCACAGACACAATCTAGTAGCTAGGATTATCCACCAGCAACTTGCCCTGCAGTACAACCTTGTGGATTTTGAAGTACCATACTACAGGTATGTGCCCGACCCAGTTCTTGAAAACGGTCATGCCATATTGTATTGGGATCAATCTATCATCACTGACAGGACTATTGTAGCCAATAAGCCTGATATAGTGGTGGTAGATCGCCGAGAGCGCTGTGCAATGATTGTTGACATCACCGTCCCTCATGACGAGAATCTCGTGAAAGCTGAAAATGATAAAAAAATCAAGTATCTTGATTTAGCACACGAGATTGTCGATATGTGGGACGTGGACTCAGCAGTCATTGTACCGATAGTCGTTACGGTCAATGGACTAATTGCGAAGAGCCTCGACCAACATCTTAAGAGGCTCTCATTGTGCAGTTGGCTCAAGGGCTTTATACAGAAAGCAGTTCTCTTGGACACGGCGCGCATAGTGAGGAGGTTCCTCTCTCTGGAGCCCTAACCACCGGCAGCTTGGACCCTGTTCCCGATGCTGGTGGGCATCTATTTTTTATATTTTTAAATGTTTTTATTTTTTTTGTAATAATATTTAAAAATGTATTAAATATGATAGAAAATGAATAAAGGAAATAATAATATAAAATATTAATCAGTGAAGTGCCTTGCATGTACATAATAAAAAAATGGTTTAATGTACGAGTGAAACACAAGAAACATAAAAATGTGAAGAAATGACCATGTCTGTGGAGGCTATTATAACCTTTTTATTACATTAATGTTAGAATTAAATTGCAATTTGCAAGTTTGCACAGCATGCCTACATTATGCATGCTGATTAGTGAACAACAAAACACCTCAATTTTTTATTTTTGTTCCTTAGTATTGGGACTTTACTTCAAATTACTTCCCAGTCCCCTAGAGTAGTACTCTTATATTCTTTATTCTTACAAACAACGTCGGCGTTGAGGAAGAAGTTAATAACCCAACAAAACTGCTTTGAGATATTTAGAGTTAATGCAACCATTTTAAAGCTCATGAGCTTGAGCTGTTGAGTGTTAAACAGGGTTTTTTAAATTTTCCGTCTGTGCTAACAAAATGCTGATTGTACCTTCTACCATTAAAATAGATTATAATCAACTTACCAATAAAAGTACCAAGTGCAAATGGTACTAAAGGCACTCCAATTACAGGTGCTGACATATTAATAAACCAGTTTGGTAAAAAGGGAGTAACCCTCAAAAATATAATATAGTTGAGTAAATTATTTTTGTGCTTCGTCACTGCTGTTGCCCACTGTTTAGCTCTTTCAGGGAAAAATTTCTTCACCAACTTCTTTCCAAGAAGGTTTGACAGGAAAAAACATAAACTTGCACCAATTGCTGAACAACAGCAAACTAGAAGTAATGCTAGGTAGAATGGGAAAAGGAATCCTGAAAGAATACTTAAAAAAATAGATCCAGGTATTGCAAATGTTTGCAAACTGTGCTTTTAGAGTTAAAGAAATCAATAAAAATATATTTTAAAATTTCGCAAACCAAGTGCAGGAAATGTGAAAAGGATACAATATGTAAACTAAGAAGACTCCAAATAAAACTTCATAAAAATATCTTTCCTTATAACGGTCTAGTACTAAACCTAAATGTTTAGCATCCTCAAGGTCCCATGGTAAATGTATGTGTTGTTTCTCATGTCTGGAAATAACATAAATATACATTAGAATTAATAGATTAAATAACAATGGGACATGGCCTTTGTTTGCTTATCTTTTGATCTTAATAGCACTTCACAATATTATTAAAACATGATGGAAAAGATGTCAATCTATTACCTTATTATTCTTTTTAAGTTATTATTCTAACTTTTTATGTTAGAAATTTTAATTATTATTGTAATCTTTATATGAGCTGATACTTACTCTTCTAAATCTGGAAACTGTCTGTATAGCAGGCCCAATGCTAACAGTGATGATACAAATATTATGGCAACTAGAATTATAGATTTAGATGTAGATAAGTCTTCTGCACTAGATCTAACATTGGTCATTGTATCTGAAAAAGGAGTCAATTACTTTAGTATCATTGTTGATTGAAAAATTAACAAAAACACATTATTATAATTGAAATGGAATAGGAAATTAAATAATAATATTCAGTTACTATCTACGCAACAAAACAGAATAACAACAAAGGAACATGAGGAATGGTTAGGTACTTGGTAAAGGATGAAACAATCCAACACAATCAGATCTCACAATCAGGATACTCCTTATTCTTGGTCGTGTGATGGTGCAGGAAGGGATAAAGACCGTGGAAGAAATGTGGGGATCTTGAATAATGTCTTGATCGTCACCTTGAATGCTTTGTCCTCGAGAATTCCGTCTTCTAACATTATTTGCGCTCATATTTGTTGCTTAAATAAAATTAAAGGTAAGTTATTCACTATGCCCATAAAATTAACGACGTAGTAGATCCTACCTAAACTATCTTATATGTTTATTATAATAATCACTTACTAACTTAGAAAAACATAGAATTGTGATCAAAAATTTACGAATTATTTACTGTGACAAGATGAATTCGGAATTCGAACCTTTCTGTGACATGAAATTTTCAAATTACAGGATTGAGGATATGCCTATAACGTTAATATTTTAAGTTCTTCTGTTTCTTTCTGTTAAGGGTTTCTAAACAAAGTAGCAGACAAATTGAATGCTAAACCCCCTAATTTTAAATATGTATTGGAATTCGGAATGGAACACCGAATGACATGACTTAAAAACCTAATGACGTATGTTCCAGGGTTGCTAGATCAAGCTTCAAACTTTTCTCGAAATTCAATGGAAACCCCTATCAACAATACAATACCCTACTTACATAAAGACTTAAAGAATGAACTACATCTCCTCTAGCCAAATGTAAATTGGCCGCATTCCTAGAGATGAACACAATGATATGACTATATTGTATCTCTTTACTTTATTTTACTATAGAAATTAGATAATTTCCTCTTCATAAAATTCATTTCCACTCTTTTTAGAGAGTTTGGTCAATTTTAGTAGTCAGATAGTGTGCAGTCCATCCTCTATCCATGGGTGATCGCATGAAATACTACGTCTCAGTAAAATATAACGCAACGTGAGTGCCTAGTTTTTTCAATCAACGATGATACTGAAGTAATTAACTCCTTTTTTTTCCTACAATGACCAACGTTAGATCTAATACAGAAGACTTATCTAAATCTATAATTCTAGTTGCCATAACATGAAATACTACGTCTCGGTAAAAAATAACGCACTTGAAACGTGAGTAAAAGGTTTATTTCGATTGTGACAATTTGGTGTAGGTTGATCTGTTGAGTTCAGTACACTCTAAGCATGTAAAACGTAAACACGTTTCACTGTGTGTTTCACAATGCTGCAGTGTGTATTTGAGAATTGTGAAATATTTAAATCAAATTTTGAACAAAATTTACTTATTTATAATATGGCATGTGTCAGTAGACACATGTAGTGCCAAATAAAAGATTGACGATATTTAGTAAAGAATTAAATGAAAAAGGAGTAATGATACTGTGCATGACGTCCGTGTGATGTGACCCCAATATGTGGTCCGCTCGAACCAAATCCGAGCGGGTGTAGATATTTTCAGACGATCAGACGACTCACTGACCGAAGAATGAAAGAAAAATCTTGTTATGGCAAATAAAAAATAGGACAGGAGCAGGACTTTTACTCAAAAAATAGGACAATGGTTGTTTAAATAAACTTGTAAATGATATTCTTATCTTCCGACACTTCTTCGCAAAAGGAGATGTTTTTTTTTTTCCCTACAATAATGGCCCAACCGTGTACCTCAAGGACAAAAGTACGAAATTATAGGAAAAAAATCGTAGATTTTGAATAAAATTATGTTGAATTTATTCACGCATTTGTACCACCAGAAATCGTCGATCAAAGATGTTAAAACTTGCAACCCAAGAATTTCAATCTGGCAATGTTTTATGTTTACGTCTCCGATGATGCGTTTCGTTACTTCATTTTATAAACGTGTGAGAATCCAAAAATGTAATTTATAGAATTTATTTGTGTATTACAGATAAGTTTTTATTTCTAGTACACATTTTTTGTGAATAATCATGGGAACAAGAATTAAAAAAACTTTTTTTAAAAAGTACCGACTTCAAAACAAATACAAAAAAGTTTAAATTAAAATAACTTTTCTTTCGGAAGTCGGTGGCTTTGTTTTGTTGTGTCATTGACTATTGCCACCGACTTCCGAAAGAAAAGTTATTTTAAACTTTTTTGTATTTGTTTTGAAGTCGGTACTTTTTTATATTGAAGTTATATCATAGAAATTCTTACATAATTATAAAAAAACAAGAGACTCTTTCAGCCCTGGAGAGTAAACATCCAGCGCCTGCGGATGGCCTCACCTTCCCAGACCGCCTGTTAACTCGGATCCCCTTGTTCAGTACAATCGAATCAAAATTACAACCCCACCAGAGACTCTTTCAGCCCTGGAGAGTAAACATCCAGCGCCTGCGGATGGCCTCACCTTCCCAGACCCGCCTGTTAACCCGGATCCCCTTGTTCAGGACAATCGAATCAAAATTACAGCCCCACAGTTGATCGCAGCCGTGAGCTCTTTCCGAAGTGGTTCCGCCGGCGGCCTCGACGGCCTGACTCCACAACATCTGAAAGATTTGTTGAGTTCAGGCGCCGGGGATGCTGGCGAATCGCTTCTGAAGAAGCTTATGCGGCTCTGGTCAACCTAATGCTCTCCGGCGGCGTGAACGATGCCGTCGTCGATGTCTTGTACGGGGCCAACTTATGTGCCCTACGCAAGAAAGACGGCGGTATTCGTCCCATCGCCGTCGGGTGCACCTTCAGGCGTATGGCAGCCAAAATATGCTGCAAGCTTTACAGCGATCCGCTTGCAAAAAAGTTCCAGCCCCTACAACTTGGCTTTGGCTCCAAAGGGGGCTGTGAAGCTGCCGTACATGCCCTATCCTCTTTTTTAAATTCTGGTAAAGGTGATGTCATCCTCAAGGTTGACGTTAAGAACGCATTTAACTCTGTTAACAGGGACACTTTGTTGGCTGAGGCAAAAAAGGACCTGAGATTTTCGGTTTTTTGTGGCAGTGCTACCGGCACCCTTCTAAATTATTATATAAAAATAATGTTTTGGAGTCAGCAGTTGGATGCCAACAAGGTGACCCTCTCGGGCCTGTCATTTTCAGCCTAGCCATACATCCCATCATCCAAAAACTAAATTCTAAATTTAATGTTTGGTATTTAGATGACGGATCTCTAGGAGGTGATATAGACACCTTTATCAATGATCTCATATTTCTCAAACAAGAATTTAAATCCGTCGGCATTTACCGAACGTGAGTGTGAGGCGAGAGTGCAATGATGGTAAAGCAGCTATTAGAGTTGGCAACCCTGCACCTGTTATTTATGTACAGACTGGTAAGTACAGACGTCAGCACATCCAACTACCACAATCTGTCAAATTTCTTTAATAGATTTTGAACCTTATTACAATAGTGGAAGGTTAATTTTCGATTGGTAAAATTTGACAGATTCGGGTAGGTTGACCTGCTGGCGATGGCGTCTGTACCTACACTGTACTTACGCTATGACTGTACGTCAAACATGGCCAAAAAATGAACATCGAATTGTGAATGTCAAGCCACATGGTCAAGCTAAGAATTACCTCTACTTTTCAGCCATTCAGCCCATGCTGTTCTCTTATTTTGTAATTAGTATTTTGTATTTAAATTAAAAATAGCTAAAATACCTTACTTAAAGATATCTAATATATAAAATTCTCGTGTCACAGTTTTCGTTGCCATACTCCTCCGAAACGGCTTGACCGATTTTGATGAAATTTTTTTTGCTTATCCGGTATCTATGAGAATCAGCCAACATCTATTTTTCATCCCCCTAAATGTTAGGGGTAGTCCACACCTAAATTTTTTTACATTATATATATGGCAAAACAACGTTTGCCGGGTCAGCTAGTTTTACTATATTTTAATTACTTCCGATAGGTACTGTATTTTGTATTTCAATTAAAGCAAAGCATGTATTTTGCCCAAATGCAAGTGGCGAATTGTCGTTCGGCGTGGCGGTCTAAGGGGCCTATGTTCAGCAGTGGACGTCTTCCGGCTGATGATGATGATGTATTTTGCCCAGCCCGTACATACCTATCGTATGCGTATACACAACGGCACGACCTGCTATCAAATTCCTGCCTATAAGTAGGTAATCTCGGCTAATTTGGAATTCACCAAGCATTTGACTTACAGAGTAACCTCTACTTATTCAATATTAATTCAAATTTGGCCCAGCTTATCTACATACCTAAATCAATGCTAAAAAAAATATCTATAATACTAATATCATTTGTCAAAACTAACGAGATCGAGCAGTACCAATAAATAACTGGACAAGGTTGCAATGGACATGTTCCAATTTTTCTATAAAAACAAATTGATAGATACTCAAAAGAAACTTCGAACAGATCTATACCGCACATTTCTATTGCCGGGCAATGCGTACGCGCATCCTGCGTGGGAGGAGGGGAACGCCATCGCCATCGCCAGAGCAGTTGAGTGTGTTGCCGCGTCTCCCTCGCAGAACGCACGGCGACCGCGGCCGAACCACAGCGCATTGTCTGCGCTGAGTCTTATTAGCTTTTACTTATAAAAAAAACGACTGTGAGTGTGTGAGTGATAAACCAAAGTGTTAATGGATTTAACACAGAAGCTTATACAAATAGTTGCCACAAATCATTGGACAGTGACACCGGTGAAAGTGAGCTTTCTAAACGACCATAATAATTATTCTGTACTGAGATGTGGTCCTTCATGAATACTTAGGCAGCATACATGAGTGTCAGCAAGGAGGTAATGAAATTATAGATAAATGTATTGGTTTTTAATTAATTAATTAACTATGTTTACGTTAAAGTACCTTGATTAAGCACTTACCCACCTAATGAGATGCCTGATACAGTTTTGAAAGCAGGAGTTCCCGCAAAAAGTATCTCTTCGAGTGGTTGGTTTTAAATGCAGTAGAATCTGCGTGTGTAATTGTTGTGATAGAAATAAAAACACTACGTAATTCTTCACAGTTTATGAGTTTATATTTTGCACTAGTTATGATATAACACTATGCAATAGTTGGGATTATCGTGGACAGACACACAATCATGTACGGACTCAATAATGGCGTAATAGAAAGGGCAGAGAGCTAAAGGAAAGACAGCTGTCAAAATATGAAGTTGTCAATCTAAATTAATATTAGGGTTGCAATATACAAATTGTTCCCAATATTTTAACAGATATTTAACACTTCCCCTCATGCGTAACATGAAAACCACAATGCAGAGGTACAAGAAATAATTAACAATTTAATTAAAATAAACTCTACATTGTCTCTACCTCATGTCTAGCATGACTCTACATGACAACTGAATGATACATGGCTCTATCAAGAAACTGCCTCTACATTTTAGACATTTATGACTCTACATCTCTAACTCCTAAATTATTTACAAAACCTGAATGTTTAGAACTTGATAAAGGCTTTGTAAATAGGTCAGCCACCATTTTTTCAGTAGGTAAGTAATCTATAACAACATTCCTTTCCCTTACAATATCTTTTACATAATGGTAGCGTAAGTCAATATGTTTGGTCTTTCTGTGACAATATTCCTTTGTTTCAAGCAACTTAAGTGCACTTTGATTATCATTAAAAATTCTACAATTGAAATGTTTGTTAAAAATTTCATATAAGAAATTCCTAACAAAACATAATTCTTTGCATGAATCACTTAAGGCCAAATATTCGGCTTCTGTACTCGAAAGCGCAACACATCGCTGTTTACGTGACTCCCAACATACAGTGGAGGCACCAATCTTAACAATATAGCCACTATATGACCGCCTGTCCACAATATCATTGGCCCAATCTGCATCTGCAAATACTGATATATCAAAACTACCGGATTTAACAAACACTAGTCTCCGATTTATTGTACCACTCAAATACCTCAATATCCTTTTTGCAGCCAACCAATGATGTCGTGTAAAAGCTGTATTAAACTGACTTAAATGACTAAGTGCGTAAGTTATATCTGGTCTCGAAAACACAGACAAATACATTAAACACCCTATTAATTCTCTGTATGGAAAAGTATTATCTGATAAAGTGTCATTGCTTTTAGCTTTCTCCAATTTATTTACAGCCATAGGTGTCAAAACACTCTTACAATTAGTCATTCCAAAACGATTTAACAACTTTCTAATATAGTCAGATTGATCAAACATTAAAATGCCACGAGTTCTATCTCTATATATTCTGACTCCTAAGCAATTTTTTAAAGTACCAAGACTTTTACAGCTAAATTCAGATTTTAACAACATATATAATTTATCTTTTTCCATAGGGCTATTAGTGAAGATATAAAAGTCATCAACATACAATGCAATTACAGTCAATTGTTTATCATCTTTCTTCATATAAACACATGGTTCACATTTATTTTGGATATAACCATTGTTAGTCAACAAATTACATACATTATTATTCCACAGCCGACTCGCTTGTTTCAGTCCATACAAACTTTTATTTAGCAAACAAACTTTTGTCTTATCATTTGAAAAACCTAAAGGCTGTTCCATATAAATCTTTTCATCAAGATTACTATGTAAAAATGCAGTATTTATATCTATGTGCTCTATGTCCATATTTAACTCATTAGCAATACAAAACAAAATTCTCAGAGTAGTATGTCGTACAACTGGTGAAAAGGTATCCTTATAATCAATGCCAGGCTTTTGACTAAAACCTCTTGCCACTAGACGGGCCTTATATGTTGTACAATTACCTGAATCATCAGACTTTAATTTAAAAACCCATTTACAACCAACTATGTTGCAATTATGTGGTCTTTCTACTATCTGCCAAACATTGTTTTTCATAATGGAATTAAATTCCTCTTGCATAGCAGCCAGCCACTGATCTTTGTTAGGGCTTGCCATTGCCTCCTCATAGGACTGAGGCTCGTTATTAAGAGAAACATTAACCAGGAAAGATATATCTGATGAATCAGACAGATCATAATCTACATACCTTATAGGCTTCTTATTACGAGTAGAACGAACAGGTCGCTCGCAAACACTATCAGGAACCTGGTGGGGTAAATCTTCCCCTCGAACGACTGTTTCGTTTACCTGAGTAGCATCTTGCTCCTCACCATCTCCTTCATCGGTCTCCTCAGCACTTTGGAAGGAAGGCTCATCTAAAACTGGAGATAAATGAAGTTCATTATTTAAATTGTCATTAGTAGGAATATCATTATCTAAAATTTCCTTAGAATGAATATCATTATTAATACTTTCATTAGAATGAATATCATTATTTATACTTTCATTAGAATGAATATCATTATTTAAATTAATATTTTTGGAAATAATATTATCACAATTATTAACTTCATTTAAAGATTTGCTTTGCATGTCAATTCTAAAATTATTTCCAATAGACTGGTTGCTTTGCATACCAATATTGTTAAAATAAATAAAATCATTCTTACACAAACTTTGTGAATCATTATTGTTACTCATACTGTGGTTCATAAACTGGTTCTCAAAAAAAAATACATTTCTAGAAACAATAATCTGCTTAGGTTTAGAGGGATCCAATAACCTATAGCCCTTTGTATTTTCGCAATAACCCACAAAAATACACATTTTTGATTTTGAATCAAGTTTATCTCGTTTAATCTCAGGAATTAGTGTCATAGCATGGCAACCAAAAACACGTAAATGGCTCAGGTCGACTTTGTGGCCTGTCCATATCTCTTCGGGAGTTTTATTGGGAACAGCTGCTGTAGGGCTTCTGTTTTTTAAATATATAGCTGTAGAGACAGCCTCTCCCCAGTATTCTTTAGGAAGATTTGCTTCACAAAGCATACAGCGAGCTTTCTCAAGAAGTGTCCGGTTTAACCTTTCAGAGACACCATTTTGAGAAGGGCTATAAGGAGCAGTAGTCTGATGAACTATGCCCTCATTTTGTAAATACCTGGAGAAGTCAGCACTGCAATATTCTCCACCTCTATCAGTACGCAGACATTTAATAAAATAACCAGTTTGTTTCTCGACAGTTGCTTTAAAACATTTAAATTTAGACAAAACCTCAGATTTCCGTGTGATGAAGTAGCCATATGTTTTTCTAGAAAAATCATCTGTAAAAGTTAGCAGGTATCTAGAACCACCAATACTGCTAACAGGCATCGGACCACACACATCCGAATGGATAAGCTCCAACAACTGCTTGGCACGTTTTGCTTCACCCCTAGGAAACCTTTGCACTGCTTGCTTCCCCTCAACGCATGACACACACTTGTTAGTGGTCGCACCATGCTGAGATGGTTGAATATCAACACCAATAGCAATATTACGGAGAACACTCACCCCACGATGACTTAAATGTCCGAGTCGCCTATGCCACAAATCTGATGATACCATGGCAACTTCAGTGTCTAGCGAACTTTGTTGCGTTGACACATCTTCCACACCATTCATGGCCGAATGTGACCGCTCCTGTGAATCAGATTTAAATCTACCATGCACATTGTCCAAAATATAAATTCCTCCATGTCTAGTGGCAGAGACTATAAAAGATTCCCCTTTAAAAACATAACATTTATCATTACTAAAATTAACAGAAAAAGCCTTCTCACACAATTTACTAACACTTATTAAATTAGTTGAGAGACCAGGTACATATAAAACATCTGTTACAATTTGCATCTTGTTATTTTTCATGGGAATGCTTACCTCACCACAACCTAAACATGTCAAGGAAGTACCATCAGCAACACATACTGTCTTATTACATTTTTCTAATTTAGTGAACCACTTAATGTCCTTGCACATATGGGCAGTCGCCCCAGAGTCCACAATAAAGTCTGAGCTCTCAAAAACACCAAAACAGTTTGCCACCAAAGCTGCTTCATCCTTTTTAGCAGAATTCTTCATGTCCTTCTTTAATTTAAAACATTTGGTCTTTACATGACCAGAGCGATGGCAATAATGACAAACGAGTACCTTCTTGCGTTGCTGCTTGGAGAAAAGAGCCATATCATCGCTTTTCTCATTGCGTTTCCTTCTATATTCCTCCTGCAGCAGTCTAGTTCTAACAAGCTCACTCGATATTGTACCTGCAACTGCAACGGCTTCAAGGCTCGAGACGATTATGTCATACTCTTGTGAAAGTCCACTCAAAATCAACTCTGCAACCTCAGCATCCTCAATAGTGCGTCCTATGTCTGATAATTGCTGCACGAGAGTCATGATATGTTCGATGTAAGTATCCATGCTGTTGAAATCATCATAGTTAGCACGGTGTAGTTTTCGTAAAAGTGTAACACGTCTACTGAAGCCCTTGTCTTCAAAAACGGAGCTCAAGTTATCCCATGCTTGTTTTGCTTTCTCCGCATTTCTAACATATTGTATGCATGTAGGTTTCAGGGCCAAGCTGATGCGGGCAAGTGCGCGCAAGTCCCTACCAGCATCTACAGGCTCTGTACCTTCTATACATGACCACAAGTCTTCCATTATTAGCGTCATTTTCATGTTAAATTTCCAAACATTATAATTACTTACTCCATCCAATTTGTCAAACGGAACATATACATTATAACTTCTCGTACTCTCAGTAGTCACAGTAGCATTAGGAATAGCATCTCTCACGGGAACACCGCCGTTCGCACCGGTCGCCATCACGCACGTTGGTAACGTAGTTTAAGCAACAAACGTGGCAAACGTGAAAATCAATGTAAACACGCCACACACGGTCAGCACCGTCAGCCAAACGCAGCAGTGACACGCTCGTGTCGCGGTAAGTGCTCGTAGACGCATTCAGCTATCAACATCTAAAGATTCCATCAAACAATGCTTCTGGGCACATAACCTCTTCGAGTGGTTGGTTTTAAATGCAGTAGAATCTGCGTGTGTAATTGTTGTGATAGAAATAAAAACACTACGTAATTCTTCACAGTTTATGAGTTTATATTTTGCACTAGTTATGATATAACACTATGCAATAGTTGGGATTATCGTGGACAGACACACAATCATGTACGGACTCAATAATGGCGTAATAGAAAGGGCAGAGAGCTAAAGGAAAGACAGCTGTCAAAATATGAAGTTGTCAATCTAAATTAATATTAGGGTTGCAATATACAAATTGTTCCCAATATTTTAACAGATGTTTAACAGTATCGTCCTATTTAATTAACAATCGGAAGATGTTTTTTTTAGGTATTTGTTTTATTCTTGCAAAAAGTTTTTGTCAAAGTTCATTAAACTGATTAATTTAATTAATTTTAGTGGTGCCAGCCATCTCTATTAATTTGTCTATTAACATGTTGTATTGATTTCAATAGACTTTAGGGCACTTAAATCAATTTTGCATTCAATTATGATTAAGTATGTTATTAACACCTACATTAGTACGTATAATACAACAGTAAAAACTTGTCCATCGGAATTCATACTGCACATAGTTTCACCCCTTACATGGAGGCAATTACCTATGTTGCAGTGTTACTGCTACTTACATTAGAATAACTCATTAATCACACATTACAGGTAATGCGAGGAGATATACCCAAGTTGTGTTTGCTGGTTGCTACACTGGCACTAGGGTCTGTGGCGGGAAGCGACGGCCCCTGCGAGCGCGGGCAGAGCTGGTGGGACCGACAGCGCGGCACCTGCTTGCCCTGCACCCGATGCGACCCCGCCAAGCGACTGGTAGTCAGATACCCCTGCGTAATCCACAGGGACACTATCTGCCAGTCGTTGTTCGAGGCCCAGATATCTCCCTTCAATACACCGAATCAGGTGCATAACAAAAACAATGAGTCGAGTGAACTGGTACCCAGTGATGAGGAGTACGAATATGTGGACTACGATAGTGAAGTGACGGCTAATGATGAAGTGTCGTGGGACCTGCAGACGACCAGCCTTAGCGTGGCCGCGAGTGGCTGTATCGTGTTCTTCGTCGTGGTGTTGGTGATGTCTTTGTACCATGCGAGGCAGTGGAGGGTGATCAGACGTGCGCTGAAGTCAGGTACTTATGTTGGTATACCACTTAAATTGTTATAAAAGCATCCTTTATGTTAAGTAGCATTACCTACTGGTCACGTCATCGACAATTACAGTAATTTTAATAGCAAGTGGGACGGTTATTCTACAATCACTGGTGTTGATTCGTATATATGCTGAAGTCGTTGTTTTGGTTGAACTTTTGTTAATTATTTTATCTGGTCGAGGAATAATAAACGGGTTGATGTAGACACTTTGTACTATTTATTTAAACTATTTCCCTTTTTCACAATCATTTTTGTAGCAGCATTACCAAAAGACAATTAACTTCTTAAACCATAGATTATATTATAATTATGAGTTTGGAATTGGAACATTGTCCTTTTCCTCAACACTCTCCCTCAATGTTACAATCTTCCAAACCCAACAAAATAACAAACTTTCTAAATAGATGAGTAGATAGAGGCTTAGTCATTATGTCTGCTAACTGATTATTCGTAGGAATATAAATCACCTCTATGAGTCCCTGTTCTACCTTTTCCTTAATAAAATTATATTTTATATCCATATGTTTGAGACGTTTCTGATCAGGATTATAAACAGTTTTTAAAGTACTCTGATTATCTTCAAAAATAGTTACATGTTCCAAGTTAACATTTACATCTTTAAGTAATTTAATTAACCAACAAGCCTCTACAGAACATTCACACAAAGCTACTAACTCAGCCTCAGTAGTACTTAATGTGACATTATTTTGTTTTTTAGACTTCCAAGAAATAGTATTACCATAAAGTTTAAAAACATAACCACTAGTGGACTTTCTGTCCATGCTTCTAGCAAAATCAGAATCAGCATATCCTACTAGAGTATTATTAATATTACAATTGGTATAAATTAACTTATAATTAAGTGTTTGTTTTATATATCTAAGAACTCGCTTTAAAGCTTTTACAAGTTTTACACTAGGTTTTCCTTGAAATCGGCTCAAGTATGAAACAGCTGTAGCTAAATCTGGTCTAGTGCCCACCATACAATACATTAAAGATCCTATGAGTGATCTACAATGGTTTTCTAATGTCATATCTATATCAGTGTTTATGTCTAGTTGTAAATTAGGATCCATAGGTGTGTCCATGCCCTTACAATCTTGCATACCATATTTCTTTAATACATTTTGTAAATACTTCGTTTGATTAAGATAGATTTGTCCATTTTGTTTTAAAATAGAAATTCCCAAATAAGTTAAATTATTACTTCCCATATTTTTCATTCTAAATTTTTCTGACAGAAAGCTTTTTACTTTTTCTATTTCGTTAGTGTTAAGCCCAAAAATTAAAATATCATCAACATAAATTAATAAGTATATATCTTTCATATAATACAAACAATAATCATTTTTAGATCTCTCAAAACCATAAGTAGTTATAACTTCGTTAAATTTTTCATACCAATATTTGGGAGATTTCTTTAATCCGTAAAGTGACTTATTTAGTTTTAGTACCTGACCATCTGGTATATTTAATCCCTGAGGGGGCTTTAAGTATACATCTTCATCTATTCTACCATAAAGAAAAGCTCCTTTAACATCCATTTGATGAATATTATAGTCTCTGTGTGCTGCTACTGACAACAACACTCTCAGTGTTTGCAGTTTCAAAACCGGTGAGTAAATGTCTTCTAAATTTTCTTTTTGCTGAAATCCTCTTACTACCAATCTTGCTTTACATATTTCCTTGTCACCCATTTCTTTTCTAGTAAATATCCACTTGCTATCAATTAACTTCTTATTTTCTGGTTTAGGTACTATCTTCCATGTTTCACTCTCTTGTAGGACTTTCATTTCTTCTGACATAGCATTTTCCCATTGCTGTTTATCTTCTCTATTCTGTATTTCTTCAAAACTTTGTGGTGTGTCAGAATGAATCGTAAGTAAAGCATATAATATATCTCCTGTATCTTCATTATCACCTAACTGGTAATCTGCTTGCCATTTAGGTTTTCTTGTATTTCTTCTAGGTCTCTCCCTGTTTGCCAGCTCCTTTTCAATCCGACTTTGTTCTATTTCTTGCTCTGTATCTTCACAGACTTCTATGTTTTCTTCTCTGCATAACCCTGTATTCTGTCTTTCTAGTGTGTTATCTTTTATCTTATTCTCTGTTATTGTCTTACCTTCTTCCTTTTTATTTTCAGGTGATTTCCTTGTTTCTTCGGGTGCTTCATCTTTTTCTTCTACATCTTGGTAGGGTAAGTAACTTCTTGGCACATATTTTTCTTTAGGTTTTTCATCAAATATTACATTTCTTGCATGTACTGTCTTTTGTGTTTCAGGATCGAAGAGTATGTAACCAGCTGGAGCATATCCGATCATAATCATCTTACGTCCGGCGTTATCAAGTTTCTGTCTGCACTCTTTTGGTACATAATTATATGCTAAGCTTCCAAATACTCTCATGTTTGACACATTTGGTTTTCTTCCTTCCCAGAGTTCACTTGCAGTATGGTGCCTGCCTGCTGACGGACTTCGGTTATTAACATATGCAGAGTAAAATAAAGCATCTCCCCAAAACTCTTTTCCTAATGTTGAATCTAATAAAACTGTTCTGGTCTTTTCCATCAACGTTCTATTCATTCTCTCGGCTACCCCGTTCATTTCTGGGTTATATGGGACCGTGTACTCCAATTTAATTCCTTTGTAATAACAAAAATCTTGAAATTCTTTATTTACATATTCCTTACCGTTATCTGATCTAAGCTTTAAGATATTCCTATTAAAATGGTTTGTGACATAATAATAATATTGTTTGAATTTACTAAAAACTTCACCTTTATTATTTAAGAGATATATCATTACAAAATGAGTATAATCATCAATAAATGTTATAAAATAGCGATATCCATCTCTAGTTGGTGGGTTAATTGGCCCACACACATCGGTATGCACTAATTCCAAAGGCCTGGACGCCCTATGACCCTCTCTATTAAATGGTTGTCTTGTCATTTTACCTGTCAAACACTGTTCACACAATGTATCATAATTATTTGTTTTTAAGTCTCCTAATCCATTTACCATGTTATTTTGTTTCAATAAACTTAAATTTTTAATTCCTAGATGTCCAAAACGCCTATGCCACAAATTAACATCATCAATATTAGTGTAGTCACATTCCAGTTTATCTATTAACAATTTTACTGTGTAAAGTGAACCTTCTTGATTTCCTATCATGACAAGATCATTGTTGTATACTCTAACCTTACCTTTGTAAAATTCTACTCTAAAGCCATGGTTTTCCATTTTTGACACTGACAATAAGTTTTTTCTTAAATCGGGCACATAATAAACATTTTTAATAGTAAAATATGACTCTTTTCTACCAACAAAACATTTTACATTAATATTACCTATGCCTTCTGCTTGTAACATGATACCATTTTTAGCTGCTGCAATTATTTTAGGTTTACTTAATTTTATGTAATCTATAAAGAAGCTTCTATCGTTAGTTAAGTGATCAGAGCAACCCGAGTCAACACACCATGTAGTATAGTTACATTCATTTATATTCACCTCACTAATACACAATGGGGCCTCCTCTTCTTCAAATGTTGACAGGAATGTGTGATGGTTCTTTTCACGGTGTTGTCCCCTATATTGTGCTCGTCCTCTGCCATATCCTCGTGGTCGTCCTGCATTCGGGTCTTGTCGTTCTTGTCCTCGTCCTGCATTCGGGTCTCGTCGTTCTTGTCCTCGTCCTGCATAACCTCCTCGGGCTGATCCGTAAGATCCTCTCCCTTTACTACGGCATTGAAACTTCTTATGGCCCGGCAAACCACAGTTGTAGCACAAGAAAGCATTGTTGGGAGCTGTTGTCTCCTCAGTTTTTGTTTTCTTTCTTTTCTCCTCTTCCCCCAGCAATCTCTCTTTGACGAAGTTGACACTAAGATCAGTCATAGTTTCCAAAGTTGTTATTACCACTTCATATGATTTCGGCATACTGAGTAAAATGTAATTCACCTTTTCTTCCTCTGACAGGATGGATCCTCCATTTTTGAGTTGTGTAAACAATTCCTCCATTTGTGTAAAGTGTGACTGCAATTTTTCATTTTCATTGAACTTAATTTCCATTAATTGTCTTCTTATAAAAATTTTACTTCTGGTATTTTTCTTCATAAAATTTTCTTCCAATTTCTGAAGCATCCCATATGCCGTTTTCTCGTCTTTTATGTATTCGATATGACTGTCTGCGATGGAGCTTACTAAAACGCTTACTGCTCTCGTTTCCTTTTTTAAGTTCTCTGTTTTGCTCGCAAAATCCTCACTTTCTATAGCCTCTAAGCATTCCTGCTCCTTTAATATTGTTTTTAATCTGTATTTCCACGTATCGAAATTTTCTCCTTCAAACTGTTTTATTTTAACAAACTCGAAATGTCCCGACGCCATTTTTCTGTGGTTTCACGTTGCGTTCGACGATATCATTGACTGCCGGAGTTTCGTGTGCAGGAAACTGCAGAGAACAGAGAACCACGCTCTGCTACCACTGTTAATTATTTTATCTGGTCGAGGAATAATAAACGGGTTGATGTAGACACTTTGTACTATTTATTTAAACTATTTCCCTTTTTCACAATCATTTTTGTAGCAGCATTACCAAAAGACAATTAACTTCTTAAACCATAGATTATATTATAATTATGAGTTTGGAATTGGAACATTGTCCTTTTCCTCAACAACTTTACCATTCAACCAAAACATCGACTCCAGCATACTTTTTGGAATAATGATGAACGCTTAAATAAGTACATAGCGTGATATTCAGGTACCGCTACCGTAGGTCCTGAAGTTTGAACTCTTAACTGAACTGGTGAAAATGTGAGAAGATGTTTACTTGCTATTTAGTAAACAATACAATAAACGCATTATTAACAACAGCATAAGACTTAATGTCAAGTGAGTTTGGCACCCTATTCGCTACTATTTGTACTGTATACCACAACAAAGCGTTTATTGTTGTAGAACATGATTTTATTGCCAGTCTGACCACTGCATTGGGAACTAGACAGCCCACAAAGTTCGTTTCACGCTTCTGTTGATATTCGACAGACGTCATCGTCGTCTGGATAATAAAACGACATTACACGGAGGTCGCGCGAGCTGATCGTTCATCCTGAATAAATAAACCACAAATTATGCCGCGTCCAAGGTGTTTACACCATGCGAATTATTTAAGGTTTGGTTCTTGTTATTGGTCGAAATTATACAAGAATAGAACCAATTTTGTTTACGAAACATTGCTATTTATTGAGAACAATGTAGGATTCTGACTCCTTGTACATACATTATTATCTAGCTAAGAATTCTATGTTGCGCCGCAAGAGGTCTACTATAAAATCTATTAGAGTTTTTCACGCAGTGACCGAAGATTAGACGAGCTTATTGGAACTTATTTTGAGGAAAGACAGAGCGTGATTATACTATCTAACGACAAAACCTTGGCAATCTCTTTGAAACAGTTATCTAAATATTTTTTTTATTTTATTGGTCTCATGGGAACATAGAAGCATGACCTACAGAATAGAAAAATTACAGCAATCTCTGATTGAACACAATCAAAATAATACCTAAGTAAAAGTCATAAATCTAAGATTGCAGGCGTGGGCATAGACCCAATTCTGTGGCAGCGCACGCTCACCGATCCCATGTAAACAATACCAGTTTGTTTGAACATGTGCGCTACTAATTTTGACCTGCGTAGCGGACCGCACGCGTAACAATAGCTAACGGTTTTCCTTGCATTCGACTATTCCAAAATTAGAATTGTTGTATAGAATAAGTTACTTTCAATAACAACCCATCTACATGGCGTGGACCAAAATTTGATTAAGTATGGTCATCTTAAACTATATGGACGGTAATACAGTAGCAGATTATCAACTAATAACTGTGTATTAAACTTTACAGATGTTCAAGATCTGACGGCGAAACTAAAATTAATGGAGGCTGGAGGTGAAACGACAGCAGAGCCGGTCGTGGCAACTGACCACCACATCTACTGCAACATTCACCACCTAGGCAAGGAGGCGTTACTTGGTACGTTTATTACCTATGGCTTGTTGCATCATAAACTTTCTAACCGAAGTAATTACAGTCTTATTTTGGAAACAAATTAGCTTCTTGAACTTTCACAAAGAACAAAAGCATTCCCGAAAAGGGAATGTTTACGCGGTCATAACTCTCATTATTAACGGGCAGGTCGGGAGAGTGGATCCTCTCGGTGCGGTGTCTGGCGCCATTCCAGTCAAGTTTAAAATACGGTCTTGCGTGGGCGTGGACTGCGCTTGCGTCTGTCTGGCACTGGCGCCGGCATATCATTTATTTTCGATCGTAACGTCCTCGAGGTCAAATATGTTATCTTATGCCAATATACCATAAGTGTTTTTATTCCCTAAAAGATTAGAATTGAAAATAGCTACGGCATTCGTTCAGAAGTTCCACATAGAGAAACTTTATGCAATAATACATACGCATCTACACAGCAGCTACGCGGTGTCCTACAATGGTCGACCAGTATCCAATCGCCTTGTTCCTAATTGTTGCTATATGGCTCCACGATGCGCTGCATGGAGGCCACGGGATGCCGTCACGCGCGTGTGCTCGATGTCGATCAAATTTTAATGGCTCTGTCGATACATTTATTCATTCTACGCTCGATACCTTCGACAACGGTAATGGTGTTGCAATGGACACTTTCCAAATTGCGATTGAATGCCTTTTTACACATTAATCGTGGATCTAGTCTGCGACGCAATTTTTTCCGAAACCGTTTCTAGTTTGCCTAAAAATTGACACTAGGGGCCTTCATGATAAATGTTTAGTCCCTAAAATTGTATTACCCTCTCCATTCTCGAATCTGAAAGAGCTATGTTAAACCCAATATGTCGGTTCTTATTCTAAGACTAGCTTCTGCCCGCGACTTCGTAGGCGGATCCTGTTGCTTATGCCAGCGACAACGGGGTCGTCAAAATCGAAGATCCGAAAAATGTGATACCCAATTCCAAGAGCCCGGGTTAAAAAATAATGGGAGTTTGGCCAGTAGAGTAAAATTGTTGTTCATAAAATTATTCATCGTCATCGAAAATCAGTCCTAAACTGTTACCGCCTTCACTGCGTGGAGGTACTCCCACAGCTTATGTTATTTTATAATTATTCAGTGAAATTAGTGATAGCTTTGATTTCCACATCAGGTGTTCCAGATCTTCAATTTTTATAAATCTATAGATAATGCTCACAACTCTTGCTAAGACGTCATTCCGGTATATGTAGGTATGTTAGTAGTGTAGGGGCTCTTGGAGTTCCACATCAGGTGTTGTTGTACAACTTTTGCAAAGGCGTCATTCCTATATACGAGTTTGTTATAGTGTAGCTGGGCTCTTGGTGTTCCATTTTCATTTCATTTCTGGAACACCTGATGAGGTGTTCCAGAAATTTATTATCTCAGCAGAAAATGCTCACCACGTGGAACAATTTTGCTATCGCACCATTTTTGTATCTCTTATAGTTTAGCTGGTCTGTTGCGGTTCTGCACCAGTTGTTCAAGTTTCCAAGATAAATTACTCCGTCATAAATGATTTCTGTGTAGCTTTAACCATTAAGGTTGCACACGCGACGGAAGCTTAAAAAATGGAGTAACTTCTCCCGTTTTCCCAACATTTCCCTTCACTGCTCTGATCCTATTGATTGTAGCGTGATGAAAAGTATACTATAACCAGCTCAGGAGTATGAAAAATAATTGTACCAAGTTTCGTTAAAATCCGTCGAGTAGTTTTTGTTTCTATAACGGCTATACAGACAGACAGACAAAAATACTAATTGCATTTTTGGCATCAGTATCGATCCCTAATCACCCCTGATAGTTATTTTGGAAATATGTATATTTCATGTACAGAATTGACCTCTCTACAGATTTATTATAAGTAGGTACCTATAGAAGATGTAAACATAGAAAGCCGATGTTGAAAACAGGAGCTTTGAAGGGCGAACATCGGAGCATTGCAGGCTAGCACCTGGGGCCCCTCACGTAAACACACATTTATTTTATGTTTACAAAATTCGCTTTTCTTAAAACAGGTCATGCTAAAATTGTTTTTCGTCGGTATAGATCTAAACAACCGTCAAAAGATCCGGTGGTGATGTAGTTTATCCATATCGTCCCAATTAAAATGTTCTTGATTTGTTGAATGCAACTATTTAACACTCCTACTCATGATGATTATTGATGTATGATGTGAATGTTCTATTAAATAGTATAAAATCTTGGTTCTTCTAACCGTACAGACAGATGTGTTGCTGGGGAGTTTGTTCCGCCACTTCTTCCCAGCCGAAACACTAGAAAGTGTCGAAGGGGGGCGCTTTGGGGGACTGTCTTATGTAAAAAATTGACCTTCAAAAAGTGCTGATAAATTAGCCTAATTTGAATAAATGACTTTTGATTTTTGATTTTGATGGGCGTTATGTCACGAGTTCATTACTCTATAGATGCTTAGATATACCTAGATTTAAACTAAACGTCATACTTAGTGCTTAAATTCACTTGGCAGCAGACAGCACATTGTTTTTCTCTTCTTAGAAAGCGAAATCAGAGCTAAAAATACAGTTGCTATCATTGTTTCCCAGTAGAAACGATTCCGAACGAATGGGTAAAAGAATGTATCCAACTAGGCAACTAGGATTATCTTGGCTGCCTCGCTCGGCAGGTAATCGACCCAATCTGGCAGTAACTAACGCACGTGTGTTCATTAGGGGTTATTTGTAATGCAAGCTTGTCGCCGAGGCGACCGCCGCTACTTCCGCCCCAGGGCTTCACTCGCGCCGCCGGGAAGGCCCTCACTTCCTGCTTATACCGATTTTTGACAACAATACATTTTAATTAACAATAAATACTAAATAGGCCCTTTCGATTGATGATATATTAGGGCGTTGAACTGTTACTTCTATTGGTATTCGTTTTAAAATACAGCGGCATTTACCACACAAATACTTATTTTACAAACAAAACCGAGACTAAGGAAAAACGTTTATATAAGTCTAATGGCTTCTTCGAAAAAATTGTTCCACCTTCAGTTTTTTCAGCGTTTGTGTTAAAAACATCTAAACGTTTTAACGCTTTACAGTAGCCAGATAGCTTTTTTTTTCTATAAACAACTGCTATTTTTAAATTGGGTTTAACACAAAATCCAGTCAAACGCGAGATAAGAAGCATTGCAAAAACTATTCGTCGCGTCGGCAATTCTGCATAAACATCTTAGGATTTCGATACGGCGGACAAACTACTAGAATAAAGATGCGGGCTAGTGGTCGCAGGCGCAACCTTGTGCATTGAACTCGATAGCCTATTAGGTATTCTGTGAGGTGCGCGCGCGCCGTGGGATAAAGGATCAGCGGTGTGGTCTCGCTTCTTAGATCGGGGTTCGGTTTCGGTGTTATCTACTTTTACACTGTAGAATTTTGATACGGCACGATAGAATATTTGTAGATGTTAGTACTTATTAGTAAAATTCACTGCGATATTTGCATAAAGCAAACAAAATTTGAAGATAATAAGACAGTGTTTACAGGAGACTTAAAGGCTCACATAAAATCTGTTTAATTGTCTAGGGAGTATTACCTACCAAAAACAAGCAGCATCTACCATTCTTTTTTTCAATTTTTTTGGAGAACAATAAAATCGATAGTTATCAAATAAGTAATGATTAATCGATTAATCATTATTTATGAATATCGCAATTATAGTAGCCAGTATGTTCATTACAATGGAATCGTATAGGATTTAAAGTCTAGTCACGTCATAAACATCGTGATCACGGCTAAATCGTTATTATTGTTTGGGATTTCTTACTAACTGACACGATTTATGTTAACAGACACTTACTCGGACTATACCAACACATCTACTTATCTAGGCATAGGTATCATTCGATTAAATTTAGCTGGAGGTGCTGTAAACGACCTAATTGCGAAGTAAACTAAACTATGTAAGAACGTTTCCTCATTCAAGCTCTGAAACTTGTGGATTTATTTTTATTCTCGGGGTTCATATAAGGATTCCGCTCCGAGGAAGTTTGCATCGGAATAATAATAATTGGAAAAGTAAAAAGTATGCATTTGAAACTAAACTAGGCGCATGGCGGGACGATATCCACTTTAAAATCAAAATACAACATTAAACATAACATTTCATAACATTTAATGGACTGGAAGACCGAACTGGAAGGAGGGCGTTCAGTATCGTGAAATGTGGCTGGAGTAGGAGGCCTTTCCCCTAAGTTACAAGAGGAAGCCTAGCATGGATATTACTGGAAGACTGGAAATTACATACTATAAAAAATAGGTACTTCAGTATCGATTATTTTCCACGCTTTTGGGCAAGGATGACTTAGACGAACAGTTTTCTTGATAGCGAATTCCAACAAAAGCTGCATATAGGAAATATGAAAGTAATTAAAACTACAAAGGGGGCATTCGCGCTGTCTAGCCTCACTCGACTGTGTAGAATTGTAGATAAATAGCACCAAGCACTGGCAAGTCTAGCAACTAGTGAAATTTTATCGTTTCCTTGTTTTGAAAGGGCTTAATTAAGAACTCTTGTTTCGGTGTTTCTATTTAAATAGTCTGCAGGAACTAGTTAGCTTCACTAACGAAACGTTGTGTAACTTAGTATGTACAATACAAAGCTATGTATTACATTGTTTTAATTACAAGGAACACAATTCTCGAGGCTTCGTTATAATAGTTCTCGCCAATGGATAAAACAATTTCTAATTAATATTTTTTTGCGAACTTTCCATCATTTTTGTTTTAGAAGAAGTGTTACTTGATAGGAGTCATAGAAAAGCTACGATTATAAAAAAATGTAAAATTATAAGCGGATGTAGAGGTAAAAACATGCGTCACGGCACGCTCGGCCCCATTTCACTCAGCGCCAGGAAATGGCCCAAAAGCTTCCTTTCACACGATGTTTGCGCAGTCAATAAATAGATTTCATCAGATTCCTCGCTATCTGTTTCATACATCTATCATAAATACAACATCAGCTAGATGAAGCTAGCCGAATTTACCAGTGAATTACGTATGTAGGTACCCAACAACTGCGTATAAATCTCTTTAGTTATTTGAGTAGTTGATCTCATTCTATCAACTAGTAAACATATTCTTTTTTTCAATTAACATCGTTTCGTTATGGTTATCATTTTGCAAAGTCGAGTCAAGTCAAAGTTTTATTAAAACACAAAGCCAACAAACCTACACTTAAAATCTAAGTACCTAATAGGGTAGTTCATAGCGTGGCCATTTTGAAAGGGTTTAGTCTCATAACGTCATAACGTTCAAGTTGCAAAATAACATACGGTTGCAAAAAGTTCAAATCTCATGAAATACAAGTCTCGAAACCTCCAAGTTGCAAAATAGTCAGGTCCCCAAACATCCATGTCTCATAATATAGGTACATTTTTTATTTAAGACGCGGACTGACTACGATTTTAATCGCTTATGACCGCGTAAACTATTGTCACCACTACAAATACCGGCATGGATCTTGAGCGCTGACCTTCACCTGCGCAGAAGTGAGTTATTAGGTCCCTTTGGTAGATGAAGTGAGGAACGGGGGCGGGGAAAGTGTAGTGATTGGCCCGCGTAGCGTGCCGTCGCGCATCGCGTCATAGCCGCAACTCGGGATTCGTTGTTTTGTGCGTTTTATTGTGCGTTTCATTTGTCGATAAGTGTACGATGCGCAAAGCGATCCCCACTCTTACGCCGAGCTCTCAAGAACCGTGCCGGTATCTGTATGAAGCGTCAATAAGATTGAAAATTGAAAAAATGACATTTGTGTTGAAATGTGACGTAAGCTGCGAATGGGTATTTATATTACTGCTTTTCTTTAGATTATTTAAAATATAGACCTAAAATTAAATAATGGTTTGGTTAAAGTTTAAAAAAAATGGAAAACCTACTAAATTCTTAAAAAAAAAACTGTTGTTATCGCTGGAAATACAGAGATCTTCGACGTTGTTGAATACAAGGACGGGGCCGCGTTCCGCGGAGCGGCGCGGGACAAGTGAAACGACTGCAGGTTTGTAGCGCACCACGTAAACAACAATCACGTGCGTTTGGTTCGAATAGCTCATCGGCAACCGCATTGCACCCAAACATACTATTCTGCCCCCATTGTACGCCCTCAGCTGCTTCCCCGTATGTGATAATGGCACATCTTTAAAATGCCCTTTATAAAAATTTTCTGACACGACTGTCTCCGCGGAACCGCTATCGATTTCGAATATGAATGGGACGCTATTAATGTATATTGTCTCTACCATGGGTTCTCCCCCCAATGAACGGATATAATACAGCTTACCGTCATCGTCATCCTCACCCTTGTCACCGTCCTGCACCTGTACGTAGTTCACTGCTTTCGTGCACATTCTACGTAAGTGGCCTTTTACGTGACACTTTTTACAAACATAATTAGCATATTTGCACTCGGCCGACTTGTGATTCGTATAACCACACACACTACACTTCACTTTCGCTATATTACCACTTTTGTCACTGTTCGTTATCTTGAAAAGCTGCTGGTCTGGCGTGGACGTCTGTGGCGGCGCGGCTGCGCTGGCCGCCGCGGCCGCATGCGCACAGCTCAGGTTCTCTGCCATCTCTACGACCTTGGCCAACGTGAGGTCGGTAAGGTCCTTGGTATACAGCTTTTCTTTTTCTCGCCCTGGTTGCAATCCCATGATGAACTTGTCACGGAGGGCCTCTTCCACGTTGAGGAAACTGCATCTTGCAGTGAGGCCCCTTAGTCTTGCAGCCCACTCGGCGTGCGTTTCCCCTGCTCGTTGAGTAGCCGCGTAAAAATTATGACGCTCGCCAAACCCAACGGTTTTAGGGGTGAAGTGGTCGTCCAAACGTGATAATATGTCTTCGTAGGGCACTTCTTCGACGTCTTTGGGCAACACCAAGTCCGTGATTAATTTGTAGGTACCCTCCGCGAGTGCGCTGAGGAGGATCGCCTTCCTCTTCTCGCCTGCAGGGTCCGTCTTCCCGTCGATGTTATTTGCTACAAAATACTGTGCAATCCGACCCTTATACGTCTTCCATGTGTGTAAATTATGGTCGAATCCATGTAAAATACCAAATTGCATGGACATTTTCGCCAATAACTTCGTCGCCACTGTTGAATACAAGGACGGGGCCGCGTTCCGCGGAGCGGCGCGGGACAAGTGAAACGACTGCAGGTTTGTAGCGCACCACGTAAACAACAATCACGTGCGTTTGGTTCGAATAGCTCATCGGCAACCGCATTGCACCCAAACATACTAGACGTCAAAGTTTATTTTTGTGCTACAACTTCTCAATTTTTATTGGGAATATCAAACTCTTATTTATTATTCTGTTCGGTTTAAATTCTTCTTTATACCCTTCTCTGTTCACTGTATTTTTCGCGTTGCTTATTTTTATTACATTACGTCATACTCGACGTTCTAAGAAACCAATTTTTGGGAATATGAGATAAGACCGCGCCTTAAGTGAATTTGTAAGTTGTATTTTTTATATTTTTGACATCGACCTTGAATTTTCAAAAAATAATTGGTGGAAACTGTAAGGCTTGTTAAGATGTGTTTTTAATAGAGGTAAATAATGAAAAAGTTAAGCACCTTTACCAAGGTCACAGTTTAATAATAATAAAAAACAATTTAATATTAAAATATTGTTTTATGAAACAAAAACACTAATAAAACACACGCCAATAAATCAGAACCTAAAAGACATTAATTATTGTAAACAAAAATGACTGACATTTACCTAAATTAATCCAAATCAAATGTTCGATTTTTTATTAATTTTCCTATTAACTCACATTATTACACATAATAATCAATGATATTATAAATAAAAAAATATCATTGATAATAATGGAGTTTAATGTAAAAATTAAAATAATTCTTTCCGTTGTTCTTAAAGGTACAAGATATTATTTTCTATCGAAATCAATGTACTTAATGATTTCTTGTGCTGACTTGCAGTGTTAGGTATAGTATAGCGTCATTTTCCATTTTTTTTTTAAATTGCTGGATCAAGGTCGATGACAAAAATATAAAAAACACCACTTACAAATCCACTTAAATAAAAATGTATATTATGGGAACATGATGTTTGGAGACTTGACTATTTCGCAACTTGGAGGTTTCGAGACTTGTATCTTATGTTATGAGATTTGAACTTTTTCCTACCATATGGTAATTTTGCAACTTGAACGTTATGAAACTTAAGGTTTGAAAGGAACAGATTTTGGCGCCCACCATGGTATAAAATAGATTCCTCGATAAGTTAAAATCGTCGTTCCTATAATAAAACAGAGGCGTAAAGCGACTTGTATAGTTGGTTATTAATAACCAGATAGCATGGGAACAGTGGAGCACTCGGGACAATGTCACGATCGTGCACAGAATGGCAAATTCGCGAGTGAATTTCCTTTCCTTTCGGGGCTCCGGAAGTGGCTCGTAGACTCGTTATGGAGCTTATTCTTTAACATGCAAGAGCACGATGTCAGTAATACTTTGTCATCGAAAAATTCCTACAATTTAATATTCCATATTTAACTTCTGTTTTTCAAGTTGGAAGTTTTGTTTTAAAAAAAAAGTAAAGAGGATCGTGATTTTTATAGATTTTTATTTGTGAATATAAAATACCTAGCCACCTAAATATAGATGTTATTAGAAATTAACATAGGAATTAATTTAACGATGTAGGTACTGATATAATTTATTTCCGTAAAGGAGTGAATACAACCTGAGACAAATCATTTTTAAATTGCACCCTGTTATTACGGTACCTACTCATTACATAATTCCAAACGTCTTTAAACTCAGGGCAGCTTGTAAGAACGTATTCTAAAGGTCGTCCTTCGTTCCAAAGATAAACAAACTGAACTTAAATTCAAGGTGCTATAGCTTTGTATGCATCCTTTTAATCGTAGATGCGTACCTACCAATTATTAATTTTCCGGACACGTTCGTCTACAATAACGACAAGATCAATATAATATGGCAAGAGTACAAGCGGGAGGAAGTCAGGGCCAATAAAACGTTACTATGGTTCCGTGTTGTTGTGTCCACATGTTAGAAAGAAACGGTATACGGTAATGAAAAAAGAAATTGTAATTTAAGTATGTTCAAACTCGTGTTATAATTATGACATAAAAATAAAGACAATAACAAAAACAAAAGGCGCGTGCGACTCGCCCTACGTTGCTCTTATCACGCTACAAATATCTCGTCGCGACACTCAGACTGAATGGCACATGATTTATTATGTTTATGCACCGCGTCTTTCGCCTCACAAGCTGCTACTCATTTTCAAATAAGATTTAAATTGTTAGTCTCGCGCATCAGACGGAACGAAGAATTGGCGAGCGTTTGAAGGTTAGATCAAATTGAAATGGGAATTTTAGCGAGTTGTTTAGTTGGTAGCTTCCTGGAAACATAGAGCATGTAGATGTTTCGCGCACGTTTCGTGTTACTTGCCAACATTACTGTTTATATAAATAACATAAACAGTTTAAAAATAAATAGGGTAAAACTAGTGTCTATGAAGTTTATTTAAGTGGGAAAACTATGTACCGTAGGAAACTAAGTTTACAGATTACCTAACAAGAATAGCACCTGCCTACTAAATTATTCCATTACATAGAAAGGATATGCTTTACAAGGAACTTTTTTTATATCCGCAAGATTTTACGACAGGTTCCCCGCGAATAATATCTGCAGCTGGGGATCGTTTAGAATGCCAGGCGCACGCGCACAAGCCGTAAATCCAAATATGGCCGCTACAAACCGCAATTAGCATTGCCTATATGCAGAGGAACTTTTTATATCACAAATGGATAGTTACGCAAGAGTAATTGCAAATTCTGTAAGTGTGTATTAATTTACTCAACGGTTTTTGTTTCAGGTCCTAATTCAACCAAAAAAGGATTGGGCAATGTGTACACACAGGAGAAGCACAACTCTTAAAACCACCGAAAAAGTTATTCAACAAATCAAACAGTACAAATAATTCTTAATTATTCTAAATGACCTCGCACATCAAGATTTTTTAAAGATTTAAGAAAATCTATTTTCTTAAGATAAAATATACGATTCAAAGAAATCTCATTACGGTTTAATTACTTTCTGTCATCCGTACATTATTTTGTACAGCGACTTTAGATTCTGGGGCGCGCACATGACATAGTGCGTCGCTGCGCTGACGCAGACGATCTCCAAATAGATTTGACCGTTCCTCGTCTAGCACACATCTTATACCCGCCACTGATATAATAAGCAGCTTTATGACTATAGCTAATACACAGCTTATGTTTAACAGCACCGTGAAAAAACATGCGTGTGTGCGGAAGGAAGACGTTCCTCAATGTCTCCGTGATTATAGTTACCGCGAGGTCTTTCTAATTACGGTATTATGAGTGCCACAAATAAAACAATCGTTATTTATTTAAAATTCTATATTTATTACCAATAAAGGTACTCGTACTGTACGATTATATTATTATATTAAATTAAAAACTACTAATCAATATTAAAAACATACCTTACATCTCAAAAATAATAATTTACTAACAAACATCGTACTGAAATTGGAACTTTGAAATGAAATACTATCCAATATTACACTAATAGTGTTCCAATAAGAAATGGCGTCTCCAATTTAAAAGTTGTGTAAATGTAGATTTTATAACCCTGTAGAATTTACATTTTGATTAACTTTGAACCCTGGATCCTGGTTTGTCTATTAAAAAAAAAGTATTGGCAAAAAAGTTAATATTTATTAAACTGTAATGTAAAATATCTGAAAAATGCGGGAAGACCTCCGAAGATAAAATGAACACAGTAAGGGTTTTGACGTAAAATAGATACAAACTTAAATTTAAATATTTGTACATTAAATTATGGTCTAGGCGAGTTCTGGCGAGTGTCTCTTGTTAGTTTTTTGTATCTCAAACTTTTAAGGTTCGACTCTTTGAGAATTATTTATATTGTTTATTTTCATTTAGATAGGCATAAAAAGGAAGCAAAACTATGTTTATTTGAGTTGGGATACCTCAGCACTGGGACCACTCGTCATGCAACCATAAAATCACAATATACAGTAAACTAACAGAAGTCGAAGGTTTTTTTTTATTTCCATAGGAAAATGTTAAATCTAAAACTAGCATAACAACTCACAAAATATCCCAATCACGTAAACCTCGAGATTCTTCATATTAAGATTAGGATAAATGCAATTAAGTCTTAGTTTCGAATTAAGAATACTCAGAAATGTTTCGTACTCACCTTATTACATGTTATACTGCATAGCATTGGCTGTGATACCAGACAAAATATTCCTAAAACAAGCAAGGCACACATCGATGAAAATAAAGGACCCACTGTAATAGATTTTTACTTTGTTAGCCTAACATAGCTTTAGCGATGTTGTATTATTAGTTCTCGTGTTATATGAATACTATAGAATTACTTATGGTAGGCATGCAGTTCATTATGTAAATCTTTGGCCCTACAAGTATAATGAGAAAATAATTAAGCTATCTACTGGCCATGATTTGGTTAGTTTGTACTTTCAACAATGTAGTGGTATATGATACTGAACTATGGAATAATGAAATAACCAGTTGACTGAGCAAAAACATTACAAGCGCGAGGGCTGCGTTAACACTAATTCGGGTCACTCATCCTACCACACACGAGTCATTGACTATTCCTATGTAACGCGTTGGGCCGTCGGTAATCTACTAGCTGCGAGAATCTGCCGAAGGTCTGGTGCTGTTAGGTGGTGACGGCGGCTGGTACTTCGGAACTGAGAACATGGGCCTGGGCTCGATCGCTGACACGCCGTCGAATCTAGAAGAAAATTTATTGTTAAAATAAGATCATTCTTTGGGCCCTATGTTCTTTAGGGGAAGCCTATGTTCAGAAGTGGGCTTCCTACGGTTGATATCATGATGTTATGTGTAAGAAATTCTGCTTAGAATTATTTTTACTAAGTAAAAGTGGCTAGGTTCCGGGTTGCACTACTTTAGTGATCCAATGAGGCATAGCATTGAACTTGATAGGAAGTGCATATAGTCATACTAGCACTAGATGCTGAATAGAAAATAGGTCTGACAATTTTTTTGTATCATAATATCAGACTCCTGTCTCAAAGAACATAACCTATGCTGGTGTAATTGCCTACAAAGTTTAAAAAACCTTATCAATGAAATACTTACTTGTTGCTCTTATACTTGTCGGGTACAGCTTGGTAGGGCTGCAGAGAAGCATGTGAGTGCGTGCGCGCGAGTTCCCTCAAGCAAACTTCGAGGTCTGCGAGTGTATAGCCGGAGCACGTGACGAGAGCGGCGGGCCAGGCTACATCCGCGCAGGTCGCGTGCACACCCGCCTCCTTGCTCTCACGACCCTCCTTTGAATCGCGTGGTTCGCGCCGGTCCTTATCCTCTCCTGTGCAACGCTCGCATAGCAGACAGTGACGCGCAGTAGCAAGCGCACTCGCCGCGATTATTGACGGTTTGAATTGAAGGTAGGGATCCGCCTCCAGTAAGCATAGTTCGGCAAGGTACTGTTGAAAGTACAGTATGTTTTAGTTCAGTATAAGATATTTTTATACGAAATCGTCATCATCATCATAAGAATTGTATACAAAAAGGTGGTAAGTCTTTTCTGGTCAAAGATGACTAGGATCGTAGGATCACAAAGATTTTTTTTTTTATCGTGGTAAAATCATCAAATGAGTCCTCCCACCCCGGGCAGGGCGGGAGGGACTGTCAGACTTGTACTGATGTCCTTCAATAGCCCTTTATGTTCTGGGGTCACGGTAATGAGATAAGTCCCGCGACCCCGGCAGGCTTTGGCCCTCTAGAGGCGGGGCCCCGTCATTATGCTGACGCTCTATGAAGCGCGCGTGGAACACAACGCGCCGTCGACCCGGGCATGGCACAGCGAGTTGCCCTCTACTCGCCGCCCGCATGCCCGCGTCTACGGTGGCCGGAGATCGTCTTGCGACGTCCGTCGCCGTGGGCGTCCACCACCGCGGGTGGGGCGGAGGGAGGACATTGTCCTCTCCCTCACGCGGCCCGCCTCCTCAGGATCACAAAGATTAAATAAATATGTAGGCTACTTACAGCAGCTAAGTGGAATGTCCTCTTTGAAAGTCCATTGGATATGCAGTAGTGAGACAGGAAGGCGAGAGAGGTCGGTGTCGACAAGTCGAATGACAGGACCTTCAGAATAAGGTGCTCCATGCGAAGGACTTCACGCTTCGTGTATGTGTCGTCTGTGATGTAAACAAACTCTGACACTTCTGGTGGGTATACCTCTTCATATTTCCTGTACAGAAAAAGAGTTTTGAGATTACCATCTTCATAACAAATACATTGCTTTCATTGTTCCAAAAAATATCTGATAATGAAGAATCAAACAAGTTAAATTACGACACGATTGTCGCTTTGCTCAGCCAAAGCGATTGACTGCCTGCAGGTATCGAGATCAAATATTTGTATGATCTACAAGTAGTTGCTCCTGATCTCCGTCAGAGTATTGAAAAATAATGCAAACATATTATTTCTTTTTTAAATCCATCAATATTGACAAAGATAAAACGTTTCGAAATTCAGGAGTTGGGGCTTGTGACGTCATAACGCCTGTTAAATTACACCTGACTTCGTCAAGTTTGGTTTACAAAAGAAAAAATAGGGATCAAATATGTTTTGATTATCTATTTTTCGGACTAATAAAAATTTTTGAGTAAAATAGCCTATTTTCGCTCGTACAAGTAGTTGTTCCGAGTCTGGAAGTTTGTGATGCATGTTCAAATGTTTGATGAAAATACATCCACAATACGGGAATTATTCCTAGGGTGGTCGAGAATACAGAGAATTATTTTACTCATACTCACGCAGCAATATAAGTAGCAGCTGTGCCCACAAGCTGCAGTTTAGTTCTTACTACACTCATGTAGGACAAGAATCTGTCCACATATGACACAGCCAGGTGCAAGGTCTCACTCTGCTGGTTGTACTCATCACAAACTTCTACCAGCCAGTCAATAAGGATGGAGCGCATCAGGTGTGTGATGTCTGGCTGTTTGCGCATGTAGCGGGGGTTGGCTCTGTTCTTGGCCTAAAAAGTAAACAGATTTGAACTAAATTTTGAAGTATTGATTTGATGACAATAATGCAAAAGTGGAGAATAATGCTAAACAAGACACTTTTTTTTCTGTGTAATTGCAAATTGGACATAAAATTGATTACAATTTTTTTAGTTCATGCTGGTAATTTGCGTTTGCATTGCATAATTTGCATTCATAAAAATTCAATGAAGCCATGGAAAGTTGTCTCAGATCTTTGACCTCGTATCCATACCTCCTTTATATTTACAAAAAATGAAACACAGCAGTTTTGCAAAAATGAATTTAATAAAACTAGGTTATAAATTTTCAGCATCTTCTGCAGAAAAGAAATATTGCAGCAACAGAGAAATTATAAATCATAATTTTTCTTTCATAAATAACAACCTTCATTGTTTTGAACTTAAAAGATAGAATGGAATGCCACAACTTAACTCAATTATAAATTATGGCCTACTAATAATCATGTCAAATTGCTAGTGTGGCAAGTGGTCTAATTTAACATTTTACTATCTAATCAATATCATGAGTAAATGTTGTTTGGTTGCCACTAATATTGACTAACTGAAAAGGGTTTTTATTTTACCGTTTTTAGTTCAAATATTCAACCCCAAATTCTTGTCACATGTGCACTAGAATTTTGGCACCATTAGTAACATCGTCCAAGTATACAATAACCGGAAAATACTCATAAATAAAAACTACTGAACCAAATTGAATGAAATTTTTATGGGACCAGATGGTAAGAATGACATAAATCAGACCAGAAACCTTGGAGTATTGGTGTAGGTACATATATAAAAATTAACTGACTGAATTGTGAATCTCCTCCATTTTGAAGTCAGTGAAACTTCATTTTATGTTGTAAGCAAATAATATGATATGGCAGACATATTAGTTAGTAATAATTTATGAACAGTTTTACCTCAATTTCCTTCATGTACTCATAGATGTCCTGTCGGTATTCCACCACATGGAAGAACATCTCCCGGTCAGTCTGTGCTGTGGTAGTGTCATCATCTTCATCATCAATGATCTGACTCTCATTCTTCGAGATGGACATAGAGAGCACACTGGTGTCCCCAACAGACATTGGTGACTCCACCACATTTTTCTTCTCTTGCAAAGGCCTAAGAATTGAAAAGAATTTTTGTAATACCTATTTGAAACATATAAGATATTTGAGTTGAACCTAATTCCACACAATTTAAAATATTGTAGTGCCAGTTAACCCAAAAATTTGAGCTTGTAATTGAAGCTCATTGAAGGTTGGGTAACCTTTTGATGGACACACAATAGGAAGAAATTTAATGGTCATAGGGTAAGTAAGTAAGTAAGTAAGTAAGTAAATAGTTTATTTTCTCGCCACAATACAAATATTTTATACATTTTACACTGTCTTAATCATTATGCATATTGTGGGAGACTGGTGCCTAAGCTAGGCTTAATGCCTGTGTTTCAGGACACCAGGCCTCCTCCTTTGGGGTTACAGTTTGTGCACAGAGTTTTTATATAAGGTTGTGGTCAGAAATTTTAATTAACAGACAAAAGAAAAAAAGAGAGAAAAATCGGAATCAGAAATATCAAAACTAAACAATAATACAATGATTTGTGTCATTTGTGTGTGAGTAACAGTGTGCGTGATAGAAGTGTGTGCGTATTGAGGTGTGAGGGTGATTGTGTGTGATTGTAGGTGTGCGTGAAAGAGTGTAAGTGTTTGAGAAAGATACGGAGGCCTACACTATTACAACAAATAGTCCTTCGGTGTCGTCGTAGCTTAATTCCTGAAGCCAGGTGGTTAGTTTCGCCTTGCATTCGGTCTTTCGAAGTTTGTAAATATCTAAGATTTTATTAATTTTATTATAAAGATTTGGACCGAGGTAGCAGAAGTAGTGTCTGGAGTGCATAGTGGTCAGTTTTAATTGACTTCTGCCTACGGGATTGTAGCGCCTTTTGCCACAAGATAAGGAGGGATTGTAGCTCAGAAGACCGTGCTGCATCAGGATCGTCTGCCGGACAAATAGCTGGCGTACGGTTAGAACTTTTGCCTTTTTGTACAGGAGATTGGTGGGATATCTGAATGGTAGGAAAAAGGACACCTTTAATATTGCTCTTTGCGCTCTCTCTAATTCTATAAGGGTGGTCTTTGGAGCACCACCCCATGACGTGATGCAGTAGTTAAGTAGGGACTGAGCTAGGGCAAAGTACACGGATCTCCATAAGCTATCATCAGCCACATGTCTAAGGGTCTTAAAGACATATATCAACTTGCGCATCCTGCCACTAAGTGTAGATATGTGTTCGTGGAAACGCAGGCTACTGTCCACTATTACGCCAAGGTATTTTACCGAGTTGGCCCTCTGGAGACGTATGCAGGAGCAGGTGCCGTCGTGTGGCTTGGGACAGGAGTGGGCTACAATCGAATGCGGTAGTGACAGGTTTGGTTCTGTCCTGCGGGTGATTGTAAAAGTGAGATAGTGTGTTTTTGCCGCATTTAAAGTGAGTATATTACTTTGCAACCAGTCCGAGACAATATTAAATCCCGATTGTGCGTATTTAAAGACATCACTCCATGTATTCGCATTAAACAGAAGGGCAGTGTCATCTGCGAAGGTAATTATTTTACCGTTCGGAAGAGTGAGCAAACCCAGATCGTTAATGTAGATGAGAAACAATGTCGGGCCTATTACGCTGCCTTGCGGCACACCGTAAGTGACTATCCGCTCATCACTGATGTACTCATCCACCCTAACGCACTGCGTTCGGTCACTCAAATAGTCCACAAAAAGCTTGAGCTGATTCCCTCTAATCCCAAGGCGATCCATTTTCTCAATCAGAATGGGGACAGAAACCGTGTCGAAGGCCTTGGCAAGATCCAGGAAAATTCCAATGACCTTTTGACCTCTATCTAGGTTGGTAATAATATAGTCAGTGAGGTCATGAACAGCATCGGAAGTTGATCTGCCAGCTCTGAAACCGTACTGAGACGGACAGATTATGTTATACTTGGTCAAGTAGTCTACAAGTCTGCTGTTCATGATCCGTTCTAGTACTTTAGATAACGTAGGCAATACAGCTATGGGTCTGTAGTTACTGACACAGTTTCTGTCTCCACTCTTGAAAATAGGGTGAATAATGGATTTTTTAAACACCCTGGGGAATTGACCAGTGTGGAGTGAGAGATTGCAAATGTAAGTTAGGGGAGGGACAATCAAAGCGATGTGTTTTTTTAAAAGTGCGGTAGATATTCGATCCCATCCCACGGCACACTCACTGCGAAGGGACTTAATTATATTTGCGACCTCTACCTCATCCGTGGGCAAAAATGCCATCGAGTGCAATGACTCATGCGTGGCAGACACTGTTGGTTTAGATGTGCTGGTGTTATTAATTTTTTCAGCAAGATTTTTACCAATGTCTGCAAAGAAGTCATTTATTTGGTTCACAGAGCCTAACGGTGTAGGAGATATCGCAAGCAGTTCTTGCCTATCGTCACTTTTCTTTACCCTATTTGCTATGGTATTGATGGCTGACCATAATTGTTTTGTGTTATTACCTGCGTCAGTGATACGTGCCTTATCATAAGCGATCTTTACTTGCTTCATTAATTTATTACAGAAATTTCTGTATCTGGTGTAGGTTGTTTTTAGAATAGAATTTTCAGGATCATATCCTAATTTTTTCTTTAGCTGATCTCTATGCCGAATACATCGTAGAAGACCTGGGGTAATCCATTCCTTCAATATTTTTTTGCGATTAGGGACTTTGATTATTTTTGTGTTTTTCTCAATTGTCTGTGTGATTAAGCTAATCATTAGGTCAGCTGCGAGATGTGGGTTTTCGGTATTGTATACTGGCTCAAAGTCGATAAGTTCCAAATCTGCATCTAGTTGTTCATGGTTGATGCGGGAGGCAGTTTTCTTTATTTGTCGTTTATGTGTATTTTTTGCAAGATACAACAGGACAGTGTCGTGGTCGGTTACTGAGGAATGAGCTACTAGAGTGAGGGCAGACAAGTTTGTTTTTAAGCCGACATGGTCTAGGCATGCCTGAAGACGGGTGGGCAGGGTGTGTGCAGGAAGGATACCGTGTGATGCAAGTAAGTTGAGGTAACTATTTTTGTTTGTGTCGTTACACTGTTGATGTATATTTATATTCAAGTCCCCAGTAATAATAATATTTTTATACTTTGAAATGCTGTTTAGTGCTATGTCCAGAGACTGAAGAAAGGCGTTAATAGATCTATAACCAGGAGGCCGGTATATAGAAAGTAAGACAGTGTGTTGGTCAATTATTAATTGGAGACAGTTGGCATCGTCGATTGCGGTTTCCTTAACTGATACTTCAAGGTCATCAAGCACATACACAACCACTCCCTCATTTTGGGTAAGATTTTTCTCCGTTTTAAAGTATTTATAGCCCTCAAGGTTGGGAATATGGGGCGTGCTGGGTAGCCAGCATTCAGTCAGTGAAATAATATCCCATTCTACTTTGGTCCTAGCTAGTATAGTTTGTAGTCCTGTTATATTTTTCGTTATGCTTCTAATGTTTTGGTTTAAAATTTTGAGTGAGAGACCAGGCGAAAAGTTAGGTGGAATGCAGTTGTCCAAATCACACATCGATGAGTCAGACACAGAGATCGAGTCAATATTTGATATATTCTGTTTTGTGTTATCGAACAGTGTGTGGTTTGAGTTTTAGTAATACCTTTTTATAATGTGACCTTTTTCGAAAAGATACAGAAGTACACGTACATATTCTTACCAAGTTAATTAACAATAAACAGAAAGCCTCTTCTTGATGCGATTGAACTATGGGGGGATGAGTGCAAAGGTGGGACAGTCCGGTTGCAAAGTAAAATGTAGAAATGTATAGTTTATGTATGTTAAGTGTATATGTTGGGGTAATTAGTAGATGGAAATATTTCATTGAATGACAGTAGTGAAAGCGTAGTGTAGTGTTTATGTTATTAGTGTAGGTAATCAGTTTAACTTTACAATATGATAAAAAACAAGGAGTTATACAAAGCAACAACAATTTTACATGCCAACTGGATCCTAGTCATTTTTCGTTACGTAATTTCATAAGATCCTCTTCCGTTTTGATAAGCCGACTATTGGGTCATTGTTGGTTATTTTTTTTTCACTCAATTTGCAAGACATCCAATAATCTTTGATCTTGATCTTTCATGTAACTTTTGCACTATTCTGGTACATGTGCAAGTGCAATGAATATGTGTAATGCAATGCAAACCTGAACCAGGCTAGCTCTGGCATGTAACAATTGTATGGTAGCTATGTTACGTTAAAAAATACAGGTAAGGAAGTTATCAAGGATACAACTTACCGAACTGAAGGCAGATCTATCAGCCGATCTGGTTTCTTTTCAACTTGAAGACAAAGTGCTTTCGAATTTTCATTACTCACAAATATGCTGTCTTTCTTGGTCTCTTTAGCAACAAAAGGCTTGAACGTGTGCTCTCTTTTCTTAACTTCGGCCTCCGTTGGCTTGTCTTCATATACGCTAAAGGCGCGAAATTGCGCCACGGGTGGTACGATGTTCTTTTCATTTTTAATCTGGCGCATTGTTCTGTTTTCATCTTGAACTTTACAAGGTCCATTCGTCAATCCCGGCTAAAAACAGATTGATATATGTGGAAAACAGACCAAAATACAAACTAACGCTTACCGTTAAAAGTATACTCACGAGTTTTATGTTCCGACTTTGGTTGCACGCGAACTGGCTAAGGTCGCCAAGTGCTCGACGTTGGTTAGCAGCAAACATATCTGCGTCTTTCCTGAGCCCCAGAGAGGCATTTTCTTGATCTTCATGTATTCTAAAAGCCATTGCCCCCGCTTCCGTAAACACTAACGTAATACCAGATCAGCTTTACGCGGGCCACGCGAATGGAATAACGGCAACCGAAGCGGAAATGTACAAATATACAGAACTATAGGCACATTTTGTTAGAAAAATGAGAGTAGAATTGTTAATAATACCGATTTTGTCAAAATACACCCTCAAAACGCAAGCGAAGCGTCAACGGAAAACAGACATTTTATAAGTTTCAGCTGTTGCAGTTTACGTTGATCTTTAGTTTATGGTTATTCAAATTTGGACCAATGAGATTACGGGATGCACAAAAACGGTCTTTAGTTTATGCTACGTCAAAACTTTATGGTTTTAACCGTTTGGTATGTACACGGAGATATTTTTCGTGGTAAAATCATCAAATGAGTCCTCCCAACCAGGGCGAGAGGGACTGTCAGACTCGTACTGACTAAAATCCACGGTGCCCTTCAATTGCCCTTTTCAGTTCCGGGGGTCACGGTAATGAGATAAGTCCCGCAGAAGAAGATAGAAATATATCTAGGGAGTGCGCATGGACTTATTACATCAATCTGGACTGAGTACTCATGCCGAAAAACGTGCCAGCTGACAGAGCTAATTTGGAGGTAACCGTCTCTTTCTAGCGACCATAAGATTCTGGAACAAGATTTTTCCCGCTATACTTGGCTGAATTTTTTCGTTATTTTTGCGACTGGACACTGTTTTGGAGATTTAAACAAAAGAAGAGAAAAATATATTATTGCAATACTGAAGTCAAGTCAAGTGGAGTTCCAGTGCCTTGACTGTGAGTCTCAAGATCATGAACCTGAACTCTAAATACAGCTTTGTGACAGACAGACAGATGGACAGCGAAGTCTAAGTAATAGAGTTTCGTTCACCCTTTGGTTACGGAACCTTAAAAAACACCTGGCTTGAAATGGAGCCTCCACACAACATTTTTTGTCACGTCCAACTAAAAAATCAGACTAAGTACTAGTTTTTTACCAATTTTTAGTTAAATATAGATATCGAATCTTCAAGTCAAGACGAAGCTACAGGTAAAACCCATTATCACTCGAATTTTTATGCAGATAATCGGTTTTTGCAATAAGGGTACGATATGTCTTATTACATCATATTTTACTACTAGCTGTGCCCGCGACTTCGTTCGCGTGGAGGTCGGAACTCAACAATGTATTTTTTTAGTGCTTCTTTATTAACAACATTAGCTGTAAACCATCATTCTGGAGCATACATAAATATGCGTACTTAAATCATCAAATGAGTCCTCCTACCCAGGGCAGGGTAAGAGGAACTGTCAGACTTGTACTGATTAAAATCCTCGGTGTCCTATAAATCCTATAATAGGCCTTTACGTTCTGGGGTCAAGGTAATTCGATAGTTCCTTCCTTCCTTCTAAGGGGGGGCCCGTCATTGTGATGACACATTAAGGCGCGTGTTGAACACAACGCGCCGTCGACCCAGGCATACTCGCCGCCCGCATGCTCGTGCAAGAGAAAAATCTACGTTTAAACGCCTCTGGGACCTGAGTAGTATAGGCGGACTCCGGAGCCTGCCCGTTCCTGCCTTTACCGGCGCTGGCAGCCCCAGGACGTAAGCAGACATGGGCGAAAGTCATTATTTCAAGGAAACAGGTCGTACCTATGCGTATCCCATCGTATCCCATCCTATCCCATCGTATCCCATCGTATCCCATCGTATCCCATCGTATCCCATCGTATCTCATCGTATCCCATCGTATCCCATCGTATCCCATCGTATCCCATCGTATCCCATCGTATCCCATCGTATCCCATCGTATCCCATCGTATCCCATCGTATCCCATCGTATCCCATCGTATCCCATCGTATCCCATCGTATCCCATCGTATCCCATCGTATCCCATCGTATCCCATCGTATCCCATCGTATCCCATCGTATCCCATCGTATCCCATCGTATCCCATCGTATCCCATCGTATCCCATCGTATCCCATCGTATCCCATCGTATCCCATCGTATCCCATCGTATCCCATCGTATCCCATCGTATCCCATCGTATCCCATCGTATCCCATCGTATCCCATCGTATCCCATCGTATCCCATCGTATCCCATCGTATCCCATCGTATCCCATCGTATCCCATCGTATCCCATCGTATCCCATCGTATCCCATCGTATCCCATCGTATCCCATCGTATCCCATCGTATCCCATCGTATCCCATCGTATCCCATCGTATCCCATCGTATCCCATCGTATCCCATCGTATCCCATCGTATCCCATCGTATCCCATCGTATCCCATCGTATCCCATCGTATCCCATCGTATCCCATCGTATCCCATCGTATCCCATCGTATCCCATCGTATCCCATCGTATCCCATCGTATCCCATCGTATCCCATCGTATCCCATCGTATCCCATCGTATCCCATCGTATCCCATCCTATCCCATCGTATCTCATCGTATCTCATCGTATCCCATCGTATCCCATCGTATCCCATCGTATCCCATCGTATCCCATCGTATCCCATCCTATCCCATCCTATCCCATCCTATCCCATCCTATCCCATCCTATCCCATCCTATCCCATCCTATCCCATCCTATCCCATCCTATCCCATCCTATCCCATCCTATCCCATCCTATCCCATCCTATCCCATCCTATCCCATCCTATCCCATCCTATCCCATCCTATCCCATCCTATCCCATCCTATCCCATCCTATCCCATCCTATCCCATCTTATCCCATCTTATCCCATCGTATCCCATCGGATTTTAGAACTTTTTATCAGGAATAATTCCGTAGTACATTATTTTTGCGTATCTTCAACCGTTTACGCAGCGCACGCAACGGAAGCTCTCGAAATGGAATCCATTTTCCCGATTTTGAAACATTTCTCTTTACTGCTTCGCTCCTATTGGTGATAGCGTGATGTTATATAGCCTATAACCTTCCTCGATAAATGGTCTATTCAACATAAAAAGAATTTTTCAATTCGAACCAGTAGTTCCTGAGATTAGCGCGTTCAAACAAACAAACAAACTCTTCAGCTTTATAATATTAATAAGTATAGTATAGATATAGATTTTCACAATAAAAATAGAAGATACACTTGTAGGAAATTTTTTTCATTCTCTTACCAATATTGGAATCCTCAATAAAATCCCAATCATCAAGTAGGTATTTCACATTTAATAAATATCTCACATGTCTTCAATAAATCCACACTATCCTCATCCACATAAATGCGAAAGTAACTCTGTCTGTCTGTCTCGCTTTCCTGCTAAAACTACTGAACCGATTTAAATGAAATTTGGTACACAGATTGTTTAGAGCCTGAGAAAGGACATAGGCTACTTTTTATTACGGAAAGGGGGTTCTAAGGGGTTGAAAGGGGGGATGAAAGGTTGTATGGAAGTATTCAAATCAAATCAACTTCACACTTCCCGATAAGCTAGCAGGCTGAAATTTTGCACACCCTCTGAGTTCTGATGACAATACATGACTAGCTAAGAAACGTCATAACAAATTCAATATGGCGTCCTCCCCAAGATGGCGGACTGTCTATTTGAAATCCACCCCCACGACATGGGTATCAAATGAAAGGGTTTGCTGTCAGAAATACGAAAAAAATAGTCACGTGACTTAAATACAATATGGCGGACGTCCAAGATGGCAGACAGGCTATTTGAAATGCACCCCTATGATATGGATATCAAATGAAAGGGTTTGCTGTCAGGAGTACGAAAAAAATAGTGACGTGACTTAAATCCAATATGGCGGACGTCCAAGATGGCGGACAGGCTTTGAGGCATTTTCCGATAAGCTAGCAGGCTGAAATTTTCAGGGTAGCTTCAAACCCCATGAACAAAGATAAAAATAATAAATAGATTAAAAAAATCTAAACACCCACGTTTTTAAATGTCCTAAAAATAAGAAAATAACCTTACGGGGCAGAGAGAGGGGCTACTCAAAACGTGGGGGCGTATCTTTGCAAGTTACACCCACGATCTACACACGTCATGTAAATATATCCCATAAATAATCCCTTTAATAATATACTCCCCCACGTTTTGAGTGGCTCCTCTCTCAGCCCCGTAGGGTTATTTTCTTATTTTTAGGACATTTAAAAACTTGGGTTTTATAGATTTTTTTAAATCTATTTTTTTTTTAAGCTAGAATGATGAAACTATAACATATATAGCAATCACGTCTAAAAGTGTGTACAGACCATGTAACATGTTACATAACATGTGTTATATAACACGACCGCACTATGTAAAATGTTATATAACACGACAACACTAAGAAAAATATTATACACCAATGTTATATAACATGTTATGTTATATATTCTGTACGCACCGTTAGCAAGAGTTGGTCAACCTGATGAGCACTCTCTGTTAACGTATACAAATTCAAGATCTGGAACACCTGATGTGGAACTCCAAGAGCCCAACTACACTATAACATATACAGGAATGACGTCTTAGCAAGAGCTGTTCAGCCTGATGAGCATTCTCTGCTGACGTATGAAAATTGAAGATCTGGAACACCTGATGTGGAACTCCAAGAGCCCAGCTACACTATACAAGATATAAAGGAATGATTTCTTAGCAACAATTGTTCAGCCTGATGAGCACTCTCTGTTGACGTATGAAAATTGAAGATCTGGAACACCTGATGTGGACTTCAAGAGCCCAGCTATACTATATGATAAATAGGAATGACGTCTTAGCAAGAGTTGTTCAGCCTGATGAGCATTCTCTGTTGATGTATAAAAATTGAAGATCTGGAACACCTGTTGTGGAATTCCAATTACCCAGCTACACTATAACATATACAGGAATGACGTCTTAGCAAGAGTTGTTCAGCCTGATGAGCATTCTCTTTGACTTATGAAAATTTAAGTTCTGAAACACCTGATGTCGAACTCCAAGAGCCCAGCTACACTATAAGATATAAAGGAATGACTTCTTAGCAACAGTTGTTCAGCCTGATGAGTACTTTCTGTTAATATATAAATATTGAAGACCTGGAACACCTGATGTGAAACTCCAAGAGCCCAGCTGCACTATAAAATATATAGAAATGAGTCTTAGCACGAGTTGTTCAGCCTGATAAGTATTCTCTGTTGACGTATAAAAACTGAAGATCTGGAACACCTGTTGTAGAATTCCAAGCACCCAGCTACACTATCTATACTAATATTATAAAGCTGAAGAGTTTGTTTGTTTATTTGTTTGTTTGTTTGTTTGAACGCGCTAATCTCAGGAACTACTGGTTCGAATTGAAAAAATATTTTTGTGTTGAATAGACCATTTATCGAGGAAGGCTATAGGCTATATAACATCACGCTATCACCAATAGGAGCGGAGCAGTAAAGAGAAATGTTTCAAAATCGGGAAAATGGATTCCATTTCGAGAGCTTCCGTTGCGTGCGCTGCGTAAACGGTTAAAGATACGCAAAAATAATGTACTACGGAATTATTCCTGATAAAAAGTTCTAAAATAAAGTCCGCGAGAGCATACATTTATCTTTTAAGGTTAAGTCATTATAACCTTTTTTTGGAAATCAAATTTGATTTTAAAGTAATGCATTACTTACGAAGGTATTTTCATTAACACAATATTAATCCTAATAATAACCTAATATTATAGGATGGGATAGGATGGAATAGGATGGGATAGGATGGGATAGGATGGGATAGGATGGGATAGGATGGGATAGGATGGGATAGGATGGGATAGGATGGGATAGGATGGGATAGGATGGGATAGGATGGGATAGGATGGGATAGGATGGGATAGGATGGGATACGATGGGATACGATGGGATACGATGGGATACGATGGGATACGATGGGATACGATGAGATACGATGAGATACGATGGGATAGGATGGGATACGATGGGATACGATGGGATACGATGGGATACGATGGGATACGATGGGATACGATGGGATACGATGGGATACGATGGGATACGATGGGATACGATGGGATACGATGGGATACGATGGGATACGATGGGATACGATGGGATACGATGGGATACGATGGGATACGATGGGATACGATGGGATACGATGGGATACGATGGGATACGATGGGATACGATGGGATACGATGGGATACGATGGGATACGATGGGATACGATGGGATACGATGGGATACGATGGGATACGATGGGATACGATGGGATACGATGGGATACGATGGGATACGATGGGATACGATGGGATACGATGGGATACGATGGGATACGATGGGATACGATGGGATACGATGGGATACGATGGGATACGATGGGATACGATGGGATACGATGGGATACGATGGGGTAGCTGGGCTCTTGGAGTTCGACATCAGGTGTTTCAGAACTTAAATTTTCATAAGTCAAAGAGAATGCTCATCAGGCTGAACAACTCTTGCTAAGACGTCATTCCTGTATATGTTATAGTGTAGCTGGGTAATTGGAATTCCACAACAGGTGTTCCAGATCTTCAATTTTTATACATCAACAGAGAATGCTCATCAGGCTGAACAACTCTTGCTAAGACGTCATTCCTATTTATCATATAGTATAGCTGGGCTCTTGAAGTCCACATCAGGTGTTCCAGATCTTCAATTTTCATACGTCAACAGAGAGTGCTCATCAGGCTGAACAATTGTTGCTAAGAAATCATTCCTTTATATCTTGTATAGTGTAGCTGGGCTCTTGGAGTTCCACATCAGGTGTTCCAGATCTTCAATTTTCATACGTCAGCAGAGAATGCTCATCAGGCTGAACAACTCTTGCTAAGACGTCATTCCTGTATATGTTATAGTGTAGTTGGGCTCTTGGAGTTCCACATCAGGTGTTCCAGATCTTGAATTTGTATACGTTAACAGAGAGTGCTCATCAGGTTGACCAACTCTTGCTAACGGTGCGTACAGAATATATAACATAACATGTTATATAACATTGGTGTATAATATTTTTCTTAGTGTTGTCGTGTTATATAACATTTTACATAGTGCGGTCGTGTTATATAACACATGTTATGTAACATGTTACATGGTCTGTACACACTTTTAGACGTGATTGCTATATATGTTATAGTTTCATCATTCTAGCTTAAAAAAAAAATAGATTTAAAAAAATCTATAAAACCCAAGTTTTTAAATGTCCTAAAAATAAGAAAATAACCCTACGGGGCTGAGAGAGGAGCCACTCAAAACGTGGGGGAGTATATTATTAAAGGGATTATTTATGGGATATATTTACATGACGTGTGTAGATCGTGGGTGTAACTTGCAAAGATACGCCCCCACGTTTTGAGTAGCCCCTCTCTCTGCCCCGTAAGGTTATTTTCTTATTTTTAGGACATTTAAAAACGTGGGTGTTTAGATTTTTTTAATCTATTTATTATTTTTATCTTTGTTCATGGGGTTTGAAGCTACCCTGAAAATTTCAGCCTGCTAGCTTATCGGAAAATGCCTCAAAGCCTGTCCGCCATCTTGGACGTCCGCCATATTGGATTTAAGTCACGTCACTATTTTTTTCGTACTCCTGACAGCAAACCCTTTCATTTGATATCCATATCATAGGGGTGCATTTCAAATAGCCTGTCTGCCATCTTGGACGTCCGCCATATTGTATTTAAGTCACGTGACTATTTTTTTCGTATTTCTGACAGCAAACCCTTTCATTTGATACCCATGTCGTGGGGGTGGATTTCAAATAGACAGTCCGCCATCTTGGGGAGGACGCCATATTGAATTTGTTATGACGTTTCTTAGCTAGTCATGTATTGTCATCAGAACTCAGAGGGTGTGCAAAATTTCAGCCTGCTAGCTTATCGGGAAGTGTGAAGTTGATTTGATTTGAATACTTCCATACAACCTTTCATCCCCCCTTTCAACCCCTTAGAACCCCCTTTCCGTAATAAAAAGTAGCCTATGTCCTTTCTCAGGCTCTAAACAATCTGTGTACCAAATTTCATTTAAATCGGTTCAGTAGTTTTAGCAGGAAAGCGAGACAGACAGACAGAGTTACTTTCGCATTTATGTGGATGAGGATAGTGTGGATTTATTGAAGACATGTGAGATATTTATTAAATGTGAAATACCTACTTGATGATTGGGATTTTATTGAGGATTCCAATATTGGTAAGAGAATGAAAAAAATTTCCTACAAGTGTATCTTCTATTTTTATTGTGAAAATCTATATCTATACTATACTTATTAATATTATAAAGCTGAAGAGTTTGTTTGTTTGTTTGAACGCGCTAATCTCAGGAACTACTGGTTCGAATTGAAAAATTCTTTTTATGTTGAATAGACCATTTATCGAGGAAGGTTATAGGCTATATAACATCACGCTATCACCAATAGGAGCGAAGCAGTAAAGAGAAATGTTTCAAAATCGGGAAAATGGATTCCATTTCGAGAGCTTCCGTTGCGTGCGCTGCGTAAACGGTTGAAGATACGCAAAAATAATGTACTACGGAATTATTCCTGATAAAAAGTTCTAAAATCCGATGGGATACGATGGGATAAGATGGGATAAGATGGGATAGGATGGGATAGGATGGGATAGGATGGGATAGGATGGGATAGGATGGGATAGGATGGGATAGGATGGGATAGGATGGGATAGGATGGGATAGGATGGGATAGGATGGGATAGGATGGGATAGGATGGGATAGGATGGGATAGGATGGGATAGGATGGGATAGGATGGGATAGGATGGGATAGGATGGGATAGGATGGGATAGGATGGGATAGGATGGGATACGATGGGATACGATGGGATACGATGGGATACGATGGGATACGATGGGATACGATGAGATACGATGAGATACGATGGGATAGGATGGGATACGATGGGATACGATGGGATACGATGGGATACGATGGGATACGATGGGATACGATGGGATACGATGGGATACGATGGGATACGATGGGATACGATGGGATACGATGGGATACGATGGGATACGATGGGATACGATGGGATACGATGGGATACGATGGGATACGATGGGATACGATGGGATACGATGGGATACGATGGGATACGATGGGATACGATGGGATACGATGGGATACGATGGGATACGATGGGATACGATGGGATACGATGGGATACGATGGGATACGATGGGATACGATGGGATACGATGGGATACGATGGGATACGATGGGATACGATGGGATACGATGGGATACGATGGGATACGATGGGATACGATGGGATACGATGGGATACGATGGGATACGATGGGATACGATGGGATACGATGGGATACGATGGGATACGATGGGATACGATGGGATACGATGGGATACGATGGGATACGATGGGATACGATGGGATACGATGGGATACGATGGGATACGATGGGATACGATGAGATACGATGGGATACGATGGGATACGATGGGATACGATGGGATACGATGGGATAGGATGGGATACGATGGGATACGCATAGGTACGACCTGTTTCCTTGAAATAATGACTTTCGCCCATGTCTGCTTACGTCCTGGGGCTGCCAGCGCCGGTAAAGGCAGGAACGGGCAGGCTCCGGAGTCCGCCTATACTACTCAGGTCCCAGAGGCGTTTAAACGTAGATTTTTCTCTTGCACGAGCATGCGGGCGGCGAGTATGCCTGGGTCGACGGCGCGTTGTGTTCAACACGCGCCTTAATGTGTCATCACAATGACGGGCCCCCCCTTAGAAGGAAGGAAGGAACTATCGAATTACCTTGACCCCAGAACGTAAAGGCCTATTATAGGATTTATAGGACACCGAGGATTTTAATCAGTACAAGTCTGACAGTTCCTCTTACCCTGCCCTGGGTAGGAGGACTCATTTGATGATTTAAGTACGCATATTTATGTATGCTCCAGAATGATGGTTTACAGCTAATGTTGTTAATAAAGAAGCACTAAAAAAATACATTGTTGAGTTCCGACCTCCACGCGAACGAAGTCGCGGGCACAGCTAGTAGTAAAATATGATGTAATAAGACATATCGTACCCTTATTGCAAAAACCGATTATCTGCATAAAAATTCGAGTGATAATGGGTTTTACCTGTAGCTTCGTCTTGACTTGAAGATTCGATATCTATATTTAACTAAAAATTGGTAAAAAACTAGTACTTAGTCTGATTTTTTAGTTGGACGTGACAAAAAATGTTGTGTGGAGGCTCCATTTCAAGCCAGGTGTTTTTTAAGGTTCCGTAACCAAAGGGTGAACGAAACTCTATTACTTAGACTTCGCTGTCCATCTGTCTGTCTGTCACAAAGCTGTATTTAGAGTTCAGGTTCATGATCTTGAGACTCACAGTCAAGGCACTGGAACTCCACTTGACTTGACTTCAGTATTGCAATAATATATTTTTCTCTTCTTTTGTTTAAATCTCCAAAACAGTGTCCAGTCGCAAAAATAACGAAAAAATTCAGCCAAGTATAGCGGGAAAAATCTTGTTCCAGAATCTTATGGTCGCTAGAAAGAGACGGTTACCTCCAAATTAGCTCTGTCAGCTGGCACGTTTTTCGGCATGAGTACTCAGTCCAGATTGATGTAATAAGTCCATGCGCACTCCCTAGATATATTTCTATCTTCTTCTGCGGGACTTATCTCATTACCGTGACCCCCGGAACTGAAAAGGGCAATTGAAGGGCACCGTGGATTTTAGTCAGTACGAGTCTGACAGTCCCTCTCGCCCTGGTTGGGAGGACTCATTTGATGATTTTACCACGAAAAATATCTCCGTGTACATACCAAACGGTTAAAACCATAAAGTTTTGACGTAGCATAAACTAAAGACCGTTTTTGTGCATCCCGTAATCTCATTGGTCCAAATTTGAATAACCATAAACTAAAGATCAACGTAAACTGCAACAGCTGAAACTTATAAAATGTCTGTTTTCCGTTGACGCTTCGCTTGCGTTTTGAGGGTGTATTTTGACAAAATCGGTATTATTAACAATTCTACTCTCATTTTTCTAACAAAATGTGCCTATAGTTCTGTATATTTGTACATTTCCGCTTCGGTTGCCGTTATTCCATTCGCGTGGCCCGCGTAAAGCTGATCTGGTATTACGTTAGTGTTTACGGAAGCGGGGGCAATGGCTTTTAGAATACATGAAGATCAAGAAAATGCCTCTCTGGGGCTCAGGAAAGACGCAGATATGTTTGCTGCTAACCAACGTCGAGCACTTGGCGACCTTAGCCAGTTCGCGTGCAACCAAAGTCGGAACATAAAACTCGTGAGTATACTTTTAACGGATGGGATACGATGGGATACGATGGGATACGATGGGATACGATGGGATACGATGGGATACGATGGGATACGATGGGATACGATGGGATACGATGGGATACGATGGGATACGATGGGATACGATGGGATACGATGGGATACGATGGGATACGATGGGATACGATGGGATACGATGGGATACGATGGGATACGATGGGATACGATGGGATACGATGGGATACGATGGGATATGATGGGATACGATGGGTCACGCATAGGTACGACCTGTTTCCTTGAAAGAATGACTTTCGCCCATGTCTGCTTACGTCCTGGGGCTGCCAGCGCTGGTAAAGGCAGGAACGAGAAGGCTCCGGAGTCCGCCTATACTACTCAGGTCCCAGAGGCGTTTAAACGTAGATTTTTCTCTTGCACGAGCATGCGGGCGGCGAGTATGCCTGGGTCGACGGCGCGTTGTATTCAACACGCGCCTAAATGTGTCATCACAATGACGGGCCCCCCTTAGAAGGCCAAAGCCTGCCGGGGTCGCGGAACTATCGAATTACCTTGACCCCGGAACGTAAAGGCCTATTATAGGATTTATAGGACACCGAGGATTTTAATCAGTACAAGTCTGACAGACCCTCTTACGCTGCCCTGGGTAGGAGTACTCATTTGATGATTTACGTACGCATATTTATATATGCTCCAGAATGATGGTTTACAGCTAATGTTGTTAATAAAGAAGCACTAAAAAATACATTGTTGAGTTCCGACCTCCACGCGAACGAAGTCGCGGGCACAGCTAGTAACATATATAGGAATGACGTCTTAGCAAGAGTTTTTCAGCCTGATGAGCATTCTCTGTTGAGGTATAAAAACTGAAGATCTGGAACACCTGTTGTAGAATTATATAATTTATATTATATACTTTTATATATTATATACTTTTATGGAGTTCATACTATAGTGCATTCACAGTGTACTGACGTGCTCGTTAGCAGTATTTAATTAACGCAATAATTGTGACCTTCTTTATTAATTTGCTTACTCTGACTTAAATTCTGAGTAAATTATAATGGAAACATAGACAAAGTGAACAAGTTTTAATTGAAAATGGATTACAGCCCACGTAGTCCAGTGAAACCATCTACTACACCAGCAAAGAACCTTCAATCTGACTTCTCTATAGAAGTTGCGTCCACGCCCGAGATACAAAAATGGATGTCGTCTATTGAGCAGCAGTTAAATGAAGTCTGCTCTATTGCCACAGATGGCAAACTCAATTCAGAGCAGAAACGGAAAATATCCAATCTAAGCCGTAAAATAGGATCTGGCATCTCGCAAATGGCAGTTTTATATCAAGACCTGAAGCAAAGCCCACCAAGCTATGAATATCATTGATGAACTGAAAGAAAAGCGCGACCTATCTGAACAAATTTTCGAGATGAATCAGACGATCAACAACTCTGGTGTTACGGGGAATGCTTCATTTGCTGACATGGTGAAGAAAGGATCAAATAGTTTTGTGTGACCGAACAATCTGAGCGCTATCGCTATTTATCCAAAAAACGCATTAAAAACAAGTGACGAGACAAAATTTCTAGTACAAAAGATCATACGCCCTGATGAAATGAAGCTCCATGTACGCGGAGTCCATAAAACAAAAACCGGCCAAGTGCGAGTTGGACTCGCCCATGAAGGGTTCCGTAGCAGCAAGCATAGATTAGAGATATAATTATATTGAGATTAGTAAGTAATATACACAAACAATAAAAATAACTTTGTTTTTCATAGTATTTGTATGAATGGCAAAGTTATATTTGCGGTTTTTGAAAATGTACTATATCTCAAAAACTGCTAACTGTATCTCATCCAAACCAATTTTCGTTGGTAGTTTTGGTTGAGGTCTACATTACATATTTTTTTTAGGTTTTTCATTCTCTTATTTTAGAAGTTACGGGGGGGGGGACACACTTTTTACCACTTTGGAAGTGTCTCTCGCGCAAACTGTTCAGTTTAGAAAAAAATGATGTTAGTAACCTCAATATCATTTTTAAAGACCTATTCATAGATACCCCACACGTATGGGTTTGGTGAAAAAAAATTTTTTGAGTTTCAATTCTAAGTATGGGGGGCACCCCCAAAATTTGTTTTGTTTTGATTTTTGTGTGAAAATCCTAATGCGGTTCACATAATACATCTTTCTACCAAGTTTCAACAGGATAGCTCTTTATACTTTCGACAAAAAGTGGCTGTGACATACACGGACAGACAGACAGACATGACGAATCTATAAGGGTTCCGTTTTTGCCATTTGGCTACGGAACCCTAAAAATGGGGGTGTCATAATCAGCACTGAATCAAAACAGGATATTGATAAAGTCAAGGAAGCAGTTCATCTGTCGTTGCCTGCTGGACTCACCGTTGACGAACTTACAGCGTGGCCAGAACGTCTTGAAACGGAACTAATCTATTTATTTGCTGACAACGTTTTAAATTATTTAATATTTGATGTAAACAAAGACGCAGGTTTGTTAGATTTATTATTGTGCCATAAAACTAACGTAATAAGTGAAAATAAATAAAATAAAATCATTCAAAGTGCTGGTAGCGAGAAGACAGTGGCGACTTCCGGTTTTCTACTGTTTTTTACCAAGCTGTAAAAAGCGCCAACCACGGATTGCAATCGTAGGAGTGCCGACTTCTCTAGCCCATACTGACGTTTTCAAGTGCATTTTCGAGCAGAATGTAACAGATATGTTTCCAGAGATGACAATAGAGTCCTTTTTATCAGTTGTAAAGTTAAGCCATAAATCCGGAAAGAAAGATTCATTGACCTGTAACTACATCATCGAAGTTCCAGCCAAGATCCGTAAATCCCTAATAGTTCAAGGAAGGCTTTATATAAATTGGACTTCCTGCCCTGTCAGAGATTTTACGTTAGTTACTAGATGCTACAATTGCCAACAATACGGTCACGCAGCAAAAACATGCAGAGAGGGCAAGTCATCGTGTGGACATTGCGGAAAAGTGGGACATTCCATGACTGAGTGCGCGAAAAAAACCGAAGCTCCTAAATGTGCAACTTGTTCGCGATTTAATAAGCCCCATAACCATAGAACGGGAGATGCGGAGAGTCCTGCTAAGAAAATAGCAGAATACAGGTATATAAACTCAATTGACTATGAGGGCGCATAGAACGTCATACTCTTGGTCAGTCATATGAGTTGATATGCCTTACCTTACACAATAGTTGCGTAACAACAACAGGTTGATGTGCTAGCCTACTTAACGATTTGTTGCTGTCTAAGCATGTGACTGTCGCGTCGCTGGCTATTGAAATAACAAATTACCAAGTGTACCTAATTTAACCTAGTTTATGTTTCTGCGGACGCATATAATTTCTGTCATATTATTACATGTTTAGTTCTAAGTTTTAAGTTAATTATTATTTTAAGTATTTTAGGTTTATAATAAATACTTAATAATATTTTTAGGGCTATTAGATATTGTTAACAAACTAACTTTTGTCGTACAAATAGAATTAGTTAGAGGGAACTTCTCGAATCGTCTCGCACATCCCGTTGTTTTCCCGTACCCGGGCTCTTAGAATTCGACATCAGACGTTTCAGATCTTCGACTTTGACGACCCCGTTATCGCTGGCATAAGCAACAGGATCCGCGTACGAAGTCGCGGGCAGAAGTTAGTACATATAGGAATGACGTCTTAGCGAGAGTTTTTCAGCCTGATGAGCATTCTCTGTTGACGTATAAAAACTGAAGATCTGGAACACCTGTTGTAGAATTCCAAGCACCCAGCTACACTTCATAAATAGGGATGGCGTTTTAGCAAAAGTTGTTCAATCTGATGAGTACTCTCTGTTGACTTATAAAAATTGAAGATTTGGAATACCTGTTGTGGAACTCCAAAGCCCAGCGACACTATATGTAACATATTCATATAGAATGACGTCTTTTTTTTTTTTTTTTTTTAGCGTGTTAAAATCATCAAATGAGTCCTCCCACCCAGGGCAGGGCGGAAGGGACTGTCAGACTTGTACTGACTAAAATCCACGGTGTCCTTCAGTAACCCTTTGTGTTCCGGGGTCACGGTAATGAAGGAATGACGTCTTAGCAAAAGTTCTTTCATCATCATCATCATCTCAACCATAGGACGTCCACTGCTGAACATAGGCCTCCCCTTTAGATCTCCACATATACCGGTTGGAAGCGACCTGCATCCAGCGTCTTCCGGCAAAGTTCTTCCGGCAAGATCTGGAACGTCTTGAATCGTCTCGCGCATCCCGTTGTTTTACCGCCCCGGGGCTCTTAGAATTCGACATCAGACGTTTCAGATCTTCGACTTTGACAGCCCCGTTGTCGTTGGCATAAGCAACAGGATCCGCGTCCGAAGTCGCGGGCAGAAGCTAGTTACATTATAATTTGTTCACCATGATAATATATTTTTCGACTAACTAACCTTTTGTTTCTGACACATTTTTACAATATTAAAACCAAAATCTAGAACATTTTCAAACTTATGTCACCATAGAGTTATACCCAGCCAGTTATAAACTACACCAAATTCTCTAAGGCTATTTCTACAACAGATACCTGTAGTTAAGAGCGCCTAATCTGATAGTTGGCAACGTCGCAAATAGCTGTCAAATATTTGCAAGTTTTAATTAATTTGGCAATTTTACTGTATAAAAATAAGAAATATGGCTCTGTAGTGCACTAAAACATTGATATAGGAATGCAACTAAAACACTGAATTTGATGTTGTAACCGTTTCAGGTGAAAAAAAGCCATTTGGAAAGTTTCCAAATTCGTTTTTTACATCTAAAACTATAAATTCCGTGTTACGATATTGATTATTGCATTCCTATATCAATGTTTTAGTGCACTACAGAGCCATATTTCTTATTTCCATTCAGTAACATTGCTAATTTAATTAAAACTTGTTAATATTTGACAACAATTTGCGCCGTTGCCAACTTTCAGAATAAGCGTCCTTAAAACGTATTTTTTTATATAAGGTTTACAAAAAAGCCGCCATTTATAATTCATACGTCAACTTCAGTGTTGTCAGAATAATTATGTAATTACTACTACATGGTCATACAATAAATAAAACTGTACAAAAAAATAATTATTACTATTTTCTATGTATTATAAAAATATGGTAAAATACATTTTTAAGCAGTCTCACAAACTTATTTTACTTGTAGCTTAAAAATAACATAAATTACAAATAAATTAAGTAAGCCCCAAACTATACATTTTTCTACCATTTCTACCAATGCTTATTTCCTGGCGATTGTGGAAAAGAGATAGCGACCTTCAAAGTTAACCTCTCATTTCTCTCTTTAGTTTTGCCAGACAAGAAAGGAAATCTAAACCGTGAGTAGTAAGATTCAATTTTGTGTGGCAAAAACTTGAGGTCTGTGATCTAGATTATTATATTAAGTCTATGCCATAGACATGTTCGCATATTCGTAAAAACAACTGTGTGCTATTATAATATAAACCTTATTAAAGGGACGTAAAAGCTATTATCGTATTAACACGTACATACACGTCATTATTGTTGCATTTGACGTTTTTACTGTTGACAGAATGGCAGTTGACACTTCAACGTAAACAGACTTTTTCAGCCTCAGTCAGGAAAAATGGGAAAAATGTATAATTATTTATTATTCTAATGTGAAGTCAAAATCAATGAGAATAAGATAAATTCCTATCAATCTATGAGTAAATAATCATTGCATAATACTATGATCAAGTCGGTGATATTCCTTTTTATTTTAAGTTATGGCTGTGAGACATGTTATGGTGTTCGAGTGTACAAGAAGTCTGATATTTTGGAACTCAGGTAAGTTGTAGACTCTTCAGCTTTCCTAACATTCTATGCTCTTTGGTTATGTTTATCATTTATTTTCAAAACTGAAACCTTCTTATTAGTCATAATAAATTCGAAACTGTTCTTGTACCTGTTTTTAACCTAGTGTGTCGGGAATACATTCTGTTTAGTTAGGTCAGCATAATATGGATATTGTTATTCAAAACAATATTAATTCTAACTGAAGTATACCTACAGTACTTTCACAGTTATTATGTCTTCTTATGACTGGGACTGTAGCACCATAACTAATTTTATAGAATTTGATTTTTTTTTGTCTTTTGACAATTCAAAAGTGCCTGTTATTGTTATTATTGTTATTGTTAAGGGCTCCCTTTTCCGCATTTGGACTCGTAGGTGGTCCGTTATGCGTGAGGTGGGACGGTTGGCTATTTGAGCCACCCCAGCTCCTTCCAGAAGCTCAGAAGTCTCCTGGGACGTTCACAGGCTTCTTGGAGCGACCTTGGAGTGCCAAGGTTTTGTGCCCGTTGATTAGCAACACCCTCGCATTCCAGGATTACGTGGGCTGCCGTTTCATCCGCGTTCAGGCAGCCTCTGCACAACGGGCTGTCTGTTGCGTTGATGATAAACAGATGTTTGTTGAGTGGGCAGTGACCGGTGAGCATACCCACCACAACTCGCAAGTCTGTTCGTTGGAGTCTGAGAAGTCTGCTGGTCAGTCGCGGTGTTAGTGCAGGTACCGCCTCTCTAGACTGTCTGCAGTCGGTTGTAGATGCCCATCTGGCATTATGTTTTGTTTGGGTTTGCAGACGTATCCAGGTCCTGAGTTGACCGGATGGGATTGGCAAAAAGGGTGTGGGACCGGCCACATCCACACCCGAGCCCCTCCTTGCAAGCTCGTCTGCCGCATCGTTACCCAATGATCCACTATGTCCTTTTATCCATTGCAAAATGACCTTGTTGCGGTTCGAAATTTTTTGCAATGCTAAGTGACATTCATAAATTAGGCTGGACGACATAATGTTGCCGTTCAGCGCCGTAAGTACAGCCATACTATCGGAGAGAATTCTAATCCCGTAGTTAGAGATGTTCCTCTCCTTGACTGCGATGGCAGCTTGGGTGATTGCTACACATTCACATTGGAATATGGAGCTATGTACCCCTAGCGGTAGAGATATTTTGATATTGAGATCCATTGAGAATACACCAGCACCTGAGCCGGTTTTCGTTTTAGAGCCGTCCGTGTAAATACGGACTTCGTTAGCTCCGGATTGATCTAGCTCGGTCTCTGATAGTTGAATTCGATAGAGTTTATCGAACACGTGAGTTTTGGGGATTCTGTCACAGGGCGCTTCGATGTATGGTACATCGTTTAGCGCCCTTTCCCATATTATGGTGTGATTGCCCCTTTGGTTTTTCCACATGCCGGAGTGTTTTAGCCTGATTGCCGCCATACTGGCCTCCTGTTGAATAAAAAGATCCAGTGGGGGCAGATCCAGCATTATCTCCAGGGCATTAGTAGGTGTTGTTCGCATACATCCTGTGGTGGCTGAGCAGGCCAACCTCTGGAATGTCTGCAGTTTTTTACGGGTGGTTATGAGTTCAGTTCTGGGCCACCAAACTACCGCTCCGTAGGTGATTATTGGTCTAATTACGCTCTTATAAAGCCATAGTGTTATTTTCGGCGAAAGACCCCAGGATTTCCCCAGAAGTCTTCTGCATTGCCAAAATGTTATGCTTGCTTTGTCAATCTTGTGGTCCAAGTGTTTGTTCCATAACAGTTTGCTGTCAATGATGATACCCAGATATTTGACCTCATTTGTTAGGGACAGCTCGGTGCCAAACAGTTTAGGTAGTTGTAAACTGCCAAGATTGCGTTTGTGAGTGAACATGATAAGTTCCGTTTTTGACGGGTTCACTGATAGTTCGTGTTTCAAGCACCATTGTTCGACGATCTTCAGAGCCTGTTTTGCCAGGTTGCACAGTACATTCTCAAAAGGTCCCGTTATGAGAATGGCTAGATCGTCCGCATAGCCTACCGTAAAATACCCATGGTCGGTGAGTCTGCAGATCAGCTCATCGACCACGACGTTCCATAGGAGGGGGGAGAGAACTCCACCCTGTGGACAGCCTTTTGCTACCACACCTCTGGTCGTTGTATTTACGGTGAATTGAATAGCCCTTTGTCTTAGCATATTGTCTATCCACCCGGCAGTCGTGGGTTCGACCCCATGCCTAGATAGGGCTCGGCTGATGCTGTTAAAGGTGGTTTTGTCAAAGGCGCCTTCCACGTCAATGAAGACGCCTAAGGTTGATTGTTTAGATGATAGTCCGTTCTCAATGCGTGATACGACGCTATGTAGGGCGGACTCTGTTGATTTGCCCATACTGTAGGCATGTTGATTAGCGTTGAGTGGCTTACACGACAGAGCATGCGTTCGAATGTCCCTTTCACAGAGCCTTTCGAGGGTTTTAAGTAAGAAGGATGTGAGGCTGATTGGCCTGAAGGACTTCGGCTGCGTGTAGTCACTTTTGCCGGGCTTGGGAATGAATACGACTTTGACTTCTCTCCATTTGAGGGGAGTGTAACCGTAAGCAATGCATGCTCTGAACAGGTTCACGAGATGCACCACCAAACGGTCATCGCTCCATTTCAGTAGTCCTGGAAAGAGACCGTCCAGGCCAGCTGATTTGTATGGGAGGAAGCTGTTGATAGCCCATTTCACCTTATCATGTGTGACGATTCTCTGGGCTTGGTGCCAGTCGGTATTGGATGCTGAATTGCTGGTCTCAGCTTCCCAGCTCCCTGAGGAGGTAATAATACAACCTGGAAAGTGAGTTTGGAGCAGCAGTTCGCATGTCTCAGCATCCGACTTGGTGTACGTGCCATCCGGTTTTTTTAAAGAACCGATGTTGCGCTCAGGTTCGCTGATCAGAATGTTTTTTTATTCTGGTGGCATGGCTGTTGGATTCTATGTTCGAACAGAAGCGTTTCCAGCATTCGCTTTTCCTGAGACGGATACGCTTCTTGTATTGATGTTGGGCTTCTTTAAATTTGTCCCAATCGTTGTCCTGTCGGGTGTTTTTAGCTCTATTGAACAGCTTTCTTACCTTGCGACGTAGTTTTTCCAGTTCTGGGCTCCACCAGCTGGTCTCACCTGCGGGGGCCCTTCGTGGCGTCACAAGTGGGCATGTTTTTTCAAAACAGTCCAGTAGAGTCTTGGTAAGCTGATTGTTGTGGGTGTCAATCACCGCGGCGTTGTCATAACTAGGAATTGGAAGTCCCTTCAGATTTTCCGCCGTTTCGGCTAGATACCTTACGCGGTCCATCTTCCGGGGATTCCGTCGCGGCTCCGCGGGATTTACCATGATGTTAATAGTATATATGATCCACCTGTGGTCAGAGCAAGATAAGTCTTCGGAAACATGCCAGTTCAAGATGTGCCGCGAGATATTCTCTGTTGCAAGAGTGAGATCAATGATAGTTTGGGCTCGTCTAGTGACAAAAGTCGGTTCAGAGCCCCGATTCATAATTCTTAAGTTAGTGGTGAAGAGATAGTTCAGAAGTTCCTCACCTCGTGCGTTCGACTTCTCGCTGCCCCAGATGATATGGTGCGCGTTGGAGTCGGCTGATATGACAAGCTCTAGTCCTTCCCTCTCGCAGTAGGCCACCAGTGCTGTGAGCTCCGGTGTGGGTACCTCCTCGTCGCCTGGCAGATAGGCAGACGCAAGTACCACCTCGGGTAAGCTGAGGGATGGGTTGCTCAGGAGCCTGATGGTAGTCAGGTCCCTGGAACAGAACTCGGTTAGTAGAACTACAGGTACATTATCTGGTAAAAATATACAAGTCCTTGGTTTACTTACGGTAGTGTTCAGGAGGAGCTTACCCCCGATGTTGGATAGACCACAGATTCTGCCATTCCTAATCCATGGCTCCTGGATTAGGGCTATGGTCTTGGTAGGTGCCTCCAGCGCCTTACGCAAGTTGGTCGTAGCGGTAAGGCTGTGCTGGAGGTTGGTTTAAATGACTTTAATGGTCTCGAGGAGGGGAACTGCCTGGGCCATCACTACTGTTCCCGAGCAGTTTCTCCTCATCGTCCAGACCTTCTCCACTAAACCAGTCCAGCCTGGTGGTCTTTGCCGAGGCATCGACGACGGCCATGGGACTGGGAGGTGAGTTATCTCCAGACACCTGCGGAGACACAGGGTTGTTATGGCTCACCGTGGAGGAAGGGGTTGATAAAGCCGGACCTAGGCTTCCAGCAGCTTGCTCCGTCTTTACTGGGACGGTTGCTTGCTCGCTTTTGGCACTAGGTTCGGTGGTCTGAAGGGCAGGAGGTTCGGCCTGCTCGCCCTTGGGTTCGCTTACCTTCATCTCCTGCTGGAGCATCAGGTATACCGACCCCGTCTTGTAACAGACGCGGCGGTCCCTCTGCATGATCCGGTCGGTCTCCGATTGCGGGATTCCAAGGACAATGTAGACACCGTCCTTGTTGTCCTGCTTCTCGGCGTGGTATAGGCTCCAGGAGTCGACGTTGTACCACGGGTTCTGCCGTCGAAGCCTGATGCGCAGCCTATCCACGGTCCCGTCCGTGAAGTTGGGTAGGAACATCCCTGCTTTTATTCTGCGAGGGATCTCAGACTGGCGACGTACCAGCAGTTTAGTCCCATCGATAGGCGAGGGAAGTTCCTTGATGGTACGGCGAGCCCATTCCAGGGTGTAGTCGTCCTCGCACCAGAGCTTGAGGACTCCATCGCTCAGGAAGAGCTTGCCGCGGAAAGAGGGAGCACGGTCGACATCCGTCGATGATGACGGGGCGAAAATTGCCTCATCTAGCGCCAGATCGATGGCAGCCTGGATGGCAGTCGAGTGCTCCTCGTTGAGCTCGTAGAAGGGTTCGGTTGTTACGGCCACGGCTAGGTCGTTGGACCCTATCGCGTCCGCGTAACTAACCCCTCCACGATGGTGGTTGCGTCCTGTTGGCGGGATGTGTCGAGGTGTGGCGGCAAGCTTCACACGTTTGCCTCCATCCCGGGGCGACATGGTGTCGTCGGGACGAGTCCGCTTAGCGGGCTTGGTTTGGCCGTCAGCCGCACCAGAGGCTCCCATGTAGCGCCACCTCTTCCCCGCCCGCTTACCGCGAGGCCGTTTGGCGCCCTTCGCCTGCTGGCCGGCGCGGTGGTCCTGGGCTACCTGCATCGTGCCAGCCGGTCCTGCAGCGTGCTCTGTAGGCCCGCGCTTAACCGGCTTGGCTGGATCAGCATCGATCGATCCAGCAGCAGGCCCTTGCGGGCTGTGCTTATCGAGATCACTGCTGCCAGCGGTTGTCCTCAGGTTAGCCCCCGCGCCCGCCTGCCGGCGAGCTCGCCGCTTTTCAGCGCGCGACTTTGCGCGACGTGTCTTAGCCGGTGCCCTCGCGTCGGACTGAGGGGCAGCGATCTTCCTCGGCTTGGTTTCCAGATTCGCGGTCCACAGGACTTGCGTCTGTGAGACGATCCTGGGCATCGCGTCTCCGAGGGCCGTGAGGTCGATCGTGGTGGAGGTACCGACACCTGTGGATCCGGTGGGTTCCACTTGTGTCGGTACTGATGTCGACGGTGCAGGCGCATATGCAGCCTGGGGAGGCAAAAGCAGCGCATTGGATGCGGCAGGCGACTTTGCCTCCGCGCCTTGCGGCGCGTTTGATTTCGGCGCTTCCTTGGATGCAGCCTGATGATTCCTAGATACCTTTTTTTTCCCCATAGGTTTAAGGTGATTATCGTTCATTCTCAGCGGCGTTCCACCCTCCTTGGAGCCCGCAAAAGGGGACGCTGTTTGCACAGACGCCAGAACTACCCCGAGAATATAGGTTCCCTCCTCAACAAGACGAGGACGAACATCAGTCCGAAGAACCCGGGTACGATTAGCCCCCGTGTGGAAGGGTGTAACCACACGAGGTCGCACCGGGCCCCGCGGGTGAGCCGTCTCGCCTCGAACAGATTCAGGAACCTCGCCAGACATCCCTCTTACGGGCATGTCGCAGCCGATTGACCATATGTGGCTAGCATATGGCCTCCCGTTTTGGGTGAAATCCAGGCCAAAGAGGCGTGTTGCCGTCAGCGGACACTGACTCCGGTCCACTGAGCAGCTCAACCATCCAGGACCCCTTCATCCCCCCATACGGGTCTCCACGCACGGCACAAACACGCGGGTGGCTAAGTTCCCCAACCTGCCATCAGCTATTTTGTGATGACAGGCCCGCAGCTGTATAGCCACAGCTGAGCTGCAGTGTGGGGTGTCAAAAGTGCCTGTAACTGGCCTACTTGAATAAATGATTAGAATTTGCATATGTTCTTTATTCAATTATATGAATACACAATCTTCTCTAAATGATTACAGAGAGGAGGTTCGGGAGATGTTCCAGCATGCCTATGATAGTTACTTGAGGTATGCTTATCCTTACGATGAGCTGCGCCCGCTCAGCTGCGATGGTGTGGACACATGGGGTAGCTATTCCCTCACACTCATAGATGCCCTAGACACCCTGGCTATCATGGGAAATTATACTGAGTTCAACCGGGTTGTTGATCTGGTTTTACAAAAGAAGAACTTTGATGCAGACATTAATGTATCTGTCTTTGAGACAAATATTAGAATTATTGGAGGACTATTAAGTGCTCATCTATTATCACACAAGTAAGTGTTGTAATAATTTTAATTACTACTTTTCATCAAGATATTTCACTAAGCCTTAGGCCTTTTTTTTTAAATCAATTTTTTTTTAAAAAATCATCAAATGAGTCCTCCCACCCCGGGCAGGGCGGGAGGGACTGTCAGACTTGTACTGACTAAAATCCACGGTGTCCTTCGATAGCCCTTTATGTTCCAGGGTCACGGTAATGAGATAAGTCCCGCGACCCCGGCAGGCTTTGGCCTTCTAGAGAGGGGGCCCCGCCATTATGCTGACGCTCTTTGAGGCGCGCGTGGAACACAACGCGCCGTCGACCCGGGCATGGTCCATGGTCGGGCAGCGAGTTGCCCTTTACTCGCCGCCCGCATGCCCGCGCCTACGGTGGCCGGAGATCGTCTTGCGACGTCCGTCGCCGTGGGCGTCCACCACTGCGGGTGGGGCGGAGGGAGGACACTGTCCTCTCCCTCACGCGGCCCGCCTCCTCCTTCGCGAGCATGACTGCTTCGCAGAAGGAGGCGACCGCTTCCCACTCCGTCTCGCCCCGCAGCATGGCCGCGACCAATGCCAGGCGCGAGAGGTCTCCGCCTATCGCCGCCGTGAGGACACGTCGGTGCTCTGCCCAAGCGGGGCAGTCTTGCACCGTATGCTCTACTGTGTCCTCCGGGCGATCTTCGCAGTGGTGACACCCAGGCGTTTCCTCCTTTCTCCTTAGACACAGGTACCTCCCGAAACTTCCGTGTCCGGTGAGGACCTGCATCATGCGGTAGGTCAGGACGCCGTGACGCCTATCCAGCCACTCCTCAAAGAGGGGTCTTACCGCCGCGATTGCGGCGTGCCCGGCCGTCGGTTGCGACAATCGTCCCCTCCATACTGCCCTGAGATCGCGCCGGACCTCTTCCCGCCGCGCCTCGACTTTCGGGGCAGCGGGAATTCTCCCCGGCGCTGCGCCTCCACGCGCCACTCATAGACGCGCTGGAGGGCAGTCGCCTCCAGATCCCAGGGCAGTAATCCGGCAAGGAGGTTGGCCGATTCGCCGGCGATCGTGCGGTATCCCCGGATCATTCGGATAGCCATGACCCTCTGGCATGCGACCAACTTTAGTGGTCGCGTCCGGATGCTCAGGGCCCACACGGGGGCCCCGTAGAGGGCCATGGACCGCACGACACCGGCGTACAGCCTACGGCAGGAGGCGTTTGGCCCGCTGAGATTAGGCAGGAGTCGCCTGAGGGCGGCTGCTGCCCGGTTCAGCTTTGGGGCCAAACTCAGGAAATACTCCCTGAAATTCCACCGGCTGTCGAAGACGAGTCCCAGGTACTTCATCGTCCTCCCGACGCCGATGCGAACCCCCTCCACCGTTATGTGGGACTCAGACCGTGGCGTGTTAACGCGGCCATGAAAACACATGGCCTCCGTTTTGTGCAGCGCCACTTCGAGTCCCAGCTGCCGGATCCTATTACGAATTACCCAGGGAAAAGACCAGTTTTTTTTCTTCAAGTTGTGATTTACAGGAACTGGTGGCTCCCAAGAGTTGTGGGACCTTGGGCTGATGGGAAACATGACATGTTTATCTGTATATTATTTTTTTCAGAACAGGCACAAAATTAGAACCAGGCTGGCCATGTAATGGTCCACTCTTAAGGCTTGCAGAAGATGTTGCTCAAAGATTAATAGCTGCTTTTGATACCACAACTGGTATGCCATATGGTACCATTAATTTAAGGTCAGGAGTGCCTCCTGGAGAGACCAGTGTCACTTGTACAGCTGGAGTTGGAACATTCATTATAGAATTTGGTACATTAAGCCGGCTCACTGGAGATCCACTATATGAAGAGGTTTGTTAAATGCTGTTTGGATGTGATCCCTGTAAAAATAAATATCCCATCTATACTATACTAATATTATAAAGCTGAAGAGTTTGTTTTTTTTTGGTTGAATGTGCTAATCTCAGGAAGTACTAGTGCAAATTGGGATTTTATTTTTCTGTTGGATAGTCCATTTATCGAGGAAGGCTATAGGCTATATAACATCGAGCTACGACCAATAAGAGCCAAGCAATTCGAGTGAAACTATGGTTTCATAGCTGCGAAGTTGCTGCAGTACAGCTAGTAGCTTACTATGGGACATTATTTTATTAAAAAGCACTTAACAATAGTAGTTTATGAAACTGGTACATAATGAGGGGTATTATACACGAGTGTGAGTTTAAAAAACGAGCGAAGCGAGTTTTTTAAAAGTATCACACGAGTGTATAATACCTAGTTATGTACAGTTTCATACACTACTTTATCTACTTTCATTGAACACGAATTTATCAAATAAAAGATAAAGATTGACACAGTATTATGGCGCCATAATTCCCGTTATCACCGCGCATGGGCACCAGCGCGCGCAGCCACAGATAAAAAATCAAATGGATGTATCTATGATCTGTAATCTGTATCGTAATGAAAAAAAAATTTATTATAACATTATTTTGTTAGAGAAATAGTGTCATAATTTAATTTTTTAATTTCATTTCGATATACTGTGTGTAAAGTACGTCATTATAAACTCGTTTTGAGTTTTGTATTTTGAATTTAACGATATGAGAGTAGATAAAGAGTTTTTATGATAGATTGTTGTACATTATGATGTTTACAGATAGCCCTTAATGCTTTGAAAGCATTGTATCATCACAAGTCACCAATTGGTCTAGTTGGTAACCACATAGATGTTATGACAGGCAGATGGACAGCCCAAGATGCTGGTATTGGAGGTGGTGTCGACTCATATTACGAATATTTAGTAAAAGGTGTGTTGTTGTTAAAAAATAATATTATATCAAATGATTTGCCTACTATGTATACATACAGGAAGACTTTTTACCACCGTCCAAAATTTTTCCAGGCATTAGGTATCAATCACAAACCCCATTTTTGAAAAAAAATCGATACGTAAAATTTTCATATTAAATCATTTTCTCATAAGACTTATCCGCTCTGCGTGGTCACCAAGCTAAACGTTAATAATAATACATTTGCCGGCGCATGAAACAGGCAGAGCGCACCCCTCTTAACCCCCGCCCCGCTACACCTGAGCGACACATCACAGCGCGGTGTCCAGATTCATCAACTTTTTATAGATAACTTTGTGACGTGATATCTCAGTATTTTTGTATTGAGTGACACAAAAAGAAAAAAACACGTTTTCAATGATTTTCGCCAAAGATTAATATATCAAAATTTGGATGGTGACTAAAAAATCATCCTGTATATTAATTAACATTATTTAATCAATGTTAATGTGCTCAACTGATTTTTTTTACATACAGCTGTTGTCTCAGTGTATTTTCTTAGATACTTATGTATAAATATAATAATAAATATTTTATACCATTATACGCAATAACGCCTGCGTCACAATTCGCAAAACTTTTTTGGGAAAGAATAATTCAATTGCGAGCGAGTAGGAATCGAACATCATCGAAAGACGTTTAAAAATGGAATGAAAGAATCGACCTTGCTAGGCAGGACTGCGATAGCCTAGTTGATAAGGCATCTGGAGTGAATACTCTAGATTCCTTATCAACTAGGCTATCCAGAAAGACGCAAGTTCGAGTCCTGGTCGCACGCGTATTCTTCTTCCCGCAAATAAAGCTTTTTAAACATAATGTTGCAGGCTCCATATTATTAGAAAGGCCAGAACTGATGTCCATGTTTAAGGAGGCGCGGCAAGCGATAGAGAAGTACTTGAAGAAAGACGACTGGTTCGTATGGGCGACCATGTTGAGAGGACATGTCACGCTGCCTGTGTTCCAGTCTCTTGAGTCCTACTGGCCTGGAGTGCTTAGTCTTGTTGGTAAGTTTATTTTAAAGAGATTCTCTGAGATTTTCTCTGGGGGCTTATCTGTCTCTGTAGCAAAATTCATCAAAATTGGTGCAGCGGTTTAGGTGTGAATGTTTACCAAACAAACTCACTTTCCTTTGGATTATTAAAAGCTAGCTCTGCCTAACCCCGGTCGTATTCAAACAGGTTAAATCAATGAAATCGTTTTTACTGTTTCGTCTCATAATAAACTAGTTTTGACTAGGATTTTTCGTTACAAATCAAAAGTAAAGGGATATTTAACATCTAAAACTCATTATAAGAAATCCACTGGGACTGATAGTATTCGGGTGTTTCTTTTTTTTCCAGTTTCGTACCGTGTAAATCAAAATACTTATCCTTTTACGAAGTCACGGTTACCTATTTAGACAGTTCGACAACCTCGGCAGTCGTTTGGCCGTCTATGGAGGCCCTGTCATATTGCTGACAGGGTAGGAGCAGGCATGCTCCATGAATGGACGGTGAGTCACCATCCGCATGCCCATGCCTACGGTGACCGCAAATCGACTGGTGACGTCCGTTGCCCTGGCCGCGTCAACCGCGGCCGCTAGGTTGTGAGGTGGAGGCTGTCCTCTCCCTCACGCATTAAAACTCCTCCTTTGCTAGCATATCTGCTTCGCAGAAGGAGCCTTCGTCTCGCCTCCCAGCCTCAACCAATGTCGGGCGCGAGAAATCGCCTCGGTCGATCCGCTGTGGTGACACCCAGGCTTTTGTTCCCACCCAATCACACAGATACTACCCGAAACATCCTTGTCCACATAGATTCGTTTAAAAATAGTAGATTAGGAGCCAAGGGCTGTAAGGCATCAATTGCAGCCCGAGATATTTAGGCGCACGAGCGCAGCGAGGGCGCCTATAGTTCGAGGGTGCAATTGATGCTTACACCCGAGCTAACTGCTCTGCTTTACATCTCGATTGTGAGGTAAGTAGAAAAAAACCGGCATTACAAGAATAAAACATTTTATTAAATTTTTAGTGAAATGAGAACAATTTTCATTGAATCGGGAGTGCAGCTTATATCTTCATCACTTGCAGAACTCATGTTTTTTTCCTAATTAGCACACGACCGTAATTATAAAAAAAATCCCAAAAACAAACAATATTTAAAGTAAAAGTTTTCTATTCCCGCCTTTTTTTCATCTTTTTTTTATTTATTTTTTTCAAGAACGAAATTGAGCTTCGCCGTTCGATATTTAAAATTGATGACTATTATACTCATACGAAGCATAGACATTATAATCCTATGGACTGGAAATACCTACACCAAAAACGTGGATACCTACAAGTTCGCCGGGCACATAAAATGGCGGCCAATGCTAGGGTTGTGCCAATCAAGAAACATAGTGTTACTGTAACGAGTATGGATACTAGTATCCCTAGTACTTTTAGGATTACATAATGGTATTACGACTAGATGCCATGATTGAATTATAATCCATGTAGTTACGTAAAAAAAATGAAAATTTTCACATTTGCGCTATTGCTTGTAATTAAATATTATACATATATTTATGTGTTAGCGTTAATTTAAAATTTGACGATTAATTCAGATTGTACAGGTAAACGTTTGGACTTTTTAATTTGTTTTTTTTTTTAAAAAGTCTTTTGGTCCCGCCAAGTCTTCTATCACAACAGCCTTCAAATCACCAATTATTATTATTATTGAGGCGTTTAATTGTTTTCTGTTGCTTGACATATTTTTCTTTAAAGGTTTATATTTTCCAGTTTGTAAAACCTGTAATAGAAAAGATAAATAGTTAAATCAAATCAATTTTATTTCAACTAGGCCAATAATTACAGGCACTTTTGAATGGTCAAAAGACATAAAAATAAATCAGTACAAAATTGTTATGGTGCTACAGTTCTAGTCACAAGACATAATAACTGTGAAAGTACCGTCATTCCAGAGCGAAGATCTCTATGGAAAAGAACGGACAAGAAACTCCATGGACACTCTTTTTACACTCAACGTAGCAAGTTAAGTGTACAGCTAATATTAAAAAAATAATAATGAAAAATTAAAATAGACCGTGGCAGCTAAGAGATGATCAGTCCCATCTGACAGCGCCTTTCCTTCCTTCACGAACATGCCAAATGTATCAGCACTATTAACCAATAACTTAACAATGCACCGTTAAAAAATAATTTGCATATTGCATTTTATTGCTAAAAGTTCTTTTCAAGTGACAGTTGACAAGTCTTTGACAGATTGCGGCGCTTGATGTGCTGCCGTCTGTTTGTCAGAAAACGGTTAAAAATTCAACATCTACATACCTCTTTGTGCACTGTTCCCACAAATTGATGGGTCAACTGCAATGGTGCCTCCATTACACTAAATGCATGCCATGTTCTCTTAGAACATTGCAGCCTGCTTGAAACTTTTGTACGGAAACTAGCGCCTTCTATCCCTCATGGTGAAAACTATTTAGTCGTTTTACCCGTTGGGTTACCACTTTATAGCTGTGTTATAATTTAATCAAAAATAAAAATATAAATAAAAATATTTATGTTGCTAAAACGTATTTATTTAATTTAGTAAATAGAAAAAGTAAAACAGCGAATTCAATCAACATTTTGCAAACACGTTTTGTGTCCTAGTAGATAGGTGACTTAAAGGTCTAGTTACCAGGCCATGAAATTCCAAAAAAAAAGACTTAAAATGTCACCAAAATGCGATAAAGTTAATTATTTTGATTTCGAGATTTCAGGTGATATTGTTTGAAAAACGTTTTGCCCTGGATTTCGACTTCGAGTTGAGCCGTGGACCCTGGATTTCCACTTCGAGTTGAGCTGATGCTCCTCCGTTTTAGCGTGACGAGTTCACAGTCAAGTGCTCTTGTTTTGTGAGATTGGGCTCTGTGTGAGAAATTGACTCTATTTTGGTTTGAGATAGGACTCGTAGTTAGTGATAAGTGTGAGCAATTGACTCTTGTTTGAGATAGGACTCGTGTCAGTGTTGTGAGAAATTGACTCTTCTGTATTTCATAATTTTCCGGTGTTCACATACAATGTCTTTCATGTCTTGTTGTGTGCCTGGCTGTACGATTACCTACTACAGAAGACGGTTGGTATAAATCATATTAAATTACTTATGTTGTTGTTTATTTTACATGAATTAAGCTCAGTCAAAAGTAATTAATCATTAAATATTCCAGGTCTGCTGCACAAATTTCCAAACCCAAATATTGAAAGAGAACGCTTCCAGAGATGGGTTCAAAGTGTTGGAGATACCATCAAAGAGTTTGATGAAATCTTCATTTATAACAACCGAAGAGTATGCCGAAGACGCTTTGAAGCAGTCTTCCACTACCCAAAGAACAGATTAAGTAAATTTGATAAAGATAAAGAAAATTTTGACAAACATACCAATAAAATCAGACAATAATGTTCTCTCAACTTGTGACGATACCTAATAGTGGGGAAGTTTTGTTTTTGACTTATAATAATTTTACTGTCTGACAATTTGAGTACTTTAAGCGGCCTACCCAAATGTCCTTTCTTTGGTATTGTTCGTCGTGTCGTTGAGCTCCTTGTGTTCTGAGTCGAGCTACACCATAACCGACAAATGCTTGCACTGACTGGACAGGTCCACTCAAATCTGTGTGGTTCTTTCCTCAAAAGACCATCTCAGACACCCGCATGGTCCTCGTATGACCTGAGCAAAACAATGTCTGGACTTTAAAAGAGACTGTGACCTCTGAGTTTGTTTCGGCTGTTTCTTCTCAGAGTAGTCAGGTACGAAACACCGGCCTCATCTAGCTTTAAAATATTGGTTATGACGTGTAAAAGTGTTTTTTTATGACCAACTTACAAAATAAATATCATTTATCATTTATCAATAATAGTTATTTTTATAATATATTTTTTTGTATTTTGCCCAGGCCTGCACAATTAAGGATATTAACAGGATAGTAGCAAGCGAGATTTGCATTAATTTAATACCTACTACTTGTTATGTATTTATTTAGACAATTTATTGTAAACTTCATTGTCATCTATTTTCTAAAATAAAAATATGTGTATAAGTAATTTACGTTTTTTATTACAGACAATAAAATCGATTAATCGGCTCTTTCCTGTAAATAGTTTTTGACAAAACTTTTAGAGTTATGTCAAAATCTATTTATAGGAAAGAGTCGATATTTTAAATACCAGAATAAAATTGAAGCGGCCATAGCTATATGTATATACCTATACGTAGCTATAGTTATGGATTTAGTTCATCACCACCGCGGATAGATGGCGCTGCTTGTATGATGACGGAATCACGGTCGAGAGTACCGTCTATCTCATTATACAGGGTGGAATTTTGTAATGCCACCTGGAGGGAAAGTACTCTTAATACTGCAGATAGAAAATTTTACTCAAAGGAAACATTCCTTTATTTTTGAATAGAAAGCAAACTGCATTCAAAGATTTTCGAAAATTCTCTTCTCCCACACCCGGGAATCGAACCGTCTAAAATCTGAAAAAATTAAACCCTGTACTTTTGTTGCATCGATCGTTAGGGTCAATTATAAGGACGAAATCTCTCTAACAAATGAGCTCATTTCGAGCAACTAATTAGTTAGTTTACCATTTTTTGTAAATAATTAAATTAAATTAACATTTCCTGGTTTTCCTTTCATTTAATTTATCATGTTTGTTAGAGAGATTTCATCCTTATAATTGACCCTAACGATCGATGCAATAAAAGTACAGGGTATAATTTTTTCAGGGTTTAGCCGGTTCGATTCCCGGGTGTGGGAGAAGAGAATTTTCGAAAATATTTGAATGCAGTTTGCTTTCTATTCAAAAATAAAAGAATGTTTCCTTTGAGTAAAATTTTCTATCTGCAGTATTAAGAGTACTTTCCCTCCCGGTGGCATTACAAAATTCCACCCTGTATATATTGTAGTCTTTGACTAAATGGTTCATCTATTATGGTAGATGGTTCCTTTATTACAGTAGATGTACAAGAAACATCAGATTCTTGAGTGTTGCTTGTTTCACAGAATACAAATGACTCTGGAAGTTGTTTTTTGTTGGATGTCTGAAAAAAAAATGAAATATGCATTACTATCCATATAACTTAGGCTAAAAAACCAGGCTGTTATTTAACAATCATTTTAATACACACTTACCGAAAATATTGTAGTTACAGAGTTCTCATGTAACCTAATAACATCAAGTGTTCTGTTAAAACATTCTTCTACAAAGTGAAGTGAACACATAAGCCAGTCTTTACTTCGAGAACAAATTTTTTCGTCACCGATAGAGTCCAACCATTTTTTCTTCAATCTTTCATTTTTGGGAAACCTATAAATGATTAGTATTTTTTTTATCAATATATCATTTGGTAACAGTTTCAGTGTAACGAAGGACTAGTATCGGGAACTATTACAGCAACGGTACAACACTATTATTATTGTAAACAAACAAACGAAAATAAGAAATGAAAAATATTGTCTGTAGGACGGAAATAAACCCAAATATTAATACTCTAACCATGAAAACAAGGTCACATAGCGATTTCTTTACCGAAATTGTTCTATTTCATGTAGTTTTGCATGAAAACGTGTTACTAACCTGTACAAAGTCAATTCAGGCTGATTTTTCTTTTTCCTGGCATGACAAGACACAATGGAACATCCAGTCATGTTGAATTACTGTTTGTTAATGGCGACACGCACTTTTAAAAGAAAACACTCCGTAATTTACTCAAAAATCTAAATTCAACAAAAAGTAAACAACTGTTTGACAGCAGAACTACCACGAAACTTGGCACATAAAATGGCGAAATGGGCACGTTTCTGTAACTGTGGGAAATATCCCAACAAAATATTCCATTTTGAGCAACAACCGAAATATTGTTGTCTCTTTTGTCAAATGTGATTACTGCATTAGAAAGAAAGAGACAAACCAATATTTCACTCTCTGTCTCATGTTTGACTCATATTTGTATAAGCAAAAAGTATGTATAGAACATCGGGGCATCTCCATATAACTCCATCTCAATGATACGAAGACAAGGCTGAATAGCGAAGCGACTTCTTTTGTCATTGGGCTGAATGCATGATGTCTATTGCCAGTATGATGGTTTGATGTTCGCGAACTTTTTGAAAGAGTTAAGAGTTTTTTTAATTACTTACCGCCCTAGGGCTTTTCTAACTACATTATTACCCTAGAGCGGTAATTGGTTACCTACAAGCCCCATTTGGGGGTAATAAGGACCTACTTACCGAATATGAGAGATGTAATAATAGTTTATTATTTAACAGGTCTATTGTTTGTATGGGTCCTAAGCATTATTATTAACGATCCATTGTATGTACAGAATTGATAAGGATAATTGGGAAAATACCTGAATAAAATGAAAAACCCTAATAAAATTTAATGAAAAAGCTTTATATTTAGTTAATAACAAGGAAATAAAAAGGACATATTGTTTTATCTATACGAATATTATAAAGCTGATGAGTTTGTTTGTTTCGTTGAACTACTGGTTCGAATTGAAAAAAAATTTTTCGATAGTGCATTTTTATTGATATAACATCCACGCTGCGACCAGTACGAGGGGACCAGTGGGGGTGAAAAAACCGATAACATGAAATGACATGCACAGTTATTTTTTTTTTGCCATTAATATAAAATTAAAATTATTTACAAGAAATTTTAAAACGATTTATTTAAAATTAAAATTTATAGAACTTTGATATAGAAATTAGGTAATGATATAGAAAACCATATTATTAACTCTGTCTGTCTGACAGTCCCTCCTGCTCTGCCCTAGGTGGGAGGACTCATTTGATGATATTACCACGCTAAAAAAAGCGCCTAAGTATAGCCTTCCTCGTTAAATATACTATCCAACTCAAAAATATTTTTTTCAATTCGAATTTCAGTTACTCCTGAGATAAGCACGTTCAAACAAAAAAACTCACCGCGATCTGATCCGTACCGACCTTTCTGCACCGTCAGCCTGCTTCTTTGTAAAAGCACCCATAAAGGATCTAGCATAAAATTAACACATTTTAATCTAAATCAACTATCTTTGAGAGCATTTTACAGGGATCACAAACATTATTGTTAACATTAACACTTGAAATGCATTTAAAATGTAGTAAAACTGACTTACTAATTCACTGGCAGAACACAGTAAAAATGGCAAAATCAATTTCATAACCTCGAAATAAACCAGTTGCAATGAAATGACGAATTTTATTATTATATTGGCGAAATTCCCATTCGATTTTTTTCTTATGACTTGGTAGATGATTTCACAGTAAAATAAAGCATTGAGTGTCAGGACGAGGATTATTAATCCTGTGTAAACATAAAAATATACATTCACATAGTAATCTAAATGAGAATATGTTAAGAGAAAATAGATCAATCCCGTAGGCATTGTTAAGATCCAAATCAGTAAAGACAGAGTCGCTAAATTCCACTTTCGCGAAACAGTTCTTGGCATCACTTGATCACGTAAATTCTTCGTATACACAAACATCCAACATACTACTACAGTGGACATATGATACAACACTGCTGAGAGACCATCCAGTGCATACTTATAATAGAACTCGTAATCCGTGCTTGTAATAAGAATGAACAATTGAAATGCGAGCACCAATCTCGCCACTGACAGCTGCGTGAGTATCTTCTGGTCTGTATGTCTTAGCTTGGGGTTGACCACGGAGAGCACGATTTGCAATATCACGCATAGCGCTGATAATATCAGCCCAGTCATCACAATGTAGTCCGTAACAGCGAAGGCGGCCATGATGTCGATAAGCTGTGTCGCCGGTCACTACGATACTATACAATTATTTTCCTTAACAGCTACTTATACCACTGTATTTTTGCGTTCAATATTTTCATTTCATTACGGCACACTGCTAGACTATCTATATATATATATATATACTAGCTTCTGCCTGCGACTTCGTACGCGGATCCTGTTGCTTATGCCAGCGACAACGGAATCGTCAAAATCGAAGATCTGAAACGTCTGATGTCCAATATAGCCCGAATGCAAGACGGATCGGAAATTGAGGTCCTTTAAACTCAAACGGCGGCATATCATTTGGGATCCTCGGAATGGGAACTTCCTCACCTTCGAATTTTCCTTTGAGTATCGTCGCGTAAGTCACATTGTTCATCAATTGATTTACCACCAAACGCGTTCTGTTGCACAGTTTTGGTTGGTTTATGTTTCGAATCATGATTACTACGAAGCCAACCTTTGTTTGTAAATTGTGCGGTGGTAAGCCAGGCATATCCAAGGAGTTTTAATTCAATTGGAAAGTTGGTGGCTAAACGCAACTGACATTTTTTTACGTGGTAAAATCATCATGTGAGTCCTCCCAACCCAGGGCAGAGTGGGAGGGACTGTCAGACTCGTACTGATTAAAATCCACGGTGTCCTTCAATAGCCCTTTACGTTCCGGGGTCACGATAAATCGTAAGTCCCGCGACCCCGGCAGGCTTTGGCCGTCTAAAGGGGGACCCCGTCATAATGCTGACACTCTGAGGCGCGCGTGGAACACAACGCGCCGTCGATCCGGGCATGGTCCAAGGTCGGACAGCGAGTCACCCACACCCACACCAATGCCTGGCGCGAGAGGTCTCCCCCTGTCGCCGACGTGAGGACACGGCAGTGCTCTGCCCAAGCGGAGCAGTCCTGTATCGAATGCTCCACCGTGTCCTCCGGGCGGTCCTCGCAGTGGTGACAACCAGGCGTTTTTTCGTCGTATAGTTGTATTGAATTTATGCAGTCCTCCGTCCGTTTTCCTAGTACTTTTTGTTCAGATCCCTTATTCAATTTCGGCACCAATACCTTCTTCGTGATCATATTACTACGTTTTATGTCACGTCTCAAGGAAACAGGATAAAAATTTGATCGTCTTGGTGGCGGCATGGCATTGATATCGGCAGAATAAGTTTAGAAACTCAATACAAACATATCAACCGGTCAATTGATGTTTTGATTGATAAATTTTTCGTTTTGCTGTCAATTGCGTTTTATTATACCACGTTTTATGTCACGTACCACGGAAACGGGACAAAACAAAATAAAAAAGGTAAAAAGTATCCTATATGTTTCTCCTGGTTCTAAGCTACCTCCCCACCAATTTTCAGCCAAATCGGTTCAGCCGTTCTTGAGTTATAAATAGTGTAACTAACACGACTTTCTTTTATATACACCGTGTTCTTCACGTTATCCATAAACTTTAGCAGATACTTCTATGGCTTTTAAAAATACAATCCAACAAAGGAAGTAGTACTTAAAAAGGCTTCGTTACAAAGATATTTGTAATTTCATTTAATGAAATTTAATTGAGCTATGCAGTGAGAAAGTATCTTAATTTGAAATCTATCAAATACTATTTGCATTTCATTTGTTTCAGCCCGCCAAATGTTATGAATGAAAATACGACGTTGCCAATTCGGATAAAGAGGCATACATATCGGGTTATTTACGTCTAGGTATTTAGTTTGTATGAAAATTAACAAAAAATAAAAAATAAGAATTTATTAATGTGTCCATAATGAAAAATGCTTACTTCCGTGGTTTGAACATCTGGTCGAAGTTTATGTATATCGTCCGGAACACGGTGTATATAGATATATATAAGATTTTTTTTGCAGTCCCCTTAATTCTCGCGCTTGGTGCCTGTTCCGGTGTATTTAAGCGGAAGTTCGCAGGTTCAAGTCCTGTCCACAATGGAATATTCAAATTGTAAAACGAGGGTCCTTTTACAGGTGAAAGCGATACAGCAATGCGTATAATACACAACTACCACAGTGTTTGGCGGCAATATGGTTTCACGCCTGAAGTCTACAACCTGGGTACGGGCGAAGCTTCATCGTCGAGGGAAAGTTACCCCCTCCGCCCAGAACTCATAGAGTCGATCATGTACCTTTATCGAGATACCAGAGACCCGATATTGCTGCAAATGGGGGAAGATATCCTTAGGAGTATACAGCATTCGGCAAGAACACCTTGCGGTTATGCTACGGTAAGTTGTTTCAATTAATTATTATTGTGGTTGATGAGTAAACCATCTGGCTTCGTAAAAGATCAATTTGTTCTGTTTTATTTCAATGAAACAAGGTAATTCCGAACAATAACCAAAACTATGTATGTTATCCTTGTGTCGATCTGAAAATTCAGTTTAACAATGTTAAAACATTACCCCCTTCTTGGGCAACACCACAGTCGAACACTTACCAAAGAGGATAAGTTTCACCAGATCAGAAAAGATTTTAACCTCTTTCTGAAGGTCCGATTCAGCGAAGATAAGTATCTATAGTCACACTTAAAACATATGATCTTGCAGATAAAAGACGTACGCGATCATCGCAAAGAGGATCGTATGGAATCATTTTTCCTGGCTGAAACAACTAAGTACCTATACCTACTGTTTGACCCGGACAATTTTATCCACAACCCGGGCGTACATGGAACTGTTATAAATACGCCTAACGGAGAATGCATTGTGGACGTCGGCGGTTATATATTTAATACAGAAGCGCATCCGATTGATCCTACTATGCTGTATTGTTGCCACGAAGCTAGACAAGGGTAAGAAATTATTACTATAGCTGGATAATTTAGAAATTAATTAATCATGAGAATCATCTTTGTCATCTATGTGATGCATGATTCTCTGATTATCTTTGTCTTATCCAGATTCAGGATCCAATAGTTAATTTATAGATTAAATCGAAGGCTCTTCATAAGTATACGCTCTTTTTTTTCAGAATCAATATAAGCGAAGTTCACAGAATGTATCAAATACTTGAAGAAGAAGATAATATAAAGTTTATGACTATAATAGAAGGTACAATAAAAGATAATGCACCAAATGAGACTGTAGAAACATCTCAAGAAGGAGGACTAAATGTATCTGAAGATGTAAAAACTGGTACTATTGAAAAGATTGATCAAAACCAAGTTTTGATTAAAACTGAAACTAGAACTGGGTATGTCAATATTGACGGTACAGAGAGAGAGAAGACAAAGAATGAAACTAGTTTAAGAGACATAGTCAAAGAACGTATCAATAGTTACTACAGTAACAGTAGCACTAATCAAGAGACAGACGTTGAGATAAAATTTTCTACAGAAAACAATACTCCAACAACGCAATTTGACGTCGACGATATCATAGTGCCACAAAATCCGCCGGAACCTTTGCAGACACCAAGCGAAACAAAAGCAAAGGAAACTTTCAAAATATTACCGAAAGTTATCCAAGATTTCTTGTCTAGCGACTGGAAGTCTAAAACGAAATGTGAACCTCAACATATGTTAGAGCGAATACGTAAAGAGAAAAGGTATCCTGATCATCCTGATGTCGGCAAGTATGACTTGTTATTGACACCAGCACCATCGTTTCTACAGAGGATATCGTTGGCTGGTGAATTTTTAAACAAAAAGCAGTTAGAAATGTAGTCATTAATTAAACTGAGTTGAATGTGGTGCGTGCAAGATATTATTATTATCCTTCTTCTTATCTCATTGAATGTATCACTTTTTTTGTACATACAAGTTATTCCTTTCTGCATGTACGTATAGGTACCACAGTGTTTATAATGATAAGAGATCTAAATGTACTTGATACTTGAAGTAGTAAAGTATGAAATGTTACAAAAGTGAGTTTCTATTTCTAAATCATGCGCAGCACCCTGTTCGCGTAAATTAATGTCGCGTAACGAATCTTTGTAAAGTAAATAATCATGAATACTTTTCTTCAAGACAAAGCGAAGTTCTTTCCATTTTCAAAGGAAGTTCGTTCGAATTCAAAGTTTGTGAGCATAACCGCGTTAGATTGGTTGCTAAAAGCGTCTGGTGTACTGAATTCGAAGGTCGCAGATTCAAATTCTGTTCGCAGTAGATTTTTTCTTTCCACAAAAAGCTTTACAATTGGCGACGCAGCGGCGTTAATGTGAATAAATATTAAACAATTAGAAGCGTAGTTCCAGTAATAAATATAATTTATTGTATATTCTATGTTAGTCTTGAGGAAAGGGACGAAAAGCCTAACATTTATGTTAAAGTCGATCGAAAAGTTAAGGTAACTAATAATATCTAACTTCACACATTACATACAACTGGTATTTAATTTGAACTTGCTGTAGGTGATAAATCGCTTCGAGAGTCTCACATGGACATCCGCCTTTTTCGAGAAAATCTTCTCGTGTAAACGAGGCTTTAATGCTCTTACTCTACTTTAAAAAGGTTTTGAATCATACTTTTACATTGTCGTTAATATTTATGAAGAAAGAAGAATATCAGCTTATATCAGTGAGACTCGTATGACAGCATTGACACCTTTTGACATGACATGAAACACAATGAAAATGACCTGTAAATATAAATTTTCGTAACTTATGTAACTTCATATCATTAACATCATAAAAATGAATACGCTCCCTTTGAATATGAGTAGCCGACCAGCGAATCGAAAGGTTGCCTTGAAAGGTGGTGCGTGTGAAACACAGTGCTCGATGTTCAACCACATGTTTATATTAACATGTCAGAACTGAAATCGACTGTATCAGAAGAAATTATTTTGTCTTCCAAAGGATACAAATTACAAAAATTTTTAGGCGAAGGGGCCTACGCTAAGGTATTCATATTTTTTTCCTTATGAATGTTCTATAGGTTCCTAGCTAGATGCCAATGCTTGCAGTATTGCTAACCTAATTTTTAGTGTCTTATCTAAAATCTGCAATGTTCTTCAACAGGTGTATTTAACAGAATTTACTGCAAAAGACGATAGTCATAAGATTTCACTCGCTTGTAAGATTATAGAAACATCGAAAGCTCCAAGAGATTTTGTAGTGAAGTTTCTGCCACGCGAAATAGATGTGCTCGTGCGTTTAAATCATCCGCATCTTATTCACGTACACAGTATATTTCAAAGAAAAACAAAGTATTACATTTTCATGAGGTTCTCTGAGAATGGAGATTTGTTGGGGTATATTTTAAAAAACGGCTGCGTTTCTGAGAATCAGTCAAGAGTTTGGTTTCGGCAATTAGCACTAGGTTTACAATACCTCCACGAATTGCATATAGCACACCGTGACATCAAATGCGAGAACGTTCTGCTGACGGCGAACTTCAACGTTAAACTTTCTGATTTTGGTTTCGCGCGGTTTTGCATTGACGAAACCAACGCAAACATCTTGAGTGAGACATACTGCGGGTCGATGTCATATGCAGCGCCAGAGATTCTACGCGGTAAACCTTACCTGCCTAAGCCGACAGACCTTTGGTCTTTGGGGGTGGTGTTATTTGTAATGCTAAATAAGTCTATGCCGTTTGACGACACGCGAATGCGAAAATTATATGAACAGCAGATGGGCAAGAAATATAGGTTCAGATCTCGAGTAGGCAGCACTGTCTCTCTCGAGTGTAAAACTATCGTGAAACATTTGTTGGAGCCGGATCCAGGACTGCGCCACTCTGCCCACCAGGTGCTCAGTTCCGACTGGATTGCTATGGATAGTAGGCTTACAAGTGAGTTTAAAAATATCTTAATATTGTGTGAACGTATTTAGCTTATCGTAGATTACTGTGTAGGTATAGTAAGCAAGTCAGCTTGACACTCACGTTTTGATTTCACGGCCAGGTGGCCTACCATGACGTCTTAAAGCGTGAGTCTTTAGGCTGTGGGAAAGAGATGGCGCTAGACGACTTGTATAGCTCTGTCTCTTTCCCACAGCCTAAACAATCACGCTTTAAGAAGTCATGGTAGGTCACCAGTAGACACCTGTGCTCGCTACCTAGGTCCTGTTGGCCGTGGTTCAACCAACTTTAATTGCGAGAGTTGGTGGATTTCGATTTACAGATGCCAGTACATCAACCTTCCTCTATTTGTCAAATTTCTTTAATAGATTTTCAACCTTATCACAATAGTACCTAGAAGGTTAATGTTTGATTGGTAAAAATTGACAGATTTGGGTGGGTTGACCTGCAGGCGTCTGTACCCAACATTTATATAATATTAGTTTCATGAATGTTACACGACCGGAAAGTTTTCAGTTCTAGTTCACCGTTTTGCAGCGCCAATCTAATATATAAAAATCTATGCCACTTTTCGTTGTAACTTTATAACTCAAGAACGGGTTCACCTATCCAAACCAAATGTTTAGGCTTTTTTCGGACTATTTAGTAGATTATTCATGTGAAGTTTGCACAAAATCGGTCGAGTGTTTCTTCATTTATCACATTTTTTGTAACACGTAGCGAAGCACGGGGCGGGCCGCTAGTAACTTATATATGTATATTCGAATGTGTGTCTCTAAGCTTGATGTCACAGAAAAGGGGTCTGTGTTCCAGCAACGGTGGAATAAAGACTGTCTATGGTTAGATCTTCGAAAGTTTTACAAAAGGAAGCACAAGCATCTTACAACTTACTTTTAATTATAACTAGTGTAGGTGCATTAGGAACTTTATCATTATGAAAAATACTTTTAAACTAAATTTTAATAGCTTTGAACGCAGTAGAAGCACAAGCACTCAAACGTGCCCGAGAAGATACTCGGCGCAACTCCATCTGTGCACCACTTCCGAAGCAAGGCGACATACTTGACGTAGGCGTCCGAAGAGGTTTATCTGTGTATAAGGTAATTTATATTAATAAAATAATGAGGAAAGATTTGTTTGTTTTAAGTCTCATGTAATTGGGGGCGACTCTTCGCCCTTCTGTACTCTATGGTGCCGGCACAATTTGGGAAACCCCGACATAGACATTCATAAGGATTTTATGTCAATCACTCCACCCGTTAGGGGAGGACACATTTTCTGATTTTCCAAAAAAAAAAAATTTATGGAAATGCTTAACCCGCATGCATCGGTACAGGTAGTCGGTAGACTTTATTGCGAGATAGACTAAAATGTTGGCTGATACATTATATTGTAATTTACAGGCCAGTGAAATGATAAAGGCTCTCGCAACTGTAACTTCACAGCACAACCCCTAAAGCCTAAATGGAAGGAAAGACAAAGGTAATTAATATTTTCAACAATTCAGTATTATACGTTTATTTATGGCTATTTCTCTAGGCGTTAGTTGTTTAATACCATTTGTAGATACGTCTGATAATAATGCAACGTACTAGTGTTAATCCCGCGTAGAAAAGATCCAGAAATGACCCTCATGTCGCAAAAAAATGCCCTTAAAGTAAAGACGAAAATCAGCCTGCCGATACGATTGATTGCAAACCCCCTGATTCAGGATAGATTCATTATGAGAGATATATTCGTAATAGTTATCGGTTTGTTTTTGATAGGCATAAATAGTCTATTATTACGTATGTTTAGGACAATACATAGATATTATCATTCCACAATCCACAGTTGCATCATTTGGAAGAAGAATTAAAATTAAGTGGATCTGAACAATTAACATTGGCTACACGCGGTTATAAAATGATAAAAAAAGTAAATGAAGGATCATATGCCAAGGTAAGAAAAATCTAAAATTAATTAACAATTAATTTTTTTTATTAATTAGTGATTATAAAACGTATTAAATCATTTCAATTACAACAGGTGTATCTTGCGGAATACAGAAACCCAACGAAAAATGACAAGACGTCAGTACTAGCGTGCAAAGTGATTGATACCAATACTGCACCTAAAGACTTTGTAAGGAAGTTTTTACCGAGGGAAATAGACATGTTGATCAAATTGAATCACCCCCACCTCGTACATACCCATAGCATATTTCAAAGAAGATATAAATATTTCATTTTCATGAGGTACATGGAGCATGGAGACTTGCTGGAGTATATTCTTCAAAAGGGCGCCGTACAAGAGGACCAGGCGCGGATTTGGGCGAGGCAGCTTGCTCTGGCCGTACAATACATGCACGAACTTGAAATAGCTCACCGTGATATAAAGTGTGAAAATGTTCTTCTGACTGCCAACCAAAACGCTAAGTTATCGGACTTTGGCTTTGCTCGTATTTGTATTGATAAATCTATGAAAGATATTCAAAGTGAAACGTTTTGTGGCTCTTTATCTTACACTGCTCCAGAAATATTGCAAGGCACGCCATACTTCCCTAAGCCAACAGACGTGTGGTCGTTAGGTATCGTGGTGTACGTGATGCTCAACAGAGCAATGCCCTTCGAAGACAAGCATATCAAACAGTTGTTTCAAGCGCAAATGAATAAAAATTGGAAATTTCGCTCGAGATATATTGATTCTCTTTCAGAGAATTGTAAGCGATTGGTAACGCTTATGTTAGAGCCAAATTGTTCGAACAGAATAAAAATTGAAAGTATTATCAACAGCGAATGGATTGCAATGGACTCAAGATTATTAGGTAATGTTATTTGATTAATATTCATAATAATATAATTCATTAAGTCTCAAGTTTAATGAAAAATATTAGTACAGACGCCAGCATATCAGCCTACCCCAGTCTGTCAAAATTTTCCAATCGAATAAAATATGAACCTCCTGATTTTGTGATCAGGTTGAAAATTCGTTAAATAAATTTGGTGGAATGAAGCAGATTGATGTGCTGACGTAGACGTCAGCGACGAGGTGCAGACTAGAGTCATCCCTCTCTTTCGACGTGCGGTGACAGTCCGAGTACAGTATACAATATAGAATACAGTATTCAGAAAACACTAATTAAAACTGAACGTATTTCGAATTTTAATGGTTTCGTGTTAGCTCTTGTACCTACACGGAGTTGTTCATCACTAGGGTTGCCATCTCTAAAATTTGGAAACCAGGACAAGACGCGTGAAAACCCCGGATTTTAGAGTCCAGAACCCGGACATCAGTCGAAGTGCGCACCGTGGCAATTGTGTTGGGAGGGGTGGGGGACGGTGAAGTGTGCGTGTGTCGCGGGCGGCCCAAGACTTTTAAAATTTTTAAACCCGGACTACAAATGAAAACCCCCCCGGACGCTCTCGGACGGATGGCAACCCTATTCATCACCCAATATCTCTCCGATTTTCTGTTGATCCAATAACAGATAGTTGTTTCTATTTTTTTATAGAATGGACACCTCAGGAAACATTAGCATATAAAAAGGCCAAGGAAGAAAAACAAAAGAGACTGGAGGCCCCAGAAGAAACAAAGATAGAAAAGGATGTTTCCGCGGTGCCTGAAACATCGATGAGGAAGGTTGATTTACCTGGATCGAACTCCTGGTAAAAACATTTTCAGTACCTTTCGGTCTTTATAGAATTTAACATGCAGAAGTAGGTTCTCGAGATGATCGCCATCAAATGTTAAATTGTATGAACCTACCGATATTATCTTACAGAATTAACAATGAAAGACATCTACGAGTTCTAAGAAAATACATTTGTTGTTTGAACACACATTGGTACTTGCCAGGTGTGGAACCCGAGGCGTCGAGCTAAGGAAGCGGACCCATTAACCTTCCGGTCATCAGGACAATCAGAGCCCATACTTACGGACATGAAATGAGTAGGTAGGTACTTACGAAATATGTCCAATAATGAAATAAAACCTACAACAGTCTGTGCTTAATTTGTTTGTAGTAGGTAAATATATTGCCATCAAATTATTTAGAAAATCATGTATGACGACTGAAAAACTGTAGAAATATTTGAAAATGTTTTTATTTCAATACCTAGTTTTCCACTACTGCTACTACTTCTTGACTTAAAACTTTGTATGAAATTTCGTTCGGCGTACACGCTCTAAGTCTCCATTTGCACGAGCGCATTTTTTCTAGGCGATTAAAAAACGCTGAGTTAGATAGAACAAAAAGGTGAATTGAAGTAGCAGTTCGAAAAAAAGCGCTTCAAAGGCGCTGACGTGTGAACAGATGGGAATGCATTTGTTCTATTTCGGCGTTTTTATAACGCCCAAGAAAAAGCGTTAAGAAAGCGCTCGTAGGTACTAATGGGGGCTAAGGCTGTCTCCCCAGTAGGCAAACTGTGTAGTGTTGGCATACAGTTTTTATAACATTGTATATTATGTAGGTAGGCTCATCCAAATAGGTTTTACCTATATTAAAAGCTGTCATTCCAATACTGGTACTGTAGCCAGTTGAATGACATAAAAATCAAATGTCACTCAAATACATTATGTAAACATGATTTCGACATTACAGTTTTAAAACAATTCAAAATGAATATTCAAACACTATAACAATTTCTCACCCCAAAATTATACCAGTATGCTACCGTTCAAAGTAAAAATGAAAAAATAAATAACTTTCAAGAATGATATAAATGGGTCCTGCTACCGATAAAGCAGACATAAGTGCCACTCAGTCCGATCTAATGATATTACAAGAAAAAGGATTCATATTAGAAAAAATGATTGGAGAAGGTTCCTATGCTAAGGTAAATAACGACACGAACCAGTGTTATGAATGAAGTAAAGTAAATCTAGTACTTATTTAAATCAAGTCTAAATGGTGAATTACCTCTGTGCAGGTTTACAAATCGACACACATGGTTGACGAGACACGCCACGCTGTGTTGGCCTGTAAAGTGATAGATACAGCGGCAGCTCCGCGCGACTACCTCACCAAGTTCTTACCAAGAGAACTAGATGTTTTAATTCGTATCAACCACCCTCACATAGTGAATGTATCAAATATTTTCCAACGACGCGCTAAATACTTCATCTTTCTACGTTTCGCAGAAAACGGCGATTTGTTGGATTTTTTAACGCAAAACGGCGCCGTCCCGGAGAACCAATGCAGGCTATGGATGAGGCAGATTTTATCAGGGATTCACTACTTGCACACTATGGACATAGCACATAGAGATATGAAATGTGAAAATATCCTGATAACATCGAATTATAACGTAAAGGTGACCGATTTCGGTTTCGCGCGGAGCGTGGTTTCACGCGGGCACGACATTCTAAGCGAGACCTACTGCGGGTCTCTATCTTACGCCGCTCCTGAAGTACTGAAAGGCGTGCCGTACTTACCCAAATTGGCGGATATGTGGTCAATCGGGATTATCCTTTACACCATGCTCAACAAAGCATTACCATTTAATGAGACGTCCGTCAAGAGGCTCTACGAAAAACAGGTACCTCAGGCTGCTTTTCCACCAGAGATGTGCTATGCTACGTTACTGCGGATGCGTTTGACGTCCACCAATCATATTCATTGGTTTAAATAGCACAGCACTGGTGGAAACGGATTCAACTAAGATTTTAATTTAAATGGAAGGATACATGCTATGGCTGCGTGCTATGGGTCGTCTTCCTTACTATCGATACATAAAGAAAAGAAAAATTATTTTATTTTTCTACAGAAGAGCATGCAGATTACATAATATTAATACATCGCATAGCTCGAGCTGCGCATCTTCCTCGCGCAGCTACTTTGTGTCGGCGATCTTCATAGCACATCTTACTCGCACCGCTACATAGCTTAGCATCAGTGGAAACGATCACACAGTTTCTTAGCTCAGCTTTTACATTCTCGCAGCACAGCTACATAGCACATCTCTGGTGAAAAGGCACACTTAAACATACACGTATCCAACTGCAGTACACAACCCTACAAACATTTTATAGGTCGCCAGGGAGCATGACGTATCAATTATACGCCTCCCCTCCCAAGTATCAAGAGCCCCAGACGATTGAAATAAAAACGTAAAATGTTGCTCTTAAATGAAAACTTATCGTGGCCATAGCTCAATTTTCAAAAAGGCTATAAATCATAAATGACCTATGATCAGTCGGTCAGCATTTTTAATTTACTAGCTCCCTTAAAAATTCTCTTAATGACATCAGTCATAGCATTAGTTACACGAGCCATGATGCTATTGTCTTTATCCTGCAAAACTATACACTTACATTAGAAGGGCCCCAAACAAGTTCTGGCCTAGCTACGCCACTGGCTAAGAGCAAACCTATTTGAAATAAATATAAAGGCAGTCTTATTATCATACTGGTATTCAGCTATATCCGGTTAGACTGAAAACCGATCTCAATATCGTTAGAGAGATGATATTCTGTCACTGCAAAGTAAGCTTTAAAATTAACCCAGTACTTCACCCGTCTTTTCTCTTTCATTCTACCAGATAATGCGAAAGTGGCGTTTTCGTACAAACGTAGTGAACCAACTGTCGTCAGAATGCAAGCAGCAAGTCACTCAGCTGATCGAGCCTGATCCTAACTGCAGGCCGACCGCGGGCAGTCTTTTCACCGCACCCTGGATTGCGATGGATCCCAGGCTCTCAAGTAATTATATTTATTGTTTTATTATCAGTATATTACGGGTAGTCCTACCAACCAGGATAACCGAGATAATTGTAATAAGTTTTATGTTGTGAAGGTTTTTTTTATGGTGGTAAAATCATCGAATCAGTCCCACGCAGAGGGACCGGGAAAGACTGTCAGACTTGTACCGACTAAATAAAATCCACGGTAATCCTTCAACGGCCCTTAACATTTCAGCAACCGGTATGCTTGATGACATAATCCCTTGAAATGTTGTGGAGGTTAGATTGCAGGCTGCATTTCTGCAGTTGCATCCGGTTAATTGAATCCCTTTTTTTTCGAAGTATGGAGTTCCTCCGCCCGTAGAAAGCGGAGGGAAATATCGGAGTTTGGACTCGACTGACTAAAACCACCCAGGTGGTCTACAATGACGTCATGGGAACGAGCTCAGGGAACGAGATGGCGCTAGACGACTTGTATAGCTCTGTCTCTATCCCACAACCTAACTACTCACGCTATATGATGTCATGGTAGGCTACCTGGTGTTATATCGCAGTTCGCACACCTGTCCAGTGGTAGTGACATCTAATGTGACTTCCGCTGCCCGCAGCCGTAGCCAGCTACGCTGTTTCCCTGTGCTATGATCAGTACGTCATCTGCATAACACGTTAGGTTTACGCCAGGCAGGAGCTCGCCCCGTAAAACCCAGTTGTATTAGATATCCGACTGGCGAGGGCCCAGCGCGAACCCTGTGGAACACCTAAGCCGGTTCTGCTGCGTCATGTTTTAAACACACAGAACATTGTATGGACAGCCTATTTTAATCGAGAACAAATCTAAAAAACATACAACACAACCTGTATGTCAACGTAATAAGGGTGTTACTAATGCCATTCGCATCGGATCGCGTCGACTTTAATACCTAATACAGACTGCAAGTTTACGCTTGCAGTCTGTATTAGGTATTAAAGTCGACGTAGGTTTTCTTGACCGGCTTAAGCCGATTCCGCGTCGATATGAAAGCGGCGGTGTGTGCCACGCATAAGTTCTACTCCGTATAAAAATATTATTAAAAATATAAAACATACAGTTCATACACAAATAAGTGGTATTATAACATCCTAATAGTGCAACAACTAAACACAATCGTTATCTCAGACTAGTTTACGTGAAAAGTGCTAATAAACTAGTTGAAAAGGTCAGTGACCACAAGCAGTGTTTACATTCAGATTGATACTATACTATTATATATTGCGGCTTACTTCTATTCTGTGTATAGGGCTGAACGACCAGAGTTGGATGTAGACGCGGCTGTAGCCAGCGCGGGTAGCGGAAACGGAGCAGCGCGGGTGCACTTGGACCAATTACAGTTAGGAGATGTGAGTCGTGCGCTCCGAGATCTTAAACCAAAACGCTCCGCAGGGCCTGACGGCATCCCGCCTTATATATTCAGGGATTGTCGAGTAGCGCTGGCAAAGCCGTTACTTCATATATATAACCAGTGCCTCAAAACGGCCGTGTTTCCGGAAAGGTGGAAAGTGACCCGCGTTGTTCCGGTTCCGAAGGCAGGGTCAGCAGAATCAGTGGATGGGTACAGACCAGTTGCAGTATTGTCTACGCCGGCGAAAGTATTGGAGACTGCCATATACAAAAGTATATATCTTCAGGCTAGCGCACAATTGTCAGACGCTCAACATGGGTTCCGACCGGGAAGAAGTACCACCAGTAATCTGCTCTGCCACATGGCTCATCTGGTGCCGACAGTGGATAGTGGGGGACAAACTGATGCTGCTTACTTTGACTTTCGTAAGGCGTTCGATCTCGTCGATAATGACATATTGCTTAAAAAGTTTGCAGGCGTCGGTTTTACCCCGCATTCACTCCGGTTTTTTGCTAGTTATTTGAGGGATAGGCAGCAATATGTGGAATATGCGGGACACGTGTCAGATCCATATTTCACGAGGTCCGGGGTGAGTCAAGGGAGCAATCTTGGCCCTTTGGGCTTTCTTTTGGTGGTTAACGACCTGCCAAGAGTAGTCCTAGACGCATCTTGTCTGTTGTTTGCCGACGACCTAAAGTTGTCCCTTGAGATAAAGAGCGACGATGACTGTGTCAGGCTACAAAGGGATATAGATAGGGTAGTGAAATGGAGTAAGGAAAATCTATTGCAATTTAATAGTTCGAAGTGTGTTATCATCTCTTTTTCTCGCGCGCACAATCCCATTTTACATACCTACTATATTGACGGGTTGCCTATGGAACGGGTCACAGAAGTAAAGGACTTAGGAGTAGCATTTAACACTGGCTTGACTTTTCGAGAACACATCATGCGGAACTGTAAAAAAGCTTATAGAAATTTAGGTTTCATGCTGCGTACAGTACGAGGGCTCACTAATGTGAAAGCTATTATAGCATTATATAATGCATTGGTGAGAAGCCAGTTAGAATGTAATGCAGTCATCTGGGCTCCGCATGAAACTAAATATAGTCTCATGCTGGAGAAGGTACAAAATAAATTTGTAAGATATTTATATAAGCGTTATTATGGAGTCTATCCCTTTTACCCGTTAATGTATCCCACCTTATTTATTTTAGGTATGGTCGGATATAATGAGCTAAGGGTTAGAAGGGATCTTGCATTAGCTTTATATATATTTAAATTGCTTAGAGGGAAAGTGCATAATGCAGTTATTTTAAGACAGGTGAGTCTATGTGTTCCGGACAGGTACGTGTGGCGACGCCGACAGCCACGGCTGCTAGTGGAACCTCGTGCTCGGACTAACCTTCTAAAGGAGGCCCCGCTGACGCGTACGCTCCGCACGCTTAACCTCATAGCGAGTGAGACAGACTTATTCTACTGTTCTCTGAGTGAATTCACAAGGAATGCTTTGTTTGTAATTAGTTATAAGTAATAGGTAAGTAAGTTAGGATTAAATAGTTCGCATTTATCGCATTGGGTTATCCTGTAATGGTAAATGTAAGTAAATAATAAATAAATAAATAAATAAATAAATAAATATATTGACCATCTGTACAGTGTTCAAAGTGTAAAAGAACATTAATATAAGGAGTGAAACTATAAAAGTGCAACAGAAGTGAATAAACATTAATAATTAAATAAAAACTGTGATCTATCAAAACAAACAAAGGAACGGACTTTGAACTTTTGAACTTAAATTCAAATAGCCCCAACGGATTTTCATACGCCAATTACTTTGTCAAACAAGTAGTCCACAATTTTCGACACCTACTTCGTGATCCACGGTGGCTTATAAAGTTAAGACAGCGGATAGCGGCGTCTGAAGCAACCAAACGTGGGTTCGAATCACGGCTGGGAAGGACTTTTTGTTATTTTTTTTTTTTTTAATTTTCTGTTTTTAAACTTCTGTTTTCTAAATCTCAAAACAGAAGATGGAATTCCAGAACATAACTATGAGAAGAAATAAAACAGTAATCAATTCTCCGACGTCATCGTTTGACTCGGCTAATTCTGAATATCTAGCAAAAAGTTTACCACATACTACCACATTAAGTTGTGAGGAGTGTGAAAGACTGAATGGAGATATTGAACAATTGAGAATGCAATTAAATGCGGCCCATGATGAAATTGAGAACTTAATCATGGAAAACGGCACTTTGAAAAAACAAACATTGGAGCAACAAAATTTCATCGCTCAACTAAAAACCCTATGCAGCGGCCAAAGTAGTAGCACAAAAAAACACTCAACAACAAAGAAAAAAAGAAGTAAGGCACACAATTTAAGTATTATCAAAAATAATCTAGAAATGAGTTTCATTGATCTGGAAACAAAGCAGTGTGATGAAATCACAAAAGATGGCGCTGCACGTAGTATGAGTGAGAATGGATCACCAGTCGAACTCAACAGCAATTTGAAACGGTACGATGTATGCAAAACAGATGGCGCTGTAAATAATCTGCAGGAAAACCAGACTCGACAAATAGCTGCAACCAGAGGAAATGAAACAAAATCCCATTTATTCATATTTGGAGGACAACAATTTACAGGTCTGGCATCAAAACTTATTGAATCCAGGAAAAATACGCAGTACAGGGATTATAATATCTTCTCTTCTACGAAACCTTATGCAACCGCAGAGGAAATTCTTAAACCTATCGATAAAATATTAGATTCAGAAGATAATATTATGGTTGTATGCGTAGGGGAAAATGATTCTAATCCCAATAAAGTAATCATAGAATTAATTTCATTGTTAAAATCACACAAAAAATCAAAAATATTAGTTTTCAATGTTTTACAGAACAGATACTTAAATGAAAACATGCTAAATAATAACATTAAAAATATATGTGCCAACTTTAAAAACTGCTCATTTATTAATTTGAGAAATGAGTACTCATATAATAAATATTATTATTTGTTAGATGCATGTAAACAAATTAACTTTAAGATTGACTCAAATTACTACGACAAAACATTTCTATGTTATAAAAATTTCAGGTTAATGAGGCAAAAGGGTAAAACAGAATGCACAACAGAGACGTTTCTTAAAAAGGGCACAATTCCATTTTATTTTAACCGTATTAAAAATCTAAAACGTAATTGTATCAAAGCCAATACAAATAACGCATCATTGAGCAATCGGGATGTGATAACCACCGAAACTCACAAAAAGGGAACCATACCGTACTACTTTAAAAAAACGGCACCATCTGACTCACCATTACTTCCACAATCTAAATGTTTTCGTTCCTAAACCAGAATACAATTTTAGAATATTGCACCAGAACATTGCCGGGGCAATAAGTAAAACGGAGGAATTGACATTTGCAATTCACGACTTGTCTCAAAACGGGTCAAAAATAGATGTAGTGTGTTTGACAGAAACTTTCATGCAAAATGGTACTGAGACGTTTCTGAAAATTCCAGGTTTTAAATTAGTTGCTTCCTATTCTCGTGACACTAAACGAGGAGGGGTATGTATATTGTTAAATAATAAATTAAAATACAAACATTTAAATAATATGAATGACTTGTCATGTAAGTTTAATTTTGAATGTTGTGGTGTGGAAATTAATGGAATTGTGATTATTTGTTTATACCGGACTCCAAGTAGCAACCCACATTTCTTTCTTGATAAATTGGAACAGTTACTAAGAAGACTTACCAAAAAACGCGCAAAAATTATTCTTTGTGGGGACTGGAACTTGGACATCTTAAAACCCAACAAGTACAGCGAAGAATTAAAGTCAATATTAAAAAATTTCAATATAGAATTGCACATTAAAACGCCAACGAGACAGTCAGCATGTCTAGACCAGATAGCAAGCAACATCAAAAAAGTTAAAGCGGAGATACATCATCTGGCCTTGTCTGACCACGAAACGGGACAAACGCTATCACTGAAAACAAATCCATCCTATGAAGTATATAGCTGGTATCAATGTGTCAGAGATTATAGTAACGAAAATATGGACAAGTTTTGTAGTTGCATCTCGGCTCTTAGTTTCTCAACCGTTTATGAAGCTAATAACTTAGAAGAATCCTTCACTGAATTTCATAATCTATTTAAATTATTTTACGACCTATGTTTCCCTGTGAAGACCATTAAGAAATCCAATAAAAAAGGGAACTGCAAATGGTTAACGAGAGGTATTAGAATATCCTGTACAAGGAAGAGGTATCTATATCTTAGCCAACAATACAATAAAACGAACCGAAAAAAGCTGAATAATAAATACAAATCGTACAGTTCTATACTTAAAAAGTGCATACAAAACTCTAGACAACTTCAAAGTAAGAAACACATTGATAATAATAAAAACAAATGCAAAGCCACGTGGGATGTTATTAACGAACATATTAATGACATTAACTCAAAAACTAACATTGACAGAATAATTGAAAATAATCAGACGTATGAAGATCCTAAACAAATAAGTGACAAATTTAATGAATTTTATATAAAGCTGACAAACAATAATGACTTCAAGCATGATTGGAACAACATAAACAAAACTATTGAGACATGTAATGCACAGACGATATTCCTTAAACCAACTGACGCTATGGAAATATTTAGAATCATTAAAACTTTAAACGACACGAACGCAGTGGGAAGTGATGACATCACAACAAAAGTAATAAAAATAAGTGCACCATATATATGTAAACCACTAAGTTATTTAATAAACTTATCCTTTGAAGAAGGTGCTTTTCCAAGCATTTTAAAAACATCAATAGTTAAGCCACTTTTTAAAAAGGGTGAAAGATCGGACATGAATAATTATAGGCCTGTAACGTTGATTCCAATCATATCGAAAGTGTTCGAGAAAGTAATGCTTAAGCGGCTTCAAGAATTTGCGACAAGTCATAATCTAATTAAAAACGAGCAATTTGGTTTTAGGCAAGATAGCACTACTTCCCTGGCATGTTTCAACTTGATTAAAATTGTGACTAAGGCTATAAACGATGGCATACCAGTCGCAGCGATATTCCTAGACATGAGCAAAGCTTTCGACTTTGTAGACCACAATCTACTGTTGTACAAGTTAGAAAAATATGGAATAAGGGGTAAAGCGAACGATTGGTTAAGAGACTACTTAAGGGGCAGAAATCAATGTGTGGAAATATCTAAAATCATAAATAACAAAAATGTGGTTTTTAGAAGTGAGTTTCTGCAAAACAATTTTGGTGTTCCTCAGGGCACCGTTATAGGACCGTTCATGTTCAACATCTTTGTTAATGATATCCCAAACTGTACCCGTCATGATACAATCTTATTTGCCGATGACATAACTCTCATTGTGAAATGTGAAAATGAGAGTACATATGAACAAGAAATAAACAAAGCTTTACACGACATCATACAATGGTTACACTTTAATAACTTGAAAATTAATATGGAAAAAACCAAGATGATTGAATTCCAAACAACAAAAAGAAAACCATTGCTACTTAATATTAAATACAATGACACTATTATAGAACGAGTAGAAAGCACTAAATTTCTTGGTATACAATTAGATCAAAATTGTGACTGGAAGAAGCATGTCGATTACGTTTGTGACAGGCTCGATCGATTTGTCTATGCAATAAAAAGAGTAAGAGTCACAGTGTCAACAGAAGCTGCTCTTTGCGCATATCATGGCTACGTTTCGTCAGTACTTGCATATGGACTTGTAATGTGGGGCAATTCGGTGGATATCATCAGGGCGTTTAGAGTTCAAAAAAAATGTGTGCGTGCAATCTGTGGTGCCTGGTATACCGATAGCTGTAAGCCCTTATTCAAAAAATTTAATATTTTGCCTTTACCATGCATGTACATTAAAGAATTATGCCTGTTGGTAAAAAAAAATCCTGATTATTTTACGAAACATAAAGATGTTATAAACAGAAATGTAGCTCCTAGAAATAAAGCCAAACATAAACATATGCTTCGTGTACCTCCATGTAGGCTAGCGTTGTATAAAAGAAACTCTAGCATTATGGCTATAAAAGTGTATAATAAATTACCAGACGCTTTCAAAGATTTACCTTTACCTATGTTTAAAAGAAAGTTAGTACAATGGTTAAGAGAAAATTGTTTTTATGATATAGACGAATTTATGTCATATCGTACAGAAGGTCAATCCAAATAAAATTGTAACAGTTCATAATAATAATAAATTGAATGTAAAATAATGTATTATTGAATCCTGACATCATAATTATTAACTATGACTTTGTATTTCTCAAATAGTCTGACATTGTATTTTTATTTGACACTAATTAATGAATATCTAATGAATATTATGTATAATTTAAACTTAAATGTATTAGTGGTTGATTAAATATTAATAACATTATAACATACTCGTATTTGCACACCATATGTAATGGTAAAATGTAATTGGGCCACACTAGTGTTAAGATCTTAATTGTACCTACATTTTTGCAAATAAATTAATTTGATTTGATTTGATTTGATTTGATAAATGTAGGGAGACCCTAAGGCAGCTTTGCTTCTAAAGCAAAAAAAAACGCAACTTACTTTGTCTGTACTCAGGCAACATCAGCATTATCCACATGTTCAACTATCAAATTTGAAATCACAAGACCACCGAGGCATTCAACGCTTTCTCAAATTATTGTTTTCAGAAATGACATTTTTAGAAGAGTCATTAATAAAACAAGCTCAGGAAGAAACAAAAAAGAGGATTAGAGATCCGGAGGAGGAAAGTGAGGCGGAAAGAATAGCAGAGTTGCGTCGCAAAGGACGAGGGAAAGGTACACTATCAGTATAATTATGTATTATCTGTCCCACTACTGCGTCTCACCGAACGTGATAAACTAAACAAATATAAACTTCTTTACCTCTTTTTAATATTAGTACCTATACTTTATTTCTTTTGCAGAGGGCCTAAAAATATTGAAAGCTATGGATACCTTTACTGAAAAATCACAACAATTATTTGACACTTAATAATCTTCCTTCTGCCGCAGTTGGATAAAAATAAAGGAAATTTAAATACAATGAAAATCAGTAACTGTGTTCATTCAGTATTTATTAAACTTTTAAAATTCTTTATTTTATATTTTTAAGATATTGTAAAAATGTTTTATTACGTAATTGTACAAAGACTTTGTTGTTTTAATGATATAAATTAGCGAAATTATTCACTCACTAGTTTTTAACTCGTATTAATTTATAAAGTCTATGGAAGACAAGGGACTATCGTACAGGGCTTACAACATTTATAACATTTGGCACAACGTGTTAGGAACAGGATTGTGGACTATACTATTGCCTGAAAAAAAAACTGAAAATGTTTCAATATTAGCATTGTATTATTTCTTCAACATTGTGCGTTAAAATCAGAAAAAATATAAATTATGTTTCACACACTGGAAAAATATTTAACAAATGCTTAATTTGTAACATCAAAGGGTGTTTCTTGTAACCAAGGTAAAGCTTATAATTATATTTATATTATTATTTATAATACATTTCTTAAACATAACCAGTAGACTTAAAAGAACCAATATGTAAGCCTCCTCAATTCTAAGTAAATATATTATAAACTGGTATATAATCTCTTACTTCTACATGAAAAATTATTTCCAGGAAATGGAAAAGAGACCAGATTAATATTGTCGCCTTTCAGTCGATTCCTAATAAGCTACTTAATTACTTGTATAACGCGCTAAGTACGGCAAAACTTGTAACAACTGTATAATACTTATATTATGAAAAGTGCTAGTTCAATGTGTTGACTTTTAAAATAAACGATTTCATTTTCATAAAAAAGAACATGGAATGTCTATTGCTCGCTTGATAATCCCAATTTCTTCTGTTTTCTACTAAAGTTAGCTCCGTAGTAACCAGAACACAAGTCAACAAAAATATTCACTTAACCATTAAATTAGAGGAAAAATAAATATTTTCTTACATACATGTATTATCTCTAGGCGTCGGTCGTCGATCATTTAATAGTTATTTCTCAAAATGTCGTAACGTTATCGTAACGTAGCTTGTGTCGGTACACTAACTTTGTTTCACATGTTTATCACAATAGTTGTATTTGAATGGAGCTATTAATTTAATATTACGGGTCCAAAATAAAATGTTGATTTAAGTTTTATGACTTTTAAATAAACGAATGACGACCTCAATTAAACCTAAAACAAAATGATGGTTTCGCTCATGATTTTTGGCAGTTGGATTCAATATTAGATATCTAGTTATCCATTTTATACCTACACTTCTATTTTTTTATTTGCAATTCATACCTTGGACTTTGTTTTAACTTCAGAGGACTAAGTCTTAAATATCCATTTTTATTATTTTTAGGGCCAAACGCCAAAATATACAATTTAGCACCAACACACTGTCGAAATTAGACGATGACCTCGATTAAAATATTTACTAACATTTAAAACATTGACCATCATAATACGGTACATAATTCATTTCCACAACATTAACTGAAATTTAGGGATTTTATCAACTCTTAATTACATCAGAACACCATTCTAGGAAACTGCAATTAAATTTTTCTTTACCACATTAATAGAAATAGGGATGCATTTTGACCGACAACATCGTCAGTTTAGTTTTAGATCATTACGAATAATGACATTGTTACGCGTAGTTTCGCCTTGACAATTGTGGCCGATTTGGATATTGTTACGCGTAATAAAACATTTATAAGATCCAATAAAAACCTAAAATATAGTAACGATTGTTTTTTTTTTATTTCATTTATTTTTTGTTAGATCATCACACATCGTTACACTTTAGTTTCCATTATTTTTAGTTGCCAATTCATAAATTAGTTCCAGTTCATAATTTACCGATATTACATAATTTAAGGATAAAAGTTAGTACACAGTTCTGATTAGACGTACGTCAGTGAGTCGTGCTAAGTGCTTACGTGCACACGTGTGGCGACGTGCACGTGCAGACACGTGTCACGTGTTACTGCGTGCGCGCCTCGTCACGCAGGGGAGAGACACCCGACGCGACGTCCGCTGTTGCTGATTTTACTTTCATCGTCTGAAAATAGTCGCGAAACACCATACAATAACCAGTTAAGCTGTTTGACAAGTAACAATGCTGTATGGTTATTTTGGCTCTTGAATGATATTTAAAAACAAGATTGTGATGTTAGTTCCGATTATAGATAGCGGATTGAGATATACCTGCAATATCTGAAAGTGAACAGTCTCCACGCGACTAATATTAATATTCAGAGACAACAACCACTGGCGAAAAACCACTTTATCTGTCTCATAATTTTTTGCCAATAACTGACTTAATGGGAACCATAGACTAGTTTTCTATGTCTATGGTTGCATCATTCGCCAAAAGAGCCACACATCACAAAGTTTAACTTCAAGAAATATGAATTTAGCCATGATAATTTCTAAAACATTGTCAGAATCTAAAGTTTGATTGTCAAATGTATTATTAGAATATACACAATGAGAACAACAAAAATAATTTCGTTAAACGTATGTTTTTACTACTTTGGTACTATTACCCAAACCACCAAAAGCTTAGCCCAATTATTGCCATGTTAAATTTTGTTATTAAGAAAGTAAAAAACCACCAAACTACAGTGCACACTCGTTATAAAATAGTGCAGAAAAACGAAACATACCTCTTGCATCTTTTAAATGGGTCGAAAAACCCACCTTGAAAAGTAGGTACTGCTAAAAATGAATTTAATCAAAAGATTTTGCATTTTAGTTCTATACACTAAATTATATTCTACCAAATTGTACCTGCACAATAATATTCAGGCTACGGACAAGTCAGCAGTGAATTTACGGTCACACCTGATTCTCACTGGATTTTCAACCGCACTTCTTAGCGCCGAGTTCATTATCATATGTACTCTGTTGAATTTTCAAAGCTCGAAACTTTACTAAAATATGTAAATCCAGTGCACGATAAAAAAAATTAATTTTTGCGCTGTAAAGTTCTAAACAACTTCTCTAGAGCTTTATCTAGTCATGCAATATTTATGAAACTTATGTATGCAACATGTTTGGAAATGAGAGTATCCTGTAAATGTCTAGAAAACATGTCTAATTATGTGTAGAAACTATAGAATTACAACCCAAAAAAAATCTAATAATATCCGAGCTAATAATGTCTTTTCGAAATCATCAGTAATGTTTTCTTGTATCCAAACCATAGGGATATATATTTTTGAAGTTATCCACATATGAAAAACTATTAAAAGCTACACTTTATTTAACCAGGCTTGAAGCTTTTTTGTTACTACGCATTGGAAAGAAAGAAGAAAGAAATAACATTTATTGGTCACAGGCATTGGCTTTTGAACCCTGAGCGTGGATTATAAAGTCGATCGTTTTAATAAAAGAAAAGAGATCCAGAACTATCGAGCGAACCTAGGCTTAGTTCAGACATACTATATCCGAAAATAAACCTTGGTATACAGTTAATGTTCTTATCAATACAAGCCACTGACATCAAATGTATCATACGAATAACAACTTTATAGGCATAAAAATAAAGTTTTTTTTTTTGGATAAAGCTTGAGGCTCGCAGTTTGCGTTACAGCAATGGGTACATTAAAGAATAAATTAGCATTACTGATGATTCCGCAAGTGCTACAATATTACAGATTAGTGGTGTTAGTGAGGCGACTTACTGGCGAGTTGGTTATGTCACCTGAGCAGTCATCGTGTAGAGGACACACGAGGTCGCCGAGCTCCAGGTCATCCTTACTCTTCTTGCGCTTCAGTGAGAACTGGCTTTTCTTTGGTACCTAATAATGAACATGAATGGTTTTCAACTTATTCTACACATTCGAAATAACTTCGAAAATGGGTACAGTTTTTATTTGTGGTCTTGATTGAGAGAGCAGTGCTAATAAACTATTGTGAAGTGTCGACGAACAATTAAATGGCGAAGACGAAGATCATAGACGTAGAGCATGGACTGGCCCTTCCCTAGCCAAATGTCAAATAAAATTTACCATACTCTATAGACAGAAAAACAATGTTTGACCATCTATCTTTCCTCTACCCATAGATATATTAAAGAAGGAGATATGGCGTGGAATTCAAAATGTATAGAAATCCGATGAAGCCACAATTGCCCCTCCATAACGATAATATTGCGCACACAATTCTGTCAAAACAATACTACGAACAATTGCACACACGCGCCATCGATAACTCAGTCATTTAAATATAAACCTAATTCTTTACACTACAGCGTACTTTTTCCGTATAATTTACTCACACAAACAATTATCACTGTGTGTTGTCGCGACACGGGGGGCGGATACGACTCTCCCGCTCAAATACAACGGACGCACCATGCGACATTACGACTTGGTGAGGTATCGTTATGTCAGTTTTACATTGCTTGTCAAGTCACTCGGTAATAGACTGAGGTGGTTGTAAAAGAGCAATGTATTTAATGCAAAAACAATACGGTCGGAGTAATATATGAAAACAAGAATAAAGTAGTACAAGTGATAGCTGAGCTAAACGATCAACACCAAGGCTTCACCGACACGCCCCCTTGCCACTTCTCCTGTTTTTAATATTTCTGTGCCTCTACCAAACACTATCTACGTAGAGGAAAGATATAGATGATTAAACGATTTCCTTTTCTCACTTTCTAGAGTATAAGCCAATTTTAGACAGATAATGCTCTCTCCATGCCCTTGGTTCCAAATATGTTTTTTATTAAAATTTATTAGCAGTAGAACGGCATAGGCCTAGGCCTATACCGTTCTACTGCTGGATAAGGCCTCCCCCAGTGTCTTCCAGGAACTCTTATCTTGTGCCTACTCGGACCAGCCCTCGTTGTACGCCAATTATGGTTACGCGTCAAAAAATAAATCATGCAGCAATAAACAAAGTAAAGAAAAGAATAAAAAGTTTCTTTTCATAAAATAATTAAAAATAAAATTGTAATCTCAGCGGTATTTCAAAAATAATCGAACCTTGTATTTGGTAGTTGCAGTAAGCGGTTGATAGCCGAGGGTCTGCTCAGCGTTTCGCTTCTGCTGAATTACATCTCGGCCTAGCAGGTCGTTAAATCTAGAAAGAGAAAAATCATTTTAAAACATTATTATTTCGCTAATCTTTACGGTCAGTTCACACCGAGACGCGACGCGGCGCGACGTGGCCCAACGATACTGCAAATGTGTATCTTATCGTGTTGTAAATAAAGTTAGATTTTGAGTCGCCAATAAAATGCACCGCGGCGCCGCGCTGGGTTGTGACAGGTGTATCTTTTCGTGTAGGAAATAGAGTTAGATTTTGAATAGCTCTATTGATATGTGCGCGCAGCTTCACGTCCCGCTCTGAGCTGCGCCTTAGTATAAAAGTTAGGATTTGTGGATTCGATTGCGATCGATTTACTACACCAGACGCTCTAAAGAACCGAGCTATCGCAGTCATGCTCACAGGGTCGAATTCTTCATTTATTCTTAACGTTTTAAAATCATTGCCTAATTTTTCGATTTCATCTAAGGTTTTGTAATGCTAAATTAAAAGAAAAAGAAATTGTGGCGTGGTGGACGGTTTCTAGTCTGTCTATTTAGACTAATATTATAAAGCTGAAGAGTTTGTTTAGTTGAACGCGCTAATCTATAATAGCTCTAAAAGCTATCAAGAAGTACTGGTCCATTTATCGAGGAAAGCTATGGACTATATAACATCACGCTACCATTAGGAGCTGAGCAGCGGGTGATAAAAGCGCCTGGAAAATCTTGTAATAATTATTTAAAAGTTACCTCTGCGTGAGATGCCGCCGCAGTAGCGTCTTGTTAGCTGGAATGTTTAGTAAAGCTGCCAGAAGTTCCGCCGTGAACCGCGGCTCCAGTAACATTAGACCTCCGTGGACACCTATGATACAACATTATAAATTAGAGCATATTACAATTTCACACTTTTAAAAATTAGCGTATATCCAGTGATTTTTTCGAGTGACGGAGTATCGCAGAACCGAAATACATAATAGCCTCTGCTACAAAAACCGGTTTGTTCGCACTCCCGGAACAAGGGTCACACTCATAAACGAAACTAGTCTAACAAGTTTTTGTTATGGGACGTCACATAAGTATTGAAGTAGTGTTGATCATGTGTAAGCTCATACAGAGACTCTAGCAAGAGTGGGCGGTATAAAAGCAACAAGTTTTTTTTTAATGGAAAATACAATTATCTTATACCATTTTTAAGACAAGCTTATTGTATGTGTAACACGTATTATCAAGTTTAAAATCGAAGCAGTTACTATACTTTTTATACTATGCACTTGTACAGTCAGCATCAAAAGTTGCTGACCACATTTAGATTTTCAAAATCGTTGTACACCGTATTATTATGTATTATAACGATGTACAGCAACTTTGAAAATCTGAATGTGGTCAGCAACTTTTGATGCTGACTGTACAAGAGCTTTAGATCAGGCTATTTACGTGATATAACAAGACGACTGTAGACTGTTGACTGTGTAGACGACTAGTATTTCCGAGTATTACGACTTGTGCGTATTAAGAGCTATTCGGTCTTTAATAGAGATAATGCCAGTGACCTGCTCCACGTAGATTGGGCGCGTACTCCGCGAGGTCTATCTCCTTGAGCCACTGCATGACCCGGTGCGAGGACCACCTGGCCAGCAGGCCGGGCTGCACGCAGGCCTCGGGCGAGCCCTCCGCGCCCACTGTCTCTCCCTCGGCCGCGCGACGGATCATCGTCTCGGGGTCGAACTTGTTGTCGCGGAGGACTTGGATACCTACGGGTAATGCGTTCGGTTTTAGTCGGTATAACTTGCAAAATACAATGCGTGAATTTCAATACTATTTTTTTCGCCCTTCGCTGCACAGCAAACGGGCTCTTAATATTTAAAAAAAAGCTTTATTATCTGTCGTCCGTACCTCTGCGTATAGACAGCGCATGTAGCGCATGCGTGACCCTGAGATGTGCGTGCAGGTCGTTGTGTGTCAGTCGGTGCAGCAGACGTGCGTCCAGTCCGGCGTCGGCCGCCGCCGCACGCGCACCGCACGCGCCCACGTCCTCCAGCCAACGGAGCGTCCACGCTGTGTCTAAGTGACCGGCTAGGGTTAGCAGTGGGTCGCCGTGACCGCCCTGGGAATTACACATTTTGATATAAGTGGCGAAAGTTTGTTATTGTTGTTCATAAGGAGTCGAGAAAATCAATAAATTAAAAATAAAGATGATTTTTGAGGAAAGAAAAATTAAGTTGCAAGTGGGATTTGAACCTGCTTCTTTTGGATAAGTACTCCAGACGCCTTACCAATTAGGCCATCGCATCACACTCGTTTGAAGATCTTTAATTTTTTGCACGTTTTACACGTTCTTTACGAAAACGCGACGCATTACTGCGTATTAGTAGATTATTAACCAAGGGGATAAAGCAGTGTCTTCTGTCGCGGGTGACGATTTAAATCGCGAGCGTAACGAAGGACTCGAGGTTTACTCCCGAGCGCAGCGAGGGTGTTTAAAACTTAAATCACGAGCGAAGCGAGGGATTTAAGACGAGTCCTGAGTGTAGCGAGGGATTTAAGTTCACCCAAGACTAAGACAGCTTTATCACCGAGGAAAATACTCTACTTTTCGTACCATTTGCGAAAAAATGAACACAATAATAATATTGAGATAAGCATTTATTAAAAATAATGAAGATTAAAATAAATTAAAATAAACTTAACGTTTATGTATTTGAAGAAAACAAAAACACGGCAAATTCTTAGACTAATATTTTTTGTCGGAAAAGCAAAGGCATCAAGCTCATACGGCCTCGTCGTTTTTCGTAATTTTATTTAATATTCATAACTGCATAATAAATGCGTATTCCTTTTTCAAAAAGATGTATGTGAAGATGTGTTTATATACAAACTCAATGGTGTAAACACAGATGTAGTTCAGTATAAAGTATTCCAAATTTAAATCACATTCTCCCCCTAGAGGATGAATGAAATTCAGTACAATTTTCTTTCCCTGTTTTTAACAGGTTAATAATGACTATTGTTATGTTCGCTTTTTGTGGCATAGAATGTCACTTTTTTGAGCAAGTGGTACGAAAAAATATTTAAAACTTTACACAATAGTTCATTTCGATATAAGTAGGGAAAGTTATTGTCAGCCGAGCCCTACGCGAGGTTGATTCTGCTTTCCAAATTTTGTTTTATGAAGTATAACATAAGTGAAGCTATGTCTATGGCTATGACAAATCCTCGCTTACACGGGGCTTCTATTTCTATGTCCTCTGTTTAAAAGAACCTAACATGAAGAGGATAACGGGGGGCATCATCACCTTACTTTCGAGCCCTCGTCTTTCCATACGAACTTTAAATTTTACCCAATAAATAATTTGATGAGCAAAAGCCTACTCTCACACAGAGAATCTTGCCCAAGGTTACTAGATAAAAAAGTTCTAAAAAGTATTCTTTGAGCTGAAAGTCCCTTAAAAAGTGCACTATTTATGAAAAAATAATTTTTCAATACTCATACTCTGAAAGTAGGTCATTACATGTCTGATTAGCCGTTTGAAAGTTATCCATTGCCGCCCTAGGGAAAATCACTTTCAATTGACAGCTGCCAAATTTAAAAAAAAAAACTAGTTCTATTTTGACATTTCTATTGAACCATGTTCAAAATTTTTATACAGCCACGAAATTACAGAGCAATTTAAAATTAAAATAACATAGAGTTAAGTATTAAGAATATAATTTTTTTTTTTTTTTTTTTTTTTAATAGCCTATACTGTCCCACTGCTGGGCAAAGGCCTCCCCCAAGTCCTTCCATGTGCTTTTGTCCAGCGCCACTTCGAACCAGCCCTCACGGTACGAGTCCAACTCGTCTCGCCACCTCTTTCTGGGCCTGCCTCGGCGGCGCCGTCCATCTCCAGGCACCCACTGTGTGGCGGCCTTCGCCCAGCGGTCAATGTTCATGCGGCTGACGTGACCCGCCCAGTCCCACTTCAGCCTGGCAGCCTTCTTGCCGACGTCCAGAATGCCCGTTTTGGAACGCAGCGTGGTGTTGCGAACTCTGTCCTGTCTTTTGATGCCCAGAATGCTGCGTTCCATTGCCCTTTGGCAGACTCCAAGGCGGAACCTCTGCGATTCGGTAAGTGACCAGGTCTGAGCACCGTAGGTTAGGACGGGCAGGATGCACATGTCGATGAGTTTGCGCTTTAGGGAGATTGGTAAATCACCCTTCATAAGCGTCTTCTTGGACCAGTAGCTTTTCCAGGCATTTTCGATTCGGCGATCGATTTCTCTTTCTTACCTGTTTTCGAAAGACACTAACTGGCCCAAGTAGATATACTCATCGACATAATTAATATCCTGCCCATCTACCTCGACCCTACGCTTAGTGCTGTTAGTCATTATTTGCGTTTTAGACCGATTCATCGCAAGGCCCACCAAGGAGCTAGCCGTGCTCAGTTCTAAGTGTAAGAATATAAATAATGACTTTAAAATAATTTAGTTTCAACCATTTCTCTAAAATATCACAGATTTCGACAAAATCTTTGCCATTTCTTAAATAATGAACATGAAAAATCCTGGCTGTATAGCTGGACGACCACAGCACAAAATTAAAAAAAAAAAACAAGCGGCAAAGTGACAATCCGATCTACACTCATTTTTTCTTTAGCTAAAATTTATGTTGTTAATTTTACTTTCTTTCCTCGTATTCGTAATGAAAAGCACAGTGTTTACCTCGGGTAAATTACTTATTTAGTCCTTCGAACTATTAGCGCCCTCACTACGTTCGGGCGCCAAACCCCGTCTCGGGACGTGAATAAGTAACTTTCACGCCTTGGATAACAATGTACTATAAAACTTACCAACAGATCAGTCAAGGCGAGAAGTATCTTCTTCTTATGCAAAGGATGCTTAATGGCCAATTCCTTCTCGATGGTGTTGTGTGAGGCGGCCGCCATTACCCCTCGTGCGTCGGGCGTGGCTCCCAGCCATGCACGTGCGCCGGGGATGTATACTTCAAGACCGAGGCTTTCTAGCCAGCCACATGTGGTCTCACAGTCCCATTCGCGGACGTCTGTTGTTTCCCTGAAAATGGACATTTATTGTTTTATAAGACCAATAGTTCAGTGATCAAATTGTACCTAATTTTCGTGATAAAAATATCGAGTAGGTCGTAAGTTACGTGGGTTATTTTTTTCGTGGTAAAATCATCAAATGAGTCCTCCCAGCCCGGGCAGGGCGGGAGGGACTGTCAGACTTGTACAGAGTTAACAATAAAAAATCCACGGTGTCCTTCGGTAGCCCTTTGTATACCGGAGTCGCGGTATACGTATGTCCCGCGACCCCGGAAGTTATGTAGGTTTAGGCTTTACCAATAGACACTACATCGCCGACCCGCCCGGCGACCTGGCAATCCAGCAGATATTGAACAATGTGTTAATAATGGAACAGCATACCCTCGCCACAGAAACCCCTACTATGCAGTATGTATCTACACATTATGCGACCCACGGCAGGGACTGAAACCGGAATGACCAATACCTGTATTTTCGTTTACAACCTTTATTATTTTTACCGGTATTTATAAGGTAAGATAAAGTAGATGATTCAATAAAACCGGTACCTCGAGCCAATAGATGGCGTCAACGTCACTGTAGACTTTATGAGTGGAATGAAAAATTTGACCTTTTAGAGAACTGCGATAGCCTAGTTGGTAAGGCGTCTGGTGTACTGAATTCTAATTCAGTACTTCCACCTGCTACCTTCTAAAATAGCAGGTGGAAGTCCTGCTCGCAATCAAATTATGCTTCCCGCAAAAAGCTTTTTGGCAATAAATTTTGCACGTCTCCTCTACGCTTTGATGGAAAAAGCCATTCAAAAAGTTTAATATGAGGTTTTTAAAACCTGTTAAGGATAATAAGAGTTATAGACAAGAAGCAAATCAACATAAACTTACCAAGCCATAGGATGCGTCCTAAGTCTCGGCGTGGAAGCTCTGGCCGGTCTGGTGGCGTCTCCTCCCTCCAGTCGCGCGCGCAGGGCGGCGGAGGTAGCCGGGCTACCACGACCACTCACCTCCTCCTTCTCCGCTGATGGACAGACAACCAAACATGATGAAGAATATACTTAGCTTGGGATTGAGAATAATAATATAACATGATTTCGTGCCTGGCTCTGAAGAGGCCTGAGCCTTAGCTTGCGAGATGAAGGCCGTGGGTTCGAACCCAGCCAGGCACATTACTTTGAAAAATTTATTTCATCACCACTGCTCTCAAAACGGAGGAGGAAAACATCGTAAGGAAGACGGCATGTCCTAAAACCCGAAAAGGACCTGCATATGCTTGCACAGCATTAAATTATCTACAAATAAAACGCTAACGCCGCTACAACGAGGCGCCGCGCATAGTACTAGTGTGAAGGGTCTTTAAGTAACATGTAATAGAAAGCGAGCTTATTTCTTTCAAACGGGCACAAGACCAATCTTCGTGATTACTGCTAAGAAATTCCTAATGGAAAATCCCAATATCTTTTTCCGTCCGATCCGGGAATCGAACCCGATTCCGTACTCAGCAGTCGCTTGCGACCACTACAACATCGACGCAGTCAATACTCAAAGTGGTAAGTAATAAAAAAAAAGTCTGTGGCCTGATCCAATGGCCAGTCAGATTCTTCAGTACATGACAATACTAAATACTTATTGTACTTAACGTTCAAAGCTACATGCATTTTTAAACCAATTTAATAGGCCAGTAATACATTATCAAATTAAATTATTAGGCAAAACTCCTTTCAAATTTCGCTTATCAATTTAATTTGACCACGTATCGATTTTAGGGCTAAGGCAGTTCGCAACACATGCTTGGATATTATCTAGCATATTAATTTTCTATTTACATAAAACACAATATTACGACATCGATGTAGGCAGAGAAAGCGCGGGAAAGCTTGTATAAACGAGTAGTAGGGGTAATATTCTTTCAATTTACGCTATTAACTTTTTATTTTTGATTCTACGACTAAAAATAACAGATCAAAGTTGTAGAGAATTTAAACTGAAACAAAAAATATCTCTACTGATTTTTTGTGCGACTACTATTTTCCATCTGCACCCCTTTTTCCAAGATGGCGGCATTAGCAACAAGGGTTGCAACCCCACAAAACTGGATTTAACTTTACCAAGCAGACTTTGTCAAGCGGATGTCCATGCTGCTTGCTATACCATAAAACGCAGGGTTTTGTCTAGCAGGGATTCGTTTCGACACAAAGCATTACCGAGCCTATGTTAAACCAAATAAGGCTGTACTTTGCGTCGCAAGGATTCAGATCGGCACAAAGCATTATAGAGCCTATGTGACATCAAGTAAGGTAGGATTATAGGTATTTATTTTGGCACAAAGCATTACCGAGCCTATGTTACACCAAATAAGGCTGTACTTTGCTATTATGTTACGCCAAATAAGGCAGGGTTTTGCCTAGCAGGGTTTCATCTCAGCACAAAGCATTATCGACTCTATGTTACATCGAATAAGGTAGGGTTTTGCCTATCAGGGCTCCATGCTATCGTGTTGCTGATGCCAGAGACCTAGGTTAGGCACCGAGTGTCCTCGGCCGCGAGCCACCACCATGTTGTTCTGTTTACCGAAGGCCACGCGCGCCTCTGACGTCACGACGGAAGAGCGCGGCAGGGATGAATACATGTGGGTGTTGCGCTCAATCTGACGACCGTAGTTCGCGGGCGGCGTCTGGAAATTTATCATATAGAGTTAATTTTGAAAAGAAAAATAACTTTAAAAGATTGAATACTACATTTCACAGCTTGAAACTGGGATATTTGGTCACTAAGGGCCTATGCACACCACGTTTATCTTTCGCACTTCGCTCAGTTTATCTGTTTGATAAAAGCGCGCAGTCGACGCACGTTTCTAAAACATGCGTCGACGGCGCGTTTAAAAAACGTGGTGTGCATAGGCCCTAAAAGTCACTTTAAAAAAAAATTAAAATAAATATTTTTTTAATTTTTGCGTAAATTAGCCTGTTTAGACAAATGACAATCAAATATTCTTAGTCAATTAAAAGTAACCTAATATTAAAGTTTTGTTATAAAATGTTACACATACCCTAGGGGGCGCAGGCCGGGTCACAGGCAGCGGCGCGACAGGCTCGGGCGGCGGCGGCGAGCGCTCCAGTATGCCGCGCTCCGCCGCGCGCAGTCGCACTTCGCTCAGTTTTGACAGCAACTCCAACTTCTGCGTCTCCAAGGACGAACGTTGGAGCATTTCCTGGAAAAACATACGTCATCGTTAATGAGTTAGACGTGCACTTTATTACGTACTAGCTTCTGACCGCTAACTCCGTTACAGCTTCCGACCCACCGCCGTCGCATCCCCCGGGCTCTTAATTTTTCAGAATTGCTAGACAAAAATTGTGACAGCATGGCTAATGTGCATATTATTAAATTTATAACCCGCAATTTTATAGCACGCAGGTATAATGTAGCTTTCGACCAGAAAAAGTGTAGTATTGGAACATTAGTTCCGGAGATTAGCCTCCAAAATAAATGTTATTTTCAAAATATTATAGTAATAAACTGATCCGGCCCTGGCTTCACACGGGTGAAAGTTTCGCAGTTTAAAAAAAAAAAAATACAGCCCACGTTATTTGCTTGATAATGTTGATTTTTATAGGAGAAAGAAATAAAAAAATTAAAGAATACTAATTTTGAAAAATACGTGAAAAAGTTAACTAAAATAAAAACTAAAAAGAAAGAAACAAGCCCAACAGAACCACAGAACAGAACAGCAGGAAGAAGCAGAACAGAACGACTCACAGTCGGGGCCCCTTGGGAAGATTTGATTGGTAAAATTTGAATTTTATTTTACACTTTTTAGTTACGATTCATTATTCACTGTTTTTTTTGTTTGTATATCGTTTATACTTGAAACTAAAAACTTAATATATCAATAAGTAAGAAAATTAGCGAGAATGATTGTTTTGTTAAACAACTTTAAATCGTTATAAATATCCTAAACTATTACTTAAAATGAAAAATGATAAAAGAAACCTAAAGATGATTTTAAAATACCTATTCAACGACACCCCACTTGACATAGTTCATCGACTTTTATTTTTTTCATTTTGACGATATGGCGTCTGGTTGTCGCTGTGGTGAATTTTGATTACTGTCATGTCTTTAGTGACACTCGCAAGGTTAAGACAAATCGATTGACGTAAGAATTATCAAAATCGGCTTACGCGTTTGGTCTCTAGAACGCCACATAGAAACAAACATACACACATGCATACATAGACTGATAAACACATTAGCCTCCTTTGCGTCGCGCAGTCGGGTAAAAAACAGTTAATTCGTTTTTGAGTTAAGCCATTACAAGCAAGCATAATCAGCCTATAATTTTCACACGGCTGGGACAGAGGTTTCCTAAAAAAAGTCAACATAAAACATTTCAGTGCGGCGTGTGTCACAAGTTTGCAATAAATGGGTAGATATTCAGGTCAGCATATGTGTTAGGTTAAAAATACCTAGTTTTAGCATGTTTATTATTTATCCATTTACCTCTAACAATTAACATTCAGTATTAATTGTTGTTTCTATGATTTTCCCGTACTTTTACAGGCACAACCATTTGCATTTTGTTCACAACATTCCACACGGTACACACACAATAGTGCCAACGTCTCGGTCACTGACGCTATCTAAAAACTTCCTGTTATGTACATACACGTTTCTTTATCTGTCCTTTGACATTTCACACACAACAAATATAGGAAACAATGGTAGCTAAACCAAATATAAATTATGTTTGTTCACCAGAATAGTATGGCGTTAGTTACCGTTGGCGCCATATTGTGATTTCATAAACACTTTCTATTTTCTGAAAAACGTTGAAAAACGCTTTTTTTTTTAAACTTGTTCTAATCCTAATAAGGATAAGGACGAAAATCTCCTGAGTCGTGGGTGCGTTTACAAAAATAGAAACACACAAACACCCAGACCCGGAACAACTAATTGTAGGTCATACAAATATTTGTTCAATGAGATGATCGAATCCGCGACACGCCGCGCAGCAGTCAATCGTTCAGCCACTGCTTCAATCGTGCCTTCAAATAAATAATACAACATTTACACGAAAATAATACCAGATATATTAACGATAAAAGCAAAAAAAAAATTTGAACAGATAGTTTTTTTCTTTTTGGTAAACATAAATTGTCGTTTTAAAATGGCGCCAAACTCATTCTATTATTAGTTGAAAGGTAGTAAATCAGACCCCTTTAGGTCTATAATTTCAGTTTACTAAAATTATGATCAAAGACATGCCCTCATGGAAGTGTTCAGAAATACTTTCATTCTATTAGCAGTGAACCTAATCTTTAAACAGTATAAACAATAAGCTAGAATTCCTTATTATCCATGAAACGGCTATATATAACTTTATTAGCTTTCCTAACCAGTTGTCTGTCTGTAAACATCAGGATTACCTATTATCCTATGTTTGAAACAACAGAACTGAAAATATTTCTCAATTCTCGAGTTGAATACACACATTAATACGAATTCTGTAAAACACAGACAACAATATATTTCAGCTTCCATTTTAAAATAAATGGAACCGAGACTGTGCTAAATAGCATTGACCCGTTTGAAATTAAATGCGCGTTTCCATTATGCAAGTGTTACATACAAGTATGACGTCACATTTTTACACAAGTCGCTTGAATTGGAAAAAAAAACAAAATCTACAAAAACAAACAACTTACACTTACGAGTACACTTACTTGGAATTGATCCGGAATACCTCCATAAATAATGGCATGATTTGAATGAATTTGGTATCAATTTAAAGTTAACAGTCAAACCTTTACAATGGTACAATTTTTAGGGTTCCGTAGCCAAATGGCAAAAACGGAACCCTTATAGATTCGTCATGTCTGTCTGTCTGTCTGTCCGTCCGTATGTCACAGCCACTTTTTGTTGAAAATATAAGAGCTATCTATCCTGTTGAAACTTTGTAGGTAGATATATTATGTGAACCGCATTAGGATTTTCACACAAAAATAAAAACAAAACAAATTTTGGGGGTGCCCCCCATACCTAGGATTGAAACTCAAACTCAGGTACTCAAGATTACGCGGAATTGGAGTTTGTGATTCCATAGGTACTTTCAATTGCGACTGTACGTGCAACTTGTAACTTGTATGCAGGTTTGTTCAATTTGCATACAATTTGTATATAAGTAACTTGAATAATGGAAACGCGGCGTAAAGTTTAATCCAGTACGAAGACTGCGGAGCTGTCTCTTGTCTTTTGTCGGTTGTTACTGAAAATGCGCAAGTGGTAGGTAGTTCGCGCGATACGCTACACACGGCCCCGACGTAAATAGGCTCCAGAATTAGAACGATTTGTTTATTATTTTACTCGTAAATACGTTGGTTGGATATTTAGCGTTAATATACATTAGCATAGCAAGGTGGGTACTAATGACCGGTGTTACGGGCCGTAAAGTTATTCACAGCGAGCAACAAGTCGCTTGTTGTCTGTTGCGAGCGCCTAGTTTCCTCGTACTGACTGTACGAACGTTCGCTGTGTAACACATTACATTACGCCTCGTAACGCCCCGGTCAGAGGCCTTATCTACTGGAAAGACGCTGTAAAATAGTGAAAACTCATGATAAGGGCTCTAGTATTACAGGGTTTCTTGTATGGAAAAATGGAACAGCGCCTCTAGTGTACGAACAAGGAACTATTTTTTTCCTTGAAATTTGTCAACTGAAAATGTCAAAGTTCCAGTTTACTTTACGTCACAATGACTGAAAACTCATGATAAGGCCTAAGGCCTCTGGAAAGACGCTGATATAATCAAAGGCTGTAAAGTAAAATAGTGAAAACTCGTGATAAGGACTCAGAGCCCGCCTTGAGTTTTCTAGAAGTCAGTACCGAAAAATGTCTAACATAAATCACGATTTCTACTCGCACTCGCTTTTAATGAGAATTCCGTACATTTTCAGTCATTCTAATAAAGCTTCGTAGTTAATATTAGAGGAAACATGTTAACGCAATTTACTATTCACTCGCGTGTTTTTGCGCACTTTACATTAAAAACCATTTATCTATCAGATAAGTGTTTAATCAATAACATTTACTTATAATTTTACAAACTATTTGTGAGTTTAACTGTTCCTAATCTATCAAGTTGATTGATCCGTTGGCACCCGCGGGTAGCCATGTGTGTATGTGAAGCCATCATTATTTTCTCGAGCGACTATTTTATCGAGTTCCAGGGCTGAATGTGACGCATCGTTTCTTTTAGCTTCACCGTGCGGTTGAATTCCATTTAATTTTCTAGGTGTCAATCATGAGAATAGAAGGAATGAAAAGCTTTTGATATTAGAAAAAATGGCTTTAATTTATGTTTGACATGAGTATTTTCCGATTATTAATAAAGAATTCCACATAGTATATGAGTAAGAAACAATAAAAATATTTAAAAATGTAATCAATAAGTAAAAAAATTAATAAAGAATAACAATATTATCATCTCTACATGTACTTACATAAATAGGTAACTGGGCAATGTCCATTTTCCCACGTACGCTATGGTACGGGGTCTCGTTAGACCTGTCGTTGTATTGGGTTTTCCTAAACATAATGAATACGGGGATTTTTCAACTGCAAATGTTTGTTTTATTATTCAACCCAGACTACGGAACTCTTTACTTTGTGCGTTCAGACACACACTAAGCTGGTTTTTCCTCTTAGTGTGTCGAACACAATAAAAAATGGCTCTACTTCATAATGCACTTTTTAAGGAAAAATAGTGTACAGTATCATAGTGACCGGCGGCGCCACAGCTTCACATGTCGACATCATGGCTGCCTTCTCTGTTCCGGAATACATTGCAATCACTGGGCTGATATTATCAGCGCTATGCTTGATATTGCAAATCGTCCTCTACGTTATGAACCCCAAGCTAAGACACACAGACCAGAAGATACTCACGCAGCTGTCAGTGACAAAATTTGTGGTTGCATTATTAATAACAGTTAGTCACACCAATGTAAATTATGAGTTCTTGCGTACGTACATAAACAATCTTCTTTTAGCAGTGTTGAATTATTTGACCACTGTGTTCGTATGCGGGATGTTTGTATACACGAAGAATTTACGTGATCAAGTGATGCCAAGAACTGTATCGCGAAAGTGGAATTTAGTGACACTGTCTATACTGATTTTAGTCTTAGCGCTACCAACGGGATTTTTCGGGTTCTACTGTAGATATTCTCATAAATTTGAATATGTGAAATTGTATTTTTATGTTTACACAGGATTAATAATCCTCATTCTGACACTTAATGCCTTATTTTACTGTGAAATCATCTACCAAGTCATAAGAAAAAAAACTAATGGGAATTTCGCCAAGATAATAATAAAATTCATAATTTCATTCACACTGGTTATTTTAATGGATTTTAAATTTATTTCGTTTTTTTATTTACCATACGGTCCAGCCAGTAAATTAGCAAACCAGTTTTACTTAATATTTCCAGCATTTGAAGTGTTCATGTTAACAGTAATTTTTGTGATTCCTGTTCAGGCACGAATTCAACGTCACATAAATTCAATTTAACTGCAATTTGTGGTAGACGATATATTCTTAATAAAAATAATTTCATATTTTGTTATATTTTAAATTAAATAATTGATAACTAGTTACATTTTTTTCATTATTTTGAGATTAAAAAGTCGTGAAAACTTTATGTTTTCGTTGCACATTCGTGCTAGGACTTCAAGTAATTTATTCAAAATAGGCTGATTTATGCTGTTTTATGCGTGAGTGTACCTTGTGGCTGACGCGACGTTAAGAAAAAACATAATATTGTTTTTTTAGACTTAATAACTCAGCAGATCTGCAGTGAACTGTAAACAACTTATTCTGTATTAAAATGTATGTTGTTACTTACTAGGTATAATAAAATCATATTTTCTTGTTAGGTATAAAGAAATACGCACAAATTAAACGAAGGGTTTTTCATTTAATTCACCTATTTTCCCATGCATAACTTACAAGTGACATCATTCTAAAAAAACATAACGCCATCGTTAAGCCTCCTGCAGACACACACGATTAATCGCGCTGCGACAACGAGCTAAGCTAATTTCCACTCTAAAAATACTGCGAATGGACCGCGACATGTCGCCCCGCGCGATTAATCGCGTGTGTCTGCAGGAGGCTTTAATGAGTTACACGTGCACTTTATTAGGTACTATCTTCTGACCGCTAACTCCGTTAAACCCGACCCGCGCCGCGGCGTCGCATCCCATCGACTCCGCCCGCGCTCTTTTTTTTCAGAATTGCCAGACAAAAATTGTGACAGTTCGGATAATATGCATGTTATAAATATACCTAATTTATAACTTATAGCACAAAGGAATAATGTAGCTTTCGACAAGGAAAAGTGTAGTATTGGATTATTAGTTCCGGAGATTACGCCCCCAAAAGAAATTTTACCTTTTAAAATATTATAGTAATGAACTGATCCGACCCTGGCTTTACACGGGTAAGGCTTCGCAGTTTGAAAATAAAGTACAGCCCACGTTACTTGCTTGATAATGTTGCTTTTTATAGGAGAAAGAATAATAAAAAAAACAGTGAAGTCGTTTTTGAGTTAAGCCATTACAAGCAAGCAAGCATAACCAGTGTTTAATGTTCCCACTGCTGGGACGCAGGCCTTCAAAAATAAGTCTACATAGAATACTATAGTGCGGCGTGTGACACCAGTTTTCACTCAATTAATATATTATGTAGATGTACATTATTATACTATATAAAGCTCGATTACCACTCACTCACTGACATAATTGTTCTCCCAGATGGTGAAGGGGAAGGTGGGTATATTTTGACAGATTCGTAAACAAGCAACTCTCGTGAGTATGGGAAAAATCCCAAACCTCCCGTTTTCGCCCCCCCTCTCCCCCCTCCACGGCGTATCTCGGAAACTAAGAGACCAGTGTTTTGTTTTTTTACGGATTCGCATAGCGGAGGCTCGGAAAAGTAAAAACCATTTTTCAAAGTTCCCCCCTCCCTTGCCCCCTTCTCCCCCCTTAGGCGGATCTCGGAAGTTAACAGACTTGCATCATTTTTTTTTTCAGATTCATATCAAGGGGCCCAGAGTTGGTCAATATCATTTTTCCAAACTCCCCCATCTCCCCCTCTTCACCCCTCCCCCCATCGTATCTCGGAAACCAAGAGACGCGTGTTTTGTTTTTTTACGGATTCGTATAGAGGAGGCTCGGAAAAGTAAAAACCATTTCTCAAAGATCTCCCCCCTTGCCCCCCTTCTTCCCCCTTTGGGCGGATCTCGGAAGTTAACAGAATTGGAACAATTTTTTTTTCAGATTCATATCAAGGGGCCCAGAGTATATCAAAACAATTTTTCAAAACTCATCCCCCCCCCCCCCATCGTATCTCGGAATAACTAGGTAGCGGTAAAGCGAAGCGTAGCGTAGCGTAGGGATAAGGTCACGATAGCTTTCCGGTGGTAGGTAGGTCCTGAGTGGAGCGAGCCTGCGAGACCGAGTGGAGCGAAGGGGGGAGGTGGCGAGCGAAGCGAGCCGGCGACCTTCGTAGCGTAACGAAGGTTGAGTGGGTGAAGCGTAACTCAGGGGTGACGACAAGCAAACTTACAAGTAACTTTCACGAGTGTTGGAAACGTGCCAAACCCCCCTTTTTGCACCCCTCCCCCCCTCCCTATCGTATCTCAGAAACTGAGAGACCCGTGTTTTGTTTGTTTTTACGGATTCGTATAGGGGAGGCTCGTAAAAGTAAAAACCATTTTTCAAAGTTCCTCCCCCCCTTTAGGCGGATCTCAGAAATTAAAAGACTTAAAACATTTTTTTTTTCAGATTCATATCAAGGGGCCCAGAGTTGGTCAAAATCATTTTTCAAAACTCCCCCCGCTCCCCTTATTCACCCTCCCCCCAACGTATCTCGGAGACTAGGTAGCGGTAAAATGAAGCATAGCGTAGCGTAAGAATAAGGTCACTATAGTTTTCCGGTGGTAGGTAGGGCCTGAGTGGAGCGAACCTGCGAGACCGAGTGGAGCGAAGGGGGGAGGTGGCGAGCGAAGCGAGCCGGCGACCTCCGTAGCGTAACGAAGGTTGAGAAAGGGTGAAGCGTAACTCAGGGGTGACGACAAGCAAACTTACAAGTAACGAGTGGGGGAAACGTGCAAAACACCCCTTTTTGCACCCCCCCCCCCCATAATAGTATCTCTGAAACTAAGAGACCCGTGTTTTGTTTTTTTACGGATTCGTATAGAGGAGGCTCGGAAAAGTAAAAACAATTTTTCAAAGTTCCCCCCTCCCTTGCCCCCTTCTCCCCCCCTTAGGCGGATCTCGGAAGTGAACAGACTTGCAACATTTTTTTTTTTTCAGATTCATACCAAGGCGCCCAGAGTTGGTCAAAATCATTTTTCAAAACTCCCCCCACTCCCCTTCTTCACCCTCCCCGCAACGTTTCTCTGAAACTAAGAGACCCGTGTTTTGTTTATTTACGGATTCGTATAGAGGAGGCTTAGAAAAGTAACAGTACCGACGGACAACAAACTTACATCAACTCTCATGAGTAGGGCAAAAGTACCAAGCCTCCCCTTTTTGGCCTCCCCCTCCCCTCCCAATCGTATCTCAGAAACTAAGAGACCCGTGTTCTGTTTTTTTAGGGATTCGTATAGAGGAGGCCCCGGAAAAGTAAAAACCATTTTTCAAAGTTCCCCCCCCCTTTGGCCCTCTTCTCCCCCCTTTAGGCGGATCTCGGAAGTTAACAGACTTCCAACATTTTTTTTTTCAGATTCATATCAAGGGGCTCAGAGTTGGTCAAAATCATTTTTCAAAACTCCCCCCTCTCCCCCTCTTCACCCCTCCCCCCATCGTATCTCGGAAACTAAGATACTCGTGTTTTGTTTTTTTACGGATTCGTATAGACGAGGCTCGGAAAAGTAAAAACCATTTTGCAAAGTTCCCCCCCCCTTGCCCCACATCTCCCCCCTTTAGGCGGATCTCGGAGGTTAACATACTTAAAACATTTTTTTTTCAGATTCATATCAAGGCGCCCAGAGTTGGTCAAAATCATTTTTCAAAACTCCCCCCACTCCCCTTCTTCACCCTCCCCGCAACGTTTCTCTGAAACTAAGAGACCCGTGTTTTGTTTATTTACGGATTCGTATAGAGGAGGCTTGGAAAAGTAACAGTACCGACGGACAGCAAACTTACATCAACTCTCATGAGTAGGGCAAAAGTACCAAGCCTCCCCATTTTGGCCTCCCCCTCCCCTCCCAATCGTATCTCAGAAACTAAGAGACCCGTGTTCTGTTTTTTTAGGGATTCGTATAGAGGTGGCCCCGGAAAAGAAAAAACCATTTTTCAAAGTTCCCCCCCCCCCTTTGGCCCTCTTCTCCCCCTTTAGGCGGATCTCGGAAGTTAACAGACTTCCAACATTTTGTTTTCAGATTCATATCAAGGGGCTCAGAGTTGGTCAAAATAATTTTTCAAAACTCCCCCCTCTTCACCCCTCCCCCCATCGTATCTCGGAAACTAAGATACTCGTGTTTTGTTTTTTTACGGATTCGTATAGACGAGGCTCGGAAAAGTAAAAACCATTTTGCAAAGTTCCCCCCCCCCTTGCCCCCCTTCTCCCCCTTTAGGAGGATCTCGGAAGTTAACAGACTTGCAAAACTTTTTTTTCAGATTCATATCAGGTGGCCCAGAGTTGGTCAAAATCATTTTTCAAAACCCCCCTCTCCCCCTCCTCACCCCTCCCCCCATCGTATCTCGGAAACTAAGAGACCCGTGTTTTGTTTTTTTACGGATTCGTATAGAGGAGGCTCGGAAATGTAAAAAGATTTTTTAAAGTTCCCCCCCTTGCCCCCCTTCTCACCCCTTTAGGCGGATCTCAGAAGTTAACAGACTATCATATCAAGGGGCCCAGAGTTGGTCAAAATCATTTATCAAAACTCCCCCTCTCTCCCTCTTCACCCCTCCCCACATCGTATCTCGGAAACTAAGTGATGCGTGTTTTGTTTTTTTACGGATTCGTATAGAGGATGCTCGGAAAAGTAAAAAAAAAAATTAAAGTTCCCCCCCTTGCCCCCCTTCTCACCCCCCCCTTTAGGCGGATCTCAGAAGAGACTTGGAACATTTTTTTTTCAGATTCATATCAAGGGGCCCAGAGTATGTCAAAGTCATTTTTCAAAACTCACCCCGCTCTCCCTCACCCCTCCCCCCATGGTATCTCGGAAACTAGGTAGCGGTAAAGCGAAACGTAGCGTAGCGTAGGGATAAGGTCACGATAGCTTTCCGGTGGTAGGTAGGTCCTGAGTGGAGCGAACCTGCGAGACCGAGTGGAGCGAAGGGGGAAGGTGGCGATCGAAGCGAGCCGGCGACCTCCGTAACGTAACGAAGGTTGAGTGCTTTTGTACCCCTCCTCCCCTCCCTATCGTATCTCGGAAACTAAGAGACCCGTGTTTTGTTTGTTTTTAGGGATTCGTATAGAGAAGGCTTGGAAAAGTAAAAACCCCTTTTCAAAGTTCCCCCCATGTCCCTCTTCTCCCCCCTTTAGGAGGATTTCGGAAGTTAACAGACTTGCAACATTTTTTTTCAGATTTATATCAAGGGGCACAGGGTTGGTCAAAATCATTTTTCAAAACTCCCCCCTCTTCACCCATCCCCTCATCGTATCTCTGAAACTAAGAGACCCGTGTTTTGTTGTTTTTACGGATTCGTATAGAGGCTCGGAAAAGAAAAAAACATTTTACACAGTTGCCCCTTATGCCTCCCCTCTGAGTTTTTGATAAGGTTTTAGATTGGATTAGGGGGTTCTTAAGGGGTTTCAAAATCTTTTAAGTGCTCTAATGGATTTTAAAATTCTTTTAACTATTCTAAGGAATTCTCAATTTTTTTATTTTATTTCTTTTTTTTATTGAATTAGTTTTATAATGTTTTAGGGGGTCCTGTTTTTGGAACGAAGTTCCTTATCACGCGTTGCGAAGGGGCCTAGACGGAAAAAATTAAGGGAAAAATTTGTCACGACACTTTTTACCGACTGCGCAACGCAAAGGAGGGTAATGTGTTTATTACCATGGAATGAACTGGAGTGGAGTAGAGTGGAGTGGAGTGGAGTGGAGTGGAGCGGAGCGGAGTGAAGTGGAGGGTGGAAAATCGCTTGAACCTTTTTTTTTACTTGTTATCGTAAAACAAGTAAAAAAAAAAGGTTTAAGCAATTTTCGACCTTATTGACATTTAAAATTTACTTTGTTTTTTCTCACATTCTCGTTATCTAACATTGCTCTTTTATTAAAATCACGTGTTTGCATAAATGTCAATAAGGTCGAAAATCGCTTGCACCTGTTTTTTTTTTCTTGATGTAGTTAAGCAAATGTTTTCCGACCTTCACTTGTTTTACCGATTTGTCCTACTGATTCCCACCAGTAGGATAAATCGGTAAAAAACAAGACAACCATTTTATGTAATTCGGTCGCATTGAACAGTGTGGTGTCGCGACGATTACTTTTGTTAAGTTGTATACAGTAACTTCGTTTTATCCGTTTTATTTTTATTCTATTCTCAACAACTTCTCAGACTTGATTTTATTCAAAAATATTGATACGGGTATCGTTTTCAAGTGATTTGGAGGTGCTGATTTAGAAAATGATCCAAAAAAGAGGGCACGTTTTTCATTATTTTTGCGATAGGACGCATTGTTTTCGAGATATAAGCAAACTTAGAACCTGCTACGACTCATGAAGTGCAAAATTCAAATAAAAATTAGGAAAGAATCTTATTATGTACTAAGACTGCTGTTCGTCCGTCCGTCCATCTGTCTGTTAGTGGGCTGTAGCTCATGATCAAGAATATGGATTTCGGTTGCTGCTATACATAATAACAAATAATAAAAATAAGTTGAAAATTGGAGGAAAGCTAATAAATAAAAATAAACATTATTTTGTTTTTTGCCCATTTTCGTCTGTCTGTCAGCGAGCTGTCTGTAATCCACTTATCCAATCAATGGGGACAAGTTTTGTCATTACAAAATATTCTCCCTCTTGTAACTTTATATCTACCTTGCACTTGACCTTGTATTTTTGTTAATGTTTTAGGAACTACACACCAAGGGAGTAGCAATTATAAGGGTAATAACGCTCAATGTGTGGCAATGTCCGCTTGCGCGTCAGTATTGTCAGTTTGCAGACATCGAAATCTGACTTGTGATGATATCGATGTCATTCTCCAAAGTGGAGACACTTTATATAAATGTCGCTTAAACCATTTCTACCGAAGGGTGTCATATTTTTGAACCCCGAGGAATTGCCTACGGAGATTGTCGTCGGAAACAATAGAGCGCAAATTGAAAATATGACCGCCAATTGGATTACAAATGGAGTATATCCTCAAATTTCAGAAAATGAATACGGTATTTTAACTCTTGCAAACATAATTGAATCCAATGTTTTCGACGCAAACCACAATGATGAGACGGATAGCATGATATTTACCGGGCAAGACTATACAGTTTCTTTTTGGAGATTCGATGGTGCATTTTATTTATTTATTTAACAGTCATGCAGTAGATGAATATAACAAATTAAATTCTAAATGTGGAGTAGCACGTTTGTTTAAATGTTATTCGATTCGCGAATTAGCCAGATTGCTGTTAATGCGAAATATAGGTGTAGGTCAGTATTCAATACACAGACTACGCGTTATCAATTATCAAACTATTGAAAATTTAGTTGTATGATCTGCATTGCCATTGCCGTCGTCTATCGAGTCTATAATAGACTTCGAATGCCCGGCATCAACAGATCATAGTCAATTATCAGAATCACAATCTATATTGTTTAGATTTGAAGAAACCCCTGAACCGGTAGTAGTTGACACCAAAGTGGCGTCAACAAAGAGAGGTCGACCCAAAAAACAAAAACGTGGCAGGAAATGTAAACGCTCATTTGAATGCGGTTAAAAATATGATACAAAAAAAACCGTAAATACATCGTGATGCTGTTAAAAATTTACCAAGAAAAATCCAGAAATTCATCGCGATGCCGTAAAAAAATATACAATAGAAAATCCAGAAATTAATCGCGATGCTGTACACCGTTATACTAAGCAGAACCCTGAAATAAATCAAATAGCCACTGACAAATATAATAAAAACAGCCGTCGTGTTGACACACCGCTACATCAATCTAAAACCTTAATAGCACAGAAGAGGGACACTGAGTTAAACGCAATAAAAATATTTTCTTTAAAAAAAACGTGCTTGCCTTCTTTAGACACTTTTAGGTGTCCAACTTGTAATGCGCGTCTCTTTGAAGAAGAAAAATCTAGAAAACAATGGTGTTGTGGATCGGGCGCCTACAACATACAAAATTTCATGCCGTTAACCGAGGAGTTTTACTCTCACCCGTCGTTTCTGAGTAGGCCGCGAGGGTACAATAATTTATTTGCCTTCAGTGCCTTAGGCGTTTCTCACGGGTACTAAAAACCAACGGGAATATCTTTTCTTAAAATTCAAGGTCGAGTCTATCATAGAGTTTTTGATTTAGCTTACACTGGTAGCGTAAATAATTTAGGACTATACATTAACGATACAAACGAACGCGAACAAAAAAAATATGAAACTTGATAGGCAGGTAATTAGTTGCATAACCAACTTTTTACACAACGTCAATCCTTTTATCGAATGTTTTAAACGATTAATAACCATCCGATCAGGCTTTTATTAAATTTCAGCACATTTTAGGAGATTTACTTGTTGGTAGAGAAGTCGCGGCCATTATTAGAACAGAACGCGAAAATTTTATACCTCATTGCATAGCAGTTTGGAAAAACGGTGATAAGAAACCACACACTGTAGATATAATGCATCCGTTATATGAAAGTTTTCAGTATCCATTATTTTATCCTGAGGGTAATGAGGGTTGGTACTCGAACAAAGTAGATAATAATGGAAATAAATTAACCCAAGCAAAATACGTTCGCTGCTTGTTCTTGACCTTTAACTGTAATCCCAAGTGGCCTGAAATTCAACAATCCACTTAAAGCACCTATGTAAATCCTTCTGTGTGTGCTAGAGTTTTTAATTTAAAGCTGGCAGAATTATTAAGAGATATCCGAGGTGGTAATTGGTTTGGCAAATGTATTTATATGATGCACGTCATAGAATTTCAAAAGCGAGGTTTCCACACGCTCACATTTGTTTTAGGGTTGAATGTGCGGGCCTGTCCAAAATATAGATATTGATAAATTTGTTAGAGCAGACATTCCTGATGCATCAGAGGCAGAGGGAAGATTACGAAAAGCTTTTCTGAATCACATGATTCACGGTACTTGCGGTCCCTCGCACAGAACTAATTTACCTTGTTGGGATAGTGAGAAAAGTAAATGTTCAAATTTTTTTCCAAAACGTGAGACAGCAGACGTGGATTTTAGTCAGTACAAGTCTGACAGTCCAGACTCATTTGATGATTTTACCACGCAAAAAAAAAAAAAAAACAAAAACGTGAGACAGCCACCACTTTTTCTGATGAAAAAGTATTTATTAACTTGTGTAGAGACAGTAAAAACGAAGCTATTATAAAATATCGCGGTAACGATGTAATTGTAAATGATACTTGGGTTCCTTATAACGCAAGTCTTCTTTTAAAATACGATGCTCATATCAACTTGGAAGTCTCCTCGCAACGCACGGTCGTTAAGTATTTGTTTAAATATAATTATCACTAAGGGTCCTGACGAATGGCGCGTAGCTGTCGTACCGGAAGAACATGAAAATAACGAAATAGAGTAGTATGTCACAAAACGTTATATAGACTCCAGCGACGCCGCTTGGAGGACGTTGGAATTCGATGTGACCGCGCTCGAACCCAACGTCAAACAGCTGTCAGTGCATTTAGAAAATCAACAAACCGTTTATTTTAAACCAGGCACTAAAGTAGAAGCCGCGCAACAAGCTGGTTCGGACCTTATTACCTATTTTAACCGCCCCGTAAGAGATGAATTTGACTCATTGACCTACTTGGACTTTTACGAACAGTACATTGTTCATTCCAAGCGTCCCTCAACTCGCGGCGGTAAGACCCCTCTTTGAGGAGTGGCTGGATAGGAGTCACGGCGTCCTGCCCTACCGCATGACGCAGGTCCTCACCGGACACGGAAGTTTCGGGAGGTACCTGTGTCTAACGAGAAAGGAGGAAACGCCTGGGTGTCACCACTGCGAAGATCGCCCGGAGGACACAGTAGAGCATACGGTGCAAGACTGCCCAGCTTGGGCAGAACACCGACGTGTCCTCACGGCGGCGAAGCAGTCATGCTCGCGAAGGAGGAGGCGGGCCGCGTGAGGGAGAGGACAATGTCCTCCCTCCGCCCCACCCGCAGTGGTTTACACCCATGGCGACGGACGTCGCAAGACGATCTCCGGCCACCGTAGGCGCGGGCATGCGGGCGGTGAATAAAGTGCAACTCGCTGCCCGACCATGGACCATGCCCGGGTCGACGGCGCGTTGTGTTCCACGTGCGCCTCAAAGAGCGTCAGCAAGATGACGGGGCCCCCCTCTAGAGGGCCGAATCCTGCCGGGGTCGCGGGACTTTTTCATTAAAGTGACCCCGGAATATAAAGGGCTATTGAAGGACACCGTGGATTTTAGTCAGTACAAGTCTGACAGTCCCTCCCGCCCTGCCCGGGGTGGGAGGACTCATTTGATAATTTTACCACAATAAAAAAAAAAGCGTCCCTCAACAAAAAATACGGATTTTTTTAAACATCAAATCATATATTTATTACTAAAAGACAAAAGGGTGAGCTTTAGATATGACTTAGTGTTATGTAAATCGAGTAGTTTAGGTGGATTAGGCTTCTAATGATGATACCTTGAAATAAAGCGCACCAGGAACCATATCTTCTGGTAGCGCGGATATTACTATGTTGTGTGTGAATCGAACCAGGAAATAAAAAATCAATGCTATCTTGGTAATATTGCACACTCCAATACACATGCTACTCTGGGATAGAGTAGTTTTGAAAAGCATAAAAGTAGCAAGGAACTTATTTCATTATTTACTTAGTCACTTACAAGGAATATTATTTTATAGTTTATTCGTACCGACTTTTAAGTGAATCAACTGTAGGAACAAAAAAACATTCAGTTGATTTACTTAAAGTCCATATATAAATCCGTACATGAGGGTTATCAAAACATTAAAAACATTTAATATAATTTACAAAATCTTTTAAGGACCAACGTTTTAGGCTTATAACTATTTGAATACATATAACTTTTACTACTCATAATTATTAGATTAATATAAGTATTAACATTTATTTAAATTATACATGTATTATTATCATTGGTATTATAAATTATTACATATTGTGTTTTTTTTTGGTATTATTGTTTATTTATTAAATTTATCATTTAAATATTCCTGTACATTATAATAAGATATATGGATTAAAAGTTGTTTTAATTTATTTATAAAGATATTAAATTTTTGTTCATTTTTAATTTCATCTGGTAATTTATTATATATTTTAGCTGCCATTACTAAAGTGCTTGTGGAGTGTATTTTTAGCATAGAACCTGGTAGGTTTAGTCTATTTTTGTGTCGTAGTGTGTAGTGAGTCTGTATGTTTTCGCGTGTAGTGTAGAGTTTTTCATTATTTCTAACAAATTTACTCATTTCCAAGATGTATATACAAGGTAGGGTTAGAAGTTTATGTTCTTGGAAATACTTCTCCAAAAAAAGGACCCCGCGAGCTGCTTGCAGCTCGCGCAACGCGCAAATACTAGTTAATATATAAAAATAATAAACTGTGGCAGTTTTGCATTTTAGCATGTGTCATGTTGAAAATACTTTATTACCAATTTTAGCATATTGACTGAATGTTAGCTCTTAGAGGTAAATGGATAATCCATTTACCTCTAAGAGCTAACATCCAGTATTACATAATTGTTCTGTTTCTATAATTTTCCCGTACTTTTACAGACACAACCATTTGTATTTTGTTCACAACTTTCCACACGCTACGTACCCAATAGTGCCAACTTCTCGGTCACTGACGCTATTTAAAAACTTCCTGTTATCTGCATACACGTTCCTTTATCTGTCCTTTGACATTTCACACACAACAAATATAGGAAACAATGGTAGCTAAACCAAATATAAATTATGTTTGTTCACCAGAATAGTATGGCTTTAGTTGCCGCCATAATTATTATGACTTTTTTTACACGTTCTATACTAAAAAAAATATTTGAAAAGATAGTTTTTTTTTTTGCTAAAATTAATTGCCGTCTCAATATGCCGCCAACTTCATTCTACATAATGTAATTAGTTGAAAGGTTGTCAATCAGTCTCCTTCATATAATTTTAGTTTCCTAAAATGATGATCAAAAACACACATTCGTTGAAGTGTTCAGAAATACTTCCATTCTATTACTCGTAGCAGTGAACCTAATCTTTAAACAGTATAAACAATAAGCTAGAATTCTTTCTTATCCATAAAACGGCTATTTCTATAACTTCATTAACATTCCTAACCAGTTGTCTGTAAACAACAGGATTATTATCCCATGTTTGAAACAACAGAACTGAAAATATTTCTCTATTCACGAGTTGAATACACACATTTTTACGAATTGTGTAAAACACAGACGTATAAAAGATCAAATAAATAAATATATTTCGGCTTCCATTTTAAAATAAAAGGAACCGAGACTGTGGCTGTCACAAACAACTGCCTTTAATAGGATATCTAAATCGAAACGTCTAAACAGCATTGGCCCGTTCGAAATTAAATGCGCGTTTCCATTATGCAAGTTCATACAGGTATGACTTCAAATTTGTATACAAGTCGCTTGAATTGAAAAAAAAACAAAATCTACAAAAACAAACAACTTACACTTACTTGGAATTGATCCGGGATAGCTCCTTAAATAATGGCATGAATTGAATGAATAATTTGGTATCAATTTAAGGCGCGGTCTTATCTCATATTCCCAAAAATTGGTTTCTTAGAACGTCGAGTATGACGTAATGTAATAAAAATAAGCAACGCGAAAAATACAGTGAACAGAGAAGGGTATAAAGAAGAATTTAAACCGAACAGAATAATAAATAAGAGTTTAATATTCCCAATAAAAATTGGGAAGTTGTAGCACAAAAATAAACTTTGACGTCGAAGATCTCTGTATTTCCAGCGATAACAACAGTTTTTTTTTAAGAATTTAGTAGGTTTTCCATTTTTTTAAAACTTTAACCGAACCATTATTTAATTTTATGTCTATATTTTAAATAATCTAAAGAAAAGCAGTAAAATAAATGCCCATTCGCAGCTTACGTCACATTTCAACACAAATGACATTTTTTCAATTTTCAATCTTATTGACGCTCCATAGTGGTGACAATAGTTTACGCGGTCATAAGCGATTAAAATCGTAGTCAGTCCGCGTCTTAAAGTCAACAATTACACCTATGAAATGCTACCATTTTTAGGGTTCCGTAGCCAAATGGCAAAAACGGAACCCTTATAGATTCGTCATGTCTGTCTGTCTGTCTGTCCGTGTATGTCACAGCCACTTTTTGTCCAAAGTATATGAGCTATCCTGTTGAAACTTGGTAAGAAGATGTATTATGTGAACCGCATTAGGATTTTCGCACAAAAATAAAAACAAAACAAATTTTGGGGGTGCCCCCCATACTTGGAATTGAAACTCAAAAATTTTTTTTCACCAAACACATACGTGTGGGGTATCTATGGATAGGTCTTCAAAAATGATATTGAGGTTACTAATATCATTTTTTTCTAAACTGAACAGTTTGCGCGAGAGACACTTCCAAAGTGGTAAAAAGTGGTGCATAGACGTAAACGCCGTAACAGTTTTTGTGTAGGTTTTTTGTTATATTTATTTATAGCTTTCCGTTTTATTATTTATTGTTTTTATATATTTTATAATCTATTTATTTTAATGACAAATTCCGATAATGATTCTTTTTTATCTGCCAATGAATCCACTGCCTCTTCTGATAATAGCTTTTGCTCTATAACTGACACTCTTGGTGATCTCTTGCGTTTAAACTTTAACCAAAATCATAGCCGGCTGTTTAATGTTTGTCACATTAATGCTCAGAGCATTCCTAGTCACTACAATGAACTGTACGACACTTTTACCAACGTCAACGTCCATGCCGTCCTGATTTCCGAAACATGGCTCAAACCTGAGCTTCTTTCCACCACTTACTCTCTCCCAGGATTCATTCTTCTTCGGAATGATAGAGTCGGTAAAAGAGGGGGTGGTGTGGCAATTTATCTTCGTGCCGATTTCCCTTTTAAAATTCTTGCTAATTCTTCCTCTAATGATTCGGCCGAATTTATTTTTCTTGAGGTTTGTGTCAAAGGAGCTAAAGCCGTTCTTGGAGTTGTGTACTGTCCCCCTTCTCTTGATTACTTCACCGAATTCGAATCGGTCTTAGAATCTTTGGGTTCTGAGTATGCACATCACATCATTATGGGTGATTTCAACACCAACCTCCTTGTCCATAACTCTCCTCGTTCCCGTAAACTCATAGATCTGGTCGAGTCAGCTTGTCTAAGTGTGTTGCCTCTACAACCAACTCACCACAATACTGTTGGTGATGATACTTGGCTCGACTTGATGCTCACCTCTAATCCTTCCCTGGTTTCCTCATATGGGCAACATGACGCTCCTGGTTTTTCCCATCATGACCTCATCTTCCTTTCATATGTCCTTAAACCTCCCAAATCCAAACCGACGTTCCAGCATAGACGTGGCTTTGCACGGATGGATACTGAAAAACTTATTCAGGATGCATCCAATATTGATTGGACATCCCTGGAGCAGGCCACTACTGTTGATGAGAAAATTAATATCTTTAATTCGATTGTTATCAGGTTGTATGACACTCATGCTCCCGTCAGGAGAGTGAAATTGAAGCGCCCGCCTGCGCCCTGGATGCATGAGGATATTCGGATGGCAATGCGACGAAGGGACCGCGCGTTTCGGAAGTTCAAAAAGGATCGGTCGGAGGAAAATTGGACTCTTTTTAAAACGGCTCGCAATCGTTGTAACCAGATGATACGCAACGCTAAACGCCGTCATGTTCTTAATAACGTCACTAACGCTTCTTCTGCCGATATCTGGAAGTTTCTCGGAACTCTTGGTATCGGTAGAACGCGACATTCAGACCTTCCTGTTACTTTGGGCTTGGATGATCTCAATCTCCATTTCTCCACTGTGCCCACTCTTGACAGTATAACTAAATCTCATACAATTGAATACCTTGCTGGTCTGACGCGTCCAAATATTACCCCATTTGCTTTCACCCCAGTCGACCCGGGGGAGATCAAGAAGATTATCCTGTCTATTAAATCCAAAGCTGTGGGCTGTGATAATATCAGTCGCTACATGATTGTGGCGGCGCTAGATCAGCTCCTTCCTGCCATTTCCCATGTCATAAACTTCTCCCTTTACTCCGGTGTTTTTCCGTCTCTTTGGCGGAAAGCCCATGTTCGCCCTTTACCTAAAATTACTAATCCCACTCTTCCCTGTCACTTCCGACCAATTTCCATCCTTCCCTTTTTATCTAAAGTCCTTGAAGCCTGTGTCCATAAACAATTTTCCCATTTCATTCACCAAAATTCCCTCATCAGCCCCTTCCAATCCGGGTTCAGACCTGGCCACAGTACCATTACCGCTCTCCTTAAAGTGACTGACGATATAAGGCGGGGAATGGAAGACACACAAGTTTCCGTTCTAGTGTTGATTGACTTTTCCAATGCCTTCAATACCGTCAGTCATGAAGTCCTTTTATCCATCCTATCCTATCGAATGGTCTCTTCCGAGGTTCTGGAATGGTTTACTTCCTATCTTCGAGGGCGTCAGCAATCAGTTTTTGCTGGAGGTTCTTCTTCCAGCTGGTGTGATCTTGCAACTGGCGTCCCTCAAGGCGGAATTCTTTCTCCACTTTTGTTTTCTGTTTTTATAGACCTCATAACTACTGAACTTCAGTGTGCGTATCATCTTTACGCTGATGACTTGCAGCTCTACTGTCGGGCGGGTGTTGACAACATATCTGATGCAATCAAAAAACTAAATCAGGATTTATCTAGTATAAAAAACTGGTCTGATCGTTTTGGGGTGGCTGTTAATCCAACTAAATGCCAAGCTATTATTGTAGGGAGCTCCCATAGCATTCGAAAGTTGAATGGTTCGGCATTGCCGCCGATTACCTTTGACGGAACGGTCATTCCATTTAGCCCTGTCGTTAAGAATTTGGGTCTGTATGTTGACACTTGCCTCGACTGGCGGAAGCAGGTCGCAGCTGTGAGTCAAAGGGTCACCGGAACGTTGCGATCGCTTTATCGCCTGAAAAATATTCTCCCATCACACATAAAGAAAATGCTGGTTCAGTCCCTTATCTTCCCCATAATTGACTATGGTGATGTGTGTTATTATGACCTGAATGCAGATCTACTCAATAAATTAGACCGACTTCTGAATAACTGCATTCGATTCGTGTTCAATCTACGTAAGTATGATCATGTGTCTGAACATAGATCCACTTTAAAATGGCTACCCATTCGTCAGCGCAGAGCGTTGAGGGCATTGACTACCTTATTTTCTCTTTTAAATAATTCTTCTTCACCTTCTTATCTAACCTCTAGTTTTCAATATTTATGCTCTGCTCACAGTAAAAATCTTCGTTCCTCCAACAACCGTCTTCTTCGATGTCCTTCTCATCGTTCTGGTTTTCTAAAATCATCTTTTCTTGTCCAAGCGGTCTTCCTTTGGAACGAGCTCCCTCGGAATATCAGGACGGTCTCCAGTCGGTTCACTTTTAAGTTGAAAGTTCGTGAGCATTTACACAAGATGTTGGCAGATTCGGCACAAAATTAATTTGTTATTGGTAATCCCCATCTTTATATATAAATATTCTCTATTTTACACTTTATATTTGTATATATCTTGTTTTTTATGTATGTATGTTTGTATGTATGTATCATTTAAAAAGATCATTTAGTGTATTGTTGCACCTTCCATGTTTATTTCTCTGCATCACCCTAAGGTAGACTGGGAGAGAATGCCCAAGGCATTAAGTCCGCCTTTGTACTGTCGTGTGCATAAAGTTAAATAAATAAATAAATAAATAAAAAGTTGGTCCCCCCCCCCGTAACTTCTAAAATAAGAGAATGATAAAACTAAAAAAAATATATAATGTAGACCTCAACAAAAACTTCCAACGAAAATTGGTTTGGATGAGATACAGTTAGCAGTTTTTGAGATATAGTACATTTTAAAAAACCGCAAATATAACTTTGCCATTCATACAAACACTATGGAAAACAAAGTTATTTTTGTTGTTTGTGTATATTACTTACTAATCTCAATACAATTATATCCCTAATCTATGCTTGCTACTACGGAACCCTTCATGGGCGAGTCCAACTCGCACTTGGCCGGTTTTATTACTCATAACTCGTTATTAAATACTCAAGATGGCGCGGAGTTGGAGTTTGGATTCCATGCACTTTTGCTTTGCAACTTGTATGCAGGTTTGTTCAATTTGCATACAATTTGTATACAAGTAACTTGAATAATGGAAACGCGGCGTAAAGTTTAATCCAGTACGAAGACTGCAGACTTGCAGAGCTGTCTCTTGTCTTTTGTCGGTTATTCTTGTTACTGAAAATGCGCAAGTGGTAGTTCGCGCGATACGCTACACACGGCCCCGACGTAAATAGGCTCCAAAACTAGAACGATTTGTTTATTTTTTTACACGTAAATACGTTGGTTGGTTATTTAGCGTTAATATACATTAGCATATCATAGCAAGGTGGGTACTAATGACCGGTGTTACGGGCCTTAAAGTTATTCGCAGCGAGCAACAAGTCGTAAATGAGTAAGAAATAACATTTTGTCAAATCCTTGCCGTCATAAACATCCGATGAACACTTGTCTGAAAAAGTGTCAACTGCAAAACGGCATTTGACTTTGATAATAATGTTACGAGCTGGGTATTGGGATAAATTAATTAACACCAATTAAAACCAAATAAACTTTATTCACACACGAATCAGTAATTAAAACAAACACTTAAAAGTACTCAACAATTAAACACTTATAAACTCACTTAATCACACGTAAAAATCACTTGGAGATCGCTTCCAGTTCACTTCGAGTTGCCTCGATCGTAGTCAAAACCAGACTGACTCAGGCCGCCGATCGGCGCCCTTTTTATACTACCGCCGGACCCACTAGATGTTTCTAGAAGATGGTCGAATGTTCTGGAAACATCCATAGACTTCGACATAGTCCCATACCTTCTAGAACATTCCAGACCCATCTCGAAACATCTAGAACAGGGTAGAATTTTCTAGAAATTTCCAGACCAATCTTCGGTAGAATTGTCGAGAACCTTGTGGAACTTTCGAGAAGCTTATAGATAGGTCTCGCAATTCGATCGACGTAACACTGCCCCCTCCTTAGACATGCTCGTCCCGAGCATAGTTAGTCCCGTTATATCGCGCTAAACGGTCAACATGGACAATCTTGGGCGCGCCACGTGGACCCTTTTGAATCCGGTAGGTGACGTCGTTAATCTTGGTCACGACTCGGTATGGTCCATCCCATTTTGCTTGTAATTTAGGGGACTTCCCTTTGCTGCGCACTGGGTTATGCAACCACACAAGTGACCCCTCGTCGAAACCTCTATTGTTTGTCTTCCGGTCGTATCGGGTCTTCATCTTCTCAGACATTTGTTGGCCGGATTGTCTGATATGCTCATAAACATCATTCAATTTGTTACGCAAGTCATTTGCATAGTCGGTTACACTGCGTGGAGCATCAGGAGGGGTTCCGGTGATAAGATCAGCAGGCAACCGTAATTCCCTTCCAAAGTTCGCGAATGCTGGTGTCACAGCTGTACTTTCGTGGACTGCACTACGGTATGACAGAAGAAATGGCTGTATGTGCTTATCCCAATCTCTTTGCCTGCTTTCCACAACCTTTGCCAGATATCTCTCCAACGTTTGGTTGAAACGCTCCACCATTCCATCAGATTGTGGATGGTAGGAAGTGGTTCTGGTCTTGTGAGTACCCATCAGTCGACAAGTCTCCTGGAATACTTGTGATTCAAAATTCCGTCCTTGGTCGCTGTGTATTTCCAAGGGTACTCCAAAACGACAGAAGACCTCCTGAACCAATTTATCTGCGACTGTTGTAGCTTCCTGGTTAGGAATGGCGAAGACTTCTGGCCACTTTGTGAAGTAATCCATGACAACCATGAAGTACTTGTTCCCGTTTTCACTTTCTGGAAATGGTCCTGCCACGTCTAGTGCTATCCGTTCCCACGGGGCTCCAACGTTGTATATCTGTAAAGCACCTCTGCTGCGTGTCTGGGGTCCTTTCACAGCCGCACAACTGGTACACTTCCGACACCAGTCCTCCACATCCTCCCGACAATGGATCCAATAAAATCGCTCACGTATTTTCAGTAGAGTCCTTTTTACACCCATATGTCCACCTGAACATCCATCGTGGTAAAGCCGTAATACATCCGGGACTTTGGCTCTAGGAACAACCATTTGTAAGTGGCAGTTGTCTCCTCGAGCGTTTTCCCATTTACGGCACAAGACTCCTTCCTGGATAACCAAGCTGTTCCATTGCGCCCAATAACTCTTAGTGATGGAACTCATTGCAGCTACATCACTCCACTTGGGTTTAGGAGCACCAGCTTTAATCCAATCGAAAATTGGTTTGATGTCTGCGTCATTATGCTGAGCATGCTGTAGGGTTTCCTTCCATTCGTTACTGAGATCCGTTTTCAGCATTCGTACAGACACAACTTCCTTGGCCTCTTGCCTGTTACAGTGTTTACAATCTTCAGGACAAGGTCTTCTAGACAGTGCATCTGCGTTACCATGTGCCCTCCCACTGCGATGTTCAGTTACGAAATCGAACTCTTGTAGTAGCTCAATCCACCTCGCCACCTGTCCCTCTGGATTCTTGAATTGCAATAGCCACTTTAATGCAGCATGGTCCGTTCGCAATAGGAATTTTCGTCCCAGCAGATACTTACTGAAGTGCTGCAAAGTCTTTACTACGGCAAGTAATTCCCTTCTCGTAACGCAGTAATTTCTTTCCGGTTTCGATAGAGATTTGCTGTAGTAAGCTATAACAACTTCTTGATTTCCTTTCCGTTGAGACAACACGCCACCAATTCCAGTATTACTTGCGTCTGTGTCAACTATGAAGTCATTTTCAGTGTCAGGATAGTCAAGAATAGGTGAATTGCACAGACGTTTCTTTAATTCCTGGAATGCGATGTCACAGTTCTCGTCCCAACAGAATTGTTGCTTCTCCTCAGTAAGTTTGTGTAGGGGTTTTGCAATGTCGGCAAAATTCTTGACAAACCGTCGATAGTAGGAGCATAGACCTAAAAATGCTCTGACCTCCGTCTTGTCTTTCGGAACTGGCCATTCCTTGACGGCGACGATTTTCTCCGGGTCTGTCTGAACACCTTCCTCCGAAACTATGTGTCCTAAAAAGTTCACTTGTCTCCTGAAAAATGAACACTTTTCCGGACTTAACTTAAGATTTGCCGTCCGGATTTTCGACAGAACTCTAATTAGGTTTTGAAGGTGATCTTCAAATGTTCGGCCCACGACGATGACGTCGTCCAAATAGACAAGACATGCGTCTCCGATCAATCCGGCAAGTACTTGCTCCATCAACCTTTCAAATGTCGCAGGAGCATTGCACAATCCGAATGGCATGACTTTAAATTGCCATAGCCCCTTTCCTGTCGAAAATGCAGTTTTCTCCTTGTCTTTAGGGTCTATTTCCACTTGCCAGTAGCCACTTTTCAGGTCTAACGTTGTGAACCACCTCCTTCCTGTCAGTGTATCCAATGTGTCATCGATCCTAGGCAGTGGGTAACTGTCTTTTTTCGTGACGTCGTTTAACCGTCGATAGTCCACACAAAACCGCGTGTTGCCGTCCTTTTTCTTCACCAGGACCACAGGAGAACACCACGGGCTAGATGAAGGCTCTATAAAACTGTTCTTCACCATGCGCTCAATCATTTCTTTCACTTCCTTTTCGCGTGCAACCGGCACCCTTCTTGGTCGTTGTCGGATTGGTAGCTCATTGCCAGTATTAATTTTGTGCTGAACGAGCCCTGTTCTCCCTATGTCAGCATCATCTGTAGAGAACATGTCAGCATACTGGAGTAACATTTTCCTAGCCTTATCCATTTCTACTCCAGTAAGATCGCAGTTTTTCAAAAGTGTTGACACGTCAAATTTCAAACGAAGCACTTTTTCTGACGGTGCACATTCCATTAAGATCTCTTCTGTACCACATTTCAATACTCCTCGATCAACATCGATCTCACAACGATATTTCCGCATAAAGTCTAAGCCCAAGATGCAATCGTCTACTATGTCAGCCACGATGACATTATGCCAATACACTTTGTGACCTAGTTTTAGCTTCACCTCCTTCTTGCCTCGGACGGTTATGTGCTGACCGGTAGCTGTCAGTAATTGTATGCGGTCGTGGTTATTGAAGAAGTCCCCAAGGAACCGACTTGCTAGGTTTGAATTGACGACCGTGTGAGAAGCTCCTGTATCGAGTGTCAATTTGCATGGTTTTCCGTCGACTTCGCCTTTGATGATCAAGCTGTTTCCGTCATGGGCCTGTGAGATCGAGATCCTCGGGGCTCTTTCCATACCAGCCAGCACCCGCCCCTCAGTCCTGGCGTTTACTCGTTTCCCTGCTGTTGCTGGGTAGTCTTATCGGTCCCTCTTCCCTGTTGAGATTGATCTTCTCTAGGTGTATTTCGCTTGGGACAGCTGGACCGAAGATGACCCTTTTCCCCACAAGTGTAGCACCTGGGACTGTATCCTTGTGGCCGGTCGCGTACAGTTGATTCTACAACTTCTCTGACGCGATGTGTGCGATGATCTTGCCTCACTGCCTCTACTTCCAAAGCATGGGCCAAGGCGTCCTTTAATGTTTCGTGGTGCCCAAGTCTTACAGCGGCTCTGACTTCCAAATCACGTATTCCGTCGACGAATGCCTGTACGAGGTTGCCATTGATCAGAGCAGGAGCAGACTGATATGCCTTTCGGACCATCTTTTCAATTTCCAGGGCCCACTGTTGTAGAGTCTCGGCACTACGTTGAACGCGATCCTTTAGCTTAGCGCGAAATACGTGCTCCAGGTGCGCGTCGCCGTATCTGGACTCCAACGCTTCCAGCAGCTGCTCATATGTGACATCCTTGCCAAGAGCCTCAAGTACGGTCAGGGCCTGGTCTCGTAGGCCTAAAGTAAGCGCGGTCATCGCTTGCTCTTTCGTCCACCCATTCGCCTTCATAACGGCCTCAAACTGCATCCTGTAAGCCGACCATGAAGATGTTCCGTCAAATGGCGGCACCTTAAAGCCTCGTGTCGAAGGTGCAGCAACCACCGGACAAATAACCCCGTCTCCAGTCCTAAGTTCACCCAAAGCCTTCTTAACCCCGGCAATTTGGACCTCAGCTTCAGAAATGCGATTCTCGTGCTGATTGACTTGCTCTTTAATCACCTTGAGCTCCTTGCCAAATGTTGAGTGCAGGTCCTTAATGAGGACCATTTGTTCTTCTTGGCGACGGGCCTGCTCCTCTTTATCTTCCTGGAGCTGCTTTTGCAATAGGCGGGCCTGTTCCTCTTGACGTCGGGCCTGCTCCTCCTTATCTTTCTGTAGCTGCTTTTGCAGCAGGCGGGCCTGTTCTTCTTGGCGGCGGGCTTGCTCCTCCTGGCGGCGGGCCTGCTCCTCCTTATCCTTCTGTAGCTGCTCTTGCAGCAGGCGGGCCTGTTCTTCTTGGCGGCGGGCCTGCTCCTCCTGGCGGCGGGCCTGCTCCTCCTTATCCTTCTGTAGCTGCTCTTGCAGCAGGCGGGCCTGTTCTTCTTGGCGGCGGGCCTGCTCCTCCTTATCCTTCTGTAGCTGCTCTTGCAGCAGCCGGGCCTGTTCTTCTTGTCGGCGGGCCTGCTCCTGCAGCAGTGCCATAAGCGCAGACAGGTCTGGAACCGCTGGTGCTGAAGGAGCTGGTGCTGAAGGGGCTGGTTCCATCGTAGGCTGAGCACCACCCGGCGTCTGTATCGGGGAACCTCCAAACCGCCTCTGGTCCATGTCTTGTTGACGTTGACTTCTGGTACGAATACCGTCCGTGTCGTCTTTTGGTAAAATTGGCATTATATCCCTCACTTCTGACACCAAATGTTACGAGCTGGGTATTGGGATAAATTAATTAACACCAATTAAAACCAAATAAACTTTATTCACACACGAATCAGTAATTAAAACAAACACTTAAAAGTACTCAACAATTAAACACTTATAAACTCACTTAATCACACGTAAAAATCACTTGGAGATCGCTTCCAGTTCACTTCGAGTTGCCTCGATCGTAGTCAAAACCAGACTGACTCAGGCCGCCGATCGGCGCCCTTTTTATACTACCGCCGGACCCACTAGATGTTTCTAGAAGATGGTCGAATGTTCTGGAAACATCCATAGACTTCGACATAGTCCCATACCTTCTAGAACATTCCAGACCCATCTCGAAACATCTAGAACAGGGTAGAATTTTCTAGAAATTTCCAGACCAATCTTCGGTAGAATTGTCGAGAACCTTGTGGAACTTTCGAGAAGCTTATAGATAGGTCTCGCAATTCGATCGACGTAACAATAATATAAGGGTCGTTTTGCACCCACACTTTTTTACACAAGTGTTCAACCGATGTTTAACCGATATTTAAGACGGTAAAGATTTGACAATATTGTTGTTTCTGGCACATTTACTATGTGGAATTGTTTAAATCACTATAATGCCAAAGTTTACGTAGCGTCACACATAGCGTCACCTCATCGATCATTTGATCAGCTTGGTTGCTCTGCAACTTAGCTTTTACACCATTTCGTGCGGCGTATGATTACTGGAGGAAGATGACAGGCGACATAAATCTCTTGTCATAACTCTGTGAGACAAAGGATGACATTCACGCACGCTCTCGCGAGACAAAGCAACTCGTATAATATTTGCATCTACAAGACACGCGATGATAGTGATTCGGTCATAATATAATTCGCATAGTTAACCGCTCGTCGTCTGTCGTCTGTAGTACTATAATTACATGTAATGAAACTGTTTTCAATATGTATATTTTTGTAATACGCTACTAATAAATTCAGTGATACGTCATACGTCATTGGATACGTCTATCGAAAATAACATAAATCTGTTGATAAAATCGAACACGCGTTAAACCAGATGGCCTGTTCTTTAGTTATTATGTTTCGTATGGAACTAGCGGCAATAGAAAAACACATTTATTTCGACATCATTATCAAAAAATGATAAATATATATTTTGGATTAGCGACCTGCCCCGTCTTCACGTGGGCGCAATTTACCAAGAGAAGTGACAAATAAATGAACTTTTCTAATAAACCTTGTCCTGAGTTGCAACAACAAAAAAAAACCATAGTAATGAAAATAAAGTACCGGTATTTACCGGTTTATGCACAGTCAACAAAAAGAGGAGTATCGAGGCAGCAGTTTTCCTGTTGATATGTCCTTTCATTTGATATGAAATGTCACACGATGCAGTTTTCAAATATTTTTTTAAAATTTTCCCTTTCCCCCCCCCCAAAAATTACCTCCCATATACAGATATGGACTTCTTATAGGTTTTCCTACAATCCATAAGTAGAAAACTAGTTTCTGTATTTTTTTCAGAGAATGAGAGGGGGAGTATGGTCAAATTTCGTCTATTTTCTTGAATAACTTGGAAACCATTTATTTTAAAAAATTACAAAAAAAAAAATACATTTAAGTTTGTCTCAACAATACCTTTCATTTGATATGTCACACGATGCAGTTTTCAAAAAAAAAAAAAAAATTTCCCCTTCCCCCCCAAAAATTACCTCTCACATACAGATTTCATCTATTCACGTCACACCTCTGTGCTTGGGTCACAGGAATTGATATGTGTACCAAATTTCAACCCAATCGGTCTAGTAGATTCGGAGATAACTGACTGTAAGCGACAGACAGACGGACACACGAGTGATCCTATAAGGGTTCCGTTTTTGTATTCGGACGTTCGGAACCCTAAAAACCATAGTTATGAAAATAAAGTACCGGTATTTACCGGTTTATGCACAGTCAACACTCAACAAAAAGAGAAGTATCGAGGCAGCAGTTTTCCTGTATGGTATATTCATGCTTTATGCTGTACTAGCACTCCGCCCACGACTTCGTCCGCATGATTTTCGAACTTTGCTTTAGTGAATTTCTACTCCTGGCCACCCTCTTTAAAGGATATTTTTGGAAAATCTAAATCAAAATTCAACAAAAATTCTATCAAACCGCAATATCCCGTCTTGGGTAGCACCTACACCTACATCCTAAAAATAACCCCAATGCGTAATTTGGGATTCCTTACTAACAACCCCAAAACTACTCCTTAGGGGCAGAATTTCGCAACATCCTCTCTTAGTGAGAACCTATGTTCTAAATAGAACTCCCTGCAAAATTTGAGACCTCTAAATATCAACCCCAAAAACAAACCCCATTGGGGTCGAGTTCCGCAAAATCCCGTCATGGTGAAACTACATCCACTACACACTACAACTACGTCTACGTCCTAAAAAAGAACCCGACGAAAAATTTGAGGCTCCTAGCACTTGTAGCAATAAAGTTTAATACAAACTATCAACCCCAAAAACAACCTATTAGGGGACACAAAATACTGTTTAGGTGTGCATTTACGTCTTAACCCCCTTGTAAAATTTGATACCCTAGTACTTGTAGAAGCGCAATTTCATACAAACTATCAACTCCAAAAACAACCCATTAGGGGTCGAATTTCGCAAAATCCCGTCTTAGGTATCACTTACGTCCAAAAAAGAACCCCTATGTAAAAACTTGAGTCTCGAAACTATCAATCCCAAAAACAACTCATTAGGGGTCGAATTTCGCAAAATCCCGTCATGGTGAGCATCAAGGTCCTAAAAAGAACCCCCTTGCAAAACTTGAAATTCTCAGCACCTGTAGTAACGAAGTTGCATTCAAACTATCAACCCCAAAAACAAACCCCTTAGGGGTCGAATTTCGCAAAATCCCGCCATGGTGAGCATCTACGTCCTAAAAAGAAACCCCATGCAAAACTTGAAATTCCTAGCACCTGTAGTAACGAAGTTTCATACAAACTATCAACCCCAAAAAACAACCCATTAGGGGTCGAGTTTCGCAAAATCCCGTCTTAGGTATCACTTACGTCCAAAAAAGAACCCCTATGTAAAAACTTGAGTCTCGAAACTATCAATCCCAAAAACAACTCCTTAGAGGTCGAATTTCGCAAAATCCCGTCATGGTGAGCATCAAGGTCCTAAAAAGAACACCCTTGCAAAACTTGAAAATCCTAGCACCTGTAGTAACAAAATTTCATACAAACTATCAACCCCAAAAACAACCCCTTAGGGGTCGAATTTCGCAAAATCCGTTCTTAGTGCTCACCTAGGTCATAGAAGGAAGGCTTGTACAAAATTTCATGCTTCTAGGTCCAGCGGTTTCGGCTGTGCGTTGTCAATCAGTCAGTCAGGCAGTTTTGAATTTTATATTTAAAGATGTATGTGCTCTTTGGTTGTACATATGCTACAAACTGACAAAGAGGTTGATACGCAGACACATCGAAAATAACGGAACATTGGGAATCAGTTTATGAATTGCTGCTGGGATACTTATTTCTTTTGTTGACTCTACTTGAGCTAGGAAGAAAAGTTGAGTGAACCATTTTATTACATTTTCGGAAGTCTTGCAGAATAAAGCCTAAATTGCAGAACGTCTATGAAGGATGATCATACAGCAAAATAATTGTGTATAAAAAAAGTTCAGGAGATATTTTTAGGGCACCTCTAAACAAAAAGTGCAAAACAAGCTTTAAAGTTTGACCAACGTATAAAGTGGACTTGGTTAACATAATTATTTTCCTTAACATAATGGAACACAGGAGAACATGTTTTTCAAAGTCGATTGTATGTTTGGTCGCGATTATCTCGCGTTTGGCTGAACAGATTTTGATGCGGTTTTCACAAAAGTATTTGTTACATTCTAGGGAAGGTTTTAGTATATAACAATCATGGATATCTTGTGACGTTGACCGCATAGATCCGTTTTTGTTGCTGACTTGGATTAAAGATTTCTAAAGACGCCGATTATACGACGATTTTTGTTGAATATCTGAACTAAAAAGGGTAAAATAAAAACTGTTTTTTTTTTTAAAGAACCGACTTCAAATCAAACACAAAAACTGCACTACACTACATTAAACTGGTTTTTCCTCTTAGTGTATATCGTGATGCACTTTTAAGGAAAATAAGTGTAGTAGCGTGGTGACCGACGACACAGCTCAACATCATGGCTGCCTTCTCTGTTACGGATTACAACATTATGATCACTGGGCTCATATTATCAGCGCTATGCGTGATATTGCAAATCGTACTCTCCGTGGTCAACCCCAAGCTAAAACATACAGATCAGAAGATACTCACGCAGCTGTCAGTGACAAAATTTGTGGTTGCATTATTAATAACAGTTATTTTTTCCAATGTGCATTCTGAGTTCTTTCATACGTACTTATACAATCCTCTGTTAGCAGTGTTGAATTATTTGACCACTGTGTTCGTATGCGGGATGTTTGTGTACACAAAGAATTTACGTGATCAAGTGATGCCAAGAAATGTATCGCGAAAGTGGAATTTAGTGACACTGTCTCTACTGATTTTGGTATTAGCGCTACCAGTCGGATTTTTCGGGCTCTACTGTAGATATTCTTATAAACATGAATATGTGAAATTGTATGTTCAAATTTACACCGGATTAATAATACTCATTTTGACACTAAACGCTTTATTTTCCTGTGAAATCATCTACCAAGTCATAAGAAAAAAAAGTAATGGGAATTTCGCCAATATCTTATTAAAATTAATAATTTCATTCACACTGGTTATTTTGATGGATTTGAAAATTATTTCATTTTTATTTGTACCATACGATGAATTAGTTAATAAGTATTACTTAATATTTCAAGCATTTCTTGTGTTAGTGTTAACAGTAATATTTGTGATTCCTGTTCAGGCCGATGATGGAATTAGCATGAAATTTCAAATTAAGCGTCACATAAATTCGATTTAACTACAATTTGTGCCCTCATATTTTCGCAAAAATGCTCATATTTTGTTACATTTTATAATAAATAATTTTTGGATGCTTGTATTTTATTTAGATTAAAAAAGCCTGCATATAAATGCTTTACATTTTCGTTGCACGTTCGCGGTAGGGCACAGTTTGCTAGGGCCTAATTTAATGCGTTGAGAAAAAAAACACTATAAATTGTTGTTTTTTTATGAATTATTAACTCAGAAGATCTGCAGTAAAATGTAAACAACTTTTTTTTTATTAAAATGTATGTTGTTTGTTACCTACTAGGTATAATAAAATCATATTTCCTTGTTATTAAGAAATATGCACAAAACAAACGGTTTTTATTTAATTCACGTATTTTCCTATGCATAACTACAAGTTATGTCATTCTAAATGAATGATTTAATTATACTATGACAAACAGAGTACAAACCGAATTAATGGCCAATTTTAAATCACAGCGAAAGGAAGGAAAGCCGTGGGCAAAAACTAGTCTATCATAAACACAGAATAAATTAATTAAGGGACCTATCCAGCCACTCCTCAAAGAGGGGTTTTACAGCCGCGATTGCGGCGTGCCCGTACCTCGGTTGCGACAGTCGTTCTCTCCAAACTGTCCTGAGATCGCGCCGGAGCTCTTCCCGCCGCGCCTCGACTTCTCGAGGCTAGGGGATACACCCCGACGCTGCGCCTCCACGCGCCACTCATAGACGCGCTGGAGGGCAGTCGCCTCCAGATCCCAGGGCAGCGATCCGGCAAGAAGGTTGGCTGGTAGGCTGGCTAGGACGTGGCTGGAGGTGGATCACTGTGTTGCCCAATGTCTCACGGGACATGGTAACTTTAAAAGTAAATTGTTTTCCTTTAAGCTTGTTCCCTCGCCTTTTTGTCAATGTTCGTGACCTGACTGTGAATATGAACAATCAGCACATCATATTCTTTGGGAGTGTATTCTCTGGCAGAACGAACGCAATATTATGTTGGATACTATTCAGACTACATCTGGAGTCATTTATTATACGGACCTTGTGGAAACTCGAACAAACTTCCGTGCGTTCAAGCGTTTTTGCCATACCTATTATTGGAATCAAATTTAGCAGCTCACAATTTAGGACCCATTAATATTAGTAGTCATTTTTACCCGTGGTGCAAGGCAACTGGGCTTCTCCCAGTTGTAATTGTCCCTTTGTGCCTATTGGCCTTGTTTTGTTCTGTCTCCTGCTTGCATGTAGGGAAGTGGAAACATATTTTTTCCTACTCCTCCACTATTCTTTTCTGATTAATTTCGTGCAGGATCCAAGACAGGTAAATTCATTCTCCGGGACACGTCGAGCTTCATTGTCTCGGCGCTTTTCTGGTGGTTGCCACTGTTGATTCTGGCTCTCAGGAGTTGCAGTGGTTTGGGAATAGGGTGGTGGGTTTGTCCCAAAAAAAAGAAGGTTGGCCGATTCGCCGGCGATCGTGCGGTATCCTCGGATCATTCGGATAGCCATGGCCCTCTGGCATGCGACCAGCTTTGCCGGTCGCGTCCGCATGCTCAGGGCCCACACGGGGGCCCCATAGAGGGCCATGGACCGCACGACACCGACGTGCAGCCTCCGGCAGGGGGCGTTTGGCCCGCCGATATTGGGCAGGAGTCGCCCGAGGGCGGCTGATGCCCGGTTCAGCCTTGGGGCCAAACGCAGGAAATGTTCCACGAAGTTCCATCGGCTGTCGAGGACTTGTCCCAGGTACTTCATCGTAAAAATAAAGTAAAGGTTTTATTGGACTCACACAGGACAGAACAATAACACAGAACTAAAAAAATGTAAAAAACAAAAGAAATTAAAGAAACAAATCTGGTGCTGTACGAGGCTAAAAGGCCCATGTGCTGCGACATTTAAAAAAAAGGCTAAAGACGTTTATACGAACATTTTATGACTATTATAGCGAAAAAAAACTTAAAAAAAAAAATTTAACCGCCTTCAAAAACTACCACAAAAAAGGGTAAAATAACCTACAAAATAACTTTTCTTTCGGAACTCGGTGGCTTTGTTTTTTTTATTTCGTTGTCTTTTATGCCACCGATTTCCGAAAGAAAAGTTATTTTGTAGGTTATTTTACCCTTTTTTGTGGTTGTTTTTGAAGGCGGTTAAATTTTTTTTCAAAGAAGTTTTTTTATTTTACTCTTTTTAGTTTAAATATTCAACCCAAATTCTTGTCAAATACATCATTTTCTTACATGTGCACTAGAATTTGGTAATAAGGTAATAAAATTCCCTATCAAAAACTGCTGAACCGATTTTGATGAAACTTGCAGTGTTCCCTAAAGTGAACTATTCCTCGTACAAGAAAAAACGAATTTTGAAAATCGGTCCACAATTGGCGGAGTAATCGCGTAACAAACACTCAAAAAAGTAAAGATCATCACATCATCCATCAATAAAAATGCTCACAAAATAAAAAGTACTGAACCAAATTGGATGAAATTTTTATGGGACCAAACTGCAAGTATACTGCATCGAACGAAAAAAGAATACACTAATCGGACCAGAAACCTCGGAGTAATCGGTGTACATACATAAAAAAAAAACATACCGACCGAATTGAGAACCTCCTCCTTTTTTTGAAGTCGGTTAAAAATCGACGTGAAATGCTGTTAGTGTGGCCCGGCCATTACGGAAAAGCTCAGTCAGAATACTGTTTGTTATGAGACCAAGGAATAAAAAAGGATTTCATTCATTAATCTAATTGAATACGACAGAGTTTGGGCAGCGCAGCCTTAGCTTTTCATAAACCAAAGGTAATCTTAGGATTACCACTCTAAGTCTAAACAATGGCCCTCTCAAATAGTTACATGGGCGCCAACTAACCTCTATTCGATTAAATCATGATAGCACTAACAAGTGGCAACTCTATTAAGAGATCGTGGACTAAGAATACTACACTAGCGATCAAAAGTATGGAATCACTTACTTGGAATTGATCCGGGATAGCTCCTTAAATAATGGTGTGATTTGAATTAATTTGGTATCAATTTAAAGTTAACAGTTACACCTTTGAAATGTTACCATTTTTTAAATCTTAACTAGTTATAAGTACTCAAGCTAGCACGGAATCGGAGTAAGTGATTCTATACTTTTGGTCGCGAGTGTATCTATAAACACAAAAGTGAGTTTATTTGTTACGCTTTCACGCCTGAATCGTTCAACCAATTTTGACGTATTTTGGTAGACATTAATTTCATAACAACTGAGCTTTTGCTGAACTTTTCTTATGAGGAGAGGGTTCGATTAATTAGGCGGCTATTACGACTATTAATATTATTAATCGGCAATTTTTTGCATAATTGACAAAATATTAACACGAGTGTAACCGCAGGCAAAAGCTAGTCTTAAATAAGTTAGCACTCCGATCGTGTATCTAGGAGCTTATGATCCGATTTATTACTTAATCTTCAGTACCAAGCGATTGTGTGACGGGCACACCAAGCTGAATGCGATAAAGAGAGCCTCGGCTGAGACGCGCGCTAGAAATTGTGCGGCCCACACCGATCATGATTATTCAATAGCCCCGTTCCAACGGGATCGGGGCCGTGCTGAATGTTAAACAGTTTACCGTCTTGCCATCATATTTATTAATTCAACTGCAAATCCAAACGAACCAACAATGTCTCACTGTTATAATAACTGGACCGTTAAGAATTCAAAATCTTTTATTTATATTGGCGAGATTTCAGGCGCTTTTCAAAAGTCCAAATGTAAAAGATGAAGCTAGAATCCAGAAACAAAGGTAAATAACTGTGTTTGCACATTCTAATGCACAAATCTCTATGGAGAAATACGCTCAAAAACTCGTTTGAGTTACTCAATCAATTAATTGTAGGCCTCTAACGTAATGTTTAGGAAGTAAATGAGATTGTGAAGTTTCACAGTAAATAACGGGCGACAAACGCGAAACTTGTAACAAGACCAGCGCACAGCGAAGTAAAACAAGCAAGTCTGTTAGAACTAAATTGACCTTTGAAGCGCCTAGTTTCAAACTCAAATATTACGAGATACGGATTTTTGAATTACTTATTTAGTTGCGCAAAATCCCGAAACTAAAACAAAGCCAATTTCTGTAGTAAACGTAAACAATAAAACAGCAGCTTATATTTTTGTACGACATGCAAAACAAGAAATGTACTAGTGTTAAATCTTGTCCCAGTTAAATTTTTCACGCGTTTTTAAGTGGAATCCTGCACGAAGCCGAGTAAAAACCCAATTTCAGCGTTCGCTATTTTGTTGTTAACCTAGTATTTCAACATGCCCTGGAATTCGGGTCGAAAATTCGGAAAGAATTTTTTGTATGCTGAGCTGACATAATGTAATGTTTTACCTTCTGTAGCCTTTGTTCAGCATCGTCGAGTCTCTGCCGTGCGTCTTGCAGAGCGCGCTCCAAGTCCGTCATTTTCTCAGTCTGCGCGGCGATTTGTTCCGACAACACTTGCACCTGAAGATGCAAGCTCTCCTTGTCTGCCTCGAGCCGACGCACGCGATCCTCCGCATCGTTCTGTAATGTTCATCACACCAATACAGTTACTGTTGTAGTAGGCTAAACATAACATCAAGACTGACGTGCAAAAACTATTCAATTTATAGCCCTGTTTTATGATTCTGATCATTATTTTACAGAGCATTTATAACAACACAAGTTAGTCTAACTGTTATAAAAATATCCCGATAAACAACACGTGTTAAAAACACATTCACACAATTTTATTTATGCACACTTTATAAATGCGTATACCAATAGATCTAAATTAGAACGAGATGGCTCGCTGCACTATTTCTTACATTCCTTTACTCGAAACCCTCGGTTTATTGACACAAGCTGGCGAGTAGGTGTAGCGAATTGTATAGGAGCGGAACGTGTATATTAACGCTTTAACTATTGCCCTAGCTCAATTCTCCAATTGTCTGAATTAAATTTTGTGGACTCTCAGCTCTCGTACCTTACTGTAACTACGTGTGGGCATGGGCGGAAGCGAGGGATTTGATGGCCATGCTCTGTCCTGCATGTAACACGGCGGCGGCGGCATCGGCGGTCCATGACACCAGCACATTGGAGGCCACCAGCCTCCTTCCGGCCACCTGAAGTGCTCGTAGGAGTTCCATCGCCTTTGTAAGTCTGGAGGTGTTTCCTCATTCCGGGAACGCCGCGGTCGAGGCGACGCGCGTACACTTGTCGGGTGTTGTGGCGGTTTGGATGACAACGACGACCTTGTTTTGCGGTCGCGATCTTGTCGGTCACCCGGAGTACGTCTTCGTCGTTCTAAACTTGCTGCCGAATAATCGTCCCCTCTCGGTTCTAACACATGATCGTCTCCTTCGTCCACCATATTTCCAGTAGGCATCCAAGTGAAATCATCATCGCGTCGAGTGGAATTATCCAAACGCCTGCTAGGCGTCAGTGTGCGGTATTCTGTATCACAACCTCGAGGTTCGTACTCTTGTTCATCAGAGTCATCACCGCTAGATGAGCTGGACTCTGTGTCAGATGATCCAGTTCGAGCTGCGGGTATAGCACCATCTGGCCACGTCGTGCATTTCACTGTCGCCTCATCAGGGCTGTCCGAATCACCGCCTGTCACGAGATAAGCGTTGAAAAATAAATAAGACGCTGAGGAGCCTCATGAGCGACGCAAACTCACCCATCGGGGAGTACATGTAGGAGCGCACGGCGGGGTGCACATAGCCCGCCGCCGTGCGCTCCTGCTCCTCATCGAAGGGCTCCGTCAGATATTCGCAGTCGGACATGAGGCTCCGCTAATGCGACACTGCGCGACAAGCTCTCGGTACGAGTCACCTACGAGTCTCTATTTTAAAGTTTGGCTAAGTTCCAGTAATATGCTACGTCAGTGACTCGTCCGCAGATCGCGTGTTACGTACTCTCCTGAGGGGGCGGCTCCTCACTGGACTGCACGGAAGCGGAGTCACGTTCGGAGGCTTCAGACGCGGTGGACACAGGACGTTCACTACAGCCGGACGCTCTCCGAGAGCGAGTTTCGCCGAATGTTTCTTCTCTTATAGAACGCGCAACATTTCTTATCTCCGCGGAGGTCGATCGTGATTTGATCGGCCGAAGCTTTTCCTCGACTACGGTTCGGTTGTGTAATGCCGCGATGGTGGCAGCTACGAGTGAGCCCCCGCGGCCGAGCTCGCGCATGTTTTAGTTCAAAATGAACGAGGCTTACACGAATACGAGTAGGGCCGACGCCCGCGCCCGGAAATAGATCGCGGTATATGCGCCTGATGCATTCTGGACACCCTTCCCGCTTTGATCCGAGTTTTATTAGGTTTAAGAAAAAAAAGTTTCATGATGTAAACAAACCCATTCTCTTCACGTCAGTTAGGAACGCGTAGTCTGTTAATTTTAAAATGGAATGTTGAAATATACAGCATTTTGTTTATGTACACACAACACACGGCCAACAAGGCTAATAGTAGTAGGCAGCGTGCGACGCGACGCACACAAGCTGGCGCACTCACCGGCATACAGTTGACGCCTTCGTACAAGGAGCGGCGGGCTCGCCCCCACTCGTCATAGTTTTCGAAAGTATTTCCAGCGTAGAACTCGCCATAGTAGGAGTTCCACAAGTTAGCAGGGTCGAGAGCCGCTGGCTCATCATATTCAACATGTTCATCGGTGAAATCGGGGTTGTAAGGTAATTGCGGTGGGTAGTAAGGCGGGGCGCTTGTCTCTGCCAGATTAAATTCATAGCGGCCCTTACACGAACCCAAACAATTCATATTGGCTTCTCCCAGTCCTCTCTGTGTCTGTACGTATATAAACAGCTACTTATTTGAGATGTTTTTGTATTACTCACAATCATTCTATTCTTTATTTACTGAATGGTACGAACGCTGGGATCATAAAACATCATAAAGTTAAAACGTAGGTATAAATGTATAATAAAACCAGGATTGGGCTCACAATGACACTTAACAACAACGACGTTCCTGGATTATCTCTACATAACGACACAGTTAATTACAGCATGCCTAATTCGACGTGTGGCTACAATATATTAGATGGAACGTTTACTAAGATAGTTAAACGCCACTAAATTATTCACAGCATTAGTTATTCCACATCCATTATTTATCCTGATTTATTCAATGTTATCAACAACATCCAACTAAATTCAACTTGAAAATAAGATAACTCCCCTCATGTCGGAAATAGCTCGACAGCTGTTCAGTTGGGAGTATCCGACAAAAGACCCATTTTAATGTTCCACAGAGGGTGAGCACGTGTGCCGAAGCCCTAAAAATAGAAATAAATGTTGAAAACTTTCGCGCACATGAAGCAATTGTTTTTCCTAACATAAACAACTTCTGAAACATTGTGATGACTCATGAAGAAGTAAATGTTACAGTGTAAAATATTCTGGTATTCATATTGTTTGCTTTGGATCCTATTGCAATCCAAATTGCATCATAGAAAACATAAATACTGCTTCCACTCAACACGTCCGCGTAACCAGTTACCGATTTAAGAGAACTAGGTTTATTACAAGTGATAAAAAAATACTATTAAAAACGTACAGGAGATGGAAACATAAATTCAATAAACGGCTCAGTAAATTACATCTACAGGCATTTATACTGAGAATAGGGAATGGTCCCTATTCATATGATTATCGTTTTTGCGCCATAGGGGAGAAAGATGAATAAAAAAGTATATTTCGATTGGCAGACATAATAAAACACAACTAGATGATTCGTAGAACATAATTCCGTCTTATTACAAAACGCCGACTAAATATAGTACTGGGATTAGTTCTAGGTTTAAACCATGGACTAAGAAAAACCTTATTATAAAATGAAGTTTATCACTAGTCCTTGTACTATCTATGGTACTAAAGATAAAACCGCGAGACCCCTAGTTTATCCATGGTCTAACTTTGGTACTATTGTCAAATGTCAATTTCTACAAAAAATTGAGGTTACGGTGGCTTTAATTTTCTGTGTTTATTGTTTATAAATCGTTGAAAAATGGATATTAATATGATTGACTTAGAAGATAATTGAGATGGTTGAGACTTCTCGATCTGTGATACGTCGTCATCGTGGAAATCCATTTGAATTGAGTGACGAAGATTTTAGATACAAATATAGGTTCACAAAACGTTTCGGTGCAAAAATTGTGGATCTTTTACGTAACGATTTAGCTCACGATCCTCGAGGATGCCCCTTGAGTCCTGAGCTCCAAGTAGTTTGCGCATCGCGCAACTGGGCTCGCCATGAAGTAAGTGCTATTTGTAATCTTGGTCATTGCCTAAATAACGCTCAGCTAATATTCTAATACATATTATTTGTTATTTGTAGATTCAAGATGATACATCTGACTTACATGGGGTGTCTCAACCAGTTATCAGCAAAACGTGCAAAAAGGTGGCAGAAATTTTGTCACGAATATCACGAAGATATTATATTAAAATTCCTACCAAATTACATGAACAGGAACAAGCAATCAATCAATTAACAAGCAATTGTGTATTGGATTGTAATAATATTTATTTTAAACTATTGACCTTGCACCCCCACAACAGTTTGTTCTGGATTTTCCTCATTTATTATTTCTCCAGTTTCTTCATAAATGTCATTGGATATTGCTGAAATTAATATGTAAAGGAATTAAATATGAATATTTGAATAAGACTTTATTAAACTTGTGTATTTTTTTTAACTATGTACCTTGCACCCCCCCCCACCACAGTTTGTTTTGGATTTGTTTCCCCACTTTCTTCATAACTGGGTCCAGGTTTTGGGTCAACAAACATATCGTTTGTTGCTGTAGCCACCATAGTAATTGGAATCTAATACAAATACCTAATAAGTAAATTCACTTTCACCATATGTTTCACATTGTCATAATAATGGAAATCAAGGTAGGCTATTTTTAGTAGTTTATATAGTTTATTTATCCAAACCTAATAAGGAAGATACTTTATATATATATGTTATGGACAGAGAGCATATACAAGAAATTTTATTTACCACCGCGTCACTGTCATAGTCGTTGATTTCAATGACGAAGTCATGAGGAGCAATCGCCATAATTTGCAAGTCCTCTGCAGAAGGTGATGGTGGTTTTTCACCACCGCCCGTCCTTGCTTGCTCACTTCTATGAACAGATATGTTTAATTTGGCTGACAACTTCATCCTTTTCCAAGCCAACTTGAGTTCCCCAACTGATCGTTTTTTTCCTATTATCTCATTAAATCTAGAAATAAGCATCCTGATTTTAATCTTACTACTATTATAAATATGAAATTTGGATAGATGGATGTTTGTAACTCAATCACGCTAAAACGGCTGAACGGATCTGGATGGATTATAATCTGGAATACCAAATAAGGTACATTTTTATCCCAGTAACAGTTTCCTGTGGGATAATTTTAGCTATGGCGCGGTCGAAGCCGCATGCAAAGTGCTAGTATGAAATAAAAAATATCGTAAGTTATACACTAGTAAAAGCGATTAGTACTTGTTTGATAAATTCTAATTACGCGCCGCGAAGCTGTACTCCGTTTCACGTTCGTTGATAAAAATATAACTTGATAAAAAAACGCGATATGTGTGTTTGTTGCGCTCGTTCAAGAGGTTGGAACTTTGACAAAGAAATTAAATGATTTGTTTGTTACGAATAAAGAGTTATTATGCATTTAAAGTATGTAGTTAATATCAACATTAGGAAAAACGGAATGTCATATTGAATGAAGCCAGTGTAAAAGAATGAATGATTGCCCTTTTTTCATGTTTTATCTGTGTCTAATATTTAAACCATGGATGATCTTTGGACTAACTGGTCTTCAGTTGGTCTTACATTTGTAATATGAACACATTTTAAGCCTGGTACTAACTTTAATACCGTAACAATCCTAGACTATTTAGTCCAGGTTTAAACCAGTACTAACTAAATTTTTTGTAATAAGACGGAATAACGCATAACAACAGACGAATCAAGAAATGTTCGATGAAACGCAATGAAATCATGCGTGCAGCTACAAGAGTAATTGCAACAAATTGGTTAGAGAAAACTCATAACATACTATTATCCCGTATTATGTATACGATACACAACATGTAATGTCTAATAATGAAACATGATCGTTAACGTGCGTGTTCAGTTTCAGAACATCAATAAATTATCTTAATGTAGAACAGAGCAGCTGAACTGAAATTTAATTTACAATCTTTCACACAAATTCGAATTGGTAAAATTAAGGACGAATTCTCAAGAATCTTATCTGAAATAAATGTCACGAATTCGAGATAACGGAAAGGATGTCACGAAAAGCACATAACTAAGGGTCGCAAAGTTGAGATTCAATAAATTGGTAGACGAGAGTACGAACAGAATTACAGAATGTCTTCGTGATCGTGACACGGGCTCAGTGAGGCAAACACTCTCAGACGATTCCGGAATACTGACATTGCATAATTCCCGAAAGTACATTCAGCTCAAGCAATTCATATTCGCCACAATCATATCAAATGAAAAAGGCCAGGAAGTAAAACAGGACGTTTTTATGATAAACTGAGGTGGTTGTTGCACGGGTGAGTGACGAAAAGTACAGAATTTTTGGCGAATAGCACAATCAGTATTCCTCAAAGAAATAAGTAAATCCATAACATTGAGTAAATACTCGTATTATATTTATGGGAAACGAGTTTTTGAAAGCGAAGTATTTATTTGACGTAAAGTTTTCTATCTATCCTACCCTAAAATTTTTCACACTAGTTATAAGCGATGCGGTTGGAATCCTTATCCAATATCAAAGACCGAGTTGCTTGCCAATATCGTGGAAAAATAATAAGAATCTGATATAATATCATGCCTTTGACAATAAAAAAAATAGCAATTGATCGTCTCTTTGAAAGTATTTTCTCAAAATCTTGTATTAGGTGAAGATTTGAACTAATTCAATAGCGGAGTCCGAAATCAGTTTTCTCTGGTATAGTGTAAATTGGCTACATAATAATACTCGTATACCTATAGATTTTATTGTGATCTTCTAAAAGTCAAAACAGAGCTTTAATCAACATCAATAGTAAAATAGTATTAAACAAGAGACATTCCCAAGAATTGATGATGATCGCAGTGCCTACATCGTTATTCAAAGGGGAATCAATGTTGCCTCGCATAGCTGCTCATTCATCTAATATAATCCCTCCAGTTGCCTTTACCATTCCCAGGAGTAGTCATGGGGTCGTATTCATAGAAATTATAACTACTTTATAGCTTTAAATCTCATAAAAATCACGAAATTAGCTTAACGACGGAAACTTAAGTCTAGTTATAACGACAGAAGGTTTTCAAATAGCTTTCTGGTAATTAAAATTAACTCGTCTGTTTATAGTTTATTAAAGTACAAGTACCGTTCTTTAAACACGCTCGTTCTTTGTAACTTAGTAAACGGTTCAGTGGAAGTCTGAGTTGCGGCGTGTGTTCAAAAAAGAAAATATAAAACTTAATGGCAACTTAGCCTGAAGTTGACAGCGACTGACTTCCAGCCGCAGGACTGGGACCGGGGACCGAGACGACTCAACTTTTATCCCTCTTTTATACTTTCGAGATACAATCGATTAGCCCTGTCTGTTATTACTCGCGCGATACCTTTTTTTATTAGAAAAACATTTTTATAGTACTCACTGTTGCAAAAAAAGGGAAAATGTGAATATATTTTTTCAAGCTCAATTTTTATGTAAATCACAGAAAACGCCACAGTATCACATAAAATACCACAATCTAGCAAAATTCACAATTAAAAAGTACTGGCTGGCAACTATTAGCTTTCCGACTGAATGTTACAAACTGCTGCTGAAAATTCGTCACATCACTACGTAAACGTGTTGGGTCATTAGTGGTACGAAACATGCGCTATCTGAACAAAATAATATTTATGACTGAATTTTCAGTCGGTGCAAAAATATTGTGTTTGAACAATATATTTTTTTTATTAAAAGATGAACTGTTATGATACCTACTGGGATGTTTTAAAAAAAAACTTTTAAAAAATGTATCCGCCTTAAAACAACCACAAAAAGGGGTAAAATAACCTACATAATAACTTTTGGTGGTTTGTTTTTTTTTATATACTTACTTTATTGTCTTTTTTTGCCACCGACTTCCAAAAGAAAAGTTATTAAGTATGTAGGTTACTTTACCCTTTTTACCGACTTCAAAAACAAGGAGGTTATCAATTCGACCCGTATGTATGTAATATTTCCAGAACTGCCCAGTTTTCATATAATAATATGTTAGTCTATATCAGCGTCTGAACAAATGTGCCAAATTTCAAAAGTGTATGTATGTATGTATGTTTTTATGTTTGTGTTCGCATATCTCCGGAACTACAAGTCCGATTTAAGTAATTCTTTTTTGTTGCACTAGGTATTGTCCAACTTAGGGTACACTGCAAGGTACATCAAAATCGGTTCAGTAGTTTTTGAGATGGGGAGTTTTTTACCTACTTGGGTTGTAGATTTTCAAAGTCGATTGTATGTTTGGTCGTGATTATCTCGCGTTTGGCTAAACCGAATTTGATGCGGTTTTCACTAAAGTATGTGTTACATTCTAGGAAAGGTTTTAGTATATAACAATCATGGATATCTCGTGACGTTGACCGCATAGATCCGTTTTTGTTGCTGACTTGGATAAAGATTTCTAAAGACGCCGATTATACGAAGATTTTTGTTGAATATCTGAACTAAAAAGGGTAAAATAAAAACTTTTTTAAAAAAAAAGAACCGACTTCAAATCAAACACTGGCAATAGTCAATGAAATAAAAAACAAAGCCACCGCGACTTCTGAAAGAAAAATTATTGATTTGAAGTCGGTTTTTTTTTAAGTTTTTTTGTGGTTGTTTTTGAAGGCTTTTACATTATTTCTGAAAAACTATTATTAACTACTATTATTACATTATTTATAAATATTCAACCCAAATTATTGAGAAAAACATCATTTTCTTACATGTGCACTAGAATTTTGTAATCCGTAGGCGGTATAATAATAACATCGCTCATATACGCAATAAGCTAATATCCCTATCTCAAAAACTACTGAACCGATTTTGATGAAACTTGCAGTATTCCCTAAGTTGAACGATACCTAGTACCTACAAGAAAAAAATAATTACGTAAATCGGACTTGTAGTTCCAGAGATATGTGAACACAAACATAAATCAGTCGATTTCTACTCCTTGCTGTTAAGGAGTTGTACTTTCCATCATCAGCTCAGCTACATGAGATGATGATTACCATACGCAAGTACTTAAATTACTTCATAATATTTGCGAAAAACGATGTGTGGGCCCATAAAATTTGAGGGTTGCTCTCGATTTCTTCAAAATCCAATCATCAGATCCTGACTTGACTTGGTGACTATGGGACCGCCTCAGAAGCCTCCATTCGAACAAAAAAAGAATTTTGAAAATCGGTCCATAATAATAGGCGGAGTAATCGCGTAACAAAACCAAAAAAAACATACCGTCGAATTGATAACCTCCTCCTTTTTTGAAGTCGGTTAAAAACCTACACATATACTCGTACAACAATATAAACCTTTCGCAGTTGAATTGTTAGCTATAAAATTAAGTTTATTAAACAAAACTTTTTTTTAAAAAAGTACCGACTTCAAAACAAATACAAAAAAGTTTAAAATAACTTTTCTTTCGGAAGTCGGTGGCAATAGTCAATGACACAACAAAACAAAGCCACCGACTTCCGAAAGAAAAGTTATTTTAAACTTTTTTGTATTTGTTTTGAAGTCGGTACTTTTTTAAAAAAAAGTTTTTATTTTACCCTTTTTTAGTTTATTTATTACATATTCAACCCAAATTCTTGTAAAATACAAAATTTTCTTACATATATGCACTAATCTTGTAATCCGTCACAACATAAAAAAATCCATATCTCTAAAACTACTGAACCGATTTTGATGAAACTTGCAGTGTACCCTAAGTTGAACAATACCTAGTACAACAAAAAAAGAATTACTTAAATCGAACTTATAGTTCCGGAGATATGCGTGCACAAACATAAAAACATACATACATACATACATACACTTATGAAATTTGGCACATTTGTTCAGACGCTGATATAGACTAACATATATGAAAACTGGGCAGTTCTGATAATATTACATACATACGGGTCGAATTGATAACCTCCTTTTTTTTGAAGTCGGTAAAAAATATAAACCTACAACTAAGCAGTTTGTTTAACTACCTAGTCCTCCAGCAATATTCATATTCCTTTGTTACGATTTAAAAAGAAAGTACGCAGATTTGATTTACAAAAAAGCACTTCAATTTTCCTTCTATCTCGATGATATTACAAAAAAAAAACATGACAAAAGAGAGATGAAATGTAAATTATACAAACAAAAAGCGACAATAAAAAAAGGAATGGTTACATTTTACTTTTTCCACAATAAAATGTAACAAGCCCAGTGTGCAAAACACGGGTCGACACCCTAGCGGCCCGGTGGGCGGCAAATGGACTCTTGGGCGGGTGACTATAAATATCACTTGTTACTATAATATAGTGTGCCACTTAATTATCGGCTGTTGAAATAGAGGAACCTAATGTTTTCCGTGGGATACAGAGATATGTGGGTTAATCGCACCATTGTTTATGAATTGGGCAAATACACCATGGAACCGCGCTATTTTAAGTCGGCACAAAAAGAACCAACTGAGGAAGGGCCGGGAATATCTTGAACGCCCCATAAATTAGGATGAGAAAACACGGTTTGTGATCTGATGAAGGGTATTCGAAGTGTACAACAGATCACTCGTCAAATTATCTCAACAGCTCATAAAGTTTCCCCGGTTTAGCATCCATGTTTACATGGGCAAGCTATCTGTCTGTTAGAGTGTTAGTATAGGGCATAAACGAGCATACATGTTGCCCAGCTATGCCCACACTCATTACAGAGTCAGGCCCAACCAAATTCAAGACTTGAAGTAACACTTTTATGCCTCGTTGAAAACCCCAAATAAGATTTAATGGACTAAGTCTAGATTTTCTATAGCATAGCATATTCAGACTAAAATGTTCCTTCCCACAACTGGGATGAGATGCAGGCCTCCTCTATAAGAGAGGGAGTTCCCTAAGTTGTTGTAATCCACCACGTGGACCCAGAGCGGGTTGGATTTTCTATAGTTGACAGTGACAAGTATATTAAAATTTATGGAAAAAATGCTTCACTAAGGGCTCATACACACTGGGTCCGTCATCATAACGATTCGTGATTTAAAACTGAAGGTTTTTGAAAGACGAAACGTCATTTAAGACGTATCCGTCATTTTTCACGATTCCGTAATAGTGTGAACACGGGCAATTAAAATGTATAGCCGCCCATACCAATTAAAATAGACGATTCGTCATAAGGTGCGTCCACACAGAGCGCGCAGAGGAAACTGACAAGCGAGGCTGCTCACTCTGTGTGGACGCGTCTATTGTTTTTCGACCGAGGTACGAAACAATATACGCGAGCAAAACAAAAGCCGACCCTGGATGACTCGGGCGCTCGGTCGCTCGACCGCGGCAGCGCTGTCACTCTCGTCGCCCGAGACACGTCCAGGTTTCGCGCGGAAAATACCTCGCGAGGCTGCGCGCTCTGTGGGGACCCACCTAATAAACACGAATCGTAATGAAGGACGTAGTGTGAATGAGCCGTAAATTATGATAGAATTAAAAAGAAATTCCTTTTGGTATCAAAATTGACCTGGGTACTTTGGGTATCCAAAAAGTGACATCCGGTATCAAGAAAAGTTAAATTGAATTAAGTACGTAAATGAGTTTTTGAAGACACCATCCATAAATAAAAAAGTTTCTAAGTGAGTTGAGAAATAACATTGAGAGCAAGTGCCCAACATTGATATCTATTTTCTTTTTTTTTACTATGTGAAATATTATTTTTTTTCCGAGGTAGAACCATGAAGTCCTCCCACCTAGGGCGGGCCTGTCCGACTCGTACTGACTAAAATCCACGGTGTACTTCAATAGCCCTTTATGTTCCATGGTCACGGTTACCTGACGAGACAGTCCCGCGACCCCGGCATGCTTGACCCTTTAAGAGGGCCCATCAGATTGCTAACAGTTTCTTTGAGGAGCGCGTGATCCATGATCCATGATCGAACGTAGTGGTAGCTCAGTGGTATTAGGCTGCGTTTCCACCAGAGATGTGCGAGGATGTGTTGCGAGGGATGTGTACGAGGGATGTGTTGCGAGGAATATGTGTTGAGAAGGATGTGTTGCGAGGTTTGCGCATACTGTACCAGCCAGTCCATAGACGGAGTTTGTCACCGCAACCCCGTCGCCACATTTCACAGCTTCGCAACGGATCCTCGCACCACACATTAATGCGCATTTTCACAGCTCCGCTACACATCCTCGTAGGCACATTTTCATCGCACAGCTTTGGTGGAAACGCCCATACATTTTCACAGCACAGCTAGACATCCTCGCACGACACATTTCCATCGCACAGCTCTGGTGGAAACGCAGCCTCAGCCCCGACTTACGAGTAGTAGGTTGTAGTTTCCAATCCAGCCAGGCGCATTACTTTATATAATTTATTTCAATACAGTGAAGGAAAACAACGTGAGGAAACTCAACGACTTCATGTCCTAGAACCAACAATTCGCAGACATGTGAAATAAATACAACATCCACCACACTTATCTTCTGAATTAATAGTCTGTATATAATGACTTTTAAAGCTTGCTCTTTCAGTTTGCAGGGCTGTGTTGATGTTGATGAATGGAAGACCAGTATTTTTGTTAATAAACAAATAAATTGAACATCCATTAGTAAATCGATTCCAAGGGAAATGGGTTTTTACTGTGTACCTTTGCAAAGGACTTCTAAAAAAAAACCGAAAATGCATAACTACGTTAGTATTCATAGATTATGAACGACTTCATTTACCGTAACTACTCACATCATAATTATCTTTTATGGAATGAAGTGTAGTGTCTGTCAGACTCTTACTGACTAAAAGTCCACCTAGGGGGGGTATTACAACGTCTTAAAACCAGGCTTGTTCCGGCGAGTGAAAGTGACAGAGCTATACAAGTCGTCTAGCGCTATCTCGTTCACTCACTGGAATAAGCCTGGTTTTAAGACGTTGCAATACCCCCTTCATTGATAGACCCTGTTCCTTGGATAGTTTTTGATCAAAGGCTACGGTATCCTGTTAGACAGTTCAAATGCAATACATGAAGATAAACCAATGCCATTTAATGCATTTATTAAAGTAGATATTACTATCGCCGTTATAAATAAAGCATTAGAAATGGCCGTGCCTTCATCCAATAAAATATAATTACTCAAACTGGCTTTTATTAAGTTGGCCGATAACATCGTTTTTCATACCGCAGTTTTATTTTTGTAGAGACGTTTTATATTTAATGTCATTGTAGACTTTGTTCTGTAATTTTATTTTAACTTGTTTGATTAAATGATGAATAATAAAGAAGTATGGAAGAAGTCGATAGACCACGCCTACCACAAATGAATAAGGACACAAAGAAATCAGGAGGTCTAAAACATGACAAAAGAGTTCCGAGTGTCGCTTAAAAACTGGGGTAGAGTGCTGGTGTCTGACACTGATCTTTACAGATATTTTGTATCTAGTTCAAAAACTGATGTCTGTCATAAATAAAATGTATTATGGTATATTTACCACTCGGAGGAGCTCCTGGCTAAATAATCACAGCCACATAGGCCGATCTTAAATAAATCATTTTTACTAAAGAGAGACGAATTTCTTATTATGGCAAGCAATAGCAACCCATTTCTAGTAATTTTATCGCAAATCATAATAATCATTATACTAAAGTGGCCTTTTTAGGCAACAACGGTAAGTAGAATGATGTAATGTAAATATAACCTAACAATAATTGTTAGGTATTATGACAACAGTTACAAGTAGAAATGGGTCGACGACGAAAACTTTTATGAAAAAAATGGTCACAAACTTGACATAGTGGGTATAAATGAGTTAATACCCAAATAAATGCCCGGTCATTTGGGATTAAAACTAGCGATGCAGACGATGCCAATACCGATACCGATATATCGGCGATACTTCGGGCTAGCCGATATATCGGTATCGACGATATTTTATGACCGATTCAACGATACTTTTTCATTTAAAAAAGTAGTGTAAGTCGAGAAATACCTAAGGGCTCCCAATATATCGAGAGATGCAGATCCATTCGTTTTCTGGCGCAATGACGTCTAATAACTAAACTTGAAAAAAATTGCTCAGAAGTACTTTAGCTTCCAAATGAGTTCTGTGGAATCTGAGAGACTATTTACCAGCGCAGGTCTTATACAAACAGACTTGTGAAATCGCCTTTCTCCTAAAAATTTAAGATAACTTTTTTTAAAACAAAAATCTAATGAATGTTAATTTTAATTACTAAAATGTATAATTATCTAATATAAACCTATGTCACTACGTTTTACATGTGACTTGTGATTTATTTATATTATCTTAATTTTTTAATTCACAATAAGCGTATCGGTATCGGAATCGGTATCGACGATATTTTTATACGAGTATCGGTATCGGTATCGTATCGGCGAAAAGGCGTATTGATGCATCCCTAATTAAAACTAATGAGCAACTATTAAGCAGAAACTTAACCGGGCAAAAAGCGCAAGCAAAAGGCGTTATGGGCAATTATCGGGCGTTTATTCAAAGCACCCAATATGTCCAGGGCATAAACCCATCTCTAGTTACAAGTCATTAGAAGACCGTAAGTCTTACCAAGGAGTACCGGGTTTCATAGTTAATGGGATGTGGTGATCAGATAGGAAGACGAAGTCGCTCCATGTAAAACACCAGCAATCACATGCATCTGAAACTGGAAGTCAACCACGACATAATGAAACAAAACTATGCAAACAATCTAGTTTAATATCATACGTTTATTAGTTTGAACTATCCCAATCATCTAAACATTTGCTCGTAATCACATTGAGATTAATTACAGCGCTATGAATACATATTTCAAGTTTCAAGATGTCTTCTAAATGAGCTGCCAACTCTAAAATGTCCGTATGCATCTGTCACCAACATGCGTTTAGCCAATTAGACGCATGAGTTTGGCTCCAAAGCGCTCTGTACTTGACCCAGTACTGTGGGACTTAAGTTTAGAATGCTCAGTAAGTACTTGACCTGTATAGAATCTATTTACAATGCTAAACGACTCTTCAGAGTAAAATGCGTAGAGTTGAGTCCTGCTTCAATGCCAAGGTTCTTTTTAAGTTGATTCAGAAATGTGCTTGGAAATCTAATTGAAAATAGGTGATTGTGATGTAGGTAAGGTTACATATATCGAAGCTTTTATTTGTTTATTACGTAGACTTATTATATATTATGGAATAATAATGTAAGTAAGTGTTCTTCAAGATGATTGACTTATTTCAACATTGAATAATACCTACTACACGTATTCGCACAATTATAATATTCACTCGTGGGTGGAGGCTTATGTTCGTATACAAAGGAAAATTTCATCAAAACAATTAGATTATCTATCACCTTTCTGTAGCTATCGTCTTCAAGGACCAAAAAGTCACACGTGTCCCGTTTATCGATTCTTCAATGTTAAACACTTTCAAGTAAAAGAAGAACACGCATGGAGTACATTCACACAATATATTAACAACAAACATGCCATAAACAACAATATAGTTTAAAAAAAAAACAACATAACGCACAACATGTATAACAATGAGGCAATAATGACCGACCCGACGCGACTGAGGCGCTCTGAATTTTAAATTACTCTTTGCACAGGCGAATTCGCTGAGCCAGCTCGTAAACAGCCTATGTCGATGACTGCGCAAGGAAACATACCCCTTTTTACGTATTGTCATGTTGAAACAAACCTTTTTATAAAGGGAATAATGTTCTATCCGTCTTTATAAAATTCAATTTTTAACTCTGCCAAAAGAAATCTACTGACAAAATTATAAAATCAGATTTTCATTAATTAAAAACGAAATCCGAGATCGTATCTCGAAGTTGAAGACAACCTAAAAGTTGTTGGCTGAAGCTCCTTTAAATTTACATAACACTTCCCAAGTAACGAGAAAAGCTTTTCATACAGGCAGCGATTTGTGTAGCTTCTTCAAAAATGAATGAAAAAATGTTACTGCTAACTTTCCAGACGATTGCATTGTAGCTCTCTAGCTAGACGAGTTTTGAACCCCGCGAACAAATAGTTTTAAGAACGAAATGAGTTTGCAGTAGCTAAACAGTGGCTGTTTAACGGCATTATACATTTGATGCGAAGTTAGCCAAATTGGACCAGTTAAATGCAAACCGATTTGAAGGGGTTTTAATTATGGCACCCTAGCTGGAATACCAATACTGACGTTTGGAAACAAATTGAACGGGATCGGAAATCAGAGTATGCAATAACATTTCACATTCCATTTCCTCTGAAGTTGGTACAGCATTGTTTCCTCGGGAAAAATATTCATTGGATGTTTGTGCTACTTGTTATATTATTGGTACAGACCCTTGACGAGGCCGAAAGGCACATGTTCTTACCACCATTGCTATCACTTTTTGTTGTAAGCCATACTTTTCTTCTTTACGGAGATAGTGAAGGTTAAACTTTTTTCTTCAAAGTTTTAAATGTTTAGTATTTACTTTAAACACGTTCATGACCCCTGCACTATCGCAACCCTGGAACCCAAAAAAAATAATTAAAGGAACAAGGATTTTAGTCAATTAAATCTGACAGTACTTTCCACTCCACCCAGATGAGCGGGAGGATTTATTTGATTTTCCATCCCCAAAAAAACCCTTTTTTTTATTCTATACATCCATCGGCAGAATATTTTGGAGACGTAGCATTGAGCCCTACTGTAATACTCATTTTTTTACACTAGGAAAGGCGTTTCTCAGCAATCAAATGGAGTGTTTCAAGAATGGTAGCGGTTCCAAATACACCTTGTTTATTGGAAAAATCAGACAACACCTACAGATTGAGGAATAATTCATCAAATGATTTGCTATCAGATTCGTTCTGGACGGGTCGATTCCAGAACAGTGTTTTGCGGAAACGCGTGACAGGCATCGGATGTACGGCGAAGCCTACTTTCACGCCTGTCGCGCTGATGAGGCCAATGCCGAGGGCAGAGCACTGTGGCCTTTTTGTTATTATATTATGTTGTAGGATCTAAGGTTGTAGGTCACATTTATGCTCATAACATTATTAACATTTATTTCTTTTATGTGCAGTGACAGGTGAAGTTAATATTAAGTGATGTATATCCACCGTTCCTATTTTAACTCCTAAGACGAACAGGATGCGTTATTTTATTTAATAACCTTATAGCAATGTTTTCTTACAAACTTTTTATTATTCCCTTGTTCGGCCTGAGGAAATCTGCATGGCACGCTTTTTTTTGTCAAAGCAAATATTTAGAGCGAAAATCGTAACAGTTTAATTTTATTATTAACTGAATCTATTAACGTTTATGAATGTCCAATGCAATCAATGTTCAGCATAGCACAAGCGCATAGTATGAGCGGCGGACGTGATTACACAATATTAAACATTGAGGCAGGGACACATAGCCCGACCAATAAGCCACACAAACTACGATATACCAATATTATGATACCCCATGTTGATGGCTTGATGGTAACGTGCTGGCCTGCATCGAGGTCTCAATTTATAACCTATTATTTAGCAGAAATAAATTCATTTCGCGCTCCCCGCCTTAGTTTTCCGATCAAACGCCGAGTGCCCGACATTTTAATTGAAATTCTGTTGATGGCGATCCCATCTTGTAAATTAAAAAGTTACGTTTTTATCAATTTTTGATAAACAGCTCTAAGTCTGATTTTATTTATTTTCAGACACTCTCTGGGTCTGAAAATAAATTACTTAGAAGACAGTAAAATAATGGCCACTTCACCAAGTTAGAGCTAGCTCAGTAAGAACTTAATCCATACGAGACGACAACTTAAACTAACTACACACGGCTTTCCAGACAATTAAAGTTTTGTTAGATTAATTATATTCCGCTCATATTACTTTATCCTCGTACTTACATTCCGTATGAAAGACAGAATACATAATCTTTCCAATAAATAATAAGCTTTGCCGTAATACAGCCTCTAAGCTTGCAAGTCAATCAATGGGCATAAAGGAAGAAGGAGAGTACAAACTCGGTTGCGGTGCCGTCAATTTTAAATAGGCCAAAGAGACTCCTTGAAAATTCTCCCAGTTCTACGTACGTACGAATCGTTAACTTGGAACGATTTTATTATTGGTATAGATAAGAGGCGTGAAACACTGCTCCCGAGCGTGGGAGCGGGAGGCTTGGAGAAATTCTAATTAGCGCTAATGGAACGCGCGTTCACCTGGAACTAGTCTGCGGCAAGAGCTTCGTGCCTTGTGAAATTAATAGTAAATATTTTACAATGCAGGGCTACGACGTCCACGTCAAAGTTAGAACGTATAACAACAAACTTCACTAGCCCAGTTCTTTGGGCCGCTCCTAATTATGCCACCGACTCCCCGGAGGAATCAAGGCTGACAATATCCAGTTTAATAAAAGTCGCAGATTCGGGAGCTGAAAAACAACGTGCTTTGTACTTTATTAAAATGGCGGAACGAATACTTTATTTAGCTTCATGAAACCTGTTGCAAATATCAACTAATACTCCCTTCTATTAATAAGCCTAAATTAAATATCACTAATACCTAGGGTTGCCAACCCTACTATATGTATAAGTATCCTACTATATTAAGGGATCAAATACTATTTTTCTAAAAAATATAAATAGTAGGCGAAACTACTATATTTTGCGTACCTAAAGCGGAACGCGCGACATATTACGCACGCAATCGCGACGATAGCAGGCAAGCTAAAATGAATTTTATTCCAATGACATACGATAGCTAACAGTAGTATAGCTTTGATATTAAAATAAATAAAAAAATATTAAGACGCAGAGTAGCAAAACGTTTTTAATATAAAAAAATAAAGTGCAATATTTTAACCACATAATATTTTCTTTTTCATTTTTTTTTGCCATCTACTATATTTTTTAAGTTAATAACTTCAAAAATACTATATTTTATAGAAAAAAAGTTGGTAACCCTACTAATACCTGAAAGAACACCAAACAGCAAACGCTGAAACTTGAATACAAAAACAAGTAAAATTCAGTTGCTGCATGGTATTTCAGAGGTCCGATTTCTTAGCCGTTAACGCCTTTGCTGTAAACAGGGTAATTTGATCACTATAATCTCCTTAGCTTTACTTTTTACTTGCACAAAGAAGTAGATAAAATAGTGCAAAAAGACAAACATTATAAACTTTATTTATAGGACTGTTTCATGTGTATAGCTGAATATCTGAAATGTACAAACAAAACAGTTTTGTGCCAAATGTCTCTGCCGAACAGAACATGTTTTAGTTAAAAGGTTTTTTAATTGGGTGCACTTTTTCCCTTTATTTTTACATTCGCATGTGTATTGAACAGGACATGTTCCAGAAAATTTGGTTGGATAGAGAGCTGGAGGAGATAAACATCCCTTAACAGCTTCTGCTGACTACCTTCAAGTTTAAGCTCATTTAGTGTTACCGGATGAGCACAACTTGGAGCGGCTTCAAACTAAATAGTTCGACAGACAGTAGTTCCTTAACTTGCTAACTAAGCTACACCAAGGCATATACTTGTCAGATATCATTAAACATCCCCTTTGTGAATACAACACACTAGATTAGAATCGATTGTTAGAACCCGATGGGAGCCCAGATAAGTTCCATATTGGTATTCGGTTTCCACAAAGTTAGCGGCGAACTATTCGAGGCTTTCAGACTGTTTTATAATATGCTATAGTATTAGTAGTGCATGCACCGCACCAGCGAGGTTAGTTACCCCGTATGCTGTGAGGGCGGCAGCCGGCAATGAATGCCTAAGTGGTGCACACGGCTTATGGGATCCATTCATCCACGAGGTTCAATGCTGGTCAGTAAACACCGCTTTCAGAGCATACGTGTCACCCCGTACCCCAGTGTTCAGTTGCGAATATCGAATAATTGGAATAATTTGCCTGGCAATAATAAGCTTGTTGGTTCATTTACATGAAAATGAAATTATGTACATTTTGCCGGGGAGGCAGATACAGTTTGTCCAATTTACTTTACGTATTGTGTATTTTACCATTTTGTATCAAGGTTTAAAAAAATGTAGCTCGCTCAATCAACAGTATAACCGATTCGTTAGCTATCAGAACTATAAAGATACATACCAATCCATTTTCCCACAACAGCGGTGTAAAATTGTGCCGGTTGATTGATAACCAGAGGAGGCCTATGAATAAAATCTGTATCCTTTACCGTAAAAAAAGTAACTGTTTACAGTATAATTCTATATCAGAGGAAAACCAAAAAATAATCAGGTAGATTTTAATTAAAAAGAGTGCTAGCAAAAATATGAAAAATGAACGAATATAGCTGACAAAGTCATCACTTTTCCTATGCTTTGTCATGTCTCCGTCGTTTTGGGAACTTGAACGCTTTTTACATTATTCAACAGTTCCAAAAACACTACTTTCAGTGTGCATACTACTATTTGTTAAATTCAATGTTTTATGCATTATGTTTCGAAAATTATACATTCATCAGGACTTGCCAAACTGCAAAACAGTTTGTATTTAAGACCGCAAAAAGTAAACCACATAATCACGATCCATAATCACTCCAAAACCGAGGGTTAACCTGTGCGAACCGTCACTTAATAACGAGGCGTGCGTCACGGCGTGTTCATTGAGCTGAAAGCCACTTGGGTAGTCACAGACAGACAGCCACCGACAAGCTGTGGCGACAACCCGTTGTTAGGGACCGACATGCACACGTTGGGTAAGGGATCGATTACAGGAGGATTGTTGTGGTAATCGAGTGAGAAAACACAATAGCTGAATTTTCCAAAGTAGGATTTTTTTATCTGGGGAATAATATTGACCTTTGATAGGTTTGTTTTCTCACAGGGTAAGTGTCTTGGGTAGTCACAGATAGACAGCTATCGACAAGCTGTGGCGACAACTCGTTGTTAGGGACCGACATGCACACGTTGGTAAGGAATCGTTACAGGAGGATTGTTGTAGTAATCGAGTGAGAAAACACAAGGGCTGAATTTGCCAAAGTAGGAAATATTTTATCCGGGGAGTAAAATTAACCTCTGATAGTTGAATGTGCTAAAACTGTCAGTTTACTCACAGGTAAGTGTCTTGGATAGTCAGAGACAGACAGCCACCGACAAACTGTGGCGACAACCCGTTGTAGGGACCGACATGCACAAGTTGGTAAGGGATCGATTACAGGAGGATTGTTGTGGTAATCGAGTGAGAAACCACGAGGGCTGAATTTGCCAAAGTAAGAAATATTTTATCCGGGGAAGAAAATTGACCTTTGATAGGAAATTGGTTAACTCATAGGGTAAGTGTCTTGAGTACTCACAGATAAAGAACTACCGACAAGCTGTGGCGCCAACCCGTTGTTAGGGATCGATATGTACACGCTGATAAGGATCGATTGCAATACGATAGTTGCGGTAATAGTATATTCGTTTAATCACAGGGTAAGTGCCTTAGGTAGTCACCAATAGACACCTACCGAATAGCTGTGGCGACTGGCGACAGCCCGTTGATAAAGGGACCGACATGTTCTTACACAGGGATTGATTGCAATACGTACGATTGATCGAGTGAGAAAATACGCAGGCTTGTTTTTTACCCGACTGCGCGACGCAAAGGAGGGTAATGTGTTTATCAGTCTATGTATGTATGTATGTTTGTTTCTATGTGGCGTTCTAGAGAGGTATTCCAGGAAGGGTACCCGCTGAAATGAGACATTTGGTCTCATTTCAGCCGGTTATACCAATCAAATCTTCCCGAGAGGCCCCGACTGTGAGTCTTTCTGTTCTGCTTCTTCCTGCTGTTCTGTTGGGCTTGTTTCTTTCAAGTTTTTATTTATGTTAATTTTTTCACGTATTTTTTAAAATTAGTTTTTACGCAGTCGGGTTTTTTGTTTTTCTTCAATTTTTTTTTTTACAAGTCATATGGTATGCAAGGAACAAAACAGACGTCTGAAAGATTTTGTACAGAAATACTTACTACGAAAAATGTATAATAATTTATTCACAGGATAACGAACCCTTTAGTTAACTTAGCTCTAAAAAGTTTAGTTCAGTGTAGGTCAGTAATGTCAAACGACTCGTCCCGTCCGTCGTCCCCCATTTCATGAGTGTGTTCTACATACATATAGGTGCACTTCTGCCGAACCCCTTCGGGGACACAGGTGTAATGATGTGAAAAAGTTTAAATAATAAAGGAAAAATACCCGGGATGAGCCACAGCTACTCGTACAGCGTAGCCATTAGCTACAACAAAACTTTTACAAACAAGCATTAATTCATGAAGTTATATGAGTTAGTAAGCTACTTTTATAAGTCTACCAGATGACATTATTATGAACCGTATTCCATTTATCTTTACGAGTTTCTTATGTAACAATATGCGCTGACATCCCGATTTGGAGAAAATGTCAAAATTGTAAAACTTTTTGAATAAAAAGAGTTTCGAGACTTTTAGCCAAAAACGAAATGATAGGAAAGACTTCCTGTCGAAACCACTCAAGAGTTCACAAACACTGACACCTAGATGCGAAATGCATGCTCATCGTAGCGGTAACTTTCCTTATTTAGAATCCCAGAAAAACAAACGTTGGTTTTTATTTCACTTTGTTTCACCTCATGAAGAGAGAGAGAAAGTTTTCGCATTTTTGCAAAAGATTCCAGCATGGACTTGCTTCTGAATATAATAAAAGCATACTCCTGCAAAATTTCATTACAACTCACAATTAAATTAAAAGGAACAAAGAGCTTGAGAAGGGACCTGCGTGGGCTATATTACGCGTTTGTTATAGTCACGGAAGCTTGCTAATTTAATTGTTCATTAATGGGAAAAATGAGGTACAGGAAAATCAATTACAGTGCACAGTGTAGGAACCGTGTGTAAGTGAAAACGGATTAATTGGATCGGTGGTTTACTTCAGCTCCAACTTCCACTTGAGAGGTGTCCCGACAGGTAACCAAGTTAGCGCGTATACCGCCAGCATTTCGACTACGCGTTGAATATTCAACGTTTCGTTATAAGCATGCAAATTCCCCATATTTAGAGCTTTCAATATGAAATGTTTGTTTAGGACGAAAAACGATTGGCAAACAGACTGTTTTCCTAAATTTTATTAACTCACTTGAGTAGCTTCGCTTGACGGCATTAGTTTAATGACGTGCCTGAATTATGTAAAGACAGAGTCGGGAGCGAGGTAACAGTTACTATATGTACGCTTGTTGCGAACGTATTCACGTCAGCGAGCGTATCATGGGTGTGCAATTAGTTCCCTTCCGCACACAGCTTCCAAAGGCTTTTATGACCGTCGGAGTTTTAAACGTAAGCGTAACCAAGACTTGCTCGAGCGAACACCGGGTGACGGTTCGAAACGCTGACTACGCTGAGTGCGCTGAATTTTAAAAACTGTTCAAAGTCGTCCTTGATTTGAAAGGTTTTACATTATTTATGGAAAAATGAAGGAAAATGCAGGCAAATGAAAGCATGGATGAAGAAAGCTCAAGACCGGGCTCAGCGGCGTACATTGGGAAACCTATGGCAATAGACGAATACAGGCTGATAATGATAATTTGGAACAATACATAACATTACCCCTGTAAGAGTTAGTCAGATGTACCTTATAGACATAGTACACCCACATTTCGGCAGTCATGTTAAAGTCCCATTGTAATAAGAAAGGTGTGAGCAATGAGCATATAATTTTATGGAGCGATTTCTTCTCGAATCAAAATTAACGCACCATCTAAACCACTGGAGATAGAAACATGAGAAAATATGTTATTACATTCCTAAGAGGGGGTAGACGTGCACTGAGGGAGAATTTTTCTGAACTCCATATCTGAGCGAATCACAAGGGGTTGTAGTTTGTATGCGAACTGAGTCTCTCATAGATACACAAACATCGAAACAATTCCCGTATGTAGAACACTGATTTTATCAAATACTCCCTTATAATATCCCTTATACTTATCAAATAATATCCCTATTAGGGTTAAATAGACCCGATTTTCAAAACACTTTTTATCCTTCAATTTTGCCCTCTTCCTTTTACAATTTTTCTTAACACAACAGTATTCAAAAACAATTAGGTTATTTGGAATCTAGGTTTTAGTTTCCGACTAAAGAGCAGAATTTTCAATTCTCAAATGGTTAATGTCCTCATTTCATAAAGGAACTCGGAGCTTCATCATATCACTTAAAATTAATCATAAAGAAGATACTATGCAAAAGCATACAAAAAGCGTCTACAATACCGTTAAAATCCAATAGCAGTTCTGTTTATACTATTCCTTAAACATGAATCGTCTAAAGAGACGCAAATCCTCAACCTGGATAGTCGACAATGAAATAGTGAGCTAAGGAATAGAGCGACAATCCCGGTGGCAGTGACTCTCCATGACACTTAATCCAGCAACACATCTCAAAGTCAAAGGACTGATTGCCCATTAATAGAGTAGCAGGAACTTGTAAGATTCCTTATTTGCTATGAATAAGTAAAAAAAAAACTAAAAAGTACACATTGCTATAATATTTGAATCCACCAGATTCCTAGTAGATAACTGATAATGGAAGCCAAAAACATGGTAGAAAAACCGGCCAAGTGCGAGTTGGACTCGCCCATGAAGGGTTCCGTAGTAGCAAGCATAGATTAGGGATATAATTATATTGAGATTAGTAAGAAATATACACAAACGATAAAAATAACTTTGTTTTTCATAGTGTTTGTATGAATGGCAAAGTTATATTTGCGGTTTTTGAAAATGTACTACACACAACAACACGGTCTTTTTTTTTTTTATCGTGGTAAAATCATCAAATGAGTCCTCCCACCCCGGGCAGGGCGGGAGGGACTGTCAGACTTGTACTGACTAAAATCCACGGTGTCCTTCAATAGCCCTTTATGTTCCGGGGTCACGGTAATGGTATAAGTCCCGCGACCCCGGCGGGCATTGGCCCTCTAGAGAGGGGGCCCCGTCATCATGCTGACGCTCTTTGAGGCGCGCGTGGAACACAACGCGCCGTCGACCCGGAACAACACGGTCTAGGGATATTTTTAAAAAAGCGAATTACTATCAATGTGTTAATTATTTATATGACATGTATATATTTAAAAGATACGTTATTTAATATTCTACCATTTTTTAATAATGGTTAAGGTATAGATTAAAATTTCAGGATTTTATGGAAAAAAAAAATGAAGTTTAGACGGAAACCGTATATGAATGAACTTTTAATTTGTGAGTAAAAACTGAAAAAAATAGAAAAATCATTTAATTTGTGTTTATAAACTTGAAGTTAGTAGTCTGAGAAAGCGATTCGGCATGCTCAGAACAAGGTTGTCAATGTCTTGCTGCGGAATATTGTCCGGAATGATTTTCAGGAACTTCCTTCAGAGCTCTTCTTTGCAGCATATCCCACGCATGCTCAATGGGATTTAGATCTGGCGATTGAGCAGGCCAGTCTAAGGCCCTAACATTATGTGTATGTAACCAAGCTGCTACCGTTCTCGCCGTGTGTGCCCGGGCATTGTCGTGCATGAGCAGGAAATCTTGCCCCATTTGTGTTCTGTGGGGCAAGATTACGGGCCCCAGCACCTGTTGGACGTATCGTTCTGCCGTCATATTGCCCCGCACCCAAACGAGATCCGTCCGTCCTCCAAGACGAATTCCTGCCCAAACCATAATTGTTCCTCCTTGGTATGGGTGAACTTCCTGAGGGTTCTGGAGACGGCTCCATCGCCCAGGAACTCGCCAAACACGCGTCCTTCGTGAATCTGAATGAAAGCCGAACCTGGATTCATCCGTGAACAGCACATTGGACCATTGCTCACGGCCCCAGTCCACGTGGTTCCGAACCCATTCTAATCGTCGTCCACGATTGCCTCTCCGTAAAGGTGGGACCCGGAGTGGTCTACGAGAGCGTAGATTGCTTTCATGCAGTCGCCTTCTTACAGTTTGGTGACTAACAAGCACTTGGTGTTCCACTCGCAGCCTTTGGACCAATTGAGTCGCCGTTGCATTTGGTTGTGCTCGCGCAGTAATTTGCAAAAATCGGTCTTGTCTGGGGGTAGTGATGCGACTTGGCCCCCGGTGCTTCTCCGCTACTTCACCTGTGGCACGATAGCGTGTCCACAATCTTGAAATTACATTTTGATGGGTCCCTATGGCCTCAGCAACATTACGCTGAACAGATCCAGCTTCCAGCATTCCCACAGCTCGTAACATCTCCGCCCTCGTCAAATGCTGGCGTTGCATGGCTACAATACCTCAATTTTAACTTTATCTTTCGTTTAAAAATGAAAAAAAAAACTGTATCTAAACGTAATTCGTATTGTTTTCTAAATTTCGCACAAATGAAAATTCCGAAACAAAAGAATTTTCAAAAATTTGAATTTGGAATTAGTCTGAGATAAATTACAAACAAATCGGTGTATAAAAGATTCCAATGCGGCCAGTACTTTTCGAGTTATTTAATTGAGTATGAAATATCCCTAGACCGTGTTGATGTGTGTATATCTCAAAATTTGCGAACTGTATCTCATCCAAACCAATTTTCGTTGGAAGTTTTTGTTGAGGTCTACATTATATTTTTTTTTTGTTTTATCATTCTCTTATTTTAGAAGTTACAGGGGGGGGGACATTTTACCACTTTGGAAGTGTCTCGTGCAAACTGTTCAGTTTAGAAAAAATTATATTAGTAACCTCTAATTTTTACGGTGCATCCACACCGCCGGTAACATTTGTAGCTCAACGTTTCCAAATGTTGCTCGGTAACATCCGCCAACAAAATGTTACTAAGTGTTGACGTGTTACTGTAAGTCGAGTAACGTTGCTCAACATTCAGTAACATCCGCCAACATGTTACTAAGTGTTGACGTGGTCGAGTAACGTTGCTCAACATTCGGTAACAATGTTACCCCCATTGTCTAACAATGTTGCCGATTGGTTAGCAACGTTACTCGACATACGGCAACATTTGTTGTCGGATGTTACTGCGGTGTGGATGAGTAACAATCAACAAATAGTAACAAGGAGCCACAAAAGTAACCGAATGTTGCCGAATGTTACCGTGCTGCCTTTTGTTGCTCCACAAATGTTACCGGCGGTGTGGATGCACCGTTAAAGACCTATCCATAGATACCCCACACGTATGGGTTTGGTGAAAACATTTTTTTGGAGTTTCAATTCTAATAAGGGGGCCACCCCCAAAATACGTTTTTTTTTTTTGTGTAAGAATCTATAAGGGTTCCGTTTTTGCCATTTGGCTACGGAACCCTAAAAATTACCCCCGTCGTTCGATTCCTACGTAAATAAGTGAACATCTCCAAGGAAAACGTTTAAATGTGTACGTGGCTCTCATTCCACAATTATTAAAAAATGGCTTCACTAAAAACGTTGCGTTTTGTTTCGAACAAGGAATTTGGACATTTTATAATTTAATCCACCAACAAAACATTTAAAACTGTATGTTCAAACAAATTAATGTCTCATTTGTCTACCCGATTTTTCATTTTAATATTTCATCGTTTCGGTTTCCTACTGAGCTTTAAAACGTTATAAATTGCAGACGTTATTCCAGTAGCCGTTTTCTGAAAATAATAAGGTTCTTGCAGACTTGTTGAGCATACACAATGTAGGAGCTGTTACGTTGTTTGCCGAGAGAAGCTTATCTACGAGCTGAATCGAATTCCGTTTGTGGATACGACTATAAGATGTCTGGTAGATTTGAGAAATTCTTGTAGATAGATACAAATACTAATGTTTTACTAATATACACCGTGTTCCGGACGATATACATAAACTTCGACCAGATGTTCAAACCACGGAAGTAAGCATTTTTCATTATGGACACATTTAATAAATTCTTATTTTTTATTTTTTGTTAATTTTCATACAAACTAAATACCTAGACGTAAATAACCCGATATGCATGCCTCTTTATCCGAATTGGCAACGTCGTATTTTCATTCATAACATTTGGCGGGCTGAAACAAATGAAATGCAAATAGTATTTGATAGATTTCAAATTAAGATACTTTCTCACTGCATAGCTCAATTAAATTTCATTAAATGAAATTACAAATATCTTTGTAACGAAGCCTTTTTAAGTACTACTTCCTTTGTTGGATTTGATTTGTAAAAGCCATAGAAGTATTTGCTAAAGTTTATGGATAACGTGAAGAACACGGTGTATACAAGCTTATTAAAAAATATTTTTTAACTGTATCAATTTGGTCTTGCTATCAATATTTTATTATAAGCTAAACAATATGAAATAATTGGCCTATTTCTTGGTCAAAGAATTAGCATTGCCATCCAACGTGGCAATGCTGCCAGCGTTCTGGGCACTTATCCCTTTGACAGCGATGTGAATGAATTTTTGATGCTCTTTGTTAGTTATAGTAATTATTAATAGGTTTTTTAATTTAGTTTTTTAATGTATGTAAATATTTGCAATAATAATTAATACTTAATCTATGGTTGAAGAACTGTCAAGTGTCAATAATAAAGCCGCATTTAATTTAAAATGAAATAATAATTATTACGTTTGTCATTTCGATTGTATTCAGTTAGATGGGGACAGACCTTGTCACATTCTACCAATGTCACGAGAATCTATACATATAATAAAATCGTAGAGCTGTCATTCCTGTACATTAAATATTTTCGAGATAAGGGATCGATTCTGATGCCAAATCAACTTCTTTTTCCGGATTTTTTACGGTTTTTAGGGTTCCGTAGCCAAATGGCAAAAACGGAACCCTTATAGATTCGTCATGTCTGTCTGTCCGTCCGTATGTCACAGCCACTTTTTGTCGAAAGTATAAGAGCTATCCTGTTGAAACTTGGTAGGTAGATGTATTATGAGAACCGCATTAGGATTTTCACACAAAAATAAAAACAACGGGGGTGCCCCCCAAACTTAGAAATGAAACTTAAAAAAATGTTTTTCACCAAACCCATACGTGTGGATAGGTCTTTAAAAATTATATTGAGGTTACTAATATATTTTTTTTCTAAACTGAACAGTTTGCACGAGAGACACTTCCAAAGTGGTAAAAATGTGTGTCCCCCGCCTGTAACTTCTAAAATAAGAGAATGATAAAACTAAAAAAAAATATATAATGTAGACCTCAACAAAAACTTCCAACGAAAATTGGTTTGGATGAGATACAGTTAGCAGTTTTTGTTTTGATATACACCGTGTTCCGGACGATATACATAAACTTCGACCAGATGTTCAAACCACGGAAGTAAGCATTTTTCATTATGGACACATTAATAAATTCTTATTTTTTATTTTTTGTTAATTTTCATACAAACTAAATACCTAGACGTAAATAACCCGATATGCATGCCTCTTTATCCGAATTGGCAACGTCGTATTTTCATTCATAACATTTGGCGGGCTGAAACAAATGAAATGCAAATAGTATTTGATAGATTTCAAATTAAGATACTTTCTCACTGCATAGCTCAATTAAATTTCATTAAATGAAATTACAAATATCTTTGTAACGAAGCCTTTTTAAGTACTACTTCCTTTGTTGGATTTGATTTGTAAAAGCCATAGAAGTATTTGCTAAAGTTTATGGATAACGTGAAGAACACGGTGTATACAAGCTTATTAAAAAATATTTTTTAACTGTATCAATTTGGTCTTGCTATCAATATTTTATTATAAGCTAAACAATATGTTTTTAACAATACATTTTCAAAAACCGCAAATATAACTTTGCCATTCATACAAACACTATGAAAAACAAAGTTTTATTGTTTGTGTATATTACTTACTAATCTCAATATAATTATATCCCTTAACTATGCTTCCTACTACGGAACCCTTCATGGGCGTGTCCAACTCGCACTTGGCCGGTTTTTTTCTTTTGCTAATTCATTTCTCTCTCACTCATTAATTTTGTTAATTCCTTCAAATTTTCCTCAAATATTCCTAATAATATGCTTCTGTTAATAGGTTATGTATTATTACGCTATTGTCACTGGGAGATAAGCAATTTTGAATTATGTTGTTTTTAAATGTATGTTTTGAGTTGGCGGCTTAACCATTGGATAATATTTATTCGATTTTTCCTCAAATATTCCTTGAACTGCCCTTCAATTAATAGGGTACCTATGTATAATTACGCTATTCCCCTTGGGGGATTAGCAATGTTATAATATGTTGATTTTCGGCAGTCATTGTTGACATTTGTATAAGAACCGCTATTTGAAGACGACTGTCAGCGTACCAGCCTGTCTGGTTAGTAACCTGCTTGCCTTTCGTACAATGGGTCAGGATCAGGATCAAATCTTGCATTTTTCTTTTTCACTTTTTGCGTTTCATTTTGTTTTTTTTTAATTAACCCTGAGAGTTTCAAATAATTAAAATAAATTTATGCATACTTTTATTTCAATATTATTCGCAATTTTATTTTAAACTCATTTTTTTCAATAGTTCTCTAGGATATTCTACGCTGCTTTAAATTGTAGGAAGTAAGTTGGATATTTTTTTTTAACTGTACCTAATTGTTTCGAGGTGTAGGTAATGGTAATGATTCAAAAACAATCAAATCTTTCTGTTATTTTGTGTTTAATGTATGTTTTAAATTGGTGCTCAAACCAGTGCATATATTCTGTTTTAAACGACATCAAGTATAACTTATCGAGTCAAATAATAAGCTATTTTTAGGTACCACGCGGTATGCTAAATGAAGAAGAGCAATGCTATCGTACGTTCAATTTCATTAACAAATTGCAGCGATACTGTAAATCGACCAAAAATTATAGTCTAATGTTTAAGATAAACACGGATCTTTGAAATTAATGTCGCTCAAACAAGGACGTTTCCTATGCAAACTATGTACTAGAACATTATTGAAAAAAAATATTATAAATGCAAGTAGGTATGTTTGTTTGTTTGCCTTTTGACGCAAACTACCTACTGAATCGATCGTTCCAAAATTTTGCATATACGTTGTCAGGAGTATAGACACGGATATAGGATATCTTTCATCCCGAAAAACAGAAGTGAACTGTTGCCGGAAAAAAAAACAATTGCGTTCATATTCCAGATGGCGCCACTTACACGATCCGTATTGTTTCTCAAATTCTAAATTAACGCAAGCGAAGCCGCGGGCAAACACTAGTTTGTAATATACGTCTCGCATTTTAATTACCGTGATATATCACAAGTTCACAACCTTCATTATCTAGAGATAACATCACATCTACCTACTGTGGAGAAATGCAAAAGTAAACAAAGCCAAGGAAGTAACTTTCTTATCAGTAGAACTAACAAAGAAAATAGTAGCACTTACTAGGGCGACGGAGTTGTTGTTCTGTTGAAGCCACCGCAGTATGGCACTGGCCGTCGTGAAGTCAGGTCGTGGGGGCGGAGGGACTGCGTGCTGGAGTGAGCTGGCTAGTTGCTGTGCCAGTTCCAGGGCTCGGGCGCGGGCCGCTCGACCTGGCCCCGTCGTCGCAGAGCCACCCGTACCACCTGCTTCTGGAAAACCAAATTTAAAAAAATAGAAAGAAATAATAATGTATTTGAAATAAGAAATTAAGAAGAAATATTTAAAATTAGAAAGAAATAATATTTGAATTTTTATATACAGGGTGATTTTTTCATTGCAACTTTTGGGGTATGGTTTTTGCCCGAATGTCAAAATGGGAACTACGGCAAATATTTGTGAGAAAAAATTAAGATCGGTTTAAAAAAAAATACAAATGTCTATAAACTACGTATTGATAGTTTATATAATTATGAATATAACCTTGTTAAACAAATTGTTTATTTAAAAATGTAAATTTTCCGAACGGTACGAAATCAAGAACAAAGACGAGAGCGATGACATCACTGCAGTATGATGCGACTAAGTACTATTTTAATTAATGGGGCGGGATACGTTAATAACTGCATGTCCTAATGAAAACTATGTGGACAACTTTAACAGTGTCCATACAAAATTCACTGAAAACTTTCAAGTTTACTTATCCCACCGAGAAACAATGAAGACCCTAGAACGCAATAAAGGCAGACGAGAACAAAAACTTATTTTGAACCCAAAAGGCTTTATTGCACGCTAAAGCAGCGCAATAGATGGCGTTATTATACACCTCGGAAAACGAAGACGAAAAAATGCGATTTTTTTATGGAAATACATTGAACTTTCCGGGTTTTCCTTTGTACAACATATTAAAATAATAATATACATGCCTGTAAAATAGTTGGTTAACTTTGGAGTGCTTTAGCATGCCAATTCAACCAAAAAGCCTGCATCGCGCTATTAACTTTTCGCAGCGCTTTATATCTGAGGAAAGAGCAAATTCTTAACATTGGAAGTGTATGTCTTCTGCTGTGTCGATACTTACTGGGCATTGATCGCTGCTCAATGCAGTCGTATCTGCTTAGTAAGGATACGTCACGCATTTCACGGTATAGTTTAACGATGTTAAACCGGCTGGCTTGTAGCGTGCGCCGACTCCCGTTCGCCCGGACGGCCGGCCGCGACGGTGAGGCTCGCGCACATTCCCTGACCGGCCTTTGCAATACGAGTTGTTAGTCTAGACACCGGGTTTAGAAGTCTTGAACACTTCCACGTGCAGGCACTGACCACGTCAGGTGCCAGATTTTGGACAAATTCACAATGAGAGTTCGAACAGTTTGCTGATCAATAACACATTGTCAACTAAGCTACACCTTCGGTACCCTATATCGATATCAGGTTTTAAATTACAGAAAGTTACACCGTCATTCGATACGTTGACGAGCTTCATTGCGCATTATTATTATGTAGGTATTGTATTTTCGCATTCATGTACAATATCACCTTCAAGTATTTATAAAACCCGCTCCTGATAATATACGCGAGCCGTACCGAGTATGCCAAGTTTTGATGTAGAATTAACAAGGCAAGCGAGAGAGAATTAAAAAACTTTTGCATTCACCATAATGCAAAGTTAGGATTTGTATTCTTTTCTCATGCAAGTCTGAGTTTATGTTGTTTCAAAGCTCGCGTAGGTAACTCAAGTAACTCACACAAAGATATAAAAGAGCTTTCTGTTGTATAAAGCCACTGTAATGCATCTACCGAGGACGTGGTTGTTGCATCGGTTTGATTCCTGACCTGGATTAACCTAGTGGCGTTAATACTTTAGGAAATCCTCATTGGCAGTCCGGTGCTCGTAATTGTGGCTGCTATACCACTGGCTTGCCTACCTACATGCGCTGCTTGTATAGCATTGTCAACACGTTGGTGCACATACTACCTAGTTGCAAAACCTAGTTGCCTAAGCCACTGTATACTTGAATATGCTAAACAGTCAGGAAAATTATTTGTGCTCACGATAGGTGTACCAATTACAAATGAGATAAAATGAGCTCTCTACTCCTCCTGATTAAAATCTTACTACCGCTAACTACTCTTCTTGATTAACAAAGTTAATCAGAAAGTGGTTTCTGAGGCCTGAGGCATTGTATCGTTTATTTTACACAGGACTGTAAGTATTTAACGCATCACTCTGCGAATTTAACGATACATAATTTGATATGAACATTAATTAGAAATAGATTTAGAACGCGAAGAAGAGAAAATATAAAATCTTATAAATCTCCATTCATTAACCACCGTACAGCCAGCATAAGCGCCACGACACAAATCTCTTCGAAATTACTCCACTCGCGCAAATTGCGCGGGGACCGAGTGAATTGCATCCGCCTAGGAACAATGGCGCTTTTGCTTCGAGCGAGCAAAAAAAATCTTCATCATTTTACCCTTCGTTATAATAGTAGGAACGATGCGATATCTTACGCCTCCGCGTATAATATGAGCAGCTCTTTTATATTCAGGATTAAATAACCGGACACGTAATTAGCACATGCACACATGTGACCCCGCATTCACGAGTTTAGAGAATATTATTGTTGTGGTTTGGGTTGGAGAGGGAATACGTAGCTTAGCTAGATAGGTATGTGAAATATGCATACGTTGCGGTATCTGGGAATCCGTGGCATCTGCATCGCCGAACAACCGCTGTGTACAGATGTCCAGCAGCCACCATCTGGTCACGTGTTCGGGTAAATGCCAACACCCCGGCATTGCAATCACATCAAACACTCATTTTCAACTTATCACTGTTTCATCCAACTTTATAGAGTCAGTTATGCTTTAGCTTTTTCGGACATAACACTTCATTTTCGATTATTGCAACGGAGATATCATCTTTGTATCTACTTTAATATTTGGGAAGATTACTCACACAAAACTACTAACAGGGAAATCACAAAAATAATAGCAGAAGCTTTCATCCGGTTTCGCGGAGAAAAACATTTTATTACGAACGTATAAATTTTCCCGGTGACCCGCTTTGGCTTTACTTGAAGGCAATTTTTACGTTTGATTCGTACAATGCACTTTTAACACGTTTTCTTATTGAATTCTTAAGCGGAAAATGACGAGAACATTATTTTAAAGTGAATAGTAATGTTTTAAAATTCTTTAATGTTTTCAGAGAGAGAAATATTGTTGTCGAGCGGCTGTCCACTAAGCTGCTCTTCAACAATATTTCAATGGCTCGAAGGCCTTTGTGACCGCAAAATTAAAAGAATGGAGGCTTCACTGATCTGTAAGTCTTTTTCCAATCCTTATTTATGACTTCACTTGGAAATTACAAATATCTGGCAAATCGTTACTTCAATGTTTCTTACAAAGTACTGTACCTATATTCTAGAACTTGAGAAACTATAACGAAGAGCTTTTTTGTCTATAAAGGCGTAAACAGAGATAAGCCGCGTCCATTTGGATTTAGTGGGTAACTGGGTACTGTGAGATGAAGGGTAGGATTTACGAGAGCTGATGAAAATGTTGAGCAAAAAAATACGAATGTCACCTGTTGACCACACGGAAAATGGTAAAAAAGAGCCCAAAGAGAGGGTAGTAATTACGAAACTTTCCAAGCTTAAAGAATAAAAATAAATAGAGCCTGTGTAGGGAAGGAATAAGGCGCACCATTTGTCAAAGAGGTATTGAACTAGACGTAGGTCGGGCACCGTCATTAGTGCTACTGTGCTACCTTATTGGATACATACAAGCAATGGGTGGTCATGTCGCGTCGTGCGTGACTGACAAGATAAACGTTTCATATTGTGTATCCCTGAAAATAGATGATATGGGTCTTTTCGAAAGACGGAAAAAGTAAACGAGCTTTTTTTTAAAAAAAAATGCCGTTTAGTAAGTCCATGTCAGAGGAATATGAAAATTCAAGAAAAGGTGACAAAAATTTTAAAGTATCAAAAAGTGTAAACACAAAAGTTTGCCAGCAAATATTTGTGAAATGAGGATGCCAGCGATAAGAGAAACGCCTAAAAATTTAATCTTGACGCCATCCAACTGGGATTAAAAGACATGGCCAAAAATCGCATTCCATCACAATTCCATGTACACGTACATAGTAAATACCATTATAAAGTAAAAACATAAAAATAAATTACTGCGTAGGTTTTAGCCTCTCTGAACTTGTCAATTTTTAACCAACTTAAAAAAAAAGTAGGTTCTCAGTTCAACCTGTATGTATGTTTGTTCGCGATTATCTCGCGTTTGGCTCAATCGATTTTGATGCGGTTTTCAGAAAAGTGTTCATTACATTCTGGAGAAAGTTTCAGTATATAACACTGATGGAAAACCCGTGACTTTGCCCGCGTGGATCCGTCTTTGTTTACTTGCATTGTAGATTATCAGCGACCATTGCATGTTTGTCCGCTATTATCTCGCGTTTGGCTGAACCGATTTTGATGCGGTTTCCAGGAAAGTGTTCATTACATTCTTGACAAGGTTTCTATATATAACACTAATGGATATCCTGTGACGTTGCCCGCGACGATCCGTTTTTGCTTAATTCAATTGTAGATTTTCAGTGACCATTGCATGTTTGCCCGCGATTATCTCGCGATAGGCTGAACGGATTTTGATGCGGTTTTCAGAAAAGTATTTTTTACATTCTGAGGAAGGTTTTAGTATATAACAATAATGGATATCTCATGAAGTGGCCCGCATAGTTCCGTTGTTGTTGCTTACTAAGATTGTAGATTATCAAAGACGCCGATTAGTGTGAAGATTTTTGTTGAATATCTAAACTAAATTACATTTTTTAAAGACGGAACTGACTTCAAAACGAAACAAAAAAAAGTGTAAAATAACTTTTCTTTCGGAAGTCGGTGGCCATGATCAATGAAATAAAAAACCAAGCCACCGACTTCCGAAAGAAAAGTTATTTGTATTTAAGTTCAAAAATTATTGAGTAATGCAAGATGAATTCTAAATACCGTTTGTCAAGTTCCGCCCTAATGGATCTTAGAGAAAGATAAATATAATAAAGGATGTTCCAAACCACGTGAAGTACTTGTACAAAACGTGTGAAATGGTCGACAAATGCGTTATATTAGAAACATTTCATTCATCGTATATTCATTGGTAGAAACTGTAATCATTGGTATTTGTTACGTTTTATAAAATACTCGTATCGTAATGATATATTTTAATTCGTTTTATCCAATTCACCCAAAAAAGCTTTACAACGTAACGAGTTTACTGGTTTGCTAGTGTGGTTTTTTTTACATCAAATGTCAATTTAATTTTAATATCAATGCAGACGCTCTGCGATTGCAGATTCAACGTCTATTGTGTTTGTGTTTTGCGGCTATTTTCTTATATTGTTGTCCCCCTACGGACTGATACCTTCTACCGTACGATTCATCATCATCTCAGCCATAGGACGTCCACTGCTGAACATAGGCCTCCCCTTTAGATCTCCACACCGGTTGGAAGCGACCTGCATCCAGCGTCTTCCGGCGACCTTTACAAGGTCGTCTGTCCACCTCGTTGGTGGACATCCTACGCTGCGCTTACTAGTCCGCGGTCTCCACTCTAGCACTTTTCGACCCCATCGGCCATCTGCTCTACGAGCAATATGGCCTGCCCATTGCCACTTCAGCTTGCTAATCCGGTGGGCTATATCGGTGACTTTAGTTCGTCTACGGATCTCCTCATTTCGGATTCGATCACGTAGAGAAACACCGAGCATAGCCCTCTCCATAGCTCGCTGAGCGACTTTGAGCTTTGAGATGAGGCCGATAGTGAAAGACCACGTTTCGGTGCCCTAAGTCATCACTGGTAACACACATTGATTGAAGACTTTCGTCTTGAGGCACTGAGGTATGTCGGACGAAAAGACATTGCGTAGCTTCCCGAACGCTGCCCAACCGAGTTGGATTCGGCGGTTGACCTCTTTCTCGAAGTTGGACCTACCTAATTGGACTACTTGTCCTAAATAGATATATGAGTCAACAACTTCGAGTACCGAGTTTCCAACAGAGACTGGGGTGGGCACAACATTGGAATTTGACATAATTTTCGTCTTGTCCATGTTCATTTTCAAGCCCACCCGTTGTGAAACTCGGTCGAGGCCATCGAGCATCATGCTGAGTTCCTCCATCGACTTTGCCATGACTAAGATGTCGTGAGTGATGTATTCGCCGTTGATGTTGATGCCAAGTCCTTGCCATTCCAGGAGTTTGAAGGCGTCTTCCATAGCGGCAGTAAACAGTTTAGGGGAGATAACATCCCCCTGTCTTACGCCTCTTCTCAATGGAATCGCCTTCGTGCTCTGCTCCTGTACTCGGACCGACATGGTGACGTTATTATACAAACACTTCAACACCTCGATATACCGATAGTCAGTACTGTGTTTATTCTAACTGGGGTTTATTTTCAGCCCTCAAGAAACAACTTTGTTTGCCATTTGTGTTGGATGCGAGCAAATAGACAAGCAGTGCATTAGCTTCGGACAAGATGCAGGAATTGGTTTCAGACATCATGCAGGAATTTGCTTTAGACAACGAGCATAATTGCCTTCCGACAACAATGCGGCAGCCTCTAACGTTCAAGTAGTTAGCCCACCAGAGATTAGAATGGTTTAGAATTGGTCTATAACCTTTTCCGGTCAATAAGTCTTAAGTCTTAATAGTATATTTTTAGGCAACCCATAAAAATACACTTTAAAGAAAAACATTAAATTATATTATAGGTACTTGGTTATTATTGTCAGATTTTAATGTATAATTCATTAAAGCGCCTTTCTATTATAGCAAATCCTATTCTATGCACTTATTGCCAGCAATCTGACTAAAGGTTTAGTGAAACTGTTTTGGTCTAGTATGTTGTAATGACAAGTTCTGTATGTGTTTTATTTACTGCAATTTAATGTACGAATAGTCACGAATATAAAACACCAAAAATCATTGGTGTACATTGAATTCAATAACTATGCAAACGCCCATACAAAACTTGGCCATGTCCTTTTCTTGTTCATTATAACTGAACATATTCCCAGGAAGAATATTACTAGCTAGAATTTTAAACTAAATAACTACTCCTCAACTATATGCACTCACAAGATATGGGCAGCTACCGTAGAATTTAATCCCAGATTGATCAACCCTAACAAAAGGATCGCGGTCTCAATTGTAGGTAGACTAGGTATTGTAAATTCATCCTGAGGATTTTTTATTTATTTAAGATGCAATGTTTGTGTATTTGTGTATTCATGTACCTAGTATTGGATACTTTTATTATAATCGCAAAAAAACACGCATTATATATTTTCTTTTAAGAATTAATTGATCACTTGAACAAAAGAATTGTAATTACATTATTTTCGAAGCGGATACAAGATCAGAACAGAGCCTGCCTTTCTGCTGAGCCTATTGCTCTTTAAAAGCATGAAATACCCACGACTCTCGATAAATTATAACGTATACTAAATGTTATACACCAATTAAGTGACTAAGCCTTATAAAATTTTATTTGTTTTAAGTCACGGTTTGGAAATTATTTTAAAATGCAACTTAAAAAGTATTTAAGTGGTTACTTGATAACAATAGCGAGGGCAATTTGACGCGTGCAGAATAATCGCAAGGACGACGGAACGTCCGCGGAGGCTGCGTGCGGGCGGCGGACTGGCGCCACGCCACCCTCTGCTCAACAGTTTGCACCCTCTCCCACGAAAACGTCACCCCTATTTCCTGTAAAGCCTACAATCCGCCTGTTACATTTGAAGATCATTCCTAATATACTTTGCACGTATTTTTAGAAGGTTAGTGGTTCTAACAAGAAGCGACGCCATTTTAGGGCTTTCTAAGGTCTAAAAACTAAGAGATTACCTATAAAAAATTGGAATAAACTATCGAACTGTCGTATCTCAAAAGCATTTATATATCTTCATCTTCCACATTTTTGCTTACCATCAGGCGAAATAGTGGTCAAACGCGAGCCTATCCCTAAATATATAATTATTTCTTTATTTGTGGAGCAGACAAGTCTGCTTCAGCAAACCTATGCTTTTTTTTAGCGTGGTAAAATGATCAAATGAGTCCTCCCACCCCAGGGCAGGGCGGGAGGGACTGTCAAACTTGTACTGACTAAAATCCACGGTGTCTTTCATTAGCCCTTTACGTTCCAGGGTCACGGTATATTTGTATATTTCTATAATGTACACAATACAACGTAAATAATTTTAGAACATAGGACTGGCCACCAATATTCAAAATGTAAAAAAAACACCCTGTATCATCTACACCTTTTAAATCTGATCATGAAAAAATAGTTGTTGATATTGGAAACTGCTGTACCTAGATGAATTACTTACTAATAATAATATTATTAATAAAAAACTTTTTCAAAAAAGTAACCGACTTCAAAAACAACAACAAAACAAAAAAGGGTGAAATAACCTAATTAATAACTTCTTTCGGATGTCGGTGGCTTTATTTTTTATTTCATTGATTTTTAGCCACCGACTTCCGAAAGAAGTTATTAATTAGGTTATTTCACCCTTTTTTGTTTTGTTGTTTTTGAAGTCGGTTACTTTTTTGAAAAAGTTTTTTATTTTACCCTTTTTAGTTTATTTATTAAATAGTCAACCCAAATTCTTGTAAAATACAAAATTTTCTTTACATATGCACTAATCTTGTAAACCGTCACAACATAAAAAATCCATATCTCTAAAACTACTGAACCAATTTTGATGAAACTTACAGTGTACCCTAAGTTGAACAATACCTAGTACAACAAAAAAAGAATTACTTAAATCGAACTTGTAGTTCCGGAGATATGCGTGTACAAACATAAAAACATACATACATACATTTGTGAAATTTGGCACATTTGTTCAGACGCTGATATAGACTAACATATATGAAAACTGGGCAGTTCTGATAATATTACATACATACGGGTCGAATTGATAACCTCCTTTTTTTTGAAGTCGGTAAAAAATACATGTGGCACTCGGAGACTGCCGCGGTGAAGCTATTGCATAACATTTTATTTTTTTATTTTAAAATAATAAAATCCCACCAAAAACATTCTGTAAAAAACTAGACAATGTCTCGATATAGCTGCTCATTTATCTCTAAAAAGTTATGAAATCTAGACAAAGTCGTGCCAAGTCTAAGGTTCCTTACTGCGATTTCTTTACTCTTATAGTTATGTTGCGAGACTTGGCCGTTGAAGGGTACACAACGGTACAAAACCAGGTGCTCCATGACACCATTGCACCAATCTTGACTTGTACCCACTAACCAACGGCCAAGTCACACAACATTAACTATAATATAGAAATCGCAGTAAGGAACTTTAGACTTGGCACGACTTTGTCTAGATTTCATTACTTTTTAGGGATAAATAAGCAGCTCTATCGAGACTTTGGCTAGTTTTTTACAGAATGTTTTTGGTGGGATGTCACTTCTTTTTGTAGAAACGTGGAATTTTTTTTTATCTTTTATTTTTGACGTCAAATGAAGCGGCCCACCAAGTTGAATATTGTTTGTAAAGGCGGTATATTATGTCGATCTCTCATAGTTTGGTTGGGCTCTTGTGTTTTCTAATCAGGGTCACCAGGTACTCCAGATCTTCGATTATCCTAGTTTTCCTTTATGTGGCCATTAAACCCTATCTCTGTACCAAACAGCTCTCTGAGTTTATAGGAAGTACCTACTAGTTCTATTTTGTCTTTGTTCTAGTGAGTGAGTGTCTGTCGTAAATGCGAAACTTTGTTTTCGCTCTTCGGAACTGAATGACCAACAGACTTGAAACTTGACTTTTGAATTTTAAGTATGTGATTTGATTATAGCTTAGGTACTGGATAACGAAAATTTCTGCGTTCTGATATTATCCAGAGGTTCTCAAATAGTGGCCTGAAAATGAGGCGAAATGGTTCCAGTAAAGGATGGTACGGCAGTGTTTGCGCTCGACTTTGGCAGGGGCACCCCCGTGCCCCCCGATTTATTGAAAATGTTTGTGGTGCACTACTGTAATAAAGAACTTCTTTGTTGTAGGAGAATTTTATAAGTAGATTTCATTGTGAAAACTCCTTTCGTAGGAATCAGTAAGAAAAAGTAAATTGTTTTTATGAAGGACTAGCTGACCGGGCAAACTTCGTACCACCTCGCCTTTTAAACCTTCCCTGGACTTTCACAAATAATTTAAAACCAAAATTAGCCAAATCGGTCCAGCCGTTCTCGAGTTTTAGCGAGACTAACGAACAGCAATTGATTTTTATATATAAGACTAGCTGACCGGGCAAACTTCGTACCGCCTCACCTTTTAAACCTTCCCTGGACTTCCAGAAGTAATTCAAGACCAAAATTAGCCAAATCGGTCCAGCCGTTCTCGAGTTTTAGCGAGACTAACGAACAGCAATTGATTTTTATATACAGGGTGATTTGTTATTCGATGCGGTCCTTGAAATGGGTGATACTAGACCTTATTTGCAACAATTTTAACCCCGACAATATGGGGTCTAAACTGACTGGTTTTGGAGATATCGAACTTTAAAGGTTTTTCGAAAAATTTCTACCTCTCCATCATTAAGTGCTTATTGTTAGAAAGTAACGATAGTCACCACTTAGAATTTATACTTTTCTGATAGAATATGAACGACTGAATCTAGTGAATACAAGTTTGTTATAAAACTAATCATATCTTGGGAAATTAAGTGTCATAAAGTTTCTGTTTTGAAGTTTTCTGAAAACTTCCCTTGTGTTTCAAAGCATATTTAAAAAAATAAATGTATGACACTTGGTTTACAAATTACAGGAAAAACTTTCTTGTCTCATTACCTTTCTAAAATGGTGCCACAGTACCCACTTTTAGTTAGTGTCTGACCAGAAAATTAGGGTTGTTACTGACAAGGTAGTAAATCAACGAAAATTGGTTGTAAAGTTTTTTCGATCCAACATTTTTTTTCTGTGGTTTTTGTCCAAACTGTTATATGATATTAGCTTTTTGAGTCAATGCGCTAAATCTTTGTCGATGACATCAGGTAAAATCGCGCTTTATCTGGAGTATTTTTACCTGTCCTACCAGTAGGGTGACCTAACTTTTATGCACGCCAGTTTAGTTTTTTTATGAAACCAGAGTTTACAAACATTCCGTTATTGTACTTATGTTTCACATAGCTGTTTTAAATGGAAGAAAATTGATGGTTTGTCTATCTGGTCCATAGGTAAAATACTCCAAATAAAAACCGACTTTGCCTGATATGAATATGTAATTACGGCCAGGAATAAGCGCATTGACTCAAAAAACTAATATTAGATAGCAGTTTGGACAAAAACCACAGAAAGAACAAGTTGGGTCGAAAAAACATTGCAACCGATTTTCGTTGATTTACTACCTTGTCAGTAACAACCCTAATTTTCTGGTCAGACACTAACTAAAAGTAGGTACTGTGGCACCATTTTAGAAAGGTAATGAGACAAGAAAGTTTTTCCTGTAATTTGTAAACCAAGTGTCATACATTTATTTTTTTAAATATGCTTTGAAACACAAGGGAAGTTTTCAGAAAACTTCAAAACAGAAACTTTATGACACTTAATTTCCCAAGATATGATTAGTTTTATAACAAACTTGTATTCACTAGATTCAGTCGTTCATATTCTATCAGAAAAGTATAAATTCTATGTGGTGACTATCGTTACTTTCTAACAATAAGCACTTAATGATGGAGAGGTAGAAATTTTTCCAAAAACCTTTAAAGTTCGATATCTCCAAAACCAGTCAGTTTAGACCCCATGTTGTCGGGGTTAAAATTGTTGCAAATAAGGTCTAGTATCACCCATTTCAAGGACCGCATCGAATAACAAATCACCCTGTATAAGAAGACTAGCTGACCGGGCAAACTTCGTACCGCCTCACCTTTTAAACCTTCCCTGGACTTCCACAAATAATTTAAAACCAAAATCAGCCAAATCGGTCCAGCCGTTCTCGAGTTTTAGCGAGACTAATGAACAGCAATTGATTTTTATATATAAGAAAGATTTCATTGTGAAAACTCCTTTCGTAGGAATCAGTAAGAAAAAGTAAATTGTTTTTATGAAGAACTAGCTGACCGGGCAAACTTCGTACCACCTCGCCTTTTAAACCTTCCCTGGACTTTCACAAATAATTTAAAACCAAAATTAGCCAAATCGGTCCAGCCGTTCTCGAGTTTTAGCGAGACTAACGAACAGCAATTGATTTTTATATATTAAGAGAAGAAGATATTTTCAATCTAAGGATATTTTTATTATTGCCGAAGTCTCCCAAACTGAAACGACGATGCGTGGTGTCAGGTATTTTCCTTAAGCCGAAGTTAGACGGTTCATCAAAACTACGTCTAACTTCGGCTTAAGGAAAAAACCTAAAGCCGAAGTTAGACAGTTCATTTTTGCTTTCATTATCGATGCTTCATCGATGAAAGACCGAAAATGAAATGTCTAAATTGACGTTCATCGCAGTGCGCCTTCTCGATGAAAGCTTTAAGTAAATGGTTTACAATCAAAGAAACGATTTTTTTCCGCAACATCTCGACACAGTTGTTGTTCACGCGAGAATTTGAAAAGGAATGGAAAAATAGTTTTTATCAAAAGTGATGCGTCTATACACACAACGCAATTCACTGTTCATCATTCACTATTCATTGCAAGAATGAATCACTTTTGATGAACCGTCTAACTTCGGCTTTAGGTTTTTGGTTTTTTGATTCGTGGAAATTTTTTGATTCGGTCCCCGCGCCGCGCCGCGCTCAGAGCCCGCGATAAAAGCTATGCAACAGCTTAAAAGTCATTCAGATTACACTTAATATTACTTTTTTTCCAACACTTTTTGAAGTATATTTTTTTTATGCCACACAAAGTTTCAAATCATGAACAACCAAATAATAACAAGGGTAGATGTTGTTGATCCTCAGTATTACTTTGAAACAAGAAAGGAGTTTTTTTCTGGTATGTTACTAAGAATTTACCAGAAAGGAATGTGATTAAAAATTAGAACTTTATAATTTGATTATCTAGTACCTACTGCTAGAGGGTCTAATTGGTGATTGTATGGTCCTTGGCACTCTATGAAACTCCAATGTGGATGGACAACTTGAGAGAGACAACTGGACACTGCCGAGAGTGATCACCGTTAAAATAATGAGGATGTCTAAGCCATAGACTTCGTGAGTATTAGTGCAAATCATCATAGAGAAATCATTTTTGGTGAGAATTTTGTTACATCTATGACTAGCTGTTCCCTGGGGTTTCACCCGCTGCTCGGATCCTATTGGTTGTATTGTGATGAAAAACAGGCTAACCAACACAAAAAGGATTTTTCAATTAGTAACAGTAGTGCCTGTGATTAACACTTTAAACCAAACAAACTCTAGAGCTTTATAATTTTAAGGATATATCATGTACTACTAGCTTTTGCCCGCTGCTTTGCTCACGTAATCAGTCGAAAATCTTAGAAGATTAATACAAACTTTCATCCTTTATTTTATCCCCTTTGGGGTGGAATTTATCAAAATCGTTTCTTAGGGGATGCCTACGTCATAGTAGCTTTGTGCATGCAAAGTCTCAGCCCGATCAATTTAAAATTGACAAAGTTTCATACAAACTCTTATCCCCTATTTTATCCCCTTGGGGTTAGAATTAATCGAAATCCTTTCTTAGCATATGCCTACGTCATAACATCTACCTGCATGCCAATTTTCAGCCCGATCTGTCTAGTGGTTTGGGCTGTGCGTTGATAGATCACTATATCAGTCACCTTTGAGTTTTATATATTTAGATAACATTGATAATTTTCCTTTGAGTGTTAAAATTATATTTGATTTAATTAGTGATCAAATCTAGCAGGAAGTTATTATGTGACATTTCAATTAATTATAACAGCAACAACAGTCAATGATAATTGAGTAAACTACAATCAAGATATTTGAATTTCATTCAAACAATATAGCATTTATTGGAACTATAATTACAGACAATTTTTGAATTGTCAAGGAGTCAGGATAGTTCATTGAGAAAGTTAGTTTCTCTAGAAGATACTCTTTTTTTAATAAATTAAAATAAATATTACAAACTTAAGAGAATTTTAATAGTTACCATTTATTTTTTTGAAAAACAAACACATTCTTGTATTTACATAATTATGATTGTGAATTGTGATTATTTCTGACTCATTATAAGAATTATATTGTAAAAGTAAGTCAGGTTTAGTTCTTTAAAAAAAAAATTATATATTGGTGGTAACATGATTGTGTGTCTATGGAAAGTTAGGAAAAAAGAAAGTTGTCATGATTAAATAACTTTTCTGAGGTTAGACTTTCATCAAAAACGAATTTACATTACTTTTTTTACAAATTATATAATGGTACACCATTATTTAAAGTTTCAATATGACTACAGATATGCGCAAGATAATTAGCAAATAAGAAGGACCCCAATAATCGTTGAACCATGAAGTTATCAAAGTGAATGTTTCTTGCTGTTGTAGTTATGAGATGAGGGTACTCCAAAATCAAACTAATCTCAATAATTGATAGCCAAAATTTTACTCACCGGCTATAATACCATCCATCTGCTGCAAAGCAGCTTCCAGTAACTTTGTTGGATCAGATTCTGGCGAAGTCGGGTTATTATCGCCATCAACTTCTGTTGCTTTTCCCATTACACCGTCAGTTATAGATTTATACGCTTTAAATATGTAGTAGTTTACTTTCTAACTTTTATGGTAGTCACTAAAAGTTTTGAGAAATATTATTGGAAAAAGTTAACTTTTTGTCAACAAAACTTTGACTTGACATTTCAATTTTTTTTGACAGAATGACATGCTCATGCATGGCTGACATTTTCTTTGCTTGGCAGCGGTACAAAGTCGTTCAGCCTACGAAAAATTTTTTTCTATTTCTCTTTTTTTCTTGGTCTTGTGAGTAGTTTTGATGTGATGTGAGGATGTGGTAACAGTTTTTTTCAGGATGTAATATGACTTCGCCAGGCAAGAATAGGTTCAGTTATTCATGAATACTTTATGGGTTCGATTCCCGCTCGGAATCGGTACCTACCTAGAATAATGTTAACTGTACTTAGCTAGCAAGACACGTCACCGTTGTAAATACTATCACACTCCTAGAACTTAGGTTTTGGCCAGACCCAATTACTTTCCTTAATTCCTTCCCATTATTTTATAAATCGCTCTTACTTATCCGTAGCTTCGCCCCCCTCCCCCCACTCTTTATGTAGCCTTTTACCGCGTCTCTAGGGTCCCAACTATGTATGAATAGTCACCAAATAATAAGGTAGTTAATAGAGTTTTAAATGTTAACTTCTTCAAGTGCAGTAAATATAAATGTATATTATTAACTTTTGTTGCTGTAGTAGTTGACCGTACAAAATGTAGATGAAGTTTCTGTAGGGTTTTCAAAAAGCATAAAGAAAGAAGGGGTGTTGGCGAGCATTGTCTCCCATCTTTGTTCTCTTATAGTCTCACTGGATTCAGTGCGTTCCAGTGAAGTTGTAAACTAGACCTGAATTATGTGGACTGTAATGATTCTGTGGTAATAATACTGGAAATTATAAAATATGTAAGGTTACAGTTCTGGTCGCGGGACTGTTTAGTGTCATGGGACTGTCTTAACAGGTAACCGTGACCCTGGAACGTAAACGGCTATTGAAGGAACAACAGGATTTTAGTTAGTACACGTCTGACAGCCCCTTCTTCGCTCCACGATGATTTTAGCAAGTAAAAAATAGTTACAGTTCTGCATAACTGCCGTAGATGGACTGATCATAACATTTGTACATATGTACCGAATTTCCCGGGAAATCCATGTTCCAAGTCCAGTACCAAAAATCTAGTCCCTGTTCTTAAGAAGGAACCGGCACTGCATCCCCTATTAAGCTTTCGCGCGCACCCCCAACTCTGCAATCCAACAAAAAACCACACGTTCACTCTGCGCAGGTACTTTTTAACCGACTTCAAAAAGGAGGAGGTTATCAATTCGACTGTATTTTTTTTTTTTTATGTTTGTTACCTCATAACTTGCGACTGGGTGAACCGATTTTGATGATTCTTTTTTTATATGAAAGCTGGTGCTTCCCGTGTGGTCCCATTGTCACCTATTCAATATCTGATGATTGGATCCTGGAGAAATCGAGGGCAACCCTCAAATTTTATAGGCCCACACATCGTTTTTCGCAAATATTATGAAGTAATTTAAGTACTTGCGTATAGTAATCATCATCTCATGTAGCTGAGCTGATGATGGAAGGTTCAACAACTCCTTAACAGTAAGTAGGCGTCGACTGATTTAGTAAATTATATTTTTTCATTAAGTATTTCAAAGCGCTACAATTTAATAAAGGTCTGGAGTATATCTGATGATGGAGCCGAGAGACAGTCGAGGGAACTCCTCAACGATTCACAGCAGCTACCTTGTGTTTGAGCTTGATTAATTTGTATTGATAAGAACTTTATACCTAGATGAGTTGTAACTGTTATTAGGGGTCTAATGACGAAGACGAAGGACAGTTCAGGGAATTCCTCAACGGTTTATAGTAGCTACCTTGTGTTTGGACTTAATTCATTTATATTGATGAGAACTTTACACCTAGATGGGTTGTAACTGTCATTAGGGTTCTGATGATGAAGGCGAAGAACAGTTCAGGGAACTCCTCAACGGTTTACAGCAGCTATCTTGTATTTGGACTTAATTCATTTATAGTAATGACCCATATGGGTTATTGTTCGATGCAGTATACCTGCCAATTGCATCCCAAAAAAAAATCATTTATTTTGGTGTTCTTGCTTATTGTGTACATGGGCGATGTTATAACCAGTGCTAAGGATATTAAAATTCTAGTGCATAAGTAAGAAAATTATGTTTTTGACAAGAATTTCGGTTGAATATTTAAACTAAAAAGGGTAAAATAAAAAAGTTTTTAAAAAAAAATAACCGACTTCTAAAAAAAACAACCACTAAAAAGGGTAAAATAACCTACCAAAAAACTTTTTTTCGGAAGTCGGTGGCAAAAAAATCAATGAAATAAAAAAGCAAAGCCACCGACTTCCAAAAAAAAGTTTTTTGGTAGGTTATTTTACCCTTTTTAGTGGTTGTTTTTTTTAGAAGTCGGTTACATTTTTTTTTAAAAACTTTTTTGTGACACTGGTTTCGCGTCGCATTCACATGATGAAATTAGTTGCACATTAGTTTCACAAAAAAAATGCGCATAGCACGAAACTAATTCAGTGTCACGAAAGTAATGCATGCATTGTAAAACTGAACGACACGTGAAATTACTGGTGAAATTAGTGTCATAAAACTAATGTCATACAACTAGTTTCGTAATGTAAATCCGGGTTTAAGGTTTCATACTCAAAGTAGTAGTAAGATACTGCAGCACAGAGAAATATATCAAGAAATTACTAACATTAGACTATACTAAACTAAAAATAAAATCACGTTTCGTATGTCATAGTTTATTAATATTTCATTAGACCCTTTACCAAATTATTATAAAGTAAATAAATAGAACTACATATTCGGTAGTAAGTACCATTTGATTATAACTCTTAATCGTCACATAAAAACGATAAGAGTAATTTTTTATCAACTGCAAATAAACTTTCTATGAAACAAGCATAACAGCCACATTGTTTAATATGTATTCTTCTATACATAAATAAATAACATTCGATTTGATTTTCCAGATTCTAATATATGTATATTATAAATATTTATATGTGACAATTTAAAAATGCACACTTCTAAATAATTTTTCATATTATATAATGATATTAATATAATCAATATTAAACTATTGATCTAAGGCACATCTGCTACAATTTGATATAGTAACTATCACTCATGATTTCAAACTGGTTCCTCGTAAGTAGTAACCGGGTCAATTTTCAATATCTGTGACATCCGTTGAGGATAATGACGCCCGATCTTTTACTAATAGTGCAACCATCCACTGACAAAAAATAAAAATATAAATTATTTTAATTACATCTAACTTAAATGAAATTAAAACAATTTATATTTTGGTTTTTTGTCAGTGGATGGTTGCACTAGTAGTAAAAGATCGGGCGTCATTATCCTCAACGGATGTCACAGATATTGAAAATTGACCCCCCTATGATATATTAGTAGTTTGATATTATTTCTCTTAATAATGATATCATAAAGTAACAGAAAAATATCAACGACAAATTCAATCTGCTTATAGATACTAATTGCTTTCAACCATGTTAATTTCTCTATCTTATATTACATACATAACAACTTAAAATAAAATTATAATGTTGGTAAGCTGTGTTTTGGTATTATGGTGAGGATCGCTACACTAAATATTCTGCGTTTATTATTACATATCGTACGGTGTATATTATATACTTAGTGTCCATTTAAGATACAACCAAATCTATTCGTTATTGTAAGTCACGCTGCTCTAGTTTAAAAGTAGGAATCAATTATTTTTAATAAATGACAATGTTCAATTAGGAAAAAGTTCCCAAAATGTTACCTTTAAAAATACTGCTTGTATCTACACAATTGATGATATAATTTTAAGTCAACAATATTATAAAACAACGTCGAATACTTTACAGTTTACAATTTGTATTACTACCACACAAAAAATAAAATATTTACTTCAAACCGCAACAATCAACAATTTTATTGTTGCATTGCAAATAAATCAAACAGGAACCACTGCGTAACCCCGGGTTGCAATTAATTCAAGTGTTCCATGTTGATTTTTTAGCAATGCAAACATCCATGTAATAGAAGTTAAATAAATACAACTACATCTTTAAACCTCTGCATTCTGAAAACATTTTATATTTAAGATCTGTTCTTAATTACAACTAGAATCTATAAAATATATTACTCTATTAAATATTAAAGGCAATATCTATCATTAGATATGGACGGATTAAGTAAAGGCGCCCAACGGGGGTTACCGATTAATAATATTAATAGCTCTTATACTAAACCTACACTTGTATTAACATTAATTGCGGCGCGACGGGACCAAAATATATAATAAAACATTCATGTTCTACATAACCAACAATTGAAACAGCATAATATAAGAATCTCTATAAATAAATATGTGTTGCTCATTTCAGGTAACTCACTAAGTCCATGCAACTCACGGACGGACTACCGCGTGCGCCGACTGCTAACTTAATACCAATGCAATAACAAAACAAAATAAACTTCGTTGGTAAACATAATTTCAGTTCCATCTAAGTCAATTTAGTAAACTTATCAGGCAAGACCACAACCGATATTAAGTACTTAATTGCTAAAGGAATGTAAATCTCAGGTTAAAACAAAGAATGGAACGGATTACCGATGTTATGAAGTACGAATACGTTGTACATGGAATGTACCTTAAAATATCAAAAAATATGTATAATAAACGAAACAAAATACGACGCTTATCCTCTTAATTTCGTTAGTGTGGATAGTCAAAAAAATTTATTGATTAAAATCGTATCCTGATTAAGAAGAAATATTTTTAAAACAGTAAAAGTTTAAAGATAGTTTAGTAGTATTTGCTACAAAAAATGATGATAAAATCGTTTACCACAAAGTTGAGCATTTTTCTTAAAATAAATTATTTACCTACTTTGATTAATCCATAAAATAAGGAGCTCTCAATGATTAACCAATCTGCCTGCTTGAAGTTTTAGTATTATATTTTACACATACGTTTAATAAATAACGAATCTTAACAGGCACCAATAAAAGCACATGCAACTTTCTGTGGAGTATTTCAATCTATGAAAATGTATGTGAACTAATATTATGCTTTTGTGCGAGTACACTCAACATGCTCCGTGCTTGAGCTTAATTGAGCAAGATGTGCTAAGTATAGCCACTCGATGATTTGTTGTTTAATATACAACACTTTTAACTAACTTCATTATTTTTATCTCAAATGGAACTCAAACAGAAAGTGCTTTTTAAATACAAATAGTAGATTGACTTTTTAAGTACATGAAATTTATAATTCTAAGAATGTAAAATATGTAAGTATTTTAGAAAAAAATAAATAACAACAACAAAATAATTTAACTTGTACATTAAGTATTAGTCGTGGACTTGCATCACATGCATTTTATAAAAGGAAACATAAATAAAAACGGAATGTAGAATTTATAATTCCTGTCTGTACACAATCACAATAATTAAACCATCACGGATTATCATCATAGGCTTTGCCTTTCTATAACTTCTCAACAGCGAAATGTAAAAATATATATTAATTTGTACACTCTTCACCATAAGTTTTATTTTAATAAACATTTGTAAAATTCACTATCGCACCAAAATACTCTAAAATGGATTTCATTTAAATCACGGTAATGTACAGTTAAGTACTTCAAGACAAAAACAAAATATAAAATATTTTTAAGATAATTTGAGTAGGAGTTACTTATTCCCCACCAAAGACTGAATAATTTTCGTCAATCTCACGAAATGGAATGTATACGTCAAAATTTGGAATGTAAGTAGTAACAATTACTGCTGAATTTCAGCTTATTTTATAAGTCTTATTATAACTCAAATTTATTAGACACGACCTCGTAAATTTTTAATAACCATCTCATATCCCTTTTTTATTTAAGTACTAAAATATCCATATAAATATCTTCGCACATTAACTATTTTAACCACTAAATATACCTTGACATAATTTGCACTTTAAAAATAAACAATAGCTTCGGGGGGACGTTCAGCATATAGCATATTCGAAGCACTTCAACATACAGTGCCTGCTTGAAATAGGAAATGTAGTTACACACACAGAACCAAGCAAAGAACTAGATGAGAAAAACAATAAATTGAATCTAATAACCGTAAATATGTTAAGTATAGGGTGTAGTATCTTCGAAGTGCTTACGGACTATGCACACATAGCATACGAGAAGTGCATCATCAAACCAAAAGTCAGTGATCGAACGGCCCCCCAGCAAACAGTCATTGATGGCTCTTGCTCAGCAGGTGGGAGTTGAACTCATACACGTTGCAGCACTGCTCGCCGCAGATGTTACACTTCCAGGGGTTAGAGTCGCAGTGGCAGCCCTTGTGGAGGAAATACAGCGTAGAGTCCGGGAATGTTATAGAGCAAAACGTACATACGAGAGAGGACGGCAGCATGGCGACGTCTCCGTGGGTCGACGTGATCACGCCGCCCTCGGATGGGGAGGCTCGAGAGGCCTGCAACAGAAACAACAACACTGAAGTGGACCATTCAGGCATGTATGAGAGAACAAAGTCTACTCTCTAATCGAAATTCAAAAGGTTTAGTAAATTCTTAATGATTGAACTCGACATAAACGTACGCTAGAGCCCCGAGCGCGTCCACGAGCAGAGATGCGCCGGCGCAAATCTTCTCTTAATAAACTTTTTAGCGGTGACACCTTGATCAGAGATGACAGACTCGAGGATACGCCTCGTTTATCGCCGCCATTAGTCTCGCCTTCCCGCATTTCGTTATTGCCCGATTCTTCTTGAGTGTTGGGTTCCTGAAACATCGAAAATAAGACATAATTTAAAAAGATTTCGGTCTCAAATATTGTTTTTAAGATTCTGACATGACTTTTAGAGTCGAAGGTGAGTAATTCCAGCTTACCTGTTTGATGGGTATTAGAGTGATGGACGGAGTTATGTTAGTCGGTAATCCAGCTGAAAGGGAGCTGCTAGCGACGGCACTGTCACCGGATTGTGGTGAGCTGGGGCCTTCGCCGTTCATACGCGATTCTAAAAACCATTGGGGTATGCAGGTTAAATTCACAAAAATAATATTATGAATAAGATGCAATTTCTTGTGCACTCGCTATCATTCATCCTTCCAAAAAAATCATCAACATAACACTGTGTGTGTAATTGGTGTAATGTTAAACCGGAACGCGAATTCTAGGTGTGGACGGCACTACGAGCATTACATGTAACGCTTTTAATTAAAATCAAACTTTAATGACTAGTACCCTTATCACAAGCTCTGCTTAGCTTGAGACTAGATGGCGTTGTGTGATAGTCGTGGAATATTATAATGAACAAAATGATATGTACAATATACAGTATTTTTTCATAGTTACCTAAATGGTTTTGGCCTGGAGAAAATGTCTCGTTATTGTCGGCCATGGAAATCTCAACATGTGGGGTCAAGTAGTGCATGGGCGGTGTTGCGTTATCTACGGAGCGTGCACCGTTGCTGTCACCGCTATCTGAGTATGTAGCAGCCACGGACACTGACAGGCTGGATCCTAACGCACCGAGGGCGTTGATAGCACTGGGATCCATTGTACCATCAGAGTACGCGGCATTAGCGATACCAGCAGCAAGGAGAGATACTGAGGAGTTATTGCCTGGACCTGGGTTGTCCAAATCAATGCCATGTCTGTAAAATAAAATAAAAGTTGAAGAAGATTCAGCATGTACACAATTCGTAATAGTATTTAAATAGCACATTTTAAATGAACTAGTCACAAGAAAGGCTGCTGTTAGCTAAACCAATCAGTGATGTCCTAGAACAATTCGCAACACGAAAGCGTCACGCCTGTTTAAATGGTGAAGTAAATAAATAGAGTTACCTGTTAAAGAAGTGAACCCTGAGGCTCTTCATGGTGGGAGCACGATAACTACACAAGGGGCAAGTTTTAACGAGGTCATGCTGTCCAACATGTTCGTTCTGGAAGTGCGCGCGCATGGCAATTTGGCGCTGGAATCCTCGGTTGCAGATTGGGCAATGATACGGCAAGCTCTTGGTGTGAGTCGTGAAATGTTCTGCCAAGTGATCTTTTCTAAAGAATCTTTTTTGGCAAACGCGACATTCGTAGGGCTTTACTCCAGTATGCCGCATTTTGTGTCGGCGCATGTTGGCACCGTTTGAAAACTTCATGTTGCACACGTCGCATTCAAACAGCTTTCTGTGAGGTCTGGGGTCGGCATTTTGTGCAGCTGCCACATTGTTGTTGTCAGGGGAACATTGAGCCATATGGGTGGTAAGGGCTCGACTACTTAAAGTACTAAAACTATTGCATGTGGTACATTTTAACAATGTACCACCCCTTTTTGGAGTTTCTTTGCTGTTGGTGGCCACCTGAAAACGTTAATATAGTTTATATATTGCACTACTAAAATATTAATAAATTGCCTATAGAAACTCCACAGATGTGATGAAACCTTAAAAAATAACATCATTTAGTATTTTTCTTTTAATGTTGGTGGACTTTCTATAGCTAATTTAATTTGACCCTGTACTTATAATAGAAAATTCAGATTTGATTATTTAGATTCTAAATTATCAAGTTCTGACAGCTGTGTATTACATGAATTAGAATTATGGTATGAACAACAGAGTTTACTGTTCTAAATGACATGATGCAATTTAATAGCAGTCAAGTCTAAAGATCACTATAGTTCATAGCCATGGAGTAGTGACTAACATTTTTCCTCATTTATTCTCTTATCTGAAGTAGACACAATAATTCTGTTTCAAAACACTAAAGGAAGAAAAAAATAAAGACAAATGATAAATACGTTTGTTCTAAGTTCAAATTAAGAAAAAAAATTGCTTAACAACAGACTAAAAAAATATTTTAATAACCAAATTAAATCACAATAAGCACTCTAAAAATGGGACAACTGAATCATAACAGCACTAAAAGTAGCAAGTCATTAGTTTTTGGTGAAAGTTAATACACAGATAGCTGATGGTTGAAGGTAATAAACATTTAGGTCACCACTTCAAACAAGTGGCCTAAATATATTTAACCAATAGGTTTGATAAAATATACAGCATACTAATGTTCTCTTCCAAAGTTATTATCAGACTAGCTGCTCGAATGCAGTTTCACCTGCTGCTCTGTTCCTATAGTTGTAGTGTGATGTTACCTTATAGCCTTCCTCAATAAATGTGCTATCCAACACAAAAATAATTTTCGATCGAAGAGTAGTTCTTGAGATCAACCAAATAAACTCGTCAGTTTTAAAATATTAGTATAGATAAATAAAAAGATTTTATAACAATGTTCTAAATTTTTTGCCACTTGTAAAGTATTCTACAATGTAGGTCCCCACAGTATTGGGAAAATCTTGTTGCAATTTCACTGACATAATTTAGGGCTGACTTTTCAATAGTCAGATAACTTTTATCTGAGGAATAAAAATGGTGGTTTGACAGCTTATCTATAGAAAATATCTCAAACTGCTACTTTTATTCTATCTATCTATATGTTATCTGACTATTGAAAAATCAGCCCTTAGTGAAATAATATATCCGTTATTTTGTTTAAATCATTTAAATAAAAATATAGAATGTTGGTAAAATCAATTTCCAAATGTGCAGGTGGTACTTTGATTTAATGCAGCCAAAAGGAACAACACTATTGCACACATTGTCAACTTTTAAATGCACCCGTTTTGCTGTTAAATAGCAATAAATTTGAAATCAATGCACCAGCCAACCACACAATTTGCATAAATCGTCTATATTATTATATTTAGCACAAAAACAATTTCTAAAGCCAATTCTTTTGCATATTTTAATTCAATTAAGTCTTCTTAAACACAGACTAGCTTGAAGGCTTATTGTCAACAGAAATAATATTCTGTTAAGAAAATAAAAAGGAATTTCATTTATTTTAGGCATTCACTAATTGGTTTTAAAAACAAGTATGTAATGCCATTTTATAATGATAAAATTAGAGTATCATTATCAGTAATTATCAGCAAATTGTCAATTGTTAAGGGAAATCCTACTTGGAAGTTGATTATGGATATTTTAATTTGCCGATAAACCTCATAAATGCAATAGGAATGCAAAATACATTTAACACCACTGCTAAATAATAACTTTGCAATATTGTCAACTTTGCCCCAGTAATTTCTACAGAATAGTTTTGTATGTTGGGTATTTGGCTATACTTTCTCCATAAATTTATTTTTAAAGGTTTTTAAGCAAAAAAAAGCCAAATACAAATTGGCCTTAAAAACTTAAATCTCTCAAAATGATCTTTCAAAATGATCTTCTTTATGATCATCCAGCAAAGGATTACATTCATCAATGACATATATGCCTAAACAGTAACTGATCTGTATCATATTCTGGATGACATACTTACATTTTTTATTAGACTAGGTCCTACATCTAAGTTACAGTTAACAGAGTTTACTAACCGGTTCATTTTTGACTGCAGATAAATTCGGTGACAAGGTGCCGGAATCGGCCTCTGTTTCCCCTTTTGATGACATCACATTACCATGTAGTGAGCTTTCTGGTCATCACTCTCCCGCCTTCCAAGACTACAAAACATAAACACGTCAAAACAAAAACGAATCGACTATATTTAAACGTTAATTAAAACTATACACACAAAACAACGTCCAAAGCAGCTTTAAAACACAAAACAAGTTGTTTCTCATAAGAATGGCGAGGTGACCCATTTACGAAAACATACGAATTATCTACTCACGATAAATTACTTTTTAAACACTATCTATCGTTTAATGCCTATAAATCCATATTCCATGTTTCCTAAATAAATTCAAGTTGCATAAACACACAGTAACAAATCACAAACTCACGTTAGCTTGATACGTCGACAACCAGAACAGCGGTATTTTAGGGAGAGATCGCTATGTGGCCTAATTCAATGCTTGAGTTCGATGCACAAAATACGTGTTACGCGTATAACTGTAAATGCATAAATAAGTGGATCCCCGTTTTGCTTGTGTTATTTTGACTTTAATATGCAATGTCTGTATTTACTTAGTACTAAGAAGGAATTTCCTAATGAAATTAAAAACTTTTAACCAAAACCATTTTGATAAAAAAACCGAACACCTGTAAAGTGTTTTTTTTTTCTTACTGAAATTTTAAATATGGCAACATTACAATTTATGACGTCAGTCAGATGAGGGATATGAACCCATGATGTACAGATGCCAGCACATCAACCTACCACAATCTGCCAAATTTCTTCAATAGATTTTCAACCTTATCACAATAGTGGAAGGTTAATGTTCGATTGGTAAAATCTGACAGTTTCGGGTAGGTTGACCTGCTGGCGTCGGTACAATATGTACCCTTTCTTACGTTTACAGAGAGAGTTTTCTTACTTGGCCAGAACGTCTTGAAACGGAACTAATCTTTTTATTTGCTGACAACGTTTTAAAATATTTGATATTTGATGTAAACAAAGACGCAGGTTTGTTAGATTTATTATTGTGCCATAACATAACTAACGTAATAAGTGAAAATCTATACATATAATAAATCTGTAGAAGGGTCAATTCTGTACATTGAAAATATTGAAAAAATAAATAGCGGGGGTGTTGCTGGATCGATACCAAACCCAAATATGTGATTAAAAAAATTTTTGTCTGTCTGTCTGTCTGTCTGTCTGTCTGTATGTGCAGGCATCACGTGAAAACTAACGGTTCGATTTCGATGAAACTTGGTATAATTATACCTTATTATCCTGGGCATAAAATAGGATACTTTTTATCCTGGAAAAATATCTTATTTTTCAGTTTTATTCATAGACGTTGTTCTGTAGAACCGCGAACACACGTTGCATTACCCGCAGTGGATTCAGCGCTGTAACCTGTAGCGCCGAAAGTCGGATTTGGCTTGAACCGTTTGCGGCACACGCGGGCCACGCCTCCCCGACTCCTATATAAGGAGCCGCGTTCCGCGCCGCGCGATGCATATAAATTCTGAATTTTGATGCGAGCGGACGTGTCCAGTGTGGCGAGCGGTCGTCCGTGGAATTAATATTGTATGCGTGTCATTTTAAACCATGCTTTTCAGCGCGACCTTTTTGATTACTGTTCCGATCAGTTATTTGTAAATACAAGGTCGGAATTACTATGAAAAAAATACTTACTACAGAACGCGAGCTCAACAGCAGTAGCTCAATAGAGGAATCTCCTTAATTATTATAGGCTTAGCCGTATTTGGGTCCAATAGATATTTATAAGATGTCATTGTCAGAGTTACCCAAAATGGAGAAATAAACCATCCACGCGAAGACCGACATCCGCGCGGACGGAGTCGCGGGCGGAAGCTAGTAAATAAAATAAAATCATTCAAAGTGCTGGTAGCGAGAGCTCAGTGGCGACTTCCGGTTTTCTACTGTTTTTTGCAAAGCTGTACACATTCACTGCCACCACAATTTTTTTGAAGTTCATCTGAGATGCCGCCCTATAAAGCCACGCGAACACGCCAGGCCTGTCGGCGGTACTGCATCTTGTTAAGATTGACACGCTAAGCGTGCGCAGTGGCACCTCGATAGAGTTAAATTCATCTGCCTTTTTTTTCGGCTTAGCTATGAGTATTAGTAAGTTTGCCATTCGCTAAGCAACACGCCTGGCGTTCAAGGCATAGTTATACATAGAAATTCGCAAGAACACGCTAGGCATGTCGGCGGCATCGAACGTGTTAACTACGGAAGAGGCAGCGTAAATGAAATCTAGAACACAATTTTGAACGGTGAAGAAACTATGTTTTGCATTACTGGTGAGCGCAGTATTTTCAGCTAGTAATTTTCTGTTTGGGGTCTTCGTAATATTACGAGTAGTACTAACACCAGCACAAAAAAACGTCCTCCAATCAGTCAAAATTTCACAATCGAATATTTTACCTTACTTTTGTAATAAAGTTGGAAACCTGTGAGAGAATTTTGATAGTTTGGGGTAGTTTGATGTGCTGGAATAGTAAAGCGCATCACACACGGCTAAGATACTATAATATTTTATCTTAAGATATTATATTAATATATCTTAAGCCATCACAGACCCCCAAGGCTGAACCGGGCGGCAGGCGCCCTCAGGCGACTCCTGCCCAACCTCAGCGGGCCAAACGCCTCCTGCCGGAGGCTGTACGCCGGTACCGTGCGGTCCATGGCCCTCTACGGGGCCCCCGTGTGGGCCCTGAGCATGCGGACGCGACCAGCGAGGCTGGTCGCATGCCAGAGGGTCATGGCTATCCGGATGATCCGAGGATACCGCACGATTGCCGGCGAATCGGCCAACCTCCTTGCCGGATTATTGCCCTGGGATCTGGAGGCGACCGCCCTCCAGCGCGTCTATGAGTGGCGCGTGGAGGCGCGGCGCCGGGGAGAATTCCCGCTGCCCCGACAAGTCGAGGCGCGGCGGAAAGAGGTCCGGCGCGATCTCAGGGCAGTATGGAGGGAACGACTGTCGCAACCGAGGTTCGGGCACGCCGCAATCGCGGCGATAAGACCCCTCTTTGAGGAGTGGCTGGAAAGGCGTCACGGCGTCCTGACCTATCGGATGACGCAGGTCCTCACCGGACATGGATGTTTCGGGAGGTACCTGTGTCGGATGGGGAAGGAAGAAACGCCGGGGTGTCACCATTGCGAAGATCGCCCGGAGGACACAGTAGAGCATACGGTGCAAGACTGCCCCGCTTGGGCAGAGCACCGCCGTGTCCTCACGGCAGCGATAGGCGGAGACCTCTCGCGCCCGGCATTGGTCGAGGCCATGCTGCGGGGCGAGACGGAGTGGGAAGCGGTCGCCTCCTTCTGCGAAGCAGTAATGCTCGTTAAGGAGGAGGCGGGTCGTGAGAGAGAGAGGACAGCGTCCTCCCTCCGCCCCACCCGCAATGGTAGACGCCCACGGCGTCGGACGTCGCAAGACGATCTCCGGCCACCGTAGGCGCGGGCATGCGGGCGGCGAGTAAAGGGCAACTCGCCGCCCGACCATGGACCATGCCCGGGTCGACGGCGCGTTGTGTTCCACGCGCGCCTCAAAGAGCGTCAGCATGATGACGGGGCCCCCTCTCTAGAGGGCCAAAGCCTGCCGGGGTCGCGGGACTTATACCATTACCGTGACCCCGGAACATAAAGGGCTATTGAAGGACACCGTGGATTTTAGTCAGTACAAGTCTGACAGTCCCTCCCGCCCTGCCCGGGGTGGGAGGACTCATTTGATGATTTTAACACGCTAAAAAAAAAAAAAAAAACCCATCACAGACGACGAAGATACGATACTATAATATTTTGTCTTTATCTTACGATATATTTTATATCTGATGTTATCTTACGATATATTTTACATCATAAGATACGAATATCGCTCTCTATCTTACGATACGAAAATATGAAAGATATATTATCTTCGGCGTGTGTGACGGTCCATTGAATAGTATGGCGAGCGATATGGTATCTTAAGATAAAATATTATAGTATCTTAGCCGTGTGTGATGGGCTTTAACGATTTTTTTTTAGAGATTTGCTCAGTCCATGCTCTGTTTCTATGTCAATAATCACGGCTGGCAACAATGTCAGCTGAATGGCTGTAGCTCAAAGTCCCCGAAGGTAAGGCAAAAATATTCTAGAAAAAAAAGCCGTAAGCTGTCAGGTCACGTCACTGTCACTGTCAGTTTTACAAGTACGTACTCCAGTTGTGGGCTGGCTGACAAAACAGAAGACCTCGATTCTTTAAAACATTGTGAAATACTGTGTAGTGTAGTCTCATTATTATATTAGCGAACAAAGTAATTTGTTGTTACTGTACCCTCCGGCATTAATTTATAGAATGATCATTTGCTACAACAATAACTAAAACCGAAGAAAGTATTATGTTTGGCACGTAAAGGGTAAACAACAGTTACGTTTTTATAATGTGTTCTTCCACAATTATATCTTTTTTAAAGCAGTGGAGACTTTGGATAAGGCCTCTCTTGATTGCACTGTATGTTGTATTAATTATAGTATTAGTACCGATACTAATAGCCCATTCAATAAACAATGGGTTCAATAAATCCGACCAGGGGTCTTTGGTTGGCGGAGGATTTGTTCTTCTTGCCGTACCCATCTCCATATGGCAAATAACACAACATGTTGTTCACTATACCAAACCAATATTACAAAAACATATTATAAGGTAAGTTGTTTATCTAAGTATTAATCAGATTATTTTATCACAATGATAATTGTTTATCAACAGCATGATTCTTATTACTGGAACCATGCTAACAAATTATTATTAATGAAGTACAAAGATGATGTATTTGTAAACAATTTCAAAATAGAAACTTGAAATATACACCAACTTAAAAAACATAAACATTTTTATTTTTCAGAATATTATGGATGGTACCAATATATGCTTTGAATGCCTGGATAGGCCTGGAGTTCCCTGAACAATCAATTTATGTTGATTCTCTAAGAGAATGTTATGAAGCTTATGTAATATACAATTTTATGAAATATTTGTTAAACTATCTTAATGAAGATCATGACTTGGAGGCACTCTTGGAAACAAAACCTCAAGTCTATCACATATTTCCTTTATGTTGTTTAAGCCCTTGGGAAATGGGAAGGTAAGAACAATAAATTAACTTAGTATAAATTGTAAGGTTTTGGCTAATGTAAAATGAATCCTTTTTCCTCTTTGTTAAGTTATTTTATTTATAACTCTGCTGCACATAAATGTGACTCATCAATAAATTGCCATCACAAAACCAACATCTCATCATAGTATTTTCCATATAATGTTTCATCTGAAGCATTTTACCTTTGATTAAATTTGCAATAAATATCATATAAATTGTACCTATTGAAACTAGTTGTGATGATTCTGAGATTAGCATGTGCATAGTGACACATTATTTTTATATTAAGATAATAATAGTATTGTTGTCTAATTTTGTAGCTCAATGACATGACATCATTAAAAAACAGTCAAGCATCAAGAGCATGATTTTTTTTTATTATCTCTCTTTCCTTGCTATCTGTCTTGTCGACATTCAGCGATTGTTTTGGTTTGTTATTCGGTCTTGTACGGTGCGTGTCCCCTGACACGTCCGTTATCTCAATAGTTGTCTATGTCAACAGATCTTGTGGGATAGTTCTTTTCAGTCTGCGAGGCAGAGTTAGGTCACTCATTAGGTTTTTGGCAAGTATATTTGGGTGTCGTCTTATTTTATCACTATATATTTTCATTCTGTCCTTAATTTCTTGTCTTACTGTTTTGATGTTTAGGTCATGGTGGAGTCTATCATTTGTGATATACCACGGTGCATCAGCTATCATACGCAGCATTTTTGACTGAAATCGTTGAAGGATTTCAATGTTAGAAGTAGCTGCTGTTCCCCACAGTTGTAGGCCGTAGGTCCAGACTGGCTTGATTACACATTTGTAGAGTAACAACTTATTTTCTAATGAGAGTTGGGACTGTCTTTTAATCAACCAGTACATTTTACGTACTTGTTGTCCCATTGCGAGACGTTTGGTGAAAATATGTTTCCTCCACGTCAGGCGTCTGTCAAGATACATCCCCAAGTACTTTACTTCGTCAGCCTGGGGTATTGGTACGTCATTTAGGGTTACGGGTGGGCAGGTGTTTCTGCGAGTTGTAAAAGAGCATGATAAATAATTTGTTGTTATTATTAAACTTAAGTTGATGATTAAAACAGCAGCATTTTAATAGTGGGATATAAAAAGAATTGAAAATACTACAATGACAGTTTTACATGAAGCATTAAATTAGAGGCTGTGCCAATTTCTTTTCCTTCTCGATGTTCTATAAGTCCCCCTTGAGGCCCATGTAAAATAAAATATTTTGATTTTGAGGCATACTAATTAGTACAGATATTATGATAACTGATGATAATAATACAAGTATTACAGGACAAACAAAAAAAAGGAATGAGGAGAAACAAAAAGTTCTTTGGATTGCAATATTTTTATAAAGCCTCATCTATTGGTCGCGGGACTTATCTCATTACCGTGACCCCGGAACATAAAGGGCTATTGAAGGACACCGTGGATTTTAGTCAGTACAAGTCTGACAGTCCCTCCCGCCCTGCCCGGGGTGGGAGGACTCATTTGATGATTTTACCACGCAAAAAAAAAAAAAAAAAAAGCCTCATCTATTCAACTTATTGTCAGGGACTTGACACTCAATAACTAAGTATTTTTTTATAACTATAATTATACTATGCTGGTACTTTTACTTTAAAATTAACTTATTTGTTTCAGTGAATTTGTTCATAATTGCAAGCATGGAATTCTTCAATACACAGTAGTGAGGCCCATAACAACAGTAATATCAATGATATGTGAACTATCAGGGGTCTATGGAGAGAGTGACTTCAGCCCAAAAGTTGCTTTCCCATACATGATAGCCATCAACAATCTATCACAATTTGTGGCTATGTATTGCCTTGTTTTATTCTACAGAGCAAACAAAACTGAATTAAAACCTATGAAGCCTATTGGTAAATTCTTATGTATAAAAGCTGTGGTCTTCTTTTCGTTCTTGTAAGTTTTTTTTTAATTAAGAAAAAAAAAAACCTGATATTTTCTTTCCTATTAATAATTCAAAATTTCTTGTTTTCCAGCCAAGGAGTAATAATTAACATATTGGTTTATTGCGGCGTGATATCAACTATATTTGATATATCAGACTCTGATAAAATTAAAATCATGTCTTCTAAGTTGCAGGTAAGTTTCTCATCAATAAGTATCTACTTAATTAAAATTTATTCCATATTAATGGGCCAGTGAGCAGTTGGCCTTGAAATCTGTCCCCATTATAGTAACCAATAGATAGCTAGTGTTTTATCACAAATCTATGGTTCTTAATTGCCACTACACCTTTACATTTTGGGTTCAATAAAATAGGCCAATTACCAGCAAGAAATGGTTTTGTTTAGTTTGTCGAATAATATTCAACACAATTTTAATCAATGAATGTTGAAAACATAACTCTTTTTCTGGCGCAGTCGGGTAAAAAAGATATCAGATAGGTACACAATATTTTTTATAATCTAACTGGTCGACTACCTACTTAATTAGAATTTATCAGGATGCTTGTATCCTGATAAATCATGTCTCATAAATATCTTTTCATTCCAGGACTTTTTGATATGCATAGAAATGTTCTTAGCAGCGATAGCTCACCACTACAGTTTCTCGTATAAGCCTTATGTATCGCCACAAAACCCGTCGCCCTCATGTCTTGGATCGTTCCTCGCGATGTGGGACGTGTCCGATGTTAAGAGGGATATATCTGAACACCTCGGTGTTGTTGGTATGTTTCGTATTTCTATTTTAATACCATACCTTATAGTAAGTGATAAGATGAGAATGGATGGATGATTACTCTTTCATGCAAATACGTGGATTAAAACAAACTTTTCATTATACATAAATAATTTTTAACATGTAACACTACCTTTTATCTGCAGTTTCGCGGTCTATAAATTAATCCACGTGCATGCACTTCCGGGATAAAAGTATCCTATGTCCTCCAGATCCTGCGTCTATGAGTGGCGCGTGGAGGCGCAGCGCCGCCGCCGCCGGGACGAATCCCCGCTGCCTCGAAAAGTCGAGGCGCGGCAAGAACTCCAGCGCGATCTCAGGGCAGTATGGAGGGAGCGACTGTCGCTACGCACGTCCGGGCACGCCGCAATCGCGGCAGAAATACCCCTCTTTGAGGAGTGGCTGGATAGGCATCACGGCGTCCTGACCTACCGCATGACGCAGGTCCTCACCGGTCACGGAAGTTTCGGGAGGTACCTGTGTCGGATAAGGAGGGAAGAAACGCCTGGGTGTCACCACTGCGAGGATCGCCCGGAGGACACGGTGGAACATATGGTGCAGGACTGCCCCGCTTGGGCAGAGCACCCCCACGTCCTCACGACGGCGATAGGCGGAGACCTCTCGCGCTCGGCATTGGTCGAGGCCATGCTGTGGGGCGAGACGGAGTGGGAAGCGGTCGCCTCCTTCTGCGAAGCACTCATGCTCGCGAAGGAGGACGCGGGCCGCGTGAGGGAGAGGACAGCGTCCTCCCACCACCCCAGCCCAAGTGGTAGACGCTCACGGCGACGGACGACGGCAGACGATCTCTGGCCAACGAAGGCGCGGGCATGCGGGCCGCGGGCGGCGAGTATTGGGCGACTCGCTGTAACACCATGGACCATGCTCGGGTCGACGCCCGACGGCGCGTTGTGTTGCCACGCCGCACGCACCGCACGCCTCAAAGAGTGTCAGCATAATGACGGGGCCCCCCTCTAGAGGGCCAAAGCCTGCCGGGGTCGCGGGACTTATCGAGTTACCGTGACCCTGGAACGTAAAGGGCTATTGAAGGACACAGAAAAAGTAACAGTCAGAATTTAATTTACTACTGTTTGAGATTGAGAAATTATGAGGTCATTGATATCTATGAGAATAACAGTGAATAATTGAAGACCATAGTTGTTCACAATTTCTCAATTTAGAAACATCTATAAAATTATTTTGCCGTTTGGACTTCATTGAACACATTGACATAGGATAAATTGAACATGTAGGTATGACGCAATAGTCAATTGACTAAATAGACAATGTTTCGTTGGTCTGCTGATAGCAAGCGCAACTTTTGAAGTTTTGGGGAATCCCCGGTTAGTTAGTGACTGAGCGACTGGACTGCTGCGCTGCGTGTCGCGGTTTCGATTCCCGCCCTCCTCGAATCGGTTTCCTCAATGCTGAGGGTCGTGACCACCTCCATGTTGCAGCAGTTTGTTGCGTACCACTCGACGCCATCTGTCCCGATCTGCCGCCGAGTGCAGAGCTTCGTGGACCGTTGTGTCGAGAGCGGTGCGTATTTGGTCGGTCCAACGTGTCGGGCTTCGACCACGTGGTCTTTTGCCTTCCACCTTGCCAGTGACTACTAACCTTTCTAGGTTATCGTCATTCTTCCTGGCAATGTGGCCAAAGTATTCGAGAATCCTACGTAGGCAGATGGTGAAGAGCCTTGTTTAATTCTTGTAGGATTGACACGTTGGAGCGATGTGGTGTCCAGGGGATCCCCAGCATCTTTCGCCAGCACCACATCTCAAAAGCATCAATACGATCGCGGTCAGCTTTCTTCAGGGTCCAAGTTTCAGCACCGTACGAGAATATGGAGAACACCAGGGTGCGCACAAGATTGGTCTTGGTTTTCAGGGAGATGCTTCTGTTCTTCCATATCTTTTGAAGCTGTGCCATGGCCCCCTTTGCCATCCCAATTCTCCTTCGTATTTCATGTTCACATGAGCCATTACAACTAATGCTTGAGCCCAGGTATATAAAGTTATCAACTACCTCCAAGTCAAGTTTCCCAGTGAGCTCAAGCTTGCCTGTACGATCTATGACCATGATCTTGGTTTTGGACCTGTTTATCGAGAGCCCCAGTTCTGTGCTGATGCGCTCCATCCTTTCCAAAACGGTGATCATCTCAGCTTCACTTGCCGCAAATAAGGTGGTGTCGTCTGCATAACGCAAATTACAAATCGATTCCCGCACGGAGCAAATATTTGTATGATCTACCAATAGTTCCTGGTCTGGGCGTTAGTGTATGTGAGTTTAATGTTTGTAAACGCACCCACGATACCGGAGAAATTACTCTAGGTGCATTTACAAACATCTCAACTATACCTGCCTACATACACAAACAAACATCCAGACACACAGAACTGAAATAACTATATGTATAAATGATCTGCTTCATTCTCTATGGAATATGGTTTTATTTAGTTAAAATATTCTTTATAAAATATTTTAAACCTACAACTATTTTCTTTTCCGACAGGGAGCTCGTTCAGTCGAAGACTTCGAGGTAAATCGATGTATCACATGGCCCGTGGGTACGACGAAAGTACAAGATTAATGAGCGAGCAACCAATCCCGTGTAGTTCAGCTCCAAACCTTACTGTGGACTTGGAACCACCGCCTGTGGAAGTCAGACCTTCTGCCTACGGATCACTTGAAAGTACTGTAGCCGCAATGTCAACGAACTCTGAAACAGAACCTTTACTTGACCTCAGTGATCAAGCTAAAGATGACCCTAAAGTATAAAATGTGATACAGAAGTGATAGTCATTTCGCATATTAGGGAATCGAATATAGTGGCTTGGTGCTACTTAATATTGCTTTATAATAATCTAATCAATAATGCATCACAACAGGAACATTTGATAAAATATTGATCACAAAATTTTACATTCCTTATTTTACAACCAAAGTATGAATCATCTTGAATTGTTTATATATATTTTTTTGTACATATTTTATTAGTGTTAGCTCATCATTCTCCTGCCCTCTTCCCAATTTATTATATCTATTATTACTTCTCATTCTCACTCCTTTTCTAGCCATATCATCCTTCTTTCAATTACTCCACACTTTATAGCCAGTCAAACTCAAAACTTATAATATATATTTTATAAAGATCTGCAATAATATCGTATATTAATGATAATTTTAGTATAAATTGTGATATTTACGTTAATCTGACTATGTAATTGTAATTATAATATGTTAAGTTTTAGAAATTAAATATTTGTTTAGCATAAAATATGAATGTGTTTGACTTTGAATACCTCACACTCACAAAATTGTATAGAATTTTAACTAATGATCGGGCCATAAGAACCCTGTTCTTGACTACAGGCGGTTTCAGATCGGGCACGTCGCAATCGCGGCGGTAAGACCCCTCTTTGGAGAGTGGCTGGATAGGCGTCACGGTGTCCTGACCTACCGCCTGACGCAGGTCCTCACCGGACACGGAAGTTTCGGGAGGTACCTGTGTCGGATAAGGAGGGAAGAAAGGCCTGGCTGTCACCACTGCGAGGATCATTCGGAGGACACGGTTGAGCATACATAGGTGCAGGACTGCCCCGCTTAGGCGAGCCTATGTTGTAGGACGAGACGGAATGGGAAGCGGTCGTCTCCTTCTGCGAAGCATTCATGCTCGAGAAGGAGGATGCCACAGAGTACTTTTATGAGGCGGGCCGCGTGAGGGACAGGACAGCGTCCTCCCTTCACCCCAGCCGCAGTGGTAGACGCCCACGGCGACGGACGTCGCTGTCCGACTATGGACCATGGGGTCGACGGCGCGTTGTGTTCCACGCGCTTCTTAAAGAGTGTCAGCAAAATGACGGGGGCCCCCCTCTAGAGGGCCAAAGCCTGCCGGGGTCGCGGGACTTACGAATTACCGTGACCCCGGAACGTAAAGGGCTATTGAAGGACACGTGGATTTTAGTCAGTACGAGTCTGACAGTCCCTCCCGCTCTGCCCTGGGTGGGAGGACTCATTTGATGATTTTACCACGATAAAAAGGCTGTTTCAGATGTTGGTTTTGTTAGTCGGACTTTAGTCTCTGCACCAGGGGCGTAGCTACCGCCATATCTGCCGTATCAATTATACGGGGCCCCCAACGTGCGTTACCAAAATAGAATAAAAATATCCTATTTTTTATTTCACAAATAAATGATAAAAGTTTTAAAAAAGCAATTTATTTTTTCCCGCGTAAAGCGTCCGAAGAAGTTGGCAACCTTTGTCCAATTTTTTGTTTATATTTCGCTGAGATATTGAGCAATGCAATTTTTGTTTTATATCTTTTTCCTTCCTAAGGTTTGTTTGGGGGCCCCCAAACAACTTTTTATACGGGGCCCGTCAATACACGTTACGCTTTTGCTCTGCACTGTGCTGTAATCAACGTCTATCAAAAACTAATGAGAAAACGGTAGAAAAAAAAAATACAATTAAATCAGTGCTTGTTTTCATTTTTTATTACATTAAACATTTTGCATAATTATTTCAATAAATTAAAATCAATATGAAAAGTATAAACTTAAATTGCATCAACACTATACACCGTGACTTTTAAGTCGTCTTACAAAAGCAGCCCAGTTCATGTATCTAATGGCTAGAACACGTTTATAATAAAAAAAATATGTACCTATTTAAGAGATTTGAAAAATTTAATAATAAAACTTTAATTGGTTATTATGACACAAGGCGTAGTTAGAAACGCCCTTGTCTCATAGAAAATGGAAATGGAATGATCTACCCGACTATTGCGCTGGGTAGGTTACTACTCTACAGATTGATACGTAAACATTTTAACAGGGTGTTTCATATTTCTAATGTACCTATTTATTAAAAATAAAAATTATTATTAACGATTAAAAAAAATTAAACTCGCCTAGAGGTATTTTAGGTCGGATACATTAAGTGGACGACTTTTGTAAGACGACTAAAAAGTCACGGTGTATAATCTGGCTGGGAATGTCATAAAATATTATCCTTATCACTTGCTGTAAGTAAATGTGCTAACCATGGAACAAATTATGAATAAAATTTTCCTACATTCAAAGTACACTTAAAAATCTAGAAGAAAAAGAAATGCTTTATCATTGATTAAGATCTGAGATAGTAAAAATAAAATACTTGTTTATATATTATACTGTACTTCTTATCTTATTATACTCGTATTATCCAAATATGTATAAGCTCAGATCAAAGAAATAGGCAGATAGAACGTGCGCGACAAACAAGGTGAAGCCAGTTTTTATTTATGTGTGCGCGGCAGATAAGAGGGGCCGTATATGCCATAGGTATGTAGGGACACGCGCGTCTCTGTGTGTATACGGTTGCCAGACATTGAGAAATACTCCCATATTTTTGTTCATTAAATTGTTCTCAATTATTTGACTACCTGATATTTCAAATAGGAAACGTGCTTTTGCTTTAAAGATACTAAATAAGTATTTGAATGGAATTATAATGTTAAAATTAAAGTTAAATATGCATAATAAGGTACTTATTCATTTTGTTTAATCATATCGGACAAGAAATAGGTACACTTTGTGGTTTGTCTATTAACATATTATAATTGAATAACAAACGATTTCAATGTACCTATTCATTATTATAACTTATAAGTATTCGTTTTTAACTTTTCTATTCATTTAGTGCAATCGTAACTTCAACTCCATAGAATTGGTGCTAAAAAAAATATTTCCTTACACGCAATTACGAATGTATAACGTAATCGATCTTTCTAGACACAATGCCCATTCCCAGGGTTGGAAAAAAACCGTTTTTTTTAAAATTTTATTTTATAAAACAAACTGTTCAAATTGTTTTAAACAAGTGTTTTTTTTTCTATCGGTCATTTTTTCAAATTAATTCGGCAATGGGTCGACGTCTTAACTTATAAATAAATTATATGTTTCATTTCTAGACTAGATCTTTTCAAATTCGCTGTTTGTAATGAAATATTTACAAAAAAAATATCAATGAAATAAAACATCTAAGGTGCAGCGGGGCAATCTCGACTGGTAAAACCTAAACCACAACTTTGAAGGTATAAAAATATTAGATGATATAGTTTTATCAAAAATGTAATGTATTGACGCTCCAGAGTCATTATCTGGGTATTATTTTTACAAACTTATATTGAAAAATATTCAATAGATAGGCATAAAAATGTGTTTTTGTCAAAAAAGGCAAAAATAGTTGCAATTGCCCCTCCGTGGGGCAATTTCAACTATTAATTATAATTTCTCTTCTAGAGCTCTTAGCTTGATGTTAGTCAGTTGCAGAGTTTTTTTATAGAGATGGTAATCTAAATTGAGGCTTGTCATTTATGCAGCTAGGCTCATTTTTGAATAAAAACACGTTAAAGGTTTAGGCGGGGTAATTTCGACTGCTCGCCATAGTTAATAGTGATGGGAACGTAATAAAAAATAAGTCGATAGATACACCAAATAAATAATTTTGGTCTGCTATCTACTAAAGGTACTATATCTACTCACTAATCATAAATCAAAACTTCATTTTAAGAAAGGAATATATATTTAAAATAGAACCAGAGCACCCCTCGTCCTAAATCTACAATCGGTCATAAACGTTACGCAATTTTATAATTTAGGACCAAGATTCGTCTGTCTTTTTAAGTTTTAAAACAGATATTAACAATCTAACAAATATAAAAATTAACAAAAGTCATAATAAAAAGTAGGTAATCAACTTAAAACTAATCTTTGAATTCTTAAAAGTACTGGTCGAATTGACAGGCACCTACTAATTATGTATTCATTTGTAATTGAAGAAAGATTTATTTATTTTTGACATCTTGCACTGCTTGCTGCAATCCCTCGAAATGCATCGATTTGAATCGTGTTGCGATCCTGCGAATAGAAAGATTACAATAATATAGCTAAAAGTAAATATTTTTAAAGTATTTAAATCGACAAAACATATCGAAACATGCACATCACTAGTGTTTGTTCATTTCCATATAAAATCTGGTGGGGCAATTCCAACTGCAAAAAAGTCGAAATTAGCCGCCATTACAATCCCGGTGGGGTTATTCAAACTCACACCAAAATGCTGTTAAAACGCAAGATACAACAGAAAAAAATAGCTAAAAACATAAATAGGCTTTAATTAAATGTCTTACCTTTGAAAATCTTCGAAAAACACATTAATTACCACTTTTTTTCGCAAAAATGTGAGACACTAATTTGCTCGTTCAAACAAGAAAAAGAGAAGAAAACAAAATTACCGTGTCGATCAAACAGTATTGGGTCTAGCAGTGCCATCTATGTAGAAATTATGAAATTGCTTTTGAGCTATCCGGTCATAGATGGCACTTATTATAATAAAGTAAAATGTAGAAGTTATTAAGATTAGTTGAAATTTCCCGCTGTCGAGATTGCCCCGCTGCACCTTACTGTTTTTTTTTTTCAAATGTTTTGAATACAATGCCAATAAAAGTTTAAAAAATGTGACATAGCAAGGACATGCACTCAAATGATTTAATGTCAAGCTATTAAGACTCCTGAATAATTAATTTATTTTCATTTTCATGCATTCATCCGCTATAAAAAGTAGATAAAACGTGTAAAGTAGTTAAAAGTAGTTAAAATTATATAATAAAAAACACTGATTAAGTTTAAACTGTTTAAAACAACTTGTTTTAAACTTGCCCACCCTGCCCATTCCCCTAATTCAAGGAAATTTTTACTATATAAACTAGCAACACAGACCAATTTCCTATACGAATCAATTTTTTGTTTGGTTAAATATGCATTTTCGATCCTATGTCCGCCTTTTTGAAAATCCGGACCACTGTGCGACGCGTAGCTTGGTACTGTCGCGAGTTTGTATTCACTTTTGATTTTGTAAATACAAAATCGAAGCGACCAAAGCAAATGCTTTAAGCGCTCTATCTGCCTGTTTCTTTAATCTGAGTGTATAAGCCTTACATTATAATGAATCTCGTAAAGCGGAATGCATCACAAATGTACAGTGTTATTATATATTGTAAGTAATTCGTTGATATGTGTTCATTTTTGATTATGTATCCTCCTAAACTAAGCCAATTGTTAATTATTTCGCAGTTTGATTAATTATTAATCCTCGTCTTAGACAAATTTTCTAAGACACTCATTCCAGCCTTCAAACAATTTGTTTCAATTTTATACCATACTGATCCCATTATGAGATAATAGAAGCAAAGACCAGTAATAAATATTTTGATGATGTCAAAAAATACACTAGTGGGCCAATAACCAACTGTACCAATTAGGAACATGAGTATCACTCCACCAGTAGTTAGATATAAAGTTTTAAAACTTGATAAGTCAGCCATAGCCTCCTTGCAAACTTGAATAGCTTGTGAACAAGTTTCATGAAATTCAGTATCACTTTTGCAGGGGTCACATTCTCTTTTTTCTGCAGTTGAAGTTGGTTTCATATGTAATTGTACTGAAACAGCATTGTGATCTGAATATGAGAATTCTTTGCCAGGCACTCGGTCCGGCAATGGGTTGCCAAAATTAGTTGTGACAACCTGAAAAATAAAAGTTTGATTCAATCATGTGTTGCAAAAGAAACCTGAACTATGCATAGAATTGTAAACAAACATACCTCCCAGCCAGGATTTACTTTATATAAAATATGATCTATACGTTTTCCTTCAGGAGATATCATGACTTGTTTAGGGTCAGCATAGCTGTTGTTATAAGTATCGCTAGTTCCTAAAGTATCTCCTTCCCTGGAGTCCTTCAAGCTTAGGTCTTTGTCATAAGGATCCACCAGGGGTGGCAGTTGGGTTATTATCCTGAAATAGAAAAATATGTTATTTCAATTTATAATGCGTGACTTTTTCAAGTATGTGTACACAGCCAAATTATTTAAAACAATAAGGAATAGAGGAACCGCATTGATGGAATTTAAAAAAAAAAACAAAAAGGCTGTTTGAGATTCCGAAAATCTCTGCGTTAAAGGCGTCACGTCGCGTCTCGGTGTGAACGGACCGTAATAGGCCTACCACACGCACAAGCTTCACTACAGTTTTGCCTGCGCAAGCTTCTCGCATGAAAAAACTGTACACGGAAGGCAACACTGAACACTCAACCACACACACAGGCAAGTACGCGCAGGCAGAACTGTGGTGAAGCTTGTGCGTGTAGTAGGCCCATTACGGTCAGTTCACACCGAGACGCGACGCAACGCGACGTGACGCAACGATACTTCAAATGTGTAGCTTTTCGTGTAGTTAATAAAGTTAGATTTTGAGTAGCTCTATTGAAATGTTCGCACAACATCGCGTCTCAGTGTGACTTGACCCTAAGTATGGGGGTTATAGACGTGTGTCACCATCATCAGCCTATAAATGTTTCCACTGTTGAAACACAGGCCTCCTCTCTGTGAGAGGGAGTGAACCATAATCCAACACGCGGGCCCAGTATAGGGTTGGTAAATGTCACATATCTTCGAGGTTTGGTTCTAAGACATTTTTAGTCGTAACAACAGGCGCATTACTTACTTTGTGTTGAAAAACACAAAGTAATTAATGCGCATGTTGTTACGAGTTGTAGGTCGTGGGTCACCTGGGTTTGACCCACGGCCTACAACTTGTAAGTTGGGGCCGATACCAATGGTCATCACTAATTCGATAACAAAAAGATTCCAAAATAAAAACTACCTGTATGATAAATTCCCTGGTGCTGTATTAAGATCTCCTGCCAGTACAGATATATCAGCTGCAGCAGATGTTAAATTAACAAAACCAGCTGTTGAGTATGCTTGCAGCACTCTGTGCGCTAAATAGATGTCATCCTCATGGTATTCTGCATGGAGCTGAAGACAGAAATGTACCTATTTTATTTATGTCTAACAAATTACCGTGACCCCAGAACATAAAGGGCTATTGAAGGACACTGAGTATTTTAGTCAGTACAAGTCTGACAGTCCCTCCTGCCCTGCCTTTGGTGGGAGAACATGGGAAAACACATTTGATGATTTTACCATGCAAAAAAAAAGTTCTTGTATTATTAGGTATTCAACATTTCGTTTTATCTAAACTGTGTTTAGGTATCGCTATTAGTTTCACAATGACTGATTTTGTATAAAGCATAATGTCATAGTTGATTGCTTAGATATTTTTTTTATGTAAGGTACTCAATTCAGACATAGTTAAATGAGATTGCCTTTATAGTGTGTTGAATTTGATTATGAGCAAAAGTAAATATCCCTGCTAAAATGTTATTGGACTGTAATTGCTGTCCAAAATTCAAGTTACTGCGTTCAGCGGTTTCGGCTGTAGTCGAGTCTTAATAAACAACCCTGTTCTTGAGTAGAAATAGTCCAGATCTCATAATAATAATAATAATTATGTAAGTAGGATGTTTAGATGTTTTTTTATTAGGGTGACATTATCACGGAGTGATAAAACCCAAAATAAAGATTAAAAAATTAAAAAAAAACCCTGTTCTTTTATATACAGGGTGTCCAGTAATGAATGGATAACCTTGGAATGGATCATAGTAGAACTAAAGGTGATTCAGAAAAAAATACAAAAAAAAATCAATACCGAGTATTTACTAAGATATGTCATTTTTAAAAATATTGATAATTTTTGGTACCCTACTTTACATTCTTGCACACCACGACCACAAATTGATGAATTCCATCATTTTTTTACTGTTAAAATAATCTACATTAACAGAGCTGATAGATGAGCAATAAATAGTAACACTGTTAATACACGGCTTTTCAAAAAAATAACTCGAATTCGTGCTTTAGTGCAAAAAATGAAAAAAAAAATCGTTATGACAAACAGATTTGAAATAGGTGTCATTCGAAGCGTCTAGAAGATGAGACTTTTTTTTTCTTCGGTGAAATTCTTAAAATGTGTAGGGTTTACCTGGACTACCTGAATATTTCAAACTTTTCTCAGCAGCAATTTTCTCTCCTTTCAAACTCAATTAGCAATAATTCATTATTTACATTAGGTACAATGATAAGTAATACTTTTTTGAAATCTGCATTAAGTGCATATTATTTTAAAATTATTGGTCAGCTGTGTTGCCATACGTTTTTTTCATGTTATGGTTGCTTAAACTTTGTCTCAATGAAAATTTTTCTTAATTTTTTCACTAAAGTACTAATTCGAGTTCATTTTTTAAAAAGCAGTTTAGTAGCAGTGTTACTATTTACTGCTCATCTATTAGCTTAGCTAATGTAGATTATTTTATCAATAAAAAAATGCTGGAATTCATCAATTTGTGGTTGTGGTGTGCAAGAATGTAAAGTAGGGTACCAAAAATTATCAATATTCTTTAAAGTGACATATCTTAGGAAATACTCGGTATTGTTTTTTTTTTGTATTTTTTTCTGATACGCCTTTAGTTCTACTATGACCCATTCCAAGGTTATCCATTCATTACTGGACACCCTGTATATAGATAAAGTGTGTTGAATTTGATTATGAGCAAAAGTAAATATCCCTGCCGAAATGTTATTAAATAAATCTTATAACTTTTACTATTGTTTATAATAATAAATAGATATACAATTATTTATATTATTAATTGGTTAAGGCGTCTGGAGTACCTATCCAGAAGACACAGCTTCAAACCCTGCTTGCAGCTGAATTTTTCGTTCCTTAAAAATATCTTTGCGAAGACGCGACGCAGGTGTTATTGCATATAAAAATATAACTTTACAATTATTTATATACACCGTGTTCTTCACGTTATCCATAAACTTTAGCAAATACTTCTATGGCTTTTACAAATCAAATCCAACAAAGGAAGTAGTACTTAAAAAGGCTTCGTTACAAAGATATTTGTAATTTCATTTAATGAAATTTAATTGAGCTATGCAGTGAGAAAGTATCTTAATTTGAAATCTATCAAATACTATTTGCATTTCATTTGTTTCAGCCCGCCAAATGTTATGAATGACGTTGCCAATTCGGATAAAGAGGCATGCATATCGGGTTATTTACGTCTAGGTATTTAGTTTGTATGAAAATTAACAAAAAATAAAAAATAAGAATTTATTAATGTGTCCATAATGAAAAATGCTTACTTCCGTGGTTTGAACATCTGGTCGAAGTTTATGTATATCGTCCGGAACACGGTGTATATATCATGAACTGTGGCCATTTTTTTAACAATTGAATGCCGACCAATTGGTCGCCTCCACATTACACCGGATATTATAATATTGATCCTAAATAGGTAAAGGATTTCAACAAATGTTGCCAATTATGTCAAATATTTACTTACTACTCACATGGGTGCAATATACATTAATAAGTCTATCACCAATCTGAATACGGCAAAGACCAATTCCTTTGCCTCCGAACCAGTCTCCATGGTGAATTTTGTGAATATAGCCATTTAATGGCCACTGGTGGAAGAAAATATCTTGCATTACCCATTTTGAGAATATGCACAAGCCTGATCCAAGAACTCCACTGAAACATTCAAATATATATTTATTCAGGCATAGTTCAGGTAGTACAATATAATCAATAAATAAATATTAAAATCAAAATCATCATTTGGTTCTTACCTATAAAAGTAATGTGAATATGGTAGATTGCTTTTCAAGCTATTCTTTAAATACAAATAATCATTTTCACTCCATACTTCTTGTAAACACACTATATTATGAGAGCTCTCTCGTAAATATTCAGCTATTGCTTCAAAACGCTCCTTTCGATTTTTAGATACTCCTGGTATCCCCCTGAAAGGTTATAAACACTCTTTAGTGAGACTATATTATGAGAGTTGTAAAATCTTCAAAAAACACTGATATGACTATGATTAAACCAATGAAATTAATCAAATAAAACAGCTGTGTCAGTTCTAAATTAAATTAAAAAGCCTTTATAAAGTCTAATTGTTTGGAATTCGTGAATAATTAATTAGTTTGATGCCTAATTACTTAGTGTGTACAAAGAAGTAACTATAGAAACTTCAGAACTGCGTATTGTGAAGTTGCTCATGATTTTAGATCACATAAATTATTGTGAAAGTTTTATCACACTTACCAACAGTTTAGAGTAAATACATTCAAAGAGAATTCCATATTAACCGAACACTTTCAGTCTTAAAAAGCTTACACAATTTCAAACTGTATGTAATTCTGTGAGAATCAATACAGAATTTCAGGTCAAAGTCAGAGTGCATAATATTATGTTGAAGCGATTCTCTTCCCGGTGCGTGCGGTGCCTGTCATTTATAAAAAAAAAGTACTCTGTGCTGTAGTGTAGTCAGACTACAGTCAGTGCTCAGTGGATTTATTTTCGGTTTATGTCTTCATCGGAGATTGCCATAGACATATAATCCTATGGACGGGAAATACCTACACCAAAAACGTGGATACCTACAAGTTCGCATGGCACATAAAATGGCGGCCAATGCTAGGGTTGTGCCAATCAAGAAACATAGTGTTACTGTAACGAGTATGGATACTAGTATCCCTAGTACTTTTAGGATTACATAATAGTATTACGACTAGATACCATGATTGAATTATAATCCATGTAGTTACGTAAAAAAATGAAAATTTTCACATTTGCGCTATTGCTTGTAATTAAATATTATACATATATTTATGTGTTAGCGTTAATTTAAAAAATTGACGATTAATTCGGATTGCACAGGCAGGGACGGTTACCGTTACCAAACAAATACCGGTAAAATTACCAAAACATTAACGTTATGTTACGTTAAATATTAACGTTAAACATAACGTTAATTTATAGGATTTACCGCTATTTAATTATCGTTACTAATAACGTTAATTCACTGTGCGACGTTGCCAAACCGCGCCGCGCGTCTTTTCGTTCGGCTCTACAAATCAGAGCGGCAAAAGCTAGTAACGCGCACCGCTTACGCGCATCGCATTTCATAGTCAGATGTCACACAAACATTGCGTACGCCAAATTAGTAGGTATATCTGTATTAGATTAATTCTGTTGTTCTGTTATTATAATTAGTTGTTTGTTTAAAAAATACTATTATGGGCCGAAAGAAGTGCAACAGAGCTTATCAGTATTTCAAAATGTTTAAAGAAAACAATAAATCTACTTGCACATCTATATCTATACATATAATAAAATCGTAGAACTGTCATTCCTGTACATTGGATTTTTTTTTCTTTTTGTATTTTTTTCGAGATAAAGGATCGATTCTGATGACAAATCAACTTTTCTGTTCCGGATTTTTTAGGGTTTTTTCTTTTGCGTTAATTCCTAAACTACTGAAAACTTTCCGATCAAATTTTCCTCAAATATTCCTAATAATATGCTTCTGTCAATAGGCTATGTACATATTATTACACTATTGTCACTGGGAGGATTCTCTTTTCGTTGGAAAAAATATATTTCAAAGGTAAAATCCTATGATAAGGAAATTAGGGTTTGATGACGAAAGACCAGAGAAATCGAGTGGAGCTTTCTAAAATTGTAGGGGCGACTAGTGCGTTTGTAAGTTTTTCATTATTTTAAAGCAATACAATTAAATAAAGATCTGGAGTAGATCTGATGATGGAGCCGAGAGACAGTCGAGGGAACTCCTCAACGATTCACAGAAGCTACCTTGTGTTTGGACTTAATCTATATATATAAAAGAAAGTCGTGTTAGTTACACTATTTATAACTCAAGAACGGCTGAACCGATTTGGCTGAAAATTGGTGGGGAGGTAGCTTAGAACCAGGAGAAACATATAGGATACTTTTTACCTTTTTTTTTTTTTTGTTTTATCCCGTTGCCGTGAGACGTGACATATAACGTGGTTGACATGGAATGACAGCAACACGAAAAAATCAATCAAAACATCAATTGACCGGTTGATGTGTTTGTATTGAGTTTATAAACTTATTGTGCCGATATTATCATAATTATCAATGCCATGCCGCCACCAAGACGATCAAATTTGTATCCTGTTTCCGTGGAGACGTGATCACGATGAAGGTATTGGTGCCGAAATTTGATAAGGGTCTTCACAAAAAGTACTAGGAAAACATGAAGAATAATGTTCATGCCGCCCGGCGCCCACCGGTCTTCAATGCTAAAAAAGTATTTCGGTGAATACCGAATACCCAAAAAATGTACTAAGTAGGACTGCATAAATTCAATACAAACATACGACGAAAAAACGCTTGGGTGTCACCACTGCGAGGATCGCCCGGAGGACACGGTGGAGCATTCGGTGCAGGACTGCTCCGCTTGGGCAGAGCACCGCCGTGTCCTCACAGCGGCGACAGGCGGAGACCTCTCGCGCCCGGCATTGGTCGAGGCCATGCGAGACGGAGTGGGAAGCGGTCGCCTCCTTCTGCGAAGCAGTCATGCTATGAAAGGAGGAGGCGCGCCGCGTGAGGGAGAGGACAGCGTCCTCCCTCCACCCCAGCCGCAGTGGTAGACGCCTACGGTGACGGACGTTGCCAGACGATCTCCACCCACCGTAGGCTCGAGCATGCGGGTGGCGAGTGATGGGTGACTCGCTGTCCGACCTTGGACCATGCCCGGGTCGACGGCGCGTTGTGTTCCACGCGCGCCTCAAAGAGTAGCATTATGACGGGGTCACCCTTTAGAAGGCCAAAGCCTACAGGGGTCGCGGGACTTACGATTTACCGTGACCCCGGAACGTAAAGAGCTATTGAAGGACACCGTGGATTTTAATCAGTTCGAGTCTGACAGTCCCTCCCGCCCTGCCCTGGGTGGGAGGACTCACATGATGATTTTACCACGCTAAAAAAAAAAATGTCTGTTGCGTTTAGCCACCAACTTTCCAATTGAATTAAAACCCCTGGGATATGCCTGGCTTACCAGCGCACAATTTACGAACAAAGGTTGGCTTCGTAGTAATCATGCTTTGAAACATAAACCAACCAAAACTGTGCAACAGAACGCGTTTGGTGGTAAGTAAATTGAAGAACAATGTGACTTACGCGACGATACTCAAAGGAAAATTCGAAGGTGAGGAAGTTCTCATTTCTAGGATCCCAAACGATATGCGTTTGAGTTTAAACGACCTCAATTTCCGATCCGTCTTGCATTCGCCATGACCATTAACAAATCAAATCACAAGGCCAATGCTTGAAAGTTTACTGGGAGTACCTCCACGCGGTGAGGCGGTAAGACTTTAGGACTGATTTTCGATGACGATGGTACCTATATCATTAAAAATCTGACTCTACTGACCAGAACTCCCATTTATTATTTACCCGGGCTCTATCTATTGGACATCAGACGTTTCAGATCTTCGATTTTGACGACTCCGTTGTCGCTGGCATAAGCAACAGGATCCGCGTACGAAGTCGCGGGCAGAAGCTAGTTCATTTATATTGATAAGAACTTTACACCTAGGTGGGTTGTAATTGTCATTAATGGTCTGATGATAAAGACGAAGAACAATTCAGGGAACCCGTCAACGGTTTATAGTAGCTATCTTGTATTTGGACTTAATTCATTTATATTGATGAAAACTTTCGACTCTTTTTTTTTCGTGGTAAAATCATCAAATGAGACCTCCCACCCAGGGCAGGGCGGGAGGGACTGTCAGACTCGTACTGACTAAAATCCACGGTGTCCTTCAATAGCCCTTTGTGTTCCGGGGTCACGGTAATGAGATAAGTCCCGTGACCCCGGCAGGCTTTGGCCCTCTAGAGGGGGGCCCCGTCATCATGCTGATACTCTTTGGGGCGCGCGTGGAACACAACGCGCCATCGACCCGGGCATGGTCCATGGTCGGACAGCGAGTCGTCCATTACTCGCCACCCGCATGCCCGCGCCTACGGTGCCCGGAGATGGTCTGCCGACGTCCGACGCCGTGGGCGTCTTCCAGTGCGGCTGGGGTGGAGGGAGGACGCTATCCTCTCCCTCACGCGGCCCGCCTCCTCCTTCACGAGCATGACTGCTTCGCAGAAGGAGGCGACCGCATCCCACTCCGTCTCGCCCCGCAGCATGGCCTCGACCAATGCCGGGCGCGAGAGGTCTCCGCCTATCGCCGCCGAGAAGACACGGCGGTGCTATGCCCAAGCGGCGCAGTCCTGCACCGTATGCTCCACAGTGTTCTCCGGGCGATCTTCGCAGTGATGACACCCAGGCGTTGCTTCCCTCCCTATCAGACACAGGAACCTCCCGAAACTTCCGTGTCCAGTGAGGACCTGCGTCACGCGGTAGGTCAGGACGCCGTGACGCCTTTCCAGCCACTCCTCAAAGAGGGGTTTTACCGCCGCGATTGCGGCGTGCCCGGACCTCGGATGCGACAGTCGTTCCCTCCATACCGCCCTGAGCTCGCGTCGGACCTCTTCCCGCCGCGCCTCGACTTGTCGGGGCAGCGGGAATTCTCCCCGGCGCTGCGCCTCCACGCGCCACTCATAAATGCGTTGGAGAGCAGTCGTCTCCAGATCCCAGGGCAGCAATCTGGCAAGGAGGTTGGCTGATTCGCCGGCGGTATCCCCGGATCATCCGGATAGCCATGAACCTCTGGCAAGCGACCAACTTTAGTGGTCGCGTCCGGATGCTCAGGGCCCACACGGGGGCCCCGTAGAGGGCCATGGACCGCACGACACCGGCGTACAGCCTTCGGCAGGAGGCATTTGGCCCGCCGAGATTGGGCAGGAGTCGCCTGAGGGCGGCTGCTGCCCGGTTCAGGCTTGGGGCCAAACTAAGGAAATGCTCCTTGAAGTTCCACCGGCTGTCGAGGACGAGTCCCAGGTACATCGTTCTTCCAACGCCAATGCGAACCCCCTCCACCGTTATGTGGGACTCAGACCATGGCGCGTTAACGCGGCCATGAAAACACATGGCCTCCGTTTTGTGCAGCGCCACTTCGAGTCCCAGCTGCCGGGTCCTTTCAACGACTGTCGCAGCCACTTGCGTCGCCTTGTCGGCCGCCGCCTGATGCGACTCTCTCTCCGCCAGGACGAGCGTGTCATCAGCGTAACATATTACGCTTACGTCGTCGGGGAGGTCGCCGCGCAGCTCCCAGTCATATCCGATGTTCCACAGGGCCGGCCCCAAGACCGACCCCTGTGGAACACCGCACGACATCTCTAGCCGGTTCCACTCTCCCCGGTGACCGGGGTAGATGACGGCTCTGTCCGTCAGGTAGTCCGTCGAGGACGACGGAGGTAGGTCGGCACCCGGTGATCATCATCATCATCATCAGCCGGAAGACGTCCACTGCTGAACATAAGCCTCCCCCTTAGACCGCCACGCCAAACGACAGTTCGCCATTTGCATCCATCGGTTGCCCGCGACCCTCACGATGTCGTCGGTCCACCTAGTGGGAGGCCTGCCTACGCTGCGTCTTCCGGTCCGTGGTCGCCACTCGAGAACTTTTCTTCCCCATCGGTTGTCAGTTCGACGAGCGATGTGGCCTGCCCATTGCCACTTCAACTTGCAAATTTTACGAGCTATGTCGGTGACTCTGGTTTTTCGCCGAATATCCATGTTCCGGATTTTATCCCGCAAAGAAACTCCGAGCATAGCTCTTTCCATCGCTCGTTGAGTGACTCTTAGTCTCTCTAAAAGGCCAGCAGTCAGATATCACGTTTCAGAGCCATATGTCATCACTGGCAACACACACTGGTTAAACACCCTTGTCTTGAGACACTGTGGGATTCTCGATGAGAAGATATCACGTAGCTTCCCAAACGCTGCCCATCCGAGTTTGATTCTTCGGGCGACCTCTTTCCCGAAGTTGGACCTACCTTTTTTTTATTCGAGGTGGAAATCCTCATAGGACTTCCTCCGCCTGGAGAAAAGCGGAGGGGCATGTCAGACTTGACTGACTAAAACCACCCCGGTGTTCCCTCGCACACTTGCGTCCGGGTGCGAATGTTACTTCCGCTGCCTCGGATTAGTGCCGGCCCGCCTCTTGCAGGCCCCTTCCGGTTGGGGTGAGGTGTTCTCCCCCGTTACCACTTAGATAGGCGCGCGCGGAACACTGCGCGCTGCCTTCTTCTCGGGTCCACTTGAGTGGGGGATGGCAGACGTCCCCAAATCTGCCACCCCTAGACCCACTTATGGAGGCCGAAAGAGAGCGTTGTCCGCTCTCCTTCGACGCCCGGTGCGTCTGCTGCGGTATGGGAGAGCACTGGAGATCTCCCTCTCCCTTTCCGCCGCTTCCTTCTGGGAGGATGTCATCTCGCAGGAAATCACTGCGTCCCAGGACTCTGCCTCTCCGACCATTGACTTAACAATGGCCGGCAGTGACAGGTCGCTCCCCACTTTTGCAGTGAGAGCACGGCGCGGCTCGTCCCACGTGACACACTCGGCCAGCATATGACGCGCCGTATCCTCCAGACATTGGACGCAGTGATGACACCGAGCGTCCGGCTCCCTGCTTATTCGACACAGGTATTTCCCGAAGCAGCCGTGCCCCGAGAGCACCCGTGTCGCTCGAAACGTCAGGGAGCCGTGCCTCCTTCCGAGCCAATCGTCGAGTACTGGCTGGATCGCCTCGATAGTACTGAGACCAGTGGAAGGGCGTAAAAGCCTCTCCCGCCATGCCGCCACCAGGTCCTCACGAAGCGCCGACCGGCGCAGCGTAATTTGCTGCTGCACCAGTCTCTCACCTCGCGCTTTTGCCTCCTCACGCCACTTGTAGAAGGTCGCGAGGACTTTCGACTCTAGGTCCCAGGGCGGGGATCCAGCCAGCAGGCAAGCTGCCTCGTAGATCGTGCGATATCCTCGGATGACTCTGACGGCCATCGCCCTCTGCGGTTTTCGCAGAACTGCAATATGTCGGGCCGTCAAGTCAGCCGCCCACACAGGGGCCCCATATAGGTCCATAGATCGCACGATCTCCACGTATAACCGCCTACAGGCGATGCTCGGGCCCCCCAGGTTGGGTAGCAGCATTGGGAGCGCACCCGCTGCGCCCATCAACATGGGCACCAGCCGCCGAAAGTGGGGGCCAAAATCCCAACGGCTGTCGAGCACCAATCCTAGATATTTCATGGTGGACTCGACAGCAATCTGAACCCCTCCGAAAGTTGGACCTACCTAACTCAACAATCTGTCCAAGCCTTGGACAGATTTGGTCTACAACTTCGAGAGTATCATTCCCAACAACAACCGGTACGGGTGTCACATGGACATTCGACATGACTTTCGTCTTGTCCATGTTCATTTTAAGGCCGACCCGTTGGGAAACGATACTGAGGTCGCTGAGCATAGCATTGAGGTACTCCAACGATCCTGCCATGATGACTATATCATCGGCAAAACGAAGGTGAGTGATGTATTCGCCATTGATGTTGATGCCGAATCCGTTCCATTCCAAGAGCTTGAAAACGTCCTCCAACGCGTTCGTGAACAGTTTCGGAGAAATAACGTCTCCCTGTCTCACGCCTTTCTGCAATTGGATTGGTTTCGTGCTCTCTTCCTGAAGTCGGATGGACATGGTGGCGTTTCTATACAAATACTTCAACACTTCGATATACCTATAGTCGATATGACATCGTTGGAGGGACTGCAATACTGCCCAGGTTTCGATTGAATCGAAGGCTTTTTCATAGTCCACAAACGCTAAACATAATGGCCGATTATACTCCTCTGTCTTTTGTATAATCTGGCGGAGCGTGTGTATGTGGTCTATAGTATTAAAACCTTTTCGGAAACCGGCTTGTTCGGAAGGCTGAAAGTCATCAAACCTGCGTTCGAGACGGTTCGTAATGACTCTTGAGAACAGCTTGTATACATGGCTCAGAAGTGAGATTAGCCTGTAGTTCTTCAACAAGGTGTTGTCACCCTTTTTGAAGATTCACTCCTGTGCCATGCTTCTGGCGTAGTACCTTCGAGTATGACGGAATTAAATAACTTCTGGAGGACCACAAGTACCGGTTTTCCACCCGCTCTCAGAAGTTCAGTTGTGATTCCGTCTTCATTCGGCGCCTTGTTATTCTTTAGCTGTTTAAGAGCCATTCTAATCTCGTACAGGCTGATGTCCGGGTTATCCTCAGTGTAGTGTCGAGTCAGTTTAGCTCAACGACCATTTATATCTAGACGCCTCATGCACGATCTGACTAACGAAAATTATTCTGCCAAGTCGCTGAGGTACGACGTAAGCGAGGGGGACGGGGTACTGCGTTCTGATTGGCTAATACTGCGTTCTGATTGGCTAACTCAAGGTCAGTGCGACGAGGGGACTCACAGGAGTGGTCGAGTCACGACGGTTATAAGACTTTTTTACCTAATGTGTTGACAGACATCGGTCGCCTGTGATTAGGAGTCTAGATATAAATGGTCGTTGGTTTAGCTCTTGCGTCTCGAACTTTACCGACACTGGGTTGTCGTGTTGATGTGTATAAAACCTGTCCGTAAAACCTGTCAAGCTCTCCCAGGATCTCCGGTTTCGTCGAAATGATGCTGCCGTCGTTAATCTTCAGCTTTGTCATTTGGCTTTGCCCAATAGACGAATTCTTTGCGAAGATTTTTGAGCCCTGGTTCCGCTCGATTGCCTCTTTGATCCGTGCCGCACTATAGGCACGCAAGTCACGTCGCATTGATTTAGAGATTCGTCTATTGAGTTTGCCATATTCCGACATATCAGCTGAAGATTGCAGCCTCATCTCGGCCCGGTCTTGCATCAACTTGATGGTTCCGTTCTAGAACTTTCGAGGCTTATTGCGGCGCGGGGTCTTAAAGAACTTGGACCACACATCTTGGACAGTTTCCACCTACCCATTGTTAATCTCGTCCACAGTTTCGCATTCGGTTAGGCACTGGAAGCGATTGTGCAGTTCAAGTTGAAAGTCTTCGGGGTTCTGGATGTGGGCAGGACCAGCAGGGCGATTGTCTAACTGGTGGGAAACTGTGGCGTAAGTGGATAGTTACTGGACACCTCTATATTTTATCGACTGTTATGCGACTAAGTTGAGAAGTGCCTCTAGAGCGTTAGAATATTTGCATAAAGGGAACATTTAAATTTAATAGGTTTATTGAAATTTACCCTTTGACATGCCTTTGACAGCTATTTGATGCGTTCATTTCGCTGCATTCCGATTGTTCAACATCAAATTTATAATCAAACGGGTGGAAAGTGGCATCGTCTAAGACACTGCTCATGAGCAGTGTTTTAAGCTAGCCACCGGTCGAGCGGTCTGTGCCGTAGATATAAAAGATGGACTGAGCAATAGCTGAATAAAATTGGCCATACAGTAGTCATACCTATAAGTCTATGCACAATATGCAAATATTTTTTTCATCGCGGGCATTGTTTCATGTTTTGCGAAACATTTTGGAGAATGGCGCGTATAGTATTGCTGGGATTTGCTGAAGAAGAGAGGAAACGACTTCGTCTACGACTGGAGAGAAGACGCCTACGTGACTTAAGTGACCCGTTGCAGTTGCCAGAGAAGGAATTTATGGCAAATTTTCGATTGAACAAAGCTGCGTTTCAACAGGTTTGAGAAGAACTTCGCCCGTATTTACCACAACCTTTACGAAAAACAGCTACCACAACCTTTACGAAAAACAGCTGTTCGCAATGAACTAAAAGTAAGTATTTATTTCTATATCACGTTTATTTAGTTTTGTTCCCAACTTGTTTGAAAGAGTATGATAATGTAAGTCATCCTATTTTTATTGTTTGTTGCAGATTTTGGCTGCATTAAATTTTATGCAAATAGATCTTACCAACGTAATATCGGTACCTCCTACTTGTTTAATATGCCCAGCCAACGTTTAGTAAGTGTTTACAACAGGTTACTGATGCACTCAATGTCCGGGAAGTACTGTTGACCACTTATAATTTCCCACGTCTCAGGTAGAGAGACAAGTCATCATGACACAAGTAAGTTTATAAAATATTTATGTGCCTTTAATAATAAGTATTATCTAAATGTCTATCTCTATTGAAAATATTCACATAAGCTGATGACACTACTTATTGTATAATAATACTAACCGGATTGCAATGGAAGTGGCTCTCTACTAATTATCCTTCTAATAATATTTTAAAAGTGAAAGTTTGTTTGGATGGATAAATGGATGTTTATTAATTTTTCATGTGAAAACTATTGAATGCATTTGTATAGTTTGGCAAAAGTCGCTGTCCATAGTTCCTAGTGTCAACTAGGTGTTTACATTGATGAAAAACTAACCTAGCGCACCCACATAGAGGCATTATCTACATGTACAAAGAAGCTCATATTCAAAACTTTGAAATTAGTCTCTCAGAGTCTATATGCATCAATAATCACCTATTGTAATTACCGACTCTGTTGATAGCATTTAATTTTCACAGGTACTGTGGCTCCTGAGATACAAGAGTATCTTTTTACTTAGGAGTTAGTTTTTTCTATTTAATTTTGTAAACCTTTTAACCTATGTGTTTTTTATTTGTTCAATAAACTAATATAATAAATATCTTTATGGAATTCAATTTTAATTTTTAATATGTATGGTTAATTTCAGGTTTATGGAAAGATTGCACTTTCCAGGCATTATTGGGTGCATAGATGGTACTCGTGTGGCTATAATTAGGCCTAATGATCATGAAGAAACATATTTTAATAGAAAAAAATTATCATTCTCTGAATGTTTTATTGGTGAGTAATAAGAAGTTTAATAATTGTGTTTAAATGTAAATACCATCTTTATATATTGAGTAAAAAAAATTGTTTCAGATTTGTGATGCACATCTCAACATTCTACATGTAAATGCATCATTTGGTGGCGCTGCTCATGATTCTTCGAATTAATGTTCCTTCAAGACTTAATTGGAGAGACTGCAAAGGAATCGCCAGAGCTGTTGGCTATTAGGTAGGTAACTATATCATTTACATTGGCATTTAAATAGATTATTTTGGCATAAATTACCAAAAGTGATTGATTAATCATATCAATGCAGTTAGAATGGTAGAACTAAAAAAGATAGATCTATTGTGCAGACCGTTATGTTGAATGGGAAATATGAAATAAAGCAAATATTATATTTCAGGTGATTCTGGATATGCACAGCGCCCATGGATGATGACACCTATCTTGGGCACAGCTCCCGGTTCACCTAAAGAATATTACACGGAATTACATTGCAAAGTGAGAAACACTGTTGAGTGTTGCATTGGTGTTCTCAAAGCACGCTGGCAGTGTTTGCTAGCACACAGGGTACTACACTATGACCCTGTTACAGCAGCTAAGATAGTGAATGCATGCACTGTTCTACACAACATCGCCAATGCTCGAAACACTAGGGATATACTAGTACAAAGACTCTGGAATTCTAGGAATATGTAATTATCATCTGCAATGTTGTTTTTTCACAATCTTGTAAATTGTTCTTTATCAATTATCTAGGTGTTTTGCATTGTATAAATTCAATCTCATTATTTTAAAGCTGCATAGCCTGAGTATATTGTATAAGTACTGTTTCTTTATTGTTTTTTTTTTTATTTATGAATTACATTTTTAAATATTTTTACAAAAAAGAAATAAAAAACATTCTCCATAGATCTACGCTTTGGAATGGACAACTACCAGTACTTTCACAGTTATTATGTCTTGTGTCTGGGACTGTAGCTTCATTATTTAAATTGAGAAACAAGCTTTGATTGGAATGAATGAAATTAAATTAAAGCCAATTTTTAAAATATATAATAAATACTTTTATTTACAAAAACCCTATATAACAAAATAATCTATTATAATAAAAAAAAATTCAGAACTATTGTTCAGTGGTTTAGGTGCCAGCTATACAAAAAAAAATCCACATACTTAACTCAAAATTGCTTATCAACCATGCTACATAGCGTAATAATACATAACCAATCAACAGAAGCATATATCTATGATTATTTGAGGACAATTTGATCGAAAATTTTTCAGTAGTTCAGGCGCCAGCCAACTCAAAGAATAACAAAATAAAAATTTCGAAAAAAATGATGATTTGGCATCAGAATAATAATAATATTCCACAAGTTCTATCACACAACGCCATCTAGTCCCAAGCTAAGCAGAGCTCGTGTTATGGGTACTAGACGACTGATAAACATACTTGATATATTTCTAAATACATAATTACACCCAGAGACAGAATAAATGATCGTACTCATCACACAAACATTTGTCCTGGGTGGGAATCGAACCCACGACCTCCGGCATAGCAGACAAGGTCACTAACCACTAGACCAACAGGCTTGCTGACATGTTATGCTAAGGAATTAAAATTTGTTTTATTTATAAGTCTAAATCACGTTTTTTTTGCAACAATCACTATCAAAAGACTACAATATTACGAATAATATATTATTATATAAAATATATTATGTATTATAATTATGAATTCAAACAAACACCTAACAGTTTTATATAACAAAGGTAAGACAAAATTGGTAATATTAAGCTACGTTGGATATTTGTTTCAATATGTAATTATAAAAATCATGATCTTGATTATGATATAATTAGAAAATACATTGTGTGTGATTATGTCTAGTTTTAGTAATATTTTTCTTCTTTTCTGTGTAACTTGTTTATTACACACACAGTTGTTAGTTTTAAACCACTTATGTAATAATCTTTGTTATTTTGCATGCTATTGTTATGGCAGAATGTGTCCTGCCCTAAAATATGATATCACACCTTTTGTTTACCACATTTTATGCAAATAAAGATTATCAAATTAAATTATCTACAAAAGATACATCAAAATACAGATTATCAAATGTCTCGAATTTAGGAATTGAAGATTTTGGGACTTTGAGAATTGGACATTCTGCCTCTGTACGATAATAGTTGAATGAACATTATTTTAGCTTGTGGCACCACATATTTTAGGGCAGGACACATTCTGCCTTAACAATGGCATGCAAATTAATAACAAATATTATGACCTAAGTAGCATAAAACTAACACAAATGTGTAATAAACAAGCTACAGAGAAAAGAAGAAAAATATTATTAAAACTAGACATAATCACAATTTGGTTTGAGGATCCACTTTTCGGATCTTGATTAAGTTAATATATTTTGTAGTAAGTTTAAAAAATTGTTGAAACAATCATCGATTTTGTAGTGTAATAGTTCTGGCCCTATAGATAAACAGGCAGACGATAATCGTTATCGCTCAGCAGTCACTTATACATTTTCAACTTTATACACTAGCGCATAAAGTTGTAAATCTATTAAATCATCTACTGTGGACGTCCATTTTGTAATTGTTCTTTAATTGTTATGCGGACCTATTGGTCCGTTCAACATTTAAAGGGTTAAAGGATGCTGAAAGATGACGAACGAAACAAAAACAATTTAAAAACTCCAATAGATTTTCAACTCTACAAGCTGTATAAAGTTGAAAAAGTATTGACTGCTCAGCGATAACGATTGTCGTCTGTTGTTTGTCTATAGGGCCAGTAGTTATATGAACATAAAAGTGGCACCTCAATCTGTTTAGATTTTGTTTGGGAGGAGAATCAAAACTAGGAACACTGTGGAGTAAAACTTTTCACAATTTGGCATAATTTTGTAGCATTACTTACTACTGAACTAAACTTACTACTGATTAAGAATACCTATTAGGATACGAATAGTGGCTCCTCAATCCTTACATCATGAATCAAAATAAAAGGCTTGTTATTTTTGGTTCATGGCCCTGACAATGTCTACTAAAGCTTCTGTAGCAGCTGCTTGTCGCCCCATTTGTTTCTGCAGCCACTGCGACAGCCAGCCCCTCCATTGCGGCTGCCTGTTGCTCCTCTGCAGCAACACGACGTCTCTCAATTTCGTAAGCCCAGTGAAGCGTATTTTCAGGAACTGTAATGAATATAAATAATTAATTTTACAATTGACTTCTGTTTTAGTAAAATGGCTGTTGTAAACTAACAAATAGAATATTATACCTACATTGTCTACTCAACCTTCTGACTGGACGCAGCCCAGTGGATGGTGGAGCTTGTCTGGGTCCTAGAAATATTTATTTATGAATTATCACAATCTTCAATTTGGTTTTCATTTGTAACATGTTTTATTCTCAAAGATAAGTCATGTGATTGATCAGAATATATGTAATAAACAGAGGTCGGAATTAGGTAGAGTTATTTTAGTACTTGCAACGAAATGTTTAAAATATACTATACTAAAGGCCCGTACATGCTTCGCTATGTATACAAAAACTGATAAATGAAGAACCGCTTGACCAATTTTCTTTAAACTTCACATAAACCATCTACTAAATAGTTCGAACAAAGCCTAAACATTTGGTTTGGATAATAGTGAGCCCGTTCTTGAGTCATAAAATTACAACATAAGGTGGCATTGATTTGAAATACTTACTTGACTCATCTTAAGCGCGTAAATCAGCGGAGGGAGTGGGCATGGTTCTCAGGGACTGACTATCAAGCCATTCTTCTTCCATAGGGTCACTGGTAGAGTCGTCTGATGCTGGTATAGAAACAGGACAGGAGGATACCGAGTCTGCAAGCCTAATTTCGTCAGCCAAAGGCTCTGGCGTGTCGTTATCAACAGATGGTATCTGTAAAGTATTTATTTTTTATTACAAACACACAATATCCAATGATTTGACTTACAAATAAACACATCAAAAATACTTAAATGTGAAAATGATAGCAAAGTTTAATAGTAAGATGAATGAGAAAAGAAAAAGAACTAAGATATAAATAGGTCCCAAATTCTATAGATAATTTTGATTTTGTTTGGGCCTCCACCAGTAGCTGCAGACCTCCTGGAATCTGCAGCTTTGTTTTTGGCATTAAGCTCGCATTAGGTACTTCGCAAAACTAAAAACACAATGTTAATGTCATACAACCATTGTTAAGGTGCATTTATGGTAAGTAAGCTATGCTAAAACTTTTAGATTGTTTTTCTTTAACATAGTTATGTTTTTAACAATAAGCATGCGAGGGTCAGTGGGTCGTCCTAAGGGGAGTCTATTTTTATTTAAATGATTTGTGAACTTACCTTTAATTATAAATTCTTTTTTAACTTGGGCTTGAGTTCAACGGCTGAGTGACATGAAACGTTAATCTTCAATGCAAAACCACAAGCTGAATTAAGACGCCGCGGTGCAACTGTAAGAGGAAAAAAAGTGATTTAATTGAGTGGTTATACATTTTATTTTACTGTATTAAATCCATAATTACTTATAGTTGATGTTTAAATTTTTGAGATAAAGTATGTTTTACCTGTCCTCTCCTCTACCAAGAATATAATACTGCTTCTGACTTTCTATTTTGATAAAAATTAAATATCATGTTTTTCTTTTTTCTATTTAGATTAGAGAAATATCACAATATATTTAATTTCTTAACACCACAAACCTCGCTACAGGTGATAATTCTTCCACCAGACGAACCATTTCATGATTTAGAGAGCGATGCAATAGTGGTACTTAACCTCCAATAGAAAAGTAGATATTATTTTGAAAGGTGTATTCGATTGTTTATTTATGGTATAATCATAGAATTTCATTAATAAACTCAACTAACGGCCTGTCCCGGCTTCACAAGGGTGGTTATTTGTTTATTATATAACTTTTCGTTGGTGATAATACAATTTTTGTTCTCACAGCAGTCACAGCAGCTACCCATTATTTCTTAATAGTTTGAATTATCGAAATGTGTGTTCCAACATTTTTACAACCTTTTACACAATATTTAATCATGATAAATCGTTTTTTTCACAGAAAACTTCTTTGTTGTGACCGTTGTGACAGACACTTTGACATTTAACTTCCCCATTCTTAGCGCGAATTTTACCTGTCAGTTGCATATAAACCACAAAAATATAAAAAACTCCATAAAACCAACTATTCTAATGCTATTGAGGTACTCCTCAACTTAGCCGCGTAACAGTCGATAACACCAGACTACAATATCGATAAAATTAGAGGTGTCAAGATTAAGCAACCTGTCGCTACAGTTGTCCACCAGTTAGACAATCAGGGGGCAGATCGCCACCCAGAACGATTCCCTGTGACAACGGGATGTCACGAAGCACCCCACCGAGTTGGTCCCAGAACGCAGCCTTTTCAGCGTCGCTGCAACCGACCTGCGGCGCGTAGGCGCTTATCAAGTGGGTAACACAACCCCATCAATAAGCACTCCCACGACCATAAGCCGATCACTATAGCGTTTCACCTCCAGAACTGCATCCTGAAATTCCTCTGAGAGTACAACGGCCACCCCGTTCTCCCCACTGGCTACACCCGTGTACACATTGGCAAAAAACAGTAGAAAACCGGAAGGCGCCACTGTCTTCTCGCTACCAGCACTTTGAATGATTTTATTTTATTTATTTTCACTTATTACGTCAGTTTTATGGCACAATAATAAATCTAACAAACCTGCGTCTTTGTTTACATCAAATATCAAATATTTTAAAACGTTGTCAGCAAATAAAAAGATTAGTTCCGTTTCAAGACGTTCTGGCCAAGCTGTAGATCAGCTTGTAGCCATTCCCAATGAGCCGGGACCTGCTGCCTTTACACCGAGTCTCCTGCAGGAACGCCACGGCCACCCTTCGCCTAAGAAGTACATCGGCCAGTTTCCGCGCGCGTCCGGTCAGCGTGCCAACGTTGAGGCTAGTGAAGCGGATTCTTCGGGTTGGGGCTAACCTCTATAACCGTGCCCACCCCCGACACGGTAGCCCTCTCCCACTTGCCACAGGAGTCGGGCGAAACTCCTGCGCGCCGTTTTGCGGCGGCGCCCTATCTGTGGCAAATTTCCTTTTTCTCTTTTCGATTATGATTGGCTAATTTTGGCTTTTACGGGAGCGACTGCCGTCTGACCTCTCAACCCTACAAGGGAAAGCCTGCGCCAGAGCCTCGTCCGCTGTACGGCAGGTGCACCAACTGGCAGGTGAGGTTGACTTGGGCCCCGAGGATCTTGGTGGGGCCCCATATGCACCCTAAAGTTCCAAGCATCGTCATTGGCTCAAATCTTACAGGTACTTCAAAATAGTACTACCTCATTGGTCGGATTAGGACTTAGCTATGGTGGCGCCATCTACAATTAGCTTTGACCGGCCTTCCCCATTACTGATATTACTACAAGAGTATTGATTAGAGTTTACAATGGCCAGTTTAAAAAGATCTAGTCTGGAAATGAAATATTAGGTCGAAACAATTTGAAATAATGTAAGGGCATTATTTCAATTTAATTCGAACTAAAAAGAACAAAAAAAACACTGTTTAAAATAATAAAAAACTGTTTTTTTTTTTCAACCCTGATATATTCCTAACTAGAGCAGTGGTGGCCCAGTGGTATCGGCCCCGACTTACGAGTTGTAGGTCGTGGGTTCGAACCCCGTCAGGCGCATTACTTTGTGTAATTTATTTCAATTTACACCACTGCTCTTAAAACGGTGAAGGAAAACATCGTGAGGAAACCGGCATGTCCTAGAACCAAAAATTCGAAGGCATGTGACATCTACCAACCCGCACTGGGCCCGCGTGGTGGATTACGGCCCACTCCCTCTCACAGAGAGGAGGCCTGTGTCCCAGCAGTGGGAACATTTATAGGCTGATAATGATGATGATATTCCTAACATTCAAGGGTTGGGGTCACATCATACTCCACCTTGCATAATGTTGACTTAGTATGGCTTAGCAGGTTTCACAAACTTACGCCATTAAATTCTTCTCTGTACTTAATTAGGCAGATTAAGGGAAAAAGTCACATGCAATGATGTTTTCCTTCACCGAAAGGCAATTGGTCTGATAAACAGGTTTTCCTTTTGACACATTATTACCCATATCGACCATTACCGATCACGCGTGATAATAATGTACCCGCTAGTCGGGTAAAAAGTTTGCAGTATGACAACACTTCCCATTTGTGATGTCAACATTCTCTATCTCATGTGGCTACGCCAAACAACAATCTAGGGTTCCTAAGATAACTAAGATTCGAACAGTGACTCATACACGCACACGGACACATTTACTCACACAAACAATCGTTGTTATTACACGCCAATAAAGAGAGAGACAAAATAGTTCACAAAGGTGGCGTACGAGCAAGACGGAGTATCGACGCTCTTCGTATTACTTTACTTCGTTAGTACTCGTGTAGTCACTCGTGTATGTTTCTATCCCGCTCTACAAACTGGCGAACTTTGATTGGATAAATCAAATCTTAATAGAAAATTATAAGAAAATATTAAGAAATAATATAAGAATACGAATGACATGTCAGGCCATGTGATTTGTTTTTTCTTTTAGAGTAGTTCGTACACCCGGTGAAGGCACACGAAGGCATTTTTTTCTTCTGAGAGTGTGGTGGCGCGAATTTGAAATAAACACGTACGCACATCTCAACCGAAATCTACTCGTATTGCGACTGAGGCAGGCCTGTCTCACTCCACGATGTAGGCAATTAGGCATAAAACTGCAAGTAGTTGCGGGGCCATTTTGTCGTGGCCCATTCACTACGGCTGCCACGCGCCACCTGTTCGGTGTTCCGCACGCGCTCCGTCTCCTTTATATTTTTGTTACGTTACGTGTAGTTACGCAAAGTTTCTTGCTTTTGGTGCTTTTGGGAAATTAATAACACAATATTATTATGAAGAAAAAAAAAATAGTACATATTTAATAATGATCAACAAAATTATCTACCTGCTTGTAAAGTATGGGCTTAACTGATCATGATTAGGTAGGTTACAAGTTTGGAAATGAGGCGAGATACTAGGGAGGGGGGCGGGGTGAGCCTACTAGACGACCAAGATAAAAAGACGAATATCAAACCTGACATCACTCTCACTCACCTTATGCTGAGTACTAAGAATTAAGATCGGTAGAAAGTGGAAAGATGTTTGCGTTGTTGTTTAAGCACGTCCAAACTCAGAAAATGGCCACACTACGCATTCAAGGTCAGCGATCGTAATTCGCTGCGCCACTTTTTTACCTACCTGCAAAAACACGCAACCGCAACGCGGGGCCTGTGACAGTATGAGATAATAATTGGTCGGTTACTAGGTTGAGTGCAAAATGATAAGGACTGGCTATTTTGCCATAGACGATAACAATCTTTTAAATATTATTCTTCTTTTTTGTAAGATGTCATTTTCAAAAATATAACAATAATAGGTAGAAAAGATAATATGATGATAAATACAAAATTCCTTGAGGAACATAGGTATTTATGGTAATAATGTAATTTAACAAATGCATTAAATACGCATAGGTACCTACCTATTTGTGCCTAAACTCGCAAGTCGCAACCCTATTGCGCTTGACCCATAGTAACCTTTTAATGTCGTTGGCGTCAGATAAACCAAAATAAACTCTCGGGCGTAACCATTCAGTACATTTTTGCTTGCGCACGGGAAGTTTAGGCTATAAAAGTAGGTGGGCGGTACGGCTGCCAGTTAAAATGTACTTTATTCTCTCGTAAATAGATTTTACATTTGTTTAATTTTTTTTGGGAGTATGACTTCTGTACCTATAGTACTATTAAGTATTCTGTGACTGAGGATAGTTAGGCCAATTTGGCCTAATTTATGCGGTCCATGCGCTATCGTGTAGTGACATATCTTCCGCTATTTTATTCAAAGGTTTATAAATATATTAGGTAGGTACTTTAATATTTAAGTTGGACATGACAAAAAATGATGTGTGGAGGCTCCATTTCAAGCCAGGTGTTTTTTAGAGTTCCGTAACCAAAGGTTGAACGAAACTGTATTATTAGACCTCGCTGTCCGTCTGTCTGTCTGTCAACAAGCTGTATTTATGGACTGTGATAGTTAGACAGTTGAATTTTCACAGATGATGTATTTCCGTTGCCGCTATAACAAACTAAAACAATAGAAAAAAATAATATTTAAGGGGGCTCTAATACCTACGCTCGTCCGTATGGACCATACCTGGGACGACTGCGCGGCGCGGCGGCGTTGTCCATACGCGCCTCAGACAGCTGTCAGCAATCTGACGGGACCCCTCTTACAGGGCCAATGCCTGCCGGGGTTGTCTTATCAGTTGACCCGGAACGTAAAGGGCTATTGCCTGTTGAAGGCCTGTTGGTCTAGTGGTTAGTGACCCTGACTGCTATGCCGGAGGTCGTGGGTTCGATTACCACCCAGGACAAATGTTTGTGTGATGAGCACGATCATTTGTTCTGTGTCTGGGTGTAATTTATCTATAATATGTATGTATTTAGAAATATATAAGTAAGTATGTTTATCAGTTGTCTAGTACCCATAACACAAGCTCTGCTTAGCTTGGGACTAGATGGCCTTGTGTGATAGTTGTGGAATATTATTATTATAATTTTAGTCAGTACAAGTCTGAGAGCCCCTTCACGTCCCGCCTGGGATGGGAGGACCCATTTGATGAACTTACGACGATAAAAAAGAGGGCCCAGAGTTTTTTGATCTTGTTTACTCGATAACGGCAACAAGTAGACGTTTTAAATAGGTACTTAGTGTCTAAACACACGCGACCGAAGTTCAGCAAAATTACGCTTGCAATGCTATTTGAATTACTGACGACACACTATGCCAAAATTACGTCGCGTCATAGCGTACAGCCTAACTTCGGTCGGGCGTAAGTTCAGCGGCAACTTATTCTGTGACCACACATTATACGCGACCGAAGTTCGGTTCGATTACCGACGAAGATCTGGGGTGGGGAGCAGTAGGGAGCCGCCCACGCCGAATTTCTGCCGCGTAAGTTCGGCACTTATGGTGTGTCATATCAGCCAAATACGTCGGAACGTGAAATCAGCCGTCGAACTTCGGTCGCGTAACTTCGGCATAGTGTGTTTAGACACTTATTCACAAAGTATTGAGTTATATATTCTCTATAAAAATAAATAATTAAACTCAAATACAAAAAAATCGTGTTTTTGCGGTCTGTGGGTACTAAACGGGGTACAATGAAAATACTTTAATAAATTCTCCACTTTAATCTATAATCGCCTTATCAAACCTTTGGGATCCTGTGGGATGTGCCAATAGTAAGCTGGTGGAACACCATGGGATCATTGATCTTAAATTGTACGAAGTAGGTAACTTCTTTTTTTTTTTTTAGGGTGGCAAAATCATCAAATGAGTCCTCCCGCCCTGGGTGGGGCGGGAGGGACTGTCAGACTCTTACTGACTAAAATCCTCCCGTGTTCCGTCGGATGCCCTTTACGTTCCGGGGCCACGGTATCCTGGATTAAGAAAAATCCGCGACCACGGCAGGCATTTGGCCCCATGAGGGGCCCCGTCGGTGACGCGTGAAACACGACGCGCCACCGACCCGGGCTTGGTCCTTGGTCGGACGGCGAGCATACCCATTACTCACCGTCCGCAAGCCCGCTCCGCCGCTGTGCCCTCTGCTGTTCAGAGGGACACGCGTTGGAGCGTCCACCCGACAGGCTATTTGCATACGGGCAAAGAAACCCCTTAGGCACACAGTGCCTAAGGAGAGTTTTTGCCCGCATCCCAGGGCGCACCGGCCCGAAAAACTGGTCTTCCCCCCCCCCGGACGTATCCGAGAGGGAACTCCAGTCCACGGGCGCACGTGGAGGTTTCCTGTCTTAGCACCCCGAAGTAGGTAACTTGGATATTTTTTTGAACTGTAATTATTGTTTCGAGGTGTAGGTAATGGTAATGATTCAAAAACAAACAAATCATTCTGTTATTTTGTGTTTATTATGTTTTAACTGGTGCTCAAACCAGTGCATAGATTCTGTTTTAAATGACAGCAAGTTTTACTCATCGAGTCAAATAATAAGCAAAGGAGATGTTTTTTTTCCCTACAATAATGGCCCAACCGTGTACCTCAAGGACAAAAGTACGATATTATAGGAAAAAAATCGTAGATTTTGAATAAAAATATGTTGAATTTATTCGCGCATTTGTATCACCAGAAATCAGATTATAGAATCAGGCGTTACTTTGCGGAAATCCATGACATTAAATGTTATGAAAAATATCTAGTTTTAATTCCGCTACAAAAATCCAGGCTTCATGCAGGATGCAGTCCCACCCTCCCGCCCACATGCATATGCATAAGTGCAAGAAAAATGGAAAAAACATGCCATGCAATCAAACCTATACTCGACACGTGTTTCGCCCCTCCACGGGGCATCCTCAGGAGATGTTGACTCGACAAGCGCTCGGCCTCGAGTGAGCCAGGTTGTCTCGTAGTAGTCGCGGCGCCCCCACAAGGGGGCGCGGCTGGCGGGTATGGGCTGTGCCCTTGTTCCCGCAGGATCGGGGTGTTGTGCTCGCAACGGCGGGCACACGCGCTGGGTGGGCATATAGCCGTAAAATCCTACGGGCGCGCGTGCTAAGTGACGCGCGCCGGGGTGTGTGGCTGCACATCGTTGCTTACAGGTGCGCCGCGGTACTGTCGGCAGTACCGCTTGCTTCACTGCGCCCCGGCGGTCTGCCCCTGCCAGGTGGGACCCCCAGTTACCTGGGCGAGGCCCGGCAGAGAGCGACCAGCGACAGGGACGCAGGCTTACGACGCACCTGCAAGGAAGAGTGGCTCTCGCCTGCCCCGTTTTCCAGAGCGAGCCGGTAGCGGCGCAGGCAGAGAGCCGGTGTGTGTGTATGAGCGGCATTGTGTGTGTAACGCCGCTCATGTATGCGGGTGAGAGGCGAGCCCGCCGCACAGTCACCGCAGCCCTGTGTAACTTAGAACATTCAGGTCAATGTATGGAATTTATTCCCAATCCATTGCCAACATTCAAAAACACGTCAGAAAATCATATTGACCAACATCACAGTACTAAATAATGATACCACGTGACTAAATTATGGAGACCGAAACAAATATGTCTGCCTTCGTGTTGTGTTTTTCTGTTTGTTTTTCCTTTTTCTGTATGATTTGGGAATATAACTTACAAGAATAATTTCTGTGATTGTGTTAACGTTACGTTGAGTGGAGTGTCTAGTCAGTGCGTCGTCTTAGAAGTGGTTTGCTTTTCAATTTCATCCTGACATATTTTTAACGAGAAAATGAATAATTTAGAACTGTTGAACATAAAACTAGACATCGACTCGAAGTTTGTGGAATATGGGTCATAAAGGAGTCCTGGCATACTGGAAATAACTTTTTTCCAAGGTTTCCCTGTATCCAAACCGGTGAGTACATCTGCTGATGTGATTTTGTTCTCATACTCTCACAGCACTCATTTGAAATTAAAAGCATCATCAAAATCTGTAATACAACCCTCACCAATCAAAATTAGCTGAAACTAGTGAAGAAAAGTTTTAAATATTTTTCTACATACAAAATTATAATTTTGGTTCATGTTGGTCGAGTCTAAAGACATTATCTACCTGTGACACCATTATACTGCGAATCTATAATTAATCTTAGAATTTCATGTTCCAAGCATAATAATTCATATATTCATTTAGTTATTCTGATAGTGTAAAGAGTGCTTTCTTTAAATCACACTTTATAAATTTGCAGTGAATCAGCCAGTGAGAAGTAATGTTTTATATTTTTTATTCCAGCTATTAGGAGAGGCTAAATGCTGTTGGTATTGAAGAATCGGTGAATCTACCAATAGTAAAACAACATGTGCAGCGAAATGTATGTGCTTAACTCTTCGGAAAAAAGGATTTCAATAAATATGGAAACCGTTGGAAGGTATGCAATCCCAACTTTGAATTTGATCGCTTTACCTCTCACTGACAGACAATTATCAAAATTTCCACATCATTACACCTATTCAGAGTCAAAAAGTAAATAATTATAAAAAGAAAAACGTGAGTTTTATTAATATGTAAAAAATAACAAACAGACTTTCAAAGATATTTTAATAATAAAGAAGAAGAAGAAGAAGAAGAATACTCTTTATTATGTACACCATACAAATCACAGATACATCCAACTAACAATATCTTATAAATAGGGTGACACAATGGGCGGTCTTATCGCTAAAAGCGATCTTTTCAAGACAACCTTTGGATGGATTTGAAAAGTAAAGGAGAAACAATACTGTAGGTAGTCTACGGTGTACAATTTAACAACAAACAAAAATATAGACATACAAACACAAAATATACAAACACATATAATTATATATATACTTATAATAATTATGGAACATCGCAAATAAACGTTCGAGTCACACGTCAAGAGGAAAGGTAGTGGTTTTTGACCAGATTTTTAAAAGTGGACAAGCTTTGAGCGCGCCTTACTGACAGGGGCAAGGCATTCCATAGACGTACTGCTTCGACGGTAAAGGATTTGTCGTAAAAACGGCTAGAATGCATTGGCATTTCCAGTTTCAGGTTTTCCGATGACCTTAGATATCTATTATGTGTGTCATGAAGGAACTTGAAACGTTCTTTAAGATAAGAGGGGGTTTTGGGATTGAACAGAATACTGTAGAGTTGAAACAAGATATGAGAATTCCGGCGAAGACGTATAGGAAGCCACTTGAGTTTTACACGAAATTCAGAAATGTGATCATACTTGCGCAGGCCAAATATGAATCTTATGCAAAGGTTTTGAAGTCGCTCAAGTTTATCAAGTTGTGCCTCAGTAAGATCAAGATAACTGACATCAGCATAGTCAAGGATGGGAAGTAGGAGGGATTGCGCAAGCGCAGTTTTAGTGGCGGTTGGAAGAAAGTTCCGTAATCGTCTTAAGGACTTAGCAGATGCAAAAATTTTGCGACTTACTTCTTGCAGTTGAGGACCCCAAGAAAGATGTTCGTCAATCCAAACCCCGAGATTCTTGACCTTCTTGCTTAAGGGTATCGCAGTCCCGTTGAATTCGATTTGCGGTAGCTGCAACCAGTTTATTTTGGGGAGCATCCTCGAGCTGCCAACAACAATGACCTGAGTCTTCAACGGGTTTACCAACAACCCATGCGCGTCACTCCACTCACAAATCGAAGCCAAATCCTTGTTTATAATGTTAATTGCATCAGCAAGGTCTGATGGAGTAGCTTGCTTATAAATTTGCAAATCATCAGCATAAAGGTGGTAGGAAGAAAGAAGTTTCGAGGAAATTGAATTAATAAATGTTGCGAAGAGTAAAGGAGATAAAACGCCACCCTGAGGTACACCGGCAGAAGTATAACACCAAGAAGAGCTTGACTCTTCTATGCAAATACGTTGCCGGCGGCCATACAGGTAACTATGAAACCAGTCAATCGCTGTTGGAGATATGTTAAGCGAGCGAAGCGAGGCGAGCAGGATATCGAAATCGACGGTATTGAATGCATTACTAAAATCCAGTAAGCAAAGCACAGTCAGATTGCCTCTCTCCATACCCAGCCTTATGTCATCCGTAACATTAATTAGTGCTGTGGTGGTGCTGTGACCAGGACGAAAACCGGATTGGAAGGGATTGAGCAGACTGTTTTTACAGAGAAAAACACTGAGCTGATTGTGGACAAGGCGTTCTAGGACTTTGGAAAGGAAAGGCAGGATGGAGATAGGACGGTATTCAGAGAAGGAAGTGGGATTGGATTTTTTCGGTAAAGGTACGATTTTAGCATCTTTCCACATTGAAGGAAAGACACCAGAGGATATAGAGTAGTTCAGGATATGGCATAGGATAGGAAGAATTTCATCGAGAACGGGGAGTATCATTTTCCGACTGACACAATCACCACCAACAGCGTTAGACGTTATTGACATTAAGCTCTTCTTAACATCACAATCAGTGAATTGACTAAAAAGAAATGGGGGGTGATCCGGAGTTGGAAGGTTTGAAAGATAGTTAATTGTAGCTGCTTTTACGGCCCCATTGCAGTGGGACGAAGATGAGAAGTGTTGATTCAGTAGATCAATATCTAAATTTTTCGGAATAGTTTCTTGGCGTGATTTTCCAACTCCCATGGATTTCAGAAATTTCCAGACTTTAGCTGGATCTTCATTTTCAACTGAGGTATGGATATGGCGTCGTTGAGCATCTCTACACACCTTATTGCAGTGATTGCGAGCATCAATAAGGCTTTCTCGGTTCGATTGCGTGGGCTGACGCTTGAATTTGGTTTTTGTAGCAGCTTTTCTACGTATCGCAGCTCGAATGTCATCCGTAAGCCAAGGTGCTGGAAGATGTTTAATTTTAATAGCACGTATAGGAGCATGAACATTGTATAGCTGCACAAGGTTGTCCGTCAGCATGTTTACTTTATCATCCATTGATTCGCTGCTGAACAAAGGAGTCCAATCAATGTTGTTAACATCTCTTCGGAGATCATCAGAATTCATCCCACCAAAACTGCGCTGCAGGAGAATTTGAGGTTTTGCCTTAGGTGGGCGAATCTTGTAGGAGAGGAATAATAGGTCATGGTAGGAAAACATGTCAGCTGAGCATTGACCATGCTTACTGACATGTTGAAGAGAGGAAACAATGACAAGATCTAAAAGTGAAGGGTTACAGTTTGGAAAGTGGTGTGTGGCACTTAAAGGGAGAATTGATAGATTCGAAGATTCAATGATTGACCTCAGAGAAGAAGAGCGGGTATCAGTTTTCAATAAGCATGTATTGAAGTCCCCCAAGATTATTGTGTGACTGTAAGAGGGTGTTAGGTTCTCAAGGAGTTTTTCAAAGGAAGAGAAGAAATTATTATGTGAGGAAGGGCTATAATAAACTCCCAAAAGGACTTTTACGTTATTCAGGATTACTTCTAAAAAGAGATGCTCGCCCGCGCTCTGCGGTGGTGGTTGTGCAGACATATGGACGATTGTGAAAGGAATGTGTGGACGTAAATATATGGCAACACCGCCACCACCACCACGCGCGCGATCATTTCTGATCAGTTGAAATCCTGGCAAGGAATAGGAGGTCGAAGGAAGACATGGTTTTAGCCAAGACTCCGAGACAAGGATAGCGTGGATGTTCTTACAGTCTAAATTTGCTAGCATGTCAGTGTAATGTGCTGGAATACTTTGGGCATTTATATGGACTACATTAAAATTCTTTGGTACATCGGAGAACCGAAATTTAAGCGTGTCAGAAAGAGATGGACTACTATCAAAACCACTACTATTGCGTGAAAATAAACTTTCCGTGTCACTGCCGTCATTGCTGTCTGACATTGACACTATATAGTATTAATATCAATATGTGACAAAAATAAAATTAAAAGTTATTAATTTAAAAAAAAAAAGAAAAAATAAAATAAAAATTAAATATACATCCACCCGCCAGTTGAGTGTCCAAAATAACAAATATAAATTATTTAAAACTAATACACATAAAATCAAAAAAAGTTTTATAGACGTCTTACATCGTCGTCCGGGTAACAGAAAATTTTACTTTAATCGAATACACTACAAAATTAGGAAAAAGAAAAAGACATCAACAAAAACAAAAAAGGGCACATAGTTAAAGCGTTTCTGAACGAAAACTTACAAGTGACGTATGACAGTTTGTATAGACAAGTGACAGCTGACAGATAAAGTAAGAGCAAGGTTAGAAAAAGGAGTTATTAAACAAATATTGTGAGAGAATAAATAATAAATACAGGGTAGAGAAATTAGAATGATATCAGTGACAATGAGAGGGTATAGTTTAAACACAAAATTGTTACCCGGACGGCGATTCTACGTATAAAGTGCACGGAATTACTTGTTCTTCATGGCTGCACGTCGAGGTGTATAATAATAATAAGTAATAAATATGTTTAAAAAGCTGAGTTTCTGTAGCACATTCATAACACTTGTGAAGCCTTACCGCATCACCACATAAAAATAAACAACTGTTGAAGGGTTTTCTAAAAAAAGAGTTGAGTTCCAAAACAACCCGTACATATCAACATGAAATGTTGTTTTGATGTTGACAATTATTTTAGGCTTTAGTTTTCAAGAGATATTTATCTTTTTTTAAGACGGTTTGTTTTTATTTTGTTGTAAGTCTTTTATGATACTTTTCGTTTTCCCGAAATATTATTAACAAATTATTATGTTTCATTTCAGATACTTTCTACAAGCCAGCTATTGAGGTGTTTGCTGCAAAGTTGTGCCTTCACTCTGAAGGCTTAGGAGCGGTTTGGTAACGATCGGTTTACCGTTGTGAAGCAAAGGCGGGTCGCTAATAATTTATATAAATTAATAAATGTTGAAGTTATATAAATCAGTGTTTTATTTCACCAAGTTTTATTTTAAAATCAATAAATTTTGGAACCTACCCACTACCTGCGTAGTATGCATTTTATCGATATCGATAAACTAAATATCGATAAGGTATGACAACTCTATGATGCGTTGGGCATCCCTATTTCTGTGTATGTGAAACTTTTATGTTGGTAGCCATGTTTTTTTCTTGTGATTGGTACCACTTCCGTTATAAACTCGTTATGACCTAAATGTTCTAAGTTCCGACTCTTAAAATTACATGCTCTGTGAGTCACCGCGTGAGTATAGCGCTTGTAAAGTAGCGAGTGTCAGTAGCGACGTACGCCGTGCCTATATTAACTTAGCACACGGCGCACGTCATGTATGTCATGCATGCGGAGTCGTTTTGTTGAGCAAGTCCCGTGTAGCCGGGAATGAGACTCACCCGGTGTCGTCAAGTCCGGTAGTGGGCGCTGAAACTTCAGGCGGAGGCGGAGGAAGGGGCGGCCTAAGGCCCTTCAGGGCCGCGGCTGTCCGGTGTGAGGGCCTCGGCGGGCTACTCGCTGCAGATGGACAGCAGCGCACAGTGTGCAAAATCTCGGCTGGACCAGACATCACGAGTGAAACTAAGCAAGAGATACCTTATAACATTCTAAATTCATTCATAATTTTCCGGCGTAGCAATTCTTTTTAGTTTCAGAGAAATTAAACTCCAAAGTTAATCCATTTTCATATTAAGAAAGTACAAAAAGTACAATTTTGCTGAAAAGAAAACTTTCCATTTAAATTTCTTGGCCTAGTTATATTACGCATTTAAGACGACATTTATAAAACTTTGTTACATCTCCGAAATACGATGGACGATGGAGTAAATTCAAGATTTCATTAAAAACGTTTCAATTTTTTTTATCGTTCTTGCTGCGTGCTTAGTGCCTTTAGAAAATGTAAGAGCAAACCACCTCAAGTAAAATTGCCTTAACAAAATCACAGGCGCTATTGGCATTACAAACTTTAGAAACGATTATCTCGTTAGCTTTATAGTATAAACAACTGATTTTTTAACGACTTCAAAAAAAAAGGAGGTTATCAATTCGACCCGTATGTATGTAATATTATCAGAACTGCCCAGTTTTCATATATGTTAGTCTATATCAGCGTCTGAACAAATGTGCCAAATTTCATAAGTGTATGTATGTATGTTTTTATGTTTGTGCACGCATATCTCCGGAACTACAAGTCCGATTTAAGTAATTCTTTTTTTTTTGTTCTAGGTATTGTTCAACTTAGGGTACACTGCAAGTTTCATCAAAATCGGTTCAGTAGTTTTAGAGATATGGATTTTTTTATATTGTGACGGATTACAAGATTAGTGCGTGCATATGTAAGAAAATTTTGTATTTTACAAGAATTTGGGTTGAATATGTAATAAATAAACTAAAAAGGGTAAAATAAAAACTTTTTTTAAAAAAAGTACCGACTTCAAAACAAATACAAAAAAGTTTAAAATAACTTTTCTTTCGGAAGTCGGTGGCTTTGTTTTGTTGTGTCATTGACTATTGCCACCGACTTCCGAAAGAAAAGTTATTTTAAACTTTTTTGTATTTGTTTTGAAGTCGGTACTTTTTTAAAAAAAAAGTTTTTTCGGAGTTATAGACAACATAAGTTTCTAAGTATCTATACATATAATAAATCTGTAGAAGGGTCAATTCTGTACATTGAAAATACTGAAAAAATAAATAGCGGGGGGTGTTGCTGGATCGATACCAAACCCAAATATGTGATAAAAAAAATTTTGTCCGTCTGTATGTGCAGGCATCACGTGAAAACTAACGGTTCGATTTCGATGAAACTTGGTATAATTATACCTTATTATCCTGGGCATAAAATAGGATACTTTTTATCCTGGAAAAATACATAGAAAAAAAATCTTATTTTTCAGTTTTATTAATAGACGTTGTTCTGTAGAACCGCGAACACACGTTGCATTACCGCAGTGGATTCAGCGCCGTAACCTGTAGCGCCGAAAGTCGGATTTCGCTTGAACCGTTTGCGGCACACGCGGGCCACGCCTCCCCGACTCCTATATAAGGAGCCGCGTTCCGCGCCGCGCGATGCATAAAAATTCTGAATTTTGATGCGAGCGGACGTGTCCAGTGCGGCGAGCGATCGTCCGTGGAATTAATATTGTATGCGTGTCATTTTAAACCGTGCTTTTCAGCGCGACCTTTTTGATTACTGTTCCGATCAGTTATTTGTAAATACAAGGTCGGAATTACTATGAAAAAAATACTTACTACAGAACGCGAGCTCAACAGCAGTAGCTCAATAGAGGGATCTCCTTAATTATTATAGGCTTAGCCGTATTTGGGTCCAGTAGATATTTATAAGATGTCATTGTCAGAGTTACTCAAAATGGAGAAATAAACCATCCGCGCGGACGGAGTCGCGGGCGGAAGCTAGTATTTAATAAGTTTGATCGCGAAGCACGCAGCAAGAACGATAAAAAAATTGAAACGTTTTTAATGAAATCTTGAATTTACTCCATCGTCCATCGTATTTCGGAGATGTAACAAAGCTTGATAAATGTCTTAAATGCGTAATATAACTGGGCCAAGAAATTTAGATTGAAAGTTTTCTTTTCAGAGAAATTGTACTTTCTTAATACCGAAAATGGATTAACTTTGGAGTTTAATTTCTCTGAAACTAAAAAGAATTGCTACGCCGGAAAATTATGAATAAATTTAGAATATTAAAAGGTATCTCTTGCTTAGTTTCTCTCATGATGTCTGGTCCAGCCGAGATTTTGCACACTGTGCAGCGTCTGGAGCCCGTCGAGGACCAGGTCCTGAATGTCCTGCCCCTGGCCGATGGCCCTTAATAGGTCCACCGACAGCTTGATGGCGCAGGCAGTCAATTTCTTCTTCCGGTACTCGTCCTGAGCCAGGTTGACAGCTCTCGCCTCTTTATACATCGTGACTTTTTAGTCGTCTTACAAAAGCAGCCCAGTTCATGTATCCAATGACTAGAACACGTTTATTATAAAAAAATATGTATTTAAGAGATTTGAAAAATTTAATAATAAAACTTTAATTGGTTATTATGACACAAAGCGTAGTTAGAAACGCCCTTATCTCATAGAAAATGGAAATGGAATGATCTACCCGACTATTGCGTTGGGTAGGTATACTCTACAGATTGATACGTAAACATTTTAACAGGGTGTTTCATATTTCTAATGTATCTATTTATTAAAAATAAAAATTATTACTAACGATTTAAAAAAAATTAAACATGCCTAGAGGTATTTTAGGTCGGATACATTAAGTGGACGGCTTTTGTAAGACGACTAAAAAGTCACGGTTTATAGCGTCGTGATGACGCAATAACAACGTTCGATACAAACGTCACAAAGACGTCTGTATCGATCTACCTGTAATCATACTTAAAAGAGGTGATGTAATTAAGTTTGTTTGTTCATTCAACAGTGTAAAGTTATTACTATTATTATGTTTGGAGATTTCTAACTGCTCCAACACACACAACCGGAAATTTTTATCACAAACATGGAGAATATTGTACGTGTTATTGTCGCTCAAGGAATGGCCGGTATCGATTAAATGTTTTGCGAAATGTGATTTATCTGGATGGCCATTCCTGTAAGCGGCAACATGCTCCTTATATCTAACCTCGAAATTACGGCCTGTCTGTCCTACATAGACCCCGTTGCAATAATTGCATACTAATTTATAAATACCGGTTTTTTTTTTTTTGAATTTTCTCATTTATCTTTACCGTTACAAAGATTACGTAAGTTGTGATCTGATCGAAAAGCAACGATGTTTTTTAAGAATATTCGCGATTTTATCGGAAATGGGGCCTATGTAAGACAGACTACCGACATACTTGTCAATTCGTTCGGGGGTACATGCATAAAGTAGTGAGCGAACCCTGTCATTCTGCTTTTTCTGAATAATATTATCAATAACTTGTTTTGAATACCCGTTCGAAATCGCGATTTGATATAATATTTTAAGTTCTTTGACGTAATTATCTGTGGACATTGGGACCGACATTAAACGATGGACAGCTTAGCTGCGGAAGGCTGCTAGTTTGTGTTATGATGGGTGACAGGAAGAAGCGGGAATTGTTGTGTCGGTGTGAGTGGGTTTTCGGTAAATTTGGAAATCGAGTTTGTTCCCAACTCTAGTGATTGTTAGATCCAAAAAATTGAGGGATTGGTTGGATTCTAATTCTAATTTGAATTTAATTTTGGGGTGGAAAGTGTTAAGTTTATTAACGAAAATGTCAAGTTGACGCATAGTACCCGTCCAACAGATAATTACGTCATCTACGTATCTATAATAAAACAGAATGTTGGGTTCGCCCACAACATATTTACATTCAAAGTTGTCCATAAATATTTCCGCCATTAAAGGACTTAAAGGTGATCCCATTGCTAACCCCTCTTTTTGGCGAAAATATTCGTTATTGAAACGAAAATAATTTTGTTGCATGCAAATACGTGTGAGGTTAAGAAGGTCATGTATTTCTCCAGGATGTAAACGTTGTCTCTCCAAATGGTTCCCCAAAATACGTAGGCACTCTTCAAATGGAATATTTGTAAATAAACTGTCAACATCCAATGATAATAATTTTGAATTGTGAGGAATGTTGACATTTTTTATTTTTTCAATTAAATCTAAACTATTTTTTAAACTGTATTTTGGTGAAAAAGAAGATTTAGTTTTTAATAAGTGGTTGAGATGTTTAGCCAAACCGTATGTTGGGGCACCAATGTAAGAGACAACGGGGCGAATTGGGATATTATCTTTATGAGTTTTGGGTAAGCCATACAAAAAAGGAGATCGCGGGTTCATAGGGATTTTATATTTTAATTGATCTGGAGAAATACATGACATGTTACTAATAGCATTCTTCAACTCTACAGTAAATTTTTTGGTGGGGTCGGAACTAAGACGTTCGAAATTCTCCCCCTGGATAACGTCGTTAACCTTCTGGTGGTAAGCAGTTTTATCCAAAATGACTACAGTATTGCCTTTGTCGGCTTTTGTAATTATTAAATTATCTTGATTAATTTTGGTTTGTAATGACCGATATATTTGTAATTCAGAATAATTTTGAGGAAACAATTCCCGCTTCTTCCTGTCACCCATCACAACACAAACTAGCAGCCTTCCGCAGCTAAGCTGTCCATCGTTTAATGTCGGTCCCAATGTCCACAGATAATTACGTCAAAGAACTTAAAATATTATATCAAATCGCGATTTCGAACGGGTATTCAAAACAAGTTATTGATAATATTATTCAGAAAAAGCAGAATGACAGGGTTCGCTCACTACTTTATGCATGTGCCCCCGAACGAATTGACAAGTATATCGGTAGTCTGTCTTACATAGGCCCCATTTCCGATAAAATCGCGAATATTCTTAAAAAACATCGTTGCTTTTCGATCAGATCACAACTTACGTAATCTTTGTAACGGTAAAGATAAATTAGAAAATTCAAAAAAATCCGGTATTTATAAATTAGTATGCAATGATTGCAACGGGGTCTATGTAGGACAGACAGACCGTAATTTCGAGGTTAGATATAAGGAGCATGTTGCCGCTTACAGGAATGGCCATCCAGATAAATCACATTTCGCAAAACATTTAATCGATACCGGCCATTCCTTGAGCGACAATAACACGTATAATATTCTCCATGTTTGTGATAAAAATTTCCGGTTGTGTGTGTTGGAGCAGTTAGAAATCTCCAAACATAATAATAATAATACTATACACTGTTGAATGAACAAACAAACTTAATTACATCACCTCTTTTAAGTATGATTACAGGTAGATCGATACAGACGTCTTTGTGACGTTTGTATCGAACGTTGTTATTGCGTCATCACGACGCTATATAAAGAGGCGAGAGCTGTCAACCTGGCTCATTCGAGGCCGAGGATGCCCCGTAAGGGGCGAAACACGTGTCGAGTATAGGTTTGATTGCATGGCATGTTTTTTTCCATTTTTTTTTGCACGTATGCATATGCATGTATCCTTTGCTTCATGTGCATATGCATGAGGGCGGGAGGGTGTTATTGCATCCTGCATCAAACCTGGACTTTTGTAGCGGAATTAAAACTAGATATTTTCATAACATTTAATGTATAGATAATAGGGTATCTTTCATCCCGAAAAACAGAAGAGAACTGTTGACGAAAAAAAAAAAAAAAATAACGTTCATATTCCAGATGGCGCCACTTAGACGATCTGGATTGTTTCTCAAATTCTAAATTTACGAAAGCGAAGCCGCGGGCAAACACTAGTTTATTAATAAAATCGTAACAGGCGATGTTTGTACATTAAATAAATTATAATTATCACGATAAACTGCAATATAACAACTTTCAAAACAAGTCTTTTGAATTTTTCATTGTCTGTATGTTTGTACAGACATCATAATAAAAACTAATGCATGCAATTGAATGCGGTTTTGACATGTTTTCAGTGAAATTTTGCCAAACGAACATGAACCTTCTTGTGTTGTGATAAAGTTGCAAATCTTTTAAACAAGTTAGATATTTGATTGGGTATTTTAGCGATTGTACTGTGTAACTTAAAATATAGGTATAGGCTTTTGTTTAATAAAATATAAATGTCTCTACAAAAATAAACATTCGATTCAAAATTCCACGCGTAACAGTCGCAAACAAAAGCAAGTAATTTAATAAAAATGTAGACGCCAGCAGGTCAACCTACCCGAATCTGTCAAATTTTACCAATCAAACATAAACCTTCCACTATTGTGATAAGGTTGAAAATCTATTAAAAAAGTTGTCAGATTGTGATAGGTTGAAGTGCTGGCATCTGTACATACATAATGTACCAGATCTTCTGATATTGTACTTATATTAATAGGAATATTATGTTATGGTGTATAATAAATACACATATTAGTATGCTAATTACAAATATTTACTTGATATTTTCAACCTACTACAATACAGAAATGCAAGACGCACTAGCTATGCGGCCGTCTCGCCGAACATATACCACCACGATTTTGTATATTATAGATACCTTTTCTTTTTCCGTGGTAAAATCATCAAATGAGTCCTCCCACCCTGGGCAGGGCAAGCGGGACTGTCAGACTCGTACTGACTAAAATCCACGGTGTCCTTCAATAGCCCTTTATGTTCCGGGGTCACGGTAATTAGATAAGTCCCGCGACCCCGGCAGGCTTTGGCCCTCTAGAGGGGGGCCCCGTCATCATGCTGACACTCTTTGAGGCGCGCGTGGAACACAACGCGCCGTCGACCCGGGCATGGTCCATGGTCGGACAGTGAGTCGCCCATTACTCGCCGCCCGCATGCCCGTGCCTACGGTGGCCGGACATCGTCTGCCGACGTCCGACGCCGTGGGCGTCTACCACTGTGTCTGGGGTGGAGGGAGGACGCTATCCTCTCCCTCACGTGGCCCGCCTCCTCCTTCATGAGCATGACTGCTTCGCAGAAGGAGGCGACCGATTCCCATTCCGTCTCGCCCCGCAGCATGGCCTCGACCAATGCCGGAGAGGTCTGGTCTGAGAGGTCTCCGCATATCGCCGCCGAGAGGACACGGCGGTGCTCTGCCCAAGCGGGGCAGTCCTGCACCGTATGCTCCACCGTGTCCTTCGGGCGATCTTTGCAGTGGTGACACCCAGGCGTTTCTTCCCTCCGTATCAGACACAGGAACCTCCCGAAACTTCCGTGTCCAGTGAGGACCTGCGTCATGCGGTAGGTCAGGACGCCGTGACGCCTTTCCAGCCACTCCTCAAAGAGGGGTCTTACCGCCGCGATTGCGGCGTGCCCGGATTTGGCTTGCATAAATATGATCATATTTCTGAATTTCTTTTAAAACTCAAGTGGCTTCCTATAGGTACGTCTTCGCCGGAATTCTCATATCTTGTTTCAACTCTACAGTATTCTGTTCAATCCTACTACCCCCACTTATCTTAAAGAACGTTTCAAGTTCCTTCATGACACACATAATAGATATCTTAGGTCATCGGAAAATTTTAGACTAGAGATGCCAATGCATTCTTCCAGCATTTACGACAAATCATTTACAGTCGAAGCAGTACGGCTATGGCAACGACCATTTATATCTAGACTCCTAATCACAGGCGACCGATGTCTGTCAACACGTTAGGCAAAAAAGTCTTAAATTCGTATTAGTTTCGACCACTCCTGTGAGTCCCCTCGTCGCACTGACCTCGAGTTAGCCAATCAGAACGCAGTACCCCGTCCCCTTCGCTTACGTCGTACCTCAGCGACTTGGCAGAAAATTTTCGTTAGTCAGATCGTGCATGAGGCGTCTAGATATAAATGGTCGTTGGGCTATGGAATGTCTTGCCCTTGTCAGTAAGGCGCGCTCAAACCTTGTCCACGTTTAAAAATCTGGTAATAAAGCACTACTTATCTCCTTAAACGTGTGGCCTAAATGCTTCTTTGTTTATTGTTTTTATGTATTATGTCGTATTGTATATCTAATATATAAAATTCTCGTGTCACAGTTTTCGTTGCCATACTCCTCCGAAACGGCTTGACCGATTTTGATGAATTTTTTTGTGCTTATCCGGTATCTATGAGAATCGGCCAACATCTATTTTTCATCCCCCTAAATGTTAGGGGTAGTCCACACCAAAAATTTTTTTAAATTATTTATATGGCAAAACAACGTTTGCCGGGTCAGCTAGTATAATATATTATTTAAAATATTTGGATATATATGTATGTATTGTATGTGCAAAATGGACACCTCAGACTACAATACTGTAGGTATTGTTTCTTCCTGGAGCTTCCTGGTATTCAAATCCATCCAAAGGTTGTCTTGAAAAGGTCGCTTTTAGCGATAACACCGCCCATTGTGTCACCCTATGTATAAGATATACTCTGTACCAATAATTTGTATGGTGTGCATAATAAAGTATATTCTATCTATCTATCTTGTGATACCTAAGATGTGCTCTGCCTATACATGTGAGCTGCGTGAATGCAGCATATACATTACTCTATGAGCCTAGGACCTACATCCTACATAATGTATGATTTACACAAGATCTTAATAAGGTTTCAAAAGGTGATATAATAAGGTAGGAAAGTGTTATGCCATACTAATACTGAAGCTAAATAAGCCATAATCGCACAAAAGAAGACAGTGTTGAGAAATGCCTGCTATCACTTCATAGTTAAGGGTGTTGTCCCATGCATGCTCCTGCAGATAAAGCCTGTCTTAGACTAAGCAATATACTCATGGGAAACTATGGCAGTTAAAGCCAAGCTAATAAAAAAAAAACAGGGATCACAAAGTCAGAGGTATCATGGAGTAGATACCATAGCCAAAAAAAAGGAATATTCCAGGTTCTCTGCCTATAAGTGCGAACTAAATTCTATTGAATTCCCTACAATTTACATAGTTACGTATTTTAAATTCAAATATGCACATCAACTTCAACTTCAATATGTTCTGATTTTACTGACAAATTAATAGGTGTATTTGAGATGGACTCGGGACACTCTGTGTCTTCAGGCACTTCAGTTAAACCAGCTAACTTCAATGCAGTAGAATACTTGAAAGTCCCTTCATCTTTTCTTGGTTTTCTTTCTTTATCGTTAACGACGTCGTTCGTCGACATTGGCTCCATTCCTACCTCCTTGTAGTGCAATGCAATATGATAATTTAATTTAGCCTAAAAAAATAATAGAAAAAGTTAATACTGTAAAATTATAGTATTAGGTAGGTAGGTACTTGTATTCTGAGAAAAAAAACCAGATATAATTCATCTAGGGAATAAAACATATTGTTTGAAAATAATTACCTTTGTTGATAGTTTTGCATGGCAAAGCATGCATTCATGGAACATCTTCATGTGTTTTACTAAAATATGTTGTTTTAAATTGCTCTTTTTTGAGTAAAATCTGTGGAAAAACACAAACGTTTTTGTAAAACGTTTTAAATGTATATATTTCAACTAGATGATCAATTTTTAGCAGCTATAATCCTGGGGTCCTAAGGCCGCTGCATACGTAACGAGATAATACCTCGAACGGGGCGTGAACGGGAACGGGACGTGACTCGTTCAAGACGGCAACGTGTACTTAATGCATAGAAGGTACCATAACAGTGATTCGGATCTAATAGATTAGAAGATTCTCTGTACACCCTACATGCCAGAATAGAGAACAGGATGGAGAATACCACTCTCTCTACAAAGTACTTCTGGATTTTTTCTTATGTGTAATGGGTTTGCTCTTGACCTTAGTCGAGGTCGGTAGAGACTAAGACAAGGTCGACGATGGAGCGAGCTTACCCAGAAGAAGCCTGTTCACTCTAACTTTGAAGAGATTTGGGTTGTATGTGTTCGGAAACAGACGCAGGCAGAGAGTTCCACTCCTTCGCAGTCCGCATTATAAAAGACGTTTGGAAACGCTTAGTGCGAATTGGTGGTATAGCAATGAGGTAAGGAAGGTAATTTGCCGTGCGTCTAGATGTGCGACGATAGAAGGGGGCTAGTGGAATGAGGTCGTGGAGTTCTTGGGCACACTCACGGAAGTACAACCTGTAGAAGACCGACAGGCAGGCAACCTTGCGGCGATGAGTCAAGCTATGGAGCTTGGCATTCACCAATTTTACGTCGCCAACGAACCTGTAAGCTCTGCGTTCCACTGAGTCAAGAGCGGCAAGTTGGTATTTAGCTGAGCCATCCCAAAGGTGGCTACAATACTCCATGCAGGCAGGATGGGACTTGTGCTTTGTAAAGAGTTAAAAGCTGTCCATGCGTTAAGTACTGCTTCACTCTATATAGGATGCCCAGCTTTTTGGTCTCAAGTTGGTCTTTAAACTCAATGGTGGCGCCAAAGCTAAGACTAGAAGTTAACTCCATGCCTAGGAGCTCGAGTCGATCATTCAGAGGTAAAGATGCACCCCGAAAAGTAGAAGTTTGGTCCAAACGACTCCTTTTTGCGGTAAAAAGACAAGCCTGTGTTTTGGTGGCGTTAAAAGATACCAAATTGTCATCACCCCACTGGGAGACAAGGTTTAAGGCATAATTTGTCCACTCAACCATGGCCTCTCACCAGTGGCGGGCCTAGGGTTTCAAAATAAGGCAAGCCCAATAAAATTTAAACCGATTTCAAAAAAAGAAAGTTCAGTTTTCGACTGAGTATGTAGGTACCTACGTATGTATCATCGCAATTTTCTCATAAACTACTGGTTAGGTACAATAAATTAAAAGTGAATTCAAAGTTATGGTAAGTAGTTGCTTGTTTTGTAACGGGACTAACAGGTTACAGACAAAAAAAAAACAAAACAGAAAGTTACAAAACGAAAGTTAAATAAAAAATAGCTAGATAGAATGTAATAAGGAATTTAAATAAATTATTTATATTCTAATTGGAATCGTCTATCTTTCTTAAGAAATGATTTAATTACATCAGAGTAAAATGTTGGTGATCGTTTTAATTCTACCAACAACTGTTTTTCAATAGCTAAAATCGTATCCCCGTCCCAGTTCTGTGGGTTGTCGCACAGATCAGAAAACAACTCAATAAGTTTACTTTTTGTTTAAAAACCGTGTTTACGACTCGCGACATGTATGTCCAACGAATTTTTTGCTGCAATGAGTATCGTAAAAAGCAGCTCGTTTTGTACTATTACTAAAAAAATTACACAAAGCCTGAAGGGCTGAAAAAAATAAACTAACCTCTTGAATTCTATTGCATGATTTATACACATATGAAATTAAATGTTATGAAAAATATCTAGTTTTAATTCCGCTACAAAAATCCAGGCTTCATGCAGGATGCAGTCCCACCCTCCCGCCCTCATGCATATGCACATGAAGCAAAGGTCCCACCCTCCCGCCCACATACATATGCACACGTGCAAGAAAAATGGAAAAAACATGCCATGCAATCAAACCTATACTCGACACGTGTTTCGCCCCTCCACGGGGCATCCTCAGGAGATGTTGACTCGACAAGCGCTCGGCCTCGAATGAACCAGATTGACAGCTATCGCCTCTTTATATAGCGTCGTGATGACGCAATAACAACGTTCGATACAAACGTCACAAAGACGTCTGTATCGATCTACCTGTAATCATACTTAAAAGAGGTGATGTAATTAAGTTTGTTTGTTCATTCAACAGTATATAGTTATTATTATTATTATGTTTGGAGATTTCTAACTGCTCCAACACACACAACCGGAAACTTTTATCACAAACATGGAGAATATTATACGTGTTATTGTCGCTCAAGGAATGGCCGGTATCGATTAAATGTTTTGCGAAATGTGATTTATCTGGATGGCCATTCCTGTAAGCGGCAACATGCTCCTTATATCTAACCTCGAAATTACGGCCTGTCTGTCCTACATAGACCCCGTTGCAATCATTGCATACTAATTTATAAATACCGGATTTTTTTGAATTTTCTAATTTATCTTTACCGTTACAAAGATTACGTAAGTTGTGATCTGATCGAAAAGCAACGAAAACATTGTGTTTTTTAAGGATATTCGCGATTTTATCGGAAATGGGTCCTATGTAAGACAGACTACCGACATACTTGTCAATTCGTTCGGGGGTACATGCATAAAGTAGTGAGCGAACCCTGTCATTTTGCTTTTTCTGAATAATATTATCAATAACTTGTTTTGAATACCCGTTCGAAATCGCGATTTGATATAATATTTTAAGTTCTTTGACGTAATTATCTGTGGACAGTGGGACCGACATTAAACGATGGACATAGCTGCGGAAGGCTGCTAGTTTGTGTTGTGATGGGTGACAGGAAGAAGCGGGAATTGTTGTGTCGGTGTGAGTGGGTTTTCAATTTTAATGGCGGAAATATTTATGGACAACTTTGAATGTAAATATGTGGTGGGCGAACCCAACATTCTGTTTTATTATAGATACGTAGATGACGTGATTATCTGTTGGACGGGTACTATGCGTCAACTTGATATTTTCGTTAATAAACTTAACACTTTCCACCCCAAAATTAAATTCAAATTAGAATTAGAATCCAACCAATCCCTCAATTTTTTGGATCTAACAATCACTAGAGTTGGGAACAAACTCGATTTCCAAATTTACCGAAAACCCACTCACACCGACACAACAATTCCCGCTTCTTCCTGTCACCCATCACAACACAAACTAGCAGCCTTCCGCAGCTATGTCCATCGTTTAATGTCGGTCCCACTGTCCACAGATAATTACGTCAAAGAACTTAAAATATTATATCAAATCGCGATTTCGAACGGGTATTCAAAACAAGTTATTGATAATATTATTCAGAAAAAGCAAAATGACAGGGTTCGCTCACTACTTTATGCATGTACCCCCGAACGAATTGACAAGTATGTCGGTAGTCTGTCTTACATAGGACCCATTTCCGATAAAATCGCGAATATCCTTAAAAAACACAATGTTTTCGTTGCTTTTCGATCAGATCACAACTTACGTAATCTTTGTAACGGTAAAGATAAATTAGAAAATTCAATAAAATCCGGTATTTATAAATTAGTATGCAATGATTGCAACGGGGTCTATGTAGGACAGACAGGCCGTAATTTCGAGGTTAGATATAAGGAGCATGTTGCCGCTTACAGGAATGGCCATCCAGATAAATCACATTTCGCAAAACATTTAATCGATACCGGCCATTCCTTGAGCGACAATAACACGTATAATATTCTCCATGTTTGTGATAAAAGTTTCCGGTTGTGTGTGTTGGAGCAGTTAGAAATCTCCAAACATAATAATAATAATAACTATATACTGTTGAATGAACAAACAAACTTAATTACATCACCTCTTTTAAGTATGATTACAGGTAGATCGATACAGACGTCTTTGTGACGTTTGTATCGAACGTTGTTATTGCGTCATCACGACGCTATATAAAGAGGCGATAGCTGTCAATCTGGTTCATTCGAGGCCGAGCGCTTGTCGAGTCAACATCTCCTGAGGATGCCCCGTGGAGGGGCGAAACACGTGTCGAGTATAGGTTTGATTGCATGGCATGTTTTTTCCATTTTTCTTGCACGTGTGCATATGTATGTGGGCGGGAGGGTGGGACCTTTGCTTCATGTGCATATGCATGAGGGCGGGAGGGTGGGACTGCATCCTGCATGAAGCCTGGATTTTTGTAGCGGAATTAAAACTAGATATTTTTCATAACATTTAATGTCATGGATTTCCGCAAAGTAACGCCTGATTCTATAATCCACATATGAAATATTCTTTTATGCGATTTACTAGTCTGAGAAATACACAGATTAGGCGTCGGCGTCGGGAAGAAATAAACTGTTTTTTTTTTCTGAGCAAAGTTTAAAGATTTTACCTTATCTTCGCCAATCAAAACTTGAACGCATTTTAAATCCTCACAAGGTACAATTACCTCCATTGTTGCAGGTAAGTCACCAAAACAATTGTATCACTGAGAAAAACTAACAAAACACACAAAAAACTTTAACAACAAAGCTTTCCCCACTCAAGCAAATGAAACTGAAGTGAGCTACTTACGCAGAGTAACAGTGTTGTCATTTAGGCAAAAAAAGTCGCCAGGTATATGAACAATCTAGCGAGATGTCGCATTTTTTTTATTTTTAAGATATTGCTTGAATATTTAATTTCGTTATTTTAAAAAGTCGCTAGTTCTTGTTGTTGCTAAATCTTAAAAAAGTCTCCAAACTCGTTAAAAATCTCCAAGATCTCAAAACGTCGCTAAAACGGCAAAACTGCAGATTTGGCAAGGTGACAAGGTCACGCATACGCGTGCAACTTCATACGCATGCACGGCTTAAATCTTCCATACTGATCGATTTGTAGACGCACAAGGTTCTAACTCGTTATACGGCACAACGCTTTAGGCGCGAAAGGGACAGAGATAGTATTTGAAAGCCCGGTAAAAGCCGGTACGTCTAAGCGAGATAGCTATATATAGATGTTGCAAATACGAAACTGCGCGCGAACAATTGCGATGTAAAGTGTGTGGCGTGGATAGTTTGTGTTATTTTGATAACAATTAAGCGCGCGAACTTTTAAATAGTTCGGGTTTGATTATGATTCTCTGTCGAGCATTTTTAATAAGGCATGCCGGGCTTTTGGGCTTGTATGAAGGAACCGCCACTGCCTCTCACAAGGAACAAACTTCATTCCCGGTGGTTTTTGCGCTGGACAAGTATCTCTCTGAGACCGTACTGTCATCTGCATACCCAACATTTCCAGATTGAAGTAGATCATTGATGTGCAGCAGGAAAAGAGTTGCAGAGAGAACAGACCCCTGAGGAACACCAGCATCAATAGCCATGAGGTCAAAGGAGCAGCCATCAACGACAACTCGGATCGACCGCTCACTAAGGAAGTCTGATATCCAGCTACAAAAATCACCAGGGATGCCATAAGCAGGAAGTTTGCTAAGTAGACCAGCGTGCCAAACCCTATCAAATGCCTTCGAGATATCAAGCGAAACCGCAAGTGCTTCGCCGTGTTTCTCGATGGCTTCGCCCCAGCAGTGCGTGACATACACAAGATCACCAGTTGACCGTTTCCGACGAAAGCCATATTGACAGTCACTCAGGAGATCATTGTCTTCAGGGTAGGTAGTTTACTGTTCAGTACCCTTTCCATAACCTTGCAGAGAATGGAGGTAATGGCGATCGGACGGTAATGAGCAGGGTCTGCACGATCGCCCTTTTTGCGGCACAGGTTACACATTTGCAAGCTTCCAGGATTTTGGCACCATTCTTTTCTCAAGAGAGAGGCGGTACAGGCGCACACTGCCTCAAAACTCTTGCTAGTATGCCGTCCGGCCCGCTGGCTTTGTTCACATCTAGACTGCGCAATACTCTTCGTACCTCTTTCATTTGAACTGAGATCTCCGGCATCGAAGAGTCACAACGATGATGAGACTTAATTTTATTAGTATTTTTGTATGACAAAAGAATGTTTTGCTTGACTGAAAAATAAACTAAGCCCTCATTTACGGAAGAAGGACACTGTTATGAAGTCATTGCACTACTTTTCTCTCCAGAACAAACGGAGTGACTGTATGTATACGTAGCGGAAACACGGATGGGGCGGGACACGCGCGTGGCGGCACGTGCGAAACATCGTTGGTGACCATATTTTTTCCGTCACGTATGCAGCCGTGCCTTTAGTCAAGAGTGAATTGGTTACTTCTAGGCAAGCAGGCTTTATTGCTAACCACATCAAGCAGATGGGCTCCAGATTAGTAATTAAAAAAGAATCACCTTGGACAACCTTCATAAGGGCATGGGAATGTTTTCACAATTTGTTTCTGTCCATGTGTTTTAAGGTGCTTCACCATGTGACTTCTTTCCGTGAATGATCTTTTGCATTCATTACAAATGAACACTGAAATCAAGAGAAAGTTATGACTGAAGATATGATACAAACAGATGCAATGTTAGGTTTAGACTTCAGTTAGTTTTGTTTGGAAAAGATCCATAATACTAGCATAAAATTCTGTGCTAATACTTGAATAGGTCTCCACCAGTTAATAAAAATGTTTTAAATCTAACTTAGATAAAAGTTTTTGTTCACCTTCGGCGTCGTCTTCAGCCGAAGGTGACTGCATCAACCGATGCTCGGTCCCGCCTGGGGCCTTTATTGTAAATTTCGGTTGGATAACAGTGACATTGCTTTCAATTAACGATTTTAATGATTTTAGATGATGAGGAGTTGCCGAGTCTAAAACAAAGAAAACTATGAGGTTGTTTTTTTGTTAAATTATTCTATTTACATTTATTTTCTCCTATTTATTTCGAAGTTATAATGTTTAACAATGATTGAATACTCACAAGTTTTATGATGGTCAGTTTTCTTATGTTTCTGGTATTTAGACCAATGATTGAAAACCATAGTACAGTCCTCACATGCATATGTTTTATGATACCTCATGTGTCTTTTCTTAAGGTGAAGATTTATAAATGTTTCAGTACATAAATCGCACCTGAAATATTATCATTAGATATATGAGATCTTATATCAATAGAGTAATAAATGTGGGAGCCTTTTTCTGAAATATTATCATTAGATATATGAGATCTTATATCAATAGAGTAATAAATGTGGGAGCCTTTTTAAACAAACTCTTTAGGTGGACAAGCAGAATGTATTTTTTTTTTTTTTTTTTCTCTTATTTTATCGTGCAATCAGTCGCATAGACTATAAGCAGATGGGTTGTAGAAGAAATGATGTGTAGGGTGCTAGAATACTCCCAGTGGAGCCACCCTTCGTTTTATATAATAGTCAGCCGTCAGCAACTATTCTAGTCAAAGAGATCTCGTCGTTTTTTCAGTCGACGAATTGTTTCGGGGATGGTAAGCTGTCCTGCAAGCTGGTTTGGATGGTTAAGTAGCCGTGACTTGTAGGTGACGCCATGGTAGTCTATCACTTCTTTAACCATTGGTACATTAAGAATTTCATGTATCTCCTTTGTTTTGATGAACCATGGTGCATTTGACATTTGCCTCAGGATATAGTTTTGCGCTCTTTGTATTATTGTTATATTGGTGCTACATGCTGTGCCCCATAGCTCAATACCGTAGGTCCAGATCGGCTTTAGCATAACATTATATATAAGAACTTTTTTGTCGATGGCTAGTTTTGAGTTTCTACCGAGCAACCAGTAGAGACCCTTGTACTTAAGGTTAATCTGATCTCTTTTTGTTTGCACATGTTTCTTCCAAGTGAGTCTGCGGTCTAGGTGCATTCCCAGGTATTTTACCGAGTTTTGATGGGGGAGTTGTGTGCCATTCAGAGTTACTGGGGAGCAGTCTTCTTTACGAAGTGTAAAAGTTACGTGTACTGATTTAGACTCACTTGCTACAATTCTCCATTTAGCCAACCATTTCTCTATTTTGTGTAGTGCTTTCTGTAGGAGTTCAGATGCTTGAGCCGGGCATGGGTGCGAGGCGAGTAAAGCTGTATCATCTGCATAAGTCGCGACAGTGAACTCTTCGCTTTTTGGTAGGTCGGATGTATACAGAGAGTACAAGACGGGCCCAAGTACAGACCCTTGTGGCACTCCTGCAGTGATTTCATGGAAGTCCGATGTACAATCACTTTCTTTGACTTGGAATATTCTGTTGGCTAAGTACGACTTCAGAATTCCAAAGTACGTGTGTGGTAATAGGGATTTTATTTTGCATAGCAAGCCCTTGTGCCAGACCCTGTCAAATGCTTGCTGGATGTCCAGAAAGGCCGATGAACAGTATTCCTTTCTCTCATATGCCTGCCTTATTACTCTTGTCACCCTATGGACTTGTTCTGTGGTGGCATGTTCCTTGCGAAAGCCAAATTGATGGTCCGGTATTATTGACCTTTCTTTTAGAGCAGTATTGAGTCTTTGCAGAAAGACTTTTTCAAATAGCTTGGACATAACCGGTAGCAAACTAATTGGTCTGTAAGAAGTAATTTCGTGTGCAGGTTTACCAGGTTTGTGCAGCATTATGATTTGGGAGATCTTCCACAGATCCGGGAAATATCCTACCCGCAGAATGGCGTTAAACAATGTTGTTATATAAACTATTGCCTTGCGCGGAAGCTCTTCTAGGACTTTCTTGTCAATGAGATCAAACCCCGGGGCCTTATTGTTGTCCATGGATTTGATGTGTCTGGAGACTTCTCCTGGTGTTACCGTCTTCAGAGGTAGTTCAAGTTGATAGTCCTGATCGAGGATAAAGTCGATGTCTGATTCATCTGCGTTCGGATCAGCACTGTTTGGTTTAAACACTTGGCTGAGATGATTCGCAAATGCGTCAGCCTTGTCTTGTGCAGTTTTAGCCCAATTTCCACCATGCATCCGGAGTGGGGGTTTGTGGGTCGTTGGACGATTGTAATTTTTACATGCTCTCCATAGTGAATAGTTTGTGTCTTTTGTAGGTGTTAGCCCCTCTAAGTATGTCTCCAGAGCGGCATCATTAGCCTCCGAAATAAGGGATTTCAGTTCCTTGGCCGCTTTGTTCAGCTCTCTTTTGTCACTGGGATGCCTACTAGTGTGCCATTTTCGACGGAGTCTACGTTTTTCTAGTATTTTTAATCGTATGGTCTCCGAATACGCTTTACGTTGTTGGCGACGCTCGATGGTTGCTGGGGTGCAGATCCAACAACATTGTTGTATCAGAGCAGTTATTGTCCTGGTAGCTTCCTCAATGTCATCCTCAGTTTTTAAAGCTATTTTTAGTTCAAGGTTCTCCTCGATTAATTCCCGATAATAAGGAAGTTTCCAATTTTTTTTATTTTTTTTTTTTAAATAGTACTAAACTTACAATGAAGCCCATTGAATTTTTTTTTCAATTATCTTCATAAATGACGAAGTTATGATACTTTTCCCGTCCGCTTTAAAACTTCTCGGCGTGCGGCCGGTCAACAATCTCATGACGTCACAAGTCTCATCACTCGCTCGAGTCGAGTAGTCGTCAATGCGCGGTTACCTCAGACGGTTATTACTTTTGGTTCAAACAAGACGGAACAAATATTATCGTTGTGGAATCATTATGGAAACCGTGCAAACTTATGTGAAAGTGCATTATAAATATTGTATCTTTCCCAAGTGTACAAATACAACCATAACTCTCTGTAACTCTGTAACCATAAATCTGTAAACTACATCAAAACAAATTCAACCTTACACGCATGTTTTAAGGTCAGAATTACAAAGTGTCGATAAAAAGCAATAAAACCGGCCAAGTGTGAGTTGGACTAGCCCATGAAGGGTTCCGTAGTAGCAGGGATAGATTAGGGATATAATTATATTGAGATTAGTAAGTAATATACACAAACAGTAAAAATATCTTTGTTTTTCATAGAGTTTGTATGAATGGCAAAGTTATATTTGCGGTTTTTTAAAATGTACTATATCTCAAAAACTGCTAACTGTATCTCATTCAAACCAATTTTCGTTGGAAGTTTTTGTTGAGGTCTACATTATATATTTTTTTTAGTTTTATCATTTTCTTATTTTAGAAGTTACAGGGACACACACACACACACACACACATTTTACCACTTTGGAAGTGTCTCTCACGCAAACTGTTCAGTTTAGAAAAAAATGATATGAGTAATCTCAATATAATTTTTAAAGACCTATCCATAGATACCCCACACGTATGGGTTTGGTGAAAAAAAAATTGAGTTTCAATTCTAAGTATGGGGGGAACCCCCAAAATTTGTTTTGTTTTTATTTTTGTGTGAAAATCCTAATGCGGTTCACATAATACATCTACTTACCAAGTTTCAACAGGATAGCTCTTATATTTTCGTAGAAAAGTGGCTGTGACATACGGACGAACAGACAGACAGACATGATGAGGGTATCTATAAGGGTTCCGTTTTTGCCATTTGGCTACGGAACCCTAAAAATTAACGACCGAGCCTCGTCGCTTCAAGGACAAGGCATGATATTATGTAATACCTACGACTTATTAAAAAAAATGTTTTACGATGATTTCTTGATAAAATATCAGTATTTACAATACAGTGATAGAAAACAATTAAATAATGTTAATATATACTTAGGTACCGAAAATTTGTATTAGTGATCGATGTGTTTATTATCCAAATATTACCTATCAATTAATGGTGAATGAAACTTTAAACAAAACTAGGCGGATTACCTACACCGATTTAGGTACCTAAAACGAATAAAAGCTGCAGCAAACTAATGGGAAGTTATTACGTGTGATGATTGTTACGGTATAATAAAATTATTATGTAGGACTTAGTAGATAGGTATAGGAACATACCTACGTTGAAAGTTTCACTCCTCTGACCTTTGCACTTGTGTACAGTGGATTGTTTGCCAGAAAATCTAAAACCATAACCATGTTCACTTTTGGTAAATTGTTAGACTGTCCACGCACAAATCCACTCTCCATCGTCTAAATTTTACTTTAATCTAGTTTTTACTTAGCTAAAAGATAGTATATTATACGAAATATATTACTAAGGTTACTTAATACTTCACACAGACACTCAAACACCGCATTCCATGTACTTCTGTGAGCAACAAACCACGAAATACTCAAAACAGCCGCTAAGCGCTACCCGCCCTACCCGCGCGTAAAGACTTGTGACGTCACAGACCAAATGCTCCGCGTGCATTTCAAAATTAATTCGGGATTCAGTAAAAGTGGATTAACTTTGTCATTTTTCAAGTTATTAAAATAATTCTTTCACCATATATATTATAATTTCTTTGCCTTGCAATTTTAATAAGTATTTTTAATTTTTGTTAAAATGGAAACTTCCTTATTGTGCCAGTCTGTGCGTTTGTTATAGAGTTTCAGATTTTTCTCAATGTTGAAGGCAGTAGAGCCAATTGTCAGTATTACCGGTACGTGGTTTGTGTCCGAGTCTAGACATGTTTCTATTTGATAGAATAGTCTGGATAGTCCCTTGGTGATGAAGAAGTCGATGACGTCTGGCAGTCTGTTTGGATCAGTAGGCCAGTTTGTCGGTTCTGCCGTTGAGATTGTAGAGAGACAGTTCCGATCCAGGCTTTTCTTGAGCTCTCTACCCCTGGTACTTGTTAGTCTAGAGGCCCAATGGACATGCTTAGCATTCCAATCTCCACCAGCTATGAATCGTGGGCCCAAGGTATTAAAAAACTCGTCATATAGCTCCTCAGTTATTTTGTGTTTCGGGGGGCTGTATATAGCAGATACGTTGAAGGTTCCGTTGCGGTCTTCTATAGCTATAGTTGTTGCTTGTATATGTGCTTTTTTAAACTGTGGTTGTTGGTGATGTTTGATGCTAGATCTAACAACAACTGCAGCCCCTGCGTGAGCAGTGCCGTCTGGATGGTTGGTGGAATATATGTTGTAATTTTGTATTCTTATGCTACTGTTCTCAGTGAAATGTGTTTCAGACACTAGCAAAATGTCTATGTTATGTGTATTCAATAGAATTTCGACGACTTCCTTATTTGGAGACAGGCCGTCAAGGTTCCAGGTTGCTATTTTGAGGGAAGTCATCGTGGCTCCCTAGACACTAGAGTTGTTATGAGATTTATTAAAGTACTCATTTGTTGTAGGATAATGTCTAGCTTTTCTGCTTGTTTTAGGAACATTTGTTCTATTGTATGATTTGGTGATGGAATTTCCGCTTCTTTGCCATTTAGGTTTTGTTTTGCTGCCTCGGCATATGAATTTCTCCTGTTGGGGATTATTATATTATTTGCACTAGAGTTGTCTTTTAGGTTGGACGGTGGTAAAAACTGGTTGTTCGGGATCTCAGTAGTTTTGTGATTTGTATCTTTAGGGTTAATTTTTGGTCTTCTATTGAATTTTCTGGCATAAATTTCTCTATAAACTTCACAGCCTTTGTAGTTCGATGGATGGGCGCCGAAGCAGAGTGCGCATATAGCTGGGGTGTTGCGGTCAGTCTTGGGACATTCAGAAGACCTGTGGGATTCTGCACATTTCACACAGCGGTATGGCCTCATGCAATAGTTTTTCGAGTGGCCGTATTGCTGGCATCTCTGGCATTGCACTACAATTTTTCGTTTACGAGGGTCTTCAATGGTGATAGATTGGTAGTGGATATATTTAATGTTTTTTACGGCTTTATTATTGGGGCCCTGTTGTATATTTACAAAGAAAGTGGACGTTGGCTTTTTATCCGGTCCATATTTAGCATTAATTATTTCCCCAATTACTGTGTTACCAGTCTCTTCTATTGCTTCTTTGATTTCGTCTAGTGGCGTTGTGTGGTGAAGATTTTTAATTACTATTCTGTAAGGTCGTTTCTCCTTGCTGTTGAACGTGTGTCCAATGAGTCCCTTTTCTCTGACAATATTTATGACGGTTTTATAAGCTTCAGCTGTAGTGCAGTTAATCCTCAGTTGATTTTTATTTGTAATTTTGAAGATGAATTCAGTCTTTTCCACAACACTTTCGAGGAGTTTGGTCAGCTCATTGACATCTTCAATACCATAGAGAATTATTGGTGGGGGTTTCGAGGTTTTTTTGACAGCATGTTGAGTAATATTGCCTTCTGTTTCATCAACAGGGAGTCCACTAAATTGATTACTGGTGAGCGTTCGTTCAGGGGACGGAGAAGATACTTTTTTTCTCTTTGGATTTCTTAAGATTGGGGCTTTTTGCCAGGCAGGGTGATATTTGCCCGTTGGCGTCACCGTCGCGCTTTTTGTTTCCGAGTGAGGGTTATTACAGTTAGTGGTATGGGTCTGATTTAAGTTAGTTTTATATGTCGTGGTGCTTAGTGATTGGCTTCTAGGCCTGGACGTAAACAAGCTTGGGTGAAATGCTTGCTGTACAAATTTCTTTGTATTTGTTTTGTAAGCAGAATGTATATAGTATTTTTAATCGAATGTACAAATTCAAAATCAGCCAATGTTTGCTGTTGATAAGTGTGCCACAATCAACCTAGTGAGCCCTGACAAGCTATAATGTACAATTCATCATCTGCTGAGCCTTTTCCAAACTAAGTTGGAGTTGGCCTCCAGTTGAATGGGATAATAATTATACACTTGAATTTCAATATTCTATTAATGTAGTAAAAAATCATAATACATACTTGAATGCTTTTACTCCTGTATGTACATACATGTGGGCACTCAGTTGATTCTTCTTTTTAAACTGTATATGACAAACATCACAGGTAAACAGGACTTGAACATGAACAGTATTTAAATGTCTCTTGAGATTCTGGCGATTTGCAAAAACTTTTAAACATTGTGGACAGCTGAAACATGATGAAATTTATTAACTCAAAACTAAGAGTAAATTTTTAAACAGAAAAGGGAAACTTTCTCTTTGGGTTTACCTGTATACAACATCATTTGCATGGGGCATGTGCACTGAAATTATGTGTCGATCCAAATGACTTTTGCTTGTGTATGCTTTGTTGCAATTTGGCTCATTGCAAGGGAAAGGTCTCTGAAAATAATTACAACGTGTATTCATTACCTGGCCTAGAGTAAAGAAATATTAAGACGTTTGGTCAGTGGGTCGTCTTAGCCTAATATCCAAGGTATGAAACTTACAATGTTATTGTGAGCTAGGAAATGTTGTGCTAATCTGTACGGTCTATCGAAATAAGACGCACAACCTTCATACGGACAGTAATACAATTTTTTCTGTTGTTGAACCTCCATGTTGAGTAGATTTCCTGCTGAGTGTTTGTTTATAATAGTTTAATTACAATATTAATCATATAACACGAGGGTTAGTAATATGTAAGCAAAATACAATTATAAGTCAAGATATTATTGCTTCTGTTTCTTAATTTTACGAGTAAATCCATTAGATATCCTATTTTTAAATCCTTGAAAATTAATGACAAAATGACAGTTGACGTTGACGGTTGAGGTTGAGATCAAGGAATTTATATACTAACTGCAGGGCGATTGTCTAAGGGCCGGTATTTCAATAACAGCTTATCTCGAAGTGATCCAGGATTGAAGTTAAGAACGACTTAAGTGTATTTCAATATAAGATTAAAGTTAAGCAGCACATAAAGTCCACCCTAACTAGCCTTAATCTAAGTAGAGGATTTCTTTCCCTTAAGTTCCGATCTGAGATTGGCGTGTGGCTACCTCAAAAAAAAGTTGCTTCAGGGTAAATTTTTTTGACCCGCAAAAATCAACATGATAAGGTAAGTAATGAAATAATGGCCGTTTGCTTGTTAAATAATAATTTTCTTACGCAAGCACGCGAATTAATAGGAGCCAAGTCTTTAGCGAAGCATAAACAGTTTTTTTTGGCTATAGAGAATAGCAACATTTGTAGGTTGATAGTAAAATGTCAAAATTGAAGTATTGCGTTTTGAGTGTTGTGGTCGCGTGTGATTTGTTTGTTTATGTAGTGATTTTAGTATTATTTGTTTCAATTCGGTATTGTTTCTTGTTCGGAATAATTTCAGAATGGAGAAAAAACGATGCACCAACTTCAGTGCAGTCGAGATTAATCTGCTGAAAGATATAGTCTTGAGTAAAGCACATATAATAGAAAATAAAAAAAGTGATGCTAATACATGGAAGACGAAAAAAAACTGTTGGGAAGAAATTAGCGTTGAATTTAACAGCAGATCTTTAAATTCAAAATCTGCTGAAACACTTCGGAAAAAATGGGACAACATGAAAAAAACTGTGAAAGATAAGGTGACGGGCCAAAGAAAATATGCTCTTGGCACGGGGGGAGGTCCTCCAATGCCACCTCCGAACCTCACCAAAGAAGAGGAAGGAATATTTAGCCTGATTAGTGTTCAAGCAGCAGGCACTGAGTCTGTTTGTGATAGTGACTATCAACCTGATACTCCTGTACAAGTTACAAGTCAGGCCCCCATAATAATAACAGATATCACTCTTGATATGACCAATAATGACAAAGAGAATTTGAACGCCTGTGAGGTAATGCTACAAGTTGTCAATATATTAAATACCAACCTGTTTCTTTTCATCTTTTTCACTACTCTGCTACATTTGTTTACTGACAATATTTAATGTTTTTGTTGTTATTATTTTCAGAGTATTTATTTGGAAAATGATTTGCAAGAGGACGAACTTCATAAGTGGAGTGACTACACTCCAAAAACATTAAGGACGAAGCCATCCCTACAATTAGTTACAGATGATGATAAAGAAAATCCCTTCCGCAGATACCGGAAGCGCAATCACACTGGTCAATTGACAAACAAAGCCTGGACTGAATTGGCATATGATAAAAAGGAAATATGTCAGATGAAAAAAGAACACATGAGAGCCCTTATTGCTGAAAGCGAATCAAGAAAACGCTACTATGATTTGCAAAATCAATTATTAGAATTAGAATTAGCAAAAAAAAAGAAAGAGGATTCACTTTCGGAAAATTAGGCTTTTACTGTTATTATAGTACCTAGCGTTTTCTTGATTTGCCTTCTTACTTGTTAATTTTTTTCAAGTTTAAGTAATTAAAACACAATGTAAATTTTAATAATTTATTTTATTACCCCTTGCTACAAATTATTAAAGTAGTGAATGTATGGCAGAACATGTGGAGAGACATTCTGGCTGCCTCTATAAAATGGATCTACTGGCACACTGCTAGTCTCCAAGATGGCCTGTTCAATCTCTGGTAAATTGACAGGTGGATCACCATTATTCATTTTTACTGCAACATTATGCAGTATTGCACAGGCCACACATATATGCTGCACTTTTGTAAGTGCCAAACGAATACCAAGTGCTAATACAGGGAACCTTCTCTTCAAAACACCAAATGTCCTTTCAATGGGGTTTCTGGTTCGAATTTGAGCTTCATTAAATAATTCTTCTGCTGTTGTAGTAGTCTGCGCAAGGGGAGTGAGACAATAATCTGTAACAGCATAACCACTATCCCCTAGCAGAATAGATGCATTAAATTCTCCCCTTTCAAATCTCTCTTTCACCAGACTATTCTGAAATATTCTTGAGTCATGAGCTGATCCGGGCCAACGAGCAACAATATCTTGAATGATCAAATCAGCCGTACATATGGCTTGAACATTTAATGAAAAAAATTGTTTTCGGCACCGAAAAGTCTCAGCCTGCGCACCACCTACAATGTTAATCAAAAACAATTACTTTGTAAATTGCACTCATTACAAAATTAAAGTGGAAATATTATACTATGGCAGGCAACTATCAACTGCAGCACAGATTTTCACTACTTAAAACTTTGTGACAACTAAAACAAACAAACAAACTAGACAGAATCTAGAAGCCAATAACAATGACTGCTTTGGAATATTTTAGTCTAATTTCTTTTCCTAACAAGTCACTCACCTGGAGATTCAAGTTTTATATGTGTGCAGTCTAGGGCTCCAACCACATTTGGGAATTTTGAAATTAAATAAAATTTCTTTTTAATTTCTGCAATATTTTGGTTTGTTGGCATTGTTATATATTTAGAACGTAGTTTTACAATTGCTAGTAACACTCTCCATATATGTTTTCCAGCTGTTGACTTGTGTATGCCAATAAAATCTCCATTGCATAGCAAAAAATTACCAGTTGCCAAAAACTTCAATGTTAGCAATAGCATTTGTGATGGTGTTAATGCTTTATTTCTGAAACAAAAAATAATTAATGAATTCGGGGTTACATTAGAAGTCTGTGAGGAATCTATATACCTATAAGTAGGTACAGGCATTCTTTTGAAATATTACCTCGTAGTAGGCCATTTGATTTCGTCTCTTATCTGTTCCAGCACAACGTATGCTGTACGTTTCGTTAGGCGAAATCGGTCGTAAAATTCACCTTCATTCCATTTTTGGAAATGATTCTCTCTTTTTCTATAAATCCGTATACGTCGTGGGGTCGTACAATAATTGATAAATTCAATAATCTCATCATCATCACTGCTCGAGCTAGAAGTATCTAAATAATTACTGAAACAAAAAACATTTTATAGTTATCTATTTGCCAAGTTGTAAAATCGTGGAGAAAGAGGGAAAACGGTAAGCAGGTACTTACGTGATACTACACAATTGTTGAGACAACTCTTCATTCATTTTTCGCAGCAGTAATGTCGTGAACTTGATTTTAAACTTGATTAATTATATTTAAATACGATCTAGAATTCAGACAGCAGAGGGAAGTAAAAAATTGGCAGGCAGAAGTGTCATGTTCATGTCAGTCAACTGTCAATGACAACAAAAATCATAGACAAATGACATAATCTGTTGCATTATTACGATTTATCCTAGATTGGCTAAGGCGAGGAAGATCCGGATTGAAATACGCTTTTGTCTTTCAAAAGTGAGACTTAGCTTAAATGCAGGACTTAACTTATGCAATAAGTTAAGGTAAGATTGAAATACCGGCCCTAACTCACAGAGCATGTAATTTTAAGAGTCGGAACTTAGAACATTTAGGTCATAACGAGTTTATAACGGAAGTGGTACCAATCACAAGAAAAAAACATGGCTACCAACATAAAAGTTTCACATACACAGAAATAGGGATGCCCAACGCATCATAGAGTTGTCATACCTTATCGATATTTAGTTTATCGATATCGATAAAATGCATACTACGCAGGTAGTAGGTAGGTTCCAAAATTTATTGATTTTAAAATAAAACTTGGTGAAATAAAACACTCATTTATATAACTTCAACATTTATTAATTTATATAAATTATTAGCGACCCGCCTTTGCTTCACAAGGGTAAACCGATCGTTACCAAACCGCTCCTAAGCCTTCAGAGTGAAGGCACAACTTTTCAGCAAACACCTCAATAGCTGGCTTGTAGAAAGTATCTGAAATGAAACATAAGAATTTGTTAATAATATTTCGGGAAAACGAAAAGTATCATAAAAGACTTACAACAAAATAAAAACAAACCGTCTTAAAAAAAGATAAATATCTCTTGAAAACTAAAGCCTAAAATAATTGTCAACATCAAAACAACATTTCATGTTGATATCTACGGGTTGTTTTGGAACTCAACTCTTTTTTTAGAAAACCCTTCAACAGTTGTTTATTTTTATGTGGTGATGCGGTAAGGCTTCACAAGTGTTATGAATGTGCTACAGAAACTCAGCTTTTTAAACATATTTATTATTAAAATATCTTTGAAAGTCTGTTTGTTATTTTTTACATATTAATAAAACTCACGTTTTTCTTTTTATAATTATTTACTTTTTGACTCTGAATAGGTGTAATGATGTGGAAATTTTGATAATTGTCTGTCAGTGAGAGGTAAAGCGATCAAATTCAAAGTTGGGATTGCATACCTTCCAACGGTTTCCATATTTATTGAAATCCTTTTTTCCGAAGAGTTAAGCACATACATTTCACTGCACATGTTGTTTTACTATTGGTAGATTCACCGATTCTTCAATACCAACAGCATTTAGCCTCTCCTAATAGCTGGAATAAAAAATATAAAACATTACTTCTCACTGGCTGTTTCACTGCAAATTTATAAAGTGTGATTTAAAGAAAGCACTCTTTACACTATCAGAATAACTAAATGAATATATAAATTATTATGCTTGGAACATGAAATTCTAAGATTAATAAAATTATAGATTCGCAGTATAATGGTGTCACAGGTAGATAATGTCTTTAGACACGACCAACATGAACCAAAATTATAATTTTGTATGTAGAAAAATATTTAAAACTTTTCTTCACTAGTTTCAGCTAATTTTGATTGGTGAGGGTTGTATTACAGATGTTGATGATGCTTTTAATTTCAAATTAGTGCTGTGAGAGTATGAGAACAAAATCACATCAGCAGATGTACTCACCGGTTTGGATACAGGGAAACCTTGGAAAAAAGTTATTTCCAGTATGCCAGGACTCCTTTATGACCCTAATCCCACAAACTTCGAGTCGATGTCTAGTTTTATGTTCAACAGTTCTAAATTATTCATTTTATCGTTAAAAATATGTGAGGATGAAATTGAAAAGCAAACCACTTCTAAGACGACGCACTGACTAGACACTCCACTCAACGTAACGTTAACACAATCACAGAAATTATTCTTGTAAGTTATATTCCCAAATCATACAGAAAAAGGAAAAACAAACTGAAAAACACAACACGAAGGCAGACATATTTGTTTCGGTCTCCATAATTTAGTCACGTGGTATCATTATTTAGTACTGTGATGTTGGTCAATCTGATTTTCTGACGTGTTTTTGAATGTTGGCAATGGATTGGGAATAAATTCCATACATTGACCTGAATGTTCTAAGTTACACAGGGCTGGTCTAACTGGTGGGAAACTGAGGCATAAGTGGATTGTTACTGGACACCTCTATATTTTATCGACTGTTATGCGACTAAGTTGAGAAGTGCCTCTAGAGCGTTAGAATATTTGCTTAAAGGGAACATTTAAATTTAATAGGTTTATTGAAATTTACCCTTTGACATGCCTTTGACAGCTATTTGATGCGTTCATTTCGCTGCATTCCGATTGTTCAACATCAAATTTATAATCAAACGGGTGGAAAGTGGCATCGTCTAAGACACTGCTCATGAGCAGTGTTTTAAGCTAGCCACCGGTCGAGCGGTCTGTGCCGTAGATATAAAAGATGGACTGAGCAATAGCTGAATAAAATTGGCCATACAGTAGTCATACCTATAAGTCTATGCACAATATGCAAATATTTTTTTCATCGCGGGCATTCTTTGCGAAACATTTTGGACATTTTGGAGAATGGCGCGTATAGTATTGCTGGGATTTGCTGAAGAAGAGAGGAAACGACGAGAGAAGACGCCTACGTGACTTAAGTGACCCGTTGCAGTTGCCAGAGAAGGAATTTATGGCAAATTTTCGATTGAACAAAGCTGCGTTTCAACAGGTTTGAGAAGAACTTCGCCCGTATTTACCACAACCTTTACGAAAAACAGCTGTTCGCAATGAACTAAAATAAGTATTTATTTCTAAATCACGTTTATTTAGTTTTGTTCCCAACTTGTTTGAAAGAGTATGATAATGTAAGTCATCCTATTTTTATTGTTTGTTGCAGATTTTGGCTGCATTAAATTTTATGCAAATGGATCTTACCAACGTAATATCGGTACCTCCTACTTGTTTAATATGCCCCAGCCAACGTTTAGTAAGTGTTTACAGCAGGTTACTGATGCACTCAATGTCCGGGAAGTACTGTTGACCACATAAAATTTCCCATGTCTCAGGTAGAGAGACAAGTCATCATGACACAAGTAAGTTTATAAAATATTTATGTGCCTTTAATATCTAAATGTCTATCTCTATTGAAAATATTCACCTACGCTGATGACACTGCACTTATTGTATAATAATACTAACCGGATTGCAATGGAAGTGGCTCTCTACTAATAATATTATAAAAGTGAAAGTTTGTTTGGATGGATAAATGGATGTTTATTAATTTTTCATGTGAAAACCATTGAATGCATTTGTATAGTTTGGCAAAAGTCGCTGTCCATAGTTCCTAGTGTCAACTAGGTGTTTACATTGATGAAAAACTAACCTAGAGCACCCACATAGAGGCATTATCTACATATACAAAGAAGCTCATATTCAAAACTTTGAAATTAGTCTCTCAGAGTCTATATGCATCAATAATCACCTATTGTAATTACTGACTCTGTTGATAGCATTTAATTTTCACAGGTACTGTGGCTCCTGAGATACAAGAGTATCTTTTTACTTAGGAGTTAGTTTTTTCTATTTAATTTTGTAAACCTTTTAACCTATGTGTTTTTTATTTGTTCAATAAACTAATATAATAAATATCTTTATGGAATTCAATTTTAATTTTTAATATGTTTGGTTGATTTCAGGTTTATGGAAAGATTGCACTTTCCAGGCATTATTGGGTGCATAGATGGTACTCATGTGGCTATAATTAGGCCTAATGATCATGAAGAAACATATTTTAATAGAAAAAAATTATCATTCTCTGAATGTTTTATTGGTGAGTAATAAGAAGTTTAATAATTGTGTTTAAATGTAAATACCATCTTTATATATTGAGTAAAAAAAATTGTTTCAGATTTGTGATGCACATCTCAACATTCTACATGTAAATGCATCATTTGGTGGCGCTGCTCATGATTATTATGTTTCGAATTAATGTTCCTTCAAGACTTATTTGGAGAGACTGCAAAGGAATCGCCAGAGCTGTTGGCTATTAGGTAGGTAACTATATCATTTACATAGGCATTTAAATAGATTATTTTGGCATAAATTACCAAAAGTGATTGATTAATCATATCAATGCAGTTAGAATGGTAGAACTAAAAAAGATAGATCTATTGTGCAGACCGTTATGTTGAATGGGAAATATGAAATAAAGCAAATATTATATTTCAGGTGATTCTCGATATGCACAGCGCCCATGGATGATGACACCTATCTTGGGCACAGCTCCCGGTTCACCTAAAGAATATTCCACGGAATTACATTGCAAAGTGAGAAACACTGTTGAGTGTTGCATTGGTGTTCTCAAAGCACGCTGGCGGTGTTTGCTAGCACACAGGGTACTACACTATGACCCTGTTACAGCAGCTAAGATAGTGAATGCATGCACTGTTCTACACAACATCGCCAATGCTCGAAACACTAGGGATATACTAGTACAAAGACTCTGGAATTCTAGGAATATGTAATTATGCTTCACTCAGACAGATGAGATAGCATTAAATACTATTGTTGGAGCTGCTGAAGATTGCACAACTAGGTATTTTATTAGTATAAGCTTAGGTTGTCCTGCTGAAGGACATTTTGCATTGTATAAATTCAATCTCATTATATAGCTGCATAGCCTAAGTATATTGTTTGAGTACTATTATTATTATTATCATCTGCAATGTTGTTTTTTCACAATCTTGTAAATTGTTCTTTATCAATTATCTAGGTGTTTTGCATTGTATAAATTCAATCTCGTTATTTTAAAGCTGCATAGCCTAAGTATATTGTATAAGTACTGTTTCTTTATTGTTTTTTTTTATTTATGAATTATATTTTTACAAAAAAGAAATAAAATACATTCTCCATAGATCTACGCTTTGGAATAGACAACTACCAGTACTTTCACAGTTATTATGTCTTGTGTCTGGGACTGTAGCTTCATTATTTAAATTGAGAAACAAGCTTTGATTGGATTGAATGAAATGAAATTAAAGCCAATTTTTAAAATATATAATAAATACTTTTATTTACAAAAACCCTATATAACAAAATAATTAAAAAAAAATTCAGAACTATTGTTCAGTGGTTTAGGTGCCAGCTATACAAAACAAATCCACATACTTAACTCAAAATTGCTTATCAACCACGCTACATAGCGTAATAATACATAACCTATCAACAGAAGCATATTTCTATGATTATTTGAGGACAATTTGATCGAAAAATTTTCAGTAGTTCAGGCGCCAGCCAACTCAAAAAATAACAAAATAAAAATTTCGAAAAAAATGATGATTTGGCATCAGAATAATAATAATATTCCACAAGTTCTATCACACAACGCCATCTAGTCCCAAGCTAAGCAGAGCTTGTGTTATGGGTACTAGACAACTGATAAACATACTTGATATATTTTTAAATACATAATTACACCCAGAGACAGAATAAATGATCGTACTCATCACACAAACATTTGTCCTGGGTGGGAATCGAACCCACGACCTCCGGCATAGCAGACAAGGTCACTAACCACTAGACCAACAGGCTTGCTGACATGTTATGCTAAGGAATTAAAATTTGTTTTATTTATCAGTCTAAATCACGTTTTTTTTGCAACAATCACTATCAAAAGACTACAATATTACGAATAATATATTATTATATAAAATATATTATGTATTATAATTATGAATTCAAACAAACACCTAACAGTTTTATATAACAAAGGTAAGACAAAATTGGTAATATTAAGCTACGTTGGATATTTGTTTCAATATGTAATTATAAAAATCATGATCTTGATTATGGTATAATTAGAAAATACATTGTGTGTGATTATGTCTAGTTTTAGTAATATTTTTCTTCTTTTCTGTGTAACTTGTTTATTACACACACAGTTGTTAGTTTTAAACCACTTATGTAATAATCTTTGTTATTTTGCATGCTATTGTTATGGCAGAATGTGTCTTGCCCTAAAATATGATATCACACCTTTTGTTTACCACATTTTATGCAAATAAAGATTATCAAATTAAATTATCTACAAAAGATACATCAAAATACAGATTATCAAATGACTCGAATTTGGGAATTGAAGATTTTGGGACTTTGAGAATTGCACATTCTGCCTCTGTACGATAATAGTTGAATGAACATTATTTTAGCTTGTGGCACCACATATTTTAGGGCAGGACACATTCTGCCTTAACAATGGCATGCAAATTAATAACAAATATTATGACCTAAGTAGTATAAAACTAACACAAATGTGTAATAAACAAGCTACAGAGAAAAGAAGAAAAATATTATTAAAACTAGACATAATCACAATTTGGTTTGAGGATCCACTTTTCGGATCTTGATTAAGTTAATATATTTTGTAGTAAGTTTAAAAAGTTGTTGAAAAAATCATCGATTTTGTAGTGTAATAGTTCTGGCCCTATAGATAAACTGGCAGACGATAATCGTTATCGCTCAGCAGTCACTTATACATTTTCAACTTTATACACTAGCGCATAAAGTTGTAAATGTATTAAAGGATGCTGAAAGATGACGAACGAAACAAAAACAATCTGTAAACTCCAATAGATTTTCAACTCTACAAGCTGTATAAAGTTGAAAAAGTATTGACTGCTCAGCGATAACGATTGTCGTCTGTTGTTTGTCTATAGGGCCAGTAGTTATATATGAACATAAAAGTGGCACCTCAATCTGTTTAGATTTTGTTTGGGAGGAGAATCAAAACTAGGAACACTGTGGAGTAAAACTTTTCACAATTTGGCATAATTTTGTAGCATTACTTACTACTGAACTAAACTTACTACTGATTAAGAATACCTATTAGGATACGAATAGTGGCTCCTCAATCCTTACATCATGAATCAAAATAAAAGGCTTGTTATTTTTGGTTCATGGCCCTGACAACGTCTACTAAAGCTTCTGTAGCAGCTGCTTGTCGCCCCATTTGTTTCTGCAGCCACTGCGACAGCCAGCCCCTCCATTGCGGCTGCCTGTTGCTCCTCTGCAGCAACACGACGTCTCTCAATTTCGTAAGCCCAGTGAAGCGTATTTTCAGGAACTGTAATGAATATAAATAATTAATTTTACAATTGACTTCTGTTTTAGTAAAATGGCTGTTGTAAACTAACAAATAGAATATTATACCTACATTGTCTACTCAACCTTCTGACTGGACGCAGCCCAGTGGATGGTGGAGCTTGTCTGGGTCCTAGAAATATTTATTTATGAATTATCACAATCTTCAATTTGGTTTTCATTTGTAACATGTTTTATTCTCAAAGATAAGTCATGTGATTGATCAGAATATATGTAATAAACAGAGGTCGGAATTAGGTAGAGTTATTTTAGTACTTGCAACGAAATGTTTAAAATATACTATACTAAAGGCCTGTACGTGCTTCGCTACGTATACAAAAACTGATAAATGAAGAACCGCTTGACCAATTTTGTTTAAACATCACATAAACCATCTACTAAATAGTTCGAACAAAGCCTAAACATTTGCTATGGATAAGTGAGCCCGTTCTTGAGTCATAAAATTACAACATAAAGTGGCATTGATTTTTATGATTATTGATTGATTCTCTGAAATACTTACTTGACTCATCTTAAGCGCGTAAATCAGCGGAGGGAGTGGGCATGGTTCTCAGGGACTGACTATCAAGCCATTCTTCTTCCATAGGGTCACTGGTAGAGTTGTCTGATGCTGGTATAGAAACAGGACAGGAGGATACCGAGTCTGCAAGCCTAATTTTGTCAGTCAAAGGCTCTGGCGTGTCCTTATCAACAGATGGTATCTGTAAAGTATTTATTTTTTATTACAAACACACAATATCCAATGATTTGACTTACAAACAAACACATCAAAAAATACTTAAATGTGAAAATGATAGCAAAGTTTAATAGTAAGATGAATGAGAAAAGAAAAAGAACTAAGATATAAATAGGTCCCAAATTCTATAGATAATTTTGATTTTGTTTGGGCCTCCACCAGTAGCAGTTGCAGACCTCCTGGAATCTGCAGCTTTGTTTTTGGTTTTGGCTTTAAGCTTGCATTAGGTACTTCGCAAAAACACAATGTTAATGTCATACAACCATTGTTAAGGTGCATTTATGGTAAGTAAGCTATGCTAAAACTTTTAGATTGTTTTTCTTTAACATAGTTATGTTTTCAACAATAAACATGCGAGGGTCAGTGGGTCGTCCTAAGGGGAGTCTATTTTTATTTAGATGATTTGTGAACTTACCTTTAATTATAAATTCTTTTTTAACTTGGGCTTGAGTTCAACGGCTGAGTGACATGAAAGGTTAATCTTCAATGCAAAACCACAAGCTGAATTAAGACGCCGCGGTGCAACTGTAAGAGGAAAAAAAGTGATTTAATTGAGTGGTTATACATTTTATTTTACTGTATTAAATCCATAATTACTTGTAGTTGATGTTTTTTTTTAGGATAAAGTATGTTTTACCTGTCCTCTCCTCTACTGCTTCTGACTTTCTATTTTGATAGAAATTAAATATCATGTTATAAGTCAGTAATTTTACCCCTTTTTTCTATTTAGGCCAAGCGCGCACTGCGATGAAAATCGTTTCGAAAAAAAATTGTCAATCTGTACACAACAGAAATGTACTACAATCAACACACTGCGAAAATAAATCGTTTGTGATTTCACGAACATAGTTTGCGAATTCATTTCGCAATATAAAAATCGCAACGATTAAATTTCGTAGTGCGCGCATAGCCTTAGATTAGAGAAATATCACAATATATTTAATTTCTTAACACCACAAACCTCGCTACAGGTGATAATTCTTCCACCAGACGAACCATTTCATGATTTAGAGAGCGATGCAATAGTGGTACTTAACCTCCAATAGAAAAGTAGATATTATTTTGAAAGGTGTATTCGATTGTTTATTTATGGTATAATCATAGAATTTCATTAATAAACTCAACTAACGGCCTGTCCCGGCTTCGCAAGGATGGTTATTTGTTTATTAAATAACTTTTCGTTGGTGATAATACAATTTTTGTTCTCACAGCAGTCACAGCAGCTACCCATTATTTCTTAATATTTTGAATTATCGAAATGTGTGTTCCAACATTTTTACAGCCTTTTACACAATATTTAATCATGATAAATCGTTTTTTTCACAGAAAACTTCTTTGTTGTGACCGTTGTGACAGACACTTTGACATTTAACTTCCCCATTCTTAGCGCGAATTTTACCTGTCAGTTGCATATAAACCACAAAAATATAAAATACTCCATAAAACCAACTATTCTAATGCTATTGAGGTACTCCTCAACTTAGCCGCGTAACAGTCGATAACACCAGACTACAATATCGATAAAATTAGAGGTGTCAAGATTAAGCAACCTGTCGCTACAGTTGCCCACCAGTTAGACAATCAGGGGGCTGGAAGGTGTACGAACAAAAAATCTCAAAAAAAATCAACTCTATCTTAAAAGCCTAGAGTTTACTTTTGTATAATGGAGTCAAGGAATAAAAAACGTTCCCGAGCGTGTGCGAGCGAGAAACCGATATAGGTGGAGTGTGTCTCTGTCTTGCCTGGTCACCGATTGGTCAGCGATTGAATCAATATGGCCGAAACATTTTCGCGTTGAAGTCTTATTTTTGTGTTCGCATGTTCTTTCTAATGTATCTAAGTGAAAACGCATTAAATATGGCAAAATCGTGTTGTGTGAAGGGGTATAGTAGTAAGGGGTATGCTGGATGTGGAATTTCGTTTTTCAAGTAAGTTTTAACTTTGTATACAACTTTTACAACTAGGGTGACCACTGTTTTAGATTGACATAAGGAAAATTCCAATTATGAATCACATAGATGCATGAAAATTGCTAAGCGTGGTACTCTATGTAGTCTGTGCTGCTAAGTTCGAAAATTCGAACAATTTATTCAATAAAATCATGAAAACGGTTTTTGATGGAACTAAAATTTTTCTAAGTAGTTCAAAACTAATTCGAGGTACATCGTATGTCATCGACTTGTTTTGCGACTCATTATCACCGTAGACTAGAAAAGGAGTAAAAACGCATTATTAACATATTATCATTGGACCTCGCGTATGGCGTTGGTAGTAGTTTAAAATCAAATCATTTATTTCAAGTAGGCCATATACAGGAACTTTTGAATTGTCATTGGCAATGTTTGTTTTCTAAATACAAGTATTTGTTTTGTTTCTAGATTCCCTAAAAATGAAAATCTGCAGCAGCGGTGGCTTGAAGTTTTTTCTTTAAAGAAAAAGTATTCAAGCTATAGCATAGTTTGCAACCGTCATTTCAAGTCAGAGGACATAATCATTCACAATTATGAGAAAATCAATTCTCAAACGTGATGCCATTACGAAACTTTATAATCATTTATAATAATTTAATAAACGTATTCAGTAAAATTATGTGTTGTTTTAGTATAGAAAAGCTCAAGCTTTTTTTTTTTTTTTTTTTTTTTAGGGTGGCAAAATCATCAAATGAGTCCTCCCACCCTGGGTGGGGCGGGAGGGACTGTCAGACTCTTACTGACTAAAATCCACCCGTGTTCCGTCGGATGCCCTTTACGTTCCGGGGCCACGGTATCCTGGATTAAGAAAAATCCGCGACCCCGGCAGGCATTTGGCCCCATAAGGGGCCCCGTCGGTGACGCGTGAAACACGACGCGCCACCGACCCGGGCTTGGTCCTTGGTCGGACGGCGAGCATACCCATTACTCACCGTCCGCAAGCCCGCTCCGCCGCTGTGCCCTCTGCTGTTCAGAGGGACACGCGTTGGAGCGTCCACCCGACAGGCTATTTGCATACGGGCAAAGAAACCCCTTAGGCACACAGTGCCTAAGAAGAGTTTTTGCCCGCATCCCAGGGCGCACCGTCCCGAAAAACTGGTCTTCCCCCCGGACGTATCCGAGAGGGAACTCCAGTCCACGGGCGCACGTGGAGGTTTCCTGTCTTAGCACCCCAAAAGCTCAAGCTTGGTCTATTTTTTGAATTGCATCCCTGTATCTATGCTTTAAAACCTCTTAAGGCGATGACAAGAGCTAATGTACCTCTCGCTCGCACGTTTCGACATTTTGAAAGATATAAAATCACTGATCCCATTTTTGAAAAATTGCAATCAACCATTTTGTGTGCAATCACATTGCACAGTTTAGTAAAAAAAAACATTTTAATCGATACAAGTTTACCTACTCAAAAGTTTGCTTAAGTACTAAAACTAATAATCTAGACCACGTTCTTCAAGTTTTTGCCACAAAAGAATAAATCTTATTTCTCACGTTTTAGATTTCCTTTGAAGATCGCTATCTCTTTTCCACAATTGCCAGGAGACAAGCATTGGTAGAAATGGAAAAAAAAATATAGTTTGGGGCTTATTTAATTAATGTTATTTTTAAGCTACAAGTAAAATAAGTTTGTGAGATTGCTTAAATTTGTATTTTACCATATTATTATAATAGATAGAAAATAGAAATCTTTTTTTTTGTAATCAAATCGACTGGTTTTTTAGTACGAACACACATCTCTATCTGAAATTCGATGGGTAAGTATATATGTTCTGTGATATCGATACACTTGGTGCAGCTCTAAATCGTTCTATCTATTTCGTGATTTGTCCCTAGTCGACATTAATGCGACGTACCTAATCCTCGATAAAATAAAACAGTAAATATGATTATTAATTCGTGAATTGTTAAAATTTCATGTGGTTCTAGTGTATTTTACTGCAGGTTAATTTATATTCCATCGTTAAACAGTGCATCAGTCAAGTCAGCTGACGTACGTAAACAAAGGGCATGTCAATATTTTGTGCAGTGCAAGTGGTGAAACATCTTCAAAGTGATTTGTGATATAAGCTGAATATTTTTGTTCCAATAAAATGGATATAGACGGTTCTTCAGTAACTGGGGAGATTGACCAAAATTTACTGTTACAATTTAGTTGTATGAACACAACAGACAGAGATGAACTTGTTAATCAAATGCAGAGACTCTTGGGCCCTAGTGTGAATTATAATACAGCTAGCTTCTTCCTGGACATGAGCAACTGGTGATTATTTTTAGGAGTAACAAGCTTTTATTATCAATCAAATGATAAGTCTACTAATCATTTCCTTATTCTTACAGGAATTTACAAACTGCAATATGTTGTTATTTAGATTATACATTGCCACCTAAGCTCCCATCCATGTCTCTAAAAGCTGCTCAAAACCAAGAGGCTGCAGTGGGGCCTGGTGCTTGGTAAGGATACCTACTATTATATTTTATTTCACTCCATATGTGTACATGTAGTTTTCTAATTACTGTGAATGACTCACTTGTGCAACACTTGTACAGAAGATCCTACATTTAAGCTAATGAAAGTGGGTAAAATATTGATCTATTTATAATAAATGCTTTTTCAGTTTTGAACAAAGTTGGAATATTGCTAATACCGGTGCAGAAGGGTGGCCTGGCAGCTGTAGATTGATACAAGCGGGTGGTGAACCATTAGGTGCCACTCCAGTTTTTGTTCCACCATTACCTGCAGGACATTCCACTACAGTTACAGTAAAGTTAGTAGCTCCCACTACACCAGGCACTCACAGAGGGTATTTTCATTTGGTGACTGAAAAAGGAGACCAAATAGGAGGTGAGTAGTGTTATTTAGAGATTTACAATAATAAAAGATATCTCTCTTTATTGCATCACCATTGATGCATCGTCAAATGATTGCATTTCGTATCATCATATTTCGAGTTTTTATTAATAATTCTTTCTTCTTCAATCTTTAGTCACGCAATGCCTAGTGTATTATAATTCTATCTACATGATGTAATTAATTTTAAGTTATTTTTTTAGACACATTATGGGTGGAAGTTACTGTGGAGTCAGAGATGACCATGGCTCTCGTTGAACAACTTGCTGCCTTGCCTGTCCCAAGTAGTAATGGTCAGGTATGTTTATAAAAGAACTTTATTATCTATATGACATGCAATAGCTGGACTCATAGGATGAGATTTATTATACATAGATTTTATTCTTGGTTCCATAGATTTACATAATATGTTATGGGTGGAAGAATGGGGGTGTGAAAGATATTTCCAAAATTCCAAGCTTATATTTATAATATTATTTATTTTTTAAAATATGGTTGTCATAGTTAACATTATGTTGATATAAAAATAATTTATTTCTTTCTTTCAGATGCCACCTCAAGATGACCAGATGTGTTGATGAATGGCAGTCACAAAATATTTTGTAAAATTTTCATTTATCTAACCTTGATTATGACTTTTCTTACTATTATTTATTTAGGTCAATATGGAGCAATCTTTTATCCTTCTTGTGAAATAGCCAAAGACATTATAATCACAACATAATTCTTTTTTTTTTGTATTCTTTTATTATACTATTGTAATTTATCAACTTATGTATGTTCATTTAAATGGCCAGTGCAATGAATTAGACCTAATCAAAGCCATAGCCAGAGACATTTGTTGTATATTACTGTATTAAACAAAAATAAACGTAATTTTCTGATATTGGTGTTTCTTGCAGACAAGTTTGATTGTTTATTGTTGACGCCCATGAATGTTTCTGTCTACAGTTTTGGTAAGGTGCCTTTATGAATTTTATTGCATTTTAATTCATCAAATTTTGCTATACAAATCGAAAAGACTCTTAATGGAAGGAAAATAATGTACAAAAAATACATTATACACTAAATGTTGATTAGCTGTAAGACAACAAATTAAGAATTTGTTAGATATTGTTGAATTTTACAAAATGTAATAATGATTTTATTAGGATTAATTATTTTTAGATTGCATTGCCATGAATGTAATAATTATGTATGGGGGATTAATTTTTAGTATAAATAAGCAAACATATAAACATAAAATAATATTGCTGAATAATTATATTTTCTTAGACTCATTTCCTTTATGTTAAAACCTGGTCAAGTATATATGTTGGACTACGTACAATGAATGATACCGTATTAGAAAATGTTATCCAAAAACAAAATTAAAACATTGTAGTTGAAACAAGACATGACAAAGTAATATTTAATTTAGCGGTTTTTGAAAATGTGCAGTATCTCAAAAGCTATAAGCATACAAGCTTATAGCATATATTTTTGTTTTTATTTTCACTCTGGTTAGAGGGGGGCTTTAAAGTCTTTCTTTCAAACCATGGACTTGAGAAAAAACCTGAAATCACGAAAAAAAAATCAGCTTCTCAGTACATTTTAACGAGGCGAAAATAGAAGTACTGAGCAGCTGATTTTTTTCGCGATTTCAGGTTTCATCCCGTACTAAAAGTTGTTCGTTATGATGAGTACAATGACCCCTGAAGAGGATTAAAACGATTCAAGGTAGGGACAAACTGAACCCACGTACGCAACGTGTTATTAAACCTAAACGGTTGAATTTGTATGCCTAGAAACACACTTATCAGTGACAGTATTGCTTATGATAAGTGTGTTTCTAGGCATACAAATTCAACCGTTTAGATTTAATAACGCGTTGCATACGTGGGTTCAGTTTGTCCCTACCTTTAACCATGTAGAAAGACCCCAAGGTTTCATGTTTTATTTTGTTTCAATTCCATAAATGGGTTCTTTTATTTCTTTTTAATCACCTAAAACGGTTTAGAGAATATATCTATTAACTATGGGGTAGTACTAGTCCAAGAGTTTCGGGATTCAGTGGCTATAGCATACAGACAGACATGGTGGATCTATTAGGGCTGACTAACTTAACACATATTACCTAACATACTACTCAGTTGAAACCTGATAAGTCGAAATTTTGTATAGAGGACATTGTTGGCATGATTTAAACAAGTTGTTTTAAAACACCATGTTTCTATCACACATTTAACTACTCTTACTGCAAAATGCCATTTGACATTGATCTAAGGGTCGCCACCGGGCCACCAAAATGAAGAAAAAACGCATCTGTGTATTGGGTTAGTCTTATAACAGTTGAACTCACTGATTAGTTGTTGATTGAAAGGTTTAAAAATGTTCTAAAGTGATTGCATCTCTGGAACATGTTGTGATGCATGGATGCATTTTTATTTTAAAGGTATAATAATCCTATCTCGACATACTTTCCATATATTATGTATGCATTTTGTGCTATTTACCAACTTACATTACTGTAAAAGTAAAATACATAGTTAAGAATATTGTTAAGTAATTGTATTACCAGAGCATGGTGTTAAGATTGCATGGTGTCTCGATTGCATGATGTGATTAACATTTTTATTTTGTAGGTATTATTATCTTATCTAGACTTTGACGCATTTTGGGCCTTACATAACTATCTTAAAAGACATTGTTCCAAATATTTCACACTCCAGATAAACCATATAGGTACTATAATACTTATTTTAAGACTAGTGCTAACTAAAGCTAAAATTAGGATGCAGTAAAGTAGTCGGTAATAACTACTCAACTAAACAGCCATTTCCATGTCAATTTTAGGATGAGGTTTGTAATTTTTGATAATGAAGTCTTCATACTTAAAATCATCAATGGAATCAATCTTACGAGCAAACTCCAAAGTGGGGAAAGGTGTAGGATTTCTTTGTAGTTGAATTTTTAATGGTTCTATGTGGTTCAGATACACATGAGTATCTCCTGTAGTGTGGATAAATTCTCCAGCCTGTTAAAAAAAGTAAAAAAAATATATTTAGATAGTTGCTTTTTACACTTTAAAATATAGTACCTATAGCATTTTATTCTAAAACATTTTTTTTCCAATTAGTTCTCACCTCTAATCCTGTAATGTGTGCAATCATGTGTGTCAGGAAAGAGTAGCTGGCAATATTAAATGGAACTCCCAAGCCCATATCTGCACTCCTTTGATAGAGGAGGCATGAAAGTTTACCACTTGATACATGAAATTGGGCAAGACAATGGCATGGTGGTAAAGCCATTTTACTCAGATCTGATGGGTTCCATGCACACATCAGCATTCTGCGATCTGCTGGACGTTTTCTAGAAAAAAGTTGAGTAAAGGTAGTTATAACACAGAAAATAATAAAAAAATAAATTACTGCAAAAGTGTGACTTGCCTTGAAACTTACTTGATTGTTTCAATAACGTTTTTTAATTGATCAATTCCCTGCCCAGTGTAGTCAGTCGTAGCATCAATGTATTCAGCTCCACTGTGTCTCCATTGGAAACCATAGACTGGCCCGAGGTCCCCTATAAAAAAAAGACATTTAAAATAAAAGTATTTTGATGGTTTATTATTACGGTTGATAAGTAATAATTTCAAGAATTCTTACCTTCAGTCCGGTCTGTAAATCCCAAGTTATCCAAAAACTGGCGAGAGCCATTTGCATCCCAAATGTGTACCCCCTTGGAAGCTAGTACTTTGGAATCAGTGGAGCCAGATATCATCCAGAGCAACTCTTCAATAACGCCTCGGGTAAAAACTCGCTTAGTGGTAAGTAAAGGTAGAGTGTTATTGCTAAGGGAATACCTTTGCATGGCACCAAAAATAGACAAAGTTCCAACGCCAGTCCTGTCGACTCTTTTGTCACCTGTATCAATGATTTGTTGAATGAGCTTCAGGTACTGAAACTCATCGTGATTAAAATCTACTTCTTTCGTGAATCCCATGTTTAGTCACTTCGTTTACGGCTCAAATACACACTAAAAAAAACTGTTTTTGATATCTTCGAGAGTTCATCAACCGATTTCACTTAGTAAAAAAGCGCGAAAATTGACAGTTGACACTAATGACATTAGAACGACACGAGATCGCGATGGAATCGCGCTCATACTTAAACCATCTTACTAGTGACTATACTCTATGTCAGTGACTATCAAGTTAGCCAATAGCCCTGTTGTTCTGTGGGATAAGACGGAAGAAGTCTAAAGACAAAAAACTAAAATAGCAGCATAGAGAAAACTGAAAATCATGAAAATCTTTCCCATAAAATAGGATGTACCCAATGTTTTCTTTCATTTTACTTCTATTAAGATACCACCACAACACAACAATTTTTGTCGTCCATTGTGCGCTGGTGTGCGCACAGTTCCAAATTCGGTTGCGATAAAATGACAATGGGGAAGGCCAGTCAAAGCTAATTGTAGATGGCGCCACCATACCTAAATCCTAATCCGACCAATGAGGTAGTACTATTTTGAAGTACCTATAAGATTTGAGCCAATGACGATGCTTGGGCCAAGCTATGCTAGCGCCATTAGTTCCCCAGTTGCCATCCCCATTCGTCTCATGAGCTACAGCTTGGCCAGAACGTCTTGAAACGGAACTAATCTTTTTATTTGCTGACAACGTTTTAAAGTATTTGATATTTGATGTGAACAAAGACGCAGGTTTGTTAGATTTATTATTGTGCCATAAAACTAACCTAATAAGTGAAAATAAATAAAATAAAATCATTCAAAGTGCTGGTAGCGCGAAGACAGTGGCGACTTCCGGTTTTCTACTGTTTTTTGCCAAGCTGTAGGTATTTCGTGTCTATCCCTATTACGTCACATTCACTAATACGTCACCTTGTTTATTTACTCGTCTCATGGTCTATTTCGACTCTTTCCCAACTCGTGCGACGATATGTACAAACGCCAGCAGGTCAACCTACCCGAAACTGTTAGATTTTACCAATCGAACATTAACCTTCCACTATTGTGATAAGGTTGAAAATCTTTTGAAGAAATTAGGCAGATTATGGTAGAATAGAATAGAATAGAATATACTTTATTGTACACCAAAATTTTAAAAACTACTGCTGTACATACATACGCCAGCACATCAACCTACCCCAAGCCCAAGCTGTCAATGTCGTTAATAGATTTTCATCTCTATACAATCTAGCTTCTGCCCGCGGCTTCCACCGCGTGGAAGTTAGAAATTATCTTACGGGAACGTATTACAGGAATAAAAAATATCCCATGTCCTATTCAGATGATGGTCTAAAGAGCTTCTAGCTTTGGCCAGCGGCTTCACCCGCGTGGTGTGTATGTAATCCCATGGGGATGTATTGCCGGATAAAGTTATTCTATGACATAGCCCAAGTCTGTCATGGTCTACCCATATGCTGTGCCTATATAAGCGTCAAATCCGTTCAGCCGTCTAAGCCTGAAAGCGCGAGGTATTACAGTCTAATCAAACCGATATTTTTGACGATAACTGTAGGTACTATCGCCCAATGTATATACTGACCACCGTAAAGACTATTTCTGCTTGCAGAGTTATAACTTTCACTTCCTAGGCCCTTTGTTTTGACCATTCATCCTATTCATAAAAAAGGGTCATCCATTTCATAAAAAAGGTGGCCAGTTCACAGATGTGGGATACTGCGCACGCGATTTTGTTTTAAAAGTGAGCAGAGATTACATTGTTCGATAGTACCTACGTTATCACATGTGTCGGACGAGTTGGGAAAGAGACGAAATAGAGCATAAGTCGAGTTAACTACTGAATTTAAAATGTCACTTACGGGATATCTTCCGTGATTATATTTTTGTTTGAGTTCCCGATATTTCGACGCTGTTGCAAGCGCCATGATCGCGGGTTAAACCCGCGATCATGGCGCTTGCAACAGCGTCCAAAAATATAATCACGGAAGATATCCCGTAAGTGACATTTTAAATTTAGAGACAAACCGTGAAAGTTTAAAACAGTGTTGAGTTAACTACTGGATTGTACGTGTTGGTTATTTTTGGGCACGATCGCGGGTTAAACCCGCGATCATGGCGCTTGCAACAGCGTCCAAAAATATAATCACGGGAGATATCCCGTACAGCTTGGCAAAAAACAGTAGAAAACCGGAAGTCGCCACTGTCTTCTCGCTACCAGCACTTTGAATGATTTTATTTTCACTGATTGCGTTAGTTTTATGGCACAATAATAAATCTTACAAACCTGCGTCTTTGTTTACATCAAATATCAAGTATTTTAAAACGTTATCAGCAAATAAAAATATTAGTTCCGTTTCAAGACGTTCTGGCCAAGCTGTAAGTGACGTTTTAAATTTAGAGACAAACCGTGAAAGTTTAAAATAGTGTTGAGTTAACTGGGCTATATATTGGAGATTGGCCCAACTACTGGATTGTACGTGTTGGTTATTTTTGGGCACATTAGCGTTTGATTGTGTCCCTCTTTGTTTAAGCAATATGTATTACATCCTAATGTATAGTTATTGTTAACTGTTATCGCTAATGACCTGTGATGTTAGAAAGCGATCTTAAATAAATAAATAAATAAATAAAAAATAACCAGATGCACAAGGTGACGTATTAGTGAAAGTGACGTAATAGGGAAAGAGACAAAATAGCTAATGAGACGAGTTGTCATCGCAACCCCAAATGGAGATGGCAACTCAAAACTATTCGTAGATGTCGCTGCGATCGTTGTCCCATAAGTCAGATTACTGTATAGCTTGTACAAAAAACAAACACGTATTTTGTTATAAAAATTGAGTTTATTCTAAAAAACAAATATGGGAAATTATTCGTCAATGCAAGTGCATATACTAAAACCAGAACTAAGACGCCGCGGTGCATCTACAAGAGGAAAAAAAAGTGATTTAGTTGAGAGGCTAGAAATTTGATTCTACTACATTAAACACACATTTACTTGTAGTTGGGATTTAAAATTGTAATTTTTAAGTATTTAAGTAAGTATTAGGTACATGTGCTAGCCTCTACAAAGAATACCTATAGTACTGCTTCTGACATTCTATATTGAGAAATATGTCATCAAGTTTTGTGTTTGTCTTCTTCATCTAATTTTACATCTGTTTTATAGATTGGAGCAATATGATAAGAATTTTTACATCCTAACACCACCACTATCACAAATCTCGGTCCCGGTGATAATTCTTCCACCAGACGAACAATTTCATGATCTAAAGAGCGATGCAATACTTAACCTCCAATAGAAAAGTAGATATTATTTTGAAAGGTGTATTCGATTGTTTAGTTATTGTATAATCATAGAATTTCATTAATAAATTCAACTGACGGCCTGTCCCGGCTTCGCAAGAATAGATATTTGTTTACTAAATAGCTTTTCCTTATCGATAATACAATTTTTGTTCTCACAGCAGTCATAGCAACTACCCATTATTTCTTGATAGTGTGAATTGTCGGAAATTTGTATGTTCCATCATTATTACAGCCTTTTACACAATATCAGTCATTTTACATCAATAAAAGCGTTTTTTTCAGAAAATTCCTTTGATTTGACAGTTCTTTTGGGACACTAATGTCATATGTCACTTTGACACTTGCCTTCCCCATTCGACTAGGTGAGTAGGTACTCGACTGTTCGATTTTCTTCTGGGATCCGGTGTAATGTGAACATTCTGTCTAGTGTCCGGTTTCCGGCAGATCTACCGGTCCGGCATAGTGAGAACTAGGCCATAGACTTTTTTTGGACTTCACTAATTATTGTTAATTCATCATGGTTAGATCAATAATTAAATAAAGCGGATATTGCGAACTGCTGTTCTTTTTAATCGAGATGTACCAATTAGTACCTATACCCTATAATTATTATCAGCACAGATTATTAGTCTATTGCGTTTGCGATCGCTATCTTTCGATACGTACGTATGATGTCAAGCTCATACTGTACTTTAAAATTCGAAGTTATTCGAATGGGGCGGAATGAAAATGCGCCGAAATAGAACAAATGGGAGCTAAGTCATGATTGTCTTAGTTCCCAAGTATGGCCATGCACAACAAAGAGTTATACAACTCTGATAAAAACTGAAGGGATCGCGAGACTATCCAAATTTGTAACCGTGACCCTGGAACGTAAAGGACAATTGAAGATGAGTCTCACAGTCCCATCCGATTTTTTTATCAACCTACACTGTCCCACTGCTGGGCAAAAGCCTCCCCCAAGTCTTTGCAAGTGTTCTAGTCTAGCGCCACTTCAAACCAGCCCTCACTGTATGAATCGGTATGAATAGAACTCGTCTCGCCACCTCTTTTGTTTTTACCACCCAAAAAATTTAAGAGGTGGTTGCGGATGTGTTTTGTGTTGCCACGAACGAATTCTATTAGAGTATTACAATAATATATTGTGGAATTGGTTACATTTGCATGATTGGGCTCTAAGAACTTCTAATTCGGCATAATGTACATTGTATAATATGATGCAGGTTATCAGGTACTGTCTACTGACAAAATAAAGCTGAAAAGTGTGTGTGATTGTACTTACGCTAAATGCTAACTAACCCAACCAAGCCTCACAGTTTTTTGAATGAGAGCTTGGGCGTAGGAAGCAATAAGCCGGTGCCGGAGGACATACATCCCATACCTACATGTCGGCTGTCCTTACATGTAGGTAGTTATAAGACTGGTAAAATATCATCGCTTCAGAGAACACTGGAGACCAGGATTCTCCCTGGAAAATATTTGTACATGGGGACGCCCAAGTCGCCCATGGACCTTGTTGCTTCGGCATAACTCGGGGCATAGACCAGTACTAAATCTTCGAGAACCTCTACGTTCATAAACTTCTTCGTTGACTGCACGGTGACGGTTGCCACTAACAACCGACAAATAAAGTGGACCTGTGAACAAAGTACAAAAATATTTTTAAAATAATTACATTTGTTATTTTAATAACGACGTTTTTCAGGTTTTTCCGTCGATAGAATCTTACAAATTTTAATATTTAGAATCTCAAGATAAGATAGAGTAGGGACCTACAGCGTGACTTTGTAACTCGCAGTTTGAAGATGTAAATTAAAACCACCAGTTTGTTTATTTTCACAACTAGTTATTTGTTTACATAGCTAGTATCTATTAACTACTTTACTTTATTGTAAATTAGCAATTTGTAAAAGATGCCAGCATTCGAAGCGCCTAGTGTCGAGTTGGGCAGTGCGCCCCGAACAACGACTATAGAGCCTTCACCTTCACCATCGGAAATTTCTAGTGCCAGTTCTCCTGAACCACCAGCAATACGAGCTACACCATTATTTAGGTAAATACATTCCTATTCCCTATTACTTAACTCATTAAAGTTATCTTTAACATAAAATGACGCCTGGGCCTTTTGGCTGTTCTTAATTTTTGAAAGGGTTGGATTGGAGACTTGTTTAATCCATCTTCATTAATTTTACTAGTTTTGTTTAAGTCATATGAAGAAGTAGACAACGGATCTTTTAGCGCAAAACGGTTAACTATTCTGTATTAAGGTATCAGGTAACGATAGCGTCCGTTGCGGGGCCCTAATCCAGGAGTCCAAATGCCCAGCTATATGGGGCCGAACTTATAAAAAAGGATGATTATGCTAGTCAGTGGCGGCCTTAGGGGGGGCGAACCGGGCAACAGCCCGGGGCCTCGCGCAACAACCAAGAAAAAATAGTTATTTTTATTTTAAAACTTTTGGTTTTGACCCTAACTAATTACTTATTACGGCTATAACATACCGACGTCCTTATGTACACGACGCCGCCGCCGCGCCTCTAGGCTGTGTATACGGTCGCTACCGCGCCGTCACCGCGACGCCAATTCGCTAGTGTTTGATTGATCTAAAAAAGGAAGTTTCTCATTTCGGCCGTACCTAATGTTTTTTTTTATGTTCGCGGATAACTTCTTCGTTTATGACCCGGTTTTGATGATTCTTTTTTTGTTGCAAAGAAGTTATTTCATATTATTTAGCTCCACTCGATTTCTTTGGTTTTCCATCATCAAACCTTAATTTCCATAACATGGGACCACCCCTTTGAAATATCTTCTTTCCAACAAAAAAATAATCAACAAAACCGGTTCATAAACGAAGAAGGTATCCGCGAACAAACAAAAGTAAAACATAATATAGGGCCGAAATGAGAAACCACCTTTTTTATATAAATAAAACACTAGCGAATGGCATCGCGGCGGCGGCGGCGTGGTAGCGACCGACCGTATACCTACAGCTTGGCAAAAAACAGTAGAAAACCGGAAGTCGCCACTGTCTTCTCGCTACCAACAATTTGAATGATTTTATTTTATTTATTTTCACATATTACGTTAGTTTTATGGCACAATAATAAATCTTACAAACCTGCGTCTTTGTTTATATCAAATATTTTAAAACGTTGTCAGCAAATAAAAATATTAGTTCCGTTTCAAGACGTTCTTGCCAAGCTGTACACAGCCTAGAGGCGCGGCGGCCGCGGCGCCGGCGGCGCGGCGTCGTGTACATGAGCGCTTATAATGACTTCAACAAGATAAAAGTGTATTGATATTATGCACTCCAGAAATATTTATACTTAATAATGAAGTACCTACTGTGATGCAATTCAGAGCTCTGGCTATGCCTCCACCTGAACCGGAGCAACCAGCAGGGCAAGATGAGCTGGAACGGCGTCTGCCGGGCTACAGGCGTATCGTCATACCAAGAGAATTAACTTTGATAGAGCTCTTGGTGAGTTTTCCAATAACTTACTTTCTTAATCAAATAAGCACTCAGACATTGTTTCCAAAAGTTTTAACTTCTTCTGATCTTTATGTTCCTACACTAATATTTTAAAGAGCTAAAGTCTCGGGAACTACTGAACCGCGTTTGAAAATTCTTTTATCAGCTGCATATCCTATATCATTCCTGAATACATTATTTTTCTGAATGTGGACGAAGTCGCGGGCGGTTCCTAGTCTTATATAGACAGCAGTAAACCGATGGTCTTCCTTTTTCCTCTTTTGTCAATTCCAAGCTCTTTTGTCTATTCCGTGGTCGCTATCAAGCACCAAGACGCGCGGCAAAAGTTTTAGCGTGAGTGGTCCTCCACGAAAGGCATACATCATTGATAGCAAACCAGTGATCGATAGCAAAAAGATTTTACTCTATAGCTCATTGTATATGACCTTTGCAAACAGTCTCCTATCCAAGGCATCCTTGCCTCTTGATTTAGCTACGTGCACTTTCCTTTCCCCAGAAATATCGGGTAAAATATCGGGAGTATTAATAAAATACTCTTTGAATTTAATGGCTGCTTCTGATTGGTTATCTCTCAGACTCAGATTGGCAAATTCGGTTGTTGTTTGGTTACTGCTAAGATAGCAACCGAGATAGAATATTAATATCCAGTGTCAATAAACAGACACAAAAAGCTAAAGCTGACACAATTTTTTTGGCTCAGAAACAAAGCAGCGGTGTAGCAACAGATGACGAAGTCTTGCATATTAGAGAAGCTAAGCTCCGCGTGGTGGCAGATCGAGTTGGCTTGAGAAGACTCCATGTTTTGTCTCCAAGGCTCTGCATGTTGACTCTTGATGGCAGCGCACTTTCATCTTTGCGTGATCTTGGCATCGGTTTAGTTCATCTCAAAGTAAGTTCGAACGTATCGCCATAAATCATCTACGCTTAAGTGCCTACTTATTCTCATTATTTTGAAAGCTTGCAATGCTTACAAAGCATTGCTTGTAAAGTTAAGTTTGTTTCTAAGTATAAAATGTTGCAATATTGCAACAGCTTCGAAATATCGGGAACTAAAAAGAAATAAGTACCTATTTAATTACGGAAGATATCCCGTAAATCACTATCAATCATTTTAAAATATTGCTTGTACTTAGTATTTTTTGATTGGTTTATTTTTTGCTTCTTTCTTTATCTTGTTGATGGAGGTATCAGTTGTCTTTTGAAATTCGTGCTGTAATGAATATTGGTTAGTCGGCACTCCTGTTAGTCGGAAGGTAGGTTATACTACTTGTTAGGGACAAGCAGTATAACCTACCTTCCGTCTTCTTTCGTTCTGAGCGTCTATAGCAGAGTGCATTTTGACAGAAGCAAAAAGGTTTACAGTGATCGAATTTTTACCAGACTGTTTTCTTTGTTTCTCGTTCCTCCTTCTGATGAGTATTTGTTGCCTAATTGCTCTCAGCTGTATGTTGCTGCCGTTTAGTAGTGCAATTAGGCAAGAAACACTGTTTTCTACGAAATTTTATTACAATTTTCTTGTCATGGAACAGATATTGAGCATCAACCGTTGTGGCTTATCGACTTTGGACGGCGTATGGGGTTTAGGTGCCTTGAGAGAGTTGTCTGCTGCTGGCAACCGCATTCAAGACTTGCAACCATTGGCTGCGTTGCAGAAATTGCACACACTTAATTTGGCTGAGTACGTCTTAATTAATTCGCTTGATATTTCATCTAAAATCATCGCAGAGTTATTTCATTTTATTGTTCTTTTGAGTATCTTCATAGAATTCCAGTTTCCGTTGCTATATTTTGACGACAACTTAATTTTCATAACCTCTTCAATCTCCACTTTACAGTAATCCAATATCGGACGCGGGTCGACTGTGGACGCTGGGAGTATGCACGGGTCTGCGAAGACTCACTTTATCTGGGACTCCAGCAGCTGATGACTTAGACTACCGCTCTCGGGTCGCCGCTACATTGCCCATGCTCGTCCATCTGGATGAAAGACCTTTGCATACTGACATTGAATGTATGTATTTTCCAAAAAAAAACTCAAAATTAATTGGTCAGTGCCGACCCGAGTCTTCATTTTGAGACAAAAAACTGCATGGTAACAGAATTTAAAAAATTAAACCCGCACGAAGTTTGTGTTGCGTGTTCGTAATTGTTGCGATTTTGAAATAGATTTGGTTTTTGTCAAGACAAAAAAATCTCAATATAATTATTATCATCTATTTTCAATTTGACTATAGCTTTAGACATTTACTAGATATCTACCGTATTACCACAAGAAAGATAAACATCTGTTGAACACTTGTCTAAAAAAACTGTCAACGTCAAAACATTTCACGTTGTTATAAGGGTCGTTTTGCAGTTATATTTTTTTTACACCAGATTCCGCAGGCGCCGCAACCGACCTCCGGATGCGGCGGCCGTGGAGGCGGAGCTGTACGAGGGCTACAGGGCAGCGAACACCGTCCTCCGCGACGAGATCTGGCGGGCCAAGGAATTGGCCCGCGAGAAGATGCTGGGGACTCTGGACGGGGACCCATGGGGGCCCCTACAAGTGGGTGCGCGAAAAGCTCCGTCCCTGGGCTCCCCCCGTTGACTAAAGGGCTATTGAAGAACACCGTGGATTTTAGTCAGTACGAGTCTGACAGTCCCTCTCGCCCTGCCCTGGGTAGGAGGACTCATTTGATGATTTTACCACGAAAAAAAAAAGACAACATGTTCAACAGATGTTTATGTTTTTGTAGTAAGGTGGCTAGTATCTATATCTATAAATACAGCAGTGTGTGTATGTGTTTTTTTTTAATCAACTGTTTCGATTATTGGGCAGGAATATAGATTTTTCGAAAATGTAATGATGCAATAAATTTTAGTTTTCATCAAAGTCGGCGCATTTCAATATTTTTCTCCTCGTAGTTTCGGTTTTGGACATCCATACCCAGTTAGAAAATTCAATCTGTACCTACCTATATCGGTACAACATAATGGAAATTGTGACTGCTTTGAAGATTAATAAAACATTATTTCACTAGACGACTCTGATGGAATACTCGACGGAGGATCGTCATCTGAAAGCGAACCTGAGGGTGAGCCAGTCCTATTGCCGAAGGTTACCGAGTCCGCATCAGAAGCTGAACCAGGGCCTTCCACATCCCATGAAGTAAGGTTAAGCTTCGCTTGAGTAGTGATCATTTTAGCACCCTGACTTGCATTGATGAGATTAATTTTGTTTGTACGAATTGGAGGTGCAGGAATGCAGCCTTTGTCTTTTTTGGTGCCCTTGGGGTCTAGTTGGCTTATCAGATCTTTGACAATGAGTCGGGCCCTAAACACCGCAGACTCTTGTGCCTACACCACGCACCACTTTGTGCCCTTTAATATACCTACTTAGCTACGCCTAGCGTTGCCAGGCGTCCGGGTAAAGCCGGACACAGTCAGGCTTTTTGGTTGCGTGTCTGGCCATATTAGACCGTGTCCGGCCTGTCCGGCTTTTGTAAGGGTTTTTAGTTTCATATGTTTTATATTGACTAGCACTAGCCGCGCTCGCTTTCTCGTCTTTGCTCGGCGAGAGGAACCATTTAGTTGAACCGAACCTTCCTTTAGTTTTGAAAATTGGTCGTGTTATATTAGGACAAAAAGTTAAAAGTGTCCAGTCTTTTCACCTAAATGTCCGACAAAATTGACTGGTCTGTCCGGCTTTTCGGTTTTAAAGCCTGGCAACCCTAGCTACGCCTATAGATAACCTCTTCGTTACGCTTCTGCATTTTCATTGCATTATCAGAGCATAAGTATCGAAACCCTTAATATGGCGCATCGATATTTATCTGGAAGGCTGTGAAAAGTGAGGTCATTTCACCATCATCTCTATCATGATATAGCTAATAAGCAGTAATAATGTTAAATATCACGTCAATGAAGGTAAAGCATGACTCGCTCGGATTTGAGAAACTGATTAATGATTTAAAGCCCATATTACGAGTAGCTGTTAACATTTTTAAGGGATAAACCGCTTGAGCAAAGTGAGGACATATAAGATACCAGCTACTTGTCGGAAATCATTTGACTGCAGCACGATGGTTTTCCATAGGAAAAAGAAGTTCTAATGACATAAAAATGCTGAATCTTATCCTATGCATACTTGGTCCACACTCTAGGCCACAGGCCTAGCAATCTGCTTATAGATTTGGGTATTGGAAAGTTTTAACTAAGTAGTATTTTGAAAAACCACAAAGTATTGTGAATGTTACACTCAAGTAGTGGGTGGAATAAAAAGATTATTAAAATTTTATTCAACCTTTAATACTTACTTGAGGTAACTTGACGACAGTCATATGCGTCATTACTGATTATGCGTGAAATATGAAAGTCGTCAAGCAAATCAAATTTGATGTATGTCTATAATAGATAAAAGTAATATCAATTACTGATCTTTAATCTGATATGATGCGAGTATACTAAGAATAGATACACAAAAAAAAAACTAAAAATTACCTGAGTACGCACATAGAGGTTGTGTTCCACCTCCTAGCAATCCACCCCGGGTAACGGCATCATAATTTCCCCTGTTAGCTCCAAATGACGATGCGCAGGAGTTCCACAGCTCCTTTTTCTGGGTGATCGATTTTAGGATATCGAGATGTAGGTATCTTATTTCCGTGTTTAGGCCATGTTCCATATTGGCCATTCCAAAAGAAAGGATAGTGCCATTTCAAATCACAAGTGAAAACAAATTATTTTACGATGTCATTATGTTACAGTCATTGTAAATACTTAAGCTTGGCAGAACAGCTTAGGCCTGACAACAATGGATACTTCTTAACAAAACTGTAAAATGTTACAACACGGAATGTTCTCTTTTATAGGTGGGTACTCATGCGGCCGTAAAATAATTTCAATTACTGTCTTGCGTATTTACGAAACATCTGCTTAAACCAAACAGATGCTTATTTTGTGAAAGTAAGATAAACACACAATGGTTCTTTAAGTAAAGGGTTACGGCAATCATTCAACATTACAATCACATCAATTCTCGTCACGACTGTCCACATGAGTCGATAACATACAAAAACGTAGATGACTACCAATTATATTTGCCTACGTATGAAGTGTGGTACGTGAAGTAGGTATATAGAGAATAATAGAGATTCCCTTCAAATGTTACCTACTCTTTTGTGGATCTTCAACAACATCTTATTTATAAAAACACGTGAGCAGGTTGGAAAATTACCTAATGAGCAATGTGAGTTTCTGTCTTTAGGTAACTGTTAGCATTGATTTTACTCTCTAGGCAAAGGCGACATGACTTCCAGCTGTTTCTATCTAGGGCCAATGAGGACTAGAATAAACTCATTGGTTTAATTCACTTGGCCTCGCCATGCACCATCTTCTACGAGATCTGCTGCTTTGCCACGATCAACGACCATTTATAACTAGACGCCTCATGCATGATCTGACTAACGAAAATTATTCTGTCAAGTCGCTGAGGTACGACGTAAGCGAGGGAGACGGGGTACTACGTTCTGATTGGCTAATACTGCGTTCTGATTGGCTAACTCAAGGTCAGTGCGACACGGGGACTCACAGGAGTGGTCGAGTCACGACGGTTTTAAGATTTTTTTACCTCATGTGTTGACAGACATCGGTCGCCTGTGATTAGGAGTCTAGTTATATATGGTCGTTGGCCACGATGCATAGTAGCAGCGTTAGAACTCCGTCTATGGCTATTTTGGCAAACAAATTATAGGACAGCAGTTAGCAGCCTTAAGAAGAGTATGTTAATATATCTGACCGTCTGTCGAGCACTTAATCCGGCTAATTAGGTAGGTACATAATTACCCATTAATAACACTCGGATAAGGGTTGACTATCATTTCTATCAACACGAAAGATAAGCTTTATAGAAAGGAAATAGGTAGTTTTTAGTGACTAAATATGAAATTCGACATTTTAGTAGGTATTTCATAACCAGGTAGAATGAATGATGATGATCAGAGACATATTTATACATTGTACGCGTGTATATCTTCGTCACGGTAATCATTTATACTGTCATTAAGTTATCAATTATGCCGTGAAACAAGGGGATAATAAGTTAAACGCATAATTGGACGTTAATCCATATAATTACGGTGTCATAATCGATTCGAGTCGCTTATTAAGATTAAAAATTATGCACACAACTTTTAAGTGTATCACATTATAAAAATATTATTTTGTCTTTACTACAAAAATATTCTATCTCCCTTGAATTAGGGCCAAACTAAGCGGAAAAGCCGTTAATGGACGTTTAGACGAACATTTAAAGACTTATCGCGAAAATCAACGGGAAATGCCGTTAGTGTGTCCGGCTGTTGCGGACCGACCGTAGTCTGCGTAGCCCGCTTCTTGATTCCTAAGATTTTCTCGCAGGATATACCAGCTCCACAAGACGAACACGAAGGTGAAGTTGATGATGACAATGTGAACATCGAGAGCCGTCCATCACGTTTACGGATTCTCCGTCGCCCAGCGACTACGGAGAACGCAGGCATTCGACCAACGCGCGCAAATCTACCAGCCAGACCGAAAACCGCTCACGACAACCGTCGTGATAATACTGACCAGCGGACTAGACTACAGATACTGCATACGCTTTTGGGTAAGAATAATATAATAAGAATACTTTTTTTTCGGAATCGACTGGTTGTGGATGTATTAAAAACAGAAGAGTTGTCATTCGCCTAGTTTTGGCTTGGCTAATAGAACTCGACACTGCATAAAATTAAATGCGACAAAATGTTCGAGCAGATTCTGCTCCTATAAATGCACTGTCATATTTCCGGCTTAGTTTGAAGTGTAAGGGTAAGGTGCTGTCAGCCGTTGAAATCTGAAGCCTGATTTAGCAACGCCCCTAAGATGGTGGACTCATCTGCAATGCTTGTCTTATTGTAGATTGGTAGCTCTTCGTGGAATTTTTGTGTAGTTTTTTTTTTATGTAAGTTCTTTACTGTCACTTCTCTGGGAGCGTCTACATACTTCCATTATATTTCCACCAAATTACTCCTACTACAGAAAAACAGGCAAAATGTAACACATAAACAAAAAAATTTGGCTACGAAAATTACGCGGAGAATAGTTTTTGAATAGTTTTTCGGTCTAAGGGGGAGGCCTATGTTCAGCAGTGGACGTCTTCCGGCTGATGATGATGATGATGATAACCCAGATAATATTATATGTGTTGAAAAACTCGACTGTCATGAAGTTTATTTAGTTTTTTGCTATATTAAGAATAATTAATTCGATTCTTTCTAAAGATGATGACTGGCTGGGCAGTGGGAGTAAACTGACGTCGGTGGAACCAGTCTGTGGGAATATAGCGAGAGGTCTGCGTCGCACTACCAGCACATACTATCAACGCTCCAGAGGTATGCTATTTCATTTAGTACAAGAACACCGCCCGCGACATTTTCGGTAGGTCTTGTCACTCAGGTACAATGCAGCTTTAATTTGATTGTTGAAGACAATTTCAATTGATAATTTAACGAAATGTTTACCTACGCACTACGCATCTGACAGTATTATTCCAGCGGCAAAAGAACCGTGCTTATTACCACACACACACACTGTGTAATGAGTTCTTACATCTTGTGGCCGATGATGTTTATGGGAACTTTCTCAACATGGTAGTACCTAACGCAAGCGAATAAATAGACTTACTGCAAGCAACACCCTAGTCCACAAGGTTAATTAGGTACTTAGCTTAGCGGATCTTCCTACTTTCAAAATGATGGTACCATGAGTTACTGCGGCCTTAAAATGGAAGGGGCAAAAGGAACAGGATGAGATTTAAGTATAAGGTCTGATACTCTTTCCGCTCCACCCAGAGATAGAGAAGAGAACTCTTTTGATGATTTCTCATCATCATCTGCCTAGCCTTTTCCCAGTCACATGCGGCACTACATGTGACTGTTCATATTACCCTAAGCTGATAGAAAATTCGTTTTTTAACCGACTTCCAAAAGGAGGAGGTTCTCATATCAATAAAGTGGAAAATATGAGGATGGTGGCCCCGAAGGGGCAGCGATAGAGCCCCTATATTGGGGTCGGTTTTCAGTCGAACCAGATGCAGTGAATATCAGTATTTTACATGATGATTTCCCAACAAAAAACTCGTAGTAGATCTTGACTTTCAATTTTGCGCGTGTTTTTGCATTGAAAAAAAAGAAAAGAAATACTTTCACACTATACAAGTACCTACTTATATCTCGTTGACTTTTTACCCAAAAATTCTCTGAGATTAAAAAAAAAACACTTGCATTATTAGTTTCTCTTTTCATTCAATTTTTATATGCAGTGTCGCCGCACACGCTTTGAGTGTTGTGTTATTCCAGAAGGTAGGTTTTTAGAAATCTTCCTGCTTTTGTCGCAGATAGCTTGGGGTCGCCGCAACGATTTTTTATTTCAAGCTAACTATACAAGTCTACAGTAACCAGTGGAAGTTTGACGTAATCAAATGTCTAAGTAAAAATATGCCAAACCCAGTGAAGTACTCAGATTACGTAAACGTTGTGACCTCGACCTAAGGTTAACTTGTCATGAAGGTTGTAGAGAGAAAGCTGTGAAAATGTGCGTACTCTTTGTTAATTCTGCTAACACGGCAGGCTCATGAGATAAACAACAAGGCCTTGTCCTATAGATGTTTACTCTTTGTATTCGAAAACAGTTCCGCTAATATTGGGAAAGCCGGGCTCCTACTTATTGTACTTATTAGAGCGTAGTTTCGAATACAAGTTAACAAAATTTTAAGACAAGTAATTTCACATTTACGTATGTAATGCAAAGTTTATTTAATAATTATTTTGCACGATGTTAACTAATGTAATTAGACACAGAATATTTTCAAAAATGATTATGTAACTTGTAACGAACCGTTTTTTTTGCTGTCCTAAATACTCGAAAGAGTGAAAGGTTTATCTGATTGTTACCTAAATCTTTTTCGTCGTTTCGCTTCGGACAACTGCGGAAAACATTTTGATGTAATTAAACTGAAACTTTGACCACCTATTACAAATTTTACAGTTGCAGCAGATGCGGAAAGAGACTGGGTGGCACAGACTATAGAAGATGCTTCCAGAGCAGTGGCGGCTGAAATACCACGCGCTCCAAAGCTTGAAGACTGGATCAAGTTCAAAGAAGAAACTGGGTAAAATTCATATTGATATTTAATCACACACTTTCATACTCTACCAACTTTCAAAAGGTGTTCGGCCTCCGTTAATAGGACCGGGAAGCGTGAGGTTCTAAGCAACCTAAATATAAGTGTCTTTCTTCAACAGGATTGAAATCAACATAGATTTAAATGCCAGACCCCAAGGTCCTGATCCAACAAAGATTTTAGAACGCCTCGAGCAAATAGAGAAAGAAACACAAGACAGATGTAAAGAGGAGTCATTAAAAGGAAAATCACACAACATGGATGGAGCTGCTTGCAGTTCTTCTTATTTGCCAAACCATGCATTCAATACAATTTCAACTATGAGTGACTTTGATTCGTTTAGAGCAGATATGGAATTGTTCACAACAAACAACATTGATTTTTTAGCGGACATTCATGATTTAGACTCTGTGAGCAGCGAAAGGGTTGGGTCTCCCAGTGACAATGACGTGTTAAATATCTGTTAAAATATTGGGAACAATTTGTATATTGCAACCCTAATATTAATTTTTATAGATTGACGTTTTTTTTGGGCGGGAAACTCAAAAAAGGCGGTTTCTTTAAAAAAAACTCTCCGAAATTTTAATTAAATTAATTAGAATTTATTGATACTTTTTGCGAAAAGTTAATAATAAATACACTATTTGGATGGATGGTGATGAAGATGAGGGTCCAGATGGACAGAGAGCGGCTAAGCGGCTGCTACTGGATCCTGAGCAGCAACAACAGCGGCAGAGACAGGAAAGTAATTTTGCTCCTTTTTTCAAACCAAATTATATAAGGCAATACCCAGAGCATGCAGTAAATACTGAATTTAAAGTATATGTAGAATCCCTGGACAAAAATGAAAGATTTGGAAATAAAAGTCCAATCTATCTCAATCATATATTTACAACAGAAATAAAGGGTGTGGTGACCCTGCAAAGAGTCAATGCAACCAAGATTGTTGTAGTATTTAAACTGGCCAATACTGCCAACAACTTCATGGCGAACTCTGCGTTTTTGGCCAAATATAATTTAAAGGCATTTATACCAGCGGCTCACATTGAAAAAACAGGAGTGATAAGATTTGTTCCGACTAACATCTCAACAAAGGAACTGTACTCAAAACTTTCATCTCACTCTGAAATCATCGCTGTTCGTCGTTTCTCGAAGAAAGTGGGAACACAACGAGTTCCTCTACAGACTGTTAGCTTGACTTTTCTCTCCAATAATCTACCTGAAAATGTACAATACGATCTTTTCTCATATAGGGTTTTTGATTATATTCCGCCTCTGCAGCAATGTTACCGGTGTTTTAAGTTTAATCATTCAGCAAAAGTATGTAATGGTAAGCAACGTTGTAGTTGCTGCGCCGGAGAACATCTTTATACGGAATGCGATAAGAGTACTGAGCTTTGCTGCGCCAACTGCAGGGGGCCACATTTGGCCATTTCAAGATCTTGTCCTATCAAAATTCAAAAAATGTTAGAAAAAAGAAATAAAATTACCTATTCTAGTGTCGTTGATACCAAAAAATATCAACAAAGCTTTCCAACAATATCCGAAAGTGTAAATAAAAAACAACGTGTTGTAAATAAAAATTCCACTAAAGCTACATTAATTAATAATGAAAATGTACAAAATGTAAATAAAACTATACAAAACTTAAATGATAAAATTACTCCTAATAATAATAAGGTTCCTGTAGTTCCTACTGCACAGGCTCCTCAAGTTAATTTAAGAGACCAATTATTAAATAATTCAGATTTAAACTCAGCAATTATTCGTACTATTCTTGAAATTAGTAATAAGGGTGATGAGACTCCAATTAATAGCAAAACAGTTGGCGACATGCTACTTAAAAACCTTACTTAAACTTATGGATATAAATTACACCTCATCACAGTCGCAATTACGCCTAGCACAGTTTAATATACAAAGTGCATATAATAAAAAACCCTTACTAATAAATTTCTTAAAACATGAAAATATTGACATTTGTCTCTTAAATGAGACATGGTTTAAAGATAATAGAACATTTAATATTCCTGGATACAATTTACATTATCGTAATGCAAGCAATAACCATGGAGGCGTAGCAATATTAATCCGCCCTTTTTTAAAATATAAACAGTTGGATATTCAGTTTTATGAAGATTTACAAAGTATAGCTATATTGTTAACCACAAGTCATGGTCTTCTTTCTGTTTTATGTGTGTATTCCCCACCTACAAGTGGACATATTAGAATGAACAGATTACGAAACTTAATCAATGCATTGCCTCCTCCTGTTTTCATCAGTGGTGATTTTAATGCACATCATATAGCGTTTGGATGTGTTGCCACAAAAGGACGTGGACAGCAACTTTATGACATAATTGATGACTCTAATTTATGCATACTTAATGATGGTAGTTATACAACTCTTCAATATCCAAATCGTAATCCATCTGCTATAGATGTTACTTTTGTCAGTCCCTGTATTGCACCACTTTGCGATTGGTCAGTTTATGACGATAACATGGGTAGTTATCATTTTCCAACAATTACTTCTATATCACTATGTGTTGATAAATACAAAATAAACCCTCCTACAGAAAAGTATTTGTATAATAAAACTGACTGGGAACAGTATAGTGAGCTATCCAAAGACTATTTTAGTAATGTAAATGTGGATCATGAAGACCCTTTACAAACATATAATATTTTCTGTGATAAACTTAAATCTTTAAAAGATGCATGTATTCCTAAGTTTGTTCGAACATCTAATTACAAAAGTAAACTTCCAGTACCATGGTGGAACGATAAATGCAAACAGAGTGTTATCAATTCTTATGAAGCACTAAAATACTATAGGAAAAATCCCAGTATTGAAAATTTTGTTAATTACAAGAGGTTAGATGCTATGAAAAAGAGGACAATTGCTGAGGAAAAGAAAAATGGATGGAATAGTTTGTGTAATAGTTTCAATAGGACAACTCCCATTAGCAAAATTTGGAATCAAATTAAAATGTTTAAACATAGTAGAAAGGTTAATAATAGGTCTTATTCGGATACATTCATTGATGCCTTTTTAGATAAATTGTCAGATAAAGGCTTAGAAGTCCCCAACTTAGAAACTTATTTTAATATTAATAACGATAATGAAAATACGAAATTTATCTTAGAAAAGTTTTCATTCCAGGAATTTTCTGCTTCTTTGAATTCACGAAAAAATACAACACCTGGTCTAGATGGTTTTCCTTACATTTTAATAAAAAAGCTTCATCTCTCAATTCAAAAACTTTTTTTAGACATTCTTAACAATCTATGGATTAATCAGATTATTCCAGAGTCATGGAAAACACAATGTGTGATACCAGTTTTAAAGGCAGATAAGCCTCCAGATAACGCAAATTCCTACCGACCTATTTCACTGTCATCCTGTCTAGGTAAATTACTAGAAAATATGATAAAAACTCGACTTGATTGGTTTGTTGAGCACAATGGCATAATACCAAATGTACAATATGGCTTCAGACGAGGGCGAAGTTGTGCAGACAGCTTTGTATCACTTGTCTCCGATCTGAAATATGCAAAAAATAATAAAAATAATGTGATATGCACTTTTCTAGATGTACAAGGGGCATTTGATAGCGTGCAACCAGCCATTTTAGTTAAAATTCTATCACAACTTGGCATTCCCGGACTCTTATGTAAATGGATATTTAACTTTTTAAACAACAGAACTTTATATGTTAGACATAATAATATTATCTATGGACCTAGATCTGCATCAAAAGGCACAATGCAAGGCGCAGTATTGTCCCCTCTATTGTATAGCCTTTACTGTAGTGAAATTTGTAAATATGTAAATAATCCTAATGTAAATATTCTTCAATTTGCTGATGATCTTGTATTATATTGTACAAATAGAAATATTGACCAAGCTGCATGTACTTTAAATGATTCTCTAAAGAAATTACAAATATATTACAATACATTGGACCTCAAAATCAATACAAGTAAAAGTAGAGTTGTGATTTTTGGCCAGGAATCACCTAACACAATTATAAATTTTAACAATGAACCTATTCCACAAACAGACAAACATAAATTTTTAGGTATAGTCTTAGATAAGAAACTCTCTTTTGAGTATCATTTAAAGTACATTTCTGAAAATTCTTTAAAAAGTCTTAATATTCTTCGTTGCTTAGCTGGAGTTTCTTGGGGTGCAGACCCTAAGACTCTTACAATTTTGTATAAATCAATTGTACGTAGTCACTTTGATTACAGTTGCCTTGTATATATTAATATCAACAGTAAGTTTGTAAATAGATTAGATATTATACAAAATAAGGGTCTTAGGATAATATCAGGTGCTATGTGTTCTACACCCATTAGAGCCATGGAAATAGAAACAAAAATAATGCCACTATCACTTCGCAGATTGCTTTTAGCCCAACGCTTTTGTTTAAAATTAATATGCTGTAAAAATCAAACAGTAATGAACAAAATTTTGCCTTACCATTTTCAATACAGTGTTCCTGAGATAACTGGTGAGAATCTTCTTCACCACCAATATCCAGAACTGTCCCAAATCCTCCTACAAATAAAAAGTAAATATAATAAAACATTTTCTGATTCTTTATGGCCATACTATTCAACACAATTTCATATTTTATTTAATGTACCAAAATTTATTAACGCCTCTGTTTGCTCCAATCAAGATCTTCTACAGTTTTTGGACCACAATAGGGAATATTATAAAATATATACTGATGGTAGTAAAGGAGACTCTCATGTGCGAAGTGCCATTTATGATTCTCAAATTAAATTTGTACAAAGTTTTGTTTTAGACACTAGTTGTAGTATATTTACTGCAGAGGCATATGCAGTTTTAGAAGCCCTTAGGTATATTGATACTATAGACAAATGTACATATTTTTTAATCCTTACAGATTCTCTTAGTTTAATTAATAGTTTAAAAGGATTCAACTTTAAATTTAAATCCAATTATCTACTATTTAAAATTAAAGTTTTATTAAATAATCTTAGGTATAGAGGAAAAGAAGTATTTTTTATGTGGATACCTTCTCATAAAGGCATAAGTGGGAATGAAATTGCTGATAAAGCTGCATATAAGGGTATAAATTCTTTAGATGTAAGTACTGTCGTTAAAATCCCTATCACTGATTGTTATCCTGAAATTAATGAAGATATAAATGAAATATGGAGATTTTTTTGGAAAAAGGATCAAGAAGATAAAGGAAAGTGGTATGGAAGTATTCAAACGGATTTACCCAGTAAACCCTGGTATTATCAGTTGAAGACAGCAAGTCGAGACTTCATAACAACAATCAATAGACTCCGGTTTGGGCATAACACCACACCCGCACATTTGAGTAGATTCAACATAATTGATGATCAGACATGCACTGCCTGCCACAAGTTTCCTGGAACCCTAGAACACATTATTTTTAGCTGTGAAGAATACAACCTCCAACGACTAATTCTTGCAAGCGAGCTCTTTGAAATATCAGAAGAAATGTCAACAAATGTCGAATCCCGCCGCCTTAACGTGTTGCTACAAAAAAAAGATTGCTATATGCCGCTATACAAATATATCAAAAACACTATTGGAAAAATATAAATAAGAAGATATGAAGATACGCCAAAAGAAGACTTAGCAAACATAAAATATGAGCGAAACATAATAATAAAGATTTGGCATAAAGGCCTCGAAGCCATGCCAAAAACATTTAAAAAAAAAAAAAAATTATAGATTGACAACTTCATATTTTGACAGCTGTCTTTCCTTTAGCTCTCTGCCCTTTCTATTACGCCATTATTGAGTCCGTACATGATTGTGTGTCTGTCCACGGTAATCCCAACTATTGCATAGTGTTATATCATAACTAGTGCGAAATATAAACTCATAAACTGTGAAGAATTACGTAGTGTTTTTATTTCTATCACAACAATTACACACGCAGATTCCACTGCATTTAAAACCAACCACTCGAAGAGGTTATGTGCCCAGAAGCATTGTTTGATGGAATCTTTAGATGTTGATAGCTGAATGCGTCTACGAGCACTTACCGCGACACGAGCGTGTCACTGCTGCGTTTGGCTGACGGTGCTGACCGTGTGTGGCGTGTTTACATTGATTTTCACGTTTGCCACGTTTGTTGCTTAAACTACGTTACCAACGTGCGTGATGGCGACCGGTGCGAACGGCGGTGTTCCCGTGAGAGATGCTATTCCTAATGCTACTGTGACTACTGAGAGTACGAGAAGTTATAATGTATATGTTCCGTTTGACAAATTGGATGGAGTAAGTAATTATAATGTTTGGAAATTTAACATGAAAATGACGCTAATAATGGAAGACTTGTGGTCATGTATAGAAGGTGCAGAGCCTGTAGATGCTGGTAGGGACTTGCGCGCACTTGCCCGCATCAGCTTGGCCCTGAAACCTACATGCATACAATATGTTAGAAATGCGGAGAAAGCAAAACAAGCATGGGATAACTTGAGCTCCGTTTTTGAAGACAAGGGCTTCAGTAGACGTGTTACACTTTTACGAAAACTACACCGTGCTAACTATGATGATTTCAACAGCATGGATACTTACATCGAACATATCATGACTCTCGTGCAGCAATTATCAGACATAGGACGCACTATTGAGGATGCTGAGGTTGCAGAGTTGATTTTGAGTGGACTTTCACAAGAGTATGACATAATCGTCTCGAGCCTTGAAGCCGTTGCAGTTGCAGGTACAATATCGAGTGAGCTTGTTAGAACTAGACTGCTGCAGGAGGAATATAGAAGGAAACGCAATGAGAAAAGCGATGATATGGCTCTTTTCTCCAAGCAGCAACGCAAGAAGGTACTCGTTTGTCATTATTGCCATCGTTCTGGTCATGTAAAGACCAAATGTTTTAAATTAAAGAAGGACATGAAGAATTCTGCTAAAAAGGATGAAGCAGCTTTGGTGGCAAATTGTTTTGGTGTTTTTGAGAGCTCAGACTTTATTGTGGACTCTGGGGCGACTGCCCATATGTGCAAGGACATTAAGTGGTTCACTAAATTAGAAAAATGTAATAAGACAGTATGTGTTGCTGATGGTACTTCCTTGACATGTTTAGGTTGTGGTGAGGTAAGCATTCCCATGAAAAATAACAAGATGCAAATTGTAACAGATGTTTTATATGTACCTGGTCTCTCAACTAATTTAATAAGTGTTAGTAAATTGTGTGAGAAGGCTTTTTCTGTTAATTTTAGTAATGATAAATGTTATGTTTTTAAAGGGGAATCTTTTATAGTCTCTGCCACTAGACATGGAGGAATTTATATTTTGGACAATGTGCATGGTAGATTTAAATCTGATTCACAGGAGCGGTCACATTCGGCCATGAATGGTGTGGAAGATGTGTCAACGCAACAAAGTTCGCTAGACACTGAAGTTGCCATGGTATCATCAGATTTGTGGCATAGGCGACTCGGACATTTAAGTCATCGTGGGGTGAGTGTTCTCCGTAATATTGCTATTGGTGTTGATATTCAACCATCTCAGCATGGTGCGACCACTAACAAGTGTGTGTCATGCGTTGAGGGGAAGCAAGCAGTGCAAAGGTTTCCTAGGGGTGAAGCTAAACGTGCCAAGCAGTTGTTGGAGCTTATCCATTCGGATGTGTGTGGTCCGATGCCTGTTAGCAGTATTGGTGGTTCTAGATACCTGCTAACTTTTACAGATGATTTTTCTAGAAAAACATATGGCTACTTCATCACACGGAAATCTGAGGTTTTGTCTAAATTTAAATGTTTTAAAGCAACTGTCGAGAAACAAACTGGTTATTTTATTAAATGTCTGCGTACTGATAGAGGTGGAGAATATTGCAGTGCTGACTTCTCCAGGTATTTACAAAATGAGGGCATAGTTCATCAGACTACTGCTCCTTATAGCCCTTCTCAAAATGGTGTCTCTGAAAGGTTAAACCGGACACTTCTTGAGAAAGCTCGCTGTATGCTTTGTGAAGCAAATCTTCCTAAAGAATACTGGGGAGAGGCTGTCTCTACAGCTATATATTTAAAAAACAGAAGCCCTACAGCAGCTGTTCCCAATAAAACTCCCGAGGAGATATGGACAGGCCACAAAGTCGACCTGAGCCATTTACGTGTTTTTGGTTGCCATGCTATGACACTAATTCCTGAGATTAAACGAGATAAACTTGATTCAAAATCAAAAATGTGTATTTTTTGTGGGTTATTGCGAAAATACAAAGGGCTATAGGTTATTGGATCCCTCTAAACCTAAGCAGATTATTGTTTCTAGAAATGTAATTTTTTTTGAGAACCAGTTTATGAACCACAGTATGAGTAACAATAATGATTCACAAAGTTTGTGTAAGAATGATTTTATTTATTTTAACAATATTGGTATGCAAAGCAACCAGTCTATTGGAAATAATTTTAGAATTGACATGCAAAGCAAATCTTTAAATGAAGTTAATAATTGTGATAATATTATTTCCAAAAATATTAATTTAAATAATGATATTCATTCTAATGAAAGTATAAATAATGATATTCCTACTAATGACAATTTAAATAATGAACTTCATTTATCTCCACTTTTAGATGAGCCTTCCTTCCAAAGTGCTGAGGAGACCGATGAAGGAGATGGTGAGGAGCAAGATGCTACTCAGGTAAACGAAACAGTCGTTCGAGGGGAAGATTTACCCCACCAGGTTCCTGATAGTGTTTGCGAGCGACCTGTTCGTTCTACTCGTAATAAGAAGCCTATAAGGTATGTAGATTATGATCTGTCTGATTCATCAGATATATCTTTCCTGGTTAATGTTTCTCTTAATAACGAGCCTCAGTCCTATGAGGAGGCAATGGCAAGCCCTAACAAAGATCAGTGGCTGGCTGCTATGCAAGAGGAATTTAATTCCATTATGAAAAACAATGTTTGGCAGATAGTAGAAAGACCACATAATTGCAACATAGTTGGTTGTAAATGGGTTTTTAAATTAAAGTCTGATGATTCAGGTAATTGTACAACATATAAGGCCCGTCTAGTGGCAAGAGGATTTAGTCAAAAGCCTGGCATTGATTATAAGGATACCTTTTCACCAGTTGTACGACATACTACTCTGAGAATTTTGTTTTGTATTGCTAATGAGTTAAATATGGACATAGAGCACATAGATATAAATACTGCATTTTTACATAGTAATCTTGATGAAAAGATTTATATGGAACAGCCTTTAGGTTTTTCAAATGATAAGACAAAAGTTTGTTTGCTAAATAAAAGTTTGTATGGACTGAAACAAGCGAGTCGGCTGTGGAATAATAATGTATGTAATTTGTTGACTAACAATGGTTATATCCAAAATAAATGTGAACCATGTGTTTATATGAAGAAAGATGATAAACAATTGACTGTAATTGCATTGTATGTTGATGACTTTTATATCTTCACTAATAGCCCTATGGAAAAAGATAAATTATATATGTTGTTAAAATCTGAATTTAGCTGTAAAAGTCTTGGTACTTTAAAAAATTGCTTAGGAGTCAGAATATACACCGTGTTCCGGACGATATACATAAACTTCGACCAGATGTTCAAACCACGGAAGTAAGCATTTTTCATTATGGACACATTAATAAATTCTTATTTTTTATTTTTTGTTAATTTTCATACAAACTAAATACCTAGACGTAAATAACCCGATATGCATGCCTCTTTATCCGAATTGGCAACGTCGTATTTTCATTCATAACATTTGGCGGGCTGAAACAAATGAAATGCAAATAGTATTTGATAGATTTATCATTTTAATTGCACTAAGCGGCAACATAGGCCAAATTAAGATACTTTCTCACTGCATAGCTCAATTAAATTTCATTAAATGAAATTACAAATATCTTTGTAACGAAGCCTTTTTAAGTACTACTTCCTTTGTTGGATTTGATTTGTAAAAGCCATAGAAGTATTTGCTAAAGTTTATGGATAACGTGAAGAACACGGTGTATAGAGATAGAACTCGTGGCATTTTAATGTTTGATCAATCTGACTATATTAGAAAGTTGTTAAATCGTTTTGGAATGACTAATTGTAAGAGTGTTTTGACACCTATGGCTGTAAATAAATTGGAGAAAGCTAAAAGCAATGACACTTTATCAGATAATACTTTTCCATACAGAGAATTAATAGGGTGTTTAATGTATTTGTCTGTGTTTTCGAGACCAGATATAACTTACGCACTTAGTCATTTAAGTCAGTTTAATACAGCTTTTACACGACATCATTGGTTGGCTGCAAAAAGGATATTGAGGTATTTGAGTGGTACAATAAATCGGAGACTAGTGTTTGTTAAATCCGGTAGTTTTGATATATCAGTATTTGCAGATGCAGATTGGGCCAATGATATTGTGGACAGGCGGTCATATAGTGGCTATATTGTTAAGATTGGTGCCTCCACTGTATGTTGGGAGTCACGTAAACAGCGATGTGTTGCGCTTTCGAGTACAGAAGCCGAATATTTGGCCTTAAGTGATTCATGCAAAGAATTATGTTTTGTTAGGAATTTCTTATATGAAATTTTTAACAAACATTTCAATTGTAGAATTTTTAATGATAATCAAAGTGCACTTAAGTTGCTTGAAACAAAGGAATATTGTCACAGAAAGACCAAACATATTGACTTACGCTACCATTATGTAAAAGATATTGTAAGGGAAAGGAATGTTGTTATAGATTACTTACCTACTGAAAAAATGGTGGCTGACCTATTTACAAAGCCTTTATCAAGTTCTAAACATTCAGGTTTTGTAAATAATTTAGGAGTTAGAGATGTAGAGTCATAAATGTCTAAAATGTAGAGGCAGTTTCTTGATAGAGCCATGTATCATTCAGTTGTCATGTAGAGTCATGCTAGACATGAGGTAGAGACAATGTAGAGTTTATTTTAATTAAATTGTTAATTATTTCTTGTACCTCTGCATTGTGGTTTTCATGTTACGCATGAGGGGAAGTGTTAAATATCTGTTAAAATATTGGGAACAATTTGTATATTGCAACCCTAATATTAATTTTTATAGATTGACAACTTCATATTTTGACAGCTGTCTTTCCTTTAGCTCTCTGCCCTTTCTATTACGCCATTATTGAGTCCGTACATGATTGTGTGTCTGTCCACGGTAATCCCAACTATTGCATAGTGTTATATCATAACTAGTGCGAAATATAAACTCATAAACTGTGAAGAATTACGTAGTGTTTTTATTTCTATCACAACAATTACACACGCAGATTCCACTGCATTTAAAACCAACCACTCGAAGATGACGCACGGTCTGAGTAAGACAAACTTTCACTTACGTGTCTAGATATTACTGTACCTAGAAAATCAGTTCTAGGATCGGTTACCTGTACTGGACCACATACGATTTCATTTGTATTGTGTACCTAGCACGATAGGAATTCGCTTGTTTGTGGCTACATTCAGTAAGAGAACTGCCAAACTAGTGAGATTGATGCCAAGTTCTGGCATTGATCGTTTACTTCGTGTATTTTGCAAGAATTTACACTTATTTTCCACCATCATTTAACGTCGCTTTTCTTGGTTTGTAGATAATTTTACAGACATTTAACTTAATATTAACATCGTGACTTATTACAATATTTGTCACGAAATCACAACACGCTGCTGGAAGAGTGTCAGAAAGTTGTAACTATCACAACTGTAAGTACTGTAGTCAACGATAACTATGATTTCCTAAAACAGCTGAAGCTGTATTGGAGTCAAAATAGGTAAGACCCGCTGAATCTTTTTCACGACAAAGTGGCTTCCTTTCTCCAAGTTGCTCAAATTCTAGGATGCTCCATTATTTATATACCTCAATATTCTTTGACATAATATCTTTCAGTTATTATGTTTTTATAAAATATGTACTGCAGGCGTTGTTAAATTGAGAGCTTTTACTGTTTACAAGCTGACTTGTCTGCAGTTCAGGGGGCGTATTACAACTTCTTAATTCCTGTCAGTTTACGCCTTAAAGTGAGCTGCCTTGCTTAGTCGTATTATGAACACACATTGACGGACGGCAAAAAGGTCACGTGACCTCTTACCAACTTCTGCCTGTGCTTGTGCCTGGAAACTTCGGATTACAAGGTACATAATGACATTTCAAGGCCGGATTAACTGTCAAAATTGGTATCTCCAAAATCATTCAGTTCACGCCACCTTTTAGTAACTTTTACTGACTTGTTTCTTTTAATTTGTCTTTAAACAGTTTAAACTACCTAAATTAAGCTTTAGAATTAATAATGGACGCACTACCGAATATCTGGAGAGTGAATACACGATATAATGTCAGCTGACGAGCTTTATAAAGACGACAAAGTTATTACATTTTACGACACATATTCCTACACTCATTTGCTGAACGATAAGCAATAAATAGATTCATATTCGTAAACATTTACTCATATAATAATATACTGTTCTAAATAAAAAACATGTTTCTCCAGAAAAAAATGTTTTATTCTGTCGTAGTTCCATCAGTGTAACAAAAAAATTATCAAGAGCTTAGATTTGATACATGGTGACTGAAATAAGTAATCTTTCGTACCAATGGACTTAGGGTTGAATAAACCAAACAAAATGTATGATAGGACTCAAACCCTGTGTTAAAATTAATAGCCTCAGCATCATTCCTGAAACGGTACAGTCCAATGGAGCCAAAACTTGTGTTCAATTTTTATTTGGGTACATTGGGCAGTCTTTGATGTATCAACAGACATTTTAAGTTCACTTCCTCGATTGCTTCTGGTACCACAATTTCACAGCCAATTTCAGGAACACTAACATGGTAAGAACTAGGTACACTGTCTTTCGGTTTGAATAAACGTCCTAGGTTTTATCATTCCTTCTCTTGCTGAAACATTTTTTAGCTTCATATCTTAGGCGCCTCTTTGATTTTGGAGCCTCTTGCTTTAAAAATAATAACAACGTTGGTACAGCTCCGTTTTTCAAATTTTTCCGCTCGTGACTTAGTCCATTGTTTTCTTACTTTCTCTGCGGCAGGAAAAGACTGTACTCCTTTATTATTGCACTACATAGTGGCATGATAAATAAATAGAATAGGTACGATATTATTATTCTTGATTGTTTTGGCAATCAAAACCGTCACAGACTAAAAAAATATTGCAACACGATCGTTCAGAAACAAACCCCTTTGCGAGAGTTGAATATTTAGTATTAAGTTTTTGCATAAAATAACAGCAAATATTGCTCAAGTTGATTATAAATATTTAAACTGTTATTAAAATACAGTTTAACTCAAATATCTCCTAAATTTACAATGAAAAAGAAGTTTTTCACCCACAATTATAAAACCGGTAATCATCGGTAACTTGACGATTCGATTTTTGAACGAATTCGCTAGCCCGTCTTAATCATCCAGAGACAAATAATCCTGGATGATTCCTTGCAGAACTACGTGCGCCATAATACGAAATAGAACAAGCCTGCTTATTGCCGTAAATTCAACTGCTCGAAAACTGCCCGGAATTAAAAAAAGTTGTAATACCCCCCCAGTTCTTCTTGAACAATTTTCTCTCTATTTGATAACGCCTTATCTCTTTATATTTTGTTTAATTGTGGAATAAGCACATGTTTTATGTTTTGTTGTGTAGTCGTAGTGAGAGTTCTTGAGATGTATTGTTTAGCACTGTAGTGGTTTTTGGTAGTACACTTTTTTCGTATTGCTTTTGTAATGTCGACTTCGTCGCATCGACGCCTAAGCCTTCATTCAAACAGATTTTCGATTAACTGTCACCTTATCTTTATAATTTCGTTATTTTGTAATTGCTTTGTGGAATTGCAATTTGTAATTCTTTCTGAATTTAGATTTACAGTTTAGGTTTCACAATTTTGGTTAGTTACTAGATAATAATCTACATGTTCCTGCGTATTATTTCCGCCTTGCTTACAAAAACTGATATTATTAATTGCGTTAATCATGGTTATGGAATATTATGAAATTATTTTATTGTAAGTATTTGTGTTTGTTAATTATATTACGAAGTATTAAACAAAGTTTATTCATTGTTACGAGTTGTTTAATTTTCTGCTTTTTATTTTTCAAGGGGTGCGTAACTTTGAGAGTCATCGACCCGGGAACTGTATCTGTCACTCGTCTCAAAAAGACTAGATTAACTTCATGCATTAACTTCAAGTTACCCAATGCAGCAATTCCTGTGACCTATTCTAATTCTATGAAATATTAAAGTTAATAAAGTAAAAAGACCAGAATTCCATGGGTTTTAATAAGTTCATGTAGAAAGATGCCTGTTACCATAGGTCAACCTTCATCTTGCTTTTCTTTCGCTCTCTATTTTTAAAAATCACTCCTAGAATATCCCATTCAAACTGCAAAACAAATCGAGAAACATCGCAGATGTGTGTTTTATTTATAACACGTAAATTGAACTTTCAATGAACAGATTCAGATCTCTGTATTATATTTTTCGCTAAGCTGAATTGCATGTAAACAGGATAGCTCATTATTCAATTTAGACGACTACTACACGCTGCCTTAAACTGCGTTCAGATGGAGGTCAAGAATTTCAAGATCAAGAATAGTTGTAGAGAAATTAAACGCGTGACGTTTGACAAGCTCCACTGCTGTCTTGACTTTGCTTGAATGTCTACAACAATCATAAACTTTTTGTAAAAAACGGAGTTTTTGCCCAGTAAATCTTAAATAGATCATTAATTATTCAAGGTTATTTCCCGACAAGCTAAATCATTAAAAAATATGAACAAAGTACACACACTTTGTACCTATGCGACTTCTGCGAACCGGATTAATTGTCATCAATCAATACTGCCATTCATTATTATGTACAGACGCCAGCACATCAAGCTACCACAATATGCCAAATTTCTTCAATAGATTTTCAACCTTATCACAATAGTGGAAGATTAATGATCGATTGGTAAAATCTGACAGTTTCGGGTAGGTTGACCTGCTGGCGTCTGTACATTACACAACTACTGCTAACAGTGAAACAGCCTTTTCGTCTTTCCGGATAAAGCGATGAGTTTAGTTTAGCAGCATTCATACCACTCTGCCAGTCATCTCTGAGAAGGGGACCGGTACGCACGCATTTGCTCTGTCGTCAGAGAAATCGTTCAAAATGAGTGTTAGTCAGTGCATATATCGTGTTGTGGTGTCGAATCTATTAACTTTATACTATAGCATTCAGATGCTTTTCGTGTTTGCTTTAGTTTATTTGAAAAATCCGTTTTCTAATCCCTGGGCTCAGAAATTGAAGTTGGAACCACCGGCAAGACTTACGGACCCTAAATATGGAGTGCACAAGTACATGAAAGTAAATGTAAGTATTGAATGAACTCCTTTTTTTAATGACAATGGAAACTGTTGCATTGGAGATGATTTAGGTATCTTGAACGAAAACGCAAATGATATTAAACATTACACGCTTGTATAAAATTGTTTATGGTTTACCAGACTACAGATGCAATTTTCCC